>CM068368.1:109891007-111169944 GCA_034769895.1 Magicicada septendecula
ATCGTCCATCCACTTCTACACAATTGTTGTCGTATCGTTCTGTGAGTCTTTGTATCTGCTCTGTAGTTACTTCTCTTTCCTCCTTTATTTCACGGGTAACTTCTTGTCCGTGTTGCTGAACTTGGTCTTCTTGTTTCTTATTATTTCGATCTACCTTTTTAGTTAGCTTGTTAATTTCTAGTGCGACTTCTTCTCGTGTGTGCCGCCTTACCTGTTCTTTTCTCTCCAGTTGTTCATTCACGTGCGTTTGAAATGTTTTCATCTCTTCATTTACCACTTCCTTTGCTTCCGATCTCACTTTTGTTGATAATTCTTGGTTCTCGCGCCTAATCTCACTAAGTTGTTGTCCTACTCGCAATCTGTGCTTGTTTAACTGTTGTGTCATGTACTGTTCAATATCCGCCCTTAATTGTATATTGTTTTCATGCATGCTCTCTTTAACATCTTCAATTCTTTTTTCTAGCTGCTTGGTATTTTCTGCCAGTTTTTCTGTCATGTGTTGCGTTAATTTTTCTTCCAATTTTTCCGTCCGTTTATTGTTTTCCGTTGTTTGTTTAGTGATTTCTGTCATTTGTTTTGTTAGTTTTTCTGTCATTTGTTGTGTTACTTTTTCCATTGTCTGTTTATTGGTTTCCGTTATTTGTTGTAGCATTGTGACTATGTCTATGTTTGTTATTGTATGTTGTGTTGCGCTGGTTACGTTTTCTTCTGCCCGTCCCCTTGCCTCTGAAGGAACCGGTGCGGTTTCGTTATCGGTTAGTTCGTCAAGTATTCCCGTCTCTCCCATCTGGTTATTAACTTCGAACTCCCCTTCATCACTATCATTGGTATTATTGGTATTATAGTTACTTGCCATTTTTACTTCACTATTTATATGTCTATTAAAATTCCTTAATTCTCTAGTTTTACTTCTAGTTAACATTAATTTTAAATTTTTATATTCTATTTCTTATTCTCTACTCATCTCATTTTACCGAGCTTACTTAATTTTATAATTAAGCTCCACCAGTTGGGCGGCAAATATTAAGATTATTATAATGCCCCCACGTTATGGGCGACAAATATTAAGATTTTGGATATTAGTGCTCCACGTTTGGATGCGCCAAATATTAATTTTCTTTAAGAACTCCACAATGATGGTGACAAATATTATAATATTTTAGTAACTATTAAGATTTATTGAGAACTGCACCACTCAAATTTATATTATTAATTATTACTTGGGTGCCAGAGCAGGAGATCTCAGGTTTGTTTATGAAATAACAACAAACTGTTCAGATACTAATAATTGTATTGTTAGATTCTTGTTACTGAATACATCTTAGACTTAATCATTACTATCATCTTTATAGTTAATAACAACAAAAGAATTTATTAATATTTCTAGTTCACAGCTTCTTCGAAATCAGATTAATCAAGTATATTCAAAGGAGTACTTAGTAGATTCAATTTACTCCACTAACAAACTTAAATCATTGCTATCAATCAAACAAACATATATGTGTATATAAGTATATCTATTATCAATTCTTAACTGCTACGACTTCTATACTATTCAATCTATATTCAATTATTTAATTCATTTATCGTTTCAATAATTATTAGTATTGGTTTCTTACTTTGCTAAATCATAAGTCACCCAAACATGTCGTCTAGCATAAATTGAATGTTTAGTATCTGAACATCGTGGGTCTTTTTAAAATGAGATGAGTTTATTGAGATATGAAATTTATGTTAATCAATTATATTGTAATTTATAAATGAGACATTATTACTTGTTGCAGGATTCCTGATAGGCGAATGACGACTTGTATTCTTGCGTTAACTATCACACGACACTTTCACTGATCACGCTTTATTAACTTTCTTTAACCACATCACACGCTCGCGTTATTACTATACGTCACGCACAAATAAATAATATACTTCTTGCTGCAATCTACGCGCACAAGTTAAACATCTTCTGGTCCGTACGTACTATCGCGCACATACATAAAATAAACTTCTTGATGGTTGTAATTCTATCTCAACTATTGAACCGGGATCATCTAATGCTTTGAACTTAGAGTAATAGTATTAAAATTGCTCACATCGAGTGACGCAGGTTTCCCGTGTTTTTGCGTGAAAATTCAACTTAGACTCCCCGTTGTGGGCTCCGCGTGTTATTTTTATAGTTTCTTCAATTCTACCCTCACTACATCTTCTGTTGATCGTTCCTTATTGGTCTTACATTCAAAATTTTGCCGGTATTTTTGAATGTATCCAGTCTGGTGTCGTATCTCTTTCGCGCTCACTACTGACGCTATTGGTGATTGGTTCCCAAAGTGCGGGCGATATTTTTACGCGGGTGTTCGTTATACTCCCTAAAAAGTGACGCGACTTTCTAAAATCGTCATATTTACTGGCGTGGCCTCTTTTGTCTGTTGAAGGACACCGTACCGTTAACCTAACGGTATATAGGCGTTTTTTGCTAGTTTTACACTACAAAACAATTTATGTGTTTACGACATGTAGGGTGTCTTAGGTCTATTATACATATTTTTGCCGGCGCCGGTCTGTCGCACAGCCGAGCCTCTTTAGATTCACTATTCAATTATAACTTTACTTAAAACTACGTACATTTCAATACTTTAATTTATCATTAAATTTTGCTTACTTATTATAGGTATTTACATACATATTAAATTATGATACTGTTATACAGTATCGTTTCACTATTAGGTTTTAATTTCCAGAATAAAATAAACATATATTGTGTGGTACTCAAAATGGCATCACATATTATTGCCAATACAAAATGGTGGTTACATTTCTCCAATTTTATTCAATCATAGTTATTGTATATTATTTTGAATCTTGTTACTATTTGTTATAATGTTTTATTTCTGGCTGCAACGCTAATCATGTAATTAATTAGATAATAATAGATTTCACAAACCAATGCCCTCTGTATACAGAAGCATGGCCATGCGTTCATTCGCTCGCACACTCATCCACTCTCGCTATTACAAATACATTTTATAAAATTTAGATGGGATTACTTAATGAGCTCATTATTAAGAAAATAAAAGTGATAATGGTCGACTTCTCTGAAAATATGTAGTGTCGCTCCCTCGCTGGTGTTAGATGTTCTCCAGGAGTATGGCCGGTGTTTGCCTCATGGTTATCGTTTCTAAATCATCTTGCACTGACTCTACATTTAATGTTTTTACTGTGTACTGATACTTAAGTGCTTTATGACTTCACTATCACATTTTTTAAATTGTAAATAACAACTTTCACAATTTCTGTTGAAAAACTAGGCCGACAGCGATACATCGCTGTTGACTCTTTGGTGTGCTGTGCTGAACTGAGTAAGAGGTATATGCAAATTTGTGCTTGTGTGTGTGCATTTGACGTCATCTTTTGTTCGACGGGACAACGCCTAGTTACATACGTTGTGGTTTATGCGTCACTGTCTTTTGTTTATGACGAAACAGCTTTATGAACCTATCACAATGGATATTTATAGTCCGTCATCATATACACCGCCATCACCTCTACCGGCTCTTGCGCGTCCAATGGTGACCTTGGCTTTGTGCTACTCTCACCGAATATGCGTTGTTCCTTTTTACAGAGGGACAATGGACCTAACCATTCTGTATTCAACAGTTATACAATAAAACGTAAAAATTAACCTCAGATCCCATAAGTAAAGTATTGGGCCTTTATGTACTGTTACAAACCCCCTCAATGAAAGATTTTGTGTTTTAAGATTTTGTGTCGAAACACAAAAACTTTCATTGACTCATTCACACTTTTCTAAAAGGATCAGCCTAGATATGTCACCACAACCCCCTGTAATGTTACTATACAAAATTTGATAATCACTTACCCTTGGTCCCATGATGCTGATCGCACCCTCTGACCTTACTGGACTTCTCCGGAGAGATCCCTACACCATAAGGCCATGAGGCACTCTACGCTCCTGTTCTGACGCTCCGGCCAGCTCAGGATCACGGTCACAACACCACAAAACTCTGAAACATTGAATACAAAAATTTAAAACAGTGGTCTAATATACTTCCATATCTACAACTGATATGTTTCCCTTTAGATGCATTGGTTTGTTCCAATTTAAAATTTTCAACATAACAACAAAACTTCAACATATACTGATTTTTTTTTACCACCACCAAAATCAATCTCTTCCTTATAAGAGAAAAAAATATATAGTCCTACAAATAACATAATACATAAACAATTCTTTAATATTCCCCAAAATACCTTCACCTATTTATTTCTCTAAAATTCAACCTACAACTACTATGGCAGACAAGTTTATTATTCAAATTTTATTAGTCAACTTCATAATTATTTCACATCTTTTGCAAATGATATCATACTATATTTTGCTCAACACCATTGTTAACTTTCTACTTTTAGCCTCCAAACTCTACTATCTTTTAACAATTGTTATCGTCATTACCCCTGTAGCGACCTCCTGACCACACACACTATTGTACCATCAACATAATAAAAACATCATAGAACATTGAACATTACACATTAACATTATTACATTTACCTTACATTAAACAATTTACATTTACATGACTTGTACCAAAACTTTATCACATCATTACTATCAACAATTCTCTATTCAACTTTTATTAGTAAACATTCGTTATAATATTCTATAAAACAATTTTAAATTTATCATTTAACCTTTCTGTTACATTACCTTCCTACCATGAATTCTCCTTTTCTAACCCTTTTATCCTTACTAGTTTGGGTGACTCTCTATTACTCATTATTATCTCTATCTTATTTCGGCATTTGTCAATCTAACCTTACTCACCTCTTTTTTACTAACAACCGCTTCTAACCATTAACATATTATGACACCAATATCTCTATAATAACCCCCTTCACTAAACCCATTTAAAACCTCTGGCACCGCTCATTTTTTGTACTAGTATGTGTGTTCCCTATCTATGCTCATTCCCTCATTGGTTCCTGACCCTTTCAGGTAACCCTTTCCGGCACACAACGGTCCCTTCCTGTCCCAACACCTTTTCGTTGCGGACTCCCTATACCAATACCCTTACTACAAAATATCACCATCAACAAATATAATTACCATTCACATTACTCAACTCTACATATAATCACTAACCACTGTGTCCCTAAAATATCTAACACCTCTTTATATATTATCAGTATCTCAACACTTTATTTTCACTAACTCCCAATTACTCTATCTAACTAACTCCAATGCCCTTATTTATCACTATTACCCAAACTCTTTTACAACATTTCACCTTAATATACCACTAGAAAATTCATCACTTATCTTACAATCCTAAAACAACTCAATATCCAAATATATCATCATTTACTAATCATTTGACTCTGAATCTCATAATATCATTTAAACTTTCTTCAGTTATTTAAAATTCTACAATACATGTTTACATAAAAAAAAATATATAAAATACACAACTACAAGAATACACAAATACACTGACATTAATATACACAAAAAATATACAATCCACATTATCATTAAATCGTTTACCATAAATCAGTCATAAACAGTCCATCTCAACAAACACTGTCCACATAATTAAATGTTTATAAACACAATAAAATGTTTACCCTCCATCGTCAAATAATAATCGAATCTTAAAACTATATACATTGTTTAATATTGGATATCTTATACTAACATCATAAATACATATACAATTCAAATGTTCATCATTATCCTCAAACTCATTTAACCTGTCACGATTGGTCATTGTCCTGTCACCTCCTGTATAATCAGTCATAATTCGGTAATTTATATTATCATTGTTATCAACATCATCTCCTACTACCTCAGTTTCATTACAAGGTAAGTTCTTATTATATTTATTATATATCATCTCTCCTCCTAACCTTTCTACAAATTCTTCATAATTTCTATTTACTCTATATAACTCTATCTCCCAATTATCACACAACTCTCTTTCACAATATCTCCCATCATAACCCCAAATCACATTCTCTCTCTCAATATATGCAGGGGACACTACAACTTTATTCTCGCACCACCTATTAGGTGCACAACAAATCCAGGGACAACTATTTTCAGACCTTTTGTCTCCCAAATCTACATCGAAGGCACTCTCGTCCTTCCTAAAAACATGTACATCACCCCCAAATACACCATTAAGGGAAAAATCTAACCCCTGCAATTCCCCTACAATTATACTCTCTCTACACACTCTATCTAACTCATTATACACAAACATCTCATTATTACTACCCCTGTTTACACAATCATTTTCTAATATCATACTTTTATTTATATTATCATAATTTCTACCCCACTTACCTTGTCTTTGTTTCTATCTAATTTGTCTATTTCTCTACTCTTATTTTCTAACTCTATCTCATTAATTCTCTTGTCTAATTTCTCCTCTAACTGATTCAATTTTACATTTTTTTCATTATTTTGTTTCTTTAGTTCGTTCTCGAAACTGTCTAACTTTACATTAAATGTACTATTCATCTGGTTAAATTTGTCATTAATTAATGTAAATAAATCTTCCAAGGATATTTTATTTTCAATTGTTTTAGGTGTCGAGTTAGCATTTATTCCGTCTAATAAAATTGACTCTGTTGCTGTATTATTGATTTCTATGCTATCATTACTTTCTGCCATTTTGATAAATTGAATCTTGGAATGAATATTTAGTTATACTTATCGCAATCACTACTCAATATGTTTTGTCAACATAACCTCTCGTGTATTAGGTTATGCGCCGTTCTATCACCTTCTTTGTTTCTAAATCTGGCCTATATTTTATATAAAATGGTTTTATATAATGTCCCTGTTTGGCGCCATTTGTTAACACACTCCTTTTATACACATAAACATTTATATTTATATACATATAATTATGACTGTACTATGGTAAACACATTTACTTACCATTTCAGTGTATCGGTGAGCACGTGGTTACTTTCTACTATCAATCTCTCTCTAAGGGGCCAGGGTTCATTCTCAGCGAGATTTTGATTCAAAAAAGGTGATAGAAATGATAAAACTGATTCTCAATTGAGTGTAACTATTAGGTTTTAATTTCCAGAATAAAATAAACATATATTGTGTGGTACTCAAAATGGCGTCACATATTATTGCCAATACAAAATGGTGGTTACATTTCTCCAATCTTATTCAATCATAGTTATTGTATATTATTTTGAATCTTGTTACTATTTGTTATAATGTTTTATTTCTGGCTGCAGCGCTAATCATGTAATTAATTAGATAATAATAGATTTCACAAACCAATGCCCTCTGTATACAGAAGCATGGCCATGCGTTCATTCGCTCGCACACTCATCCACTCTCGCTATTACAAATACATTTTATAAAAATTTAGATGGGATTACTTAATGAGCTCATTATTAAGAAAATAAAAGTGATAATGGTCGACTTCTCTGAAAATGTGTAGTGTCGCTCCCTCGCTGGTGTTAGATGTTCTCCAGGAGTATGGCCGGTGTTTGCCTCATGGTTATCGTTTCTAAATCATCTTGCACTGACTCTACATTTAATGTTTTTACTGTGTACTGATACTTAAGTGCTTTATGACTTCACTATCACATTTTTTAAATTGTAAATAACAACTTTTACAATTTCTGTTGAAAAACTAGGCCGACAGCGATACATCGCTGTTGACTCTTTGGTGTGCTGTGCTGAACTGAGAAAGAGGCATATGCAAATTTGTGCTTGTGTGTGTGCATTTGACATCATCGTCTTTTGTTCGACAGGACAACGCCTAGTTACATACGTTGTGGTTTATGCGTCACTGTCTTTTGTTTATGACGAAACAGCTTTATGAACCAATCACAATGGATATTTATAGTCCGTCATCATATACACCGCCATCACTTCTACCGGCTCTTGCGCGTCCAATGGTGACCTTGGCTTTGTGCTACTCTCACCGAATATGCGTTGTTCCTTTTTACAGAGGGACAATGGACCTAACCATTCTGTATTCAACAGTTATACAATAAAACGTAAAAATTAACCTCAGATCCCATAAGTAAAGTATTGGGCCTTTATGTACTGTTACATAACACATTAATCACTTTTCACTAAATCGGAACAAAAACTTCGATTCGCAATTGAATATTGCTTGGTCTAAATGGAACTAAGGTGACTGCCACTGGATGCTTAGATTTATACCCTCAAAAATTCCAGAATACAGTAATCTGTCACTGTCCGGATGATGTGTCGAGCAAATTGCATATTAGAGGCGTTCTGGAATCCACTAGAAACTGTGACACACGTCTGACCTTCAACAAACTGTGCTGAACAGTGTGGTCTGGAACAGCCTTGAATGTTAATGCATGATAAATGACTCATAATTGCTTTTGAAGCAATGTTTGCTTCCTTATCACTGCCACTGCAACCCCATTGAGGTGCCATGTTTCCAGTCAAAGTTTACAGTTATGAATACATGTAAGAATAGCACATTAAAAAAGAATGATGTGGAAAGTCTTGTTAATGAAGAAATTGACAACATAGTGTATTTCTATACAAAACTTATGTATATAGTCTATTAAAAAAAAAAATAAGAAGAGAACTTTATAAAACTCTATCATCATAAATTTGCAAAATTTAGTCAATGAGGGCAGAATTCTCGAGTGTCTGGATGACAATGACATCAACTCAGAGCCCATCAGTGGCATTCATATGGTTTACAGTACGGCTACCTCCTGTCTTCAGTGGGGTAGGCAGGACTGTTATGCCACAACAAAGTCAGACGGAATGCCACATTATAAGAAAGAGAGTGGACATATACCAGCAATCCTGCACAACTACTAGCTGCACATACCACTGGCTGAGGCTGAAACAGCTTCCCCATTACAAAAATACTGTAGGACCCTGTTAGTACATCTGTGGACACAAACACACGCACGCACAATCATTTCAACAAAAACTGTAATAAAAATAAACAAACCTGCAAAATATATTGAATTGTGATTTAGTGAAACAGACCCAAATGTATAGAAATTTGTTGGAATGACTGGAGGCACTTTACAATGCTGCAAAAAAAGTTCTCTACTTGTTTGTTTCAATGCATATTCAACATTCTTCCGAGAAAAAACAGTGTCTTCTTCTCCTCCTCCTCCTCCGCCTCCTCCTCCTCCTCCTCCTCCTTCTCCTCTATTATATCTTCTTCTCATTTTACGTCTAGGATGGCTGAATATAGATGGATGCATCTTTAATCTAAATTGAGAAAATCACAAACGTTTTTCTAAATTTTAGCTATCAACATTAAATACACATACACGTGTACACAAACATACATGCATACATATTACTTCATGATTTACTACAATATTATGTCTTGTTTTCAAAGAATATAAACTTAGAGTAAATTGTACTGCTTCAAATACACATCATTTAACAATGCATACTACTAGCTTGTTACCTTGGAAGAAATAATATCACTTATATATTTACTGTGTATTACCATGAATCTGATGATGACCAACTGAGTTATTGTAGAGAAGTGAGAACAAGACCCGCATGTTGAAACAGAGGTTTGATGTAGGTACCTGACCTGCATCATAAGCATACTCATATGCTACAGATCTGGTGGATCGGCATAGTGACCCCTCCATCAAACTGATGTCACAAACAGGTAACCTGCTTTGAATAGATTTTTACTTGCCTATTTTGTTGACAAGTCTGACTGAATCCTGCTGTTATTCACACTTCTTTGTTTAACCTGTAGCATTTGATCAAACTGCATGAAGAATGTCTGACAAAAGATAGGTGGAAAACAAAATCTGTCACTTCATTGAAAAATATATTGACTTTAAATGTTCATCAATACAAAAATGACTTGCACAAAAATAAAAATGTGGAAGAAGTGTATTGAAAGTAATCATTAAGCACATGAACGTTGAGTGTTTTCGGCATTGGCGGGGTCAAAAGTAAAATTTGGGGTCTCCATGGTTTGATTGTCAACAGCGTACCTCCCAACTACTAGAGACTTTCTGTATTTCATATAGAAACCCTGTAACACATAGGAGACACAGGCAAAATACAGAAAACAGCAATATTTTAATAAGGCTCAGTTTTATAGAGAACACTCAAATAAGAATGTGATTTCCTTTAATACCGTTACACATTGCCAGGCTGTTAGGCCATGGTCTAAGATGTCTCTTAATTAGTGCCAGACATTTTGACCACACCCATGACAGACATCTTCAGTGACATGGGAACCAAGATCTCAAGTGCCCACGTAGGGCTAAGAGCACAGACTTCCCTACCCCACTGAAGCACTTTCAATATAATTTTTTCATGTATCAGAGTACACTCACTGCTGGTTGGTCAATGTTTGGACCAACTGCTTCACTCTTCTTCCTGACTGGCCCGGCTATCTTGCCAAGTCTCAATGTCAGTAATCAGTATTTATTTAGTGTTAAAGACTTCTCTTGCTTGTTCATGTTGTGGTTGCTGTACTTATAATTTTCAACAGCCTGCCTCTGCAACCCAGCAAAGTACTTCTGAGATGAGGACAGGACTTGGGTCTCTCCAAACAATACAGTATGGCCTTCATTGGTCATCATCAGGTTCCACATTCATGAGGATTCAGTAGTCCTGAGAATCTGATTTGTTCCACAAATTGTTAAATGTGTAAAAAAACTACTGAATATATCTGTATGTTTCATTCCACATGTTCTGTATTAAGTTTTGTTTTTCTTCATGTCATTTCAAATTGAAAGCAGTCTTGCTTTCTTCTCTTTGTCTTGAAAAGTACAAGGATAGATTAGGTAATTAACTGGAATTTTTTTTCATTTCATTGATTCAATAAAAAAAATACATTATTATATAATTTTTCTACACAATCACCTGATTTGGAAACACATTTCTTCCAATGAATTGGCAATTTTTATGATTCTTTCCTCAAAGAAAGAAGTGGTGTGTGTTAGCAGCCAGTTATGCATGAACTCCTCTATACCCGTATCATCATCAAATCACTGTCCTCCCAATGGTTATTTAAGTACTCCAAAGAAACGGTAGTCGCAAGCCAATAAATCTGGACTGTTAGGAAAGAGTTCTAGGGCCATCTAGTGAAATTTCTTCAGCTTCTCACATGTTAGTGCAATGATATGGGACCTTCCATTGTCATGAAGGAGAATGATGTCACGCATTCATTGTCGACGTCGTTTGTTGCAATACACAGCTTTTGCGTCTTCTCTAAACTAACAATAATAGACGGCACGTGTCCTTCATTCACGAAGAAAATCTTTCAACAGAACACCTGGAGAGTCCCAAAACAATGGTCAGAAGCACCTTTCCAGCTGACAAACATGTTTTGGCCTTGACCAGCACAGCTTCCACTTTCTTGTGCCACTCCTTGCTCACTTTTTTTGATTTGGGGGTGTAGTGATGGACCCATGTTTCATCACAAGTAAGAATACAATACAAAAATCTTCCCCTTCCTACTCACAGTGAGTCTGGAGGCTTTCACAAACATCCTGACGAACACGTTTTTGTTCCTGGGTAAGGGGGCCCACCCACCAGACACTTTCCGATAATTTAAGTTATTGTTGATGATCGATTCAACACTTCCATAGCTTATTCTCAAGGCTGAAGCATTTTCTGAAATCTTTATGCGCTGATATGATTCAATAAATTTCTGAACAACACGAATGTTTTCTTCTGTGACACTTGTTTGTGGTCGTCGTTGGTGAGGTTGATTTTTCGCAGTTCTCTGTCTGGTAAAAAATGTGTGTGTCAATCAAACACTTGAGTCTTTGCAAGAGTTTGTTCACCTTATTGTGCTCGGAGTCTCCTCAAAATTTCGACAGTTTAACACCTTCTATGGCGAGAAATTTGACTATGATGTGTTATGCAATGAACGAATACATCCATTGCTCAGTCACTGTGCTACTGACGAGACATGAGACTCGCATCTGAGTCTGGGAGAGGGGGCAAATTGGATCCACTCTCCAAACTCACACAGGCCTTCTTTGTGACAAAGATATTTTGTGAACAGTTTACTGAACACAATTTCTGCCAAAGGGGAGGGTGATTTGGTGAAAGGCAAATAGCTCTTGTCCAAAGTGATGTCTGGTTTTAGAAAAAAAGGCTTTAACACTTTCGACCCAATGCCCATAAAATTTATGGGCACATGATTTTGCTCAAAAACCCAACGCCCGTAAATTTTATGTCTCTCACTTCAGATGCATTTAACGGCACTTGTATGAAACATTTACAGGCCTCTGTTGTTTCTGTTTGTAGACTAGACTTTGTACTTGCCAACTGAATACACAGATAGCAGCACAAATCAGTTTTTGTTTTGTGATTTTCTGACTATTATGAAACTTGCAATGTCGGTTTGTGTTACCTGTTTCATTTTGTACCATACAAAAGCTCATTATTGCAAATGGACTGATTTTTACTATATTCTGTGTCTTAATATTGTAAGAAAAGTAATTTTTGTACAGTAGTTAGAAATAAAAAACCATTTATTATATGAAAATTACAAGTGATTTTGTGACTTATTATACAGGGTGTCCCGGGAGGAGAGGGAAATAATTTGAGAAATGGTTCTATAGCGTAAAAGAAGAAAAAAGTTCATATAAACATATGTCCGGAAACGCTTTGTAAGCGAGTTGTGGCTAGCAAAAGATTTTGCCCGGGTTTCGGTTCCCCCGGGTAAATGAAGACTTTCTGAAATTCTGGGAAGGTAAATTAAGGGGCGAATTCTGTTCTTTCTTATGGTTTTTGACCTGAAAAATCGAATAAAACAGGAACCAGAACTGTATCTCCCATAAGTTTCATGATATAGTAGCGGCATTTTTGAAAACAAAGAATTCAAAATGTAATTTGACTTTTATAAAATTAAGATTCAATTGTAAAAATGTAGGTACAGTTCGGTGTACAACAATCAAATAAACACTAAATAATTCTTAAAAACATTTGAACATAATCAAAACATTTGAACACAATCAAAATTCTATTAGAAACTATTTAACCATTGAACAAATAATTTCACTATGTAACCACAATTTTATGACAACAATGAATAGTATTCAAATTAATTTAACGGCATAGAATTAGCGTTGCCAACCTAATTTTTTAAAGGTATAAAATTATTGTACTTAAAACAGCTGTTTTTAAATTTTGGAAAATTGGAAACAATTGGAATTTTTTGTTGATTTTTATTGACTTTATTTACACCACTTTTCTCAGAATTAAATTCTTTACAAGTTTTGTTTTTAACTTTTATGCATTTATTAGTCATTTAACAAAGTTATTGTACTTCTCACCTAAAAAAACGTGTTTTTAGGCAAAGATTTTTCTGTTTTACGTCGGATATCATGAAACTTATAGGAGATACAGTTCTGCGACCTGTTTTATTCGATTTTTCTGGTCAAAAACCATAAGAAACAACAGAATTCGCCCCTTAATTTACCTTCCCAGAATTTCAGAAAGTCTTCATTTACCCGGGGACACCGAAACCCGGGCGAAATCTTTCGCTAGCCGTAACTCGCTTACAAAGCATTTCCGGACATATGTTTATATAAACTTTTTTTCTTCTTTTACACTATAGAACCATTTCTCAAATTATTTCCCTCTCCTCCCGGGACACCCTGTATATAGCTCTACCTATGTTAGTTGTTCAAAGTTTATAAATTAGTAATAGTTTTGGAGATTATATAAGTTTTTTGCAAAATATTTAGCAAGTCACATTGTGTAGTGAATTACAACCCCAAAATTAGTGAGGGTAATCGTTATGGCTGTGTTACAGGGTGGATGAACCATCAAGTCAATGTCATCGGATGGAGATGGCAAGGGAAAACCACACCATTAAAGATCCAATGGGATATCGCTTGTTTCAGGTATGATGGGGCAGCCTCTGTGGTGATGTGGTGATTAAGAGACTGTCTTCAGAAAGGAAGAAATTACAGGCCCACCAACCTCTAGGTTGAAAAGAAAAGAGAGAGATAGTGTACCACAACCATAGATGGTTTCCTAAAAAAAAAACATGTAAATTGTTTTGGATACAGTTCAGCTGCCAAAAGGGAAAAAATCTGGCAAACCTTTAGAAAGAATATTCAACTGAGTACTGTATTTGATGAAATCAACACACGAAAAATACGCACATTTCACCATTTATGAGGGTTTGTTTTTTTGGACAACGTGTAGGGCATAAACAGTAAAATCCTTCAGTTAACTTTACATGTAATTAAACTGTACATTAGGCATGTTGGTTGTTGATTAGAACTGTCATGAATGTGTAGTGCATACACCAACTAAATGGGTTTAGTACGTTTACTATGGAACAGCATGGAGCCAATATTGGCAGCTATGCATCAAACACAAAAGTTGATCAGTCTTTTGACAAACTGGGAAAGATATATGAATTAAAACAAATCTTCCTCATGCAATGCTTTCATTAACAACAGTAAACAGCCATTTTTATTTCTCCTTGACTATTATAAAGTTGTTTACACACTTCTTTTGATATTCAAATACAGTGGACGCCCTCTTAACCGGTCAGCTCGGGACCGAAGGGTCGGCTGGTTAACAAAATGGCCAGTTAAACCAAATTTCCTTTCAAACTGAGTTTTATCTCTGATTAAAATGTTTTAATACTGTTCGCTTATGTGAAAAAGAATAATATTAAATTGTAATCTATGTATTGTTCAGCAAAATACTGTAATAAGTATCGTTCTTATAAAGGTCGTTCACAGTCATACAGTACAGTACAGTACAGTACAGTAACAACAAAATCAAACACTAGTACAGTACTATATGTACATTAAAACTTTTTTTTTACAAATACAACATTAATCTAATAAAACACTTGGCGAAATAAAATAATAATTACTGGATTTATGACACCAAACAATACTATACATTTCAGTTACACTTTAAAAAATCTGTGATTGTTTTTTGCTTCTTAGTTTTTGATGAATTTTTAAAAGCCTAGTCACGCCACTTTCCCATTAACATGACATCAACAGTAGACGCCTCACCTCGTTATTCGACGTATCGCACTGCCAGCTGTAATGCTTCCAATGCGTCTCTGTGACTGACTTTTCCTAACCACCATCACTAGCGATAAATTCGGCCTAGTTGTCAAGTTTTCTGTGAAAACATAACGCGTTTTCCTTCAATATTGACCCACTAAAAATGTACCTTTTCCATGTTGTTGGGCAGTACTTTTCCCATGCCTAATTCATTACATATTATTTGTACCGATTCACCTTTGCCTAAATGTTCAAGGTTTTGTCTAAGGCGTCAAGGTTTTGCCCAAGACTGACAACTACACGTTTCCGTTTTGTGTCACTCATCACGAATACCATCAGCAAACTCACAAAATCATTTACATTAGTAATAATCTACACACTTCTTCACTTTGATAAATCAAACACTAAACTGACTAAAAACGTAAAATAAACAAGTGCAATCATGTAAGTTTTGACATGTCGGTGAGCCGCTCGGTACCGTATGAGTTATTGTTTATATCACAGACAGGCGGTTGGCTAAACCGGCGGCCGGTTATACCGAGTCCGGTTAAGAGGGCGCCCACTGTATGCAGTATGATAAATCATTTTTTAGCAAAATCTTACTGCAGATATAATATGCATTCTCACTACCACTAGCTGTTAACACAGACTACTTATTTGTGAGTAGATGTTAACCAGCACATGAACCTACCACCTGACTTGCACCAATCCTGCTTCTCACTTGTTTAACAACCTGATCTGTTTCTCTACTTGTATTGTGTACACTTTCAACACCACGCCTATACGTAACATGGACAGTGCTAAATACTCCACTAGACATCCCCATATGGCATATGGGCATTCCGCTGTCATGGGTTTAAATTCATTTACCCATATATTGTCCAATGCAGTCACAGCATGTGGCTAATTCATTCATCTCGTAGCTTGCTCTTATAATCTGGTTCAATTTTTTCTATTAGATGGCCAGGTTCAGCTGTTCTGTGTGCTAGGTGCGTAGTATTCTCAAATAAACAAAATGTCAGATACTCATGATTTTGTACTCAATGAATATAATGATGAAAATTGTTGGATTCTGATGATATGGATAAGAATGAATCTTCCAATAATGAAATGGGAATATAATTTGGGTTATGTGTATTGTCATGTATATTTTGTTTTATTCTTTTGTCATGTAGTAGTTATACTTAATGTACAATGTCTTTCCACAAAATATCCTGCCATATAGTATTTTGAGAAAAAATAGCTTACTTAGTACAATAGGGCCTTAGTCCTTTTCAGAGTACTCCTCTTAGACATCACACATTTATCCTCTTATATCTTCCACTTCTCGAAACAGTCTGCAAAGTCCTCTTTTGGGATTGCCATCAACTGCCTCACTGCATTCTCTTAAATCTTGTCCAGCATCTGAAGGAAGCCAAATCACGGCTGTAGCAGGGAGGCTAAGCAACCTGTGCGATTTGCCAAGAAATTCTATACCATGCGCAAAGAACGTGCACATGCGTTGTCATGATGAAGTGCGGATCACACTTACCCACACAGCTGTTTCTGTTTTTCTCCTTGCTGTATCCCTCAGCCTGTGAAGAATTATTGTGTAGTACTCCTTAGATATTGTCAGACCAGGAGGAGCATCATACTCATAATGGACCACACCTTCATAATAAAAAAAGCAGTCAGCATGGCCTTGATGTTGCTTCCAGAATTTCTTTCTATGGATCTTCAGCCGTCTTGAAACCACCAATATAACAATTCAGTTGTTCCCGAAGACCCTGTTAGTCATTCAAATGGTTTCTGTAGATGAATGTGCAAGTTGATGAAGTAAGGCTTGATGCCGCCTTGATGCTGATCTACTCATTCGGTCATTGTGAATGCAACAGTCACATAAGACACAAGCTTACGCATTGTTGCCTCGCTGCTGAATTATGGGTTAGATTGAAGCCTCACCGTTCATACGTACATAGGAAGGTCTCCTTTAATTCGCTAAGCAGTTGGTGAAAGTCACATAGCATGCTATCAAGATATTCAAAATGGCTAGATACTTTCCAGTCAGACCTCATGTAAATACATTTTCCTATATTATTAATATTATTATTCTATAATGTAAAACTAATGAAACATTCGGTAACACGACTATTAAATTTAATAAGTAGAAACATTCAGATAACATAGATTTGTTTCTAATAATACTATTTTTATGCAACAAAGTAACTGACAGCATTGTTTTTAATAAACAAGTACTGAATTTGTTGTAATTCTGTCTTTGATCCAATAAAAAGAAAATAAAAAATTAGTACTTCAATGAAAAATTATTACTTACAAACAATCACGCTCTTCTTGATCTTTTTCATACAATATTTTAATGCTGACTATAAAATCTGACTTTGCATCAAATGTTTTATGAATCCGATCTTCAATCAAATTGGTAATCACATATTTCCATGCGTCTTTAACACCAACAGTCACACATTCTAAAGACAGATGCTTTCTGCAGTGTTCTGGATAATTTGTACTAAGGTATATCCACAGTGCATGTGCTCGTAAATAAAAACTAACTGGCAATGTAATGGCCACATTAAAGTCTTTACTATCATAATTAGCTTTGTTCACTGCATCAACAACCTGAAAAACACATAAGTTTTTTAACTTTTACTTAAAAACACAACAAAATACAAATATGTTAAGATGGCTAACATGAAGCTTCTAAGAGGACTGTAGAGAAAGTAATACCTGTATGCACAACCAGAGGATGCAGTGGGCCCATGCATGTCTATTCTAGTTCAGTTACTCTCGGTGATGTGTATACGAGGTCTGACACAAAAATAACGAGACTGATGCTAAAATTTTTTTATTTACCTGATATGTACAATTACTGGTGGTCGCCTTCAAAGTAGGACCCCATTGAGTCCACACACTTCTGCATACGTTCCTTCCACTGCTCAAAACATTTCTGCATATCGCTTTCCATCAGGCTGGGCAGGAGCTCCGCTGTTTTCGCCTGTACCTCTTCCACCATTGAAAAATGGGTCCCTTTTAGTGCCGACTTGATTTTGGGGAATAGGAAAAAATCCCACAGTGCTAAATCGGGGGAATATGGAGGAAGTTCAAGGACTGTGATGTTTTTACTGGCCCAAATTGTTTGACTGATAACGCATTGTGGGCAGGCGCATTGTCCTGGTGCAAGATCCACCCATTCTTCCACAATTCAGGGCGCTTTTTTCTAACACTGTAACGGGGCAAAATTTATGGAACAAAATTTATGTAATAATTTTCAAAATAATTTCATTGTAATAACGTAGTGTTGGAAGACGATGCCCATATAAGGTGATGCAGCAGTCACGGAGTTTATTTGTGACCAGTGAATCACATGAAAGGAATGTTGTTGACGACAATATGGTTGTATCGAGTTAAAAAGGTGGTACGAAGTTAAAACGGAAAATAACGGACCAATTACGAGACATGTGGAGGGGACCGGAATGAACTGGTTTTAAGACGTCACCAAATGGAAATCTTCGGTGAGGACGCCAGCAAAATATGGCTCTCTCGAGACGACCACTGAACAACACACACGTGCTGAGTGCCCGTGGGCAATTACGGTAGATCTACCTACAAAATTTTGTTTTAAATCATGAATAAACAGTAAAAATCTTATTAAAGTAATCAGTCAACACCAGTGATCAGGATATAAAAGTTTCGGACAGTACGTTTAGTTTCTTTTCATCGAAAAAGTGTTGTGCAACAAGTGGTTTAACAACGACGAGAGCACACATCAGATAAGTAACAGTAAAGGATAAGTTGGCCAGAATTCAATCAAAATTTCATTTCAACTTTTAAAATTATATGTATCAAATTATAAAATAATGAGATCTCAATAAATAAAAAGAGAGAGAGAGAGAGAGAGAGAGAGAGAGAGAGAGAGAGAGAGAGAGAGAGAGAGAGAGAGAGAGAGAGAGAGAGAGAGAGTGGAAAGGGGAAATAACCTATTACAAGGTACTGATTTGTATTCTTATAAGTTTTGTTCAATAATTTTTGTCTAACTAATACAATAAAATAAGATGTTTCTTAATAATCATGTGTTGGTATAATAATTATGCTACAAAACCCGTAACCTAATTCCGTACCAAAAGACTTCATCTAGACGTCCTTGGAAATTGTCGTTATTTTAACAGTTACAATTGGCGCCCGAACAGGTACGCTTGTATAAATTTATATTATGTAAGTTAGGCCTACTCGAGATACGGAAGTGGGTTATTTTGGGTAGTAGCGTATTTCGTATTATTTGTATAAGTTACGAAGTGCGTAGTATGATTACAGGTTATGTTTATAGGTTATGGGATATGGTTGGTAATGTAAAACATTGGGTTAAATTCTAAAATTCTTTTTATATTTGAATATACAATTTACATGAATTGAATAATTCAAAAATGGAAATTTGAATTTTGATTTGTTATGTCACCTTCTTTGGTGAAAGTAGTTTAACTGACTCAGCAATAATGAGTGGTTCTGGGGCGCAGTCAACCCCAGTGTCAACAAAAGAAAGTAGTAAACTAAGTGATGAGATGATGAATTTGATGCAATTGCTTTTAGAGCAACAGAATGAAATGTCTAATGTAATATAATAAAAATATTACAAATAAAAATAAAAATAAAAATAATTGAAATATATAGAGAGATATTGTGTGTGTAGCTTTTGTGATAACAAAGGTATTGTGCTCTTCTTTTAGCCCCACTAGTTGGGCAAGCCAATTTGTAATATAATTACAAATATTACAAATATAAAAATAAAAATATAAAAATTAAATTGAATTGATATGTGTTGACGCGTATTGATATTTTGTTTATCACTGGGTCAGTCTGACTCCTTAAAGTCCCACTGTTAGGCTAGTCAAATTGTAATATAATTTCAAGTGTAATAATAAACAAAATATAAAGATATTGATGATAAGAATATGTTATAACTAGGTGTGTTTGTTTGATAAATAACAAATACATCAAACTTTAAAAATTTTGCAAATATTTTTTCTTGTGCTTGTATCGAATTTGACTGAATGATTTAATTTAATTAATTAATAATTAATTAATTATTTGAGTTTGTAATTTCCTCCTATATCTATTCTCTCAATGTGAATTATGTTTTTGCTTAATAAAAAATAATAATAACATTAATGGTAGAAATAAAAACAATGCTGGTAACTGAATACTGATTTGCGTTTATTCATTCAAAATTGTGCGCCAGTCAAACTGCGCATGTCCCAGGCACTGGCGAATATTCGCCACAGTCGGCAGTGAGAAAAATCAACAGATATATTTTTTACAAGTTTAAATTTATGGTTCTTTTAACGAGTCGAAATGGTCAGAGGGCAAGGAACAAGATACATTTAACAGGTATTCTTAAACTAAATGTTAATATCTGAAATAGAACAGAATTATTATTACAATTGTCAATTAGAAAGAAATTATTTAAATTTCGAACCAAGTCGAAGAAATGACGTCACTCCTCTCCAGGAAGCACTGGCTGATCGTCTTTATAGAAATTCAGCAATGGCCGCCGTCTGCTCGATTTTAACTGCTATGATGCCGTTGGAATTGAAGATCTTCTCCCACAGAAATAAAACGATGTTCCCTTTTCTGCGAAGTGGTGTTGTTCCAAAATATAGTGTTGAATGTCCCCTCGTCGTCTGCGATGTCGAATTCTGCTTGTGTAGTGTGGTGTTCAAATATGTGTGTTGGTTCTCTGTGAATTCGTTCCAAAAATTGTTCAAAATGGCTGTCGATTTCTGGCGTTGAGTTTTATGGTGTTATTCTGTGTTTTTGGAAACTTGTGAAGTGTTAGACATAGATAGATAAGGTTATTTCACTTGTTAGTTCATCTCCGTTACACGCCGCATAACCACACTTGGTTTTAATACAAATTATTTGGTTTTCAATACTCCACTAACACATTTTTCAACTGTTCAGCTTTGCGATTAACAATAGACTAATAGACGCAACGTCGTCGTTTTAGGGCAATTTGTGGTATGTCTTTTTCCTCTTCATATTGTTTAATTATAAAATATCTGTCTAAGACTTGTTTCACTATCTAACTATACATAACAAGTTTTCTTATTTTTTACTGTATTTCAAATATTTCTTAATTTTACATGAATCTAACTATTCAGTAATATTGATTATTTAATTTTACATCTTTTGATATATAGCTGGGTTTGTTTCAAACTCATTTAAGCCCAAAAATTACAATTTTACATAATGATTGTATGCCCCATATTTTGTACAAATTCAGTGTTTTAAAGGTTTTTATTTGTTTTTTTGGTATAATATTTCCCTGGAATACACCTAATAACTCCGTAATTACTTTGTTGTTAATAATTTGGTTATTAAAACATTTCAATATTGATTAATTTGCTGTTTAGTCTGATTTGATTACTATCATAAGCCTATTTTTGACTGTTTCCAAAAGAAGTTAGTTTTCTTTCTTTTGTCATTCTATTTGCTATTAACTGTATCTGTATTAATTATACTTTCAATTTCTGTATTGTATGTATTGAATTCTATTCCTATTACATAGATTAATTCTTTGATAGATAATTTCTTGTTTTATAGGCCAGTCTGTGTTTACTACAATGGTGTCTTGGCTGGTCTGTTTGTACATTATTTCTGGTTTACTGATTTGAATAAAATTATTACATTTTTATGCCCTACTTGCTTCTCTGACTTACACAATGGAAAATTAAATGACCTGATTTTAAATACAATAGAATATCTTGTATCTACTAAACTTTCTTTATACTAATAACATCATTGAACCATAACATGAACATCTTATGCCTAATTTTAACAAAAACATCTTATTATCAACTATTTTCCATATATCACCTAATTTTAACAAAAACATCTTATTCCTATTATTTTTTACTGTATCATCAAATGATAACAAAATAGCTTATCCTAGACATAATTTAATTAAAAAAAAAATAAAAAACTCCTATTACTAGTAACACTGTCAGTCACTAACTGTCTTGTGTATTATGTTTCTTTTGAAAACACTTTAACTGTGATCAAAAAACATCTTGTATCTATTTACACCTTACATCTAAAATATTATCTAATTAATAATAAATAACAAACATCTTAATATTAGTCATACCTTCAGTTATGAACTGTCCTTTGGTATTTTTGTCCTTCTCACCATTTACTTAGCTATAATTAAAGAAAACATTTTATATGTAATAGTTTTTCGTATATCTAATTTAAAAAACTCTTATTACTGGTAATGTTGTCAGCCCTTAGACTGTCTTTCATTCCAATGGTTTTATTATTATTATTCTACACTCATGGTAGTCTTTTTATAATACTTAAACTTCATTGAAGATTTTTTCATAGATTTTTTAACTATGTTTCTCACTATACACTCTGTAGTTTCTTAATTTTGTTATCTCACTTCACTTTATTGGATTCTACACTCTGGTAGTCTTTTTAGTGAGTTCTACACTATGGTAGTCTCTTCTGACATATTTTTTAACATATTACACTTGCAACTAATATACAATTTGTGTTTTATAGTATTGTATCTTGTAACTTGTTTGGGGTTTACCTATATCGGTTTCAATTTTGTCTCATGGTATTTATTATATGACTAACATTTTGTTTTGGCATATCTCTTCCTGTTTCTGGTCTCTTTGTGGGAATCTTGATATGTTTTGTCCCTTCTTCAAATATCACATTAGTAGTTTCCTTATTAAAATGGTTTCATGACAGATTATTTCCTTTTTTATGGTCCTTCCCTTTTTGTACTGCTTCCCCAATCTACTGGGTATACTGCTGGTTTAACTGGTTTTTACATAGTAGGTTATTTTAATTAATGGTTTTCTTTATTATCTTCCATTTTTATTCACATTTTATAGACTTAATTATACAGTTTCTAGTGTAATCCTTAAACAATTTATTCTTCTCACTCACTATGGAACTTTTTCTTTTATTTATGTAACATTAATTCAAATGTTTAGTGTGATAATTTTGTTATGTTACATATGCTCTCCTGTAAAAGTGATTAGTTCAGATCATACTCTGTATGGATGAAATAATTACTACTAATTCTTTTGTATTTACATTTTCTCCGTGATTACATGTTTTCACTTTATATACCTTCTTTTTCCACCATTGCTTCCTCTCAGCTGATGTGTATCTCCTTCATTAGTTTCTCTTTTTTTTTTTTTTTTCATTGATAAGTGGTCTTCAATCTTGTGTATAACATTATCATTTTATATTCCTTCTTATTTGGTGCTTCCTCACCAGTATGTTTACTCCCTAACATTCCCTAACAAATTAATTGGAACAGTTCAGAGTGGCACTTTTGGCTTCAATCCCTGCTGTCCAATACTTCAATTGAGTCCAGAGGTATTATCATCTCTGCTCAACACATAAGACTGATGGCATTTTCTACATCCAGTCATAAAAATAAATAAACAGTAAAAGTAGTCATTTTTGACTAAAATAAACATCTTTAGATTCTTCACTTCATAATACGTTATATTAATTAATACTTTTATACACTTGACTCTTCTTCTCTCTTAAAGCTTATTCCATATTAGGTGGTTTAGGTATGTGGTATCATATACATTTCATCATGTTTACATAGTAAGTAGTATTTATATTTACTCTTTCTACCATCTGGTATCCATTGAGTTACTTTTATTGCTCATGGTATAACATGAATTAATTCTTTATCACTTTCACTATAACAGTGGTTGTTGTAACAGCATTATCATTATTAGTATCAGGTTTTTTTTTTTTTTTTTTTATTTTTTTTTTTTGGACTCACTATTTGGTCTTTAGTGAGCTGGTCCTTCTTCATTGTTCCATTTTTATTAAATTATTTTCTTTGTGAGTTTGATTAATTTGTTTCGATTAAGTCATATGACATTCTGGTTTCCTTTCTCCCTTAGAATTTTGTATCTCTTTCTTACAAAATCTTTTTTCATATTTCAGAGTTATTTCTCATCATTTGTATGAGTAATGATATGAGTTTAATGTTTTTTAATTTTAGATATTTTTATTCAACTACATTCTTTCTTATTCATAGTTGTTTTTCAAATATTTTGGTATAAGTTGTACTTATTATCGTTTTGAATTTTGAAATTGTTATTCCTCAAAATTCTTTTTTCATTCATAATAGTCTTTGAATGTTTGTGTAAGTGGTACTTACTATTGCTTTTGAATTTTGAAGCTTATTATGTTCAAAATTCTTTTTATTTATTCACAATAATCCTTCAAATGTTTTGTTGTAAGTTGTACTTACTGATTTTTTTTTTGTAATTTTATTCTTATCAAAATTCTTATTTTGTTCACAATATTCTTTCTGATACTTGGTGTAAGTTGTTCTTACTAATTTTTGAATTTTGTAATTTTCTATTTATCAAAATTCTTATTTCATCATTCACAATTGTTCGAATATTTGGTGTAAGTTATGCTTACTAGCTTTTGGAATTTTGTAGTTTTATTCTTATCAAAATTCACAATTTCTTCATTATAGTTTTAACTCACAATTATGAGTCCTCCAAATATTTTTTAATAGACAACTGATTATAAGTTCCTTTTACTTTATTCGAAATGATATCCTTTAGTACATACGTATTGTTGTTATTGTTTTTAACAATCAGGTATGGGCCGGTATACAGCAGTAATAACTTTTTGGTAATGCCTTCCAAAGTACTGGGTAATTCCCGGTTTTTTAGCAGTACCTTTTCTCCGACTTCATAGTTTATTATTTTCTTAACAGCCTTTTGATATTTGTTCTTGCACCTTTCCTGGTCTTCAGCCAATTTATTGTAGAATCTGATTCGATTGAATTTGTATTCTTGACTCCTGGGGAACTCTATTATGTCTTGTATTTCTCTCGGAGGTGGTCTTTCATACATTGCCGTGTATGGCGTGGTACCAATAGCGGTGTGATATGACAAATTAAGGAATTCTTCAGTCGCTAATAAATATTCTTGCCACTTCTTCTGTTGATTATAGCAATAAGTCCGTAATATTCTTCCGACCTCTCGCAGTACCCTCTCCGCTGGATTGCTGCTGGGGTGGTAGACAGACGTCTTGTATGTCTTAATGCCCAATGTATTCAGAGTGTTTCTCCACCGCCAACCCTTAAATTGCGTTCCATGGTCGGTGATTATGGATGTCGGGCTTCCTACCTCTGGAATGTAATGATTTGTTATTATTCCTAGAGTCTTCAGAGTGGTGGCTCTGTTCACAGGGTATAGTTTTGTAAATTTTGTAAAATGATCCATCATAATAACAATATACTTGTATCGATGGCGTCCGCCACTGCGGGGAAATGGACCACATATGTCCAGAAAGACCTTTTCCAGTTTGGCTTGTGAGGTAATTGGTATCATCATACCTTCCTTTCTCTCATTGTTGGTTTTCACCAATTGACATATCATACAGGTTTTAAGGTAGTTTCTAGTTTTTCTATTGATACTTTTTATGTGACAATTCTCTTCTATTGCCTTGATCACCTTCATGGCTCCCATGTGACCGTATCGTAGGTGATAGTCCAGGACGATATCCTTTTCGATTGTAGTAGGGATCATGATCTTCCAAACGTCTTCGTCAAGGGATGTCTTGATGAATAAAATCCCATTATGTATACAATAAAATTTGTTTATTGTGTCATCTTGGTTGGAGAGACGAAGTTTAATAGAGTTTAACTTCGGATCGGACTGCTGGTGTTTGCTGATGTCCTGCACTATCTTCTCTAAATCGGATCTGTCCTTAATAATGTTATAGATTTTCAAAATGCTCTCCTTTTCGCCTTCGAATGTTTGTTCTTCTAGATTCACTCTTGACAATACGTCGGCTACTACATTTTTACTTCCAGGAACATACTCCCACTGTATATCGTATTCCTGTAGGGCGAGTACCCATCTGGTCAATCTACCATGGCTTAATTTGCATCTTCTTAGAAATGATATTGACTTGTGATCTGTTCGGACGGTCACTGGATATCCGAGGATATACGTCCGAAACTTCCCGCAGGCAAAGACTACACTTAGCAGCTCTTTTTCCGTCACATTATAGTTCTTTTCACACTGGTTAAGGGTTCTGCTAGCAAAGCTCACTACTAGATGGTTTCCACTTTCATCTTCTTGGTACAGTGTTGAACCCAAGCTAATGTTACTAGCGTCACAGTTTAGAAAGAAGGGTCAGTTAAAATCTGGATGGTTGAGCATTACTGCATCTAAGAATTTCTCTTTAATTGATTTGAAGGTCTCATCTTGTTCTTGACCCCATCGCCATTTATTCTTGGACGATAACTGGTACTGAAACTGGGCTGTTTGTTCGGAATAATTATTCTGGAACTTCCTATAATAGTTACATAGGCCCAAAAATGATTGTAGTTGCCTTCTGTTTTTTGGTGTAGGGAATCGTTGTATGGCGTCTACCTTTTCTGTTGATGGTGTTATTCCTTGACTGTTTAGCTGGAAACCCAGGAATTGAACTTCTTTAGCTATAAGCTTGGACTTGTCCAGTTTAAGGGTGACATTATTTCCAGCAAGCTTCTTCAAAACATATTCCACACGATAACAGTGTTCCTCCCAGCTGGTTGATGTTATTAGGAGATCATCAACATATACAGTCGTGAATTGGAGCGCTTCTGGTCCTAGTATATGATCCATACAGGCGACAAAAACAGCTACTGAATTCACCAACCCGAAGGGCAATCTCTTAAACTGATAATTGCGCCCTTCGAAGATGAACGCCATGTATTGCCGGCTTGCTGGGTGCAACTCCACTTGCCAATAGCTGCATACCGTATCCCAAGTGGTAATGAATCGTGTTCCGTGGAACCTCTTCAAAATTTCATCAATTTCGCCAGGTGAGGTACGATCGTTTATTATCATCTTATTTATCTCACGAGCGTCAAGGCAAAGTCTTACCTTCCCATTTTTCTTTTGTATGGCCACAATTGGGCTTGTGTATGGCGATTGACTGCTCTCGATGATATCTCTACGGATCATATTCTGGATCTCTGTGCGTACGGCTTCTTTCAAAGATTGTGCTATTGGGTATGACTTTCGGTTGAATTCTACCGGTTCTCTGAATCGTATGGAACATTGGTAGTTCCGGATCTTTCCAGGTTCGTCAGAAAATACAGCTCGATATTTCTCATATATTTCTACCAATTGATTCAGCTGGTTTTCCGTTAATTGCTCGTTAGTATTGTGGCACTGGAAGTTACGTATCTCTTGGATCTTTTGTTTCCATAGGTCTTCCTCCGAATCTTGATGTACTGGCTTGTTGTTTGTTGAGTGGTTAGATAAGTAATTCACCTTATTTTGGTGGTCGAGAAGTTGTCTGGAGTCTAAAGTCTTGTTATCAGTTAAATTGGCTATCCAGGTTGAACCTTCAGCAAAGAGTGATACCTTTCCTCGGCACAAGTCGATAATGGCTGAGTTTCGGCGCAATATGTCGCATCCTATCATGATGTTGAAAGGTAATCCGGCTGCAACAAGAAATATCATATCCACACTTATGCCCTGACTTTTGACATTGAGGGATACCTGCTTTCTTATGGTCTTGTTCTGTCGGCCGGTAGCTCCTACAAGTACAATGTTATTAATAGGTAGTACCGGTAAGTTTTTGTGGCATTCCTGCTGTATCCGGTCCAATTCATTTCGATTTATTATGGAGACATTGGCTCCAGTGTCTATCATTATAGGAACAGAAATACCTTCAATTTCTGCGATTATGTATATTATTTCATTATCATTATTGTTAATATTAAGCTCACTTTCTTCTAATAGGTCCTTATGGATATCCTTTAAATAATTGCTGTATATTATGGTAAAATTTTTTCTGTTTTTCTTCAAATTCATACCTACTTGATTAAACCCAGCAGATTGGAGCAGTAAAGGGTCATTGGATTTTATTACTGCCTCCGTTCGTTTAAATGTTCCGCTTCATTACGGATCAGGCCGTTGGAAGCGTCAGCTTGAAGTCCTGAGGCTGTTTCGTTTGGTTCTGCTCGATCGTCTGGTTGGGCTTCTGTTACTGGTAGTCTTCGCTGATTATCCAGGCTGGAACTACGTCTGGGCTCGTACTCTCTGTACCTATTACTTCCCTGGCTCCCTTGGAAGGTCTCGTACTCGTAGTATCGGCTCCTTCTTTGAGGCTGGTACCTCCTGTGTCCACTGCCTTCTGCTCGGATGTAGTTAACATTAGGTCGATATGCCCTGTAATTGTGGTTACCTCCACTTGGGTAATTTCGGTTATAATTACCATGATAATTATTATTAGAAAGGTTGGGGTTCCTCTGACCATTTTGAACATAGTTACTATTATTATTATAATAACCGTTGTTATTTTGTGGACGGCTATTATTATTATTATTATTATTGTTGTTGTGGTTGTTGTTATTATTATTATTCATACGAGGAATATTACTATTACTATTATTGTTGTTAAAACGGGGCAAATTATTGTTATTTCTGGGGTTATAATTGTACTCGGCATTATTCCGATTTGCGGAATTATAATTATTATTATTACCCACATTCTGCCGATTATTATTATTATTCAAATTATTGTTGTTATTCCTTGGTTCCTGCTTTTCATACCTCCTGCGACTTTGACGGTAATAGTCTTCGTGCTCGTACATCTCTAAAAGCTCGGTCATGGCTTGCACCGTCTTTATTTGACTATTTCGTCTGGCTCTGATAATATCCTCCTCGTAGTGGTATGAGAGTTTGCTGACCAGGCATTCTTCCGGTATTCGGGGCTCTAGATGTTTGGCCACGCACACCTTTCCCAAAAAGTACGCCGTTAAAGTTTGGTTTCCATACGGGTTGTACTTCCCATGACATATCCCGTCTCTGGCGATATTTTGCGTTGATTCCGACCAATATTTGGCTTTGAATAGCCTTCTGAATTGTTGATAGTCGGTCACCTCGTCTCTTATTGCCATCCACCAATTGTCTGCTATTTCCTTGAACGATTCGTCCAGCACCTCTTTGTTCTCCCTCCAGCGATTACCTCGGTGTTTGGCAAAGTATTCCTCGATTCTTGCTAGGAATTCCATGGGTTTATTTTTATAAAACCTGAAGTTAATCCCTTCACGATTTTCACTGTTGGGACAACTGGTAATGGTTGTCGGTCGACTATGGAATAGGTCTATATCGGTCTGGTTCTGTCGTACCTGACTGTTGATACTGGTCACAGCAGCTTCTATGCCGTCGCATTTTTCTGTGAATCGGTCCTGCACTCGCTCCCAGTCTTCCCGTGTTTCCTTTAGTTTTTCCTCCATCGTCTTCCTAGTCGTTTCTTCAATGGTGTTAACCTTCGTATTTATTTCTGTTCTGATACTCCGTACTTCTTGTTCGGTTTGACTCCATTTTTCGTCAGCTCTGGTAACCCTTTGTTCGATTACCGTTATTTCCTCTTCTACCTTCTTGCTGATTGTCTCATTGTTTTCAGCTATCTTCTGGCTCAATTCTTCCTTCAATATTTCCATCCTTCCGTCTAACCGGTTCATGTTTTCTTGGTTCGTCTCCTTCAATTCTTCTCTCAATTGCTGACTATTATTCTCCATCTTTTTATTGGTTTCTTCCAGTTTCTGGCTTATCTGGGTCAATTCCTCCTTTGATTGTTTATTGTCAGTTTTATTTCCTCCATTTTCTCCTCCATCTTCTGGATATTTTCCTCCATCTTCTCCTCGATTTTCTGAATATTTTCTTCCATCTTCTCTTCTATCTTCTTACTGTTTGCTTCCATCTTCTCCTCCATCTTCTTGCTAGTATCTCCAATTTTATTGCCCAACTCTTCCTTCAATCGTTGGTTATCATTCTTCATTTCCTCCTCCATCTTCCTACTATTCTCCTCCATCTTCTCCTCCATCTTCTTACTATTTTCTTCGATTTTCTTGTTGGTATCTCTGATTTTATTACCCAACTCCTCTTTCAATTCTTCCTTCGTTGTTTTAAATTCTCGGAGTAACATCTCCATCATTTGATCAAATTTTGTATCTTCCTTTGCGGTGGATTTCTCCGGCTGTTCCTTCTGTGGTGCCGGCTTATTTGGTTCTGCTGGCGGTAACATTGACTCCACATCTTCCACTGGTGTCGCTTCTTTATGCTCCATGTTTATCTCCTGCTCGGCCTCCATAGCCCTTTTTCTTGATGTAGCTCTCCTGTGCATCTCGCTCCCTCTTCCGACCTGTTGACCGTTGCCAAGCTAAAAATAGGAAATTGGACAATCGTCCTTATTTTACAACACTATTACCTCCTATTTAAAGCCCCACGTTGGGCGCCAATTTGTAATATAATAAAAATATTACAAATAAAAATAAAAATAAAAATAATTGAAATATATAGAGATATTGTGTGTGTAGCTTTTGTGATAACAAAGGTATTGTGCTCTTCTTTTAGCCCCACTAGTTGGGCAATATAATTACAAATATTACAAATATAAAAATAAAAATATAAAAATTAAATTGAATTGATATGTGTTGACGCGTATTGATATTTTGTTTATCACTGGGTCAGTCTGACTCCTTAAAGTCCCACTGTTAGGCTAGTCAAATTGTAATATAATTTCAAGTGTAATAATAAACAAAATATAAAGATATTGATGATAAGAATATGTTATAACTAGGTGTGTTTGTTTGATAAATAACAAATACATCAAACTTTAAAAATTTTGCAAATATTTTTTCTTGTGCTTGTATCGAATTTGACTGAATGATTTAATTTAATTAATTAATAATTAATTATTTATTTGAGTTTGTAATTTCCTCCTATATCTATTCTCTCAATGTGAATTATGTTTTTGCTTAATAAAAAATAATAATAACATTAATGGTAGAAATAAAAACAATGCTGGTAACTGAATACTGATTTGCGTTTATTCATTCAAAATTGTGCGCCAGTCAAACTGCGCATGTCCCAGGCACTGGCGAATATTCGCCACAGTCGGCAGTGAGAAAAATCAACAGATATATTTTTTACAAGTTTAAATTTATGGTTCTTTTAACGAGTCGAAATGGTCAGAGGGCAAGGAACAAGATACATTTAACAGGTATTCTTAAACTAAATGTTAATATCTGAAATAGAACAGAATTATTATTACAATTGTCAATTAGAAAGAAATTATTTAAATTTCGAACCAAGTCGAAGAAATGACGTCACTCCTCTCCAGGAAGCACTGGCTGATCGTCTTTATAGAAATTCAGCAATGGCCGCCGTCTGCTCGATTTTAACTGCTATGATGCCGTTGGAATTGAAGATCTTCTCCCACAGAAATAAAACGATGTTCCCTTTTCTGCGAAGTGGTGTTGTTCCAAAATATAGTGTTGAATGTCCCCTCGTCGTCTGCGATGTCGAATTCTGCTTGTGTAGTGTGGTGTTCAAATATGTGTGTTGGTTCTCTGTGAATTCGTTCCAAAAATTGTTCAAAATGGCTGTCGATTTCTGGCGTTGAGTTTTATGGTGTTATTCTGTGTTTTTGGAAACTTGTGAAGTGTTAGACATAGATAGATAAGGTTATTTCACTTGTTAGTTCATCTCCGTTACACGCCGCATAACCACACTTGGTTTTAATACAAATTATTTGGTTTTCAATACTCCACTAACACATTTTTCAACTGTTCAGCTTTGCGATTAACAATAGACTAATAGACGCAACGTCGTCGTTTTAGGGCAATTTGTGGTATGTCTTTTTCCTCTTCATATTGTTTAATTATAAAATATCTGTCTAAGACTTGTTTCACTATCTAACTATACATAACAAGTTTTCTTATTTTTTACTGTATTTCAAATATTTCTTAATTTTACATGAATCTAACTATTCAGTAATATTGATTATTTAATTTTACATCTTTTGATATATAGCTGGGTTTGTTTCAAACTCATTTAAGCCCAAAAATTACAATTTTACATAATGATTGTATGCCCCATATTTTGTACAAATTCAGTGTTTTAAAGGTTTTTATTTGTTTTTTTGGTATAATATTTCCCTGGAATACACCTAATAACTCCGTAATTACTTTGTTGTTAATAATTTGGTTATTAAAACATTTCAATATTGATTAATTTGCTGTTTAGTCTGATTTGATTACTATCATAAGCCTATTTTTGACTGTTTCCAAAAGAAGTTAGTTTTCTTTCTTTTGTCATTCTATTTGCTATTAACTGTATCTGTATTAATTATACTTTCAATTTCTGTATTGTATGTATTGAATTCTATTCCTATTACATAGATTAATTCTTTGATAGATAATTTCTTGTTTTATAGGCCAGTCTGTGTTTACTACAATGGTGTCTTGGCTGGTCTGTTTGTACATTATTTCTGGTTTACTGATTTGAATAAAATTATTACATTTTTATGCCCTACTTGCTTCTCTGACTTACACAATGGAAAATTAAATGACCTGATTTTAAATACAATAGAATATCTTGTATCTACTAAACTTTCTTTATACTAATAACATCATTGAACCATAACATGAACATCTTATGCCTAATTTTAACAAAAACATCTTATTATCAACTATTTTCCATATATCACCTAATTTTAACAAAAACATCTTATTCCTATTATTTTTTACTGTATCATCAAATGATAACAAAATAGCTTATCCTAGACATAATTTAATTAAAAAAAAAATAAAAAACTCCTATTACTAGTAACACTGTCAGTCACTAACTGTCTTGTGTATTATGTTTCTTTTGAAAACACTTTAACTGTGATCAAAAAACATCTTGTATCTATTTACACCTTACATCTAAAATATTATCTAATTAATAATAAATAACAAACATCTTAATATTAGTCATACCTTCAGTTATGAACTGTCCTTTGGTATTTTTGTCCTTCTCACCATTTACTTAGCTATAATTAAAGAAAACATTTTATATGTAATAGTTTTTCGTATATCTAATTTAAAAAACTCTTATTACTGGTAATGTTGTCAGCCCTTAGACTGTCTTTCATTCCAATGGTTTTATTATTATTATTCTACACTCATGGTAGTCTTTTTATAATACTTAAACTTCATTGAAGATTTTTTCATAGATTTTTTAACTATGTTTCTCACTATACACTCTGTAGTTTCTTAATTTTGTTATCTCACTTCACTTTATTGGATTCTACACTCTGGTAGTCTTTTTAGTGAGTTCTACACTATGGTAGTCTCTTCTGACATATTTTTTAACATATTACACTTGCAACTAATATACAATTTGTGTTTTATAGTATTGTATCTTGTAACTTGTTTGGGGTTTACCTATATCGGTTTCAATTTTGTCTCATGGTATTTATTATATGACTAACATTTTGTTTTGGCATATCTCTTCCTGTTTCTGGTCTCTTTGTGGGAATCTTGATATGTTTTGTCCCTTCTTCAAATATCACATTAGTAGTTTCCTTATTAAAATGGTTTCATGACAGATTATTTCCTTTTTTATGGTCCTTCCCTTTTTGTACTGCTTCCCCAATCTACTGGGTATACTGCTGGTTTAACTGGTTTTTACATAGTAGGTTATTTTAATTAATGGTTTTCTTTATTATCTTCCATTTTTATTCACATTTTATAGACTTAATTATACAGTTTCTAGTGTAATCCTTAAACAATTTATTCTTCTCACTCACTATGGAACTTTTTCTTTTATTTATGTAACATTAATTCAAATGTTTAGTGTGATAATTTTGTTATGTTACATATGCTCTCCTGTAAAAGTGATTAGTTCAGATCATACTCTGTATGGATGAAATAATTACTACTAATTCTTTTGTATTTACATTTTCTCCGTGATTACATGTTTTCACTTTATATACCTTCTTTTTCCACCATTGCTTCCTCTCAGCTGATGTGTATCTCCTTCATTAGTTTCTCTTTTTTTTTTTTTTTCATTGATAAGTGGTCTTCAATCTTGTGTATAACATTATCATTTTATATTCCTTCTTATTTGGTGCTTCCTCACCAGTATGTTTACTCCCTAACATTCCCTAACAAATTAATTGGAACAGTTCAGAGTGGCACTTTTGGCTTCAATCCCTGCTGTCCAATACTTCAATTGAGTCCAGAGGTATTATCATCTCTGCTCAACACATAAGACTGATGGCATTTTCTACATCCAGTCATAAAAATAAATAAACAGTAAAAGTAGTCATTTTTGACTAAAATAAACATCTTTAGATTCTTCACTTCATAATACGTTATATTAATTAATACTTTTATACACTTGACTCTTCTTCTCTCTTAAAGCTTATTCCATATTAGGTGGTTTAGGTATGTGGTATCATATACATTTCATCATGTTTACATAGTAAGTAGTATTTATATTTACTCTTTCTACCATCTGGTATCCATTGAGTTACTTTTATTGCTCATGGTATAACATGAATTAATTCTTTATCACTTTCACTATAACAGTGGTTGTTGTAACAGCATTATCATTATTAGTATCAGGTTTTTTTTTTTTTTTTTTTTTTTTTTTTTTTGGTCTCACTATTTGGTCTTTAGTGAGCTGGTCCTTCTTCATTGTTCCATTTTTATTAAATTATTTTCTTTGTGAGTTTGATTAATTTGTTTCGATTAAGTCATATGACATTCTGGTTTCCTTTCTCCCTTAGAATTTTGTATCTCTTTCTTACAAAATCTTTTTTCATATTTCAGAGTTATTTCTCATCATTTGTATGAGTAATGATATGAGTTTAATGTTTTTTAATTTTAGATATTTTTATTCAACTACATTCTTTCTTATTCATAGTTGTTTTTCAAATATTTTGGTATAAGTTGTACTTATTATCGTTTTGAATTTTGAAATTGTTATTCCTCAAAATTCTTTTTTCATTCATAATAGTCTTTGAATGTTTGTGTAAGTGGTACTTACTATTGCTTTTGAATTTTGAAGCTTATTATGTTCAAAATTCTTTTTATTTATTCACAATAATCCTTCAAATGTTTTGTTGTAAGTTGTACTTACTGATTTTTTTTTTGTAATTTTATTCTTATCAAAATTCTTATTTTGTTCACAATATTCTTTCTGATACTTGGTGTAAGTTGTTCTTACTAATTTTTGAATTTTGTAATTTTCTATTTATCAAAATTCTTATTTCATCATTCACAATTGTTCGAATATTTGGTGTAAGTTATGCTTACTAGCTTTTGGAATTTTGTAGTTTTATTCTTATCAAAATTCACAATTTCTTCATTATAGTTTTAACTCACAATTATGAGTCCTCCAAATATTTTTTAATAGACAACTGATTATAAGTTCCTTTTACTTTATTCGAAATGATATCCTTTAGTACATACGTATTGTTGTTATTGTTTTTAACAATCAGGTATGGGCCGGTATACAGCAGTAATAACTTTTTGGTAATGCCTTCCAAAGTACTGGGTAATTCCCGGTTTTTTAGCAGTACCTTTTCTCCGACTTCATAGTTTATTATTTTCTTAACAGCCTTTTGATATTTGTTCTTGCACCTTTCCTGGTCTTCAGCCAATTTATTGTAGAATCTGATTCGATTGAATTTGTATTCTTGACTCCTGGGGAACTCTATTATGTCTTGTATTTCTCTCGGAGGTGGTCTTTCATACATTGCCGTGTATGGCGTGGTACCAATAGCGGTGTGATATGACAAATTAAGGAATTCTTCAGTCGCTAATAAATATTCTTGCCACTTCTTCTGTTGATTATAGCAATAAGTCCGTAATATTCTTCCGACCTCTCGCAGTACCCTCTCCGCTGGATTGCTGCTGGGGTGGTAGACAGACGTCTTGTATGTCTTAATGCCCAATGTATTCAGAGTGTTTCTCCACCGCCAACCCTTAAATTGCGTTCCATGGTCGGTGATTATGGATGTCGGGCTTCCTACCTCTGGAATGTAATGATTTGTTATTATTCCTAGAGTCTTCAGAGTGGTGGCTCTGTTCACAGGGTATAGTTTTGTAAATTTTGTAAAATGATCCATCATAATAACAATATACTTGTATCGATGGCGTCCGCCACTGCGGGGAAATGGACCACATATGTCCAGAAAGACCTTTTCCAGTTTGGCTTGTGAGGTAATTGGTATCATCATACCTTCCTTTCTCTCATTGTTGGTTTTCACCAATTGACATATCATACAGGTTTTAAGGTAGTTTCTAGTTTTTCTATTGATACTTTTTATGTGACAATTCTCTTCTATTGCCTTGATCACCTTCATGGCTCCCATGTGACCGTATCGTAGGTGATAGTCCAGGACGATATCCTTTTCGATTGTAGTAGGGATCATGATCTTCCAAACGTCTTCGTCAAGGGATGTCTTGATGAATAAAATCCCATTATGTATACAATAAAATTTGTTTATTGTGTCATCTTGGTTGGAGAGACGAAGTTTAATAGAGTTTAACTTCGGATCGGACTGCTGGTGTTTGCTGATGTCCTGCACTATCTTCTCTAAATCGGATCTGTCCTTAATAATGTTATAGATTTTCAAAATGCTCTCCTTTTCGCCTTCGAATGTTTGTTCTTCTAGATTCACTCTTGACAATACGTCGGCTACTACATTTTTACTTCCAGGAACATACTCCCACTGTATATCGTATTCCTGTAGGGCGAGTACCCATCTGGTCAATCTACCATGGCTTAATTTGCATCTTCTTAGAAATGATATTGACTTGTGATCTGTTCGGACGGTCACTGGATATCCGAGGATATACGTCCGAAACTTCCCGCAGGCAAAGACTACACTTAGCAGCTCTTTTTCCGTCACATTATAGTTCTTTTCACACTGGTTAAGGGTTCTGCTAGCAAAGCTCACTACTAGATGGTTTCCACTTTCATCTTCTTGGTACAGTGTTGAACCCAAGCTAATGTTACTAGCGTCACAGTTTAGAAAGAAGGGTCAGTTAAAATCTGGATGGTTGAGCATTACTGCATCTAAGAATTTCTCTTTAATTGATTTGAAGGTCTCATCTTGTTCTTGACCCCATCGCCATTTATTCTTGGACGATAACTGGTACTGAAACTGGGCTGTTAGTTCGGAATAATTATTCTGGAACTTCCTATAATAGTTACATAGGCCCAAAAATGATTGTAGTTGCCTTCTGTTTTTTGGTGTAGGGAATCGTTGTATGGCGTCTACCTTTTCTGTTGATGGTGTTATTCCTTGACTGTTTAGCTGGAAACCCAGGAATTGAACTTCTTTAGCTATAAGCTTGGACTTGTCCAGTTTAAGGGTGACATTATTTCCAGCAAGCTTCTTCAAAACATATTCCACACGATAACAGTGTTCCTCCCAGCTGGTTGATGTTATTAGGAGATCATCAACATATACAGTCGTGAATTGGAGCGCTTCTGGTCCTAGTATATGATCCATACAGGCGACAAAAACAGCTACTGAATTCACCAACCCGAAGGGCAATCTCTTAAACTGATAATTGCGCCCTTCGAAGATGAACGCCATGTATTGCCGGCTTGCTGGGTGCAACTCCACTTGCCAATAGCTGCATACCGTATCCCAAGTGGTAATGAATCGTGTTCCGTGGAACCTCTTCAAAATTTCATCAATTTCGCCAGGTGAGGTATGATCGTTTATTATCATCTTATTTATCTCACGAGCGTCAAGGCAAAGTCTTACCTTCCCATTTTTCTTTTGTATGGCCACAATTGGGCTTGTGTATGGCGATTGACTGCTCTCGATGATATCTCTACGGATCATATTCTGGATCTCTGTGCGTACGGCTTCTTTCAAAGATTGTGCTATTGGGTATGACTTTCGGTTGAATTCTACCGGTTCTCTGAATCGTATGGAACATTGGTAGTTCCGGATCTTTCCAGGTTCGTCAGAAAATACAGCTCGATATTTCTCATATATTTCTACCAATTGATTCAGCTGGTTTTCCGTTAATTGCTCGTTAGTATTGTGGCACTGGAAGTTACGTATCTCTTGGATCTTTTGTTTCCATAGGTCTTCCTCCGAATCTTGATGTACTGGCTTGTTGTTTGTTGAGTGGTTAGATAAGTAATTCACCTTATTTTGGTGGTCGAGAAGTTGTCTGGAGTCTAAAGTCTTGTTATCAGTTAAATTGGCTATCCAGGTTGAACCTTCAGCAAAGAGTGATACCTTTCCTCGGCACAAGTCGATAATGGCTGAGTTTCGGCGCAATATGTCGCATCCTATCATGATGTTGAAAGGTAATCCGGCTGCAACAAGAAATATCATATCCACACTTATGCCCTGACTTTTGACATTGAGGGATACCTGCTTTCTTATGGTCTTGTTCTGTCGGCCGGTAGCTCCTACAAGTACAATGTTATTAATAGGTAGTACCGGTAAGTTTTTGTGGCATTCCTGCTGTATCCGGTCCAATTCATTTCGATTTATTATGGAGACATTGGCTCCAGTGTCTATCATTATAGGAACAGAAATACCTTCAATTTCTGCGATTATGTATATTATTTCATTATCATTATTGTTAATATTAAGCTCACTTTCTTCTAATAGGTCCTTATGGATATCCTTTAAATAATTGCTGTATATTATGGTAAAATTTTTTCTGTTTTTCTTCAAATTCATACCTACTTGATTAAACCCAGCAGATTGGAGCAGTAAAGGGTCATTGGATTTTATTACTGCCTCCGTTCGTTTAAATGTTCCGCTTCATTACGGATCAGGCCGTTGGAAGCGTCAGCTTGAAGTCCTGAGGCTGTTTCGTTTGGTTCTGCTCGATCGTCTGGTTGGGCTTCTGTTACTGGTAGTCTTCGCTGATTATCCAGGCTGGAACTACGTCTGGGCTCGTACTCTCTGTACCTATTACTTCCCTGGCTCCCTTGGAAGGTCTCGTACTCGTAGTATCGGCTCCTTCTTTGAGGCTGGTACCTCCTGTGTCCACTGCCTTCTGCTCGGATGTAGTTAACATTAGGTCGATATGCCCTGTAATTGTGGTTACCTCCACTTGGGTAATTTCGGTTATAATTACCATGATAATTATTATTAGAAAGGTTGGGGTTCCTCTGACCATTTTGAACATAGTTACTATTATTATTATAATAACCGTTGTTATTTTGTGGACGGCTATTATTATTATTATTATTATTGTTGTTGTGGTTGTTGTTATTATTATTATTCATACGAGGAATATTACTATTACTATTATTGTTGTTAAAACGGGGCAAATTATTGTTATTTCTGGGGTTATAATTGTACTCGGCATTATTCCGATTTGCGGAATTATAATTATTATTATTACCCACATTCTGCCGATTATTATTATTATTCAAATTATTGTTGTTATTCCTTGGTTCCTGCTTTTCATACCTCCTGCGACTTTGACGGTAATAGTCTTCGTGCTCGTACATCTCTAAAAGCTCGGTCATGGCTTGCACCGTCTTTATTTGACTATTTCGTCTGGCTCTGATAATATCCTCCTCGTAGTGGTATGAGAGTTTGCTGACCAGGCATTCTTCCGGTATTCGGGGCTCTAGATGTTTGGCCACGCACACCTTTCCCAAAAAGTACGCCGTTAAAGTTTGGTTTCCATACGGGTTGTACTTCCCATGACATATCCCGTCTCTGGCGATATTTTGCGTTGATTCCGACCAATATTTGGCTTTGAATAGCCTTCTGAATTGTTGATAGTCGGTCACCTCGTCTCTTATTGCCATCCACCAATTGTCTGCTATTTCCTTGAACGATTCGTCCAGCACCTCTTTGTTCTCCCTCCAGCGATTACCTCGGTGTTTGGCAAAGTATTCCTCGATTCTTGCTAGGAATTCCATGGGTTTATTTTTATAAAACCTGAAGTTAATCCCTTCACGATTTTCACTGTTGGGACAACTGGTAATGGTTGTCGGTCGACTATGGAATAGGTCTATATCGGTCTGGTTCTGTCGTACCTGACTGTTGATACTGGTCACAGCAGCTTCTATGCCGTCGCATTTTTCTGTGAATCGGTCCTGCACTCGCTCCCAGTCTTCCCGTGTTTCCTTTAGTTTTTCCTCCATCGTCTTCCTAGTCGTTTCTTCAATGGTGTTAACCTTCGTATTTATTTCTGTTCTGATACTCCGTACTTCTTGTTCGGTTTGACTCCATTTTTCGTCAGCTCTGGTAACCCTTTGTTCGATTACCGTTATTTCCTCTTCTACCTTCTTGCTGATTGTCTCATTGTTTTCAGCTATCTTCTGGCTCAATTCTTCCTTCAATATTTCCATCCTTCCGTCTAACCGGTTCATGTTTTCTTGGTTCGTCTCCTTCAATTCTTCTCTCAATTGCTGACTATTATTCTCCATCTTTTTATTGGTTTCTTCCAGTTTCTGGCTTATCTGGGTCAATTCCTCCTTTGATTGTTTATTGTCAGTTTTTATTTCCTCCATTTTCTCCTCCATCTTCTGGATATTTTCCTCCATCTTCTCCTCGATTTTCTGAATATTTTCTTCCATCTTCTCTTCTATCTTCTTACTGTTTGCTTCCATCTTCTCCTCCATCTTCTTGCTAGTATCTCCAATTTTATTGCCCAACTCTTCCTTCAATCGTTGGTTATCATTCTTCATTTCCTCCTCCATCTTCCTACTATTCTCCTCCATCTTCTCCTCCATCTTCTTACTATTTTCTTCGATTTTCTTGTTGGTATCTCTGATTTTATTACCCAACTCCTCTTTCAATTCTTCCTTCGTTGTTTTAAATTCTCGGAGTAACATCTCCATCATTTGATCAAATTTTGTATCTTCCTTTGCGGTGGATTTCTCCGGCTGTTCCTTCTGTGGTGCCGGCTTATTTGGTTCTGCTGGCGGTAACATTGACTCCACATCTTCCACTGGTGTCGCTTCTTTATGCTCCATGTTTATCTCCTGCTCGGCCTCCATAGCCCTTTTTCTTGATGTAGCTCTCCTGTGCATCTCGCTCCCTCTTCCGACCTGTTGACCGTTGCCAAGCTAAAAATAGGAAATTGGACAATCGTCCTTATTTTACAACACTATTACCTCCTATTTAAAGCCCCACGTTGGGCGCCAATTTGTAATATAATAAAAATATTACAAATAAAAATAAAAATAAAAATAATTGAAATATATAGAGATATTGTGTGTGTAGCTTTTGTGATAACAAAGGTATTGTGCTCTTCTTTTAGCCCCACTAGTTGGGCAATATAATTACAAATATTACAAATATAAAAATAAAAATATAAAAATTAAATTGAATTGATATGTGTTGACGCGTATTGATATTTTGTTTATCACTGGGTCAGTCTGACTCCTTAAAGTCCCACTGTTAGGCTAGTCAAATTGTAATATAATTTCAAGTGTAATAATAAACAAAATATAAAGATATTGATGATAAGAATATGTTATAACTAGGTGTGTTTGTTTGATAAATAACAAATACATCAAACTTTAAAAATTTTGCAAATATTTTTTCTTGTGCTTGTATCGAATTTGACTGAATGATTTAATTTAATTAATTAATAATTAATTATTTATTTGAGTTTGTAATTTCCTCCTATATCTATTCTCTCAATGTGAATTATGTTTTTGCTTAATAAAAAATAATAATAACATTAATGGTAGAAATAAAAACAATGCTGGTAACTGAATACTGATTTGCGTTTATTCATTCAAAATTGTGCGCCAGTCAAACTGCGCATGTCCCAGGCACTGGCGAATATTCGCCACAGTCGGCAGTGAGAAAAATCAACAGATATATTTTTTACAAGTTTAAATTTATGGTTCTTTTAACGAGTCGAAATGGTCAGAGGGCAAGGAACAAGATACATTTAACAGGTATTCTTAAACTAAATGTTAATATCTGAAATAGAACAGAATTATTATTACAATTGTCAATTAGAAAGAAATTATTTAAATTTCGAACCAAGTCGAAGAAATGACGTCACTCCTCTCCAGGAAGCACTGGCTGATCGTCTTTATAGAAATTCAGCAATGGCCGCCGTCTGCTCGATTTTAACTGCTATGATGCCGTTGGAATTGAAGATCTTCTCCCACAGAAATAAAACGATGTTCCCTTTTCTGCGAAGTGGTGTTGTTCCAAAATATAGTGTTGAATGTCCCCTCGTCGTCTGCGATGTCGAATTCTGCTTGTGTAGTGTGGTGTTCAAATATGTGTGTTGGTTCTCTGTGAATTCGTTCCAAAAATTGTTCAAAATGGCTGTCGATTTCTGGCGTTGAGTTTTATGGTGTTATTCTGTGTTTTTGGAAACTTGTGAAGTGTTAGACATAGATAGATAAGGTTATTTCACTTGTTAGTTCATCTCCGTTACACGCCGCATAACCACACTTGGTTTTAATACAAATTATTTGGTTTTCAATACTCCACTAACACATTTTTCAACTGTTCAGCTTTGCGATTAACAATAGACTAATAGACGCAACGTCGTCGTTTTAGGGCAATTTGTGGTATGTCTTTTTCCTCTTCATATTGTTTAATTATAAAATATCTGTCTAAGACTTGTTTCACTATCTAACTATACATAACAAGTTTTCTTATTTTTTACTGTATTTCAAATATTTCTTAATTTTACATGAATCTAACTATTCAGTAATATTGATTATTTAATTTTACATCTTTTGATATATAGCTGGGTTTGTTTCAAACTCATTTAAGCCCAAAAATTACAATTTTACATAATGATTGTATGCCCCATATTTTGTACAAATTCAGTGTTTTAAAGGTTTTTATTTGTTTTTTTGGTATAATATTTCCCTGGAATACACCTAATAACTCCGTAATTACTTTGTTGTTAATAATTTGGTTATTAAAACATTTCAATATTGATTAATTTGCTGTTTAGTCTGATTTGATTACTATCATAAGCCTATTTTTGACTGTTTCCAAAAGAAGTTAGTTTTCTTTCTTTTGTCATTCTATTTGCTATTAACTGTATCTGTATTAATTATACTTTCAATTTCTGTATTGTATGTATTGAATTCTATTCCTATTACATAGATTAATTCTTTGATAGATAATTTCTTGTTTTATAGGCCAGTCTGTGTTTACTACAATGGTGTCTTGGCTGGTCTGTTTGTACATTATTTCTGGTTTACTGATTTGAATAAAATTATTACATTTTTATGCCCTACTTGCTTCTCTGACTTACACAATGGAAAATTAAATGACCTGATTTTAAATACAATAGAATATCTTGTATCTACTAAACTTTCTTTATACTAATAACATCATTGAACCATAACATGAACATCTTATGCCTAATTTTAACAAAAACATCTTATTATCAACTATTTTCCATATATCACCTAATTTTAACAAAAACATCTTATTCCTATTATTTTTTACTGTATCATCAAATGATAACAAAATAGCTTATCCTAGACATAATTTAATTAAAAAAAAAATAAAAAACTCCTATTACTAGTAACACTGTCAGTCACTAACTGTCTTGTGTATTATGTTTCTTTTGAAAACACTTTAACTGTGATCAAAAAACATCTTGTATCTATTTACACCTTACATCTAAAATATTATCTAATTAATAATAAATAACAAACATCTTAATATTAGTCATACCTTCAGTTATGAACTGTCCTTTGGTATTTTTGTCCTTCTCACCATTTACTTAGCTATAATTAAAGAAAACATTTTATATGTAATAGTTTTTCGTATATCTAATTTAAAAAACTCTTATTACTGGTAATGTTGTCAGCCCTTAGACTGTCTTTCATTCCAATGGTTTTATTATTATTATTCTACACTCATGGTAGTCTTTTTATAATACTTAAACTTCATTGAAGATTTTTTCATAGATTTTTTAACTATGTTTCTCACTATACACTCTGTAGTTTCTTAATTTTGTTATCTCACTTCACTTTATTGGATTCTACACTCTGGTAGTCTTTTTAGTGAGTTCTACACTATGGTAGTCTCTTCTGACATATTTTTTAACATATTACACTTGCAACTAATATACAATTTGTGTTTTATAGTATTGTATCTTGTAACTTGTTTGGGGTTTACCTATATCGGTTTCAATTTTGTCTCATGGTATTTATTATATGACTAACATTTTGTTTTGGCATATCTCTTCCTGTTTCTGGTCTCTTTGTGGGAATCTTGATATGTTTTGTCCCTTCTTCAAATATCACATTAGTAGTTTCCTTATTAAAATGGTTTCATAACAGATTATTTCCTTTTTTATGGTCCTTCCCTTTTTGTACTGCTTCCCCAATCTACTGGGTATACTGCTGGTTTAACTGGTTTTTACATAGTAGGTTATTTTAATTAATGGTTTTCTTTATTATCTTCCATTTTTATTCACATTTTATAGACTTAATTATACAGTTTCTAGTGTAATCCTTAAACAATTTATTCTTCTCACTCACTATGGAACTTTTTCTTTTATTTATGTAACATTAATTCAAATGTTTAGTGTGATAATTTTGTTATGTTACACTAATGATATTAGAAATTAAATGAAACTACAAAATGTTAATTTAAGGGAGAACATGAAACATGATATTAATGAAATAAAAGAACAACAAAATGTAAAATTTAATGAAATGAATACTAGTTTAGTAAAACAGTTCAATAAGCGTTGGAGTGCTATTGATGAACAATTAGTATCAGTAAACAGCCGTCTTAGTACCATTCGAAACAAATACAAGAATACAAGTTCTCATGGGAGTACATAAAGGAGAATAAAGAAAGTGAACTTAACCAGGTAAGCGATTGTGATAGTGGGGATAATGATGATGACAATTTGACAAACAATGCTGATAGTTTAAGTGCAAATGAGGTAATAGATAACAAGGTAAGTGATAGTGAAAATAATAGTGATAACTATAATAACGATATAATAAGTAATAATGGTGACGTAATTAAAGGCGTAGTAGTAGAGAATAAAATGTTGACTAATAGTAGTGGTGACGACAGTATAATGGGAGTAGAGGTTAATGAGGAGGTGACAGCTGTTAATGAGATTGAGAGAGAGTGTGAAGCGAGGTTAAGTGAGAGTTTAGATGAATATGTAGGGCAGAGGGCAAATTTTTCCTGTGGTATAAGTGTAGTAAAGACTCCACATGTGGTTTATGAGGACAAAGGTTCCTCTAGAGCAGTAGTCGGCAACTGGTGATCCGCGGACCACTGGTGGTCCGTGACGTAATTTTAATGCTCCATATTATTTAAATTAGCAGCCATCCTTACTATTTCTTTTATAAAATTGCTAACTGCTACAATTTTTGTTCAAACGACAAAGCTTTTCGTCATCTCTGACATCATCAGGTCTTGAACAACGACCTGATGATGTCAGAGATGACGAAAAGCTTTGTCGTTTGAACAAAAATTGTAACAGTTAGCAATTTTATAAAAGAAATAGTAATTTTAATGGTCCGCAAAGAAATTCAGATATTACGGTAGGTGGCCCTATGTTCGCCACCTTAAGCAAATTTGTTTTATAAAACACAAAAAAATAATTTTTTCAAAATAAAAAAAATACTTTCTGCAATGTTAATCTTTAATAAAACAACATATAAATTTGTTAGAAGAAAAACGGTCCCCTTTTTCGAGCAATGACCAAGAGAAGGGAGGGCTGCAACTGGCGAAGTTAGGACACACGTGTTCCCTAAGTTCGCCACTTGTGTACAAGCAGTAAACTCGATTAATATTTTAATAACAGTTGAGAGTCGATGTAATTTATTTTGATACTAAGCAAAGCCAATATTAATTATACAATAATCATTCATAAAATCAGTACAGATTGTAACTGAGAGATTTAAACATAAAAAACATTTTTGGCAGACATTTTTTTCTTTGTTAAATGAGTTGAACATATTGAACATATCTATTCAAGGACAACTTTCAGACGTTTTTACTTTGAGAAGTAAAATGGATGCATTTCAGAAGAAAATATTGTTATAGAAAACACTATTAATCGACGAAGATTTGCAAATGTTTCCAAATCTGGATGAATACATGAAAGAAAAATATGTCAACCAACAGATAATAGGTCTTGTTCAAAAGCACTTGCAGTCACTCAAAGAGTCTTTTGAACATCATTATCCAAAAGAAGAGGATCCCAGAAATGGAAATATGTGGATAGTAAATCCATTTTCTTCAAATATTGAGGAAAGCAATTTAAATGTGAAAGAAAAAGAAAGTTTAATCGAATTATCGTCGGATGATAGTCTCAAACTTCAATTCAACTCATCTTCAAGAAGTCATTTTTGGCTTTCTGTAAAAAGCGAATATCCAATATTGAGTGAAAAAGCCTTAAAAATTGTGACCCCATTCACAACGACCTACTTGTGTGAAAAAACGTTCTCACCTGTAACAGCTATTAAAAACAAGTATCGCTCTCGGCTTGAAATAGAAGCTCCTTTACGTGTTGCGGTGACATCATTGGAGCCAAGGATTAGTAAAATAATTTTAAACCAAGAGCAGCAAATGTCGCACTAATTTTTAATATATATTACTATCATTTATTATTATTTTTGTGTTAAAATTAAAATTATTAAAATATAAATAAATATATATGTATTGTATATCATACTCAATGCTCGTATTAATTCGTACCTTTAAAAATTATGTTAGTGGTCCACGAAATTTTAAATTGCGAATTTAGTGGTCCGCAATATCTAAAAAGTTGCCGACCGCTGCTCTAGAGGTTGTGTGGGAGACGTGGTGTCTCCAAATGGTCCCTCAAGTTTTTGTGGTGATATACCTGGTAAAGCCAGGAAGTATTATAGTAATTTTGTGGTGCCCTTTGCACGGAGTGAGATGGTTCAGGGGGGCTGTGTGAGGTATTGTGATGAGAGATGGAGAGAGAGAGAGAGAGAGAGAGAGAGAGAGATTTTTAATGTTAATAGACGTTATAAAGAGTTAGTGGAGATTTTAGATATTGAGAGAGGGGAGAAAATTGACTTACCTTGTGCCGTACTGGGTTCGGCAGCGTATTATAAGTTTAAAACAAGCGCGGTGAAGTCACGCACGGCCACACGATAGTTTGTTGTCGGCCGGTTATGCACACAAACGTTGTGCAGCTACGCAATTCAGCTGGCGCTGCCAGCTGTTTCTGTACATTCCTGCATCCAGAGTTTACTTGGCTAGGCCGAAACATTGAATCGGCCTCTTTTCTGTTCTATCCTCCAACCTGGTCATCTGCTCTCGACTGGCGGCTACCGTTTGTTCTGGACTTCCTCGGCTATCACTAGGCCAGGCTAAATAAAGTGTAGCTCCAGGTATGTACAAGTTAGCGGGTTCTGAAAATATTCTAACCCCAAATATATTTTTATGTTTCAGCGTCTATTATAAATTATACTTGTGTGTGTGTGTGTGTGCGTGTAGAGCAGTTTTTAATCTGGGCTTAACGCGATTACAAAATTAAATTGATATGAGTGTAAATGTTGTGGGCTAAATTGATTTTAATTAAAGAAAATGCTAAGGCATCTCGCACTAAGCTGTGTTTGGTGTTATTAACAGTTATGAAATACGTAATTAATTAATTGTTATATTTCAACGAAATACTTAAAAGGTAGTTGGTACATAAGTGAAGTAAGTCACAGCTGGGGAGCTTAATACTGTTTAATATGAATTGGTGGCGATGTGTGTGTGCGCTGTTGCTGCTTAAAGTTAGTGTTGGAATTTAATGTGGACGGCCTATGTGGCGTGATTTTTCTTTATGACACCCTCTACAATCTATTGTATGTCCAGGTGCTCGAACAAGGGCGAGATGGGTGTCAGGTGGACGTACATCTGTCCACCCTAATGGCAGAGACGATCTTATAGCCACGATGCCGTCAGTCGAGGACAACTTAGGACTCTTCCAACGCTAAGCTGCACCCGGGACTTGTGACACGACTGTGACATCACTGATCCGCGCCTATACGGAATAAGTACACCGGACAATCCAGGTGGGAAAATTCTGATTATCTATTTCTCTCTCTACAACATGGTGAATGCACAGAAGCCGCCAGAAGCTCACTCGGGAAGTTCTGACCGTTATACTCTAGCACAAACTCTCATGTTCAATTATGTTATTGCATGTGTGAACATTACAGCAGTACACCTAATGAAGTATCTTATAACTTTATAATGTGTAAGAAATTACACACATACACACACATCCGCAGTTTGCTGTAAGATCTAACTTTTCATCTAATTAAGACCATTAGGGAGTTAATTATCTTGTGCTATCATGTCATCTGGTCATGGCTGAGTTTTAATCACGTAACGGGGGCTGTCTGATGCTTTAGATGAGAAACTATTTTCTTTCCCACAAATACTTAGCGCTTTAATGATTAAAGTCGGGGTCGTTTAGCAGGTTGAGTCTGGGGGGCGGTCACTTACATTCTCTGGTGTTAATTACCAAGGCAAATCTATACTTAGGAGCTGTGATTATCAGTTTACGCTGTCATTTATATTTGTACATATCTATACATATTATGGTGCATTCATTTACTGTAGTTGGAATGGGTTTATGAGGAGGTTAGTACTGAAATGAGGGACGTTTTGTTATTTATGTCGTGTATGTGTTTGTGTGTGTAATTTTACTATATTTTGCTGGGGGAATATGTAATGAATTTAAAAAAAGATAAAAACCATAAATGTGCTTACTAAGACAACAGGCTAGCCTATTTGATACTATACAACACTTATGGATTAGTATTGCTTTTATGAATGAGATTATTGCTACTTTGACTCATACATAATCAGGCAGAAATTTTGCAATTATGTTAATATCAAATTCACTTACTTTGTGACATTATGAATATTAATTGATATACATATATATATATATATATATATATATATATATATATTGCAACGAATCACAGGATCATGATAGGCGGGGCAAGTCATATATTACACAGACAATGGACATTCATATTATATTGGTAGATGGTTAAGTTTGGTTGTTATCAATTGTATTTAGTAAGGTTAAGGGTTTAGTTTAAAAAAACTGTGCATTATTATTTATGGTTATTCATGTACTGTGTTAGTGGAAATGTGCATGCGTGCGCGAGTGGGAAACGTTTCTCGTGCGGTGCGTGAAGTATTATCGTTGTTTTGACATTAGCTGAACTGAGACATGTGTATCGCTACAATCCCTATACCTGTCGGACTATTGTTTACGTTCATGTATATTATTAATATGTAGGCAGCATGCATGAGATACGTGTAGTCTGATTACCGCTACGCATGCTGTTACAAGGTAAATGCACTCTAATGCATGAAAAGTGCATGGTCACCTTTACTAACCATGTGACTTCCATCCACCAATAGAATGCTTACTGGTGGTTGGAAATTTTCTTATGCCTGTCGTTACACAGGCAGTTCTTCTACGCCATCTACCGCGAACGGAACGTGCACTCCTTGTACAAGAATTCTACCGCTTGCAAGGTGTTGTAAAACTATTCGTCGTTAGTGAAGCGGGAAGACTCAGAACTGTGTGTGTAGTACATTTGCACACATCAGTGTTTTAACGCATTGTGCGAAAAATTACAAGCAGTTCTTCACTGATGCTACCGCGAACGGTACATACAATCCTTGTACAAGACTCTACCGCTTGCAAGGATTTGTTAAGACTTTTCGGGGATAGTAACGCGTGTGACGCATAACAATTGATTTTATATCTTTACACACGATATTATTATTGTAGTATTACGTGTGTAAGAAGTGAGTGCAACTGTATCACTGTGCGAGATTTCCGCAGTGACAGTATCATTAATTGTTCGCAATAGTTTCATCAAGACGTGTCCGTGCTAGTGCAAGATTTCCTCATAGGGTGGTCTGCTGATCGCGGTAGACCTTGGTATTCGCGAGAACACTTGAAGAAGCCGGAGAGGTATAAGCTCAATATACCGTTATTGATTAAACTCACTGTCACCTGAGATATTACTTGGTCTTAAACTCTATATAAGTTTTGCGAGTAATAAAATCCGTAGTACCGTTGTGTGCGAAGTGTCGGATTCATCGTGGGAATTGCAGGACATCAGCCCCGCTGTTGCAGGACATCAGCCCAGCTGTTGCAGGACATCAGCCCAGCTGTTATAGGACATCAGCCCAGCTGTTATAGGACACCAGCCCAGCTGTTATAGGACCAGCCCAGCTGTTACAGGACGCCAGCCCAGCTGTAAACGTTTCTGGTGAAACGTCTGTCATTGGTAAGCCACACCTGACGAACCATCTATACAGTAAAGACCGGCCCTTCTCTTCAACAACATCATCGTGGGAGTCTTCTTATGTAACGTATCACGTCTTGCGTATGAACATTATTTAACATTTTAAAAGAAAGACTCTATATCAAACATTACATTCTGTACATTTCAAATATACCATATAAACTATAACTTGTGTTTGTACAATAAATAATCTTAAACCCTCCAATATAGACTTGTAATTTGAAATACACATACTATCATATCCTATGCGCCAATAGTTTAGTAATTTGTGTTGTCGCATAGAGATATTTTGGCGCTTAGCAACGTAGGGCTCGTAAATAGCGGTAAATTTACGCTATTATATATTTGTCTATGAATATAAAATTTGTTGGAAAAATCCGACGTATAAAAATAATTAACATAATAATTGTATGTGTATTGGTTCATATGAAAAGCTGAGGATATAATTTTTCAAGTGTGCATATTCTCTTGTATATCATATATGAACAGATTTTATCAGTATATTGGAGGTAGATTATTAGTTGTTGTATGTTAGATAAGGTATTTACATGTTGATATTTTGAACTGCTTTTTCTGTGTGCTTATAAACTGGTTACCATATGTTCTAATCTTGTTGTGATAATAATAACTTGCTTTGCGTATAAATCAATAAATTTAAATTTACTAAATTTTAAATTAAATTTTAATCATTATGGCGGATACTGCTGAAATCAAGAATGCTTTAGCGGCCTTATTAGAAGAAATGAAAGCAATTAAAGAAGAGCAGAAAGCCAGTAAAGAAGAAATTAAATCTGGTAAAATAGAAGCCGGGAAACAAAACAAGTCACTCCATGATGAAAACGAGAAATCATACGTGGCCATACAGGAGCAATCCGAACAAAGCAAACAAATGGTAGAAGCGGCAGAAAAGCATATTAGCGAGACCGTGGAAACTATGAAAGCCAATATAGAGGCAAATTTGGAAGTCAATAAGTCACGACTTAGTGAATATGAAGTGAAACTCTCTGGAATGGCAGAGCAAGTAGTGCAACACAGATCTACGATAAATGAATTAGTGGCCGAACGAGACCTGCGGATTCAAAAGCTACAACATCAAGTGTCACGATTGCTAAGTACCTCGTCACCACTAAACTGTACCACGTATGTATATAAGACTTGGAATGACGTCAATTCACAGCAAAAATTTTATGGACGGGAGAATAAAAAATTTCAGTATCAAACTCAAACCAAGCAAACACAGTCACCAAAACAACATAAAATACCTAATAGAAATGCCAATCGGAAATTGTGTAAACATAAGGGTATGAATGAAGTTTCAAAAGCCCGTTGTAACCATAAAAAGCAGTTCAATAAATCAAATGTGAAAGATGTTAGTTATAAGAGAAAATTTGTAGTGTCCGGCCTGTATCCTGCCGAAATTAGAGATAGTTTGATTTGTAATAACAATAGTAATGAAAATGAGAAGAGTATTAGTATGGAAAGTGACACTGAACTCATTGTCAACGCGAAAATTAACGGATGTGTCGGCGAAGTTTTATTTGACAGCGGCGCAGAAATTTCGTTAATGGATGAGCGATTCCTAGAGAGGCACAGGAAACATTTTTAAAAAATCCCGATTCTGCCAGCAGCCCACAAAATCATAAAATCAGCGACGGGTGAATCTCAGAGGGTTGACCGTCAAGCTATGATAACAGTATCCATTCAGGGAATGGAAATAGAGGTCACTGTGCTTATGGTCAAGAAACTCGTGTATAATGTTATTTTGGGAGTGGACACATTAAATAAACTGCACGCGACCATTGATTTTCCAAATAAAATACTAAAATGTACAGTAAATAATAGTAAACACAATATCAGGTTAGGACGCAGGAGGGGTAAGACGGGGTCTGATTGTGAACCTATTACTATAACTCGCCCAGCGGTTCAACTTGCCGATAAGATAACACATAATCTGCGGACTCACAGCAGGCAGATAACGAGCAATGAGCAAGATAAGCTGCAAAGTATGCTTGATAAATTTGAATCTGTGTTTTCCAAAAATCCTACCGTCACGAATGTTTATGAACACAGTATTCAGGTCACGGATGAAAATAAATTTGTACGGAAGACGTACCCCATCCCCCTTCACTATCAACAACAGGTTGATGCCGAAGTTAAGAGTATGCTTCAGAATGGTGTGATTGAACGAACTGATAGCAATTTTTTAAATCCTATGGTTGTTGTTAAAAAGAAAAATAACGACATTCGATTATGTCTCGACATGAGAAATCTAAATTCTATTACAAAAAAATGCTACGACTGTGCTCCGAATGCGGAGAACTTATTCATAAAATGTCAAGGGGTTAAATACATGTCTCGCCTTGATCTCAAAAGTGGATTCTGGCAGATTCCCCTTGCCAAGGAGTCGAGAAGATACACAGCATTTCTATATCGAAATAAATGCTATCAGTTTAAAGTAGTTCCATTTGGTTTGGTTACCAGTTTAGCGGCCATGGTCAGATGTTTGGAGTTACCTCTGGGACCCGAGGTGGAGGACTTCGTCAGCATATTTGTTGATGATATTTTGGTCATATCCAAATCATTTGAAGAACATCTTGAACATCTCAAGATTGTATTTCAGAAATTGCAAGCCGCTAACCTGACTCTCAATCTTGAAAAGTGTGAATTCGGGAAATCGCAAATTAAATTTTTGGGTCATATTATCTCAGCGGAAGGTATAACAACGGACCCGGAAAAAATACATGCGATCATGGAGTTCCCGAAACCCACAAAACCCAGGGATATCAGAGCGTTCCTCGGATTGACTGGTTACTTCAGACGTTTTACTCCAGAATATTCTGGGACAATTGAGCCGTTGTTAGAACTACTTCGTAAGAGTAATAAATGGAGATGGGAGGAGCGTCATCAGCATGCTTTCGACGCGACTAAAAATTTGTATAGTAGAAACCTGCACGTGTTCCATCCCGAGAAAAGGGGCACATATGTCCTGAATTGCGATGCTTCTGATTATGCCATTGGGGGGGTACTCTACCAACGGAATGAGAAGGGCGAAAACAAAATAATTGCGCACAGTAGTAGGTCACTAAAAGGGGCCGAACGTAACTATTTCACATCGGAGAAAGAAATATTGGCTATTGTGTACTGCATTAGTAAATTTCGTTATTACCTGGTTGGACAACACTTCGAAATCCTTTCGGACAACCAGGCCTTATCGTTCATGTTGCGCTGCAAGTTAGCGAACGCTCGCATATCCCGTTGGATCATGGCCATCCAAGAGTACGACTTTACCATTAAGTACTGTAAGGCCAGCGAGAACCAAGCAGCTGACACGTTAAGCCGATACCCTCCAATGGTGGAAGAACGTCATGCGTCTAATAACCAGGAGGTTCAAATTCTAGCTGTCAAATATAAATTAGAAGACAGTCTCAAAAATAAGCTAAGAAATATTGGTATGGAACAGCAGCGTGACACAAAGTTGAAGCGGATATGTGACGCTATCCGGATACAAGAAAACCCTAAGTACAGAATATATAAAGACGTAGTGTATAAAATTATCAATGGCGGATGGAAGATTATGGTACCGGACGCCATGGTGGAAGACCTCACCTGGATGTGTCATGAGAGTCTGGCTCATGCGGGGCCTTATAAATGTTACCTGGCAATGCGGGAGGATTTTGTGTGGCTAAATATGACCAGGAAAATAAAGGCCATACTCCGCTCATGCCACATCTGCCAAACAGCGAAATATCCAAACCAACATACACAGGTTGAAATGGGTAACATTGTCGTCCGTAATAAAAATGACCTTGTATGCATTGATTTTTTGGGTCCACTTCCTCGGGCGGCACGTGGAATGAAGAACCTGGTGGTTGTTACGGATGCCTTTACCAAACATGTTAGCCTATATGCTATTGGTAGACCTACTACGTCGGCTGTCATAAACATTATGCTAAATAAATACATGCCGAAAAATGGTCCCGTAAGGAAGATACTCTCAGATCAAGGTAAGCAATTTACGAACACCAAGTGGCACTCCGAGCTTGAGAAACACGGGGTCCAGACGGTCTTGACTGCGATCCGGAGACCGCAAGGTAACTTGGCCGAGCGTGTCAACAAGGAGTTGGGACGGTTGTTCCGTACGTACTGTAATACTAACCAGAGTAAGTGGCCGGAATTCCTAGAATTTTTTGAGTATGCCATAAATGGAAATTATAATTCTACTACTGGGTATACTCCGAATGAACTCCAAACCGGAGAAATGCCAGGCCGGGTCTGGGGTAAACACATTGAAAGGATAGCGACGCATAATATGCCTATACCGGTTGAGATAAAGAAAATCGAAGCTAGAAGACGCATTAAAAAGTGCGCCGAGGAGCGCACGGAAAAATTTAATGCGGAACATAAACTAGTCAAGTTCAAGACTGGAGAGAGTGTGCTTTTACGAGCATTAAATGTTGGAAGAAGGGAGGACAACACAGCCGCGAAGTTTTTTAGGCTGTATAATGGTCCGTATACCCTGTCGGAGCAAGTTGGGAAAAATACTTTTATCTTAACCAACCCAAATACCAACCGTGCGATTGGTAAATTCCATGCGTCCTCATTGAGGAAGTATTATACAAAGGATCCGTAAACTCAGAAATAAATGTCAGGATATAGGGGTAAGAATGTGTAGTGATTTAAATATGTCAATTCAGGTTTAAATGTTGTATGTAAGATGGCTCTGTGAATGAACAATAATCTAGTTTTGATAAGGAATGTTGTCTGTGTACGCTATGACCCTGCATTAGATGTCGTTATCTGTGTGTCAAGAACATGTGTGTTTGTTTTGGTTTGAAGGTTACCACGTGTCTTTTGATTTGATGCTTCTGTCAAAGTGACAGTTGGAAATGTTAGTATTAATTGAGGATGTTTATTTGATTTTAGTTTGAGGGTATTATTATTATTTCAGGATTAGGAAGTTGTTTTGGTTATATTGAAAAAAAAAAAAAAAAAAAAAAATTTATTTTTTGTTAGTTAACTAAAGAGAAAAAAAAATTTTATTTTATGCGGGAGGGTGTTAATCCTGCAACGAATCACAGGATCATGATAGGCGGGGCAAGTCATATATTACACAGACAATGGACATTCATATTATATTGGTAGATGGTTAAGTTTGGTTGTTATCAATTGTATTTAGTAAGGTTAAGGGTTTAGTTTAAAAAAACTGTGCATTATTATTTATGGTTATTCATGTACTGTGTTAGTGGAAATGTGCGCGCGTGCGCGAGTGGGAAACGTTTCTCGTGCGGTGCGTGAAGTATTATCGTTGTTTTGACATTAGCTGAACTGAGACATGTGTATCGCTACAATCCCTATACCTGTCGGACTATTGTTTACGTTCATGTATATTATTAATATGTAGGCAGCATGCATGAGATACGTGTAGTCTGAATACCGCTACGCATGCTGTTACAAGGTAAATGCACTCTAATGCATGAAAAGTGCATGGTCACCTTTACTAACCATGTGACTTCCATCCACCAATAGAATGCTGACTGGTGGTTGGAAATTTTCTTATGCCTGTCGTTACACAGGCAGTTCTTCTACGCCATCTACCGCGAACGGAACGTGCACTCCTTGTACAAGAATTCTACCGCTTGCAAGGTGTTGTAAAACTATTCGTCGTTAGTGAAGCGGGAAGACTCAGAACTGTGTGTGTAGTACATTTGCACACATCAGTGTTTTAACGCATTGTGCGAAAAATTACAAGCAGTTCTTCACTGATGCTACCGCGAACGGTACATACAATCCTTGTACAAGACTCTACCGCTTGCAAGGATTTGTTAAGACTTTTCGGGGATAGTAACGCGTGTGACGCATAACAATTGATTTTATATCTTTACACACGATATTATTATTGTAGTATTACGTGTGTAAGAAGTGAGTGCAACTGTATCACTGTGCGAGATTTCCGCAGTGACAGTATCATTAATTGTTCGCAATAGTTTCATCAAGACGTGTCCGTGCTAGTGCAAGATTTCCTCATAGGGTGGTCTGCTGATCGCGGTAGACCTTGGTATTCGCGAGAACACTTGAAGAAGCCGGAGAGGTATAAGCTCAATATACCGTTATTGATTAAACTCACTGTCACCTGAGATATTACTTGGTCTTAAACTCTATATAAGTTTTGCGAGTAATAAAATCCGTAGTACCGTTGTGTGCGAAGTGTCGGATTCATCGTGGGAATTGCAGGACATCAGCCCCGCTGTTGCAGGACATCAGCCCAGCTGTTGCAGGACATCAGCCCAGCTGTTATAGGACATCAGCCCAGCTGTTATAGGACACCAGCCCAGCTGTTATAGGACACCAGCCCAGCTGTTATAGGACCAGCCCAGCTGTTACAGGACGCCAGCCCAGCTGTAAACGTTTCTGGTGAAACGTCTGTCATTGGTAAGCCACACCTGACGAACCATCTATACAGCAAAGACCGGCCCTTCTCTTCAACAACATCATCGTGGGAGTCTTCTTATGTAACGTATCACGTCTTGCGTATGAACATTATTTAACATTTTAAAAGAAAGACTCTATATCAAACATTACATTCTGTACATTTCAAATATACCATATAAACTATAACTTGTGTTTGTACAATAAATAATCTTAAACCCTCCAATATAGACTTGTAATTTGAAATACACATACTATCATATCCTATGCGCCAATAGTTTAGTAATTTGTGTTGTCGCAATATATATAATTCTGCCCTTAATGGTGTGCTCACACAATCAAGAACTTGTGATTTTATGTAACATCTTGCAGGTTTAATAAAGCACACGCTTGTTGGTTAAAAGACTTTTTCATTTGCAAGTCCTGTCATTCACCTGGGGGGACATGTCTGTAATTGTAATTGGGCCTTGCACACTTTTGCTTCCTCTAGGTTTTCCACCTAGTTCTAAATATGATGTCTCTCCCCTTTACAAAAAAACTTAATAAAAATTAAATTTACAAAAAAGAAAACTTAGAAAATTAAAAGGGAGCTCTGCAAATGTAAGATCAGAGAGTAGTAGAAAGTAGATAGTAGAAAAGTAATGTAAAGGGGGGTTTCAAATGATAACCCAGAGCGTGGTTATGATTCTAGGTAGGTAGTAGGTATTATTTCTGCCTTATTTTTTTTTTCTTTTGAACTTGAGAAATTTTAGAATCTGGGGACTTACATTTATTTCCTTAAATGAAACTTGGTGTGGCTACAGACATGTCAGCTGGTGTTAGGACTTGCAAATTATCTCAAATTATTTTTAATTGGAATCCAAGTGTTGCAAGAAAACTTAATGGTAGTGTAACGAATTAATAGAAAGAATAACCAGAAAAATAGCACATTTTATAAAATGAATAAGGGGTTGATGAAGTTTAAGATAATTTAATATGTGTTAGTGTTTAAGTGATTATTTTGTGATGTTGAGTGTAAGATGAATTTTGAAAAGGGGTTATAAGAAGGTGATTGATTTTTTTTAATGAATGGGTGCTGATTGATTTCACTTGCACATACCCTGAAGCTCATACAGAGTCTGGACATGATGAGGGCCGTCAGTACTTGTTGATTTTGATTGTGATTTGTCTCATGCATCAGACAACATGTTTTATAGCATTCCCGTTACATAGTACTTGTTTATTGAGGACGTTGCGTGGCGATATCATGTATTCTGAAGGCGGTTATGGTCTGACCACATGTCATGGACTTAATAGTTATATGTTTTCAATTATATTGCATTTTATGTGTACTTTGCGTCTTGTATTTAGTGAGTCAGTTGTGGTTTTGTGTCGTGTTCTCTTCTGGAAATTTTACATGGCTGTTTCTCTGCTTTTATCACACCCATCTCGTCGCATCGCTAGAGCACTGTGGAGCGACTCAAAGGAAGAAGAGTACTTGGGTTTTTTCCTGATTCTTTGTCATTATGTTTTGTATGTTAAGTTTGTGTTATCTGTTTTATGGGGATTTAAGTTATTGTGTTGTGTTTGAGAATGGTGCAACTCTGGCGACGGTATGTTACCGGGAATTGTCCCACCCCATTTCAGGGATTTTCCAGAAACTTTCAATATTGGATGGAGTAGATGAGGACAGGTTGTTGGTCTTCTTGGACCTGGTCCTATAGATTATCAGTTTCGCCTGTTCTAAAAATAAGCTGGAGAAGTCATGTGCTGTGGTTTCCTGATTCATAGAGGTTGAATTTGGTTGTCGATCATTCTAGCGTCGGTCCATGCCGCATTCCCCGGTTGATTTCTCTGGCGTGTCAGTTTTGGATTAAGTGTGGTTTGTTTAGACGGTGGAAAAGTAAACCCCCCCTCCTGCTAGTTATGCCATATTTGAAAAGTTAAAAACTAATAGGATTGATGTTCGCGTGCCCTCTGCGCGGTCTTCTCTGCCTTGTGAATAGGGTCCGCCCACCCTAGTGTGGGGAAGGTGGGCCAGTCATGTGTCAAGGATTGAGGATGCCTTGTTTGTTTCACATGGCTGGTCGGTCCACGACGGTGGACGGTTCTCGAAGGGTACTCGCATATCAAGGTTGTAGCACCTTGTTAGCCTTCGGGCGTGAATATGTGAGTGCCAGGAGAGTTAGGTGGTGGTCACCGGAGATGGTGACGTGTTGGGGCGGTCCCGAGAGTTGGCATGGAGGAGAGGACTCGCGTGGGGGATGGTCGCAGTGTGGATGAGATTTTCAGTCCTGGGAAGGGAGGAATCGTGTTAATGGTCCTGGATCTCAGTTATTAGATTTGGAAGGCCTTGGTGATCAGTACTCAGAGCAGGCACCTGCGATCCTTCTCTTTCTCCTGTTCTTTTCTGTCTCTTATATCTGCATGCGGACCAGGGCCCGGCGAGCATGCAGGACTCACACTTACACCTTCTCTTTCAGACACACATTCACTGACTCACACCTCTTCCTTCTGCTTTTCGTTTTCCTGTGTTACTGACCCACCAAGAGCGATTTAGAATCTGAGATTTCCCAGGTTTTCCGCAGCCGTCGTGCTTGAGGACTGGTTTGTTTTGGGTCAACCATGTTGCCCTTTTGGGGTGAGGGTGTGCCGTACTGGGTTCGGCAGCGTATTATAAGTTTAAAACGAGCGCGGTGACGTCACGCACGGCCACACGATAGTTTGTTGTCGGCCGGTTATGCACACAAACGTTGTGCAGCTACGCAATTCAGCTGGCGCTGCCAGCTGTTTCTGTACATTCCTGCATCCAGAGTTTACTTGGCTAGGCCGAAACATTGAATCGGCCTCTTTTCTGTTCTATCCTCCAACCTGGTCATCTGCTCTCGACTGGCGGCTACCGTTTGTTCTGGACTTCCTCGGCTATCACTAGGCCAGGCTAAATAAAGTGTAGCTCCAGGTATGTACAAGTTAGCGGGTTCTGAAAATATTCTAACCCCAAATATATTTTTATGTTTCAGCGTCCATTATAAATTATACTTGCGTGTGTGTGCGTGTAGAGCAGTTTTTAATCTGGGCTTAACGCGATTACAAAATTAAATTGATATGAGTGTACATGTTGTGGGCTAAATTGATTTTAATTAAAGAAAATGCTAAGGCATCTCGCACTCAGCTGTGTTTGGTGTTATTAACAGTTATGAAATACGTAATTAATTAATTGTTATATTTCAACGAAATACTTAAACGGTAGTTGGTACATAAGTGAAGTAAGTCACAGCTGGGGAGCTTAATACTGTTTAATATGAATTGGTGGCGATGTGTGTGTGCGCTGTTGCTGCTTAAAGTTAGTGTTGGAATTTAATGTGGACGGCCTATGTGGCGTGATTTTTCTTTATGACACCCTCTACAATCTATTGTATGTCCAGGTGCTCGAACAAGGGCGAGATGGGTGTCAGGTGGACGTACATCTGTCCACCCTAATGGCAGAGACGATCTTATAGCCACGATGCCGTCAGTCGAGGACAACTTAGGACTCTTCCAACGCTAAGCTGCACCCGGGACTTGTGACACGACTGTGACATCACTGATCCGCGCCTATACGGACTAAGTACACCGGACAATCCAGGTGGGAAAATTCTGATTATCTATTTCTCTCTCTACAACATGGTGAATGCACACAAGCCGCCAGAAGCTCACTCGGGAAGTTCTGACCGTTATACTCTAGCACAAACTCTCATGTTCAATTATGTTATTGCATGTGTGAACATTACAGCAGTACACCTAATGAAGTATCTTATAACTTTATAATGTGTAAGAAATTACACACATACACACACATCCGCAGTTTGCTGTAAGATCTAACTTTTCATCTAATTAAGACCATTAGGGAGTTAATTATCTTGTGCTATCATGTCATCTGGTCATGGCTGAGTTTTAATCACGTAACGGGGGCTGTCTGATGCTTTAGATGAGAAACTATTTTCTTTCCCACAAATACTTAGCGCTTTAATGATTAAAGTCGGGGTCGTTTAGCAGGTTGAGTCTGGGGGGCGGTCACTTACATTCTCTGGTGTTAATTACCAAGGCAAATCTATACTTAGGAGCTGTGATTATCAGTTTACGCTGTCATTTATATTTGTACATATCTATACATATTATGGTGCATTCATTTACTGTAGTTGGAATGGGTTTATGAGGAGGTTAGTACTGAAATGAGGGATGTTTTGTTATTTATGTCGTGTATGTGTTTGTGTGTGTAGTTTTACTATATTTTGCTGGGGGAATATGTAATGAATTTAAAAAAAGAGAAAAACCATAAATGTGCTTACTAAGACAACAGGCTAGCCTATTTGATACTATACAACACTTATGGATTAGTATTGCTTTTATGAATGAGATTATTGCTACTTTGACTCATACATAATCAGGCAGAAATTTTGCAATTATGTTAATATCAAATTCACTTACTTTGTGACATTATGAATATTAATTGATATACATATATATATATATATATATATATATATATATATAATTCTGCCCTTAATGGTGTGCTCACACAATCAAGAACTTGTGATTTTATGTAACATCTTGCAGGTTTAATAAAGCACACGCTTGTTGGTTAAAAGACTTTTTCATTTGCAAGTCCTGTCATTCACCTGGGGGGACATGTCTGTAATTGTAATTGGGCCTTGCACACTTTTGCTTCCTCTAGGTTTTCCACCTAGTTCTAAATATGATGTCTCTCCCCTTTACAAAAAAACTTAATAAAAATTAAATTTACAAAAAAGAAAACTTAGAAAATTAAAAGGGAGCTCTGCAAATGTAAGATCAGAGAGTAGTAGAAAGTAGATAGTAGAAAAGTAATATAAAGGGGGGTTTCAAATGATAACCCAGAGCGTGGTTATGATTCTAGGTAGGTAGTAGGTATTATTTCTGCCTTATTTTTTTTTTCTTTTGAACTTGAGAAATTTTAGAATCTGGGGACTTACATTTATTTCCTTAAATGAAACTTGGTGTGGCTACAGACATGTCAGCTGGTGTTAGGACTTGCAAATTATCTCAAATTATTTTTAATTGGAATCCAAGTGTTGCAAGAAAACTTAATGGTAGTGTAACGAATTAATAGAAAGAATAACCAGAAAAATAGCACATTTTATAAAATGAATAAGGGGTTGATGAAGTTTAAGATAATTTGATTCTGTTTGAATTTGCGGCTGTTATCGTTATCCATAGGAAAAAATTACCCTTGATTTAAAAAAAAGTTACAGGTAAACTACCCCTTTCCCTTAACCGATCTTCACCAAAAACAATAGATCTTGAGTACTCTACAAATAAGGGGTGTATGCAAAAACGTATTTAATTCTGTTTGAATTTGCGGCTGTTATCGTTTGCCATAGGAAAAAAATCTACAGTCACACAGACAGACACACACAGAGACACTTTTCGAAAATTGACTTTTTACTTCCATATTCCTTAAGGAAATGGAAGTATGGTGATGGCAAAAAAAAATCGTGTTCGAGATTATTGCAGATTCTGATTGTACTACACTCAAAACATGAAAAAAGGTCGTTTTTTGAAAAGTGTGTGTGTGTGTGTGTGTGTGTGTGTGTGTGTGTGTGTGTGTGTGTGTGTGTGTGTGTGTGTGTGTGTGTGTGTGTGTGTGTGTGTGTGTGTGGATTTTTTTCTATGGAAAACGATAACAGCCGCAAATTCAAACAGAATCAAATAATTTTTTGCATACAGCCCTGATTTGTAGAGTACTCACGACCTATTCTTTTTGGTGAAGATCGGTTGAGGGAAAGGGGTAGTTTACCTGCAACGGTTTTTTTTATCAAGGGAAATTTTTCTTTTTTGGCAAACGATAACAGCCGCAAATTCAAACAGAATCAAATAATGTTTCGCATACAGCCCTGAATTGTAGAGTTCTCAAGACCTATTGTTTTTGGTGAAGATCGGTTAAGGGAAAGGGGTAGTTTACCTGTAACGTTTTATGTTTTAACAAGGGTATTTCCTATGGCAAACGATAACAGCCGCAAATTCAAACAGAATCAAAAGATTATTTGCATACAGCCCTAAATTGTAGAGTTCTCAAGACCTATTGTTTTTGGTGAAGATCGGTTAAGGGAAAGGGGTAGTTTACCTGCAGCGTTTTTTTAACAAGGGTATTTTCTATGCCAAACGATAACAGCCGCAAATTCAAACAGAATCAAATAATTTTTTGCATACAGCCGTGATTTGTAGAGTACTCAAGACCTATTGTTTTTGGTGAAGATCGGTTGAGGGGAAGGGGTAGTTTACCTGCAACGTTTTTTATCAAGCGTATTTTCTATGGCAAACGATAACTGCCGCAAATTCAAACAGAATCAAATAATTTTTTGCATACGTCACTGAATTGTAGAGGACTCAAGGCCTTTTGATTTTGGTGAAGATCGGTTAAGGGGAAGGGGTAGTTTACCTGCAACCTTTTATGTTTTAACAAGAGTAAAGTACTTGAAAATTCATTTAAACTTTTTCAAACAATGGTAATTGTTAAAAATAAAATAATTTTGTTGCCAGGCAATAAAATTATAATTTTTTCATTTTAATGTAAATCTGTACATAGTATAAAGTAAAGTCGGTCCGTTTTCTCTCTGTGTTTGAAATCACTAATCTCAGGAAGTACTGAACGGATTTTATTCAAGTTTTCACCAATAGATAGAGTGTCTATCGAGGAACATTTATGTGTATAATTAATACATATATATTGTACATTAGCTTAGCTATCACGGTTTATGTCAAGTAAGTGGTATAGTTTACATCTTATATATAAAAATGAATGTTTCTTTGTTTGTCCCATATGCGTTCCTATACCATTCATCCGATTGCGATGAAACTTCGGTGAGTTGTTGTGCGCACGTCCGCGAAGGTTTCTTCCACATCTCCTCCTAAACCACTATACCGATTTCAACCAAACTTGGCACAAATATTTTACGCAACGGGAGAACCAACATAGGATAGGTGTTTTTTCGATGGGGTCCTTTTGGGGGTTATATGGGGTGTTCCACATCGCCTCCTAAACCACTTGGACCGATTTCAACCAAACTTGGCACAAATATTTTACGCAACGGGAGAACCAACATAGGACAGGTGTTTTTTTCGATACGATCCTCTGGGGGGTCCTTTGCGGTCTTAAAAAACTATTAGATCTGGTTACTATGGCAACCCAATAGAATAGATTCTGTTCTAAATATATTATCGCATTAAATTGAAGACCACGCGAACGAATTTGTGGGCAACAGCAATTTATTTTTATGAAGCCTACTTTAATTAAACTTTATTAATTAAACTAACATTTTCATTACGTACAATGTGAAACTCCGTAGCGAAGCACTGGTATTCTGCTAGTCATGTATAAGAGAAAATATATCGTGCGTGGCAGGCAAGCATATCTCAATTATGTACTGTTTACGTTTCCATTTTATTATTATCACTACCGCAATAAAAAGGCAGGGAAGACACACACACACACACACACACACACACACACACACACACAATTCGCGTTATTTCTGGCCTCACATGTTTATTTTCTTACATTTGCACGGTTTTTAAATGGAAAGTACCGAACCCATACCAACATAACGCATGCAAGCCGAAAAAGTGTCCAGCGTGGATAGCGATTTGCTGCCTGTGGATCGCTGGGCAGTGTAACTGCACGTGTTTACAGAGGAACGATTCATAGACAGACTTTTCGTCTTTAGGGAATGAACCCTCTGCAAGATGCTGAGGGTCCATGAGTGACTTCGGAGCGCTCCTTCTTTTCCGCGTGTTTGTTCTGTGAAACGTACACTGTAGATTCGCAGATTTATTCTAAGCAACGCTCAATAGGAAATGTTGAAAATTTTTGTCCACGGTGAACCCTCATACACACTAAACCTGCTCTGATGTTTTAATTACGGACATCATAATATTAAAACTTTGGAAACTTGAGCACTACTTAATGGAGATCAATCATTAACTTATACAAGGCATTAATTTTATGCATATTTTTTATATATATGTGTACAACGTTATCGGCAACAAAGAAGTAGTTTTTGTTAAAATTCCTTCCCGGGATATTTGGCCGTAGTCCAATGTTTTCTACAAAACCAGACGTTTCGGCAATGCCATTGACTTCCATCATCAGTGAAAATCGAGTGCGATAACGTGAGGTGGTCTATGTTAGTGACCACAATACTGTGGTTAAGGCTGAAGCAGTAAGCAGAAAGAAGTAGTTTCTATGGTAATATTTCATTTCGAAAATGATTTTAAAAATAAATCTTAGAATATGGAAAGTCATGTATGGTTCTCCATACCGATATTTTACTTCCATGTTCCTTAAGGAAATGGAAGTATGGTGATGGCAAATAAAAACGTGTTCGAGATTATTGCAGATTCTGATTGTACTACACTCAAAACATGAAAAAAGTCGTTTTTCGAAAAGTGTCTGTGTGTCTGTCTGTAGATTTTTTTTTCTATGGCAAACGATAACAGCCACAAATTCAAACAGAATCAAATAATGTTTCGCATACAGCCCTGAATTATGGAGTTCACAAGACCTATTGTTTTTGGTGAAGATCGGTTAAGGGAAAGGGATAGTTTACCTGCAACGTTTTATGTTTTAACAAGGGTATTTTCTATGGCAAACGATAACAGCCGCAAATTCAAACAGAATCAAATAATTTTTTGCATGCAACTCTGAATTGTAGAGTTTCAAGACCTATTGTTTTTGGTGAAGATCGGTTAAGGGAAAGGGGTAGTTTACCAGCAACGTTTTACGTTTTAACAAGGGTAATTTTTTCTATGACGAACGATAACTGCCGCATGTTCAAACAGAATCAAATAATTTTTTGCATACATCACTGAATTGTAGAGAACTCAAGGCCTTTTGATTTTGGTGAAGATCGGTTAAGGGGAAGGGGTAGTTTACCTGCAACCTTTTACGTTTTAACAAGAGTAAAGTACTTGAAAATTCATTTAAACTTTTTCAAACAATGGTAATTGTTAAAAATAAAATAATTTTGTTGGCAGGCAATAAAATTATAATTTTTTCATTTTAATGTAAATCATGTATGAGAGAAAATATATTGTTCGTGGCAGGCAAGCATATCTCAGTTATGTAATGTTTACGTTTCCATTTTATTAATATGACTACCACAATAAAAAGCCAGGGAACACACACACACACACACACACACACACACACACACACACCATTAGAATTATTTCTGGCCTCATTCATGTTTATTTTCTTACATTTGCACGCTTTTTAAATGGAAAGTGCTGAAACCCATACCAACATAACGCGTGCAAGCCGATAAAGTGTCCAGCGTGGACAGCGATTTGCTTCCTGTGGATCGCTGGGCAGTGTAACTGCACGTGTTTACAGAGGAACGATTCATAGACAGACTTTTCGTCTTTAGGGAATAAACAAGATCAGCAAGATGCTGAGGGTCCATGAGTGACTTCGGAGCGCTCCTTCTTTTCCGCGTGTTTGTTCTGTGAAACGTACACTGTGGATTCGCAGCTTTACTCTAAGCAACGCTCAATAGGAAATGTTGAAATTTTTGTCCACGGTGTACCCTCATACATACTAAACCTGCTCTGATGTTTTAATTACGGACATCTTAATATTAAAACTTTGGAAACTTGAGCACTACTTAATGGAGATCAATCATTAACTTATACAAGCCATTAAATTTATGCATATTTTTTATATATATGTGTACAATGTTATCGGCAACAAAGAAGTAGTTTTTGTTAAAATTCCTTTGTTAAAAATAAGGGGTGTATGCAAAAACGTATTTAATTCTGTTTGAATTTGCGGCTGTTATCTTTTGCTATAGAAAAAAAATCTACAGACACACAGACAGACACACACAGAGACACTTTTCGAAAATTGACTTTTTACTTCCATATTCCTTAAGGAAATGGAAGTATGGTGATGGCAAAAAAAATCGTGTTCGAGATTATTGCAGATTCTGATTGTACTACACTCAAAACATGAAAAAAGTCGTTTTTCGAAAAGTGTCTGTGTGCGTGTCTGTCTGTCTATAGATTTTTTTTCTATGGCAAACGATAACAGCCGCAAATTCAAACAGAATCAAATAATTTTTTGCATACAGCCCTGATTTGTAGAGTGCTCGCGACCTATTGTTTTTGGTGAAGATAGGATGAGGGAAAGGGGTAGTTTACCTGCAACGGTTTTTTTTTTATCAAGGGTAATTTTGTTTGTTTGGCAAACGATAACAGTCGCAAATTCAAACATAATCAAATAATGTTTTCCATACTACCATGAATTGTAGAGTTCTCAAGACCTTTTGGTTTTGGTGAAGATCGGTTATGGGAATGGGGTAGTTTACCTTTAACGTTTTATGTTTTAAAAGGGTATTTTCTATGGCAAACGATAAGAGCAGCAAATTCAAACAGAATCAAATACGGTTTTGCATACAGCCCTAATTTCTTGAGTACTAAAGACCTATTGTTTTTGGTGAAAATCGGTTGAGGGAAAGGGGTAGTTTACCTGCAACATTTTTTTAACAAGGGTATTTTCTATGGCAAACGATAACAGCTGCAAATTCAAACAGAATCAAATAATGTTTTGCATACAGCCCTGATTTGTAGAGTACTCAAGACCTATTGTTTTTGGTGAAGATCGGTTAAGGGAAAGGGGTAGTTTACCTGCAACGTTTTTTTATCAAGCGTATTTTCTATGGCAAACGATAACAGCCGCAAATTCAAACAGAATCAAATAATTTTTTGCATACATCCCTGAATTGTAGAGGTCTCAACGACTTTCGATTTTGGTGACGATCGGTTAAGGGGAAGGGGTAGTTTACCTGCAACCTTTTACGTTTTAACAAGAGTAAAGTACTTGAAAATTTATTTAAACTTTTTGAAACAATGGTAATTGTTAAAAATAAAATAATTTTGTTGCCAGGCAATAAAATTATAATTTTTTCATTTTAATGTAATATAATATTTTTCATTTAATACAGCAATAAAAAGGCAGGTAAGACACAGCCTGGCTGTTTGGCTGAAAATGATTTTAAATATAAATCTTAGAATATGGAAGTCATGTATGGTTCTCCATACCGATATTTTCTATGGTAAACGATAACAGCCGCAAATTCAAACAGAATCAAATGATGTTTTGCATACAGCCCTGTATTGTAGAGTTTTCAATACTTATTGGTGTTGGTGATGATCGGGTAAGGGAAAGGGGTAGTTTACCACCAACGTTTTATGTTTTAAAAGGGTATTTTCTATGGCAAACGATAAGAGCCGCAAATTCAAACAGAATCAAATACGTTTCTGCATACAGCCCTGTTTTGTTGAGTACTAAAGACCTATTGTTTTTGGTGAAGATCGGTTAAGGGAAAGGGGTAGTTTACCTGACACGTTTTTTGTTTTATCAAGGGTATTTTATATGGCAAATGATAACAGCCGCAAATTCAAACAGAATCATATAATATTTTGCATACAGCCCTGAAATGTAGAGTTCTCAAGACCTGTTGGTTTTGGTGAAGATCAGTTAAGGGAATAGGGTTGTTTACCAGCAACATTTTATGTTTTATCAAGGGTTTTTTTTTTGACGAACGATAACTGCCGTACATTAAAACAGAATCAACTACTCTTCTGCATACCTTTTTGAATTATACAGAACTCAAGGTCTGTTGATTTTGTTGAAGATCGGTTAAGGGAAAGGGGTAGTTTACCTGCAACGTTTTATGTTTTATCAAGGTTATTTTTTCTATGATGAACGATAACTGCCGTAAATTCAAAGAGAATCAACTAATGTTTTGCATACAGCCCTGAATTGTAGAGTTCTCAAGACCTATTGTTTTTGGTGAAGATCGGTTAATGGAATAGGGTAGTTTACCTGCAACGGTTTTTTATCAAGGGTAATTTTTTTCTATAGTAAACGATAACAGCCGCAAATTCAAACAGAATCAAATGATGTTTTGCATACAGCCCTGTATTGTAGAGTTCTCAATATGTATTGGTGTTGGTGAAGATCGGTTCAGGGAAAGGGGTAGTTTACCAGCAACATTTTATGTTTTAACAAGGGTAATTTTTTATATGACGAACGATAACTGCCGTAAATTCAAACAGAATCAACTAGGTTTTTGCATACCTTTTTGAACTAAAGAGAATCAAGGTCTGTTGATTTTGTTGAAGATCGGTTAAGGGAAGGGGTAGTTTATCAGCAACGTTTTATGTTTTAAAAAGGGTAATTTTTTTATGACGAACGATAACTGCCGAAAATTCAATGAGAATCAAATAATTTTTTGCACCCCCTGAGGTGCAGAGAGCTCAAGGTCTATTGATTTTGGTGAAGGTCGGTTAAGGGAAAGGGGTAGTTTACCTGCAACATTTTATGTTGTAATAAGAGAAATGTTTCCATGACGAACGATAACTGCCACACATTCAAACAGAATCAAATATTTTTTTGCATGCTTCCCTGAATTGTAGAGGACGGAAGGTCTGTTGATTTTGGAGAAGATCGGTTAAGAGAAAGGGGTAGTTTACCTAAAACATTTTATGATTTAACAAGAGTAAAGTACTTAATTTTTATAAATAAAGTATCCTGATAAAAAGCTCATAGTAATCCACAGTAGAAACGTAGATGAAATATCATAAATGAAGAAGTTAGGTGAACGGCGTGGGGGTAATTTTCTATTATTAAAAATTATAGTTGAAGGTGGAGGGGAGAATTTTTTATATGTGTACTACGTTATCGGCAACAAAGAAGTAGTTTTTTGTTAAAATTGCTTCCCGGGCTCTTTAGCCGTAGTCCAATGTTTTCTGCAAAACCAGACTTTTCGGCAGTGCCATCGACTGCCATCATCGGTGAAAATCGAGTGCGAGAACGTGAGGTGATATACGTTAGTGACCACAGTACTGTGGTTAATGCTGAAGCAATAAGTAGAAAGACGTAGTTTCTATGGAAATATTTCATTTCGAATATGATTTTAAATATAAATCTTAGAACATGGAAGTCATGTATGGTTCTCCATACCGATATTTTACTTCCATGTTCCTTAAGGAAATGGAAGTATGGTGATGGCAAAAAAAATTGTGTTCGAGATTATTGCAGATTCTGATTGTACTACACTCAAAACATGAAAACAGCCACAAATTCAAACAGAATCAAATAATTTTTTTTTTTTTGGCAAACGATAACAGCCGCAAATTCAAACAGAATCAAATAATGTTTCGCATACAGACCTGAATTATGGAGTTCACAAGACCTATTGTTTTTGGTGAAGATCGGTTAAGGGAAAGGGGTAGTTTACCTGCAACATTTTATGTTTTAACAAGGGTATTTTCTATGGCAAACGATAACCGCCGCAAATTCAAACAGAATCAAATAATTTTTTGCATGCAACTCTGAATTGTAGAGTTTTCAAGACCTATTGTTTTTGGTGAAGATCGGTTAAGGGAAAGGGGTAGTTTACCAGCAACGTTTTACGTTTTAACAAGGGTAATTTTTTCTATGACGAACGATAACTGCCGCATATTCAAACAGAATCAAATAATTTTTTGCATACATCACTGAATTATAGAGAACTCAAGGCCTTTTGATTTTGGTGAAGATCGGTTAAGGGGAAGGGGTAGTTTACCTGCAATCTTTTACGTTTTAACAAGAGTAAAGTACTTGAAAATTCATTTAAACTTTTTCAAACAATGGTAATTGTTAAAAATAAAATAATTTTGTTGGCAGGCAATAAAATTATAATTTTTTCATTTTAATGTGCGTCATGTATGAGAGAAAATATATCGTTCGTGGCAGGCAAGCATATCTCAGTTATGTAATGTTTACGTTTCCATTTTATTATTATGACTACCACAATAAAAAGGCAGGGAACACACACACAAAATTCGCGTTATTTCTGGCCTCATTCATGTTTATTTTCTTACAGTTGCACGCTTTTTAAATGGAAAGTGCTGAAACCCATACCAACATAAGGCGTGCAAGCCGATAAAGTGTCCAGCGTGGATAGCGATTTGCTTCCTGTGGATCGCTGGGCAGTGTAACTGCACGTGTTTACAGAGGAACGATTCATAGACAGACTTTTCGTCTTTAGGGAATGAACAAGATCAGCAAGATGCTGAGGGTCCATGAGTGACTTCGGAGCGCTACTTCTTTTCCGCGTATTTGTTCTGTAAAACGTACACTGTGGATTCGCAGCTTTACTCTAAGCAACGCTCAATAGGAAATATTGAAAATTTTTGTCCACGGTGTACCCTCATACACACTAAACCTGCTCTGATGTTTTAATTACGGACATCTTAATATTAAAACTTTGGAAACTTGAGCACTACTTAATGGAAATCAATCATTAACTTATACAAGCCATTAAATTTATGCATATTTTATATATATTATAACGGAACCAAATATTAACTATTTTGGGTTATATGTTTACCGCATGCTGAAACCATATTTAAATAAAAATTAACAGTTAAAACTCCATTTGAATGTAGCGCATTGAAAATAATGCTGTGTAAAGCAACGCACACGTGGTCATTATGTAATCAGTTCGCTGTACAAGGAAGCGACCACACCCAAACTGTTAATTATTAATATCTCGGAAACTAATAAATAAAGGCGAAATCTAACATAGCCAAAATGTTTGCCGAGATATTAATAATGACGTGTGCAAATTTGATGCAATATAATTAACAAATGTAAGAGTTAAATAAAATAATTAAATAACTTCTGTTAAAATAGAGATACAGTAATGAGATTTTAATATGTTATAAAGATAATAATTTGTGACAGATTGTATATTTTAGATTTCACACAACTTGATTTGCAACCAAGTTATTGCAAAATTAAGTAAGTACAGGATATCCTTAGCGACAAAGTGGTTCCGGCGGATAATTAAATATTAGATAATGATTCTATTCTCCGTCTGTGGGAACCAGACTTCATTCTCACGGACTAAGGAAATTCTAAATTTTATGTGGTAGGGAGAGTGTTTCGACCAATGAAATCATTTCAAGCAGCCCCGGCTACTGCGATGTTTTCTGGTGGAAAAATCACTCTCCTGTCAGTACTCACGAAGTTAAGACGTAGTCCTTCGATCGTCTAGTAGCCAAAGCGGTGAAGATTAACAAGAAGACTCTACGCGGTCAACACACACACACAATTACGAACACACGAAGTACAGATCATCTGTGAATCTCGTAATTGTTGTGTAAAGGCGAGATACTCTTCAAGACATCAACCAAGCTTATTGTGTACTACCAGTTAGTCATAACCACGCAAGAGATCCACCAGACTTCAAGACCAGACTTCAAGAATACAGCAGAGAGGCCGTCTAAATCATTGGTTAACAGCTGACGAGCACAGCGACCGCCCGAACGAAGCACACACACACACACGCTGACGTGCAACGTGCAAATCGACGGAGAACAGGAAGCAGTTCCAGCAGACAACAGCAGACGTTAAAATATTCACAAACAGCAGGGAAGCAGAGTGTTGCCGAATTTTGAACTCCACGACTGAATCCAGCAGTTCTAAGCAGATTACTTTCTCTAACCAAGGACTCGAATCGACGAGGGACAAATCGGGACGACATCCTCTTCAGTAACAGGAAAGCAAAATCTATTTATTTATTTTTCAGATCAAATTTTCTATTTTTTAATTAAAACATTGTAATTCAAATAATTCAGGTGCCAAACAAAAAAAAAACAAAGACTCTAGTAATTAAAAAGTAAATTCGTTGTGATAATCTGTATAGCAGTTTAAGACAGTAGTAAGTTAGAGTTAAGAAATAGAGGTAGTATAAAAGCGCTATACAAATCTTAACTGACAATCTAATCTTAGATCATACTGCAGTAGATCAGAAGTAGAATCACTATAAATGAAATAACGTGAACTAGACTGTCACGTCTAATTTATTTTAATTAATTATTCTAATTAATTCCAGAGTTTTATATTTTGTTTCATGAACATTTAGATTCAAATTAATTAAATAAATTTAATTAAATTCAAATCAATTAATAAAGTCAAATTTAAATTGCAATTAACTCGCAAAGAACGAGTTCAGTTTCTTTCAACTATTAAACAATCGAAAAACATCGATTCATTGTATAGACTATAAGAAAATTCATAAGATTATAACCATTCTATTCTTGTGTGTTGTTGGTGTAATAAACAACGTTTTATTACCCCATATAACAGTGTTTTATTGTTGTACGATAAAGCCTACCAGTCTCACAAAACTCTCCCCCTATAAAGTAACCCATTATGTGTGTTGTTGTAATAATTTGAGATTACTAGCTTGCGAACTTCAAATCCAAAATCCACACGCCCTAGTCGGAAGAATCTGCAAGATCAGACAGCAGGTGGGTACTCACACACAACATTACATTACAATAACGCGTAGTAGTGTAGTTATAAATGTCGGCCAACGTGGGGCCCGACAAACGTACATCAAATTGAATTCACGTTCCGAACAAGAGTTATAAATGGCTTGCCCGGAACGTGGGGCACGATCAAATTAAATTAAATTAATTAAATTCAATTTAAATTTAATTTTCACTTTAAAACAAACTTTGCTGTTTTAATTAGTAAAACAGCTGGCGTCCAACTAAACAATCCCCAAAGAGTTTTGTGACTGGTGTTTGTACAACAGTAAAGTTATTGTGTGTATTTGAAACTGTTTTGTGTATTTTAAATTGTGTATAGTTGACATTGTTGTCTATTTAAAATGGATATGGATAAAATACTTAAACAAATACAGCAAATGAACGAGAAAATGAGCGCGGATTTGACCGCTAATATGAATGCGAAATTTGAACAGGGTGCAGCCAAAGCTGAGCTAAATATCGCAGAATTAAAATCTAATATCGAAGCGCAAAGAGTTAGTCTAACCGAAGCATTAGAACAAAGTAACGCTGACATAAACGCCGAGATTAAGCAAAGCAATAAACAAACCACCGAGAAAATAGACGAAAGCGTAACCGAGTTAACGGTGAAAGTCGCGGAAATCGCCGAAAAAGTAAATACGGTCGATACTAAAATCAATGAAAGGTTTAAGGTTTTTGAGACCACTATGCAAAAATCGTTTATTGAACAAGTAACACGTATGGAGGGCCGGTTCAAGGACCACATAACCCGCTGTGAAAAGCAAACACTAGAGGTTTCCAAAAAGGTGGAATCTCTAGAGGTAAAAATTCACGCGGATGTGACCGAAACACAACGACGAGTAGATAAATTAGACGCTTCAATTGTAGAGACGCGATCCAACATTGACTCTAATAAAGAGAGTGTTTTACAAACGTTAAGCGACGAGATTTTGAAAGTACGACAGGAGGTACGAAGGAGATCTGCTCCAAATATTTTGGTACAAGGCCCTGTCGATGAGAAAAATCGCGTGTATTTTACGGGGGAAAATAACGAAAACCCCATTGAATTTTTATTAGCGTGTGAGAGTGAAATGGCTAGAGTAGGTTCCCGACTAGAAGATCAAGACAAAATACAGTGGGTGGTTAACGCGATGCGTGATTCGGCGCGTAAGTGGTATAACATTGTACGCGATAGAGTGTCCACATACGCGGAGTTCAAACAAAAATTTGAAAGCCGGTACTGGAACTCGCATACCCAACGACTTCTGCGCAATGAACTGGAATATGGCCGTTTTGACAAGAAAATGAATATTACCGCCGAAAATTATATAATCCAGAAGGTCGAGCGCGCGAAGCATTTAACCCCAGCATTTGCGGAGATCGACATAGTCACCAAGCTTGCCTACCATTTTAACCATAACATTAGAGTACCTGTATTTACCCAGGGTATTCGCACGGTAGACGAACTCCTCATTCTAGTGTCCCAAAGTGAGACGGTTTTTGATTTTGGTGGGTGGCGGTATAATCCCGATTTTTGCCGAAATAATGAAGGGCAGAATACGCGACTACAGTACCATCAGCAAACGGATCAAAAACCGAGTACTAGTTCTACTCCACCCCAAACATCGTCAAAACCCCCAGATAAGACCTTTGAATACAAAGGCAAACAAAATATTGCTAGATCGAAAGGGCAGTATAAGGGTAACGACGGGGCCCCGATTAGAGCTATGGAAACGGTTGAATTAGCTAGAACCGATACAATAGAGCAAGACAGCGATACTCCTAGTAATAAAGATCCCAACGAGAGGAGAAAGAATCGTAAGTTTCCAAAAAACTTGGAAACGGGCGCCTCCAGGGGGGAAGCGCCATAAATTATGCCAAAACCTATCGCAATAAAGTAGGTAAAAATAAAAAAAAATGCTAGGTTTAAGAAAAGTGAATTTTATACAGAAATTTGTACGCCAGTTGACAAAGTATTTCAACCGGAAGGTAAGGAAACGTGGTTGCCCGTTAACACAATGCAACAATGGGCACCGACAAAAGCACATCCGCCAGAGCAGGAAAGTGACGACGACGTTCCCACACAGTAAGCGTGGGAAGACGTAGAAATCATATCCGGGGACGCGTACGAATTCGACGAGTACGTAGCGGAATATTGTCGAGCCACCCATAAAAATGCATATGATATACTGGATGCACTTTAGAGTTAATAATAATTGTATTATAATAATTAAAATTAAAATAAGTAATTTGTGTTTTATAATCGTATTAATAATAATTATAGATAACGTGTGTACTAATAATAATGTTTTCCTAGCGCGATAAATAATAAGCGTATAGAGTGAGCGAGAACAGCGGCAGGAAACAGTTACGTCACGCGATAACTACCTGACCCACATATGAAACTAGGTCAAGCAATTAGCCGCGCGCCCGGCGATAACGTTTTAAATACTGTCAGCAAATTCTTTGTACGCGTGGCATTATTTATAAACAAAGGCTACTACTCGTTTTAAAAACATTATACGCAATAAGTTGCAAATATGATAGTTTAATACATGTATTTAGAGTTAAATTGTATATAATGCAATAACATTAACACTTGTGTACGTGTCTTCAGAATAAGTAATACGATGTATAGCTAGTAAGAATTATTACAGAATATGTGTGTAATGATTAAGAAAAAAAAATAACTGTAATTATTACATTCATTTTTTTTTTAAAGCGGGTGTGGGAATATATAACGGAACCAAATATTAACTATTTGGGGTTATATGTTTACCGCATGCTGAAACCATATTTAAATAAAAATTAACAGTTAAAACTCCATTTGAATGTAGCGCATTGAAAATAATGCTGTGTAAAGCAACGCACATGTGGTCATTATGTAATCAGTTCGCTGTACAAGGAAGCGACCACACCCAAACTGTTAATTATTAATATCTCGGAAACTAATAAATAAAGGCGAAATCTAACATAGCCAAAATGTTTGCCGAGATATTAATAATGACGTGTGCAAATTTGATGCAATATAATTAACAAATGTAAGAGTTAAATAAAATAATTAAATAACTTCTGTTAAAATAGAGATACAGTAATGAGATTTTAATATGTTATAAAGATAATAATTTGTGACAGATTGTATATTTTAGATTTCACACAACTTGATTTGCAACCAAGTTATTGCAAAATTAAGTAAGTACAGGATATCCTTAGCGACAAAGTGGTTCCGGCGGATAATTAAATATTAGATAATGATTCTATTCTCCGTCTGTGGGAACCAGACTTCATTCTCACGGACTAAGGAAATTCTAAATTTTATGTGGTAGGGAGAGTGTTTCGACCAATGAAATCATTTCAAGCAGCCCCGGCTACTGCGATGTTTTCTGGTGGAAAAATCACTCTCCTGTCAGTACTCACGAAGTTAAGACGTAGTCCTTCGATCGTCTAGTAGCCAAAGCGGTGAAGATCAACAAGAAGACTCTATGCGGTCAACACACACGCAATTACGAACACACGAAGTACAGATCATCTGTGAATCTCGTAATTGTTGTGTAAAGGCGAGATACTCTTCAAGACATCAACCAAGCTTATTGTGTACTACCAGTTAGTCATAAGCACGCAAGAGATCCACCAGACTTCAAGACCAGACTTCAAGAATACAGCAGAGAGGCCGTCTAAATCATTGGTTAACAGCTGACGAGCACAGCGACCGCCCGAACGAAGCACACACACACACACGCTGACGTGCAACGTGCAAATCGACGGAGAACAGGAAGCAGTTCCAGCAGACAACAGCAGACGTTAAAATATTCACAAACAGCAGGGAAGCAGAGTGTTGCCGAATTTTGAACTCCACGACCGAATCCAGCAGTTCTAAGCAGATTACTTTCTCTAACCAAGGACTCGAATCGACGAGGGACAAATCGGGACGACATCCTCTTCAGTAACAGGAAAGCAAAATCTATTTATTTATTTTTCAGATCAAATTTTCTATTTTTTAATTAAAACATTGTAATTCAAATAATTCAGGTGCCAAACAAAAAAAAAACAAAGACTCTAGTAATTAAAAAGTAAATTCGTTGTGATAATCTGTATAGCAGTTTAAGACAGTAGTAAGTTAGAGTTAAGAAATAGAGGTAGTATAAAAGCGCTATACAAATCTTAACTGACAATCTAATCTCAGATCATACTGCAGTAGATCAGAAGTAGAATCACTATAAATGAAATAACGTGAACTAGACTGTCACGTCTAATTTATTTTAATTAATTATTCTAATTAATTCCAGAGTTTTATATTTTGTTTCATGAACATTTAGATTCAAATTAATTAAATAAATTTAATTAAATTCAAATCAATTAATAAAGTCAAATTTAAATTGCAATTAACTCCCAAAGAACGAGTTCAGTTTCTTTCAACTATTAAACAATCGAAAAACATCGATTCATTGTATAGACTATAAGAAAATTCATAAGATTATAACCATTCTATTCTTGTGTGTTGTTGGTGTAATAAACAACGTTTTATTACCCCATATAACAGTGTTTTATTGTTGTACGATAAAGCCTACCAGTCTCACAAAACTCTCCCCATATAAAGTAACCCATTATGTGTGTTGTTGTAATAATTTGAGATTACTAGCTTGCGAACTTCAAATCCAAAATCCACACGCCCTAGTCGGAAGAATCTGCAAGATCAGACAGCAGGTGGGTACTCACACACAACATTACATTACAATAACGCGTAGTAGTGTAGTTATAATATATATATATATATATATATATATATTATAACATTGCCAAACCCTGATCACATTTGATATAAAAAAGTATGTAAAAAATGCCAAGAAACCATATATTTTGATAGATAAATGATAACGAGAATGAAAGTAGTAAATATAATCAATAGTGAAGGAGGAAGAATACAACCAAAGGTGATCACAAAACAAGAAAATACGAACTAGACTGACAGACAACTGACGTTGACACAACCCCAGAGATTGGCCAGATATCAACCAAAGTAAAGCGAGACAAGAAGACAGTGAAGAAAAAAGAAGAAAATAAAAAATTACATGGCCATAACAAGTAACTAACAAGATTGTTTTAAAAGAGCATAATTTTTTATTATTTGTTAATAATTTATGTTTAAATTTTTATTAGTGGTAACTTGTAAATGACAGTATCTCAGCAATTGTTATACATAAAAAACCATGTGTAGATATGATTGTAGGTATATCCTTATCTATAGGTGATGTGTCAGCTGTTATGTTTAAGGTTACACTCATACAGACAGGGAATAGAAAAGTGTGCGTGGTTCAATCAGAGAACAAATTGTATATCCTACTATATACTTTGGAACTTTTACTAAGATTATATCAGCAGTGTGTATATTATTACAGTATTATGTGTTCGAAAGTATAAGATGTTGGAGAGTTTATTTATTCAATAACATTATTGCTATTGCTACAGATATAGTAGATTTCAATTAACACAATATATTAACATTATTAAACTGTTGTTATTATTACTAATTATGACATTTCAGACCAATTTTTATCACTTTAATGACAAAATATATACAAAGTTATATTTTATTTGAAAGAGGTATTTACAATACCATGTTGTTTGCATATTATAAAATGATATGTGACAATCTGAAGGTACCAAAAAAGACATGAACTCATTAGATACAAAAACTTTGTAATAATAGTGAGATCGTGAGAAATATAAGGGTAATTAGAGATAGGTAGGGAGTGACAAAGACGAACAGTGAAGTGATAAGTGTAATAAAATAAACAGCATATAATCTTAAGAAAAAAGAGTGAAACAAGTGTGACAAACCCAAAATATAAGCACATGTTAAATGAGCAATTAAGTTAAGTATATTAGACTGAAAGACACAGAATAAGTTGAATGTAAAAAACAGAAAAAATATTATCTCAGTATAAAATCACCAGGGTGGTTACTGTTATAAAAGAGATGGTGTAGATATAACACTCACCAAATTTGTTCATTTGTTAATTTAAAGAAAGAAGTTATTGGCTTAATGTTTAAGGCAATAATTACCAGAAGAAATAGTTTTACAGTAATATGTTAGTATGTTTTAAGTAAGTAAGGAATTTATAAAGAAAATAATAGCAATACCTTGATAAGAAATAATAGGCAAACTATATTAATTATGTGTAACGAAAGGGAACATGACAGAATTATATTAAAACTTAGAAATAAGTAAATTATGTATTAGCATAGTATTATCCATTTTGGACTAAAACATTAATACATGGCTTAGACCAATCTTGTAAGATATCAAACTAATCTTTGAAAGAAAATACGAACATCTATGTAAAGATTACAACCATTGAAATTATCCCCAAGTAAATATAGCCATTATAAAATATTTATTCAAATTAAACAAAAATTCAAGGTTTGATAACAATGGGTTTATTTTGAGATCGACCAGGTAGAATAATTACGTTACCATGGAAACTGTGGAGTAACAAGCCAAAAATACCGTTAGATTTTTTACTGAATGTATGACGCTTTAATGATATAGACGCTAATTTTCGAGTGACCAAAATTGTCCATTAAAACATAGAAAATATCAGAAAAAGTTATTACTAAGTATATACCAAGACATAAGATAAAGGCTGGAGCCAGATTATTGAAGTTGAGGCCAAATTAACGAAAAAAGAAAATAAATTACTACCAGTTAAACTGAAAAAGATGCCTGATGTCCTGAACCCAGCAAATTAAAGAAGATTATAGTATAACCCATGAATAACAGATCGTATGAATTCGCCATAACTACGGAAGTGATAAGTACCTCTTAAATTACCCGAAATATATAAATAAACTCACGTTAATTATCTCACTAAAGGTCGAAATCTCACTGAACTGAAATTCATTACTTTCAAAGATTAAAAAGAAATTTAAGTCACTGACAATTTATAAACTAACCAATATAAACTGTTGTTAATGATCCATAACTTGTAAACACTTTTACTACACTGCGCTAAACAAAATATACCTACACAATATGTTGGTTAAGTTTACTTGATGTAAAGGTGTGTATTTTTATTGTTTTTAAAACATTTGTAATCCTTTGAACGTAACCTCAAAAACCTATGACAAACGACATTAATAATTTGTATACAATTTTCAACAGACGCTATCATTAAACGTCTGGTATCAATTCAAATATCGATTGTCAAACCCTGTAATTGTCTCATATAATTAACCGGAGCATTTGTATTAGAATAATTTGTATTAAATGAATAACAATCACTAATAAAAAATGTGTAAGTATTGTGTGTAACCACGGTGTTATAATTTCATTAGGAGGTGCACAATATTTTATGTACATTTCAGCAGACGACTAACGATTTACACAGCACACACAACGAATTGCTGAATGCTACAGTTGGCCTAGGCGGGCGGAAATATTTGAATTATTCAAACCGCTTGAGCGGCGCTGGTCATACGCCCTTGAATTTTCTTTTAATTGTTTTAAGAAAACAATTTGGCGCCACCGGGACTTTCTCACCCCTAGTGAACATCAAGACCTGGTTATTCGTACGTTCGCCACGAACGAAATCTACAGAAGTGGCACGCATTCGAACTACGGATCGAGAAGACACGTACACTCATTACACACAAATTGTACATTATCCACATTTTGCAGAGTAAAACGGTAGCCGTACACACGATAAGATAACAAATTGGCGCGCCAACTAGTGGAGCTAGAATAATAAAGAATTTATACAATTAAACCCTATAAATTCTAGCGGCGATTACGAAAGATTACAAAATGCACACCAGAGGAGTGTCGAAAAAATTGGCAAAGGAGAAGGAGATGGAAGAAAACAGAGGGGAAGAAGAGGAAGGAACACCGATTGAAGAAGTGGAGACAATAATAACCACAACAGAACCAAGCCAAGACGAAGAAACGGAATTACAGGCGGGCGACAAGGGAGAATTTAGAGGAGACCCAAACATACTAAAATTAATGGAAATGATGAATAATATGAACAATAAATTCGACAAGAATGAAGAGAGTTTGAAGGAGATGAACAATAAGTTTGACGGAATGAAGAAAGAAACAAACGAAAATTTTAAAAAACAGGAGGACAATTTTCAGAAACAGAAGGAAGAATTGAGACAAACCATTAACAAGAATAATGAAATATTACAACAACGATTGATGGAGGAAATTCAGCAAAGAAACGAAGAATTGAAGGGACAGCTGAAGAAGGACCACGAGAAAAATAAAGAAGAAATGAAGCTGCAGATGGCACACCAGTTAATGGAGTACCGAGAAGAAGCAAAACAGCAGGTTACGGAAATCAACGACAAATTAGAGGAAACATTGGAGAAGCTAGAGAAGACCAACGAAAATGTTTCTGGAGTCCGCAAGGAAGTACTCGATAAAATGAACCGTCTCGAAGGAGAAAATAAGAGAAGAATTGAGGAAGGTCATGAAGAAACAGTCAGAAGATGTACCCAGATAGACCAGGACATACACCAAGTCCGGGAAGAAAACCAGAAAGAGGTAGCAGCTGTACGAACAGACTTGGGAGAACGAATGGAAGGAGTTTACAGTAACTTAAATAAAGTAGATAGCAAAGTAGACAAAAACCAACAGAGGATTGACGAAATGCGCAGAATAGAAGAATCATTACGGGAAGAAGTGGATGCCTGGCGTGACCGACCATGTAATAATAATCATGTCATGAATACAGACAACAGAGATACCATCAATTTCCGTAATTATAAAAGAAACCCTATTGAATTCTTGAAGAGGGTAGAAGAGTTAATCCTCAAGAATCGAGAGACTCGATGGACTACAATAAGAGGGATGTTGGACGAAATGTTCAAGGAGACATACGACAACTGGTGGACTGCCACTCGACCAGACATCCAAAACCTTCAAGACTTTAAGACTCAGTTCAAGGCTAAATACTGGTCTGAGTCAACTCAGAATATGGTCCGTAATAACCTGAGCAATGGAAGGTATGAAAACCAGAATGGACAATCCCTTACCTCCTACTTCTTGGGAAAAATCTGCATGGCCAGGAATTTGGAGCCACGTATACCTGAAGAGTGTCTGGTAATACAGTTATCTTACCACTACGACGACGCCATCCAAAAGGCACGAATGTACAGCCAGGTAAAGACCATCCAAGATATGGCTAGCTTACTAGAAAGCCATGAACATGAGTGGCAGTACAGGAAAAATAGAGGGTACAGTTTCAGAAATAACAGAAACAATGAGGGACAATTGTCACAGAATCAACAGGGAGATAATAAGTCACCGATAAATAACCCTAACAATTACCAAGGGAACACACGGGGCAATAACGTGCCCAGAAATTTTAACAGAAGTGGAAACCATAATAATAACAACTTCAGTAACAACCACAGGGGTAATTTCCCGTCAAATGGTTACAACAACAATTATCGCCCTGGAAACAACAGTAATCAGAACAATAATCCAGGATACCGGCCACAGGTAAATTACATAAGGGGGCAAAGACAAAGGAGCCCAAGAAGAAACTATCCCTCATCTAACTATCGGCGAACGTACTATAACCAGATACCCGATACGAGAAGTCACCCATTCGAAGAAGATCACAGACACAGCGTGGATAACCGGAATAATCAACAGGAGCCGAACGCTAACCAACCATCAAACACTACTGATGTTGGGGGCAATGAGGTCAACCCTCATTTAAACGCTTAAGGCCAGTGAAAACTGCGGACAGCCCATCACTGGACCAATCTCTGGGTGAATATAAGACAACACATGACAAGAAGATCACAATAATATGTACTAATTATTTGAAAAATATAAGGGACGATTTGATCGAAGAAAATGATAACATGATGCCCATTAGAAACAATGAAATAGTGTATGTGAGTGCCCAAATAAATGGAATTCTATCAACCATAATGATCGATACAGGGTCTAATGTTTCCCTGATCGACCAAATAGAATTAAATAAACTACAGCAGGGAAGTAGTGTACCCATATCAACCCTGCCCATAAACAATATAACTATCATTGGTGCTACCGGCCGACAAAACAAAACCGTCCGGAAACAAGTATCCTTGGAACTTAATAGCAAAGGTATAATAGTAACTATGCCATTTCTTGTTGCCAGCGGCCTACCTTTCTCATTACTTGTTGGGTGTGATGTACTCAGACAACACTCTGCCATAATTAACCTGCGGCAGGGAGAAGTATCACTAACCACAGAACAAGGAATATGGTCAGCCGATATAGTGAATGGTGGCAACTTACCATTGATAACAAACCACTATAACATGATCCAAAGCAATTATTGCCGACAATCACCTGAAAGAATATTGACAGATTGGAACAATGAAGAATTATGGTCAAGCAAGCTGGATGAGATCAGAAACTTCCAACGAGAAGAACAAGATCCACAGATTAGTGTGCAACAGTCAGAGGAACTCATAAGTATATACAACAGATATAAACACATTTTTTCTGACGCTCCAGGCAAAGTAAATAATTATCAATGCCGAATACGATTTAAAGAACCCGTTGACTTCAAGAAAAAATCTTACCCCATTGCTTACTCACAAAGAAATGCAGTGAGGGCAGAAATCAATCAAATGATGGAAGACGATATCATTGAATTAAGTCAATCACCGTATACAAGTCCAATAGTGGCGATACCAAAAAAGGACGGAAAGGTGAGAATCTGCCTCGACGCCAGAGAAATTAATAAAATGATAGTGAACGATAGAACATCACCGGGTGAAATAGAAGAAATCCTTAAGAAGTTCCACGGTATAAAATACATTAGCTCTTGGGATACGGTATGTGGCTACTGGCAGGTGGAGCTACATCCGAACAGTAGACAATACCTAGCATTCCTGTTCGATGGGAGGAACTATCAGTTCAAAAGACTGCCATTTGGACTGATAAATTCGGTCGCAGTATTTGTTAAATGTATGGACCAAATACTGGGACAAGATGTACTGAATTTTACCACCGTGTACGTAGATGATCTGTTAATAACATCATCAAAGTGGCAAGAGCACTGTGCCAGAGTGGAAACCGTACTAAAAAGATTATCAGATAATCACGTAACCCTTAAGCTGGACAAATCAAAGTTTATAGCCCGAAAAATACAATTTCTAGGATTCAATCTAGCAGAGGAAGGCATATCTCCTTCGTCAGAAAAAGTTGAGGCGATACAACGATTCCCCACGCCAAAAAACAAAAAACAACTTCAATCCTTCCTGGGAATATGCAACTATTACCGTAAGTTTCAAGATAATTATTCCAAACTAACAGCAAAATTCAAAAAACAATTATCAGTCAAGGACAAGTGGACTTGGGGGTCCGAACAAGATGAAGTATTTAACCAAATAAAAGAAAAGTTCTTGAACACCGTGATCTTACATCATCCAGACTTCAAAAAGCCATTCTTCATGAACTGTGATCCGAGTGATGTCAGTGTAGGTGCGGTATTATACCAAGAAGATGAGAAGGGACAGCATATGGTTATTAGTTTTGCAAGCAGAATTTTAAATGGATGCGAACGAAATTATCACGTCACGGAGAAAGAACTACTTAGTGTCGTGTTCGCCTGCAACAAATTTAGGACTTATATCCTGGGATACGATATAACAGTGAGAAGTGACCATAGATCCATATCATTCCTTAAGCAGTGTAAACTCAGCCACGGAAGATTAACTCGATGGATATTGTTGCTACAGGAATATCACATAAATTGGGAGTACATCCCAGGAAAGCAAAACGTAGCTGCGGACATCTTATCCCGTATAAACGTCCAGCAACAAACTTTCGAGGGGGAGAAAGAACAATTAGTTAAGGTGTATAACATTATTAAAAACAGAGTAGATCTAGAAAAAATAACCCAAGAAATAAGAAGATGTCAAGCTGTGGATCCAAAAATAATGAGTATCCGGGAGAGAATGTTAAAAGATGAAGAAACCATTCTACAATATTATAAAATACATGACAACTTGCTATTTATTAAAAACAATCCTGCAATCGGAGAATGGAAACTTGTAATACCATCTACAGTGGAGGAACAATTGATACTAAACTACCACATTAGATACGGCCATATGGGGGCTGTAAAAGTGATAAAAGCTTTACAGGAACAAGTTTACATTAAAAATATTTATCGAAAAGTAAACAAAATCATTCAAAAATGTGATATTTGCCAAAAAGTAAAATGCAATAATTCAAAAAAGGAAGGGATGATGATACCTATCACATCAAGTCAGAAATTAGAAAGGGTATTCCTTGATATATGTGGTCCGTTCCTATCAGTGGAGGAAGACACAGATACAAATTTATAATCATTATGTTTGACCACTTCACCAAATACACAAAGTTGTACTCCATTAACCGTGCAACAACAAAGAAAATAATTGAGATTATCTTAACCAAGTTTATACCAGACGTGGGAAAACCGACGGCCATTATAACAGATCATGGAACCCAATTTAAGGGAAATCTCTGGAAAAATAAGCTCGGTGAACATAATATTAAAACTTACAAAACATCCGTTTATCACCCAAGCAGCAACCCAGCTGAAAGGGTACTCAGAGAAGTGGGTCGTATACTGAGAACCTACTGCCACGATAAACAAAGAGAATGGCACAATTATGTGAAATCCACTGAAGAATTTATAAACTTAGCTTACCACGACTTTACGGAAGCTACCCCATACACAATGATGTTTGAGCGGCCACCGCCTAGAGAGATAACTGATATGATCCAATTCCCCACCAACACCGAATATCAATTCGAGAAAAAAAGATTCTACAACAGAATAGCCGAAAAGGTAGAGCAACAAAAGAATAAGTACGCTAAGAACCAGAAAAAGACTATTAAGTACGATGTAGGAGAAAGGGTACTTTTAAAAAACAGAGAATTACCCAGTTCCATAGAAGGCATCACTAGAAAGTTACTATTATTATACGTGGGACCATACACTATAACAAAAGACAAGGGCAATAACACTTACGAGATCACTCACCCCGTCACCAAGAAAATAAAGGGGGTATACAATCAAGCCTCAATTAAGAAATATTATGACAACCAACAATAACTGTAAAAAACAATTTAAAGTAAAAAACCAACAAAAATACTTTAAATAAAGAAAAAAAAATAATAATAACATGACAAACAAACAAGTCTGCCAATGTCATAAAGAAAAGATCTCTAAAGAATGTCAAAATTCCAAAACATTCGTAAGTACAGCTTACACTAAGCATTAGAGAAACCATTATGATGAATAAAAAATTGTAAAAAATCAAAAAAGATATGTAAGAAAAGCTTACCCAAATATCTCAATAATATTTTAGAACAAGTAAGAATGGAGAGATAAAAGTCACGAGGCATTCAGATAAAGTAAGAGCAACCAACTTACTACAATATTTAAATAAAAATTAACAATAGAGGAGTGTAGTTACAAAACATTCCTCCAAAATAAGGTTAAATTACCATAATATTTAGCCAAAAAATGAGGCATAAAAAGCATAACATACTGTAAAGGAATAAGCTACAAAAAATTCCTAACTAGTAAGAAGCCATAACTTACTATGATATTTAAAAATTATGAAAAAATATCAATCAAAATGATCAGCTTCCACAACTATTTAGAAAGAGGGGAAGTAAAATTACCCAAACCAATGATCACAAAACAATATAAATGAAATAAACGTTCTAAGAGTTATAATGTGAAAGGAGATGAAACAAAGAGTAATTAAAAATGAATAAAAATGTGAATTGTATCAATAAAAAACAATGCTTCAAATAGTATCTATAAAGAAAGATGAAACAATATATGACTCGAACTGAGCTATAATGAAGTATAAAAGTAAAAGATTCCCAACAAATATTATGATTATGATTATTATTATTGTTATTTTGAGTCACGAGTTGACTATATTTAAGAATTGTTAATTGAGATTGTCTGTTGAATGAACCAGCAATCATTTTACTGAGCAGGGATGATGTTCCCCTGATATCAGTATAAGAGTAGTTTTGATGAAAAATAAGATTTATAGGGAATAAGTTATAATAAAAAGTCAATAAGCCAGTTCGCAATATGAGAAGATAATGAAGAAAAGACTGAGAAGAATGGAATTAAAGGATACAGAATTAATTATAAAAAAATGAATGAGAAGCAGGAGAATTTGAAAAAAAAAAAAAAAAAAAAAAAAATTGATACGATACAATTGATAATTTCATCAAACTCAAATTCACGTTTTATAAAATGATCAATTTTGGTGGAAGGGCATTATATAACATTGCCAAACCCTGATCACATTTGATATAAAAAAGTATGTAAAAAATGCCAAGAAACCATATATTTTGATAGATAAATGATAACGAGAATGAAAGTAGTAAATATAATCAATAGTGAAGGAGGAAGAATACAACCAAAGGTGATCACAAAACAAGAAAATACGAACTAGACTGACAGACAACTGACGTTGACACAACCCCAGAGATTGGCCAGATATCAACCAAAGTAAAGCGAGACAAGAAGACAGTGAAGAAAAAAGAAGAAAATAAAAAATTACATGGCCATAACAAGTAACTAACAAGATTGTTTTAAAAGAGCATAATTTTTTATTATTTGTTAATAATTTATGTTTAAATTTTTATTAGTGGTAACTTGTAAATGACAGTATCTCAGCAATTGTTATACATAAAAAACCATGTGTAGATATGATTGTAGGTATATCCTTATCTATAGGTGATGTGTCAGCTGTTATGTTTAAGGTTACACTCATACAGACAGGGAATAGAAAAGTGTGCGTGGTTCAATCAGAGAACAAATTGTATATCCTACTATATACTTTGGAACTTTTACTAAGATTATATCAGCAGTGTGTATATTTTTACAGTATTATGTGTTCGAAAGTATAAGATGTTGGAGAGTTTATTTATTCAATAACATTATTGCTATTGCTACAGATATAGTAGATTTCAATTAACACAATATATTAACATTATTAAACTGTTGTTATTATTACTAATTATGACATTTCAGACCAATTTTTATCACTTTAATGACAAAATATATACAAAGTTATATTTTATTTGAAAGAGGTATTTACAATACCATGTTGTTTGCATATTATAAAATGATATGTGACAATCTGAAGGTACCAAAAAAGACATGAACTCATTAGATACAAAAACTTTGTAATAATAGTGAGATCATGAGAAATATAAGGGTAATTAGAGATAGGTAGGGAGTGACAAAGACGAACAGTGAAGTGATAAGTGTAATAAAATAAACAGCATATAATCTTAAGAAAAAAGAGTGAAACAAGTGTGACAAACCCAAAATATAAGCACATGTTAAATGAGCAATTAAGTTAAGTATATTAGACTGAAAGACACAGAATAAGTTGAATGTAAAAAACAGAAAAAATATTATCTCAGTATAAAATCACCAGGGTGGTTACTGTTATAAAAGAGATGGTGTAGATATAACACTCACCAAATTTGTTCATTTGTTAATTTAAAGAAAGAAGTTATTGGCTTAATGTTTAAGGCAATAATTACCAGAAGAAATAGTTTTACAGTAATATGTTAGTATGTTTTAAGTAAGTAAGGAATTTATAAAGAAAATAATAGCAATACCTTGATAAGAAATAATAGGCAAACTATATTAATTATGTGTAACGAAAGGGAACATGACAGAATTATATTAAAACTTAGAAATAAGTAAATTATGTATTAGCATAGTATTATCCATTTTGGACTAAAACATTAATACATGGCTTAGACCAATCTTGTAAGATATCAAACTAATCTTTGAAAGAAAATACGAACATCTATGTAAAGATTACAACCATTGAAATTATCCCCAAGTAAATATAGCCATTATAAAATATTTATTCAAATTAAACAAAAATTCAAGGTTTGATAACAATGGGTTTATTTTGAGATCGACCAGGTAGAATAATTACGTTACCATGGAAACTGTGGAGTAACAAGCCAAAAATACCGTTAGATTTTTTACTGAATGTATGACGCTTTAATGATATAGACGCTAATTTTCGAGTGACCAAAATTGTCCATTAAAACATAGAAAATATCAGAAAAAGTTATTACTAAGTATATACCAAGACATAAGATAAAGGCTGGAGCCAGATTATTGAAGTTGAGGCCAAATTAACGAAAAAAGAAAATAAATTACTACCAGTTAAACTGAAAAAGATGCCTGATGTCCTGAACCCAGCAAATTAAAGAAGATTATAGTATAACCCATGAATAACAGATCGTATGAATTCGCCATAACTACGGAAGTGATAAGTACCTCTTAAATTACCCGAAATATATAAATAAACTCACGTTAATTATCTCACTAAAGGTCGAAACCTCACTGAACTGAAATTCATTACTTTCAAAGATTAAAAAGAAATTTAAGTCACTGACAACTTATAAACTAACCAATATAAACTGTTGTTAATGATCCATAACTTGTAAACACTTTTACTACACTGCGCTAAACAAAATATACCTACACAATATGTTGGTTAAGTTTACTTGATGTAAAGGTGTGTATTTTTATTGTTTTTAAAACATTTGTAATCCTTTGAACGTAACCTCAAAAACCTATGACAAACGACATTAATAATTTGTATACAATTTTCAACAGACGCTATCATTAAACGTCTGGTATCAATTCAAATATCGATTGTCAAACCCTGTAATTGTCTCATATAATTAACCGGAGCATTTGTATTAGAATAATTTGTATTAAATGAATAACAATCACTAATAAAAAATGTGTAAGTATTGTGTGTAACCACGGTGTTATAATTTCATTAGGAGGTGCACAATATTTTATGTACATTTCAGCAGACGACTAACGATTTACACAGCACACACAACGAATTGCTGAATGCTACAGTTGGCCTAGGCGGGCGGAAATATTTGAATTATTCAAACCGCTTGAGCGGCGCTGGTCATACGCCCTTGAATTTTCTTTTAATTGTTTTAAGAAAACAATTTGGCGCCACCGGGACTTTCTCACCCCTAGTGAACATCAAGACCTGGTTATTCGTACGTTCGCCACGAACGAAATCTACAGAAGTGGCACGCATTCGAACTACGGATCGAGAAGACACGTACACTCATTACACACAAATTGTACATTATCCACATTTTGCAGAGTAAAACGGTAGCCGTACACACGATAAGATAACAATATATATATGTGTACAACGTTATCGGCAACAAAGAAGTAGTTTTTGTTAAAATTCCTTTGTTAAAAATAAGGGGTGTATGCAAAAACGTATTTAATTCTGTTTGAATTTGTGGCTGTTATCTTTTGCCATAGAAAAAAAAATCTACAGACACACAGACAGACACACACAGAGACACTTTTCGAAAATTGACTTTTTACTTCCATATTCCTTAAGGAAATGGAAGTATGGTGATGGCAAAAAAAATCGTGTTCGAGATTATTGCAGATTCTGATTGTACTACACTCAAAACATGAAATAAACTACCAATTTCCATTAATCGATCTTAACCAAAAACAATAGGTCTTGAGAACTCTATAATTCAGGGCTGTATGCAAAACATTATTTGATTCTGTTTGAATTTGCGGCTGTTATCATTTTCCATAGGAAAAAATTACCCTTGATTAAAAAAAAGTTGCAGGTAAACTACCCCTTTCCCTTAACCGATCTTCACCAAAAACAATAGGTCTTGAGTACTCTACAAATAAGGGGTGTATGCAAAAACGTATTTAATTCTGTTTGAATTTGCAGCTGTTATCGTTTGCCATAGAAAAAAAATCTACAGACACACAGACAGACACACACAGAGACACTTTTCGAAAATTGACTTTTTACTTCCATATTCCTTAAGGAAATGGAAGTATGGTGATGGCAAAAAAAATCGTGTTCGAGATTATTCCAGATTCTGATTGTACTACACTCAAAACATGAAAAAAGGTCGTTTTTTGAAAAGTGTCTGTCTGTGTGTCTGTCTGTCTGTAGATTTTTTTTCTATGGAAAACGATAACAGCCGCAAATTCAAACAGAATCAAATAATTTTTTGCATACAGCCCTGATTTGTAGAGTACTCACGACCTATTGTTTTTGGTGAAGATCGGTTGAGTGAAAGGGGTAGTTTACCTGCAACGGTTTTTTTTATCAAGGGTAATTTTACTTCCATATTCCTTAAGGAAATGGAAGTATGGTGATGGCAAAAAAAATCGTGTTCGAGATTATTGCAGATTCTGATTGTACTACACTCAAAACATGAAAAAAAAGTCGTTTTCCGAAAAGTGTCTGTGTGTGTATCTGTCTGTCTATCTGTCTGTCTGTCTGTGTGTAGATTTTTTTCTATGGCAAACGATAACTGCCGCAAATTCAAACAGAATCAAATAATTTTTTGCATACAGCCCTGATTTGTAGAGTACTCACGACCTATTGTTTTTGGTGAAGATCGGTTGAGGGAAAGGGGTAGTTTACCTGCAACGGTTTTTTTTTTATCAAGGGAAATTTTTCTTTTTTGGCAAACGATAACAGCCACAAATTCAAACAGAATCAAATAATGTTTCGCATACAGCCCTGAATTGTAGAGTTCTCAAGACCTATTGTTTTTGGTGAAGATCGGTTAAGGGAAAGGGATAGTTTACCTGTAACGTTTTATGTTTTAACAAGGGTATTTCCTATGGCAAACGATAACAGCCGCAAATTCAAACAGAATCAAAAGATTATTTGCATACAGCCATAAATTGTAGAGTTCTCAAGACCTATTGTTTTTGGTGAAGATCGGTTAAGGGAAAGGGGTAGTTTACCTGCAGCGTTTTTTTAACAAGTGTATTTTCTATGGCAAACGATAACAGCCGCAAATTCACACAGAATCAAATAATTTTTTGCATACAGCCGTGATTTGTAGAGTACTCAAGACCTATTGTTTTTGGTGAAGATCGGTTGAGGGGAAGGGGTAGTTTACCAGCAACGTTTTTTATCAAGCGTATTTTCTATGGCAAACGATAACTGCCGCAAATTCAAACAGAATCAAATAATTTTTTGCATACGTCACTGAATTGTAGAGGACTCAAGGCCTTTTGATTTTGGTGAAGATCGGTTAAGGGGAAGGGGTAGTTTACCTGCAACCTTTTACGTTTTAACAACAGTAAAGTACTTGAAAATTCATTTAAACTTTTTCAAACAATGGTAATTGTTAAAAATAAAATAATTTTGTTGCCAGGCAATAAAATTATATTTTTTTCATTTAATGTAAATTATGTATGAGTTAATATACGAGGTGTGTTCATAAAAAGACCAAACTTTTTGAGTAACACATCAATCCGCACAAACAACGCGCCGCGACTTTGCGCGCACCTAGCGATAGTTTTTGACAACACACTACCACTTATTGTGTTCCGCTATTAGCAGTAGTCTTTGAGGTATATCACATTGAGTGGGGACGTGCACACGCTGGCCGGCGGATTAGTGACAAAGCGATTAAGAAAGACCGCGAGAACAACGTGTACGTATGAAATTTTGCAGCAAAACTAGGTTAAAACTTTTCAGAGACATTCTGGTTTTCAACTGAGCATACGCGGAAGTCTGCGTGAGGCGAACGATTAGTTTAAGAATTTTTAAAGAGGGAAAAACAATGGTCAGTGCAGATCAAAGCGATATCGAAGATCATGGGAAGAGAGCTCGTGATGTGGTAATTGTAAATTATCGTTTAAATGCCGATACTTTCTGACAGAATGCATTTAAGATCGTAAAATTAAATTTTGATAGAAAAATTTAAATGTATCGTATCACTGAAAAATTCTTACTGTGTTTGTTGACGACGATCAGAAAGAGACCCGTTTTGAAATCAGTCAACAACTGCATACCAATGCAAATGGTAATGAAAACTTTGGAAGACAATGGAAATAGCTCTGTAAAGATTTTACGAAGTCAGCAGCAAAATTTTATACACACACGTTGTGTTAAGATCTTCATTCTCACTTCGTTATAAATCCGCCGGACGGTGTGTGCCCGTGCCCACTACAGCGCGTGTAGCTCGAAGACTGAAGATCGTGACGGAACAGAGAAAACGGCATTCAGGCGTCAAAACCTGTCGCTAGCAGCACTTAATTCTGCAGCTCGCTCTATGCGCTAGTTGACGTGCTACACAAATAGTTCGGTCTTTTTTTGAACACACCTCGTACATGTATAAAATAATATATCGTTCGTGGCAGGTAAGCATATCTCAGTTATGTAATGTTTACGTTTCCATTTTATTATTATGACTACAGCAATAAAAAGGCAGGGAAGACACACACACACACACACAATTCGCGTTCTTTCTGGCCTCACTCATGTTTATTTTCTTACATTTGCACGCTTTTTAAATGGAAAGTGCCGAACACACACCAACATAACGCGTGCAAGCCGAAAAAATGGACATCAATTTGCTTCCTGTGGATCGCTGGGCAGTGTAATTGCACGTGTTTACAGAGGAACGATTCATAGATAGACTTTTCGTCTTTAGGGAATGAACCCTCTGCAAGATGCTGAGGGTCCATGAGTGACTTCGGAGCGCTCCTTCTTTTTCGCGTGTTTGTTCTGTGAAACACACTGTAGATTCGCAGCTTTACTCTAAGCAACGCTCAATAGGAAACGTTGAAAATTTTAGTCCACGGTGTACCCTCATTCACACTAAACCTGCTCTGATGTTTTAATTAATTACGGACATCATAATATTAAAACTTTGGAAACTTGAGCACTACTTAATGGAGATCAATCATTAACTTTATACAAGCCATTAATTTTATGCATATTTTTTATATATATGTGTACAACGTTATCGGCAACAAAGAAGTAGTTTTTGTTAAAATTCCTTCCCGGGATATTTGGCCGTAGTCCAATGTTTTCTACAAAACCAGACGTTTCGGCAATGCCATCGACTTCCATCATCAGTGAAAATCGAGTGCGATAAACGAGTGGTGGTATACGTTAGTGACCACAGTACTGTGGTTAAGGCTGAAGCAGTAAGTAGAAAGTACAATCAGAATCTGCAATAATCTCGAACACGACTTTTTTTACCATCACCATACTTCCATTTCCTTAAGAACATGGAAGTAAAAAAGTCATTTTTCGAAAAGTCTCTCTCTCTCTCTCTCTCTCTCTCTCTCTCTCTCTCTCTCTCTCTCTCTCTCTCTCTCTGTGTGTGTGTGTGTGTGTGTGTGTGTGTGTGTGTGTGTGTGTGTGTGTGTGTGTGTGTGTGTGTGTGTGTGTGTGTGTGTGTGTGTGTGTGTGTGTGTGTGTGTGTGTGTGTGTGTGTGTGTGTGTGTGTGTGTGTGTGTGGATTTTTTTCTATGGCAAACGATAACAGCCGCAAATTCAAACAGAATCAAATAAATTTTTGCATACAGCCCTGATTTGTAGAGTACTCAAGACCTATTGTTTTTGGTGAAGATCGGTTAAGGGAAAGGGGTAGTTTACCTGCAACATTTTTTTTAATCAAGGGTAATTTTTTTCTATAGCAAACGATAACAGCCGCAAATTCAAACAGAATCAAATAATTTTTTGCATACAGCCCTGAATTGTAGAGTTCTCAAGACCTATTGTTTTTGGTGAAGATCGGTTAAGGGGAAGGGGTAGTTTACCTGCAACGTTTTTTTGTTTTAACAAGGGTATTACTTCCATATTCCTTAAGGAAATGGAAGTATGGTGACGGCAAAAAAAAACTGTGTTCGAGATTATTGCAGATTCTGATTGTACTACACTCAAAACATGAAAAAGAGTCGTTTTTTTAAAAGTGTCTGTGTGTGTGTCTGTCTGTCTATGTGTCTGTAGATTTTTTTTCTATGGCAAACGATAACAGCCGCAAATTCAAACAGAACCAAATAATGTTTCGCATACAGCCCTGATTTGTAGAGTACTCACGACCTATTGTTTTTGGTGAAGATCAGTTGAGGGAAAGGGGTAGTTTACCTGCAACTTTTTTTTAAATCAAGGGTAATTTTTTTCTATGGCAAACGATAACAGCCGCAAATTCAAACTCAATCAAATAATATTTTGCATACAGCCCTGAATTGTAGAGTACTCAAGACCTATTGTTTTTGGTGAAGATCGGTTAAGGGACAAGGGTAGTTTACCAGCAACTTTTTTTTTTAATCAAGGGTAATTTGTTTATATGGCAAACAATAACAGCCGCAAATTCAAACAGAATCAAATAATATTTTGCATACAGCCCTGAATTGTACAGTTCTCAAGACCTATTGATTTTGGTAAAGATCGGTTAAGGGGAAGGGGTAGTTTACCTGCAACATTTTATGTTTTAACAAGGGTATTTTCTATGGCAAACGATAACAGCCGCAAATTCAAACATAATCAAATAATTTGTTGCATACTGCCCTGAATTATAGAGTTCTCAAGACCTATTGTTTTTGGTGAAGATCGGTTAAGGGGAAGGGGTAGTTTACCGGCAACGTTTTATGTTTGAAAAGGGTATTTTTTATGGCAAACGATAAGAGCCGCAAATTCAAACAGAATCAAATAAGTTTTCGCATACAGCCCTGATTTGTAGAGTACTCAAGACCTTTTGTTTTTGGTGAAGATCGGTTAAGGGAAAGGGATAGTTTACCAGCCACGTTTTTTGTTTTAACAAGGGTAAATTTTTTTATGATGAATGATAACAGCCGTACATTAAAACAGAATCAACTACTCTTCTGCATACCTTTTTGAATTATACAGAACTCAAGGTCTGTTGATTTTGTTGAAGATCGATTAAGGGAAAGGGGTAGTTTACCTGCAACGTTTTATGTTCTAACAAGGGTATTTTCTATGGCAAACGATAACAGCCGCAAATTCAAACAGAATCAAATGATTATTTGCATACATCCCTAAATTGTAGAGTTCTCAAGGTCTGTTGATTTTGTTGAAGATCGGTTAAGGGAAGGGGGTAGTTTACCTGCAACATTTTATGTTTTAACAAGGGTATTTTCTATGGCAAACGATAACAGCCGCAAATTCAAACAAAATCAAATAATTTTTTGCATACAGCCCTGATATGTAGAGTACTCAAGACTTATTGTTTTTGTTGAAGATCGGTTAAGGGAAAGGGGTAGTTTACCTGCCATTGTTAATGTTTTAACAAGAGTAATTGTTTATATGATGAACGATAACTGCCGCACATTCAAACAGTATCAAATAATGTTTTGCATGCATCCCTGAATTGTAGAGGACTCAAGACCTTTTGATTTTGGTGAAGATCAGTTAAGAGAAAGGGGTAGTTTACCTGCAACGTTTTATGTGAGAGAGAGAGAGAGAGAGAGAGAGAGAGAGAGAGAGAGAGAGAGAGAGAGAGTGGAAATAACCTATTACAAGGTACTGATTTGTATTCTTATAAGTTTTGTTCAATAATTTTTGTCTAACTAATACAACAAAATAAAATGTTTCTTAATAATCATGTGTTGGTATAATAATTACGCTACAACAGTGGCGTAGCTAGGGGGGGCGAAGGGGGCGGCACGAGAAGGGGGGCGGCAAACTGGAAAAAATTAAACTGTACATTAAGGTGGTTCTTGGGAGTTTTCATTTCGTCTAAATTTGTCTGAAACTTTGCAGTCAACTAAACAAAGCTATTTCACATGTACTGTTAAAATTTCGGTGCGATTGGTCGTTCGAAAGTTGTTGAACAGTCATAGATGTGAGCGTGGCGCTGTCTGAAGCATAGAGGGGGCAAAGTATAGGCGCTCGTGTAAGTGGAAATGTCCACGCAGAAACATTCATAGAGGTCATTTCTATCCTTGTCTACTGACGCATGCGCGAGAGTGGAACTCGCGCGGATCAGCTGATTCAGCGTCAGTTCAGAAATGACCCTACGTGATTCCATCTCTCTTTTCCAGCCGGACGGTTTCTCAGCCAGTTCACCACCTCTATCTATATACCTCTATGGTCTGAAGTCAACTCAGTCTGGTACAGACGTGTATAGTAAGTAATAACCTCAATTCAATTCGCACTTATACTTATTTTTTGCATAAGCCGTAATTGAACGCATAAGCATAATTTACTTTTCGTTGTCAAAGTAACTTAAAAACTAATGTAATTTTCATAATATTGAGTTTAATATCTTAAAACCTTTTGTTTGGTAAGTCGTGCCTAAATATATATATATATATATATATATATATATATATAATATTTTTGTCTCAACAAAGATTAGTTGAGGCATTGAACTTTATTCAAACTCAAATTCAGTTTCGAATTCAATAAAAAATAATTATAAAGAGTATTCATGGATAAGATAGGTAAAATGCTCTTAATTTTTTGATTTTAAAATACACCTGATAAGATTTTCGTTTGATCTTAAAAAGTGATGTACCCATGATCCATACCTCAAAATTTCCCCTCCCCCACCCCGTCTTTGAGTCAAATCACCTCAATTCTGGGCGCTGCGCATGCTCGTGAAGATGGCATTTATGCCCAAGAGGCATAAAAACGTATTTAATTTAATGTATATAAAGAACACCAAATATTTTAAATAAAAAGTATATTTTTGATTAGATTCGCCTTAGTATATGATATACTAATAACGTAGGACAGAAGATTAAAATTGTAGTAATTTTCTTAAGGAATGATCAGTTTATCTGAAATTAAGATATGTATTACGTTATACTGTGGTCGTTGCTGGTGTAAATCACAAAAAATTAGAAAAAAACCAAAAAAACCAAAACTACTCGTGAACAACCCTACATTCATGATTTTTTTTATAGAGCGTGAACATATTTTATTATAAAAAGAAAAAAAAGAATTGGGAAAAGCACCATTTAGCCCATGGAACGAGGGGAGGGGTAATTTTGAGGTATTTTGTTTATCACACGTCAACGTTTCAACTGTATTCGCCCGTTAACGAAATCAGTTAACGAATTAACTATAGTTGCAGTGTTCGCAGGTCATTGTCTAATTTTTTGCGGGTTTCCAGGTACTAAAACACCTACAGAATGAAACGAATCAAGCCAAGTGGTGCTCAATTTCGAAAGACAAAGATTAAAAAAATTCAGTCTGCTGAGAGTTCAAAAATGTAATGAAAGCTTTTATTGAGAGAAGCTGGAGTTTGAAAAAATCAAGGAAGTCATGAAGTCGACCCACCAAATCGTGGATCAACCTCTTCGACTGACGAAGGACACAGCAAAGACGATAATAGTGGAGAAAACAACGAGGGGGGAAAAGACAGCGACTCCAATAATGTAAATAACTTAATTGAAACTTCTGCTACTACGTCTGAATTAAACATCATTCCAGAAACATTACTTGAACTTCAAAAAAATTCTGAAGAAGAAAATCCATTACGAACCAACGAACATGACGATAAAAGACTACCAATAACACAGAGTGACAACTTTAGTATGGATGTTCTGCAAGATATTGGACGGTGGCCTGAAAACATTGCAAAACAGTTTTGAGACCTAGTCGTAAGTCAAGGCACCAGCCAACTGCAAAACAAAGACAGTGTTTTTCCTTCCGGTACTACTGGAAGATCCATGAATAAGTGTTGGTTTGAGAAACTCCTTAAAAATGGAAGGAAGATTAATCGGTCATGGTTATGCTATTCTCCATGTAAAAACTCACTGTTTTGTGTTTGCTGCACATTATTTCAACAAAAGAATGTAATGACCAAAAATTTTAATTTTTTTAAATTTTGATCAATAAATACGTTGCACCAGTCAAGTCACCCCAACCCAGGCCAGAAGCAATAAATAAAGAGGCAACTTAACGAAGTGTCAAATGGACGCTTGCCAAGAACAATGAGAGTATGCCTGACACAACACTACAATAGGAAGTAAGGATCGCCTGTGACAGACCCGACTCAACTGAGATTTACAGCCCACAACAAGCTAAACAAAAGATGCTGTACGGTGGCCCAGATACAGAGAAATTGTAGCGAACACACGCTGTAAGGTTAATTTGGAGCGTGCCAGCAATAAGAAAAGGAATACTCACACAAAGGGTTTAGGAGAGTCTCACCCCGTATGAGAACAAAACAGTGTATATCTAGTGAATAGGACCAGGATGTACGCACAGTGTGAAGGCATCTTACTGGTGACAACTAGTATTTATGACGAGGGACAGGAGTGGCATCTTGGAAATGATGACACGCAGGGTGCTGCTAGTTGACGAAAAAGGGTCATGGGAAGTCAAACAATAACGAAATGCGACGTATTGTTCGCGTGAGAACAACTGCAGACCTCCAGAGCATACTTGGACAAAAGCTTGATAGACAGGCACGGAATTGCCCTACATTCTAGGAAATGGTACGGAGCCCTTTCGTCGTGTACTTGAGGGGATGCCCGATAACCAACCAGAGTCCGGCATCTTCCTAGGACGCAGGTGGAGAGGACTGTCGTCATGATAGCAACGCGAACAACGAATCAGAGGTCGAGAACCATAGTTCTACATAAGGGTAGGAGTTCATTTGACCTATCATGGTTGACCAAAGGCGTGTTTGCCAGGACATTGCATTGTGGCAAATGAAGCTTAATAAAAACTGTTTACAGGGCACGCGGAGCCTCAGTCTTCATAAAAATTTCAATCTTTTCTATTTCTCAGTCTCAGTATAATTCTCAGTCTTAATATATATATTGAAACCCCCCTTTATATTTTCTAAGTTTTTTTGTAATTTTTTTTTGAATTTTTATTTTATTTAATTTTATTTTTATTAAGTTTTTTTTGTAAAGGGGAGAGACATCATATTTAGAACTAGGTGGAAAACCTAGAGGAAGCAAAAGTGTGCAAGGCCCAATTACCATTACAGACATGTCCCCAGGTGAATGACAGGACTTGCAAATGAAAAAGTCTTTTAACCAACAAGCGTATGCTTTATTAAGCCTGCAAAATGTTACATAAAATGACAAGTTCTCGATTGTATAAGCACACAATTAATGGCAGGATTATATATATATATATATGTATATCAATTAATATTCATAATGTCAAAAATGTAAGTGAATTTGATATTAACATAATTGCAAAATTCCTGCCTGATTATGTATGAGTCAATGGTAGCAATAATCTCATTCATAAAAGCAATTCACCAATCCATAAGTGTTGTATAGTTTCAAATAGGCTAGCCTTTTGGTCTTAGTAAGCACATTTATGGTTTTTCCTTTTAAATTCATTACATATTCCCCCAGCAAAATATAGTAAAATTACACACACAAACACATACACAACATGAATAACACAACACCCCTCATATCAGTACTAAATTCCTCATAAACCGATTCCAACTACCGTAAATGAATGCACCATAATATGTATATATATGTACAAATATAAATGACAGGGTAATCTGATAATCACAGCTCCTAAGCATAGATTTGCCTTGGTAATTAACACCAGAGAATGTAAGTGACCACCCCAAGACTCAACATACTAAACGACCCTGACTTTAATCATAAAAGCGCTAAGTATATGTGAGAAAGAAAATAGTTTCTCAAGTAAAGCATCAGACAGCCCCCGTTACGTGATTAAAACTCAGCCATGACCGGATGACATGAGAGCACAAGATAATTAACTCCCTAATGGTCTTAATTAGATGAAAAGTTAGAACTTACAGCAAACTGCGGATATGTGTGTATGTGTGTAATTTCTTACACATTATAAACAGTTATAAGAGATTTCATTAGGTCTACTGCTGTAATGTTCACACATGCAGTAACATAATTGAACATGAGAGTTTGTGCTAGAGTATAACAGTTAAAACTTCACGAGTGAGCTTCTGGGAGCTTCCGTGCATTCACCCTGTCGTTGAGAGAGAAATAGATAATAAGAATGTTCCCACCTGGATTGTCCGGTGTACTTAGTCAATATTGGCGCTGATCAGTAATGTAATGGTCGTATCACAAGTCCTGGGGGCAGTGTAGCGTTGGAAGAGTGTCCGAACAGTTGCTCTCGACTGACGGCAATCGTGGCTAGAAGATCGTCTCTGCCAGTAGGGTGGACAGTTGTTCATCACACCCGACACCCATCTCGCCTTTGTTCGAGCACCTGGAGCTATACTTTATTTAGCCAACCATAGCGATAGCCGAGGAAGTCCTGAACAGAAGGTTGCCGCCAGTCGAGAGCAGATGACCAGGTTGGAGGATAGAACAGAAATGAGACCGATTCAATGTTTCAGTCTACCCAAGTAAACTCTCGCAGCAGGAATGTACAGAAACAGCTGGACGCGCCAACTGAATTGCGTAGTTGCACTACATCTGTGTGCATAACCGGACGACAACAAACTATCGTGGCCGTGCGTGACGTCAGCGCCACTCGTTTAAAAAATACTTATAATACGCTGCCGAACCCAGTACGGCACACCCTCACCCCAAAAGGGCAACATGGTTGACCCAAAACAAACAAGTCCTCAAGCACGACGGCTGCGGGAAAACCAGGAAAATCTCAGATTCTAAATCGCTCTTGGTGAGTTCAGTGACACAGGAAAACGAAAAGCCGAAGGAAGAGGTGAGTCAGTGAATGTGTGTCTGAAAGAGAAGATGTAAGTGTGAGTCCTGCATGCTCGCCGGGCCCTGGTCCGCATGCAGATATAAGGGACAGAAAAGAACAGGAGAAAGAGAAGAATCGCCGACCAGCTCTGAGTACTGATCACCAAGGCCTCCCAAATCTAATAACTGAGACCCAGGACCATTAACACTATTCCTCCCTTTTTTATGAGACAAACTGTCATCACTAACTCATGCCCTATGGCAAAACTTTAGCTTCGAAATATGAGTGGTTACTCTTTCAACATCCCCTCCGGGATCACCCAATTTCACTGTAACGGGCGACACAAACCGAAGAATGCGGTATGGTCCCGACCAACGATAACATAATTTAGCGGCCCTCCTATCTATGGCTGAGCTGATCGGATGGCTCTGGCAGTAGACCAAGTCGCCAATCTTAAATGGGTTCGGAGTGCGCCCCTGATTGTAGCGACTACGGACGCGTTCGTGCGCACGAAGCAAATTCCTCCGGACCTCCCGCCATCTGTCCACAGTCGTGACCTTCGGATCGTTAGGTAGAAGATCCTCAATGTGCCACAAATTGTCCAACGGCAAACTTGGCGAGAAACCAAACATGACTTCAAAGGGTACGGCCCTGTGACTCTCGTGTAGGGCCGTGTTAAATGCCAATTGCAACCACTTCAAATTTAGGTCCCAACAATCCTGTTGTTCAGCATGGTAGGCGATGAGAGCTGAACGGAGATTCCGGTTAAATCTCTCCGCGTGGGACGGTTGAGGGTAGTACGGGGAAGTGGTCACATGTTTGATGCCGTTAGCGAAACACATTCGCCAGAAATCTTTCGAAATGAACTGTGGTCCATTGTCAGAGACAATGGTGGACGGAAAACCGAAATGCTGAAAGACATGGGACTGTAGCATAAAGATAGTTGAGCGAGTGTTTGCCTGTCGTAAGGGCAGTAGCCAGACAAACTTGGAAAAAGCATCCACACAAACAAGTAGGTAAGCATTACCCGACTTGCTACGAGGGAAAGGTCCCACGTAGTCTATGAATAACTTCTCCATTGGTTTGCTCGCCACATCAGATGACAATAGACCCAATTTAGAGTTTTGAGCAGGCTTACTCAAGCCACAGAGATGACATGCTTTCACACGAGCCGCGATGTCCCTGTCCATGCCCTTCCAGATGAAATGCCTCCTAATACTAGAAATGGTCTTCGAAATTCCCTTATGGCCACCTATTGGGGAATCATGATAGTAGCTGAAGACCATTGGCACGAGTTTGCTAGGCAGCACAACCTTCGGGGCACGTCCTTTTCGTTCTCGGCAGCACAGGACGCCCTTGGACAGAAAATATGGAACCTGCACGTTACCCTCTTTTAGGTGTTGGATGATAGGACCCAACTCTTCATCATTTAACTGATGGGGTAACACATCAGTAAAAGCCAAAGGAAAATCCAGCAGAACGGAACAGGGTTGCTCAGAATTGGCTTCGCTGGGCTGTGAGAACATACGTGACAAGGCGTCTGCAACAACATTTTGTGTTCCCCGGATGTGTTGCACTTTGAATTTAAAGGATGAGATATTGACCACCCAACGCCCTATTTTACCCAGCTGCCGGGGATGAGCGAGAAGCCAGGAGAGAGCCTGATTATCGGTCTCCAGGAGGAACTCAGCGTGTTCCAAGAAACGCCTGAACTTATCTAGAGCATACACGACAGCAAGACACTCTAGTTCATACACTGAAGACTTCCTTTCTTGTTGGGTCAAGGTCCGGGATATAAATGCCACCGGCTGCCTAGCACCATCAACTTCCTGGGACAGAACCGCCCCGAGAGCAACAGAACTCGCGTCCGTTTGCAAAATAAATTTTTTTGAAAAGTCAGGCATCCTCAACACAGGGGGAGAGACGATCGCCTCCTTGAGGGTATCAAAGGCCCGCTGTTGCCTCTCTCCCCATACAAATTTGGTACCCTTCTTTCTGAGTTCGTTTAAAGGTACGGCAATCTCCGCGGCATTAGGGATAAATCTACGATAAAAATTGACCATGCCAACAAATCTGGCAACACCTTTCGCATCCCTAGGGGGAGGAAAATCTCGGATGCCTTGTGTCCTCTCCGGGTCGACCGTCACACCCCCATATGAGACGAGATGCCCCAAAAACGAAATACTCTTTTGTGCAAATTTGACCTTGTCTGGATTGATAGTGAGGCCAGCACTCCTCAATCGGCACATCACCTCTCTCAGGTGACACAGATGCTCCTCGAACGTTTTGCTGTAGACTAAGAGGTCATCAAGATAATTGAAGATGAATTTAAATTTCACATCATGGAATACAGTGTCAAGTAGTCGCGTGAGGGTTTGAGCCCCCACAGCCAGACCCATGGGTACTCTAGTATACTGATAAAGATTCCATGGCACACAGAAAGCCGTATAAGGGCGGCTTTCCTTAGACAGAGGAATCTGATGATAAGCGGCATTAAGGTCAAAGATGGTCAAGTACCTGGCCCCACTAAACCAATCGAAAGCAGAATGTAAATCGGGAAGAGGAACTGAATCCACCTCAATGTTAGCATTTAGTTTGCGGTAGTCTATGACCATGCGTTGTTTACCCCCAGGCTTGGGCACCAGAAATGCTGGACTTGCATAACTAGAATTGGAAGGTTCAATGACCCCTTGTTTAAGCAACTCTTGAACCTTCTCTCTAAGAACATCCATCTTTGGAGGAGCGAATTTGTATGGGTGTGAACGTACTACAGCGGAGCCCGTTAAACGGATCTTATACTCCAAAAGATGTGTGAGCCCCAAGTTGGGAGTTAATACAGTGGGGAACTGCTCACACAAATGATCTAAGGCACGCTTCTGGGACGGAGTGAGATGGTCTCTTTCTGAATCGGGACACACAACCTCTTGGATACCTCCCTTAGCTCCCTGGTACCCAAGGAAAGGAATGACAACTTCCCGATTGAATTTAAAATAACAGTGGTGCCCTTGTATGTCTAAAACGAGACCACTCTTGGAGATGAAATCGGCACCCACAATCCAGTCGACTCCCAGAGCCGGAGAAACCAAAAATCGCCACACCCATGAAAAACACTCGACTTTAATCTTTAGGGAAACCACCCGGGAGATGGGCAGAATTTCCCGCGATGCAGTCCAGCATACCACGGAAGACCGATCCGACCCTATTAGTAAGCCCTGTTGTTCAAGGTCCTCACATACTCTAGATGAAATAATGGATCGGGCAGATCCAGAGTCAACCAAGGCTCTGAGCTGACCCTTTTTCAACTCGATCGACAGGAAGGGGCATACTGAACTGTAGTTGGGGACAGTTCGCAGGACCTTGGAGCCAGATGATCCGGGATTTACTACCCGCCTGGGGTTAAGTGAAACTGGAACAGAACGGGCTAATGGGGAAGACCACTCCCGACGTATCTTCCCCGAGAGCTTACGTTTTTTGAAAAGTTACCTTTTCGGGAAGTCCCCTGACGCTGTCTAGCATCAGAACAATAGCGCGCAACGTGACCAGATCTCTGACACCTGGAACAAAATAATTCTCGCACCTCACAGCTCTGAACCGGCGCAGACCGAGGACCCCAAGACCCGGGCTGCCTAACTCGTCGCTCTAAAATAGGGCGATCTGAACACCTCCTAGCCTCGTGGGCTCTAATATCGTCATTACCTCGTATAGTGGTTGACTCGGCGCACAGCCGGTCCAAATCAATAAAACTTTGGGGACGGACAGCAAACGTGACCGTTCCTCCGGCGTCACGCCCTCCAAAATAGTGTGAATAACATCAGATTCAGACAACCCCAGCCTCAGGATCCGGGCCGCGTCTTTAACACTCGAAATGAAATGAGCAAGGGTCTCTCCGCTTGCTTGAACTCTATAAAAATGTTTATGTCTTAACCGGTCGTGCAACCTTCCCGGTACGAAAGCGTCTAGGACTTCCCGATGGAAATGGTCAATGCCACCACCATCCCTAAGGGTGCTTGTCACACGCTCAGCCATAGATCCCCGACAGTACGGGTAAATGAGCTCCAGCAAAGTCCGCTCCGATAGCCCAGGGAAATCAGCCAACTGAAAAAATATGCGCAAGAATTTCAAAAGCGCCTCAGGATCCAGACCATCGACAACTGGGAGACGCTGGATGACATCCGACAGTGGGTTAGGGAGCTTGTGATAGCTCGCGGCAGCCATATCTGAAAAGGCAGGAACATGCGCAGGGGGTTCCACCCTGGCTGCCGTCTCAACAGAAGAAGAAGAACCGGAATTCACATCTACGTGGCGACGCTGGCCGAGAGAAAACTCCCGCAATGCCATCGCCACTTGCTCCCTAAGAGTGACAACATTTTTCTCTAATTCCGAGGTGGTAGCTTGTGATTCGGCGTTCTGTAAACGACATAGAACATGTTGTAAACGTTGGCGTACCCTCTGTCTAGCCGTAGAGGCGGGTGCAGCCGACTGCAGGCCTTCGGCCAAATCTCGCAACTCAGAAAATTTTTCCGTACACAGCTCCACCTCGGCTGTGACATCCGTGAGTAATACTCTCCCACTCGGCGCCTCACCGGAGGCAAGAGCCTCACGGAGTTGCTTCCTTAATGAAACAACAGTCTCCTGCGGCTTCCGTCCCCGGAACCGGACCTCCCACTCGAGCTCATCTTTCACAAACAAGTCCACATTCACAGAAATGGACATGGCCTAACGAACCAAGTAGTGTGGTGGAGAGTCCAGAAGATAGGGCGCGAGGACAGACATCAAAACTAGAGGATGGAACTATACAGATGTTGATGGAATTCATCCGTCAACAGAACGAAAAACAGAACGAGAATATTAAATTAATTAGCGAAGAAAGTAACAGAAAACAAGAAGAACGAAGCAAGAAACTAGAAGAAAATATTAAATTAATTAGAGAAGAAAGTCTTCAATTAATTAGTGAAAAGTTAGAAAAACAAAATGAAAAACTCGACCAGCATAAGGAAGAGATGACACAAATAAGGTCCGAGATACGTGACTACCAGCAGACTTGGGAAAGAAAGGTCGATGAATTACAGAAAAGGCAAGATGAGATCGTGAGGGACTTGAGAGAGGAAGCTGACAAGAAGTACGTAGAAATACAAGAAAAACAAGATAATGATCGACAAGAATGGATGGCGGCGGTACACTCTACCCAGACGACCGTTAAAAAGATTAATCACAAGTTCGATGTTCACGTTAAGGATTACAATAAGAAGCACGAAGAACTTAAGGCCGAGATGCACAATACCATGCTGCAGAGACAACAGGAGCAAGAAGGAACAAATAGTAATATTATACAAAAATTAGAAGACGTAGACGGTAGACAACGTTCAACAGAACAGAAGTTGGACGAGACTACGAAAGAAAAGAATCCACACACACACCACGTAAAAGCAATAATTAAAGAGAACGACAGGAAGAACTTGATCATACAAGTGGCTCCAGAATGCTCTAGCGATACGACGAGATGGGTGTCATAAAAGCAGAGAAACAGCCATGTAAAATGCCCAGAAGAGAACACGACACAAACAACCAAAACTAACTCACGAAATACAATCCACAAAGTACACATAAAATTCAATGTAATCGAAAATATAAACTATCACATCCATGCCCTTGGTCGGACCATGACCGCATTCAAAATACCCGATACCGCAACGCAACGCCCTCAATAAACAATTACCATATAACGGGGTGCAAAAAAACACGTCTAATCCAGGAGACAAATCACAATCAAAATCGACAAGTACTGACGGCCCTCATCACGTCCAGAATCTGTTTGAGCTCCAGGGTATGTGCAAGTGAAGTCAATCAGCACACATTCATTAAAAAAAATCAATCACATTCTTATAACCCCTCTTCAAAATTCATCTTACACTCAACATCACAAAATAATCACTTAAACACTAACACATATTAAATTATTTTAAACTTCATCAACCCCTTATTCATTTTATAAAATGTGCTATTTTTCTGGTTATTCTTTCTATTAATTCGTTACACTACCATTAAGTTTTCTTGCAACACTTGGATTCTAATTAAAAAATAATTTGAGATAACTTGCAAGTCCTAACACCAGCTGACATGTCTGTAGCCACACCAGGTTTCATTTAAGGAAATAAATGTAAGTCCCCAGATTCTAAAATTTCTCAAGTTCAAAAGAAAAAAAATAAGGCAGAAATAATACCTACTACCTACCTAGAATCATAACCACGCTCTGCTACCATTTGAAACCCCCCTTTATATTTTCTAAGTTTTTTTGTAATTTTTTTTTGAATTTTTATTTTATTTAATTTTATTTTTATTAAGTTTTTTTTTTGTAAAGGGGAGAGACATCATATTTAGAACTAGGTGGAAAACCTAGAGGAAGCAAAAGTGTGCAAGGCCCAATTACCATTACAGACATGTCCCCCCAGGTGAATGACAGGACTTGCAAATGAAAAAGTCTTTTAACCAACAAGCGTATGCTTTATTAAGCCTGCAAAATGTTACATAAAATGACAAGTTCTCGATTGTATAAGCACACAATTAATGGCAGGATTATATATATATATATATATATATATGTATATCAATTAATATTCATAATGTCAAAAATGTAAGTGAATTTGATATTAACATAATTGCAAAATTCCTGCCTGATTATGTATGAGTCAATGGTAGCAATAATCTCATTCATAAAAGCAATTCACCAATCCATAAGTGTTGTATAGTTTCAAATAGGCTAGCCTTTTGGTCTTAGTAAGCACATTTATGGTTTTTCCTTTTAAATTCATTACATATTCCCCCAGCAAAATATAGTAAAATTACACACACAACACATACACAACATGAATAACACAACACCCCTCATATCAGTACTAAATTCCTCATAAACCCATTCCAACTACCGTAAATGAATGCACCATAATATGTATATTGTAAGAAGACCCTTGTGTATGGCTGTAATCAAATCAAGACCCACTGTTTGGGCTAGCCACTTGGTCACCAGACCGCTGTATGCCGGTCATTACAAAAGAATAAAATGTATATGGAAAATTCAATAAAAATAGAATTTTCAAATAATAAAATAATTTTGTTTATGTTTATAGAGGTATGTATAAGAGATAAATCTGTTTTTTAAAAGGTTCTGGTAAAATTTTAATAACAGGTAGGTATTTATTGACCGTCGAGCACTTCTTGAAGATTTGCACCAAGTCTGGAGTTAAATAGATTAACTCCAGGTAATAATCGATTGGTGACTTTTCCGACTGGTCCAATATCTTGTTCAAAATAGAATATATTCTTCTCACTTAAGTCCTTCAGCCTTATAAATACCCTTAAATTACCCTGTGAAATAAGTACAGATACAAAATAATGGAAATATAAAGATTTATTGACAATTTTAAATAAATAATCGATATTTTATCGATGGAGAGCAATTATCGACTCTGTCTCGGGAATTATCGATTGTGTCATACAGAACAAAATTTTATGTTATATTATATTAAAGACAGGTTCTTTGAGCGATTAGAATTAATAGTCAGAGAAGGGTGACGAGAAAGTATAACATTAACAATTAAATATATAAATACAATAATTACTATTCAATAGTATTTTAAATAATTCAGTATATAATATTTGAATAAATGTTTTGTCAAACCAATGAAGACTGACGTCACTGCGATATGGTTAGCCGACTTCGTTTTCAAGATGGCCGCTACTCGAGTTGGTCTTGGTTACTGCATATGCGTCGTGTCAGAAAATTACTATAAAATTACCTTCATCAAGGTCTAAAATGTCCCCGCGCTGGTGTAATATGTCTGTTAATCTGTTTGGTGTATTCTGGTGAAGTGTTCTGTGTAAACTTGTGTTAGTTAGTTTATTTTCTATGTGTTCAACTTCTGCGGTTAAGTTTTCAAGTTATGGTTAGGAATTTCAGAATGAATCAGTTTAATTATAATGTTTTATTTGTTTTTATCACTCGTATTATAGAGTTAAGTGTTTGTTTTCACTATTGTCATGAATGTATTAACAACTTCAGCTTTAAAAAGTGCAAAAACCGTTTAACTCTCGTTCACTTATTTCAATGGCTAAACGCTAATACCATTTTTCTCGATTTTAAAGAAACGTTCTTTTACACAACTGTCCAGCTTGATATTCAACAAAAGACTAATTAACTTGGTCATAAATCTGGCCCAGTTAATCTTTGAAAAAGTATTGTTAACATTTTTCGACTTCCCATACATATGATAAAATATTACATTATGTATGGAATTTATCTATTTTATTCCTCACTTTTATGAATTATTAACCTTATTATTGGTTTAATCATCTCATTCCCTTTAAATTGATGTATTATAGTCCATATCTGTAGATATTTTGTGGAAATTAACAAATTTCTTTACTTTATGGAAATATAGGCTCAAAATTGGATTTCCGTCTTTATACAAAATTCCCTCCATTTTAAATATTATTAATACTATTATAATAAATTTTAATTAGTCATATTCCTCTTCCTTTCCTTAAATACATATAAATTACACCTTTGAACTGGTTTTTTGTGTTAATCTGTAAATTTGACATTGCTCTTTAAAATTAATGAATTTATATATTTTGACAATTTACAAAATGTTAAGGTATATTTCCTTATTATCATTTTAATTCATAGGATCATTCCTAGTAGTGGTTAATTGTGTTATCTTATATAAATCTTGGTAGTTTACAGGATTTATTAGTGAATTATACTATTTTATATTGGTTCTCTGATTTCACCAAATGGCCTAGATTTTAGAATTTTATATTTATTTCTTTCTCAAATAATTTAAACTTAATTCCTCCTCTGACTTTACATAATTACAATTATATGAAAATAACATGATTTATAACTTATTGTGTTGTGTAGTAGTTAATTAACACTACAGTTATTAAAATAAATAATTATGAACATGGTTTAGCAATCTGCACAATTGAACATATTGCAGATATGGTTTGAACATATATCTTTTAACTATTTTGGAGCTAACATAGCATACCTATTAGAACATTATTACTGGTATGTAGGTTATTATTTATCAAACATAATTCTTTTTAAAACACATAACATAAATCTTATTTTCTAATAAACCTTACAAATACATTTATTTAACACATTGATTTTAGGACTGTGAAATAACAGTCTATTTAAACATGTTACACTTATTCATACTATATTAGTACCAGTCCCTTCTGGTTTAAACCATTATTATTGTGATCCCCTACATCAGTAAACATTAACTCCCATACTCTATTTATTATCATTTTTTACAAATGTCTTGTAAATAAAGATTTACATTAAAATAATAAAATACTGGAAACCTTCCATTTTATTATTTTATTATGCTGTTTATTATTAGATTTTAAAGTTGTGATATAGCATACTACTAAGTTATAGTACAACCAACTTTAAGTTTATTGCATTTTTTTTAAAAACAACACTTACACAAATTCACTTTCACTGTTGGTTCTGATATTTTGAGTCTTATTATCTCAGACCAGACCTTTAGTAATCATGGACCGTTAAGACTAGTTTATTTTCTTTATTACACAATAGCTTTAGCCGGTGCACTTCTTATAACGCTATACAGCACTTTAGTTTTCTCAATAATTACATTTTATAAGATTTTGGGTATGTTATACTTTCTTTTGCATAGTTTTTGTGGGTTTGGGATTGATAGTAGTTTATATAATAATAGGTTTTACTACGGTGTTTCTTTCATACTATTTCTTCCTCTCCTCCTGTCTTCCTTCTTGTCCTTCTTCGTATCTTCCTTCTGGTATTCATTCTTGTCCCTCTTCTAGTCTTCATTCTTGTCCCTCGTCTAGTCTTCACTCTTCTGTTCTTCCTTCCTCATTCTTGGGTAAACCAAGGTACTTGGTGTTATCTCGACTGAGGTTTAGTTTGGAGTATTTAATTTATTCAATGAACTAACTTTATTCTTCTATACAGGTTTCAGGGTATTGTTTTCTTCCTGTTCACAAACTTTATTCTTCCCTCTTCTTGTTTTTGGGGTATTTTGGTATTCACCACTCTTTAATTGAGTCTCTTTTTTCTAGATATGGTCTTATATAACTGGTTTACTGCTCTGAGCTTCCTGGGTAACTTACTGATATTATACTATGAGTTGATGAGTTGCTTCGATACTTTCTTTGGTTTTTAAAACAGTGGTTTTTATATATAATGTAGTGAGGATTTTTATTTTATTGTGGTTCATTCCTCTGATTTATTTAAATGTCATTCAATATTATTATAACATTCGTTGGTGTAATTAAACTTTATGATTTCACATGACTTAAAATGTAGTGGATTTTCTGTCACGCTACAATATATATGTACAAATATAAATGACAGGGTAATCTGATAATCACAGCTCCTAAGCATAGATTTGCCTTGGTAATTAACACCAGAGAATGTAAGTGACCACCCCAAGACTCAACATACTAAACGACCCTGACTTTAATCATAAAAGCGCTAAGTATATGTGAGAAAGAAAATAGTTTCTCAAGTAAAGCATCAGACAGCCCCCGTTACGTGATTAAAACTCAGCCATGACCGGATGACATGAGAGCACAAGATAATTAACTCCCTAATGGTCTTAATTAGATGAAAAGTTAGAACTTACAGCAAACTGCGGATATGTGTGTATGTGTGTAATTTCTTACACATTATAAACAGTTATAAGAGATTTCATTAGGTCTACTGCTGTAATGTTCACACATGCAGTAACATAATTGAACATGAGAGTTTGTGCTGGAGTATAACAGTTAAAACTTCACGAGTGAGCTTCTGGGAGCTTCCGTGCATTCACCCTGTCGTTGAGAGAGAAATAGATAATAAGAATGTTCCCACCTGGATTGTCCGGTGTACTTAGTCAATATTGGCGCTGATCAGTAATGTAATGGTCGTATCACAAGTCCTGGGGGCAGTGTAGCGTTGGAAGAGTGTCCGAACAGTTGTTCTCGACTGACGGCAATCGTGGCTAGAAGATCGTCTCTGCCAGTAGGGTGGACAGTTGTTCGTCACACCCGACACCCATCTCGCCTTTGTTCGAGCACCTGGAGCTATACTTTATTTAGCCAACCATAGCGATAGCCGAGGAAGTCCTGAACAGAAGGTTGCCGCCAGTCGAGAGCAGATGACCAGGTTGGAGGATAGAACAGAAATGAGACCGATTCAATGTTTCAGTCTACCCAAGTAAACTCTCGCAGCAGGAATGTACAGAAACAGCTGGACGCGCCAACTGAATTGCGTAGTTGCACTACATCTGTGTGCATAACCGGACGACAACAAACTATCGTGGCCGTGCGTGACGTCAGCGCCGCTCGTTTTAAAAATACTTATAATACGCTGCCGAACCCAGTATGGCACAATATCAGGTTTACTCTGAAACTCAGTTACGCAGTGCTTTAATCAGTTAATACAGCATTTTCAGTTATTGACAAGTTATTCAGTCATAGTGTATCCGCAGTGACTCAATCATGCAGTATACTTCAGTGGTTAAAAACTTTCAGTTACTCAGTTTTACTCAGCTACCGCTTCTTAAGAACCAAGTTAATTATTCGCAGTTTTCATTTAATAACAGACTCACAGAACTTTACGCCAATGTTTTACCGAGTTACGGAAATGTATCGTTGCACAGTGTGAAGTGTTACAAATACCGAATGGAACAATACATCACGTAATCTAAAACACAATACATTAACGTATATAGATACAAGAAGAAGTTTGATGATAGACAGTCATATATACACGATAATTAATAATGAACGCACTCACGGAACACAGCTTTATAGACTCTCATATTAACGACCGACATCAATGGAGGACACACACACCGCGAGTGAATCTTATCCACGAGTGTTAAGTGATGACAAACATCGAAGCTACACAACCTTACGTATTTGGATCATCAGTGGAAAGGAGTTTCGCCGATGGAAATTTTGGATAATCCATTTCACAAGTAAATCTTTATGTTATTACTGTTATAATAACTCTACTGTCCTGAATTTTTTCAAAGAAATCACCCTTTGAGAATTTAGATTGATTATCATGGTAATTTTAAATAAAGCTATTCATCTGAAGCAAAATGAACTCATTAGTGTAAGATTAATATGTTGATTGTCTATGTTTATGTATGTTATTGTGTTTTATATATATATATATATATATATATATATATATATATATGTATGTGTGTATGTTTTCAGCGAACGACGTAATGAATTCATATTGTAATTTGATTCTTATATATATGTGTTCTCTTTTATGAATGTATTTACAGGACATAATTTATATCCATATATTGGAAGTTTCTTTATTTGAATAATGTTAAATAAATAAGTGTTTATTTTCCTAAGTATTTATGCGTTCATTATTGTCAATTTTACCTTGTAACAGACATTAGCGTCAATTGAATGATTTGTAGTAAATTGTTATATCGTTTTTATACAACAATCAGAGTCTCATTGCAGTAATTATGCTAATCATTAATGAAGATAGTCACCAACATCAAGGTAATTAATATACCACATAAATTTAAGTAATTTGACATAAATTAACCTAATTTGATAATTACATAATTAAATTCCATGAATTAGCATAATTGCACACCCCAGTTGTTATAAGAACTACCAGAGCCAGAGCAGTTTTAATAGTGTCAGTGGTTTTTCGACTTGGCGTAAGCTGAATCCTAGCATCCAGGATCATGAGACTAGTGGTGCACATCGCTCAGCATTTATGGAATGGAAAGAATTAGAGCATTCACTGACTAAAGGAGCAGCCATTGATAGCCATCTTCAGCGACAAGTTTGTGAAGCTGCTAAGATTTGGAAAGAAATCTTGGAAAGAGTAATCGCTACAGTGCAAACATTAGCTCAGCAGAACCTAGCTCTAAGAGGACACAGAGAATCAATTACTGATAGTGCCAATCCTGGGAATTTTCTCGCACTTATCAAGTATCTTGCTAAATTCGATAATGTAATGACTCACCTGGATTCAGTTTCAGGAAATCCAGGAAAATTATCTTACCTCTCCCCGGATATACAAAATGAAATTATTTCCATCTTGGGTGAACAAGTGCGGGAAATCATAATTGCCGCATGTAAAAAGGCCAAGTATTACAGTATAATGTTTGACACAACGCCCGACCAATCACATGAAGAGCAAATGTCTCAGATCATTAGATTTGTTGACATTGATGAACAGTCAGTTGAGGTAAGGGAATCATTTATAGATTTTATACCCGTACATGATAAGACTGCTGCTGGTATAACGGAAGTAATAACATCCAAACTAGAGGAAGATGGCTTAGACCTGAAAGACTGTAGAGGCCAGTCATTTGACAACCAGGCAACGATGGCTGGAATTCATACAGGGGTTCAAAAAAGGATCTTAGAACTAAATCCATTAGCAATATTTGTTCCCTGCGACAACCACAGCCTTAATTGGGTAGGAGTGCACGCTGCCCACGTCAACCCTCGAGCAATCACATTTTTTGGGATCTTGGAGAAACTTTTTACATTCTTCTCTTGTTCTACACACAGGTGGAGTGTTTTGAAAGAACATGTAAATATTACAATAAAAAGACATGCAGAAACTAGATGGAGTTCAAAAGCAGATGCTGTTAAAGCCGTATCTTCTCAGCTAAACGAAATTATTGCTTGTCTCGAAAAACTCAGAGACACCCCTTCAGAAACAGTTGAAACACGGGAAGATGCCGCAATACTCATCAATGGATTGGAGACACTTGACTTCATATGTTTGCTGTATTTTTGGGCAGAAATTCTCCCTGCAATAAACCACTCTCAGAAAGTATTGCAGATTGAAGGAGTAAGCTTTCACAGTGCACTGTTACTGCTGCAAACTCTTGAAGATCAGTTAGGAGATTGGAGAATGAATCTTTTTGACATAGTCATTGAGAAATCTGTGAAGAAATGTGAGGAATGGGGCGTGGAAACAGATAAGAGGCCACGGAAAAAACGTAAAATGCCTGGAGAGCATGCTGATGATGTATTAAACAGCTGCCAAGAGATAAAACGTCTAATTGAAATTATAGACAAATTGTCAGCAGAGATGAGAGACAGATTCACACACCTTTCGGAGCTAGAAAAACGATTTGGTTATCTTTGCGAGATTGAAAATCACCTCAAGAAGGGAATCAGCGAAGAAAAATTATCTGAACACTGTAAAATACTTGCAGAAAATTATCCACATGACACTGATTTTGAAGAGCTACTAAGAGACACTAAAGATGTTTTACTGCTGTTGAAAGAGCAACCAATAATGGCGAAAAACTAAACTTGAAACCAAAAGGTCTATTGACTTATATTAATTCTGGTTGCAGAATCATACAAGTCCGTAGCGACTGCCCTTCAAATACTTCTTACAATTCCAGTGTCAGTAGCCTCGTGTGAGCGCTCATTTAGCAAGCTTAAGTTAATAAAAAATTACTTAAGGTCTACAATGAGGGAGAATAGACTTACCAATTTAGCAGTTCTATCAATAGAACACGAAACTGCATCGTCACTTGACTACAGCAAAGTTATTTCCGATTTTGCAGCAGCAAAAGCAAGAAAAGTCAAGTTTTAAATTGTTTTCATCTGTAAATAATGCTATGTACTTTTTAGTTGCTATGTACTTTCAACTTTTAAGACTACGATTGGAGTATTTTTGAAAAGTAACATGTAAATAAAAATGCTCAGTTAAACACAATTCTTTTCTTTTCTGTTATCCTTCATGTGTAACATCGTTCATGTTAATGTTGATGTCATCCTTCATGTTAAAAAAGTTTAACCTCCAAACGGGTAGAAAGGCAACCTAGCTAAATTCTAACTTCCGAACTGACAAAAAGGTGACCTAGCAAAAGTTAACCTCCAAACGAGGAAGAAGGCAACCTAGCGAAAGTCTAACCTCCAAACGGGCAGAAAGGCGGGCTAGGAAAAATGCTAACTCCTTTCTGCCCGCTCAAAGGTAGAAATTTCGTTGGCTCATCTTTGTGTCTGTTTGGAGTTTGGAGGTTAGACTCTCACTAGGTCGCCTTTCTGTCCGTTTGGAGGTTAGACTTTCGCTAGGTCGCCTTTCTACCCGTTGAAATACATATTATTCTTTATTTACTGTTTAAATAAAGTACAGTGATAAGTCAAAAAATAGACTGCCAATTACTTTTTTTTTTTTTTTTTTTTTTTTGCTTGTCGGCGAGTGGCAACTGAAATGTGTAGGGGGCGGCAAACTGACAGGCCGCCCCGGGCGCAAAAGTACTAGCTACGCCACGGCGCTACAAAACCCGTAACCTAATTCCATATCAAAAGAGGTCGTCTAGACGTCCTTGGAAATTTTCGTTATTTTAACAGTTACAACACGTTCATGCAATTTTTCCAAAACTTGTTTATAATATTGTTGGTTAACTGTTTGACCACTGGGTACTCATTCTGCCATAACGATGCCCTGGATATCGAAGAAAACGATAAGCTTGCCTTGAACTTCAAACGACTCATGTGTGCTTTTTTTGCTCTTGGGGAATATGGTGTTTTCCAATGCATTGATTGCCGCTTTGTTTCTGGATCGTACGTACATATCCACGTCTCATCAGCTGTAATAACACTCTTTAAAAAACTAGGCTCTCCATCAATCCGTTCCAAAAGGTCACAACAAAGTTTCGTTCTCCTTTTCTTCTATTCATCTGACAAAACTTTTGGCACCATTTTTGCACACACCTTCCTCATGTTCAACTCTTCTGTTAAAATGTGTCGAACACTTTCTCTGTTCATATGCAACATTTCAACAACAGCACGGACACTCAATCTTCGGTCTTTTCGTATTGTGTCTCGAACTTTTACGTTTTCATCGATTGTTGATGTGCGTGGTCGGCCTGGACGGTCGTCATCTTTCACGGAGTCCCTGCCTTATAAAAATCTCTTATGCCATTCAAAGACACGTGCACGCGACAAAACGTTTATTGCCATAAGCTTCCAACATTTGGTAAGTCTCTGTTGCCGACTTTTTAAGTTTCACGAGAAACCTGATGTTAACGCGCTGATCACTTTTCGTATCCGACATTTTCTGGTGAAGCGTAAAAACACGACTGTATTCAACTGCTCTCTCACTGCGACTAAGTCAACCGAGCAACTTGTAACTTGTCACCACGTAAGAATACAGTTCAAGGTTGAACACAGTGCACGCGCAATACAACACGATAAGTAGTTCCTTAGTAATCCTAACAGTCTTGTTATTTTTGTGTCAGACCTCGTACTTAGTTTTTGTGAGTTTCTATTACATTCCTATCTTGAATTGTCTCTGCAATGTCAAAAAAATACTGAAAATGGAGCCATGCAGTAAGTAAGGTCTGTGATTTGATTTCTTAATGCAAGAAGTTTGCAACGATGTGAGATTTACTGTCAAGTCAATGGAATGTATGGTGATGTAATGGATAAATTATCAGTATGGCAATGGTGTCACAATTTTACTGCAAGGGTAGTGAATGTCCTTGATTTGAACAAACTGGTCAATCTTCCATGATTACAAATTATTTCCTGCATTGTGTTGATAAATTTATAAAGCAGGATCAGCGTGTCAGTGAAAATTCTTTATTTGGTTGTCTCACTCTTAGCTATGTAATTATCACAACTCATGTCACATACCATTCCTGTCATGATTTCTTGGGAGGAAAGCATTTTTTACAATTTTTTAGACAAATTAAAAAGCACAAATTTATGAAAATTATAACAAAATTTCTTTGGCTCTGCTGTCCTAAAAGTTGTAATTTCTAAAACTGAACATTATATTCAGGAATTGGTTAAAATTCTCTTTAATTTGATATCCAGCCCTGTTTTGTACAATGTTTACTTTTCAGCCACTTTCTGGGTTCTGGAATCCTGAAACTTTTAAATTTTTAAAACTGCACACTACCTCCACATGTTAGTTAAAATTTTCTTTAATTTGATAGTCCTCATGGATTTTTGTGATTTTTTTCATACTTTGACCCCTCATATTTTTTTTCTTCCACCCCATATTTTGGGGGATCAATCTTAAAAAAAGGGGTCTGTGGGGTAAAAGGATGGCCTTTTTAAGTTTTATAAAAACCAATCGATGGATTCAAAAGTTATCGTGAGACATCCCCCAAACAGTTGAGTTAAAACTGAGAACTCAGCTTCGCTCATGCAACAAAAGTAGTTACCTTACTGGGAAACTAAATAGTGTCTATTACAATCACTACAGAAAAACATATGTTTACTTTTTAACTGACAGCTTATATGTGCAGCTCCAGTCTCTTCACGTTAACTGATGTTATACTTTTTCTTTCTAGTAGTTTCGCCACTATTTTCTAGGTTTGACTAGATATCCCATTTTATTTACTTTCCTTTCAATTCTTCCTTTTCAAATGTCTTTCACGTACCTTATTATTGAGATTAAATGATAAATGTAAATGATATTTAATAAAACCCAGTAAAGTAATGAAAAAACGAAAAGTACACTAACCAAAGAATTAGAGTTTAAATGTAATAAAGAACTCTATAAAAATATGAACTTATTAATCATGTAAATAACATTTGTAAAGAGAGAGATAGTGAGAAAGAAAAAATAACTAAGTGACAAAGAGAAGGTAATGTTAAGGATTACCCACTAATAACACTTAAAATAAAATTTAAGAAGTGAAAAAGTGATAGTGTAAAGCCCCAAAATAATGAGAAACCCTATTCATAGGTATAAACACTTAATAAATCAGTGATAAACGCTAAATGGTTTAATGGTGAACATTATTAGTACATAAGAATTTGGTTAATAATAGTATTAGGTATAAACACTTAATAATCTGTGATGAAAACTGAAGATTAATGGTGAACATTATTATTTAAAATATCGGTATGGAGAACCATACATAACTTCCATGTTCTAAGATTTATATTTAAAATCATTTTCGAAATGAAATATTACCATAGAAACTACTTCTTTCTACATACTGCCTCAGCCTTAACCACAGTACTGTGGTCACTAACGTATACCACCTCACGTTATCGCACTCGATTTTCACTGATGATGGAAGTCGATGGCATTGCCGAAACGTCTGGTTTTGTAGAAAACATTGGACTACGGCCAAACATCCCGGGAAGGAATTTTAACAAAAACTACTTCTTTGTTGCCGATAACATTGTACACATATATATATAAAAAATATGCATAAAATTAATGGCTTGTATAAGTTAATGTTTGATCTCCATTAAGTAGTACTCAAGTTTCCAAAGTTTTAATATTATGATGTCCGTAATTAAAACATCAGAGCAGGTTTTGTGTGTATGAGGGTACACCGTGGACAAAAATTTTCAACATTTCCTATTGAGCGTTGCTTAGAGTAAAGCTGCGATTCTACAGTGTATGTTTCACAGAACAAACACACGGAAAAGAAGGAGCGCTCCGAAGTCACTCATGGACCCTCAGCATCTTGCAGAGGGTTCATTCCCTAAAGACGAAAAGTCTGTCTATGAATCGTTCCTCTGTAAACACATGCAGTTACACTGCCCAGCGATCCACAGGAAGCAAATCGCTATCCACGCTGGACAATTTTTCGGCTTGCACGCGTCATGTTGGTGTGGGTTTCGGGACTTTCCATTTAAAAAGCGTACAAATGTAAGAAAATAAACATGAGTGAGGCCAGAAATAACGTGAATTGTGTGTGTGTGTGTGTGTGTGTGTGTGTGCGCGCGTGCGTGCGCGCGCGCGCGCGCGCGCGCGTGTGTGTGTGTGTGTGTGTGTGTGTGTGTGTGTGTGTGTGTGTGTGTGTGTGTGTGTGTGTGTGTGTGTGTGTGTGTGTGTGTGTGTGTGTGTGTGTGTGTGTGTGTGTGTGTGTGTGTGTGTGTGTTCCCTTTTTATTGCAGTAATCATAATAATAAAATGGAAACGTAAACATTACATAATTGAGATATGCTTGCCTGCCACGAACGATATATTTTCTCTCATACATGATTTACATTAAAATGAAAAAATTATAATTTTATTGCCTGGCAACAAAATTATTTTATTTTTAACAATTACCATTGTTTGAAAAAGTTTAAATGAATTTTCAAGTACTTTACTGTTGTTAAAACATAAAAGGTTGCAGGTAAACTACCCCTTCCTCTTAACCGATCTTCACCAAAATCAAAAGGCCTTGAGATCACTACAATTCAGGGATGTATGCAAAAAATTATTTGATTGTTTAAATATGCGGCAGTTACCGTTCGTCATAGAAAAAATTACCCTTGTTAAAACATAAAATGTTGCAGGTAAACTACCCTATTCCCTTAACCGATCTTCACCAAAACCAAAAGGTCTTGAGAACTCTATAATTCAGGGCTGTATGCAAAACATTATTTGATTCTGTTTGAATTTGCGGCTGTTATCGTTTGCCAAAAACAAATTACCCTTGATAAAAAAAACGCTGCAGGTAAACTACCCCTTTCCCTTAACCGATCTTCTCCGAAAACAATAGGTCTTGAGTACTCTACAATTTAGGGCTGTATGCAAAAAATTATTTGATTCTGTTTGAATTTGCGGCTGTTATCGTTTGCCATAGAAAATACCTTTGTTAAAACATAAAACATAGCAGGTAAACTACCCCTTTCCCTTAACCGATCTTCACCAAAAACAATAGGTCTTGAGTACTCTACAAATCAGGGCTGTATGCAAAAACTTATTTGATTCTGCTTGAATTTGCGGCTGTTATCATTTGCCATAGAAAATACCCTTTTTAAAACATAAAATGTTGCAGGTAAACTACCCCTTTCCCTTAACCGATCTTCACCAAAAACAACAGGTCTTGAGAACTCTACAATTCAGGGCTCTATGCAAAAGAGTAGTAGATTTTGTTTAAATTTGCAGCTGTTATCGTTTGACATAGAAAAATATCGGTATGGAGAACCATACATGACTTCCATATTCTAAGATTTATATTTAAAATCATTTTCACCCAAACAGCCAGGCTGTGTCTTACCTGCCTTTTTATTGCTGTATTAAATGAAAAATATTATATTACATTAAAATGAAAAAATTATAATTTTATTGCCTGGCAACAAAATTATTTTATTTTTAACAATTACCATTGTTTCAAAAAGTTTAAATAAATTTTCAAGTACTTTACTCTTGTTAAAACGTAAAAGGTTGCAGGTAAACTACCCCTTCCCCTTAACCGATCTTCACCAAAATCGAAAGTCATTGAGACCTCTACAATTCAGGGACGTATGCTAAAAATTATTTGATTCTGTTTGAATTTGCGGTTGCTATCGTTTGCCATAGAAAATACGCTTGATAAAAAAACGTTGCAGGTAAACTACCCCTTCCTCTTAACCGATCTTCACCAAAAACAATAGGTCTTGAGTACTCTACAAATCAGGGCTGTATGCAAAACATTATTTGATTCTGTTTGAATTTGCGGCTGTTATCGTTTGCCATAGAAAATACCCTTGTTAAAAAAACGTTGCAGGTAAACTACCCCTTTCCCTCAACCGATCTTCACCAAAAACAATAGGTCTTGAGAACTCTACAATTTAGGGCTGTATGCAAATAATCTTTTGATTCTGTTTGAATTTGCGGCTGTTATCATTTGCCATAGGAAATACCCTTGTTAAAACATAAAACGTTACAGGTAAACTACCCCTTTCCCTTAACCGATCTTCACCAAAAACAATAGGTCTTGAGTACTCTACAAATCAGGGCTGTACGCAAAACATTATTTGATTCTGTTTGAATTTGCGGCTGTTATCGTTTGCCATAGAAAATACCCTCGTTAAAAAAACGTTGCAGGTAAACTACCCCTTTCCCTCAACCGATCTTCACCAAAAACAATAGGTCTTGAGAACTCTACAATTTAGGGCTGTATGCAAATAATATTTTGATTCTGTTTGAATTTGCGGCTGTTATCGTTCGCCATAGGAAATACCCTTGTTAAAACATAAAACGTTACAGGTAAACTACCCCTTTCCCTTAACCGATCTTCACCAAAATCAAAAGACCTTGAGAACTCTACAATTCAGGGCTGTATGCGAAACATTATTTCATTATGTATGAATTTGCAGCTGTTATCGTTTGCCAAACAAACAAAATTACCCTTGCTAAAAAAAAACCGTTGCAGGTAAACTACCCCTTTCCCTCAACCGATCTTCACCAAAAACAATAGGTCGCGAGTACTCTGCAAATCAGGGCTGCATGCAAAAAATTATTTGATTCTGTTTGAATTTGCGGCAGTTATCGTTTGCCATAGAAAAAAAATCTACAGACAGACAGACACACAGACAGACAGACAGACAGACAGACACACAGACACTTTTCGGAAAACGACTTTTTTTCATGTTTTGAGTGTAGTACAATCAGAATCTGCAATAATCTCGAACACGATTTTTTTTGCCATCACCATACTTCCATTCCTTAAGGAATATGGAAGTAAAAATTACCCTTGATTAAAAAAAAACTGTTGCAGGTAAACTACCCCTTTCCCTTAACCGATCTTCACCAAAAACAATAGGTCTTGAGTACTCTATAAATCAGGGCTGCATGCAAAAAATTATTTGATTCTGTTTGAATTTGCGGCTGTTATCATTTGCCATAGAAAAATATCGGTATGGAGAACCATACATGACTTCCATATTCTAAGATTTATATTTAAAATCATTTTCAGCCAAACAGCCAGGCTGTGCCTTACCTGCCTTTTTATTGCTGTATTAAATGAAAAATATTATATTACATTAAAATGAAAAAATTATAATTTTATTGCCTGGCAACAAAATTATTTTATTTTTAACAATTACCATTGTTTCAAAAAGTTTAAATAAATTTTCAAGTACTTTACTCTTGTTAAAACGTATAAGGTTGCGGGTAAACTACCCCTTCCCCTTAACCGATCTTCACCAAAATCGAAAGTCATTGAGACCTCTACAATTCAGGGACGTATGCAAAAAATTATTTGATTCTGTTTGAATTTGCGGCTGTTATCGTTTGCCATAGAAAATACGCTTGATAAAAAAACGTTGCAGGTAAACTACCCCTTCCCCTTAACCGATCTTCACCAAAATCGGAAGTCATTGAGACCTCTACAATTCAGGGACGTATGCAAAAAATTATTTGATTCTGTTTGAATTTGCGGCTGTTATCGTTTGCCATAGAAAATACGCTTGATAAAAAAACGTTGCAGGTAAACTACCCCTTCCCCTTAACCGATCTTCACCAAAAACAATAGGTCTTGAGTACTCTACAAATCAGGACTGTATGCAAAACATTATTTGATTCTGTTTGAATTTGCGGCTGTTATCGTTTGCCATAGAAAATACCCTTGTTAAAAAAACGTTGCAGGTAAACTACCCCTTTCCCTCAACCGATCTTCACCAAAAACAATAGGTCTTGAGAAATCTACAATTCAGGGCTGTATGCGAAACATTATTTGATTCTGTTTGAATTTGCGGCTGTTATCGTTTGCCAAAAAAAAAAAATTTCCCTTGATAAAAAAAACCGTTGCAGGTAAACTACCCCTTCCCCTCAACCGATCTTCACCAAAAACAATAGGTCGCGAGTACTCTACAAATCAGGGCTGTATGCAAAAAATTATTTGATTCTGTTTGAATTTGCGGCAGTTGTCGTTTGCCATAGAAAATACGCATGATAAAAAACGTTGCTGGTAAACTACCCCTTCCCCTCAACCGATCTTCACCAAAAACAATAGGTCTTGAGTACTCTACAAATCAGGGCTGTATGCAGAAAATTATTTGATTCTGTTTGAATTTGCGGCTGTTATCATTTGCCATAGGAAATACCCTTGTTAAAACATAAAACGTTACAGGTAAACTACCCCTTTCCCTTAACCGATCTTCACCAAAAACAATAGGTCTTGAGTACTCTACAAATCAGGGCTGTACGCAAAACATTATTTGATTCTGTTTGAATTTGCGGCTGTTATCGTTTGCCATAGAAAATACCCTCGTTAAAAAAACGTTGCAGGTAAACTACCCCTTTCCCTCAACCGATCTTCACCAAAAACAATAGGTCTTGAGAACTCTACAATTTAGGGCTGTATGCAAATAATATTTTGATTCTGTTTGAATTTGCGGCTGTTATCGTTCGCCATAGGAAATACCCTTGTTAAAACATAAAACGTTACAGGTAAACTACCCCTTTCCCTTAACCGATCTTCACCAAAATCAAAAGACCTTGAGAACTCTACAATTCAGGGCTGTATGCGAAACATTATTTCATTATGTATGAATTTGCAGCTGTTATCGTTTGCCAAACAAACAAAATTACCCTTGCTAAAAAAAAACCGTTGCAGGTAAACTACCCCTTTCCCTCAACCGATCTTCACCAAAAACAATAGGTCGCGAGTACTCTGCAAATCAGGGCTGCATGCAAAAAATTATTTGATTCTGTTTGAATTTGCGGCAGTTATCGTTTGCCATAGAAAAAAAATCTACAGACAGACAGACACACAGACAGACAGACAGACAGACAGACACACAGACACTTTTCGGAAAACGACTTTTTTTCATGTTTTGAGTGTAGTACAATCAGAATCTGCAATAATCTCGAACACGATTTTTTTTGCCATCACCATACTTCCATTCCTTAAGGAATATGGAAGTAAAAATTACCCTTGATTAAAAAAAAACTGTTGCAGGTAAACTACCCCTTTCCCTTAACCGATCTTCACCAAAAACAATAGGTCTTGAGTACTCTATAAATCAGGGCTGCATGCAAAAAATTATTTGATTCTGTTTGAATTTGCGGCTGTTATCATTTGCCATAGAAAAATATCGGTATGGAGAACCATACATGACTTCCATATTCTAAGATTTATATTTAAAATCATTTTCAGCCAAACAGCCAGGCTGTGCCTTACCTGCCTTTTTATTGCTGTATTAAATGAAAAATATTATATTACATTAAAATGAAAAAATTATAATTTTATTGCCTGGCAACAAAATTATTTTATTTTTAACAATTACCATTGTTTCAAAAAGTTTAAATAAATTTTCAAGTACTTTACTCTTGTTAAAACGTATAAGGTTGCGGGTAAACTACCCCTTCCCCTTAACCGATCTTCACCAAAATCGAAAGTCATTGAGACCTCTACAATTCAGGGACGTATGCAAAAAATTATTTGATTCTGTTTGAATTTGCGGCTGTTATCGTTTGCCATAGAAAATACGCTTGATAAAAAAACGTTGCAGGTAAACTACCCCTTCCCCTTAACCGATCTTCACCAAAATCGGAAGTCATTGAGACCTCTACAATTCAGGGACGTATGCAAAAAATTATTTGATTCTGTTTGAATTTGCGGCTGTTATCGTTTGCCATAGAAAATACGCTTGATAAAAAAACGTTGCAGGTAAACTACCCCTTCCCCTTAACCGATCTTCACCAAAAACAATAGGTCTTGAGTACTCTACAAATCAGGACTGTATGCAAAACATTATTTGATTCTGTTTGAATTTGCGGCTGTTATCGTTTGCCATAGAAAATACCCTTGTTAAAAAAACGTTGCAGGTAAACTACCCCTTTCCCTCAACCGATCTTCACCAAAAACAATAGGTCTTGAGAAATCTACAATTCAGGGCTGTATGCGAAACATTATTTGATTCTGTTTGAATTTGCGGCTGTTATCGTTTGCCAAAAAAAAAAAATTTCCCTTGATAAAAAAAACCGTTGCAGGTAAACTACCCCTTCCCCTCAACCGATCTTCACCAAAAACAATAGGTCGCGAGTACTCTACAAATCAGGGCTGTATGCAAAAAATTATTTGATTCTGTTTGAATTTGCGGCAGTTGTCGTTTGCCATAGAAAATACGCATGATAAAAAACGTTGCTGGTAAACTACCCCTTCCCCTCAACCGATCTTCACCAAAAACAATAGGTCTTGAGTACTCTACAAATCAGGGCTGTATGCAGAAAATTATTTGATTCTGTTTGAATTTGCGGCTGTTATCGTTTGCCATAGAAAATACCCTTGTTAAAAAAACGTTGTAGGTAAACTACCCCTTTCCCTTAACCGATCTTCACCAAAAACAAAAGGTATTGAGAACTCTACAATTTAGGGCTGTATGCAAATAATCTTTTGATTCTGTTTGAATTTGCGGCTGTTATCGTTTGCCATAGGAAATACCCTTGTTAAAACATAAAACGTTACAGGTAAACTACCCCTTTCCCTTAACCGATCTTCACCAAAAACAATAGGTCTTGAGAACTCTACAATTCAGGGCTGTATGCGAAACATTATTTGATTCTGTTTGAATTTGCGGCTGTTATCGTTTGCCAAACAAACAAAATTACCCTTGCTAAAAAAAAACCGTTGCAGGTAAACTACCCCTTTCCCTCAACCGATCTTCACCAAAAACAATAGGTCGCGAGAACTCTGCAAAACCGGGCTGTATGCAAAAAATTATTTGATTCTGTATGAATTTGCGGCAGTTATCGTTTGCCATAGAAAAAAATCTACAGACAGACAGACACACAGACAGACAGACACACAGACACACAGACAGACAGACAGACAGACAGACACACAGACACTTTTCGGAAAACGACTTTTTTTCATGTTTTGAGTGTAGTAGAATCAGAATCTGCAATAATCTCGAACACGATTTTTTTTGCCATCACCATACTTCCATTCCTTAAGGAATATGGAAGTAAAAAATCTACAGACAGACAGACACACAGACACTTTTCGAAAAATGACTTTTTTCATGTTTTGAGTCAATCAGAATCTGCAATAATCTCAAACAAGATTTTTTTTGCCATCACCATACTTCCATTTCCTTAAGGAACATGGAAGTAAAAGAATCTTGTTATTAATAACATTAAGTTTAATTGTAAGAGAGGGATACAATAGTATTCAAAAGGGGGAATCCCATGGAAGGTAAACAGTTAGAGTTACCATGGATAGAGAGTAGAGTTTATATAAGAAAAAATATAGTAAAGAAAATAAGAGCAAAATCAATAAACAACCCATGTTCTAAGGGATAGAATTAAGTAAATGTAAACAGTGTGATGATGTTTTATCACCTGAATATAAGTAAAAATGAAACAAATGGTTAACAAACGTTGCTTAATAGCTGTTAAAGAATTGTTTGATTTATTCTATGAATAGGATATGGCTGAAGGAATTATACAGACCATAGGCCTAAATGTTATGTTTTATGTAATAGAGAATAGTAAGTAATAGCATAGTTGTTAACAATGGCAAAATAAGTAAATAGAAAGAATACAGATCTAATAACACTGGAAAATCAGTTAGGAAATAATTAACAAACCATAATGTAGAAACTAATGGGAACATACAACTATTATAAAAACAAATCCAAAACACATCAATAAGTAAACAAATCATTTATAATATCAAAACAAAGCCTGTATGAGGATAAATTAAAAGGTAATTTGTATAACATAAGTAAATATAATCAATTGCTACCGAGGCCTATGAAATGCCTAACTGTAAAAAACAAATAACTACAAATTGTAAAAAATCAACAAGGAAATTAGCAAATCCAAGGCAAATAACTAGTCAAGGATAATTTGTGAATCATATTAAAAGATAAATGTTATATTAAGGACTTAAAATAAGAAAGAAATGTAATTAACAAATATCAACATAACTGTCAAATTTTAGTACATAAGAGAACCCAACCTTATGGGATGTCAAAATAATCTTTGAAAGGAAATACGAACAGTAGTGATAATATTTAATACACAGGAAGGAAGACGGAAGAATAAAAAGCAATCAGAAGATATACAGTAATTATGAATAAAAATTCAAAAATGATAACAATGGGCTTATGTCAAGCTTAGCCAATCAAAGGCAAAGAGTTACCATGACAACGGACCGTTGGTTACGAATTTTCCGTTAAATCCTATTAAATCCAATAAGAGACGCTCTTCCAGAATAGACACCAGGCCGTGAATGACCAACATTATAATCTAAAATGTTTAAAAAGTAATCAAAATTCAAAAAGATGAAGGCGTAAGAAGCAGGCAAAGTACGAGAACATTTAACTGATGCCAAGGACCAATTTAATTAAATTTTAAATGAATAAATTGCTACAACTAACATGAAAATCTTTTTCATTGAAAAAGATGCCAGACGTACTTAAGCCCCAAGAATATTGAAAATTGATGACGATCGAAGACCCAATCCCACTACAACTGACTGACAGTCCACATCAAGTCAACTGATTTGATGAGTATTATTAAATTACCCGAATTTCTGAAATAAATTCACTTTAAATTTTTCTCACAGTTTTCTGAACTCTCACTATAAACTGAATATTATTTCTTTCAAAGATTAATTAAAAAAATAAAACAATGAAATTTTGTTATCTAGTAAAATAACTTGTTTGAAAATTACGAATTTTTAAAAAATAATTTACCACACTTCAGGAACAAATTATTATTACACATTATATTATTTAAGTACAAATAATGTAAGGTAGTGTACTTTAATATAATCATTAATAATATTTCTTTCGTAATCACAAGAATCCTGAATCTGAACGTAACTAATTGTAAACAAACCAAGCAGTCGCCATATTTGACTGGGTCATTTGTTCAGTTCATTTCGCCAACCTGAGAAATTTGTCTCATAATAATTGTCGGTGCAAATTTGTTGAATAACCAAATATATTTTTGTGTCAAACTGAGTAATTACCAATCACCAATAAATAAACTAGTACAGAGTGTAACCACTGTTTTTTATTCCATAGGAAGGTATATTATAAATTGTGTATTATTTAGCAGAGCGAAAATGATGGTAAGCGCTCACGTTGCAAACTCAGCGAAGTAACTGCTCGATTAAGAAGGTCGAACGAAGGCGGGAGTAAAATTTGAATACTCCAGACCGTCATAGCGAAGCGTGCTCAATTATACTATTTGTGAATTTAATTGTTTTAATTAAACAATTTGGCGCCACCCGGGATTTATGAACACCTAACGAAGAACAGGTAAGGTTTCCACTCATGTTGTACTGGTAAGTGAAGGATCGCTACGGACTTCGTTAGCGCAACATATAAGTAATGACCACTTGTGTGAGGCGAACACACAACATACACATGTTTACAGAGCACGTAAAGATTTCATCGTTACAATATACATAAATGTAGGCTGTATGTGTAATTGGGGTTCAGGTGTAATTATAATAAGAGTATTGTATTTATGAGTATTTAAAATTCATATTTATTGTTTACTCAATCTTATAAATAATCATAAACATCCTTAATAATCGTCGGTCACGATATTGCTCATTATTAAATGTTTATATCTTATAATATGCAGTGTTACACAATATCTAGACATGTTAATAATCTTAATCTAGACATGTTAATAAATTGATTTACTAATAAAATATAAAATTAAAATGTAATTGGAACTGAATTCTCTTAATTCAGATCTGACCTCTACTCGCTCAGTCTATACCAATGTTTAAAATTAAATTTAAATTTATATTAATTACTTTTAGACTGGCATTTGTTTTAATATTCAAATTTAAATTATTCTTTTCTATAATTCAATTATCAAATCAATTTAACTATTTATTTTGATAACAAACTCTACTCTCTGAACTTTAAATTCTCTTTTTTATATTTATTATTTCTTTATATGCGATCGCTCATTCTTACGACTAAACATGTATCTACATTTCTAAAATATTATTACTAAGTACAAATTTTTCTTTGTTTTAATTTATTGTCTTTTGATATAGTCTTTATGACCTCTTTTTAAAAAATCATTTAAAATGCATTACGCATGTCACCTCGAGTTCTGATGATCTTACGACTTGTTGTCGGGGGTCCAGCGTTATCCAGAGTTAGTTTTCAATTCCTCCTGTCCTGGCGTGGTCCTGGATACGTCTAGAGTCCAGCGTTGCTCTCCAACAGCGTGTGTTCCTGGATACGTCTAGAGTCCAGCGTCGTTCTACAGCAGTGTGGTCCTCATCAGAGAGTTGTTATCTGCTGCAAGGTAGATCTTAAACATCTTCTAACGTCCAGCATCCCTCGTCGCTCTGGTAGCTTTTCCGTATATACTCTTGGCAGACTTACGATTTCGGTATTTACTTTTTCCAGAATATTGTCACGAATCTAACGAACGTTTTATTCTTTCGTTACTGCGACTTGTAATAGAAATAAAAATAAAACTGTTCTGCCGACGGACAGCATGTCCGACTGCAACTGTGTCTTGAAATGAAGAGAAGGGTTTTTGGTCGAACCCTTAATTTATACCCTCTCGAGATTCCGCGCCAGTTGGCTCCAAAATCGTCCTGTCGATACCTGCATATCGCGTGATAGCCCCCACTCCCGAACCTTTTCAACTATTTGCAATTATTAGCAAATAGCAATGTTTTGCACGGAATCGAGATAGCACAAATCATAGCTAATTCGATTAAGCACTCACTATATTAATTTGAGCGTCTTAGGGTAATTTGCGTATTTTTTGGCACGTTTATTTTGCACTGTCTTTGCATAGCGTGTTCTATTAACGTCATCTTTTCACTGGGGATAACTATAAATTTTACACACACTTTGGTGCCTCTGGTTTGTTCATGCACTAATTAGTTTTCGCACAGTGAATTAAAATAATTATTTTTATTAATTACTTGGGGCGGGTTGCTGAGATTCCTGTCTTTGCATGCATCACTAACACACACAAGATACACGTGTAACACACATACAATTGAGCAGGTGTTCACTGCCTGTCGGAACAGGTTAATTTCTCCCCCAATCTAACAATGAAATATTTTTACAATCTCAGACCTGTCCATTTACCCGTAACTTATACAAATTCTACAAATTTTATATTTATTCAAATTAATGCCTAATACAGCGTATGGCTGTATCGTTGCATTATTCCTCTGCCTGAGAAAAAAATTTAATAAATATTTATTTATTAAATTTTTGTCTATTTGTTCTAGACAAATACAATCATATTATATTCGCTTAACTTACGTTTAACAACTTTAGTTGTGGGTCGCATAATAGGATACAGATGGACGGCTTTGGAAAATACATCTATACAAACAAGTATGTGTTTCACTCCCCGACTTGATCTCAGAAGTGGTCCAAGAAAATCCACTGCAATTAGCTCTCCTTTCTGGTCCTTTCGGTTACTCTGCATTTCCACATAGGTAGGCAGATTCGCTCTATAATTTTACATTTCCTTACTCATACTATCTTACCTTCGTTCCTTAACTCTTTTCTTAACATGAACATTCTTTATCTTCCTTAACTTTTCTTGTATTACTTATACAATACATTAACATTTCTTACATTAATCTTATCCAATACATTAACCTTCATTACCTTCTATTATTACATTTCTTTACTATTACCTTTCTGATCGCTAATATTTTTCTTCATCCTTACCATTACTTCTGAAATACACCTTTTTCGTTAGCTTTGTAGCGAGTCATTATCAGCTACAGATGACTACCTTAGAAACACGTCTATATCCAGACTTTATGTGCTTAACTCTACTCGATGTTTTAATCGTAGTATTTGGAGCTCTAAATAATCTCTGCCCTTGACTTTCACTAAGGTACGAAGATTTCGCTGGATCAGCCATTCTGACAATTAACATTGATTTCTCATCTCTAATCCTTTTTTTATACTAATAACAACACTAACATCCTTTACCATTACTTCCTTAAATATTTCTTTACACATATTATTTCGTGCCATTCTTAACTTTGAATACCAACATTCCTCACCATTTCTTACAAACATAACATTCTTTCTATTAATAATTCTTCAATCTTTTTACACATATTATTTCTTATTAATTAACTCCTTTTCTTATTAATAATTAACAGTAATATTTTTCTTTTAAAAACAATCATTTATTTTCATTCGGGTATTGAGTGATTCAATTTACACTCTCCCTAGTTTAAGTTAACAATCGCATTATGTCCGTCAACAGGAAATCTATTGTACCTCGACGTGTAGTCGCCGTTGTCGTATATTAGCCGACATGTACAGTTATTTCCGTCTCGTATTCCTTCCTCATTATTGTGCATATTCGCCGCGTGACCTACCTGTCTATAGGGCGAGAATTTTTCTCTAGTTGACAGCCACAAATAACCTCTCTCTCTCTCTCTCTCTCTCTCTCTCTCTCTCTCTCTCTCTCTCTCTCTCTCTCTCTCTCTCTCTCTCTCTCTCTCTCTCTACATTCTTCTCTCTCATTCTCACTGCTGCGCCCCTCTTGTCGAACGCATTCCTTAGTAGTTTGTATGCGTTTAACATACACAGTGGAACATTCTTTTGTGCGTCGTTTATGATAATCTTTATAGTTTTTATAATTATTGTGCTTATAATTATGATTATCATTTAATCGATAATTAATGTGCATACCCTTGTTGCGTGTGATTTGTTTCAATCGTGTTACCTTTTTGAATTGTTTTATTAGTGTGTGAGTGTAACCACTACTTTGGACACCTCCGCCAACACGGTACGAGTGTTTAATTAAATGTATTTTACATTCTTCCCTAGAGTTAATTATTGTTTTAGAATTATCATCAGTAATTATGAAAGTCTGTTCTCTCTTACTTCCAATTACAATTGTTTGTTTACATTCCATCATTTCACATATTTGTTCCGTTTGCTTAACAATTCTTTCACATACATTTTCTGTGATAGTCTCAATATGAGAGTTGATGTCAACAATTTTCTCTGTTAATTCTTCTACCTCTCCGTTTTTATGGTTCCTGTTTAAAATTTTCAGTCTGTTGTTCTAATTTAATATTAAATTTTTCAGTCTGTTGTTCTAATTTATTTTCTAAACTTTCTGTTTGTTCTTTAAGTTTAGAATTTTTGTTTTCTGTTTGTTTTGTGCTTATCTCGTCTATCCAAGCACGCATCATCGTTTGAAACGCCTCTATGTCCAAATTTCCTGGAGTCGGCATGTTGAATTATTAAAAATATTTATTTATAATTTATTATTATTAGTGAACCGTATGCAAGCTTTTATTTATTTATTGTTGAACTGTTATTTATTTATTTTTTTTTTTTTACTCCTGTTACAATTACACCTGTTTATTTGGGTGGGCGCCAGTTGCGTTATTACAATACAATACACACAACAATTTTAAAATACTAACATACAAAATTAATTAAAATATAATATTAGTTATATCATATAACTCATCAAACATTGGTAATCATAGAGCACACATTAATTATTAAATGTAGGCATGTCGGGCCTCTCGTTCAAGGGCTACATTCTATACAACGATATATACAAAACATATAATTACAAATTTATATGTAATTTAATTTGTATAGCCCCACGTTTTTTGGGAGCCATTCTATACAACGATACATATACTGTACATAAATGTAGGCTGTATGTGTAATTGGGGTTCAGGTGTAATTATAATAAGAGTATTGTATTTATGTGTATTTAAAATTCATATTTATTGTTTACTCAATCTTATAAATAATCATAAACATCCTTAATAATCGTCGGTCATGATATTGCTCATTATTAAATGTTTATATCTTATAATATGCAGTGTTACACATATTTAAAAACCTCTTATATCTAGACATGTTAATAATCTTAATCTAGAAATGTTAATAAATTGATTTACTAATAAAATATAAAATTAAAATGTAATTGGAATTGAATTCTCTTAATTCAGATCTGACCTCTACTCGCTCAGTCTATACCAATGTTTAAAATTAAATTAATATTAATTACTTTTAGACTGGCATTTGTTTTAACATTCAAATTTAAATTATTCTTTTCTATAATTCAATTATCAAATCAATTTAACTATTTATTTTGATAACAAACTCTACTCTCTCAACTTTAAATTCTCTTTTTATTTATTATTTCTTTATATGCGATCGCTCATTCTTATGACTAAACATTTATCTACATTTCTAAAATATTATTACTAAGTACAAATTTTTCTTTGTTTTAATTTATTGTCTTTTGATATAGTCTTTATGACCTCTTTTTAAAAAAATCATTTAAAATGCATTACGCATGTCACCTCGAGTTCTGATGATCTTACGACTTGTTGTCGGGGGTCCAGCGTTATCCAGAGTTAGTTTTCAATTCCTCCTGTCCTGGCGTGGTCCTGGATATGTCTAGAGTCCAGCGTTGCTCTCCAGCAGCGTGTGTTCCTGGATACGTCTAGAGTCCAGCGTCGTTCTACAGCAGTGTGGTCCTCATCAGAGAGTTGTTATCTGCTGCAAGGTAGATCTTAAACATCTTCTAACGTCCAGCATCCCTCGTCGCTCTGGTAGCTTTTCCGTATATACTCTTGGCAGACTTACGATTTCGGTATTTACTTTTTCCAGAATATTGTCACGAATCTAACGAACGTTTTATTCTTTCGTTACTGCGACTTGTAATAGAAATAAAAATAAAACTGTTCTGCCGACGGACAGCATGTCCGACTGCAACTGTGTCTTGAAATGAAGAGAAGGGTTTTTGGTCGAACCCTTAATTTATACCCTCTCGAGATTCCGCGCCAGTTGGCTCCAAAATCGTCCTGTCGATACCTGCATATCGCGTGATAGTCCCCACTCCCGAACCTTTTCAACTATTTGCAATTATTAGCAAATAGCAATGTTTTGCACGGAATCGAGATAGCACAAATCATAGCTAATTCGATTAAGCACTCACTATATTAATTTGAGCGTCTTAGGGTAATTTGCGTATTTTTTGGCACGTTTATTTTGCACTGTCTTTGCATAGCGTGTTCTATTAACGTCATCTTTTCACTGGGGATAACTATAAATTTTACACACACTTTGGTGCCTTTGGTTTGTTCATGCACTAATTAGTTTTCGCACAGTGAATTAAAATAATTATTTTATTAATTACTTGGGGCGGGTTGCTGAGATTCCTGTCTGCATGCATCACTAACACACACAAGATACACGTGTAACACACATACAATTGAGCAGGTGTTCACTGCCTGTCGGAACAGGTTAATTTCTCCCCCAATCTAACAATGAAATATTTTTACAATCTCAGACCTGTCCATTTACCCGTAACTTATACAAATTCTACAAATTTTATATTTATTCAAATTAATGCCTAATACAGCGTATGGCTGTATCGTTGCACTCTATACAAAAATATAAAAATTCCATAAAACTAGATGCCACTCCAAAATAGCATATTCAGATCAGTATTGCAACAGCTATAATCAAACATTTCCCTATACATATAAATGATTGCAAACATAAAAACTTGCACAATCATTATTTTCTGGTTTTAGTTGAGTCAGAAAATTTAAATCCAAATAAATTTTAAATCAAAAATTTTTTAAATTTAAATCAAATAACTGTGTGGGCAGGGATTGAAAACGTTACAGGAAATCTTTACAGAAACGCATCATCCCTTCACAAGAATGCTCTGTACTAAGTTCCCAGAGAGTTTCCTAAAGCGATCTTTCACCTCTTCCAAATGACCTCCTTTATTGACCCTCTCTCTCCCTGGGAACCCTCCATCTTCAACTCAACTGCTTAATCGTATTGCCCCTGCATGGAGACTTCTTATCAAATAAAATGCTGAGTAATTGATTACTGCCAGTTATTAATCACTGGCCTTGTAACTAGTTGTCTAGAATACTGTTGTTGGTCAGCTACTGGAAGTTAATAAATTGTATGACAGGCCTCTGCTTAGACCAGTGATCATCCAGGTCTTTGACTGATAACCAGGTACTGATTGGTATACAGTGGAATCAATCATTGTTTGATCTTTGCTCCAAGAATGCACCCATATTTCAGCCACCTTCATACGTTATCTGATAATGACTGTGTAGAGAATGTTGTGAGTTACAAAAAATATCCCTGCGAGCTTCTAGTTGGTCATGATTGATGGTTTGGCAATTTCTGGCTTACATGCACATGTGGTTGTATCCAGCTGTCATACAGTTTCATGCAACCGATTAGATACTATGGATTTGTATTTTTTACAAAAACAGAGTACTAACTTCTTTTAATGTCCTAATCCTCAAACAATATTGCCTGATCTTTAGAAATATTTCATTTACCATAAATCTAACAAAACTAATTAGTAAATACTGAATCCAGCTGTACTGGAAATAATCGTACATACCTTGTCAACTGTGTCATTGCAATTTGGGTGTTGAAGTAGTCCCAGGCAAGTAATACAAGGGTTGGTGGTATTTTGTGATTGAAGCCCATTGTTAACTGAACACTCTTCATTGCCCTAGAAAAGTTCAAGTTTTTATAAACACAAAAACTTACAATACAAATGAAGCATTTAAAAACCATCAATTATAACGTCCAACAATTGTGGCATGATATATGTTGTTACAAAATAGATTACTAGTGATGTCGAGTTTTCTATTTGTCCTTATCCACTTTGTTTGTTAATATATCATTTATTAATAAGTTAATGTAATGTTGTTCTGTGGGTGGCAAGTCACCTGCTGTACGCGTTACTTTGTAATAAAAATTATTGGGAGATATAATATGTTCTTATCCGTAATATATTATACTAATTAACTCCGTTCTGAAAAAATAGCATACAATATTAGTTAGTATATTGGATGATTATGTCGTTACTAATCAGGCCTAGTCTGTACACAACGTATATTCTTGGAGAGCCAAAATCCATCGAGTTAGTCTCCCATGGCTTAACTTACACCTTTGTATGAATGATATGGATTTATGGTCGGACCGTACCATCAAGGGATAACCCAATACGTATTGTAATGAGACGAATTTTGAGGGGTTTTTGTTTTATTAAATTTGGGTTCATTTTATAAAATATTCAAAATTCATTTTCCATCTGTGTATACGGCCACGTGTTTGAATAAAAGCATTGTGCAAACAAAGAAACAGTACGCAATAGCTGTTGTGAAACAATTGCCAAGGAATGTGCCAGTTGTCAATTCTTAGAACTTTGCGGCTGTGTGGCATCAACGCCCAAACGCACTACACCAGCATGTGCGCAAACGACGCCACGGTAGTAAAGCAACATGGCTTGAAGACAATATTTCTGTTCGCCTCGTGGTCTGAGCTGGAGGAAATAAAGTTTAAGTCCAGCCTCTTTTGTGACGTCAACCAGTGCTCACCAAATGTCATCCACGTCTACAACACAAAAAACGTGTTGAATGTGCCACAGCAGTGACGATCAAATAGAAGGCTTTGCTATCCGTCTTCTTCAAAAAACATATCGAGTAGAGAGGGAACATATAGACGCTCGCAGTCCCTCACTGACTACAACCTGCGAAGGTTGCCCGACAACACGGGTTTTCAAAAAATAACATTCTAACACCAGGAAAACAGTGCGTGTAGTTCGGCAAAATCGACAACGAGAACAGTGACGTCAAAATGAAATAATAAAGTGTACTTTCGATCACAGCAACTAAATTTGGCAGTAATGGTGACACGAGGTCGAGGGGACGCCACGCGGCCGACAAGGGGTATTTGATTAATAATATAAAGAAATGGGGTCCTAAAAAAAAAAGGGGTTTGTGTTAAAATTAGTGTGAATGGGTGAATGCTAGCAGGCTGGGCTGTCTGATATATATATTATAAGGTAAGATGTTAGAGTAAGATTAAAATAGTAATTATCGTAGTCATGGAGCGAATCACAGAAAAAATATTATGCTTTTATTTCATTTTCTAATTTTGGAGAAATAGTCTGACATGAAGTTTTTAAACGTTAAAAAATAAAATTTAATTAATTTCTCTTCACCAAAAATGAGTTGCGTAAGTTATTTACATAACCTGTAAACCATGCTTGCGTCTACGTTCGTGTGACAAGATCCTGGCCCGAGAAAACAGTTTATGAGGTAGGTAAAAATAAGTAAATTTATGTATTTATATTTGTATTAATAGATTCTTAACTTCACAGTTGGCGCGTCCGAAAGGGACAGTTTTTATAAATTAAAAAATTAAATATAAAAACCACACCTACAACAGATGCAAGCGTGCTTTTAAGGTTAAAGTAGTGAAGGAGAAATACGTAATTTATGCATTGTATATGTAAGATTGAGATTGTGTTAGGAGGAATTAAATTAATTTGAGTAAAGTAACAAGTTTTATAAAATAATAAATAATGGAGAATAATGAGAGTATTAATAATGAAGTCAGCTTCTCTGACAGTCAGACAGAAAGTCAAACGAATACTGACTCAGGTATTCAGACAGAGTCACTATCAGTGGGTGACTGTAATGTAGAAGAATCTGTAATTAGTATGCCGGGAGCGAATTCCACTTCCGTAACAATTAAAACAAATACAAAAGAAAAGGAGATGTCCATGAATGACTTATATAACCTTCTAAGTAAACGATTTGATAGTAATGACGAAAAACTCAATGAACAAAAGAATAGTTTTGACAGCAAATTAGATGTACTGAATAACAAATTTAACGAATTAAATAATCGTTTTGACAATAGCGATGTAAAACTGAATGAAATTAAGACCGAAATTAAAAGTGAATTTAATTGTAAATTTGATGTACAGTATTCCCTCGCCAACCGCGGGGGTTAGGTTCCTATAAAACATCGCGGTTAGTGAATCCGCGGTTGGTGAAGTTAACTTTATATGGGAAAAGTAAGGTTAGGGGAATCTGAAACAAAGCCAGAAATATAAAATACTGTACGACTCTTTATTATACAGTATACACTACATTGTTCGAATGTATAAAACCAGTCCAATGATTTCAAATAGCTGACAGTTACTTAAATTATAAAAATTTTCAAAATGTTTAAAATACATACTGTATTACATTACGTATAACGAAAAAGCCGCTAAGACAAGGAAAAAATAGCGGCCAGTTTTTAGTGCTAAGTAAGTCCAGTTTTATAGCTTACTACAATTTTCAACTTAAAATTTTAAAATAAAACCAATTTTTAACACACAAACAATTTAAACGCAAAATTTTGTTCAAACGCCCTAACCTGTTCAAAACATCGAGCTTTTTCTCCAGCGGTAGTACATTCCTAGCCCTTTTGGCTAGCTTATCACCGCCAATTATGTTTTCCGAACGTTTGGAACACATTATGACAAAAGGATAGTTTATAAAAGAGTAAATTAACACTATATAATAAGAACAACGAACACTAAAAACTAAAGAACACGCAATACGTCACGGCAGAAGAGCAATGCGCGACTGACTGACTTCAATCCGATTTGAAGGGATATGTGTGCACGAAGCGCTGCCTAGCGGATGCTACTACAAACCGCGTATAAGCGAATTCCAGCCCCGCGGTTGGAAACTACTGCGCATTTATAAAACCGCGTATAAATGAATTCCGCGGTTGGAGAACCCGCGGTTGATGAGGGATTACTGTACTTAAATTTGACATTGAGGAGGTAAAAATGAAATGAGAAAGTAATTTTAACAAATTGAAATTTGAATTCAACGAGAAGTTGTCACTCATTAAATAGTATGAATAATAGAATTGACGAAATAGAGAGTAGTGTGGTAGAAAAAACCGATAAACAAATACAGGAAGTAACTGAAAATTTTGAGCGTAAAATAGATGAATGTAATGTTAGTAGTGAGTACAAGTTTAATTGTGTAGTTGATAAGATTGAAACATATGAAACTAGTACTAATGTTAAAATAAATGAAATCGAAAGTAATTGTAAAACAGAGATACAAGCTATACAAAATACAGTAAATACTATGGATAAAAATAATAAACAAGTTGAATGTCTAAATAATGATAAATTTGTATTAATGGAGCGAGCAGAGTATAGTCAATGTGAAAGATGAATTGAATGTAGCTATAAACAAAAAACTTAATAGTGTTACTGAACAAATAGTAATTACTAAAGATATGAATAGCGATACTGATTTGGAGTTGTTTAATTGTGAAAATAGGGGGGTATACCCTATGCAGTTTTTGAACAGAGTTAAAGAATTTCATCAGTTTTGTAGAAGTAGTTGGGAAGTACAACTGTTAAAAATAATGAAGTGTTTTAGAGGGAATTCCGCGGTATGGGCGGAGGTACACAAAGTAGAGTAAGTAGATTATCAGAGTTTCGAGACGGCATTTAGAGAAAAATATTAGTCGGAGGAAGAACAAGAAATATTGCGGAGTAAAATTATGGGACCAGGTAATTTTGGGACCCAAGGGGGCAACGTAACCATGTATGTAATGCGAATATACAATGAGGCCAAATATTTAGAGCCACCGTAACCGTTTCGATCATTCGTCCGTCACATAAGTAAGCATTTGCCCCGAGAAATGCAGATTACGCTGATGACCCGCGAAATTCTAGAGGTTACAGAATTAGAAAAAATATTGGACATTTTTCAGAATATACGGGAACGTGACATGAGTAGGCGAATAAACACACCTGTAGCACATATGAATGGTAATCATAATCAACACCGGGGGATACCAAACTTTCACCGAGGGGCACGTGGGGGAAATAATGACAATCGAGGCGAGAGTTGGAGATGTAGAGACTGTAATGTAGATAACTATTCTAATAGAACAACTTGTTTTATATGTCATAAAAACAGGAGTGTCAACGCAGTGAGCGGACATACCAGTCAAATCAGCAGCAGAGAGGAGCAGAATACCACAGAGGAGCGCCGAGAGGAGGTGGAAATTACAACCGAGGGAGAGGAGGAAACAACCAAGCCGTAGCAGGTCCCTCCACGGTAAACTAGGGAGGACAATGGAGAATCGGGCCCAACCATTGTCAACGGAGAACCGGGTCCAAGTAACAGACGAATACCTGAGTAATATCATCAAAGTGGACATGGCGAAGGAATTATTGGAAGAAAAGGACACCAAAGTGATGGAGCACAAAACCGGATTAACGGAGGTGACAGTCAACATAGAAGGTAAGAGTTACAAAACATTGATTGATACCGGTAGTGAGATCTCTGTAATTTCTGAGAATGTAATGGGGGAATTAAAAGAAATAAATAAGAATATACCATCGTTGCCAGTTGTGGGAGTTACAGTAGTGGGGGTAACTGGGGTAAGAAGTAAGAGAATAACTAGACAAGTACAATTAAATATTTTGATAAATGAAGTTGAGTTTGAAAACACATTCCTAGTGGTTAAAGGGTTGAGTTTAGATGTAATATTAGGAAATGATTTTTTGGAGAGAAATGGAGCAATAATAGATTTCAATAAACAAATAGTAAAATTTGAAAACGGGAGTAAACCAGTCGGGGTAAAGTTTAAGAAAGTAGTAAATGAAGTTAAAGTTACGGGAATAAAAATGATACACAAGCAAGTAGGCGATGAAGAGATAGAAACTAAAATAAATATATGTCGAGAGAGTGAGAGTACAGAAAATGAGGAGAAAGAGATGCATGTGAGTGATGAGAGTGTGTGGATAAATAGAGCCAACAAATTTTTTAAGGAAGGTGTAGTTGTAGGAAATACTCAGCGAGAGGAGTTGTGGACCGTTGTGGAGCGTTTCAGAGATGTGTTCGATGAGTCGCCAGGGAAAGCAAAAGACTATATATGTGAGCTGAAGGTTCGGGAACACTCACCTTACATGCAGAGGAGTTATCCAGTACCATTTTTGAAGAGAAGAGCCGTGCAGAGGAATTAGACCGGATGATGCAGGGAGACATAATTGAACGATCGATATCGCCATACTCAAACCCGTTAGTGGTAGTGATTAAGAAGGATGGAAAGGTAAGACTATGTCTAGATGCTAGAAAGATAAATCAAATTATTATACCTGACCGGGAGTCACCGGAACCAATTAATGAAATTTTACAGAAATTTAGTGGTGTTAAGTACATGACATCATTAGACTTAACAGCAGGATATTAGCAGCGGAGAGTAGGAGATACACTGCCTTTCTTTTTAACGGTACGAATTATCAGTTCAAATGTCTACCATTTGGGTTAAACACCAGTGTTGCTAGTTTTATTAAATGTTTGGATAAGATATTACAACCTAAAGATTTAGATTTTTTAACAGTGTACGTAGATGACTTATTGATAGCATCCAGAACATTCACTGAACACTTAGAGCATATAGAATATGTGTCAGACAAGTTACAAAAAGGGGGTCTGACAGTTAATTGGGATAAATCGAAGTTCTTACAAACAGAAATACACTTCTTAGGTTTTATTATTATGCAAGAGGGAATATTAGCCAACCTGGACAAGGTAGAAGCTATTATGCGCTTCCCAGAACCAAAAAACATCAAACAATTGCAAAGTTTTTTAGGTTTATGCAATTTCTACAGGAAGTTCCAAGAAAATTACGCACACACAACATCGAAACTGAGTGCAGTACTCCAGAAGAACAAGCAGTGGAAATGGGGAGAAACGGAACGTGAAGCATTTAACGAAATTAAGAGAAAATTTAGCCATATGATTAAGATGAACTTTTTACTTACAGACCGATGCAAGCAACATAGCTTTAGGGGCGGAGCTCTACCAGGAGGGCTGCGATAAGGAACATCTGACCATCGCCTTCGCCAGTAGGTCGCTTCTGTCTGCAGAGAAAAATTATACCACCACTGAGAAAGAACTTTTGAGCATTGTGTTCGCTGTGGGGAAATTCAGGACATACATCCTGGGAAACGGAACTGTAATCCGGACGGACCACAAGGCACTGTCTTTTCTGAATTCTTGCAAATTGACACACAGTCGTCTAACCAGGTGGGTATTAGCTTTACAAGAATACAACTTTTCCTGGGAGTACATAAAGGGGTCAGATAATAAAGTACCAGACACACTTTCCAGGGTAGATTTTATAGAAAATAAAACAGGTAGGGACCTTAAAGAGATAGAAATTTTTAGATTAACTAGAGAAGATAGAATTTTTGGTGAGGAGTTAAGGGACATTAAGAATAAAAAGAGCAAAGATCTGAGGGTAAATTGGGTAAAGTAATTGTTAGTTTAGAAACGGAGGTAGATGGATCTGAATATAATACATGTTTTCAAGTATATCAAGGGATTCTGTTTAAAAAGGTAGAAGGGGGGGAGCGTGATTGGAGGCTAGTTATACCAGAAGAGTTGGTAGATAAAATTATTTGGGATTGTCATATAAGGTGTGGGCATTTTGGGGCAAGAAAGTGTACTAATGTCTTAAAGGAATCATGTATATTTAAGAATATGGAGAGGAGAGTTAGAAGAGTGTTAAGAGTTTGTGATTTGTGTCAGAAATCAAAAGTAGTTAACTATAGAGTAGAAGGGGAAATGAATTATATAAAAGTTGAGAGACCATTTGATTTAGTTGCAGTTGATTTGTATGGGCCATTACCCAGAGGTAGAGGTGGTGTGTTGTATGTATTTGTGGTTTTATACACTTTTTCGAAATTTGTTAAGTTGTATAGTATTAAGAGAGCGACGAGCAAAGTGCTCAGCGAAAAAATAGTAAGAGATTACATGATTAATGTAGGAAAACCAAAAATAATTTTATCTGACCATGGACCATAGTTTATAAGCGGCAAGTGGCGACAGACGCTTGGATGGGAAGGCATCATACCCAAGCACACGGCAGTTTACCATCCACAGTCGAACCAGGCAGAACGGGTGATGAGAGAGATTGGTAGGATATTTCGGGCGTATTGTCACGCCAACCACACAGAATGGCCATCCTACGTTAAGAAAGTAGAGGAGTGGCTGAATTGTACCACCCATGAATCTACCGGATTTACGCCGCATGAATTGATCAGAGGAACAAGGTCACCCAGGATATTGGAACAACTCTTTGAATACCCACCAGAAAATCAAATTATGGATGTAAACATGAAGATTAGATTAGCAAATGAAAATTTACTTACAAAAGGAGAACGGAGGAAGCAGAGACACGATGCGAAGGGTAAATGGACCAAATATGAGGTAGGTCAATTAGTGTTAGTGAAGAGGCATGATTTGTCGAGTGCCCAAGATAAAGAAATAAAGAAGTTTTTCTTGTTATATGAAGGGCCCTATGAAGTTGTAGAAATAAAGATGCAAAATGCATATGTGTTACGGAATCCAGCAACGCAGGAAATAGTGGGTACACAAAATGCGACGAACTTAAAGTTATACAGGTCACTTTAAATGTTTGAATTCTATAGATAGTGTTAAAATGTTGTTTTATGTTTTCAGACGGGACTCTCCCCCATTTTCGGGCGGTCACGATCTTACCAGTCCTGGCCGTGGTTTTCGGAACTTGGAGGCGGGCCATGGTTGGAGGATCTTCCTTCGGGCGGTGAACGCAACGATGGTCCGGCTCCACCAAAATTGGTTAAAAGTAGAAATCTACACCACATTTGAACGGGGAGGGGGACTCCTTAAGGTACGTGACATACATGATTTTTTTTCTCATACACTCATGGTGCAGCGGTCAGGTGTACCTGTCACGTACCTGCACTGCCTTAGAGTGTTTGTACATAATGGAGGCTGCACATATAAAAAAGGCGGTGCATACAAGTTAAAATTTTAGTGTTAGTGGCGAAGATAAATGTAGCCATTGACAACAGTTTCAGTGTAGTCTGAAAAGACGAATTTTGCGGCAAAAGGGATTGGAGCGAGGTAGATGGCAGGGCAGAATAAATGGGAGATGGTAAGAAATGGGTTTTGTGTTAGTGAGGGGACGTGAATTCATGAAGTAGGTTTACCAGGTTCCAATCCGTTTTGCGGCAAAACCTCGACTTTTCGGGCGATCTCAGCCTTACCAACCCACATAGTGTTAAGGATAAAGCCAGCCTCCAGTGTAAATAGATACCAAAATTACTTTGGAATGTTTATAATTTTAAATTTATATAAATTTTAGAAATAAATGACCAAATAATTGTAAAGTTCGTAGTACCAGTGAAAGTTTTGGAACGTGTTGAAGTGTGTTCAATAAAATAAAACTTGTTGTCATTCAAGAGATGTGGGTAATTTTTGGGGGTAGTTTGGTGCTCATAGAAGTGATATAATAATGGAGTGTAGAAACTGCAGATGAAGGAAGATTTAATTTAGCTATTAGTGTGCTACTGCTGTGGTGGCATGTGCCACAGTAGATAGCGGAAAGTGTTGGGGGTAATACAGAGTGTTACCCCCATCGGAGGCCGAAAGGGCGAAAATGCACGGCACACCCTTTTTTACAATTTTATATTGTATATTGATAAATAGTCGTGCCGTGCAGAGTAATGATGATTGTAACATGCCTGAAGGTAAAGATGATTTCCCCGACTTTTCGGGCGATTACTGCCTTACCAGCACTAATCGTGGTTTTGGCTAGCGGTCAGCTATGGCCATAATTTAAGTCCCTTGACCATAGCTGGCTTGAAATTGGTTGACATTAGAAATTGATGGGGGGTGAAACTAGGGGAAATCCCGGAAACTATGGAACAGCGGCTGCCACTCTGTCCGAGTAGGGACAGCAAAGCCAGGTGGTAGACCCGCATTAAGGGCGCATAACTATATAACAAAGATATGTTGCTATCTAAACCTTTCAAATGTAACGCCGAAGCAAGGACAAGGAGATGTCAAATTCCTCCACCTATGCCGTCCTTGTGGAGGCCAATGGGCGCAACAGTCCAACAGAAAAAACAATAGTGTGTGTGGCTAGGGGGTTGCTCAGGTCAGCAACGAATTAAAATTTGTAACCTAAAGATGATAACTCGCTCTTGCACTAATTAAATGCGTGTACTATGATTTGATAAATAGATGTTCGAATGTTTATTATACTGTGTTTATTCTATCTTATAAATGTATTATTTTACTGTGTTAGAGATAAGGATTAATAAGATGTGTAATTTGTGTAAGTTGGAAATGTGTTTGTAGTAAGGTCATTCACCTTGCTAAGAAAGTCAGCTGATCCGCTGTAGAATGTCACTTATAAAGGCTTGCAAATTTCAAATGTAATTAATGTTTGAATAGTGATTTTAATGTGTTAAAGCTTTTATTTTAAATGATGAAAATAATTTGATACAGTTGAGAATTTTAAATGATTTGTAAAAGATAGTAAAAGGTAAATTTTGGGTGATTAATATTTTGTTGGGACATGTAGATCAGTCCAAGTTGAGTTTAAGGTGGTAATAGAGAGAATAATGGTGTTGTGAATTAATGTAATGTAGAATTTGAGAAGTATTGATAGTGACACAGTAGTTATGGGGAATATATGTAGAGTATTGATTGATATATTGATGTAATAAGTAAATGATGATATTTTGTTGTAATTGAAGTGATGTAATGAGAATGGTAATTAGTGGATGGGAATTTTGTAAGTGGGGATGGTGTGGTAGGAGTCCGCAACAAAAGTGGTTGGGACGGGAAGGGACCGTTTAGCGCCGGAAAGGGTTGCCTTAGGTAGAATCCAGGGACCAACATAAGGGAATGAGCTTGGGGGGGGGGAACACATCCTGAATACAAAGGGGTAGAGAGTATTTTTTATATAAGAGTAGAAGTGATGCGAATTGAGTTGAGTAGTAAGTTGGGTTTATAGATGTTTGATAGATGTATTTGATAGAGAGGGGTGTCATGTTAGTTTAAAGCTGTTAACGAATGTTAGAGTCAGAGTGGTAAAGATTATAAATGTAGACATATCAAGTTGTAAATCAAGTTAGTATAAATAATTAGATCACCCAAATTAATGAAGAATGAGAATTAAAGAAAGAGAGTCGTAGTAAAAAATAGAATTTTAATTGAAACAAGTGACAAACTTTAAGAGAATTGGAAAATAAAGTAAAGTTGCAAAATGTGTAATTTCGAGTAATTTAAATGTCAATTTTATTTGCTAATTGTATTAATACTATGGTAATTTCAAATGTTTTATTTTATTATGTTTTTGTGTTTAAAGATAGAATTTTAAAAGATGTTTAATGCATTTTCTGATGTAGCTTATGTATACCCTGTGTAGGTCAAGCTTGTTGACTTGACCCAGTTTGATCAGCTGATGGGTGATGTTCTATACTAGACCCGTTTTGGCAATGAAGTGATGCCCATTTTGTTTCTTAATTAATTTAAATAAATTTAAATAATTTTAATATTGAGAAAAAATATATTTTTATAAATTTAAAATTTTTTTGAAAAAAAAAAAAATTCGATTTTGTGCCTGCCGTCTAATTGATGTTTTGAATGTTGATTATGTTCTTGTTTAGGTGTATTACTAATGTGTTTTATTGAATTGTATTGTTTAGGATATATGTCTAATCCAATGTTAGGATAAGGAAGTTCATGTTTTAATAAATGTTCCATTTATTTGTTTTTCGAATTATCACTAGTAACGAAGAGAATTATTCAATTCAGATAAAAGATTTGTATTTTGATTTTTGAGATTAATGGTAATATAGATTTGGTTTCAATTTAAAGGAAACTCCTAAATTTGATAACAAGATTTGATAGGATGTAGCAATAAGTGTGTGTACAAGCCCAGTAACTGCTAAAGGCAGCCCAGTGTGCATGATAAGGGGGAACATATCGGTTGAGGATCTGGCATGATATAAGACCAGGGATTTGGATTTTGGGGTTGCATGTTAGAAGGTGAGGTGCGCTGTGGTGCGTGTCTGTTCGATTTTATGGTGTTGGGATCTCGCATAGAGAAGTCCAGTTATCTCGTTCAGATGCGGCCATAGTCGCCGAGCCAGGGGGGTTGTTTACCCATGATGTATGAGAGCTAAAAGGGGTTGTTGGCACCATATCCTCACCGGTCCTCTTAGGGGTTTTAACAATGAGATTTCTTCTGTTTCGACAGAAGACCTCTCATTGGGGGGGGTATTGTAACGGGACGAATTTTGAGGGGGTTTTTGTTTTATTAAATTTGGGTTCATTTTATAAAATATTCAAAATTCATTTTCCATCTGTGTATACGGCCACGTGTTTGAATAAAAGCATTGTGCGAACAAAGAAACAGTACGCAATAGCTGTTGTGAAACAATTGCCAAGGAATGTGCCAGTCATCAATTCTTAGAACTTTGCGGCTGTGTGGCATCAACGCCCAAACGCACTACACCAGCATGTGCGCAAACGACGCCACGGTAGTAAAGCAACATGGCTTGAAGACAATATTTCTGTTCGCCTCGTGGTCTGAGCTGGAGGAAATAAAGTTTAAGTCCAGCCTCTTTTGTGACGTCAACCAGTGCTCACCAAATGTCATCCACGTCTACAACACAAAAAACACATGTGTTGAATGTGCCACAGCAGTGACGATCAAATAGAAGGCTTTGCTTTCCATCTTCTTCAAAAAACATATCGAGTAGAGAGGGAACATATAGACGCTCGCAGTCCCTCACTGACTTCAACCTGCGAAGGTTGCCCGACAACACGGGTTTTCAAAAAATAACATTCTAACACCAGGAAAACAGTGCGTGTAGTTCGGCAAAATCGACAACGAGAACAGTGACGTCAAAATGAAATAATAAAGTGTACTTTCGATCACAGCAACTAAATTTGGCGGTAATGGTGACACGAGGTCGAGGGGACGCCACGCGGCCGACAAGGGGTATTTGATTAATAATTTGAAGAAAGGGTGTTCTAAAATAAAATGGGTTTGTGTTAAAATTAGTGTGAATGGGTGAATGCTAGCAGGCTGGGCTGTCTGATATATATAAGGTAAGATGTTAGAGTAAGATTAAAATAGTAATTATCGTAGTCATGGAGTGAATCACAGAAAAAATATTATGCTTTCATTTCATTTTCTAATTTTGGAGAAATAGTCTGACATGAAGTTTTTAAAAGTTAAAAAATAAAATTTAATTAATTTCTCTTCACCAAAAATGAGTTGCGTAAGTTATTTACATAACCTGTAAACCATGCTTGCAACTACGTTCGTGTGACAAGATCCTGGCCCGAGAAAACAGTTTATGAGGTAGGTAAAAATAAGTAAATTTATGTATTTATATTTGTATTAATAGATTCTTAACTTCACAGTTGGCGCGTCCGAAAGGGACAGTTTTTATAAATTAAAAAATTAAATATAAAAACCACACCTACAACAGATGCAAGCGTGCTTTTAAGGTTAAAGTAGTGAAGGAGAAATACGTAATTTATGCATTGTATATGTAAGATTGAGATTGTGTTAGGAGGAATTAAATTAATTTGAGTAAAGTAACAAGTTTTATAAAATAATAAATAATGGAGAATAATGAGAGTATTAATAATGAAGTCAGCTTCTCTGACAGTCAGACAGAAAGTCAAACGAATACTGACTCAGGTATTCAGACAGAGTCACTATCAGTGGGTGACTGTAATGTAGAAGAATCTGTAATTAGTACGCCGGGAGCGAATTCCACTTCCGTAACAATTAAAACAAATACAAAAGAAAAGGAGATGTCCATGAATGACTTATATAACCTTCTAAGTAAACGATTTGATAGTAATGACGAAAAACTCAATGAACAAAAGAATAGTTTTGACAGCAAATTAGATGTACTGAATAACAAATTTAACGAATTAAATAATCGTTTTGACAATAGCGATGTAAAACTGAATGAAATTAAGACCGAAATTAAAAGTGAATTTAATTGTAAATTTGATGTACAGTATTCCCTCGCCAACCGCGGGGGTTAGGTTCCTATAAAACATCGCGGTTAGTGAATCCGCGGTTGGTGAAGTTAACTTTATATGGGAAAAGTAAGGTTAGGGGAATCTGAAACAAAGCCAGAAATATAAAATACTGTACGACTCTTTATTATACAGTATACACTACATTGTTCGAATGTATAAAACCAGTCCAATGATTTCAAATAGCTGACAGTTACTTAAATTATAAAAATTTTCAAAATGTTTAAAATACATACTGTATTACATTACGTATAACGAAAAAGCCGCTAAGACAAGGAAAAAATAGCGGCCAGTTTTTAGTGCTAAGTAAGTCCAGTTTTATAGCTTACTACAATTTTCAACTTAAAATTTTAAAATAAAACCAATTTTAACACACAAACAATTTAAACGCAAAATTTTGTTCAAACGCCCTAACCTGTTCAAAACATCGAGCTTTTTCTCCAGCGGTAGTACATTCCTAGCCCTTTTGGCTAGCTTATCACCGCCAATTATGTTTTCCGAACGTTTGGAACACATTATGACAAAAGGATAGTTTATAAAAGAGTAAATTAACACTATATAATAAGAACAACGAACACTAAAAACTAAAGAACACGCAATACGTCACGGCAGAAGAGCAATGCGCAACTGACTGACTTCAATCCGATTTGAAGGGATATGTGTGCACGAAGCGCTGCCTAGCGGATGCTACTACAAACCGCGTATAAGCGAATTCCAGCCCCGCGGTTGGAAACTACTGCGCATTTATAAAACCGCGTATAAATGAACGGTTGATGAGGGATTACTGTACTTAAATTTGACATTGAGGAGGTAAAAATGAAATGAGAAAGTAATTTTAACAAATTGAAATTTGAATTCAACGAGAAGTTGTCACTCATTAAATAGTATGAATAATAGAATTGACGAAATAGAGAGTAGTGTGGTAGAAAAAACCGATAAACAAATACAGGAAGTAACTGAAAATTTTGAGCGTAAAATAGATGAATGTAATGTTAGTAGTGAGTACAAGTTTAATTGTGTAGTTGATAAGATTGAAACATATGAAACTAGTACTAATGTTAAAATAAATGAAATCGAAAGTAATTGTAAAACAGAGATACAAGCTATACAAAATACAGTAAATACTATGGATAAAAATAATAAACAAGTTGAATGTCTAAATAATGATAAATTTGTATTAATGGAGCGAGCAGAGTATAGTCAATGTGAAAGATGAATTGAATGTAGCTATAAACAAAAAACTTAATAGTGTTACTGAACAAATAGTAATTACTAAAGATATGAATAGCGATATTGATTTGGAGTTGTTTAATTGTGAAAATAGGGGGGTACACCCTATGCAGTTTTTGAACAGAGTTAAAGAATTTCATCAGTTTTGTAGAAGTAGTTGGGAAGTACAACTGTTAAAAATAATGAAGTGTTTTAGAGGGAATTCCGCGGTATGGGCGGAGGTACACAAAGTAGAGTAAGTAGATTATCAGAGTTTCGAGACGGCATTTAGAGAAAAATATTAGTCGGAGGAAGAACAAGAAATATTGCGGAGTAAAATTATGGGACCAGGTAATTTTGGGACCCAAGGAGGCAACGTAACCATGTATGTAATGCGAATATACAATGAGGCCAAATATTTACAGCCACCGTTACCGTTTCGATCATTCGTCCGTCACATAAGTAAGCATTTGCCCCGAGAAATGCAGATTACGCTGATGACCCGCGAAATTCTAGAGGTTACAGAATTAGAAAAAATATTGGACATTTTTCAGAATATACGGGAACGTGACATGAGTAGGCGAATAAACACACCTGTAGCACATATGAATGGTAATCATAATCAACACCGGGGGATACCAAACTTTCACCGAGGGGCACGTGGGGGAAATAATGACAATCGAGGCGAGAGTTGGAGATGTAGAGACTGTAATGTAGATAACTATTCTAATAGAACAACTTGTTTTATATGTCATAAAAACAGGAGTGTCAACGCAGTGAGCGGACATACCAGTCAAATCAGCAGCAGAGAGGAGCAGAATACCACAGAGGAGCGCCGAGAGGAGGTGGAAATTACAACCGAGGGAGAGGAGGAAACAACCAAGCCGTAGCAGGTCCCTCCACGGTAAACTAGGGAGGACAATGGAGAATCGGGCCCAACCATTGTCAACGGAGAACCGGGTCCAAGTAACAGACGAATACCTGAGTAATATCATCAAAGTGGACATGGCGAAGGAATTATTGGAAGAAAAGGACACCAAAGTGATGGAGCACAAAACCGGATTAACGGAGGTGACAGTCAACATAGAAGGTAAGAGTTACAAAACATTGATTGATACCGGTAGTGAGATCTCTGTAATTTCTGAGAATGTAATGGGGGAATTAAAAGAAATAAATAAGAATATACCATCGTTGCCAGTTGTGGGAGTTACAGTAGTGGGGGTAACTGGGGTAAGAAGTAAGAGAATAACTAGACAAGTACAATTAAATATTTTGATAAATGAAGTTGAGTTTGAAAACACATTCCTAGTGGTTAAAGGGTTGAGTTTAGATGTAATATTAGGAAATGATTTTTTGGAGAGAAATGGAGCAATAATAGATTTCAATAAACAAATAGTAAAATTTGAAAACGGGAGTAAACCAGTCGGGGTAAAGTTTAAGAAAGTAGTAAATGAAGTTAAAGTTACGGGAATAAAAATGATACACAAGCAAGTAGGCGATGGAGAGATAGAAACTAAAATAAATATATGTCGAGAGAGTGAGAGTACAGAAAATGAGGAGAAAGAGATGCATGTGAGTGATGAGAGTGTGTGGATAAATAGAGCCAACAAATTTTTTAAGGAAGGTGTAGTTGTAGGAAATACTCAGCGAGAGGAGTTGTGGACCGTTGTGGAGCGTTTCAGAGATGTGTTCGATGAGTCGCCAGGGAAAGCAAAAGACTATATATGTGAGCTGAAGGTTCGGGAACACTCACCTTACATGCAGAGGAGTTATCCAGTACCATTTTTGAAGAGAAGAGCCGTGCAGAGGAATTAGACCGGATGATGCAGGGAGACATAATTGAACGATCGATATCGCCATACTCAAACACGTTAGTGGTAGTGATTAAGAAGGATGGAAAGGTAAGACTATGTCTAGATGCTAGAAAGATAAATCAAATTATTATACCTGACCGGGAGTCACCGGAACCAATTAATGAAATTTTACAGAAATTTAGTGGTGTTAAGTACATGACATCATTAGACTTAACAGCAGGATATTAGCAGCGGAGAGTAGGAGATACACTGCCTTTCTTTTTAACGGTACGAATTATCAGTTCAAATGTCTACCATTTGGGTTAAACACCAGTGTTGCTAGTTTTATTAAATGTTTGGATAAGATATTACAACCTAAAGATTTAGATTTTTTAACAGTGTACGTAGATGACTTATTGATAGCATCCAGAACATTCACTGAACACTTAGAGCATATAGAATATGTGTCAGACAAGTTACAAAAAGGGGGTCTGACAGTTAATTGGGATAAATCGAAGTTCTTACAAACAGAAATACACTTCTTAGGTTTTATTATTACGCAAGAGGGAATATTAGCCAACCTGGACAAGGTAGAAGCTATTATGCGCTTCCCAGAACCAAAAAACATCAAACAATTGCAAAGTTTTTTAGGTTTATGCAATTTCTATAGGAAGTTCCAAGAAAATTACGCACACACAACATCGAAACTGAGTGCAGTACTCCAGAAGAACAAGCAGTGGAAATGGGGAGAAACGGAACGTGAAGCATTTAACGAAATTAAGAGAAAATTTAGCCATATGATTATGATGAATCATCATGCTTTTAATAAAACTTTTTACTTACAGACCGATGCAAGCAACATAGCTTTAGGGGCGGAGCTCTACCAGGAGGGCTGCGATAAGGAACATCTGACCATCGCCTTCGCCAGTAGGTCGCTTCTGTCTGCAGAGAAAAATTATACCACCACTGAGAAAGAACTTTTGAGCATTGTGTTCGCTGTGGGGAAATTCAGGACATACATCCTGGGAAACGGAACTGTAATCCGGACGGACCACAAGGCACTGTCTTTTCTGAATTCTTGCAAATTGACACACAGTCGTCTAACCAGGTGGGTATTAGCTTTACAAGAATACAACTTTTCCTGGGAGTACATAAAGGGGTCAGATAATAAAGTACCAGACACACTTTCCAGGGTAGATTTTATAGAAAATAAAACAGGTAGGGACCTTAAAGAGATAGAAATTTTTAGATTAACTAGAGAAGATAGAATTTTTGGTGAGGAGTTAAGGGACATTAAGAATAAAAAGAGCAAAGATCTGAGGGTAAATTGGGTAAAGTAATTGTTAGTTTAGAAACGGAGGTAGATGGATCTGAATATAATACATGTTTTCAAGTATATCAAGGGATTCTGTTTAAAAAGGTAGAAGGGGGGGAGCGTGATTGGAGGCTAGTTATACCAGAAGGGTTGGTAGATAAAATTATTTGGGATTGTCATATAAGGTGTGGGCATTTTGGGGCAAGAAAGTGTACTAATGTCTTAAAGGAATCATGTATATTTAAGAATATGGAGAGGAGAGTTAGAAGAGTGTTAAGAGTTTGTGATTTGTGTCAGAAATCAAAAGTAGTTAACTATAGAGTAGAAGGGGAAATGAATTATATAAAAGTTGAGAGACCATTTGATTTAGTTGCAGTTGATTTGTATGGGCCATTACCCAGAGGTAGAGGTGGTGTGTTGTATGTATTTGTGGTTTTATACACTTTTTCGAAATTTGTTAAGTTGTATAGTATTAAGAGAGCGACGAGCAAAGTGCTCAGCGAAAAAATAGTAAGAGATTACATGATTAATGTAGGAAAACCAAAAATAATTTTATCTGACCATGGACCATAGTTTATAAGCGGCAAGTGGCGACAGACGCTTGGATGGGAAGGCATCATACCCAAGCACACGGCAGTTTACCATCCACAGTCGAACCAGGCAGAACGGGTGATGAGAGAGATTGGTAGGATATTTCGGGCGTATTGTCACGCCAACCACACAGAATGGCCATCCTACGTTAAGAAAGTAGAGGAGTGGCTGAATTGTACCACCCATGAATCTACCGGATTTACGCCGCATGAATTGATCAGAGGAACAAGGTCACCCAGGATATTGGAACAACTCTTTGAATACCCACCAGAAAATCAAATTATGGATGTAAACATGAAGATTAGATTAGCAAATGAAAATTTACTTACAAAAGGAGAACGGAGGAAGCAGAGACACGATGCGAAGGGTAAATGGACCAAATATGAGGTAGGTCAATTAGTGTTAGTGAAGAGGCATGATTTGTCGAGTGCCCAAGATAAAGAAATAAAGAAGTTTTTCTTGTTATATGAAGGGCCCTATGAAGTTGTAGAAATAAAGATGCAAAATGCATATGTGTTACGGAATCCAGCAACGCAGGAAATAGTGGGTACACAAAATGCGACGAACTTAAAGTTATACAGGTCACTTTAAATGTTTGAATTCTATAGATAGTGTTAAAATGTTGTTTTATGTTTTCAGACGGGACTCTCCCCCATTTTCGGGCGGTCACGATCTTACCAGTCCTGGCCGTGGTTTTCGGAACTTGGAGGCGGGCCATGGTTGGAGGATCTTCCTTCGGGCGGTGAACGCAACGATGGTCCGGCTCCACCAAAATTGGTTAAAAGTAGAAATCTACACCACATTTGAACGGGGAGGGGGACTCCTTAAGGTACGTGACATACATGATTTTTTTTCTCATACACTCATGGTGCAGCGGTCAGGTGTACCTGTCACGTACCTGCACTGCCTTAGAGTGTTTGTACATAATGGAGGCTGCACATATAAAAAAGGCGGTGCATACAAGTTAAAATTTTAGTGTTAGTGGCGAAGATAAATGTAGCCATTGACAACAGTTTCAGTGTAGTCTGAAAAGACGAATTTTGCGGCAAAAGGGATTGGACCGAGGTAGATGGCAGGGCAGAATAAATGGGAGATGGTAAGAAATGGGTTTTGTGTTAGTGAGGGGACGTGAATTCACGAAGTAGGTTTACCAGGTTCCAATCCGTTTTGCGGCAAAACCTCGACTTTTCGGGCGATCTCAGCCTTACCAACCCACATAGTGTTAAGGATAAAGCCAGCCTCCAGTGTAAATAGATACCAAAATTACTTTGGAATGTTTATAATTTTAAATTTATATAAATTTTAGAAATAAATGACCAAATAATTGTAAAGTTCGTAGTACCAGTGAAAGTTTTGGAACGTGTTGAAGTGTGTTCAATAAAATAAAACTTGTTGTCATTCAAGAGATGTGGGTAATTTTTGGGGGTAGTTTGGTGCTCATAGAAGTGATATAATAATGGAGTGTAGAAACTGCAGATGAAGGAAGATTTAATTTAGCTATTAGTGTGCTACTGCTGTGGTGGCATGTGCCACAGTAGATAGCGGAAAGTGTTGGGGGTAATACAGAGTGTTACCCCCATCGGAGGCCGAAAGGGCGAAAATGCACGGCACACCCTTTTTTACAATTTTATATTGTATATTGATAAATAGTCGTGCCGTGCAGAGTAATGATGATTGTAACATGCCTGAAGGTAAAGATGATTTCCCCGACTTTTCGGGCGATTACTGCCTTACCAGCACTAATCGTGGTTTTGGCTAGCGGTCAGCTATGGCCATAATTTAAGTCCCTTGACCATAGCTGGCTTGAAATTGGTTGACATTAGAAATTGATGGGGGGTGAAACTAGGGGAAATCCCGGAAACTATGGAACAGCGGCTGCCACTCTGTCCGAGTAGGGACAGCAAAGCCAGGTGGTAGACCCGCATTAAGGGCGCATAACTATATAACAAAGATATGTTGCTATCTAAACCTTTCAAATGTAACGCCGAAGCAAGGACAAGGAGATGTCAAATTCCTCCACCTATGCCGTCCTTGTGGAGGCCAATGGGCGCAACAGTCCAACAGAAAAAACAATAGTGTGTGTGGCTAGGGGGTTGCTCAGGTCAGCAACGAATTAAAATTTGTAACCTAAAGATGATAACTCGCTCTTGCACTAATTAAATGCGTGTACTATGATTTGATAAATAGATGTTCGAATGTTTATTATACTGTGTTTATTCTATCTTATAAATGTATTATTTTACTGTGTTAGAGATAAGGATTAATAAGATGTGTAATTTGTGTAAGTTGGAAATGTGTTTGTAGTAAGGTCATTCACCTTGCTAAGAAAGTCAGCTGATCCGCTGTAGAATGTCACTTATAAAGGCTTGCAAATTTCAAATGTAATTAATGTTTGAATAGTGATTTTAATGTGTTAAAGCTTTTATTTTAAATGATGAAAATAATTTGATACAGTTGAGAATTTTAAATGATTTGTAAAAGATAGTAAAAGGTAAATTTTGGGTGATTAATATTTTGTTGGGACATGTAGATCAGTCCAAGTTGAGTTTAAGGTGGTAATAGAGAGAATAATGGTGTTGTGAATTAATGTAATGTAGAATTTGAGAAGTATTGATAGTGACACAGTAGTTATGGGGAATATATGTAGAGTATTGATTGATATATTGATGTAATAAGTAAATGATGATATTTTGTTGTAATTGAAGTGATGTAATGAGAATGGTAATTAGTGGATGGGAATTTTGTAAGTGGGGATGGTGTGGTAGGAGTCCGCAACAAAAGTGGTTGGGACGGGAAGGGACCGTTTAGCGCCGGAAAGGGTTGCCTTAGGTAGAATCCAGGGACCAACATAAGGGAATGAGCTTTGGGGGGGGAACACATCCTGAATACAAAGGGGTAGAGAGTATTTTTTATATAAGAGTAGAAGTGATGCGAATTGAGTTGAGTAGTAAGTTGGGTTTATAGATGTTTGATAGATGTATTTGATAGAGAGGGGTGTCATGTTAGTTTAAAGCTGTTAACGAATGTTAGAGTCAGAGTGGTAAAGATTATAAATGTAGACATATCAAGTTGTAAATCAAGTTAGTATAAATAATTAGATCACCCAAATTAATGAAGAATGAGAATTAAAGAAAGAGAGTCGTAGTAAAAAATAGAATTTTAATTGAAACAAGTGACAAACTTTAAGAGAATTGGAAAATAAAGTAAAGTTGCAAAATGTGTAATTTCGAGTAATTTAAATGTCAATTTTATTTGCTAATTGTATTAATACTATGGTAATTTCAAATGTTTTATTTTATTATGTTTTTGTGTTTAAAGATAGAATTTTAAAAGATGTTTAATGCATTTTCTGATGTAGCTTATGTATACCCTGTGTAGGTCAAGGTTGTTGACTTGACCCAGTTTGATCAGTTGATGGGTGATGTTCTATACTAGACCCGTTTTGGCAATGAAGTGATGCCCATTTTGTTTCTTAATTAATTTAAATAAATTTAAATAATTTTAATATTGAGAAAAAATATATTTTTATAAATTTAAAATTTTTTTGAAAAAAAAAAATTCGATTTTGTGCCTGCTGTCTAATTGATGTTTTGAATGTTGATTATGTTCTTGTTTAGGTGTATTACTAATGTGTTTTATTGAATTGTATTGTTTAGGATATATGTCTAATCCAATGTTAGGATAAGGAAGTTCATGTTTTAATAAATGTTCCATTTATTTGTTTTTCGAATTATCACTAGTAACGAAGAGAATTATTCAATTCAGATAAAAGATTTGTATTTTGATTTTTGAGATTAATGGTAATATAGATTTGGTTTCAATTTAAAGGAAACTCCTAAATTTGATAACAAGATTTGATAGGATGTAGCAATAAGTGTGTGTACAAGCCCAGTAACTGCTAAAGGCAGCCCAGTGTGCATGATAAGGGGGAACATATCGGTTGAGGATCTGGCATGATATAAGACCAGGGATTTGGATTTTGGGGTTGCATGTTAGAAGGTGAGGTGCGCTGTGGTGCGTGTCTGTTCGATTTTATGGTGTTGGGATCTTGCATAGAGAAGTCCAGTTATCTCGTTCAGATGCGGCCATAGTCGCCGAGCCAGGGGGGTTGTTTACCCATGATGTATAAGAGCTAAAAGGGGTTGTTGGCACCATATCCTCACCGGTCCTCTTAGGGGTTTTAACAATGAGATTTCTTCTGTTTCGACAGAAGACCTCTCATTGGGGGAGGGTATTGTAACGGGACGAATTTTGAGGGGGTTTTTGTTTTATTAAATTTGGGTTCATTTTATAAAATATTCAAAATTCATTTTCCATCTGTGTATACGGCCACGTGTTTGAATAAAAGCATTGTGCGAACAAAGAAACAGTACGCAATAGCTGTTGTGAAACAATTGCCAAGGAATGTGCCAGTCATCAATTCTTAGAACTTTGCGGCTGTGTGGCATCAACGCCCAAACGCACTACACCAGCATGTGCGCAAACGACGCCACGGTAGTAAAGCAACATGGCTTGAAGACAATATTTCTGTTCGCCTCGTGGTCTGAGCTGGAGGAAATAAAGTTTAAGTCCAGCCTCTTTTGTGACGTCAACCAGTGCTCACCAAATGTCATCCACGTCTACAACACAAAAAACACATGTGTTGAATGTGCCACAGCAGTGACGATCAAATAGAAGGCTTTGCTTTCCGTCTTCTTCAAAAAACATATCGAGTAGAGAGGGAACATATAGACGCTCGCAGTCCCTCACTGACTACAACCTGCGAAGGTTGCCCAACAACACGGGTTTTCAAAAAATAACATTCTAACACCAGGAAAACAGTGCGTGTAGTTCGGCAAAAATCGACAACGAGAACAGTGACGTCAAAATGAAATAATAAAGTGTACTTTCGATCACAGCAACTAAATTTGGCGGTAATGGTGACACGAGGTCGAGGGGACGCCACGCGGCCGACAAGGGGTATTTGATTAATAATTTGAAGAAATGGGGTTCTAAAATAAAAGGGGTTTGTGTTAAAATTAGTGTGAATGCGTGAATGCTAGCAGGCTGGGCTGTCTGATATATATAAGGTAAGATGTTAGAGTAAGATTAAAATAGTAATTATCGTAGTCATGGAGTGAATCACAGAAAAAATATTATGCTTTCATTTCATTTTCTAATTTTGGAGAAATAGTCTGACATGAAGTTTTTAAAAGTTAAAAAATAAAATTTAATTAATTTCTCTTCACCAAAAATGAGTTGCGTAAGTTATTTACATAACCTGTAAACCATGCTTGCAACTACGTTCGTGTGACAAGATCCTGGCCCGAGAAAACAGTTTATGAGGTAGGTAAAAATAAGTAAATTTATGTATTTATATTTGTATTAATAGATTCTTAACTTCACAGTATGTGCGAAATTTACCGCATGCGAATACCACACTTAATAATTCTTTCTCTGTGACATTGTAATTTCGTTCACATTGATTCAACACCCGGCTGGCAAAGCCTATTACTTGGTGATTTCCTTCCCTGTCTTCCTGGTATAGTTCGGCACCCAGACTCACATCACTTGCGTCACAATTTATAAAAAATTCCTTATTAAAATCAGGGTGATATAGAATGATGTTTTGTAAAAATTTTTCTTTAATTAAACTGAAGGTTTCATCATCTCTCTCATTCCATTTCCATTTATGTTTAGATGATAGTAAGTGTTTGAACCTTGTTGTTAATTGGGAATAATTCTTTTGGAATTTGCGATAGTAGTTACACACTCCTAGAAATGATTGCAACTGCCGAATGTTTCTTGGTCTGGGGAAGTTTTGAATGGCTTCTACCTTCTCAGGGGAAGTGGATATCCCATTTTCAGAGAGTATGAAACCGAGGAATTGTAACTTATTAGTTATTAATTTTGATTTATTCAATTTAAGAGTAATGTTGCTTCTTTATAATTTGCTTAATATCATTTCCACACGTTGACAATGTTCTTCCCATGTGGTTGAAGTTACCAATACGTCATCTACATACACCGTTGTGAAGTCCAACACTTCCCTACCCAGGACCTGGTCCATACATTTGATGAAAACCGCCACAGAGTTTACCAATCCAAAAGGAAGACGTTTAAAATGGTAATTTCTACCCTCAAATATAAATGCAACATATTTTCGACTGTTGGGGTGCAACTCCACTTGCCAGTACCCACAAACAGCATCCCAAATGCTCATATACTTACAATCCTTAAATTTCTTCATTAATTCCTCAATTTCTCCTGGTGAAGTCCTATCATTAATTATATTTTTGTTAATCTCTCAGGCATCTAAACATAGGCATACTGTACCGTCCTTTTTCTTTATGGCTACTATTGGGCTGGTGTATGGAGATGAGCTATACTCAATTATATCCTGTTCTATCATACTCTGTATTTCCCTTCTCACTGCTGGTTTTAGGGATTGGGGTATAGGATATGATTTTCTATTACAATTAATGGGTTGTTTGAATGACAATTCAAAAATGAAATCCTTAGCCTTTCCAGGCAAATCTGAAAATACTTTTTTATATTTGTTGTAGATTTTTACTAATTGATTTCTTTGTTCTGGTGTCACTACCCACGTACTGGTAGCTTTAAATGAATAAATTTCTTGTACTTATACCTACTGCAGTGATTGTAACCAGTTCTACATCGGCCAGACGGGAAGATCTTTTTCCTCAAGGTACTCTGAACATTTAAAAGCCCTCACCACAAACTACATACACTCCACATTCGCCACACATTTACAAAATGAAAACGACGGGTACACAAACATAGAACACAACATGGAAATACTACACTACTTACCTAAAAGTAGAAAACTAAACACAGCAGAACAATATGAAACATACAGACATCACACACTACAACCAAACAACGTATTAAATGACCAATTACACTATAGATCACGTATACTTTTTGATACACTTGTTCAAACACACACTTTGAATCCCAGCGCCAATTCCCTCCCACCAGCAACCCCCACCACACACACCTACAACCCGTAAAGGTTACTTTGTACAGACATTCTGTATTTCAAATCCCACTGAGGAAGACAGACACCACGTCGAAACGTTTGGGACAGAAAACCAAAAGTAAGTGTTCACTTGTGAAAGTTTGTGCATATTTATAATATTTAAAAAGTGAATGAAGAGGATGTACCAACAAGACAATTTCTTGTAATTTTTCCTTCCATTCATTATCCTTAACACAGGCTAATTCCTCAAAGGGTGTTTTATAATCCGTTCCGTCATCACGTATTAGGGAAGAATGTCGGTGGTGAGTGGCACTTTTCCGATCCACTATTTCACTTGACCATTCCCCATTTTCATGGTATAGGGTTATTTTTCCCCTGACCATATCAATAATAGCTGAGTGGCGCCGCAGCGTATCACACCCCAGCATTGCTTTAAATGGTAATCCTTGCGCTACCATAAACACCATAGGAATAGTTTTGCCTCTGCTGGATACTTCCATCATTACTTGTTGTCTTATTGTTTTGTTTGGCCTGCCAGTAGCACCTATTATTACCATGTTATTGACTGGTAGCATTGGTATGTCTTTCTTATATACTTCCTTTATTCTGTTATATTCTACTTTATCTAAAAGTGACACGTTCGCCCCGGTGTCAATCACCATCTCGGTTATAACTCCTTGCAACTTCGCCGTTATATAGATTATTTGATTGTCATTTTTATTTTGCGGTAATCCTTCTTCAGTGAGATCCTCTCGTATATTTTTCAAATAATTATTTTCTGTAATGATTATAATTTCATTCTTGCCTTTTTCTGTTTGTGTATACCCTTTCAATCCCAGCAGTGAGGGGCTACTTGACATTTCCACTGCTGAATTTAGTTTTCCACCCTATCCTGCGGATGATCATCTCGAGCAGTGTTTCCTGGGTTGCCATCATCTGGTCTAAACTCTCTATTATTTTCTTGGTTCCTAGATAGGTCATCCTCTCGACTTCTATTACTGTGTTGATTTCGTCTGTCATCGTTCCCTCGGTTACTGTTCCAATAATCTCTTCCATTGTCAAAATTCCTTCTGCCTGTACTGTACCGGTTATTATTATGGTTATTATAATGGTTATTATTCTGATAATTATTAATGCGGTGGTTATTATTCATATGATTACTACTATTATTTCGGTTATAATTACTATAGTTGTACCTATTGATTCCCTGACGCTGTTCTCTATTTTGATCTTCCCTTCTATTGTTCGGATAGTCGTTTTGTCTTCTATACCGCTGATAATAGTCTTCCATCTCATAACTTGCTAACAATGTTTCCATAGCTCCTATGGTCTTTACCTGACCATTGCGTCTAGCACGAACTATTTCTTCCTCGAAATGGTGTGACAGTTTGTTCCCAAACACTCCTCTGGTATTCGTGGTTCTAAATGATGCGCCAGACACACTTTTCCCAAAAAGTAGGTAGTTGGGGACTGTTCTTGATTAATGTTGAACCTTCCGTTGGTGATATTGTTTCTAATCATATTTTGTACAGAGTCCGACCAGTATTTTGATCTAAAAACTTTCTTAAATTCTTCATAATTATTTGTTTCGTTTCGAACAGCCGACCGCCAATTATCATTTATGTTTTAAAGCAGTCATCTAACAAATTCTTAATTATATTCCGTCAGTCTCTTTAATTCTACAGAACCATTCATCTATCCTATCTAAAAATTCAATGGGGTTTCCTCTATAAATCTTAAAATTAATGTTTTCCTTTTGGTCAGGTGCTATGTGGTGTGCCAAGTACATTGGTCTATTTTGTAAATTCTCGATTGACTCTTTTATATTAATTAACTCCTGATTTTGTATATTCTCAATGCTCCCTTTATTATGATCCACTTGAGTTTTCATTTGTATCATTTCACTGTTAACTAGTTCTATTCTTCCGGCTATGTTGATTTGTACTTCGTCTAATTTTTCTTGTGTTTCTGCTTGTACCTCCGTTATACTAATTTTGTTATTAATTTCAATGTTATTTACTCGGGTAGTCACCTCTTCCTTGAACCCTAGAAGTTCCTCTTTTACTAAATATCACTATTACATTAACGACTCGGAACACTAGGTTTTTGATAAGTAAAAGCATAAAGTTTTACCTTACAGCCTTAACCGGTTTTCTCCTTTAAAAGGCTTCTTCAGAGGCTGCCGCAGGTAGCGCTGTCCGTCTTGTTGTGGGTGATGGAATCGAATTTCGAAAGATCGATGCTGTGTGTGTGTGTGTGTGTGTGTGTGGGGGGGGGGATATGAATAATAGCACGGTATTCTTCTCGTTTCTCTCTCTGTACGCTATAAATTATTTAAAACACACTAAATCATCAACAAATAATAATGATTCATCAATTTCAGGAAGGATTCTTTATTTTTATATTTGTCTTTTTAAAACAGATGTTATCTCTTTGCACAGTTACAACACATCGATCACACTGGAATGAATCGATTAGTTACAGAATCAGAATTTTAGATGTTTAATTTTAATTATATTGTTATTTTTTCTTAATCTCAGGGTTCGAAAGGTTCTTGTGACTATTAGGAAGGTCAGAAAATGCTAAATAAAATTACAAGGTATTACAATTTAATTATAAAATCTTATTAATCTTAAACGTAAGTAGAGTTTTAACGTCTGTTGACTAAGTTACTTGTAATGGCAGCGCACCAATAAACTCGTGCCTCGTCATGGTTGATCAACTAAGATGCAGATGTATAAATCATTGCCAGCCTCCACTCCAGTTTCAAAATAAAGTTTGGTGTTTTGATCCCTGGATGAAGCAGAAATTCCAATTCTTAATCTTTGCTAATGTTAAAGTTCTTGTGGTTACGGGTACCAATGGATTTTGTGTAGTAATAGTTTTCTTCACTTAGTCGTAAGAAAGTGAGGTTCAGAGTGCAATTTTAATTTTTTTTTTGTCTTTTATAGTACTTAATTACTTTAATTTCTTTAGGTCCTTTGTTGTCATCATTTATTTATTATTTAAATTTCATTATTAGTCATTGTACTGGAATTAATTTGTAAATTTATTCCTTTAGATTTTTCTTTAAATTTACTGATAGGCTGAATTATACTCTCTTATAGATGACCATCGAAAGTTAGCAAACTTCCTTTTTCTGTTAATTATTAGTTATTAATTTACTAGGCAATTTATTCTTTATATTTTTTCTGGTTTTTCTCGGTTCATCAAGCTGAACCGTCCTCGTTCATAGATCACAATAGAGTGTCATTGAATAAACAAAATTTCTCGCATTTTGTCGTCCTTGACAACCAGTCTGTCTTCTGTTATTGGTTAATATTTGTAATACTAGGGCCATAATTAAAAAAAAATGTTCTTGCACTTACTTAATAAAAAATACTCCTTTACTAAAGTCACATTATATCATATTAAATTTTCACATATCCTTTGTTATAAAATGATATACATTTTGCTACCTTTTTCCTCTTAATTTCCTTAGTCTAACAAGTACTATCTTCTCATTACAAAATACTAATTTTGGGCCTATTTTTTCTATTACATATATTATGATTTTATTGTATTTTAAGTCACTTATCTGTTATTAATAACTACTACTGCTTTCTTCTAATTCATTATATTACATTTAGTGTTTTTACATTTTTAGTTACCTAACTTTTCTGACATGACTTCCTGTACAATGTGTCACTGGCTTATGGCCAATCATTCAATTTTTATTCCATTCTGATTTTAATTTATTATTACTTAGTTTAGTATAGAACCCTTCATCTGTTTACAACATAATTACAATAAACCCTTTGGCATCTTATCACCAATTGTTGCCTTCCTGGCCAAGTTTACAATTATAATCTAGCAATACCTCCATTATCTATTTAATGTAAGTACCAAAATATTTACTCTTTATAAAGTTTAACATAAATTCTATGGTGACATGTTCGGTACCATAAATTAAATTAACATCAATTATTTGATATCCTCTTAAAGCAATTGCTTAACACCTCCTACATACAAAATACAACATAAATACCATGATAACAAAACAACATGATAAAACATGATAAATTAAATTAACATCAATTAATTAGTCTACTCTCAATGTAATCATTTTCGATCATTGACTAAACCGTCTATATTATTTTCCACATTACTTGACACTGTATTTATCACTCACACTTTGCACTGACCACTTCATAGTTTGTATTTATAAACATTTATTTGTGACTCTATTACCTTGTAATCTTATTTGATTTTATTTATTTATTTACTTAATAAGGGTTTACACTTCTGACCTTTATTAGCCCGAATAACTAGCGTTTTTCATTATGATAATTATAAATTTTTATGTAACGTAGGGGACCTTGGTTTTGTTACGTTACAATGTGTATCTAATCCAATGTACTTGGTCCATTTCTGGAGCAGCGGTGAACCAATGACAAGTGTTTTTAACTGAACGAGTACGCTAATCAAAAGAGAAACAAAGTAACATGTGATATTGTTTTTCTTCTATCGTTGGGATAAAAACTTTAGGTAATTAGTAGACAAATAAGTACGGAAAATAAGAAAACTGTTCAGGAAACACCAAAATTATTTCTGAAACATTTCTATCTCAGCTCTTTCAATACACAGAATATACTGTTGAATGCAGAATGGAGTGTGTATTTTCACTGTCTTTACCTGGTCCCTACCACCTATGAAATGTGATGTACATGTAAAATGATCAGTATGGGTCTAAACAAAATGCAGAAATTAAAAACCTCAATCCTAAGTATGCCTGAATGTCACACAAATTATTTAAATTTAACAATTCTCTACATATTTAACTGCCTACCAAAAAGCTTCTGATATGGTCAAATAGATGCATTTGTGAAGCATCTTATGTGACAGAAGTACACCAGCATCTGACTGTACTATTATAGGTTATTGAGTCAAACAAAGCAACCATATGAGTTAAAGGCTTGGGAAACCACCAAATTCAATGTGAAGGCTGGTTTGCATCAGGGGACATATCTATAGTGATCACGTAATGAGAGTTGCACTTTATGACTAGAATGGAGATGTATCAATGGGTGGTCAAAAAGACAACAATGTACCGTTGTTAATTAATAATGTACAGAGTTAATTAATAAAGTGGGAGCCTATTGTAGTGATAAAGGTTACTGAATCATGATAAAACCAAAATCATGTCTGTCGATCATCAGAACAACAACCGTTCAGACAGAAGAAAATAGCACTACACGGTGTTATTAATAATTATATGTGTACTGGAATTCACTGAGTTTGCTTGGTACAACTAAGACATACCTTTTGGGTGAAATCGACTATGAACTGCTTGGTAAGAATATGAAATTACTGAGATGGCGGTAAATGAAACAACAGAGGACAAGTGGAGTCATTGTATGCAGCATATAATCAAGGAAGATGATAAGCTATGGCAACTCTCCCACATTACCGACGTTGTTGTGGACAATCTTATTAATAATAACGGTGACACAAGTAGTGATACAAGTTCAGACAAATATGCAAGGCATTGAATTACTTTCTGACAACAACTGATAGTATTCAGTATACTGGTAATTATCACAGCTTCAATTTTACTTTTAAATAAACTTTACTTTTTAGTTTGTTGCGATATTTAAACGATCAATAAAAAAATTAATTGGTATTATTAATATTAACTGGTATTATAAAATGTTCCACTGTTGGTCTGACACTGTCACACCAATTTTACTTTGGTCGGGACAAATTAGCACATTGTTTGTAAAATGTTCGTGCATTTATACAGTGGCAATATTATATGTACCCTGTCTGTACTCCTTCTGTCAGAGTGAAATGCCTCTAATTCAAGTAGCAAATAGCGTTTCAATGTGCCACACCTGTTTGTTTACATCAGGATTAAGCTAAGAACGGAAACAGTATAGAAGCAAACACTTGACCAGAGAGTATATTAATCACAATGGTTCATGCATGATGTACTGCAACTAAGAAGATATAGTTATAGTGGTTTTATATGAGAGCAAGTCTGATCAACCATCTAGCACAGTCAATGTACTATATTTATTTGTGTTTTGATTTATATAATTGACACTTAAGTTCTACTTTCATTGTTATATTTTGCTATATGTAAAAGAAATTTTATATGTCGTACCAAAAATTATATGCTAGCATAACCTTTTGATGCTACAAGATGTTACAGAATTCACAGTTTATCTAACTGCATGAATTCTTCAAATACAGAGAATTAAAAACTGTCAAATAGTAACGTTTAACCAGCTATCGACTTTCTTTCTTAACACTCATCAGTATCCTATATGTCAGTAAAATATGTCCACTGTGATTAGTGTGCAAAAGTGCTTCCATCTTGTATTGTTCTACCTTGCCAACAAAATTTAACCATGTGGGCATGTTCCATCATTTCCCAGCAGCAGTTAAAGTGTTAAACATTATACATCTTGATTGTACTCAGCTTCAACTCCATTTCGAAAAAATCTGCTCAAAAATTTGATAACAACTTCCTTAACCTTTCCCATATTTTGCAAACTACTAATATTCCCATACATAATCTTTTTCATCATTCTGTACATATTCGTTTTCAGGAAATTTCTGTTATTTCCAAAAATGTATTAAAACCAATATATGGGCACATTACATTAAAGTAATAATAATTAATGATAGATAACAAAACTTAACAAAAGACAACACAAAACTACCTGGCAGACTGGAAATTACTGACTTATCAATTAGACCATTGGTTTTGACTTACATAAATAGACGGTTAACTAAAGGGGCAAACGCCTAACATACACATTTTCAATTTCTGTCAGTTCAGTGTATCAGTTAACTGAAGGATATTTGCTTATACAAACAATATGAGAACTACACTTTATATTTACCTTTGCTTCTCCTGCCTCATCTATTAGTTATGGCGCCAGATTCATTGTCACAGCTCTAGCAACACACAAAACCATAACTAAAGCCGATTACGAATATAAGAGCCTGATCTTTGTGTACAGTAACCTCTACATGCTGTGTAACCATTTCCATTTTAAATATCTACATTTATATAGCACATTACCTCAGCCTTTTGTGGTAACAGGTAAGTCAATCAATGAATGTAATTCTACAAAAAAACAAGTACAATATTCAGGATTCCAAAATACCACATTCCATTCTGGTTACACAATTCTAAAATGGAATTTACCACTCTCATTTGTTAACATAACGTTATCTGATCTACAGTTAAACGAATAAAAATAAATATATGTTTACATATTTTGAAAACAATAAATTTACACATCATTCTTGCGTTATGACACTATTTTACATAACCTATGTTTCACCAATTTACATACTAAGCTTACCTACTTTTGTAAGTTGCGTGCTTAAACGTTTAAACGGTTCCGGGCAGGTTTCACCAAGAAACCTTAAACAACAGGTGGTACAGCAACCTATGGCATTTAATTTTAAATATAATTCCTTAAGATCTGAAGTTAACTCAGCAATATCCATTTCTTCTCCCACAGAAATGAAATTTATAAGGTTATATACAGCAGTTAACAAAACGGCTACACGATTTGTACGTAAACCAGTGAATATGTAGTCACTCATAAGTAAACGTTTTCTGGAATCAATTCCTCTGTAAAAACACGCTAAAAAAAGTAATGGTAATTACAAACAACACATTGCTTCAACAACCGGTCACGCACAAACCCACTCAAGTCAAGCGACCTCCCACTGTTGTCAATATTACTCAACGGCAAAGAGTATACATTAACATGGTCGGCCAAGGCACATGGTACTAATAGTACGAATCCTGGGCCAGGGTCACCAGTTACCACTCAACGTTAGCGATTTACACAGAGCACACCACATAATATAATGTAAAAGCAAGGAACATTCATATTTTCTTGCCACAGCAATGTCAATGGCGGAACCAAATTTTTTTTTTTGTATTCATTGGCGGAACCAAACCTATTCTTTCACATTTTTTACTTCCATATTCCTTAAGGAATGGAAGTATGGTGATGGCAAAAAAAATCGTGTTCGAGATTATTGCAGATTCTGATTCTACTACACTCAAAACATGAAAAAAAGTCGTTTTCCGAAAAGTGTCTGTGTGTCTGTCTGTCTATCTATCTGTCTGTCTGTGTGTCTGTCTGTCTATAGATTTTTTTCTATGGCAAACGATAACTGCCGCAAATTCAAACAGAATCAAATAATTTTTTGCATACAGTCCGGTTTTGCAGAGTTCTCGCGACCTATTGTTTTTGGTGAAGATCGGTTGAGGGAAAGGGGTAGTTTACCTGCAACGGTTTTTTTTTAGCAAGGGAAATTTTGTTTGTTTGGCAAACGATAACAGCCGCAAATTCAAACAGAATCAAATAATGTTTCGCATACAGCCCTGAATTGTAGAGTTCTCAAGACCTATTGTTTTTGGTGAAGATCGGTTAAGGGAAAGGGGTAGTTTACCTGTAACGTTTTATGTTTTAACAAGGGTATTTCCTATGGCAAACGATAACAGCCGCAAATTCAAACAGAATGAAAAGATTATTTGCATACAGCCCTAAATTGTAGAGTTCTCAATACCTTTTGTTTTTGGTAAAGATCGGTTAAGGGAAAGGGGTAGTTTACCTACAACGTTTTTTTAACAAGGGTATTTTCTATGGCAAACGATAACAGCCGCAAATTCAAACAGAATCAAATAATTTTCTGCATACAGCCCTGATTTGTAGAGTACTCAAGACCTATTGTTTTTGGTGAAGATCGGTTGAGGGGAAGGGGTAGTTTACCAGCAACGTTTTTTATCATGCGTATTTTCTATGGCAAACGACAACTGCCGCAAATTCAAACAGAATCAAATAATTTTTTGCATACAGCCCTGATTTGTAGAGTACTCGCGACCTATTGTTTTTGGTGAAGATCGGTTGAGGGGAAGGGGTAGTTTACCTGAAACGGTTTTTTTTATCAAGGGAATTTTTTTTTTTTTGGCAAACGATAACAGCCGCAAATTCAAACAGAATCAAATAATGTTTCGCATACAGCCCTGAATTGTAGACTTCTCAAGACCTATTGTTTTTGGTGAAGATCGGTTGAGGGAAAGGGGTAGTTTACCTGCAACGTTTTTTTAACAAGGGTATTTTATATGGCAAACGATAACAGCCGCAAATTCAAACAGAATCAAATAATGTTTTGCATACAGTCCTGATTTGTAGAGTACTCAAGACCTATTGTTTTTGGTGAAGATCGGTTAAGGGGAAGGGGTAGTTTACCTGCAACCTTTTACGTTTTATTTTCTATGGCAAACGATAACAGCCGCAAATTCAAACAGAATCAAATAATGTTTTGCATACAGCCCTGATTTGTAGAGTACTCAAGACCTATTGTTTTTGGTGAAGATCGGTTAAGGGGAAGGGGTAGTTTACCTGCAACGTTTTTTTATCAAGCGTATTTTCTATGGCAAACGATAACAGCCGCAAATTCAAACAGAATCAAATAATTTTTTGCATACGTCCCTGAATTGTAGAGGTCTCAATGACTTTCGATTTTGGTGAAGATCGGTTAAGGGGAAGGGGTAGTTTACCTGCAACCTTTTACGTTTTAACAAGAGTAAAGTACTTGAAAATTTATTTAAACTTTTTGAAACAATGGTAATTGTTAAAAATAAAATAATTTTGTTGCCAGGCAATAAAATTATAATTTTTTCATTTTAATGTAATATAATATTTTTCATTTAATACAGCAATAAAAAGGCAGGTAAGACACAGCCTGGCTGTTTGGCTGAAAATGATTTTAAATATAAATCTTAGAATATGGAAGTCATGTATGGTTCTCCATACCGATATTTTACTTCCATATTCCTTAAGGAATGGAAGTATGGTGATGGCAAAAAAAATCGTGTTCGAGATTATTGCAGATTCTGATTCTACTACACTCAAAACATGAAAAAAAGTCGTTTTCCGAAAAGTGTCTGTGTGTGTGTCTGTCTGTCTAGTTGTCTATCTGTCTATCTGTAGATTTTTTTCTATGGCAAACGATAACTGCCGCAAATTCAAACAGAATCAAATAATTTTTTGCATACAGCCCTGATTTGCAGAGTACTCGCGACCTATTGTTTTTGGTGAAGATCGGTTGAGGGAAAGGGGTAGTTTACCTGCAACGGTTTTTTTTTAGCAAGGGTAATTTTGTTTGTTTGGCAAACGATAACAGCCGCAAATTCAAACAGAATCAAATAAAGTTTCGCATACAGCCCTGAATTGTAGAGTTCTCAAGATCTGCTGATTTTGGTGAAGATCGGTTAAGGGAAAGGGGTAGTTTACCTGTAACGTTTTATGTTTTAACAAGGGTATTTCCTATGGCAAACGATAACAGCCGCAAATTCAAACAGAATCAAAAGATTATTTGCATACAGCCCTAAATTGTAGAGTTCTCAAGACGTATTGTTTTTGGTGAAGTTCGGTTGAGGGAAAGGGGTAGTTTACCTGCAACGTTTTTTTAACAAGGGTATTTTCTATGGCAAACGATAACAGCCGCAAATTCAAACAGAATCAAATAATGTTTTGCATACAGCCCTGATTTGTAGAGTACTCAAGACCTATTGTTTTTGGTGAAGATCGGTTAAGGGAAAGGGGTAGTTTACCAGTAACGTTTTATGTTTTAACAAGGGTATTTCCTATGGCAAACGATAACAGCCGCAAATTCAAACAGAATCAAAAGATTATTTGCATACAGCCCTAAATTGTAGAGTTCTCAAGACCTATTGTTTTTGGTGAAGATCGGTTGAGGGAAAGGGGTAGTTTACCTGCAACGTTTTTTTAACAAGGGTATTATCTATGGCAAACGATAACAGCCGCAAATTCAAACAGAATCAAATAATGTTTTGCATACAGCCCTGGTTTGTAGAGTACTCAAGACCTGTTGTTTTTGGTGAAGATCGGTTAAGGAGAAGGGGTAGTTTACCTGCAACGTTTTTTTATCAAGCGTATTTTCTATGGCAAACGATAACAGCCGCAAATGCAAACAGAATCAAATAATGTTTTGCATACGTCCCTGAATTGTAGAGGTCTCAATGACTTTCGATTTTGGTGAAGATCGGTTAAGGGGAAGGGGTAGTTTACCTGCAACATTTTATGTTTTATCAAGGGTAATTTTTATATGACCAACGATAACTGCCGTACATTAAAACAGAATCAACTACTCTTCTGCATACCTTTTTGAATTATACAGAACTCAAGGTTTGTTGATTTTGTTGATGATCGGTTAAGGTAAAGGGGTAGTTTACCGGCAACATTTTATGTTTTATCAAGGGTAATTTTTATATGACCAACGATAACTGCCGTACATTAAAACAGAATCAACTACTCTTCTGCATACCTTTTTGAATTATACAGAACTCAAGGTCTGTTGATTTTGTTGAAGATCGGTTGAGGGAAAGGGGTAGTTTACCTGCAACGGTTTTTTTTATCAAGGAATCAAATAATGTTTCGCATACAGCCCTGAATTGTAGAGTTCTCAAGACCTATTGTTTTTGGTGAAGATCGGTTAAGGGAAAGGGGTAGTTTACCAGTAACATTTTATGTTTTAACAAGGGTATTTCCTATGGCAAACGATAACAGCCGCAAATTCAAACAGAATCAAAAGATTATTTGCATACAGCCCTAAATTGTAGAGTTCTCAAGACCTATTGTTTTTGGTGAAGATCGGTTAAGGGAAAGGGGTAGTTTACCAACAACGTTTTTTTATCAAGGGTATTTTCTATGGCAAACGATAACAGCCGCAAATTCAAATAGAATCAAATAATTTTCTGCATACAGCCCTGATTTTTAGAGTTCTCAAGACCTATTGTTTTTGGTGAAGATCGGTTAAGGGGAAGGGGTAGTTTACCAGCAACGTTTTTTATCAAGCGTATTTTCTATGGCAAACGATAACTGCCGCAAATTCAAACAGAATCAAATAATGTTTTGCATACGTCCCTGAATTGTAGAGGTCTCAAGGACTTTCGATTTTGGTGAAGATCGGTTAAGGGGAAGGGGTAGTTTACCTGCAACCTTTTACGTTTTAACAAGAGTAAAGTACTTGAAAATTTATTTAAACTTTTTGAAACAATGGTAATTGTTAAAAATAAAATAATTTTGTTGCCAGGCAATAAAATTAAAATTTTTTCATTTTAATGTAATATAATATTTTTCATTTAATACGGCAATAAAAAGGCAGGTAAGACACACACACACACACACACACACACACACACACACACACACACACACACACACACACACACACACACACACACACACACACACACACACACACACACACACACACAATTCACGTTATTCCTGGCCTCACTCATGTTTATTTTCTTACGTTTGCACGCTTTTTAAATGGAAAGTGCCGAAACCCACACCAACATAACGCGTGCAAGCCGAAAAAATGGACAACAATTTGCTTACTGGCGAAGCTAGTAGTTAATGAATGGGTAGGCAAAAATCTTATCTTAAATTTTTTTTAAGGAATCACTAAAAGGACGGTGGGTCAAATCGGACGCTGAGGTAGAGTTTGCTGTAACCGAATGGTTCCACAAACAGCCGTAAGAATTTTACTAGCAGGGAATCTACAGGTTAGTGCAACAGTGGAACTCATGTTTTAATGTTATTGGAGACTTCTTTTAAAATCGTTGAATAAAAAATGCTTTACAGCTCTATACGTGTGTCTATTGAACAATCCTTGTATTAGTCATACAGAATAATACAACTGATTGAACTTCAAATTTTTAAACTTGATTAGTTTCTATATATATGTTTAATGTTACAAATAATTCAAATAACAATCTTGATCATCTGTTAGTTCAGCGGAATAACAGTGACACTTTTAATAACCGCATAAAATAATCACTTAGAAACAACACAGGCGCTTTAACTTAACTGTTTGGACCACAGAAGTGAGGCATGCCTCAACGCTCTATGTGTACAGCGCGGGACAATCCCCCCTCCCTACACTTCCCTATCACACCACTACATTGCTTACATACGATGTATACAAAAAACGCTGAGGCAAGTTCAGGTTGCCTCATTCGCTTTAAACGAACTATGCCGAATCTCACCTGTCACCATCTAGCGGTCGCTCAATAAAGCACGTTTCGGTTTAATAAATTTGACAGCCGCAGTAACAATGTATAATCTTTACGTTATGTAGTTCATACGTATTTATAATTTTTATTCTACAGAATTTTTTAGGGTAGGCATTGCCTCAATTGCCTCCATGTAACTTCGCCACTGATATATATGTGTACAACGTTATCGGCAACAAAGAAGTAGTTTTTGTTAAAATTCCTTCCCGGGATATTTGGCCGTAGTCCAATGTTTTCTACAAAACCAGACATTTCGGCAATGCCATCGACTTCCATCATCAGTGAAAATCGAGTGCGATAACGTGAGGTGGTATACGTTAGTGACCACAGTACTGTGGTTAAGGCTGAAGCAGTAAGTAGAAAGAAGTAGTTTCTATGGTAATATTTCATTTCGAAAATGATTTTAAATATAAATCTTAGAATATGGAAGTCATGTATGGTTCTCCATACCGATATTTTATTCTGTGTATAATTAATTAGGTTACATTCTAGATTAGTTGCCTACCACCACCGAGTGGTGGGTCGTTCGCGTGCTCACAGGTACGTCCATGATCAGGACAATCGACTTACTACCCCTGCGCTCGTGGCGCACGACCTGACATTTTGGAATTCGCCGTTGTGAAGGGTGTTGTCTCCCCGATCGAGGTAACCATGTTGTCGGATCTGTCTTCCGACAACTGTCCCATACAGGTGCACATGGCTACCCGACACACGATTGGGAGAGGAGCTAGGCGGGTAGTCGAGTGAAATCGGTACAGGCCTACCTTCTGTCGAAGGCTTCCCGAAACGGTTCCGCTGGACTCTGTCCACCAGATCGACGAGGAAGTTGCCACGTTCGTTGTCTCTTCCGTCCAGTTGTGTTCACAGATGAAGCCCAATCTCACGCTCGACTACCGCCGGATCCCTGAGGAAGTCTGTCTTCTCGCTTAAGAGAAGAACACGCTTCGGAGACGATGGCAGCGAACGTGAGATCCGGTTGACAAAGCCAGTTTCTCCTCCCAGGCAAGTTGTGTCATGATTGTCATCATCGCAAACTCCGACGAAGCTGCTGGGAGTTTGCGGTCGCCCAAATGGTTGATACCTCATCGGAGGAGAACTCTGTGTACAAGACACCTCCTACGTTGAAAAGGAAGAGGCGTCGACCTCCACTCCGCCCATCACTGGAGCTGCGGGACATCCTTTGTTAAGTTAGAGGAGAAATCGGAGTTTCTGGGCGAGTCTTTGGAGCGACAATTCACTCCGAACTCGTCTGCCGACTCTGACTCCGATGAGGAAATACAAGACGAGGTTGAGAATTACCTGGGCCCCAATCACCGCCTAACCCGTACTCACTTCAGAGGCAGAGGTTTCGGAATGGCGTTTAGCACTTAGACCCCGGAAGAGCCCTGGTCGGACGGTGTAACGAACATCGTGTTACAGACTTCCGGACAGGGGAGTTCGCTTCGCCGCCGTCCTGTTCAACGCCTTCTTACGGTTCGCCTACTTTTTACTTCCATATTCCTTAAGGAATGGAAGTATGGTGATGGAAAAAAAAATCGTGTTCGAGATTATTGCAGATTCTGATTCTACTACACTCAAAACATGAAAAAATATCGGTATGGAGAACCATACATGACTTCCATATTCTAAGATTTATATTTAAAATCATTTTCAGCCAAACAGCCAGGCTGTGTCTTACCTGCTTTTTTATTGCTGTATTAAATGAAAAATATTATATTACATTAAAATAAAAAAATTATAATTTTATTGCCTGGCAACAAAATTATTTTATTTTTAACAATTACCATTGTTTCAAAAAGTTTAAATAAATTTTCAAGTACTTTACTCTTGTTAAAACGTAAAAGGTTGCAGGTAAACTACCCCTTCCCCTTAACCGATCTTCACCAAAATCGAAAGTCATTGAGACCTCTACAATTCAGGGAAGTATGCAAACCATTATTTGATTCTGTTTGCATTTGCGGCTGTTATCGTTTGCCATAGAAAATACGCTTGATAAAAAAACGTTGCAGGTAAACTACCCCTTCTCCTTAACCGATCTTCACAAAAAACAATAGGTCTTGAGTACTCTACAAATCAGGGCTGTATGCAAAACATTATTTGATTCTGTTTGAATTTGCGGTTGTTATCGTTTGCCATAGAAAATACCTTGTTAAAAAAACGTTGCAGGTAAACTACCCCTTTCCCTCAACCGATCTTCACCAAAAACAATAGGTCTTGAGAACACTACAATTTAGGGCTGTATGCAAATAATCTTTTGATTCTGTTTGAATTTGCGGCTGTTATCGTTTGCCATAGGAAATACCCAATGTTAAAACATAAAACGTTACAGGTAAACTACCCTTTTCCCTTAACCGATCTTCACCAAAAACAATAGGTCTTGAGTACTCTACAAATCAGGGCTGTATGCAAAACATTATTTGATTCTGTTTGAATTTGCGGCTGTTATCGTTTGCCATAGAAAATACCCTTGTTAAAAAAACGTTGCAGGTAAACTACCCCTTTCCCTCAACCGAACTTCACCAAAAACAATCGGTCTTGAGAACTCTACAATTTAGGGCTGTATGCAAATAATCTTTTGATTCTGTTTGAATTTGCGGCTGTTATCGTTTGCCATAGGAAATACCCTTGTTAAAACATAAAACGTTACAGGTAAACTACCCCTTTCCCTTAACCTTAAAATAAAATAATTTTGTTGCCAGGTAACAAAAATAAAGTCATTTTGATTATAAAATATAAATATTTACAACAAGAAAAGAATTTTCAGTTTTCAAAATTTAAATATATTTTTATAAAACAATGGGTTCTTCATTGAGGTGGGGACCATGTCACTCACTCCATCTCAAGCCTCTCCCATTTTGCAGAAAAAGAGGACCCTGTCAAGGCTGATACTTTGACGACAGTGACAGGGCTTTCCACCAAATTCAGCAGAGTGACAGGTAGGCCCAACTCTGATTGGCTCCTCAGATTTCCCCAGCGTTAGTAGGTTCTATGAAAATATTTTATTTCAAAAATGATTTTAAATATAAATCTTAGATATGTTTTATAAATCTCATGTTGTATGTTTTAACATGGGTAATTTTTTATATGACGAACCATAACTGCCGTAAATTCAAACAGAATCAAATAATTTTTTACATATGTACCTGAGCTATAGAGAACTCAATGTCTGTTGATTTTGGTGAAGATCGGTTACGGGGAAAGGGCAGTTTACCTGAAACATTTTTTGTTGTAACATGAGTAAAGTACTTAATTTTGATAAAGTATCCTGATAAGATCTTAATAATCCACTGTAGAAACATAGATGAAATATCTATAAATGTAGAGGCTAGTTGAACGGGCTGGGGGTAATTTTCTATAAATCAAAATTATAGTGAAGGGGGAGGGGATAATTTTTTTTTATATGTGTACTACGTTATTGGCAACAAAGAAGTATTTTTTTGTTAAAATTCCTTCCCTGGCTGTTTGGCTGAAAATGATTTTAAATATAAATCTTAGAATATGGAAGTCATGTATGGTTCTCCATACCGATATTTTCTATGGCAAACGATAACTGCCGCAAATTCAAACAGAATCAAATAATTTTTTGCATACAGCCCTGATTTGTAGAGTACTCGCGACCTGTTGTTTTTGGTGAAGATCGGTTGAGGGAAAGGGGTAGTTTACCGGCAACGGTTTTTTTTTATCAAGGGACTTTTTTTTTTTGGCAAACGATAACAGCCGCAAATTCAAACAGAATCAAATAATGTTTCGCATACAGCCCTGAATTGTAGAGTTCTCAAGACCTATTGTTTTTGGTGAAGATCGGTTAAGGGAAAGGGGTAGTTTACCAGTAACATTTTATGTTTTAACAAGGGTATTTCCTATGGCAAACGATAACAGCCGCAAATTCAAACAGAATCAAAAGATTATTTGCATACAGCCCTAAATTGTAGAGTTCTCAAGACCTATTGTTTTTGGTGAAGATCGGTTAAGGGAAAGGGGTAGTTTACCAACAACGTTTTTTTATCAAGGGTATTTTCTATGGCAAACGATAACAGCCGCAAATTCAAATAGAATCAAATAATTTTCTGCATACAGCCCTGATTTTTAGAGTTCTCAAGACCTATTGTTTTTGGTGAAGATCGGTTAAGGGGAAGGGGTAGTTTACCAGCAACGTTTTTTATCAAGCGTATTTTCTATGGCAAACGATAACTGCCGCAAATTCAAACAGAATCAAATAATGTTTTGCATACGTCCCTGAATTGTAGAGGTCTCAAGGACTTTCGATTTTGGTGAAGATCGGTTAAGGGGAAGGGGTAGTTTACCTGCAACCTTTTACGTTTTAACAAGAGTAAAGTACTTGAAAATTTATTTAAACTTTTTGAAACAATGGTAATTGTTAAAAATAAAATAATTTTGTTGCCAGGCAATAAAATTAAAATTTTTTCATTTTAATGTAATATAATATTTTTCATTTAATACGGCAATAAAAAGGCAGGTAAGACACACACACACACACACACACACACACACACACACACACACACACACACACACACACACACACACACACACACACACACACACACACACACACACACACACACACACACACACACACACACACACAATTCACGTTATTCCTGGCCTCACTCATGTTTATTTTCTTACGTTTGCACGCTTTTTAAATGGAAAGTGCCGAAACCCACACCAACATAACGCGTGCAAGCCGAAAAAATGGACAACAATTTGCTTACTGGCGAAGCTAGTAGTTAATGAATGGGTAGGCAAAAATCTTATCTTAAATTTTTTTTAAGGAATCACTAAAAGGATTATACGATAGTTTATGAAATGGTTAATAATACGTCAGTGGAAGGTGTAATGAGAAATTAGCAGAAATGGAAGCCTGGGGAATGTTAACTGTTCTGTAGATACAATTTTGTCAGAATGTTTGGAAATGATCATCAACATTGAAGAAAAAGTAAGCATATTAAGAAACATATGTAAGTACTTATTATAAAAAAATAATGTTTGTTTTTTGATAAAGTCACTTTGATTATAAAATATAAATATTTACAACAAGAAAAGAATTTTCAGTTTTCAAAATTTAAATATATTTTTATAAAACAATGGGTTCTTCATTGAGGTGGGGACCATGTCACTCACTCCATCTCAAGCCTCTCCCATTTTGCAGAAAAAGAGGACCCTGTCAAGGCTGATACTTTGACGACAGTGGCAGGGCTTTCCACCAAATTCAGCAGAGTGACAGGTAGGCCCAACTCTGATTGGCTCCTCAGATTTCCCCAGCGTTAGTAGGTTCTATGAAAATATTTTATTTCAAAAATGATTTTAAATATAAATCTTAGATATGTTTTATAAATCTCATGTTTTATGTTTTAACATGGGTAATTTTTTATATGACGAACCATAACTGCCGTAAATTCAAACAGAATCAAATAATTTTTTACATATGTGCCTGAGCTATAGAGAACTCAATGTCTGTTGATTTTGGTGAAGATCGGTTACGGGGAAAGGGCAGTTTACCTGAAACATTTTTTGTTGTAACATGAGTAAAGTACTTAATTTTGATAAAGTATCCTGATAAGATCTTAATAATCCACTGTAGAAACGTAGATGAAATATCTATAAATGAAGAGGCTAGTTGAACGGGCTGGGGGTAATTTTCTATAAATCAAAATTATAGTTGAAAGGGGAGGGGATAATATTTTTTATATGTGTACTACGTTATTGGCAAGAAAGAAGTATTTTTTTGTTAAAATTCCTTTCCTGGCTGTTTGGCTGAAAATGATTTTAAATATAAATCTTAGAATATGGAAGTCAAGTATGGTTCTCCATACCGATATTTTCTGAAGTGGAGCCAGGTGACGGTCACGATGATCCCGAAGTCGGGTAAAGACCCCAAGTTCGCCGACAACCTTCGGCTGTTGAGAAAGCGTTCGATCGTGTCTGGCATCCTGGACTCCTGTACAAACTGACAGAAGTTCAGCTTCCGGATTGCTACGTTCATCTGATCGTTATCTTTCTTTGGAACAGAATCTTCCGCGTGAGAGTGGATAGCATTCTTTCTTTGGAAATAATTACGGCTGGTGTACTTCATGGAAGCGTCTTAGGTGCCCTACTTTTCTTTGTGTACGTCAATGGCGTGCCCATGTTGCCTGAAACCCTATTGGCCATGTTCGCCCGCAGACGACATGGCAACGTATGCTATCGATCGTAACGCGAAAATTGCCGTTATATGGCTCCAAGGATACGTTATGGCTTGACGCATACGTTGGGTTGGCGGTGAAATGGAGGGTCTCCATTAACGCGACCAAGAGCACAACTACGGTATACGTAGTCTTCTCCAGACGTGTAAGACTCCCTCCCATACTATAAATAGGCGATACTCTACTAGAGTACCTCGGGCTTCACCTCGATCGACGTCTCATCTGATGGACTTATTTCGAGCAAGTAGCCCACAAAAATGCCCACTAATTGTATCAACTCCGACCTTTGCTCGCAGCAATGACCTGCCGCATGGGCAAAATCGTCGTTACAACGTACGTGACACGGATTATTACCTACGCGATCCCAGTGTGGGGCGTCTTCCGCTTCTTCGCAACGACTCATAAGCGAAAACTACACTTTCTCCTGAACCGAGGTTGCGCTGAAGCTTGCACAGCCCATTATCTAAAATTGAGTAGCCTGGTTACAAAGATGGCTATCTCCGTTTAGCAAAATTTTACAGGAGAGCAGAAAAACTGGTTTCTATAAAATTATTAATACTAACAACTTGAATTTTTTTCTGTAGATTCATGGTAGTCTAAAAATTGAAAAAGCACTAATATCTGCTTTCTTGAGTTAGAAAATAAGCAGAAATTTGCAGCTGAATTATGGAGTTGGCCATGTTTGTAACCAAGATCGGGAGTTGGCTGATTTTGTAACAAAGATAGGATACTGGTGACTGTTGCAGAAATTTAGTTATCAGGAGTATAAAATAAAAGTTTGTTGATAAACAGTAAAACAGTCATTTATTATCAAAAAACAATACACAGATTCAATAATACTTTTATTAAAAATGAAACAAATTTAATTAAACAGCAATATTACCAATACTGAAAGAACACAAATGTCAAAACAAAACTTTATTGGATGTCATTAACTTGCAAAATAATCTCAATAACATCATTGGGGTCTTGGGGAATATTCAGCGGCAAAATGTAACTTCCGGCGCCGCGCGTGTACTATATTTCGGTGTCCGATGTGTACATCCAACTGTTTTCTTCACAAGTAACTAATGCCAGCTTATGGAGGTTATGTACGACAATGTAACTTAAATAAAATTTACTTTGTCAGTGTACATTAAAAGGGTGTATTTATTGGAAGTACAGAAATTAGTTTATATTTATCGCACATAATTACGGTACAGAGACGATTTTGGGAGGTTGTTGCTAAGTTTAACAATATAACTTAACCTTTTACATTTTTAAAATTAATTAGACTTAACAAACGTTTCCTTAGTTAGTGTACATTCAAAGGCTGTATTTATTGTATGGATAAAAGGCTGTATATAACATTAACGGCTGTATTTATTCGAAGTAAGTAATGCCAGCTTATGGAGGTTATGTACGACAATGTAACTTAAATAAAATTTACTTTGTTCGTGTACATTAAAAGGGTGTATTTATTGGAAGTACAGAAATTAGTTTATATTTATCGCACATAATTACGGTACAGAGACGATTTTGGCAGGTTGTGGCTACGTTTAATTATTTAACTTAACCTTTTAGATTTTTAAAATTAATTAGACTTAACAGACATTTCCTTAGTTAGTGTACATTCAAAGGCTGTATTTATTGTATGGATAAAAGGCTGTATATAACATTAACGGCTGTATTTATTCGAAGTAAGTAATGCCAGCTTATGGAGGTTATGTACGACAATGTAACTTAAATAAAATTTACTTTGTCAGTGTACATTAAAAGGGTGTATTTATTGGAAGTACAGAAATTAGTTTATATTTATCGCACATAATTACGGTACAGGACGATTTTGGGAGGTTGTTGCTAAGTTTAACAATATAACTTAACCTTTTACATTTTTAAAATTAATTAGACTTAACAAACGTTTCCTTAGTTAGTGTACATTCAAAGGCTGTATTTATTGTATGGATAAAAGGCTGTATATAACATTAACGGCTGTATTTATTCGAAGTAAGTAATGCCAGCTTATGGAGGTTATGTACGACAATGTAACTTAAATAAAATTTACTTTGTTCGTGTACATTAAAAGGGTGTATTTATTGGAAGTACAGAAATTAGTTTATCGCACATAATTACGGTACAGAGACGATTTTGGCAGGTTGTGGCTACGTTTAATTATTTAACTTAACCTTTTAGATTTTTAAAATTAATTAGACTTAACAGACATTTCCTTAGTTAGTGTACATTCAAAGGCTGTATTTATTGTATGGATAAAAGGCTGTATATAACATTAACGGCTGTATTTATTCGAAGTAAGTAATGCCAGCTTATGGAGGTTATGTACGACAATGTAACTTAAATAAAATTTACTTTGTTCGTGTACATTAAAAGGGTGTATTTATTGGAAGTACAGAAATTAGTTTATCGCACATAATTACGGTACAGAGACGATTTTGGCAGGTTGTGGCTACGTTTAATTATTTAACTTAACCTTTTAGATTTTTAAAATTAATTAGACTTAACAGACATTTCCTTAGTTAGTGTACATTCAAAGGCTGTATTTATTGTATGGATAAAAGGCTGTATATAACATTAACGGCTGTATTTATTCGAAGTAAGTAATGCCAGCTTATGGAGGTTATGTACGACAATGTAACTTAAATAAAATTTACTTTGTCAGTGTACATTAAAAGGGTGTATTTATTGGAAGTACAGAAATTAGTTTATATTTATCGCACATAATTACGGTACAGAGACGATTTTGGGAGGTTGTTGCTAAGTTTAACAATATAACTTAACCTTTTAGATTTTTAAAATTAATTAGACTTAACAAACGTTTCCTTAGTTAGTGTACATTCAAAGGCTGTATTTATTGTATGGATAAAAGGCTGTATATAACATTAACGGCTGTATTTATTCGAAGTAAGTAATGCCAGCTTATGGAGGTTATGTACGACAATGTAACTTAAATAAAATTTACTTTGTCAGTGTACATTAAAAGGGTGTATTTATTGGAAGTACAGAAATTAGTTTATATTTATCGCACATAATTACGGTACAGAGACGATTTTGGGAGGTTGTTGCTAAGTTTAACAATATAACTTAACCTTTTACATTTTTAAAATTAATTAGACTTAACAAACGTTTCCTTAGTTAGTGTACATTCAAAGGCTGTATTTATTGTATGGATAAAAGGGTGTATATAACATTAACGGCTGTATTTATTCGAAGTAAGTAATGCCAGCTTATGGAGGTTATGTACGACAATGTAACTTAAATAAAATTTACTTTGTTCGTGTACATTAAAAGGGTGTATTTATTGGAAGTACAGAAATTAGTTTATCGCACATAATTACGGTACAGAGACGATTTTGGCAGGTTGTGGCTACGTTTAATTATTTAACTTAACCTTTTAGATTTTTAAAATTAATTAGAGTTAAAAGACATTTCCTTAGTTAGTGTACATTCAAAGGCTGTATATAACATTAAAGGCTGTCTTTATTCAAAGTACCGGAATTAAAACGTACTTCCAATTTAGAACCTAGTACAATCTAATGTATAACCAAACAAGTACATTAAAATCCTTGTTTCAACATAATGCAATAATAAGCAATGTGTAGTTTCTGTTAACATACAAATGATTAAGTATTAATAATGGGTTACAGTGGAATTTAATGTTACTACGGTCTGAATTAATGCAAATAAAATTGGGAGAATCTCGTAAACATATTAAAGAATGCTTGTATATTACACACAAAATTATTACAGTACGGACCTTTGTTAATGAATAGAAACAAATTTGACTCTATACTTTAGTATGTACCAATAAAATTCACCTTTTTTCAAATACCAATATCTGTTGTTGTTTTTCATACCCTTAAAAAAAGGTCATTAACAACATACATTATGAGAAAACGTGATTACAAATAACCAGCCATTAGTTACTTAGAAGAAAATAGATATAACATTTACAAACATCAAATCTTCAATTCTCTCCCTATTTGTTTTATAAAAACGAGTTTCTACTGCAGGTTTTAAGTCCACTAACTACTTAATTAAATATACATAATCGTTCCTGTATCTTGTTGGGTAACATTATATTAATACATCTGCTTCCTACTCATATGTGCAAACAATGTTTTTAATGTACGGTCCTAAAATCTTTATCAACACTTTATATCTTTAAAATTTAGACAAAGTCTAATGAGCAACTTGGCCTAACCTGAATTTACATGACCTGGCTCAGAACAACTTTATTTTGGCAAATACAAAGATGAAGACTGGTTGCAATTTCTTCAGGGCTCACACCTGCTGCCAGGCCTAGTTCTATAACATGATAAGGAAGAAATAAATCAGCCCAAACCTGCAACCGCTGTGGGAAGGCTTTTACACCATTACCAATAAGATTAATGATGTCATCTAAGAATAACTCATTAGCTTTATTTTTAACTTTCATTAGTTTTATCTTTTTTAACAATTTTTAATGCAGTTTACTGGAGTAAAATCTTCTTATTGATAATGTTCTTATCAGTTTCATTACATTATTCTTATCTCTTTTTATTACCGTATCTCAGACAATATTTATAGTATACAATTTAGTTAATGACTTAGTATTTTGTTCTTCATGTATCATGGTCATGAAATGGTTTAAGTTGGGGCCTATTTTATGTAAGGGGAAAACATAACGTTACAATATTGTAATTACTTTTATTTCTATAATTATTTATAAGTATTACTTTGTACAAACAAAACTGGCTTAGAAATGGGTCTACTTAGGAAATTATGGAATTCTGCTGAAATTTCGAATAGTTCTGGAGGGGAATTGATCCCCTGATAACCCCCCTCCGCAAGTTACTCCACTGATCCCACTCTACACAGTTCCAAGAAATCCTGTATTTAGTAGAGCTTCCCTTATGTGCCTGGTAAGTGAAGGAGAAGGGATCTATTTAACGTGCAAGTTGAAGAATATATTTAATTATTGCACTTAACTTGATATAAGTACTGATTACATTTCAGGATTATTATTTTCAGAAATAATGTATGTAAACCAGTTTTCCCCATATAAAGTTAATTAAAATTCTTTAATGCATAGCATTCCAGGCATTTACAGTAGTAGATTCGTTTTACTAAATTTGAATTTACACAAATAATTCTCTTTGATTAACCAGAGTTACACACACAAACTAAATGCTGTGTCCTCCTAGTGTATAAATTCAGCTAAAACAGTATTCCAAAAACTTACCTTGTTACTAGAATATGTGACATGATGAACTTTTCATCATGTGTTCAACTTTGTGTTGGGAGTTAAGCATTTTAATAATTTATATTTATGCAGGCATATAGCAAAATCTGATCATCATGGAAAAGGAATAAGGCATTTTGTAATAGCAATTAACTGATTAGATCCTGCTGTATTACTGAATCATATTACAAGACCAATTTTTGTTTAATTGAAAAGATATATTTTAATTGTTTCTTTTGGTGCAATCTGTAAATTCCATGACACACATCCATAAAGGTTTGAAAATATGCTTACTCCAGTTTTATAGGAATAAATTTAAAAACGTCAATGCTGCACACATGCTGACGTGAAGCCTTATTTCTTCATTCTGGCGATAGTCCTCTGTTAGGCCTACATCTTGGACCTTCCTCCACAAACACTTTCACGTGGAAGTAACATCCACTTATTTCAGCTGTGGGGAAAACATGACGAAGGGCCGCAATCGCAGAAGCCTCGAAGTCTACATTTACCACACTTGGACGCCAAACAAATCTGCATGGATTGTGTAGATTTGTGTAAATTCCTTACAACAGCTCTTGAATGTACCGTCCATTAAAAAATGCGAAGAGTTTCCTAGACATTCCTTTCCTTTGCTGCCACTAAAAACGATAATTCTCTCTTCTAATGCGTCATCTTTAAGAAGGAAACTGCTACCATCGCTCATTTTTAGAATGTCTTCTGAAAGAACAATATCCTCGCAATTCTTTGCTTCATGCTGGTTTCCTTGGGTTTTACACCAATGATCCCGAATGGCTCTCTTCAATGTTTCTGCATGGGGCATTACTGTGACAAAATCATAACCTCTATTATGAAGATCTCCAATTTCATCTGTGTATATCGCAGATAACTGAGTATTTTATTCACGTGCCCTCTTCTTCACCTTCTCCACACGCTTCCTCACTTCTAAGGACCCGTCATCAGGTGGTCCACACAAAAGTTTGGAAACATCTTCTTTCTTCGACCGCATCTTTCCTTTACAGCGATTGGACTTCTCCCGTAAACACATCCACGTAACAACACCTTCTTTCGACTCCCGAACTTTACGATACGCATAACCGTTGTAATGGGCACAAGGTTTACCCTTAGTAGTTGTAACAACTTTCATACTCGTCTTCACTCTACGAATGTCAAACTCAAAGTGACAAATACTTGGAGTGGATTCGTACTGGTAAACTGGTGGGCGGGTTCATTGACATGGTTCCACATTCTATCACACCCGAAAGGGTAGTGTCCGCAGGGCCGAGACGAGTTGCGCCAGGTGTACCTGAAAATGGTCGATGTGCGTGTGTGCATAAGAGAATAATCCCTTATTCTATACCTGACCACTCGAAACCCAAACACTCGAATTGAGCAACTGACCAGAAACTTTATATATAAAATCGAAGCGAATTTATTATATAAAACCATAAAACAAAGTTTGTCACAAACGATTGTTGGTAGATACGTTAGGCTAGAAATAATAAAACGCAGGGGGGGGGTCACAGCTACGTGGGGGACTCGAAGTAAAATGGGCGCATCTCGGACTATGACCCCGTCATAAAATTTTACAAGCGGGCGCACCTCAGATAAGACCTGTCCGCAAACCTCCGGTATAGAAATACTTTTGGAATTTTGTCATCCCTCTCTCAGGTAGCAAAAGGCCTAGTGTCCGCAAATCTCCGGAAATAGCTTGTTTTCGCAAATCTCCGTGTCCACATCTCTCCGGTATTCACAAAATTTGCCGCCAGTTCCCTACTTTGCCTATGCATAAATCTGCCTCTGGAGTACATACTGCACCTGAACAGTAGTAAGAATGATTTAGTATCCTTTAGAGTTATTCACTGTCCTTTTGAAATAACATGTGTCGTTAATTTTAGTAGACTTTAAATTTAATACAGAGAGTCTTTAAATTTGTTTTAAAATTTACCCGTTTATTCCTAAAGGTCTTGAATTTTGCTTAGAATAGTCAAAGACCAAATGCCATTTGTACAGCATGTGGTAAAATTGTGTTGTTACGATGGCGGTAACTGAAAAAGTTATCATGCTTGTCCACCGAATTTGTTACATTTTAAATCAGTGTTGTGTTGGGAGTTTTACATTAATTATTAATTAATTATGATTAGCTACGATGAACTGTCAAGTGTTATTGGTACAGAAGAGGATGCACTTTCTTTTCTTCGAGAAAAAGGTTTGGTTCACAATCCTCGTCAGTGTGGTAATGGACATGATATGATTTTAGCGCTTGGGCAGCAACAGCGTTGGTGTTGCAATAAGAAGACTTGCTGTGAGTATAAGCCAGTTCGCAAGGACACATTTTTAGAGGGGTCCAAATTACCCCTGAGAACAATAATAAAATTTATTTATGACTGGTGTGAAGGCCATAGTAGTGTGAAAAACAGTAAAAATCAACTGAAAATCGACAACAAAACACACACACATTGGACGGCTTACTTAAGACATATCTGTGCTGAAGACATCATGAGCAACCCACAGAAAATTGGAGGACCAAATTTAACAGTTGAAATTGACGAGAGTCTCTTTGCCAAGAGAAAAAATAATGTTGGCCGGGTGTATCCACAACAGTGGGTTTTCGGAGGATTCTGTCGAGAAACAAAGGAATGTTTCTTGTGTCCTGTTGAAGATCGATCAGCAGGTACTCTCCTACCTCTCATAGTGGCAAATATTGAACCAGGGTCCATTATAATGTCAGATGAGTGGCGTTCATACCGTCAAATTGTTAATTTGCCACAACAGTACACTCATTTGACTGTAAACCATAGTTATAACTTTGTGGATCCTCAAACTGGAGCGCATACACAAAGCATAGAAAGCATGTGGCGGTCCTGTAAACGCCGAAACGTGATTGAATGTGGTACGAGAAGGGATCGCTTAGATTCCTATTTAAGTGAGTTCATGTGGCGAACAAGAAATGCAAACCAGGATTTGTTCGAGAAAATGCTTGAAGATATAAAAAAATATGAAGCCCCTTTATGATTCTTGTTTTACATGATTTTGGTAAGTATTATCAATTTGGTATGTTCTATTTAGAATACGTAGTTAATTATGATATTGACTTTGAAATCATGTGCTTAGTTTAATTATTCATTGCTCAAGCTTAATCCAATACCATTTTCAAGGATTTTAAGTACTCTGTAAAAGTATTTCGTTTCCTTATTGAACACAGTACATGACACATTAAAAGTATTCAGTACTTAAAAGTAGGTTAGGTTACATTATTATTCTAAATAACTTCACAACAGCTGTAACAAAGTTAATTATAAAATAATAATCATTTTGTATTTTTTCTTTTACAAGTGGATATTAAGCCAAAAAGCTGATATCATATAAAGTGTAATAATCATGTTCAGTGTATTATTATGTTTAATATCATAGGTACAGCTTAAACTAGCCTTATACTCACGAGGTACAATTGTACTGATTTCACCTGTAAAAGAACGGTTAGCTGAAAATAAGACACAGTTGTAACACATACCACAACCTGTGTGTATGTGTTTTGGTGGATGCGTCAATAATCTGTAAACCCTTTAATATTGGTCTCTTAGAATGTTGACTGATTAAACAAAATAATTGATTAATGTTCATATGTCAGTACTTGGTGTGTCCGGTGATGTAATTTATTTTTCTTTGCAGGCATTCGTGATTTAATGCGAAACGTGGCTGTGAATGGAAAAATTGATTACCGTATGTATTCCAGGACTATATTCAGGTTTGTAATTTACACAGTGAAACCAGTCAAAACAAAGTATTAAAATCCTTTGAAACTATTATTAAAAGCAGGCACATTACATGGTAAGAGATGTGATGAAATAAGTGATACACACTATCATCATTGTATGGTGTTCTGTTGTGTGACAGGTCCCAGATATTACCAATCATCTCCATTCATATGTATTTGGTTTGAACTGTTGAGCTTTCATCTCTACATAAGATACTCCACTTTGCATTTCGTACACAAGCTCATCTTCTCTCCTTTCATGGTTCTTTCAAAAACTGGTGTTAATTGTTCATTTTCTCTGAGGATTAAATATACTTATAGTTAATATTAAATACTTAAAAGTTGGTTAGGTTACATTATTTAATCTAAACAACTTCACAGCAGCTGTAACAAAGTTATTTATAAAATAATAACTGTATTTTTTCCTTTACAAATGGGTATTAAATAAAAAACCGATATCATATTCTTATACCATAAGAAGTAATATAATCACGTTATGTTCATGATGAGTTCTATTTCTTGTGTATAGTGTGTTTCAGTGTTTGCATTAAACAAAACATTTTTAAATCAGTGTTGAACCTTTGCCAAGTAGTGTGCATGATATTTTCCAACAAATTCGTATACTGTATGAGAGTAGACTATTGATTTATACTACTTTACATGTCAGAAGTATAACGATATATTTACAAATTACTTTATTTTATATTCTTATGTTATTATTATTATTCAATAAAAAATAAAATACTTTTTAACAACAATATACTTTTATTTTAATTATTGTATTGTATTCAATTATTCAGAAACATAAATATAATTAAAGTAAAAATAAATAGTTGTAATAATTTAATTAAAAAGTATATTTTTGTTAAAAGGAATGTCTTAATTATTCAACAATGATATATAACTCTCTCTCTTCCCCCTCCCACTCTCTGTGGGGGGGGGGTTGAATATATGAGTGATAGTTTAATCTTGTTTTCAACAAATTCCAGTTACATTGCAATCTGATAGGTTAGAGTCTGTACTTAAAATGGACAAATTTTTGGTTAAGTGACCAAAATACTAGGTAAAGTGGTAAGTAAACAGCCATTCCATTCTAATCAGCCTACACATACATATTGTTACATTATTACATTACATTTAATGCAAACAGTCTTCTTTACAATTGAATTAAAGGTACACAATTTAACTATAACGTTAGGTGAGACTGACGAATACAAAAACAATACCAATACATCTATTACAATATAGAATACTACAAGGACAAGATACTACAGATTTAAAGGTAAGAAAAAGGGATAAACGTTACAATATATATTATTGCCCGTCTTCTTTATTTACAGTGTGGAACAGTAGATCCTGTTACAGTATACTGGACTTAGTACTTAGTTGAGGCACAGATACTTCCTAAATAATACATCTACTCTACATGAGTGTTGTGGTTGGTTAGGTAATGATAGTACATTGTTGTGTGTAATGATAGTACATTGGGTTTGATGTTTCTTTACAAACCCAATTGACTCTGTAGTGCTCAATTCTACATCTTTCGACCTCACTGTAACTGTTTATTCTCTGTTTCTTCCAGCGGTTGTTCATGTAACCTGTCTTGTATGTTACTGTACTAATTTTTAAAATAAACACTTATGTATCTTGTAGCATAAGCTATTAACCGTAGTGCATACTCCTTCTTTATCTAAAAAGTGGTAGATATTGTTAAGCCCCTTACCTTTTACTTCCATGTCCTTAAGGAAATGGAAGTATGGTGATGGCAAAAAAAAAAAATCGTGTTCGAGATTTTTGCAGATTCTGATTGTACTACCCTCAAAACATGAAAAGTCATTTTTCGAAAAGTGTGTTTGTGTGTAGATTTTTTTCTATGGCAAACGATAACAGCCAAAAATTCAAACAGAATCGAATACTTGGATTTCGTTGTCCATGATGTGTCCATTAATTAACTAAATATAATTATTACACTACGACTCGGAACACAATAGTAGTGTAATAATTATATTTAGAATCAAATATTTTTTTACATACAGCCCTGATTTGTATAGTCCTCAAGACCTATTGGTTTTGGTGAAGATCGGTTAACGGAAAGGGCTAGTTTACCTGCAACATTTTAACAAGGGTATTTTCTGTGGCAAACAATAAGAGCCGCAAATTCAAACTGAATAAAATAATTTTTTGCGTACAGCCCTGTGTAGAGTACTCAAGACGTATTGTTCTTTGTGAAGATCGGTTAAGGGAAAGGAGTAGTTTGATTATGTGATTTGATTAATGCTTGTGATTGTGGTTTGATTATCTGAAATTAATGCTTCTATTACCTTCCAACACTAATATTACCTTAAAACAGGAATTATAGACATGCTACTTTAGAGTTGTGTCTTTATGACTGGGATTACATTGATTGATGGGATTATTACTTATTACAAACTGGTTTACATTCCATAGTAGTAATTTTTTCCTTAGTTTGCCAAATTTTGTTGACTGATTAATTCTATTTAGTGTGTCTGAGCCTAATTTAGGTATCTATGGTATTTTATACATAACAGTGTGTCTATTTTCTTACAACCTTTTTCTTCTTTGACAATTCATAATAGCATAATATTCTTAATAGCAACATTACTAACATTATTACACACAAAACATATTTAAACATAACTAACTCTTAATACAATTAATTAAACAAATTGAACCTTCTAATTGTAGTCTTTTCCCTTGAAACAAATATGGGACTTGGGTTTAAATCCTAATTAATACAATGTTGCTGAACATTCAGAATAATGTAAATCATGTCTCCCTTAATCTTACTTATAGTCTATGTTTCATTTGTTTCATACATTTGGGGTGAATCATTAATTTTAACAGTCTTTTCTGTTATTACTGATCATTCATTATATTACACTTTTTCTTCCTTCACTTAGCACTTTTTCCCACAGTGTTCAGCTTATAATTATTTACAATATTGTTACAGGTAGTCGTGAGTGGTAAGGAGGTGACTCTACATACTTCTACATTAATACAGCGAGTTAAGTGTCTGTGAATCCCCAGATTGTTCCAGTAACTACACAATTATTGTCGATGCATCACCTGGAAAGATATTCTGGACCTCTGCGGACCTCCACATGAACTCGAACAAATCCTGGTTTGCATTTCTTGTTCGCCACATGAACTCACTTAAATAGGAATCTAAGCGTTCCCTTCTCACACCACATTCAATCACGTTTCGGCGTTTACAGGACCGCCACATGCTTTCTACGCCTTGTGTATGTGCTCCCGTTTGAGGATCCACGAAGTTATAACTACGGTTTACAGTCAAATGAGTGTACTGTTGTGGCAAATTAACAATTTGACGGTATGAACGCCACTCATCTGACATTATAATGGACCCTGGTGCAATATTTGCCACTATGAGAGGTAGGAGGGTAGCTGCTGACCGATCTTCGATACGACACAAGAAACATTCCTTTGTTTCTCGACAGAATCCTCCGAAAACCCACTGTTGTGGATACACCCGGCCAACATTATTTTTTCTCTTGGCAAAGAGACTCTCGTCAATTTCAACTGTTAAATTTGGTCCTCCAATTTTCTGTGGGTTGCTCATGATGTCTTCAGCACAGATATGTCTTAAGTAAGCCGTCCAATGTGTGTGTGTTTTGTTGTCGATTTTCAGTTGATTTTTACTGTTTTTCACACTACTACGGCCTTCACACCAGTCATAAATAAATTTTATTATTGTTCTCAGGGGTAATCTGGACCCCTCTAAAAATGTGTCCTTGCAAACTGGCTTATACTCACGGCAAGTCTTCTTATTACAACACCAACGCTGTTGCTGCCCAAGCGCTAAAATCATATCATGTCCATTACCACATTGACGAGGATTGTGAACCAAATCTTTTTCTTTAAGAAAAGAAACTGCAGCATCCTCGTCTGTACTAATAACACTACCATCGTAGCTAATCACAACACAACACTGATTTAAAATGTAACAAAAGAAGTGAACAAGCATGTAACAACACCAATTAAAAATATAATAAATGTAATTTGCAAATTCATAAGTGTGTTTTATTTTGGTTTCCACTGTACTATGTGACGATCGGTGAGACCGTCGTAACAATTTAACAAAACATCCCAATTAATTCAATATTATACTTTGAGGATTATAATTTTACATAACCCCCTTCCACCTCCACACTCCCCCACACAACCTACCAACTAAACAAACCGTTACAAGTTCCGGACATTCTGTATCATACCCCGCTGATGAAGGCGAACACCATACTGAAATGTCGTACGAGGAAAATAAACAAAGTAAGTTTCACATGTGAAAGTGTAGTAATTAATATTCATAAAACATTATTAGTATTTGATTTCAAGCTTGCAGAAGTCAATCCAAATAAATGATGTCTGAATGTATGTACACACATAAAAGGCAAAATACAAGTGTCCTGTCTTGTCTGCTGTCATAGAAAATATATTCTGTATTTCTTTACGGTTGCAACTTCATTCATGTGAGTGAAAATTAATTTATATAAATTTCAAATCCACTTGGAATCAACACCGATGACTGTAAACAAATATAATAAATTCCTTTTGTGATCACTTTGGGCCAATATGAATTTAATAGCACTAGCCGAATAATAACAATAACTGATAACAAGATTATGCAAGATTTGCCATTACTTTCCCATACCTGTGATTACAGGTATATTGATATACCTGTTACTATGTATAGAGGTGTTACTATATATATTGTATGTTAAAACTGTTAGGTGTATTTTATAATCTGGAACATTTTACACCAAATGATTTAATCACAAAAGATTATGTAAAACACAAAATTACAACAAACACACCAAAAGTACCTACAGAAATTACAACAGTCATAATGAACAAACAAGAAATAAACATAATTGCAAAGAAGGAACCAAGGTAATTCTAATATTTAAGAAATAAACAATAAAACTGAGAAATTCTTCTCCGAAAACAATATAACTCAAATAACCAAAGATCCCACAATAAAATACCAAAAACAAATTCATAAATAATGCAAAATACATAATCCAAACAGAAAACATAAAATACCTAAAAAGAAATTAAACCTAACCCCCCAAAACTAAACGCATTACCAAAAATACACAAACCCAATATACCCATTTGACCTTTGATAAATAACACACAAGCACCCTCCCACAAAATCGCCAGACACCTAGATAAACTAATCAGAAAACATATAAATCTAACCAACAAACAACATAAATCTAACCAACAAACAACACTTCTGTTAAAAACAACATAGAACTTGTCAAAAAACTAGAACACATCCATATACCACACAACTCAACATTAGCATCATTTGACATAACGAATTTATACACCAATGTACCTGTTGAAGACACCATAGTAACAAGGTAAGTGTTTGGAATACTGTTTTATGAACATGAGGTGGTATATGTTAGTGATCACAATTCTGTGGTTGAGGCTGAAGGTAGAAGTAGTTTCTATAGAAATATTTCATTTCTAAAATGATTTCAAATATAAATCCTAGAACATGGTAGTCATGTATGGTTCTCCATACCGATATTTTAATTATTTGCATCAAATAGTATTATTGTTTAATAAATGTTCTATCCAGATCAAATTATGTGTATACAGTTCTGGAAAAAATTAGACAGGCATAATATTTTGTTTGTTTATTGTAAACTGTATTATGTTTGGAAGTATCCCAAAGTAAATTTAACATTAGTCATGTCAATCAATGAGGCCAGTCCAGTTTTTTAAGGCCAGGAGAATCCTTGAAAAGTTTGGAGCATCACTAGGGGATCTGTGAAAAACTGGCAGATTTGAGTAGTCACTTGATAAAGGATGGTGTTGTAAAAGCAACAATTCTTTCAGAATTTTTTATAACCCTGTCAGTCTGCAAATAATACACCGTATTACAGTATACAAATGTAGTGTAACATCTTAGCACAATACTATATGATAAATATGGATAAAAGTCTCATTGCCAATAGACAGGATAGCTGGTGTGATCAGACATAACAAATTTGTATTAGTTTTTTGAAAATTTATTCCTATAAAACTGGAGTAAGCATATTTTCAAACCTTTATGGACGTGTGTCATGGAATTTACAGATTGCACCAAAAGAAACAATTAAAATATATCTTTTCAATTAAACAAAAATTGGTCTTGTAATATGATTCAGTAATACAGCAGGATCTAATCAGTTAATTGCTATTACAAAATGCCTTATTCCTTTTCCATGATGATCAGATTTTGCTATACGCCTGCATAAATATAAATTATTAAAATGCTTAACTCCCAACACAAAGTTGAACACATGATGAAAAGTTCATCATGTCACATATTCTAGTAACAAGGTAAGTTTTTGGAATACTGTTTTAGCTGAATTTATACACTAGGAGGACACTCAGCATTTAGTTTGTGTGTGTAACTCTGGTTAATCAAAGAGAATTATTTGTGTAAATTCAAATTTAGTAAAACGAATCTACTACTGTAAATGCCTGGAATGCTATGCATTAAAGAATTTTAATTAACTTTATATGGGGAAAACTGGTTTACATACATTATTTCTGAAAATAATAATCCTGAAATGTAATCAGTACTTATATCAAGTTAAGTGCAATAATTAAATATATTCTTCAACTTGCACGTTAAATAGATCCCTTCTCCTTCACTTACCAGGCACATAAGGGAAGCTCTACTAAATACAGGATTTCTTGGAACTGTGTAGAGTGGGATCAGTGGAGTAACTTGCGGAGGGGGGTTATCAGGGGATCAATTCCCCTCCAGAACTATTCGAAATTTCAGCAGAATTCCATAATTTCCTAAGTAGACCCATTTCTAAGCCAGTTTTGTTTGTACAAAGTAATACTTATAAATAATTATAGAAATAAAAGTAATTACAATATTGTAACGTTATGTTTTCCCCTTACATAAAATAGGCCCCAACTTAAACCATTTCATGACCATGATACATGAAGAACAAAATACTAAGTCATTAACTAAATTGTATACTATAAATATTGTCTGAGATACGGTAATAAAAAGAGATAAGAATAATGTAATGAAACTGATAAGAACATTATCAATAAGAAGATTTTACTCCAGTAAACTGCATTAAAAATTGTTAAAAAAGATAAAACTAGTGAAAGTTAAAAATAAAGCTAATGAGTTATTCTTAGATGACATCATTAATCTTATTGGTAATGGTGTAAAAGCCTTCCCACAGCGATTGCAGGTTTGGGCTGATTTATTTCTTCCTTATCATGTTATAGAACTAGGCCTGGCAGCAGGTGTGAGCCCTGAAGAAATTGCAACCAGTCTTCATCTTTGTATTTGCCAAAATAAAGTTGTTCTGAGCCAGGTCATGTAAATTCAGGTTAGGCCAAGTTGCTCATTAGACTTTGTCTAAATTTTAAAGATATAAAGTGCTGATAAAGATTTTAGGACCGTACATTAAAAACATTGTTTGCACATATGAGTAGGAAGCAGATGTATTAGGGCGCCTTCACACGAGGCCACCATGGTGGCGCCACCACAGATGCTGGTTGCACCACCACTGGTGGCGTGATCTTTTTGTTCCTGCCACCAAGAAAGCGATCAAGTCTTGAAATGGAGTTGGAAGAAATAGCAGCCTCAATTTTTGGTGTACACTTACATAAAGTCGCGAAAACAGCGCAAAAGAATAAGATATTTTTGGATTCACCCACTCTTACAGGACCAATCTTCCAAAGGGATATTTTGCCTTTTGTTCAATGATCTTCAAAAGCATGAGGAAAATTTTTTTAACTATACAAGAATATCTATAGCATCTTTTGACGAACTGGTTTTACATTTAAAGGATGGTCTGACTGGTATGGACACCAACATGGCGTCATATCATATTCGTTTTACGTCAGATCCCACAGCGCATACAATCTCGATTGTATTTCACATATAAATTTTTCAGTATCAAACGTGTAAGACCTTCTCAGAATCGGAACAACGTTCTCGCCTTGTAAAATATTTGAGACTGGTTACAAAAATACAAAATAAAATACAAACAAATTAACAAAAGAATAATAATAAAACAAAATACAAACAAAAATAAAATACAACAAGCGAGAGTGACAAAAAATGCTCCTCAAGGAACTGTGAACGGCAATTAACTGTTGACTAGGGATGAGCACCGATAGCCGATGGTCGAAAAACATCAATGCTTAACATTCGCTGTTTGATGTTTTTACAATCGATGGTTTCGTTTCTATATTTTTCCTTTGAACATTTTAAACAAAATTTGTAATAAAAACTTAGATTTATTGTTAAATTTTGTTTATTTTACATCGACAAATTTTTATTTTAGATATTAATGGTAGATCCTAGGTAGTTGGCTAGTTGGTAAATAGTAAGTACCATGTACATGGAGCTACGTGGTAAAACTAAAAATAGAACAAAACCGTTTCATAGGAGACCGTTACATATGTTTTAACAGTTTCAAAGTTACCTTACAAACTTACGGAATAACGGTTTACCCTTTACGTTAGTGGTATTTGGTTTTCATTCAGATTTAGTTTTGTCTTTTACAGTTACTTTTCATTCTAGTTTCTCTTTTAATTGTGTTACTGTTACAATATAATTCAAATAGTTTATATTTGCATTTTTAATATCATCGTCATCGTTCATAATTATCCACCCGTTAATTATGCCACCCAAAAGTAAATTATGCCACCCAAAAGTAAATTATGGAAACATTTTGTCAAAAATAGTGACAATAAAAGTGCAGTTTCCAATATCGGCTTGAAAACATCGATGTAGTCTGCTCGATATTAATATCGATGTTACACATCGATGGTTTTTTGGCGATGCTCATCCTCTGTTGACTTGGTGGCGCCGTCTGGTCGCGCCTCGTGTGAAGGAGCTGGTAAGATAGAAGGGAACGACCTGGTAGCGCCACCAACTTGGTGGCTTCAAAAATCGCAGCATGTCGACTCACAGTCGGCTGGTGGCGCTGCCAAAACTGGTGGCGCGGCCTCGTGTGAAAGAGCTCATTTGAACTTACGTGGTGGCGCGGCCATGGTGGCGCCACCTTGGTGGCCTCGTGTGAAGGCACCCTTAATATAATGTTACCCAACAAGATACAGGAACAATAATGTATATTTAATTAAGTAGTTAGTGGACTTAAAACCTGCAGTAGAAACTCCAGTTTTTATAAAACAAATAGGGAGAGAATTGAAGGTTTGATGTTTGTAAATGTTATATCTATTTTCTTCTAAGTAACTAATGGCTGGTTATTTGTAATCACGTTTTCTCATAATGTATGTTGTTAATGACCTTTTTTTAAGGGTATGAAAAACAACAACAGATATTGGTATTTGAAAAAAGGTGAATTTTATTGGTACATACTAAAGTATAGAGTCAAATTTGTTTCTATTCATTAACAAAGGTCCGTACTGTAATAATTTTGTGTGTAATATACAAGCATTCTTTAATATGTTTACGAGATTCTCCCAATTTTATTTGCACTAATTCAGACCGTAGTAACATTAAATTCCACTGTAACCCATTATTAATACTTAATCATTTGCATGTTAACAGAAACTACACATTGCTTATTATTGCATTATGTTGAAACAAGGATTTTAATGTACTTGTTTGGTTATACATTAGATTGTACTAGGTTCTAAATTGGAAGTACGTTTTAATTCCGGTACTTTGAATAAAGACAGCCTTTAATGTTATATACAGCCTTTGAATGTACACTAACTAAGGAAATGTCTGTTAAGTCTAATTAATTTTAAAAATCTAAAAGGTTAAGTTAAATAATTAAACGTAGCCACAACCTGCCAAAATCGTCTCTGTACCGTAATTATGTGCGATAAACTAATTTCTGTACTTCCAATAAATACACCCTTTTAATGTACACGAACAAAGTAAATTTTATGTAAGTTACATTGTCGTACATAACCTCCATAAGCTGGCATTACTTACTTCGAATAAATACAGCCTTTGAATGTACACTAACTAAGGAAATGTCTGTTAATTCTAATTAATTTTAAAAATCTAAAAGGTTAAGTTAAATAATTAAACGTAGCCACAACCTGCCAAAATCGTCTCTGTACCGTAATTATGTGCGATCAATATAAACTAATTTCTGTACTTCCAATAAATACACCCTTTTAATGTACACGAACAAAGTAAATTTTATTTAAGTTACATTGTCGTACATAACCTCCATAAGCTGGCATTACTTACTTCGAATAAATACAGCCGTTAATGTTATATACAGCCTTTGAATGTACACTAACTAAGGAAACGTTTGTTAAGTCTAATTAATTTTAAAAATGTAAAAGGTTAAGTTATATTGTTAAACTTAGCAACAACCTCCCAAAATCGTCTCTGTACCGTAATTATGTGCGATAAATATAAACTAATTTCTGTACTTCCAATAAATACACCCTTTTAATGTACACTGACAAAGTAAATTTTATTTAAGTTACATTGTCGTACATAACCTCCATAAGCTGGCATTAGTTACTTGTGAAGAAAACTGTTGGATGTACACATCGGACACCGAAATGTAGTACACGCGCGGCGCCGGAAGTTACATTTTGCCGCTGAATATTGTAACATAAAAGTTTGAACTCAGTATTTATCCACGTCAGGACTGGTACTAAGATCAACAGTATTTTCAAAAATTGTTAACTTTTTGATATTGCGGTCTTTTTACATTTACAATGATTTTGGCGTATTCTATTCGAACCTTAATGTGTATCGGGGAGTTATTGTACTGCAGCGAAATTAAACAGAATTTCTTTACCAAACGTAACAGATAGAAATGATTTTATTTTCTTGGATTTCGTTGTCCATGACGTGTCCGTTACTTAACTAAATATCACTATAATATTGACGACTCGGAACACAAAGTTTTTTATAAGTAAAAACGTAAAGTTTTACCTTGCAGCCTAAACCGGCTTTCACCTATAGAAGGCTTCATCAGAGGCTGTCGTTAGTAGCGCTGCTCGTATTGTTGTTGGCGACGAGAAAGTGTTTCGAAAGATTGAAGCTGTGTGTGTGTGGTGAGATGTGTTCGAATATTGCGTGCGATTTGAATTGTGTCTGTTCGTTTAGGATGTCGTTTTTATTTGTTTTTGTGTGTTTGTATATTTCTAATTGTTCTAGAGTGTCTAGTTTTCGGCCTTTTGTGTGTACGTGTAGTATGTTCATGTTATTGTCGATGTTTTTATATGTGTGGTTTGCTTCAATGAGGTGGTTTGCGAAGGTAGATTCTGTAGTGGTGTGTAGTGCTTTTGTGTGTTCAATGTATCTCTGTTTGAAGCTACGTCCTGTCTGGCCTATGTAGAATTTACTGCAATTTGAACAATTTAGTTTATATACACCGGGTAGATCGAATTTGTTTTGTGCTTTGGGCATGCGTTTTGATAGTGTGTGTTCTGTTTTGTTAGTAGTTTTGTAAGCGATTCTGTATCCTGTTTTTTTGAATTTGTGGGCAATTTTTTCTGTTTGTTTGTTGATGTATGTTAGTGTTATGAATTTGTTGTTTTCTGTCTTTGTCTGTTTTGTGTTTTGTGTAGGAGTTTACTGACTATTGTTCTGTCATAACCGTTAGATTCTGCTAGATATTTTATCGTGTTTAGTTCGTCTTTGTAGTCTATTTCATCTAAGGGGATGTTGTTAAGTCTATGTATCATGGTTCTAAAAGCAGCTAGTTTGTGTTGTATTGGGTGATTGGAGGTGTTGTGTATTAGTGTGTCAGTTGTAGTTGGTTTTCTGTATATACTGAATTTGTGCCTGTGTTCTAGTTTTGTGATGGAGAGGTCTAAGAAGTTTATGGTATTGTTGTGTTCGTATTCGGCAGTGAAGGTTATGTTTTTATGTATTTTGTTTATGTACGTTAGTAACTGTTCACATTGTCTTTTGTTTCCCCTGTATAGTATTAGAATGTCATCAACGTATCTGTGCCAATATAGTATTTTATGTGAGTGTCTGTCATTGTTTGTGAGTATTTTTGTTTTTTCTAAGTGTTGGAGGAAGACTTCTGCTAGAATGCTGGATATGGGGGAGCCCATGGGTAGGCCATCGTTCTGTGTGTAGTATTTATTGTTATAAGTAAAGTAGTTTTGTTTTGTGATAATGTTCAGAGTTTCTGTTATTTCATTGATAAGTTCGTCTGGTGTGTTGTTCTGTTTGAGTTTGTTTTGTAGGATGGTGATTGTTTCAGAGATGGGGATGTTTGTGTACAGGTTTTTAATGTCAAAGGAGGCTAATGTGGCGTTATGGGGGATGTGTATGTCTTTTATTTTTGTTACTAGGTCAGTGTTGTTTTTTACTGCAATATTGTTGTCTAAATTGTTGTCTTATTGTTGTGCTCGAGATTTTATTTTAACCTGTTGTTGTATAAATACTTGTAAAATCTAGCTCATTTGTATGAGTACAAAACCTAGGATAATTAGATAAATACAAGGCGGCTCAGGGATGTGCGTACTCGAAAGGGTAGACAGAGAATATAGACTATGTGATTAATTACTTGCATTAGACGAGGCCTTTCACTGTCTCCACCAAGTGTACATTTACAATTTATATGTAAACATAGAAATGATAAAACATTTACACTTCATACCAATGGCGTTTGTATAAAATATTACAGACAATTGATATAGTTCATATTCTTCTCTGAACTCTTAAGGTTAAAATCATTCTTGTTTATCAGATTACTTGAAAACTCAAATTTTAATAGACTTTAATATTTCACTTCATACAAAATACAAATAATATTCATAACCGAAATAGTTAATGATTATTAAAATGAAAACGTAATTATTGTAACAATTAACAAGTGTTTTAAACACTACGTGAGGATCTACTAACTTTACTATTAACACTATACCAGTGACATATATGTTTAAACACGTTCGTAATAAAATTATAGACATTAACTTTATAAGAACAAAATTTTAATGCTTTCCACACTTCACAATTGAAAAACGCTGCCATTTACAAGTGCATTGACTGCTGGATACAAAAATCAATAGCATTGCATTGAACCACTGCCTGTGAGATCATAGAGTTATGCTGGTTGTGCTCGAGAAACGTTCAACTACTCAATTTTTCACTAAATTTTGTATCCACTTGTAAAAATTTTAATTTTTAGCTCGTGCTTAACCTATACAAACATTATCAACTATTCGATACTTTATGTATATTTCGTAGTATTATAATACGGAGGTTGAAAGAATAATATTTAAATTCGTAAGATATGAAAGTAATTAAATGCTTATGTCCTTGAATTTGTATTAAAAATATGACTTAATATACTTAATTCAATAATTACAGTTTTCACTAAAATTATTTACAATGTTATAAAAAGATTAAACTGAATAGCAGGTATTGCTTTAAGGCGATGAGCATATTTCGATAATTGGTTACTTCGGAAAGCCGTGATCGTCAGATACCGAAGAAATGTAGGCGAAAAGAAGAAGAAAAGCAGGCAACTGAAACGAGTGCTCGTTATATATATTCGTACTCTGTGGTCTCGACTCTCGACAGTTTTCTTGCCTTGGTCTGAATGCCTTGGCGTAATTTTATAATTTTTATTGTTTAAACGGGGAAGATTAGCAAGAGTATACATTAACTAAATTGTTAGCACAGCGATATTTGGTATCTGCGTATTGTAGGAAAAGGTAAGAAACGCCGTCAATTTTATGAAGACAGTGATATTTTCTCGCCGACTGTTGCCTAAGTGAGTCTTTTGTGTGAATGAGGCCATCATGTTTCTTTATTAATTTTATTTACAGGAGAAATGTGAAGACTTCAGTTTATCTTGATTGTGTTGTGATAGTAAAGTCAAATTTTATTTAAAAGTTTTTATAGTCGGTTGTACGCGAGTTATAGTACGAAAAATGTTTCGGTTAGAAGACTGTAGGGAAAAGTTTATAAGTGTCTTAATATTTTCATTGCGGAATATTATGGTGTCAATCCACTATGCAACTTTTCCTTGGATTTCAAGGTAAGCGAGCGATAATATGAGTACAAAGATAACGAGTCAATGGCAGCCCTAGGTGTAGGCCACATAAATTTGGTGTGGTTATGTAAATAGTTCATTGAATTATGTTTGCCCTTGTATGTTAAAGAAAGATATTGAGATTTTTAAAATAAATACACATAATTTCAGTATTTTTTGTTGTTTAATTTGCTTAAGATAAAGTCTATAGTATGAACTCAGATTTTAGTTTAATATAATATTTTTACCATTTTTACATTGCTGAAATTATTTAATGCATACAAAGGAATTATACTGTCTCATGGGAAAATGTAAGAAGGTTCAAGTACATTTTATACTTCAGCAAGTTATGAAAACTCTTTTCTAAATAAGTTTAGTGTAGTGATATAGTTTTAAAAAAATTTTACTGTAGATTGGTACTAATATACTTGCTGATACTTTATTTTACAGGGAAAATATAGCGGTTTAATTTCTGCTTGAAAATGAAGAATTTAAACAATAATGTGATTTAAAGTTAACTGTAATTGGTACTTCTCTGTGTTAACAGTGCCATATTGTATAGGCCTAATCCTATGTTTTGCAGGCATTTCAGTTCAGGACCTGTGATTACTACTGGATGTGTATTAAATTGTATTGTGGTTTTGTTTCATATAAATCGTGTATTTTTGGAGTTTGCATTGTAATTTTCCAAGTATTAAGTATATGGCTATATTATTTATATGTTATGGTTATAAATGCTGAAAATACTGTCTAAAACTTCGTACTATGGCAGAAATTGATACACTATATTTACTTTAACATTGGTATGTAGATGTGGCGACAGTCAAACAGAAAAGTACCATATAGTTGTTTAACTATAAAATTAATAGACAGTTGTTAATAATCTGCAATTAATTTGAGATAATGTGAGGCAAAAACTTCATTTTACAATTACAACTAAAACCTCACGAAATGTGGACATAGTAGGTGTAAATCATGGTCAAAATATTCATTGTAGGCTTATGTGTGTGTTTCACTAATTCAGCCAGCCCCAGTGCATGACCTCTAAATTTGTGATTTCAAAAATTAATGTGATGGTTTAAAAAATGAATTTTTTTCAGCCTTTGATACATTATAATAAAACAAAAACTTGATTCCAGTATTTCACCCTGATGTTCCAGTACCTGATACACATTCGCTTTGTTTGAAAATTATGTTTTGTACAAAATACAGAATTATGCTTTGTTATACAGAATACTTAGCATTTCCCTTAAAGCAAAAAATAAAATATAGACTATGATGTTGGTATGTTTTCATGGGAGTGTATGTGTTTGTTTGTTGGATAGTAGCCTGTGTCTCAGTTGTTTGTTGGCCCTGTGAAGGACTGTTTTGTTCCCAGTATTGTGACACAATCACAAGTATTTTTTCATCAACCATCAGAGTCCCAGATGGGGCTTGACCAGAAGATGGCTCATGCTGATAAATTAATAAATTTATTTATGGTGCTAATAAATTACAACAGAAATGGCCCTTTTGAACCTATGATACAGGCAACTACCTGGGAAACAAATTCTATATTTAGTAGTATATCTGTAAATTGTTTTTCATAAAAACTCATTAAAGTTTGCAAACGTGTGGTAAGTCTACAAACTTGGATGAGTTTCTAAATGAATATAATAGGCCTACATCTTCTGTGGCTATGTAACACATTTTACTAGAATTATTATTTAGAAAACATAAGTATTGATAAGAGTTAGCTTATCCCAGCACAGTTTCATCTCAAGAGGCTCTTATTTGGACTGTATTTTGTTAAGAGTCTGTGTCTCATTCTTATTTAGTAATACTATATCAAAGCATTTATATATACCAGTATTATAAGACTATTCCAAGTCTTATCCATAAAGATTAACATTTAACACTATACTATCTGGGACAAGTACCTTGTGGTGGCCTATATCCTCTTTTTAAGGTATCAGTTAATAATACATTAATTGTTACCACAAATCATATTACATTTGTAATGTTTATTTTCAATATCCACATTAAAATAGAGTACATGCTTGATGACTATATTTTATGTTGTATTTGTTTATTCGGTCCCTGCCACACAGTAAAAAAAATATTAATTTTATATTTAGAAATAATAAATGAGTTTATGTTAGCAATTTATTCTCGTACTAGGGGTTGCTAGACCAGTAGTTTTAGTTCTAGGATACTAACCTAGAAGTCTCAGGCTCGATTTCCAGATGCACCATAAAATGAGGTGCATGTAGGTTGATTCAACCTGTGGAAATGAGTACCTGGGATATCATTCTGAAGGTAACAGTGGATTACTGAAGTATAGTGGCCACATTACTTTCCTTTTTTGACAAACTGCTCACTTAAGCCAGTCTACCTTGCCTAATTGCAAAAACTACTTTGGTGGTTCAGAAAGGAGCTATTGGGCCCAGTTATATATTTTTGTAATTTACAATTCACATTATTGTTATGAATAATTTATGATCACCTCTGTATGATTGTTTTTATACTATTCTTATTTGCATTCTTTAAACTTAGTAGCTTTTGGTTAGTTATATTCTAAATCTTCAAAGTTGATGTTTCAAGCATGTATGATGTTTGTTTATAAAGTTTAATTTTCATCGGGACACATGTCTGCAAAATTGGCAGTGTACTTATTTTTGTTTCATAATTGGTATAAATTTTCATTAGTAAGAACAAGATTATTGTTTTTTATATTACTAATGTATACTGTTGTTTTATGCTATTAACGTTCTGTAAGAAGTCAATAATACCATGACACTTATGAATTATGCTTGAGTTCAAGGATTGGGCATTCTTCACAGCTACGAGAATTCTTTCTTTATCTTTTATGATTGTTCTTACTGTGGATTCCGGCAGCTCAAACTTCTTTGCTAATTCACAAATTTTAATTTTGGCATCAAAATCCTTAGTAATGTTAAGTTTACATTCCAGAGTTAACGTTTTCATTTTCTTACTAGGTGCAGGAGAATCAGTTTTACTTTGTTTAGATGACATCGTTATTTTTGAAAAAAAACACACACACACACACACACACACACACACACACACACACACACACACACACACACACACACACGTAACTGTAATACGTAAACTTCACAGAAAACAATCCTAAGTTTCATCTATTGTAGAGGTCGTAATCATGTATAGATTTAGCAAAAATACACCCGTCTGTATTCAAGTTTGTAACGGGACAAACTACTGTCGGATTTTTTATTATGGATACTTGAGTTTAAGCGTTAATTACAAGTGAACCTGTAGGTCTACTTAAAAACTAGTTACATCAAATTTTTGCGCGTTTAATTTTGCATTGATCTGTGTAAGAAACATATTTTTTGAAGGTTGATTTAAATTTTTTTTCGCGGTTAGAGTAAAAAAAGTCCATGTTTTTTTGTGTTTTTCAAGAAACCGCTCTCTTTGAAATTATATAAATATTTGCTAGCACATAAAATTATTTCATTTCTTTATAATAAACTGGTAATCATAGAAAAACAACAAACAAAACCCCTGCAATAAGCTGCCTACTCGTAGGTGATTGAACTTGGCAACACGGCACCCGCTTTCGCTGCCGGAAGGCCCGCTTACACACGGTCCAGCGCACACACACCCTTGCATGAATATCACTCTGTATAAAATCGGCATCTCAATGTATGTTTGCAGCAGTTGTGGATTTTGATAACCACGATCAAGAGCTTCAAAACAAGACCAAGTCTGCCTTTGTACGACTATCCTGTACCGAGAAAAAGTTGTTTCACAAAACTGATAACTTTTTTTTGGATCACAAAACAATTTTGTAATTTAAGTAGTGCATTGAAAACACTTGTGCCCATACTGTGTAAAAATTTAGTTATGATCGGACCAAGGGTTTTTAATTTATATAATTTCAAAGAGAGCGGTTTCTTGAAAAACACAAAAAAACATGGATTTTTTTACTCTAACCGTGAAAAAAAATTTAAATCAACCTTCAAAAAATATGTTTCTTAAACAGATCAACGCAAAATTAAACGCGCAAAAATTTGATGTAACTAGTTTTTAAGTAGACCTACAGGTTCACTTGTAATTAACGCTTAAACTCGAGTATCCATAATAAAAAATCTGACAGTAAGAGGGTTTTAATTTCATGATTTTTATTGTAACAATCTGTAGTAAACCAGTTGAGGAACCATTTTAAACACCCAGTGTGTGACTTTTGTGAACCCCCGGTAGCCAATTCGGTGCTATGCTGTGCAAGGTACAACGGAATGTGTAATAGCGCGCGTGTGTGTATCGCCTTTTGCGACATAAAGTTCGACATGTGCTCAGAGGACAAGAAAGGGCATGAGAAAATATGTAGTCTACAACCCAAAATTCATAACAGAAGGAAGGTGAATTATTCCCGCTAGCCGCCTTTAAACCAATCATGGAACGAGTTGACAGCAGCAGGCAACGCCTAACCCCTGGCATGTAGGCAACCACGCACACGAGGTTCGCCCAGTTTGTCACCAGTCTTCAACCAGTGCAGTTCAATACAACTCAGCAACGGTAACAAAGGTTATAATCTTAGCCTCGGCTTTTCGGTAGGTCAAAGCGAACACAGTAGCTGAGACCTACTGAAACTGGTAAAAATGTAAAAAGAGGGAGAATTACGTTAAAAGAACGAATTTTAAAGTGAAGAATTAGCAAAGTGTTAGTGGTGACAAAAGTGTTAAGTGAGTTATAAGCAATGGCGGGACTAGACGGATAACACGTGGAGGTACAATGTAAAAGTAACTATTGCAACTCTAAATGAAGTAAAACTATAATTATCAATGAACTCAAATAAAGGGGGGGGGTAAAGAAATGTAAAAAGAAAGAGTTAGAGAGTGTGTGTACGTAAAAATAAAAAGGGGAAAATAAAACGTAAACGTACTGGTTTGTAAGTAGGGGTTAGTATAGTAAAATATTATGTAATAGAAGTCAGTAGAAAGAAATTATAAAAGTAAGAGAAAGAAAGAAAGGGATTAAATTTGACTAAAATAAATAAGATTTGTTTTAAGAGAATAAATATGTGTTAGAGTGATTATTTCGCTGTGAACCATTTCCTATACTCTGTGTGCTAAAAACTCGCCTAACGAATTTGGGAATTTTCTGAATAAAGGAGGGTCAGATAGCAAAATTGTTCCAGTGTTTTTAATTAAGATAAAGTGTATAGAGGTTTCCATATATATGGTGGCGGCCCTGAAGTTCTGATGGTGTTTGAAAAAGGTAGGTTACGAGAGAGGGATCGAAGGTAGGCAAGATTCTGGGGGCAGTTATATTTATTAAATTTGTTTTGATGGTTCATCTTCTTCATTCACAGCACTTAATTAATATTGATTGTTAAACTTTCACTTGTGAACTTACTTTGTTTTTTCCTGTACGTGTTCCGGCGTGATGTGCGCCTTCTTCAGGGGTGTGAGACAGAAGAAGGCGCACATCACGCCGAAACGCTTACGGGAAAAAACAAAGTAAGTTCACAAGTGAAAGTTTAACAATCAATATTAATTATTAAATTTGTTTGTAAATTTACAATTGGCGACCCTGCCAGGATTTTGATATAAAAAATGTGTTTATATTAAATAGACCTGTTTTAAGCACAGAAAGTAGGATTTGGTAACGGTGTTAATTTTGAAAATTATCGTATATATTGTTACAATACAAAAAGCCACACCAATACCAGGGAAGAAACGATGAATCAACTATATAAAATGTTGAAATTAATGAAAATAAAATGACTATGACGCGACAAACGACTATGACCCAACCCAAGTGATTGACTCAATAAAATGAAATAAAATAAAATCAAATGAGAAGGTAAATGAAAAGGAAACAAACCAAAATATAAATGAAATAAAATGAGAAGAAATGAAAAGACACAAACGAATAATATAGAACAGAAAAGGAGAAATGTTACACTCAAATAAAGTAATGAAAAAGAAACCAATAAATAATAAATGTAAATGATAATTATTAGTATCGACTAATTAAGCAATGTAAATGATAATTATTAAAAGCCAATAAAGTAATGACAAACTAAAGTACACTAACCAAGTAAATAGAGAGTAAATGTTATAAATAACTCTATAATGATATGAAACTTGATAACAGTATAACTAACCATTGTGAAGTGAGAGATAGATAGATAGTGAACATGATTAAGTGAGAAAGAGAATTTAATGTTAGGGAATACCCACTAGTAACACTTAAATACTATAAAAAGTGCAAAGTGCCAGTGTAAAATCCCCAAAATAAATAGAAAACCCTACTGATATACACCTAAAAACCAGTGATAAACACTAATGTTTATTGGTGTAAAGTGTTAGAAAATAAGAATATTGTTGTTATTAGGATTAAGAATAAGTGTAGATGAGGAATACAAGGGTATTCAGGGAAAAAATTCTATAGAGAGTCAAAGTGTTAGTGTTACCATGGTTAGATAGTAAAGTTTAGAAAAGAAAAAATGTGGTAAAGAATATAAATGCAAAATCAATAAACATCCTATGTTCAAAGGGATAGTTAATTAGATAAAGTAAATAGTGTGATGATGTTTGTCACCAAAAAATAAATAAGAATAAACAAAATGTAAACAAGAGTAGCATAATAACTGTTAAAGATTCGTTCAATTAAGTTTATGAAAAGGAATATGGCTGAAGGAAGTATACAGACCATTAGCCTATATGTTATATTTTATAGAGAATAGTAAATAATAGACAAATAATAAACAATGGCAATATAGATAAGAAAAAGGATAAATTCATACAAACCTAATAATACTGGAAAAGCAGTTAGAAAATAATAGACAAACCATAATATGTAAAATAATGAAAACATACAATTATTATAAAACAAACCCAAATCAATTCAAAAAGTAAACAAATCATTTGTAACACAAAACAAAACATGTATAAGGGTAAAATAATATTTAATTTGTATAAAATAAGAAAATATAGCCAATTACTACTTAGGCCTATGAAAGGCCTAACTGAAAAAAAAACCAAAAACAACAGATTGTAAGAAATTAACTATTATATTAGCAAATCCAAGGCAAGTAACTAGTTAATGATAATTAGTGGATCATATTAAGATGTAAAAGTTAAATTAAGGACATAAAATAAGAAAGAAAGGGAATTACATAATATGAACGTTATTGTCAAAATATTAATACAGTAGAGTCTCGGTTATCCGCCCTTCGATTATCCGCCGTTCCGTGTTATCTGCCGCCCAAGCGGCGTAAAAAAACTTAAACGTAAAAAATATTTTCTTTAATTACTGCAACGAAAATAGTGTGCCAATAGTTTGCAGGCGTGAGTGTACGTGCTCTCTTTGTGATTGCTCCTGACTGTACCGCAGGAATTTGGCCTACTGCCCATCGCCTATTATAGCCTAGCTGTGACTCATGTGTCATTCACCCCACCCCACCCCCAACAATCAACGCTATCGCTCACATGCTCATCGCTTAGTAGACTGCAGTTTCTTGTTGTGTGCTGTAGTGAGCAGTGAGGCTATTTTTACGCAGTGTGTCCGTGAGTGACTAGTGCAGTTTTGGTGAAAGTGTCGTAGTGTAGTCTTGTTAATAGTATTGCAATTATGGCTACGAAAAGGAAGAAAATTGTTTTATCAATAAAAGACAAGCTTGAGGCATTAAAAAGACTGGATAAAGGGGAAACGCTGCACAAGGTGGCTGACCACTACGGCGTCGGTCATCGCACAGTTGGAGATTGGAAGAAGAGACGATTAGAATTAGAAAAATGGTGTTCCTCACGAGTTACTGAGACTGCTTTAAAAGATAGAAAAACTATGAAAAATAGTGATTATGAAAAAGTTAGCGAAGCGTTGTACATTTGGTTTACACAGTTCAGGGAGAAAGGGGTGCCTATTTCGGGACCTATCTTAAAAGAAAAGGCGTTGCAGTTTCAAAAAGAATTTAACGAAGGTGATGCAGATTTTACAGCAAGCGTTGGCTGGCTTGATAGATGGAAGAAGCGTTATGGAATCTGTCAGTGGAATATTTGCGGTGAGAAACTGTCATCAAACTTTAAAGAAATGGAGCAGTTTAAGAAAAAATTTCAAGACTTTGTTGAAACTGAAAGCTTAACAGGAGATCAAGTATTTAATTGTGATGAAACAGGCCTTAATTTCAAAATGTTACCGAGTAAGAGCCTTGCAGCTAGAACTGAAGCTGCAGCCCCTGGCTATAAACGTAGTAAAGAGAGAGTGACTATTTTAGCATGCAGTAATGCCACAGCAAGCCATAAAATGGACCTGGCAATGATTGGAAAGTCCAAAAACCCTAGGGCTTTTAAAACCATTTCAAAACATGCTCTTCCAGTAAAATATTTCAATCAAAAAAGTGCATGGATGACTAGTGAAATGTTTAAGGAATGGTTTTTTAAAGAGTTTGTTCCTTCTACAGAGAAGTTTTTAAAAGACAACAACCTACCCAGAAAAGCAGTTTTACTGCTAGACAATGCCCCAACTCACCCTGATCCAGACGAACTTAGAGATGGGGACATAAAGGCTATGTTTTTGCCACCAAATGTGACTCTCATTTGTCAGCCTATGGACCAGGGTGTTTTGGAAACACTTAAACGAAACTATCGAAGAAAGCTTCTGTCAACAGTCATACAAGAAATTGAAGATGGGCAAAACTTGATTAAGAAGTTGAAAAGTATAAATTTGAAGGATGTCGCTTATTGGGTCGCAAGGGCCTGGGCCGACGTCGGGGCACAAACAATTGCGAAGTTGTGGCATAAGCTGTTGGGCAAGGACGAAAATATGGCTGAAAGCATGCTGGATGAACTTCATGAAAGTATTTTGCCCTTGGTGCAACGTATCCTTGGATGTGAGGATGCATCGTTGGATGAAATAAGGAATTGGCTTTCAGGAGACGACCAATATGAAATAACTGACGAAGAAATTGTAACACTTGTTAATAGCGATGATATTGTTGAAGATCAAGACTCTGAAACTGTTGAGCCCCAAAAGATCACACACAAAGAAAGGGTTAAAGCTCTTGAAGCAGCCATTCAGTACGTTGAGCAGCAAGAGGAAGCCAGGGTTGTCGACATAATGATGCCTCCAAAGATGGCGTGACTTGGCAACAAAGAAGCGGGAATCATCAGGGAGGCAGTCGAAGATCACTAATTTTTTTCACTCATCATGAACTGAACTCTCACTTCCAACATTTCCGACAGTGTAAGTCAATTTTATTACGTATACATTAGTCTGATCCTATATTTATTTTTAGTAAATTTTTCTTGTTAAAATTTACTGAATTCTTAAACTTGAAGCGTGAAGTACTAAAGTAGGCGTAATTGTTTTCTCTTTTTTTTGTAAGTGTATAACTTTACTATTGTTGCTTGTTCTCTAAAATGTTTTACTATAATTTTGTAATATAATTGTACAGTACTGTATTGTTTTCTCTATTGATTTGTTGTAAAACGTGATGTTTATTAATTACATTTACAAAATTATGTAATTTTATGATAAATTTGCGTTTTATTTAACTCTCCCTATTATCCGCCATTCCAGCTTATCCGCCCTTCTGCCAGCCGCCCGTTTATGGCGGGTAACCGGGACTCTACTGTACATAAGCAAAACCCAGCTTTGAGGGATGTCAAAATGATCTTTGAAAGAAAATACGAACAGTTGTGATAATATCTCAGACATTGACAAGAAGACCGAAGAATAATAGCAATCAGAAGATATTTAGTCATTTTGAATAAAAATTCAAATATTATAACAATGGGCTTACGTTATGAATAGCCAATGAGAGTCAGCCCGTTACCATAACAACGGAACGTTATTTATTATTATTCCGTTAGAAACAGTGAGTCCATTATTGAAGCTCGAGACGAAGAGACGCCAAGCCGTAAAGGACTCAAATTTTAATTTAAAACAAGAAAAAGTAACCAAATTTACTAAAATGAAGAACCAAACACTCTGATGAAGAACTAATACATTCAACTGAGGCCACGGACCAGATTAATAAATTCCAAATTAATAAATTTCGAACAACTTATATGAAAAAGACGCAAGGTGTAATTACATTCCCAAATGATGTAAGATTGATGACTAACGATGACCCAACCTATTTCAACTGAATGACATTACACCTTAATTCAACTGATTTGATAAGTATTGCTGAGTTACCCGAATTTATGAAATACATTTTTAATTTTTTCTCACAACACTTTTAACTCTCACTGTAAACTGATGATCTGATTTCTTTCAATGATTAATAAAAAATAAAACACTAAATTCATATGAAACTAGAAAATAACCTGTATCAAAATTACGAACTTTTGAAATACACTTTTTAACCCTTCAAGAACAAATTGTAATTACACCTTATAGTATATAAGTACCAGTAATGTAAGGTAGTGTACTTTATTGTAATCCAATTGATATTTTTTCATAAACCAAAAGAATCCAAATTTATTGAACGAAATTGAAAAGATAACATTCAGTAGACGCCATGTCTGACTAACTAAATCGTTCAGATACATTCGCCGAACCTTGAGATATAATTGTCTTTTACTGTCGGAGCAAATTTGTTTAATAACAAAATATAATTTTGTATAATACTGAATAACTACTAATCACAATTTAATAAACTAGTACAGAGTTGTAACCACTGTTCTTTATTTCATAGGAAAGTGCATTATATGATTTGTGTATTTTAGCGATTAGCAAAAGTGACGGTAAGCGCTCGACATCGGAAACTCTGCGAACTACCAGCGAGATTAAGAAATTCGCATGTGGTGGGAGTAATTTGAACTCACCATACCGTCATAGCCATGAACGCTCAATCGTCCTATTCTTTTTAATTGTTTTCAGATTAAACAATTTCGCGCCACCCGGGAAATACAACCACATATTAAAGAACAGGTAAGGTTCCCACTCACGTGTACTGGTAATTTGAGAGATCGCTACGGACATCGTCAGCATAAACGTAAAGTAACGACCACAACGTGTGAGGCGAACACACGATATACACATTTTTCAGAGACGATAAGAATCTAAACGTTACAAATTGACGTCAACAACGTGTGGCTCTAAGGATCGTAAAGATCTAAACATTACAATATTTACGTTGCGTATGTGTGATTATGTTATGTTTTGGTAGCGTAACATACTAGGTTATTATATGTTCACTTTTACATAGGGATAACGATTTGATGTATTGAGTATTTTGATTGGGTATGTATAATTATTGTATAATAGAAGGGTTATAGTGGTTTTTATTTAAAGGGTATTATATAAATAATTTTTGTAACATGGCTGAGGCACAAGTAACCGAAATAGATTTCGCGTGGGAGGTATGGGAAAATGAGTTCAGAGGGATTGTGAATAGAATGACGGATGATGAGTGGTGTAAACTGGATGATAATTTGAGACGAATGGAAGAACAAGAAGAGGGAATATTCGCTGAAATTAAAAAGCATAGTGATGATACTATTAATGATGATAGAAAACGAACGGGAGAGTGTAAACAAGAAAGTAAAATAAATCAGGTAGTGGATAAGAAGGGGGGGGTGAAAGTAATATTGGTAGTGAGCAGTGGCGAAGCGTGACAAAATAATTTGGGTAGACATAAAAATACCAGCCAAAAGCAACCTCTTACTAAGATTATTGACATTCTTAATGAACCAGTAAAACTATGATAAATAGAGTTAATGCTATGTCTATCAGATAATAGCTAAGTGACTGTCTGAAACACGCGCGTTTTTATATAATTTAGCCTAAATATAAAAAAACCAATCGTATTGTTATTGGTGTCGTTTATGAATCTTAATTAGAAAATATTGCCAGAAAAACATAAATTTTATTCACATTTTGTAATGGTGACAAATCCGGATTACTGCAGGCATTACACAAACGGTTCATATTTTCTTGTAAATGAGATGTACATGGCGTGTCTCAGTTTTTTCTTATTTTTAGTTATAGAATCAGCTCCCGAGAGATTACCGTGCAATTTTGAATCACTCTGTATATGTTCTTTCATGAAAGACTCTTCCGTTGCCAGTAAATTTAAAGTTTCTAAATAATTGCCCTCACTGAGAGATTGCTCATTTTCCTTATGCCTACTAAAAGCTAACTCTTCTCTCCCTAAATAACAAACAACATCTCCCAAACAGCCTACTATCCTTCGATTTCGTGCCACATTTTCATTGTGCTGCACTACTTGAATTCTAGGTGTTTTGGACAAACAGTTTCAATTCTGTTACGTCCTAGCATGTGAAACATCTCAAAATTTTTCATGTGAGTTTTGCTACTAGCATGTTTAGCGGCTTTAACTTCAAAATTTTTTATAGAGCTTTCTCCAACTTTGCTCCATGGTTCCTCTCCATTAAACATCACACAGGGCAGAGTTTTGTTTCGCTTATAACAAGAGAGCCATATATATTTACTATACCAAATTTTCTGGTAACTTTTCCATCCTTCTGCGACAAGTCTAAAGACGCCCGAGATATTTTTTACGTTAGCAATACTTTTTGCTCTAAATGTAACTTACTGTTTCGCATTTTAACAAAAATTCTAATAAATCAAAGTTGTCAGAGTTTATATCAAATACTTCTGCCATAGAATTGGTAATAACTGTATTCATTTTGCTCCTTTAAACCAATTAAACGGTATGCTTAAAACACTGAAATGACGGCACTTAACAATATGTATTATTAAATAATTAGTGCGTAAATGATTACACACTTCTTAGTCTATACAACTATATAAAAAATTAAAAATAATTTGTAAACTCAACAAAAACTAATATTCACTACGCAAGCACATTGAAACAAACACAGGCGGCCAGGCGAGAATTCTGTGCTACTTAGTGCAGGGGAGACGTGTCTTCTGTTGTGACGTACGGGACGCATTTTTATGCTGCGCCCGCAGGTTACTTCCTGTTGTCGTCAATCGAAGCCCTCCTCACCACCAGTCATGTTAAAAAGACATTTCAAGTAATGTCTGCCCTGATATTCCGTGCACAAATGCATCGTACAGCATGGTTCCATGGCTCACACTCGCGTTATATCGCATGATATAACTTACATTAGTTTTATACCTTTCTGAGTAACTTATGCAACTTAATGCATAAATAAAAATTAATTATTTTATGAATAAATTATTTGGGGAGACACTGTCTACCTTGTCTCCCGTGACGCTTCGCCACTGGTAGTGAGACGACAAATAATAATGGTAACATAGCTGAAGTGGTAGTGTTAGAGAATAAAACATTGAATCATGATTATAGTGCTGATAGTGTAGGGGTGGTAGAAAATGGTAGAGAGACAAATCAATTAAACGAGAATGAAAGCGGTCAGCGAACAGATAATGAGGTAAGGAATGATGATATGAGTGAATATGATGTGTGCTAAATTTGATGAACTAATAGATGATATCAAGGGATTCAGTAATAATATTAAAAAACGAAACGAGAAGTGGGAAAGAGATAGATATAAATTAAAGGAGAATACAGAAAGTGAATTAAAACAGGTAAGCGATTTTAAAAGCGAAAATAATAATAATGATAACGAGTTAAGAGCAAATCAGGTGACAGTAGACAAGGTAAGAAATAGTGATAATTATAATAATGATAGTGAAATAAGGTTGAATAACAGTAATAAAGAGACAGTTGAAATCGGGGTCTCTAAGAGTGATATCTATGAGTAATAATAGAAATGATGATGAGAGTAAGAAGTTAGTTGCGGTTAGTAATGGAGTGTTATTGAGTTAGAAAGGGAGTACGACGAAGAGAGTTTAAATGTAGAGTGGAATCAGAGGGAAAATTTTTCCCGTGATGTTGGTGAAGTAAAGACTTCACAAGTGTTGTTGGAGGACGAGAGTTCCTCGATAGTTTTTGTAGAAGACAAAAGGTCTTCAAAATGTCCCTTGGGTTTTTGTGTATCTGGTAGGGCCAGATGGTGGTTAAATAGTGTAGTGTTGCCCTCCGCGTGGAATGATAGAGAGAAAGTGAAATGGGGTTGTGAAAGAGATTTTGATACAGAGAGAGTGATAGAGTTGTTTGAGGTTAATAGGGGTTACGAAGAGTTGGTAGAGATGTCAAATGTAAAGAGAGTTAATAAAATAAAATACTTACCTTGTGAAGTAATTAGCACCGTAGTAAATGATGATTATATTGTTGAGAAAAAATACTTACCTGGGGACAGAATGGGGGTATTAGTAGCAGATGATGATAATAGTGAAGTGATAAAGTACTTAATGGCAATAGAAAATACTAATGGAGACTTAACCACACCTAATGCAGACAGGTTTTATGATAAAATAATAATGGGGAATGATCCTATTAATTATTGTTATGGCTTAACAAAGATTTAAATGGACATTATATTCAAAAGTGTAATATAATGAATTTAAATAAAAATGAAAATTGTTATATTAAAATAAGATTACTTTTTGATGATGGTGGTTAGACAGTTATTATGAATGAACATTTAATTATGAGAGGTGGTGGTTTCAATTACTGGACTGAATAATATAACGATTTTTGGTTAACAAGAACATTTAATGACGTATATTGTAGATAGTTTTGTATTTGGTTTACCTGTGTTAAAGGTACTTATATAGTAAGGTTATGTTGATATTCTGATAGTGTATCAGCTGATATGTTGTTGACAGGTACATTGTATGTGGTGTGATCAATGTTTACAGTTATGATGGAGTTGATAACAACAATAATATTTTAGTTTGAATTGAATAATTAACAGTATGTAATCATGAATCTTTATAATGAAAATTAAAATAATGTAAAATGTTTAAAAGATAGAAATCTTGGTAGTCAATTTGAAAGTTTTTGATTTGAAGGTTATAAAAAATGATAAATGAATTTTATTATGAAATTAAATAAACGCAAGATGAAATTAAATGAATTGAAAGTGTTTCGAATAATGTAATTAAAGTAACTTACAGTGTTTTGAAAAATGATGGATTAATTAATTTAAAAGATGTGAAACTTTGGTAATAAATTTGAGAAATTTATTGAGAATTGAATTATATAATAAATAGTAGATAATTATAGGTTGCTGATTAATGTAAATAAGAATGAATTCTTATTGAATATGAAGGAGATAGAGTAGATGATCAGCTATGATGCTGATAATAATGCAGTATTGGAGTTGATTGTTCTGATTAACTATGTGGTTATTGTATTGACTCGTTTGCTGTTTTGTAATGATTATGTTTTATGTTGTATAAAAATAACAGTAGTAGTCCGCCTTGTAATAAGAAGGAAGGATTGTTCAATCAAATACAGATTTGAACTAGTAAATCACTTTAAAGTTGGAATTACAACTGTCAAGAGTTGGTTAAGGGTAGATGTTTGTAACAAAATGTATTATGTTAGTTTAAGGATACATGTGTTAAGCAACATTATTTGTTTAAGTAGATAATTGAGATAAAAACCAGTACTTTGCTAAAGGCAAACCAGTACGATTAAGAGGGAATCAAATCAGTTGAGGATATGGTATTGTGAAAGGCCAGTTATTGATGTTTTTATTGAATGTTATAGAGTCTTGTGATACTGTGGTGGCATGCCTGTCTGACTTTATGGTGTTGGGATCTCGACAAGGGAAGTCCAGTAAGGTCATGCAGGTGCAACCGCAGTCACCGGACTAGGGGGGTAAGTTACCCATGATTTTGTAAGAAATTAAAAGGGGGTCATGGCGACATATCCTGGCTGGTCCTCTTGGGTTTTAGGGAATGAGAGACCTCTCATTGGGGGAGGGGGGTATTGTAACGGGACAAACTAAGAGGGTTTTAATTTCATGATTTTTATTGTAACAGTCTGTAGTAAACCAGTTGAGGGAACCTTTTTAAACACCCAGTGTGTGACTTTTGTGAACCCCCGGTAGCCAATTCGGTGCTATACTGTGCAAGGTACAATGGAAATTATAACAACGGAATGTGTAAGAGCGCGCGTGTGTGCCGCATTTTGCGACAAAGTTCGACATGTGCTCAGAGGACAAGAAAGGGCATGAGAAAATATGTAGTCTACAACCCAAAATTCATAACGGAAGGAAGGCGAATTATTCCTGCTAGCCGCCTTTAAACCAATCATGAACGAGTTGACGGCAGCAGCCAACGCCTAACGCCTGGCATGTAGGCAACCACGCGGACGAGGTTCACCCAGTCTTCAACCAGTGCACTTCAATACAACCACGGATACTAGAATAGACGGTAGGGGTCACGCGCAGGTGGGCTGTGAGCGGTGACGCACCGCGTACCCACTCGCCTCACCGCACCGCATAGGGACACCGCGCGCACATGTTTAACTCATACACGATTGTGAATATAAATAATACTAAGTTATTTATTAGTTAAATAAACAAATATATTTTTTCTATGGTCGGTGAAATGCTAGTATAAATCCTCCGAAGGACGTCAACCTCTTTCACCATCTCGGAGGGCACTACTTTTTTTTGCTGGGGGAAGAGGCTCGCACAGGCTTAGACCATATAGACCTGTTGGTACGGAGAAACCCCCCAATAATGTCATGTTAAACTCTTTAAAACAGTAAATTTTAATTTTTCTTTACAAATTATACATATCAATTATATTTATATTCATAATATAAATCAACTTTTCTACTTTCACAGCAAAGCCTTTAACTGTATTAGGCTAACGTGTTTCCTTTTCTTTATTCTGGAAAGTTATGTTGCAACTTTTTTAATTTTCTTCACTTTTTGTCTTTGTTCGCCCTCAGTTCGCTTATTACCTTTACATTTTTTTTTCTTGTTGATAGCTTTCATTCTGATGAAAGTGCGGGTCCTTACAAAACACATCACAGCAAAGTCCTCTATTCCTGGATATTTCGCGTTTATAATGTCCTTTAATCTTACAAAAACTTTTGGGTTACCATCAATGATATTGCCGTGGAATCATTGAAATTCTCTTTCCATTTTCAAAGCGAATTCGATTAACCGTTCAGTTGGCTTCATTAAAGATCCTCTTGAAATTGTTTGAAGCCAGTTCTTTCCTGAAAAATTTACGTGTTCAGTTATGTTACCATACAAATGTGCTAATTTGGGGTGTTTACGTTTAACTCTATAAGCAACATATCCTGCAATCATCTCTAACAACTCAACATTTTCCTTCAACTCTGGAACATTTTCCTCTTCGTATTCGGAGCAATTCTCAAAAATGTCGCCCACTTCTGAAACGATTTCTTCAACCTCCTTGTTCTCGCACTCGCTGTCTAAGCTTTCCTGTAGACATGAAGTGTCTTGCTTCTTAGAAGATGATGGTTCTACAGTCGTATCTTCAGTTTCCGACAAAGTATTAGCACTTAAAATATCAATTTCTTTCTCATTCTTGCATGTGCCACCTGATATGAGTTCCCTCGCATTATGGCTCAAAATCGAAGACTTGATTCTTTCGGAGACGGTGGTAGGCAAAGGGTGATCATAGAATCTCCCCAATCCTCTTACTTTAGAAAAGTAACTCTCAAGTATATCCTGATTGCATCTTGATGACATGACGTACGTGTAGCCTTCCAATGTTAACTCCTTAAACAAAGAGCGTAGACTGTTTATACACATTAAAAACCCCTTCTGAAAAGGGAGCAAATCATCAGTAGGTTTCTTTTCTTTTTTTTTGGATTTACTCTTTTCTTTCTTCTCATTTCCTTTTGATATATGTTTTATTACTCTCATTGTGAGAATGAGGTCATACAGCTTGTCTGACGCGCCATCTTGTTCTGGTAAACAATTTCCGTATGCACTTTTTAATTTATATCCATCAACAGGCGCTCTGGAGTTCAGCACATCAAATCCATTGTTGATGACCTTTACAGCCTCACCAACATAACTGAACTCAGGAAGGTTATGACAGATGGCTTGTCCTACAGTGAGAGAAAACAGCTCAGCTGCTTTCCTTACATTTTGCCTTTCTGTACCAGCAACAAGCAAATGGTTCATGGTTAGTTTATGAGCGTATTGTAAATCTACGCCGGTGTCTTGAAGTTCAACTAACTTAATGAACGCTTCTTTTGTGAGCAAACTATCAGATTTAATTCGATAACCATCGTCAAGCAGATGATTCCTTAACAGTTTTAATGCATGAGGCACATCACAAAAAACCTATACTTTTCTGTTTTGATTTGATGGATTTTCGAATCCTGAGTCATCAAATGTAACCTTTAGATTCCCTGTAAGTTTTCTGTTTGATGGCCCCATATCACACACAATTGCTCTCACTTTAAATTCAACATTTTCTATGACTTTAATCATTTCAGTCAACAAGTCCTTAGAAACGGCCGTGTCAAAGTTATAATAAATGGGCTGCATCCATTTTCCTACTAAACTTCTGATGACCGCAACTTGAGCATTGTTGTGGGGTCCTGTGATAATCTCCTCTACCTGATCAAAACATAAGTCACTGTTAACTTTCATTTCATCAAAGCTAAGAATTACGTCTTTTTCAAATGTAGTTAGTAGCTTTGATTGGGTTTTCATGACAGTAAGGCTTAAATCAATAAAACCTAGTGGAACGCTAAACTGCGTGAGTCTTCTTTTAATAGTGACTTCACTAGGAAGAGGATATTTCAAGACATCCCTGACAACAGATAACGCTTTATAAGATATACAACGTAAAGTCGCAGCCTTTGCAATATCTTCAGATGACTCACCACGGTGAGTGCACCGTCCTTTCATAACCACTTGTTGTTGACAGTCAGAAAAAGAACCCTCAACCACTTTTAGCGAATGTTTTGTTTTAAGTAACTCATCATTACACCGAGAGAGACGATCCTGTAAATTTGTATTCTTTTGCCTAAATTCTTTTATTTCTTTCTCCATAATTTCTAATTTTTGACATAAGCCCACAGTGTCGCATTTACAGCATTGTTTGTTTTCATAGTTGATGTTTTCTCTACTAGTAGTTTCTTTATTAGTTGGTAATATCTTTACCTGTAAAATCTCTTCTACTTCTTTATGGTAACTTCGTTTTTGTGCCCGAATTTTTCTCTCATTATTAGGCTCATTACTATCCCGTAAATCAACACTGGAGGATGGGAGATGTAGAGTTGGAAGAGCATCAGGCTTCAACTTGCGTTTCGGAGGAAGATTCAACAGTTCACTTTTCTAATCCCTTTCATAATCAGAATCAGCAAAATGTATTGAGCACACACGAGCATTATCAACTGAAAACGAATCGGCACGTTTACAAGCATTTATCCAGTTTTGTTTCGTCTCATTGTTCTTAGGAAATGTATGAAAATTAATTCCTAACTTACTTCCTTGTCTGCCATGGTTAGTACAACTCGCGATCGCACAACAAACCATTATTTTTCACTCAAAACAACTTCAAACTTACTCTCAAAAACCCCTCAATACACTGATAACTGCAGCGTAACTCTGCACTTAATCGTCAATCACCGATAAGAATTCACACTCACGTAAATAACCTTGTATTCACTCATAAACGCAGTGACAACACAATAGGTTATGGCAGTGGTGGGCTACTGAGCGGTGGCTGGGTTCGCGATGACGTCAGCGGCGGCGCGGCTTGCTACTGCGCACACACCCCGTGACCCCTACCGTCTATTCTAGTATCCGTGAATACAACTCAGCAACGGTAACAAAGGTTATAATCTTAGCCTCGGCTTTTCGGTATGTCAAAGCGAACACAGTAGCCGAGACCTACCGAAACTGGTAAAAATATAAGAAGAGGGAGAATTACGCTAAAAGAATGAATTTTAAAGTGAATAATTAGCAAAGTGTTAGTGGTGACAAAAGTGTTAAGTGAGTTATAAGCAATGGCGGGACTAGACGGATAACACGTGGAGGTACAATGTAAAAGTAACTATTGCAACTCTAAATGAAGTAAAACTATAATTAACAATGAGCTCAAATAAAGGGGGGTAAAGAAATGTAAAAAGAAAAAGTGAGAGAGTGTGTGTACATAAAAATAAAAAGGGGAAAATAAAACGTAAAAGTACTGGTTTGTAAATAGGGGTTAGTATAGTAAAATATTATGTAATAGAAGTCAGTAGAAAGAAATTATAAAAGTAAGAGAAAGAAATAAAGGGATTAAATTTGACTAAAATAAATAAGATTTGTTTTAAGAGAATAAATATGTGTTAGAGTAATTATTTCGCTGTTAACCATTTCCTATACTCTGTGTGCTAAAAACTCGTCTAACGAGTTTGGGAATTTTCTGAATAAAGGAGGGTCAGATAGCAAAATTGTTCCAGTGTTTTTAATTAAGATAAAGTGTATAGAGGTTTCCATATCTATCCTTTTAAAGATATTGGTGGCGGCCCTGAAGTTCTGATGGTGTTTGAAAAAGGTAGGTTACGAGAGAGGGATCGAAGGTAGGTAAGATTCTGGGGGCAATTATATTTATTAAATTTGTTAGTAAATTTACAAGTTCTGTACTGTACTATATGACAATAACAAACAACGGTGGACTAATGTAAGCAGTGGTGGGTGACAAAAGTGGGAGGAGAGATGAAGAACCGCGTAACTCCTAGTTTGCGGAAGTTGGGGTATTACTGTACTAAACTTTTGTCCAAACCTAGCTATATGAATTGTGTTTCAGTAGTATTGTTTTTTATAGTGACATTTTGATTTACCAGGTTTCTTTTGGTCAGACTTAGCATTTTTCTTGTATGAGTGTTTCTTTACAATGCCACTCTTTAGGAATATATTTTGAGAATTAAAAAAACTTTTAAGAATTGCAGTTCTCTTGATATGATATTGATATCATCTGTATTAAGAATTGCAGTTCTCTTGATATGATATTGATATCATCTGTATTGACATCTGTTTGTGTAGTTTTATGTGTCGGAGATTAGAATATTGACTACAGTTAATTCTAATTCAAGGTCAGCTAATTGATTACATATTCAAGTGCTATATTACGACATTGAGGATAATGCATCACCTTGCTTTAATCCTTCAGTAGTATGTGTAGTATCAGTTACTGGATTGGACTGGACTGTTTGTCCATGAAGGGAATGTGAAATAGAGAAAGAGTGGAGTGACGTGGTGTGTGTAAACAAGCGAAGTTGGAGAAATATAACAATTCAGAAGTTTAGTTAAGAAAGTTGTGTTAGTGGTTATAATCACAAACAGAATTATCACTAATTCTGTTTATAACAATTCACAGTACAACATTATCAAAACTGAAACAACCCTCACTTTCCTCTCATTGATCATTAAAACAAAAAAATGTGATACTGTGTGTTGTACAAGAATTGGCACTGTAGAATATTATTAGTATCAAAATCTAATTTCAGTTTCACACAGCTTAACACTTCAAATATAATAGATTACTTATGTTTTAAAGAGAGCGAGCTAACTCCACATCTGTTTCCCCTTCCCTGCCAGTATTTTTCTATTGTGATCGGAATCACTGTTGATTATCACCATCCGAATCTGAAGTGACAGTAATCTTGTCAATAACGTTTGACAATATCCCATCACTTTCCCAGTAGTGGTCTTCTCTTTAACTATTGCAGTACCCTACCCGGTCACTTCAGTTACCAACATTACTGCTTGCTCAGTTATTTCAGCCAGTTCTATCAGACAGAGAATTCTGTAACTGTTGCTATTTCTTATTCAACTTTTAACCTTTGCCCAAGCAAGTTCAATTGGATTGAGGTTGCACAGATGGGGAGGAAGCCATATAACAGTATACTCCTTGCTTGATAAAAAATATCGGTATGGAGAACCATACAGGACTTCCATGTTCTAAGATTTATAATTAAAATCATATTCGAAATGAAATATTTTCATAGAAACTACTTCTTTCTACTTATTGCTTCAGCCTTGAACCACAGTACTGTGGTCACTAACGTATACCACCTCACGTTTTCGCACTCGATTTTCACTGAGATGGAAGTCGATGGGACTGCCGAAAAGTCTGGTTTTGCAGAAAACATTGGACTACGGCTAAACAGCCCGGGAAGGAATTTTAACAAAGAACTACTTCTTTGTTGCCGATAACGTAGTACACATACAAAATTCTCCCCTCCCCCTTCAACTATAATTATCATTTATAGAAAATTACCCCCATTCCGTTCACCTAACCTCTTCATTTATAGATATTTCATCTACTTTTACATAGTGGATTATTATGAGCTTCTTATCAAGATACTTTATTTATCAAAATTAAGTATTTTACTCTTGTTAAAACATAAAACGTTGCAGGTAAACTGCCCGTTCCTCTAAACCGATCTTCACCAAAATCAACAGGCCTTGAGCTCTCTAATATTTAGGAAGGTATGCAAAAAATATTTGATTTTCTTTGAATTTACGGCAGTTATTGTTCACCATAGAAAAAATTACCCTTGTTAAAACATAAAACGTTAAAGGTAAACTACCCCTTTATCTAAACCGATGTTCACCAAAATCAATAGACCTTCAGTCCTCTACAGTTCAGGGCTGTATGCAAAACATTATTTGATTCTGTTTGAATTTGCGGCTGTTATCGTTTGCCATCGAAAAAATATTACCCTTGATAAAAAAACGTTGCTGGTAAACTACCCCTTTCCCGTAACCGATCTTCACAAAAAACAATAGGTCTTGAGTACTCTACAATTCAGGGCTGTATGCACAAAATTATTTGATTCTGTTTAAATTTGCGGTTTTTACCGTTTGCCATAATAAATACCCTTGTTAAAACATAAAAGGTTGCAGATAAACTATGCCATTCCCTTAACTGATCTTCAACAAAATCAACACACCTTGAGTTCGGTATAATTAAAAAAGGTATGAAAAAGACTAGTTGATTCTGTTTGAATTTGCGGCTGTTATCGTTTGTCATAGGAAAAAATTACCCTTGATAAAAACAAATGTTGCCGGTAAACTACCCCTTTCCCTTAACCGATCTTCACCAAAAAAATAGGTCTTGTGTACTCTACAAATCAATGCTGTATGCAAAAAATTATTTGATTCTGTTTGAATTTGCGGCTATCGTTTGCCATAGAAAAAAATTACCCTTGATAAGAAAAACGTTGCAGGTAAACTACCCCTTCCCGTTAACCGATCTTCACCAAAAACAACAGATCTTGAGTACTCTACAAATCAGAGCTGTATGCAAAACATTATTTGATTTTGTTTGAATTTGCGACTCTTATCGTTTGCCATAGAAAATACCCTTTTAAAACAAAACGTTGCAGGTAAACTACCCCTTTCCCTTAAACCGATTTTCACCAGAAACTAAGTCCTGAGAACTCTACAATTCAGGGCTGTATGCAAAACATTTGATTCTGTTTACATTTGCAGCTTTTATCGTTTGCCATAGAAAATACCCTTGTTAAAATATAAAATGTTGCAGGTAAACTACCCCTTTACCTTAACCGATCTTCACCAAAACCAATAGGTCTTGAGAACTCTATAATTCAGGGCTGTATGCAAAAGAGTAGTTGATTCTGTTTGAATTTGCAGCTGTTATCGTTTGCCATAGAAAAAAATTACCCTTGATTAAAAAAAAACCGTTACAGGTAAACTACCCCTTTCCCTTAACCGATCTTCACCAAAATCAATAGGTCTTGGTTACTCTACAAATCAGGGCTGTATGCAAAAAATTATTTGATTTTGTTTGAATTTGCGACGCTTATCGTTTGCCATAAAAAATACCCTTTTAAAACATAAAACGTTGCAGGTAAACTACCCCTTTCCCTTAACCGATCTTCACCAAAAACAATAGGTCTTGAGTACTCTACAAATCAGGGGTGTATGCAAAAAATTATTTGATTCTGTTTGAATTTGCGGCTCTTATCGTTTTCCATAGAAAATACCCTTGTTAAAACAAAAAACGTGGCAGGTAAACTACCCCTTTCCCTTAACCGATCTTCACCAAAAACAATAGGTCTTGAAAATCTACAATTCAGAGTTGCATGCAAAAAATTATTTGATTATATTTAAATTTGCGGCAGTTATCGTTTGCCATAGAAAATACCTTTGTTACAATATAAAACGTTGCAGGTAAACTACCCCTTTCCCTTAACCGATCTTCACCAAAAACAACAGGTCTTGAGAACTTTACAATTCAGGGCTGTATGCAAAACAGTATTTGATTATGTTTGAATTTGCGGCTGTTATCGTTTGCCATAGAAAATAATTACCCTTGATTAAAAAAAAAATGTTGCAGGTAAACTACCCCTTTCCCTTAACCGATCTTCACCAATAACAATAGTTATTGAGTACTCTACAAATCAGGGCTGTATGCAAAAAATTATTTGATTCTGTTTGAATTTGCGGCTGTTATCGTTTGCCATAGAAAAAAAATCCACACACACACACACACACACACACACACACACACACACACACACACACACACACACACACACACACACACACACACACACACACACACACACACACACACACACACACACACACACACACACACACACACACACACACACACACACACACACACACTTTTCTAAGAATGACTTTTTTTCATGTTTTGAGTGTAGTACAATCAGAATCTGCAATAATCTCGAACACGATTTTTTTTGCCATCACCATACTTCCATTTCCTTAAGGAACATGGAAGTAATTAATCAATCTTCTACTGATTTTCTTTAGGTCGGCGGAGTTCTATTATTTGAAAAAGATGTTCCTTTCTTGTACCTTCATCACAATTAATGCCCTTATTTTTCAGAAATCATATATCGAGTTTTGTAGATTACTTTGTAGGAATATTTTCAGCCAAAACAATGATACCGTGCATTGTCGATAACTGTTACTGATTCTGGCAGAATATTTTGTAACAATTTATTCTCAATTTGCTTTTTAAAATTTACATCCAGTTCATTTGCCCGTGAGAGTCATAACTAGTACTTCCAGGTTTGTACAAAAGTTTAGTACAGTAATACCCCGACTTCCACAAACTCGGAGTTACGCGGTTCTTCATCTCCCCTCCCACTTTGTCCCCCACCACTGCTAAAAACCACCATCGTTCACCGTCATATACTAATCATTCCACCGTCGTTTGTTACTGTCATATAGTACAGTACGGAACTTGAATGCATATGGATATATTTTGCGCTAAATCTATACATGATTACAACATCAACAATAGATGAAACTTAGGATTGTTTTCTGTGAAGTTTACGTATTACAGTTACGTGGTGAGTTTATTACGTGTTGTATTTGTTATGTTTGTGTGTGTGTTTTGTTTAAAAAATAACAATGTCATCTAAACGAAATAAAACTGATTCTCCTGTACATAGTAAGAAAAGTGAAACGTGAACTCTGGAACGTAAACTTAACATTACTAAGGATTTTGATGCCCAAATTAAAATTTGTGAATTAGCAAAGAAGTCTGAACTGGTGGAATCCATAGTAAGAACAGTCATAAAAGATAAAGAAAGAATTCTTGTAGCTGTGAAGAGAGCCCATTCCTTGAGCTCAAGCATAATTCGTAAGTGTCATGAGATTCATGAGATGGAAACAATGTTGAAACTATGGTTTGATAATCAGGTAAGAGTAAAGAATTGTCCAGTCGATCAGAACACAGTGTGTTATCAAGCTAAACTGATTTTTGAGAGGTTGAAACAAGAAGTTGGGGAGATGGTCAAAGATGAAAACTTTGTAGCCAGTAACGGTTGGTTCAGCCCATTTAAAACTCGCTGCAATTGCACAGCATCATGGAGAATGGAGAGGTGGTAAGTGGCAATAAATAGGCTGCGTCTTCTTTTCATGACACACTTAAGGGTATGATAGAGGAAGGTCAAATTGTTGAACCATATAGCAGTCAAACTATATTGAACTTGGACAATACTGGCATATTCTGGAAGAAGATGCCCAAACGCACTTGTATTGCATGTGAAGAAAAACCTTTCCAGGGTTTAAGATTTCCAAAGACCAATTGACAGTGATGATTGGTGAGAATGCAGCTGGTGACTGCAAGTTAAAACCCCTCTTAGTTTATCAGTCTGAAAATCCAGGAGCTTTAAAAAATACCGTACATCTAAAGCTGGCTTCCCAGTGATTTGGAAGTCCAATCTTAAAGCTTGGGTGACAGCTTCTGTTTTTAAAGACTGGGTTTTTCCCACTTCATACCCAAAGTCGAATGTTATTGCCAGTCTAAACAAATTCCATTAGAAGTGATTCTTCTTATTGACAGTGCACCCGGTCACCCTCCTGCCACTGTAATTGATTTTGACCCACATGTGAAAGTTATTTTTTTATCCTAAACACAACGTGCTTGCTTCAGCCGATGGACCAAGGTGTTATCGAAACATTCAAGGCTTACTACACAAGAGTTCATTTGCTATCTGAATGAAGCTATAAGGCAAAACAGTCAGCTGTCTGTTAAAGATTTTTGGTGACAGTTCAATATTTTAGATGCCGTAAGAATCATTGGAGAATCTTGGGATGAAATTTTCCAAAAAACCGTGAATGGTGTCTGGAAGAAAATTTGTCCATTCTTTTTCAAAAGCAAAACGAAAATAATGCCTGAAACTGATCAAGTCGCTTGTACAGTAGAAGTTTTAAGTCTTGCTAGGCAATTAGACTTGGAAGTTGATAGTGATGATGTTAGCGAGCTATTGGACTCACATAGCAAGGAGCTTGACAATTGATGAGTTCATAGAAATGCGTGAGCAAAATGGTGCTGAAGTAGCCGACACCTCAGACGCAGTTCTACCAGAAAAGCACATGATAATTGCAAGCTTGACACAAGGTCTCAACTCAGTTGTAAAAGGATAACAAACCTTAGAGGATAGACTCTAATGAAGTTACAGTTACAAGGCAAGAAATAAAAAAAATAATAGCTTACTACAAAGAAATTTTGTTCTTCGTATTGTTTAAATTAGCAGCCATCCTTACTATTTCTTTTATGAATTTGCTAACTGCTATAATTTTTATTGTTCGACTAAGCTTTTCGTCATCACTGACATCTTCAGGTCTTAAACAACCATAAAAGAAATGGAAAGAAATTTTGATTGAAAAAAGAAGACATTGTGTTGTCAGACGAATCTGTTAGATTTTATGAAGCCATCAACATCTAATTAACTTCAGTTTATGTAACATTTTTATTTTAATACTATTTTGTATTAATATGTATGAACAACTATAATTTTTATTACACACTTTTCTTTTAAATAAGTGTTTTTGTTATACCTTGATAGTAATTAACTAAAATTTATATGTATTTCTATGCAAAGTTGTACTCCGACTTGCGCGATCTTAGTCGGTCCTACCTATTGCATAACTCTGGGGTATTACTGTACCTGAAACAAAGCCATTTTACTTTTCGCATGTAAACTCACTAATCTGATTCCTGCACTAGAATTCTATAACATACCAAAAACCTCATTTGACTGTCAACCCATTTTCATCTAAAAAAAATGTTTGATCTCCTAGATTTCCAAAAACTTTTAATTTGCACAAGGTATTTGTAATTTCTAGTTTTTCAGTTAACAGTTTTTTTTTACTCCTACATTTCTTCCAGTTGACTCCCACACTTTTAAGCAGTCGTATTAATGATTTAGTGCCCTCATCTATATACTTTAACGCCATCTTCAGGAAGAAACAGTTCAGTTCAATGCAGCAGTTGGTTCTGACTCACATAAGCTTTAGTTTGTTTCATAGTGACTGGCGATAGTATCATCAGTTTATATGGTAAGATTATAGCATATAATTTATCCACATTAATAGAGCCACAAAAATTCTATTCAAAGAGGTGTAAAAATCTGGGAAATATCAGCCCCCTCTCACTCTTATTTAGGTGCTCAGTTTTTTCGTCATTTGGGCAACTAAAGAATTTTGTTTCTAATCTTGCTCTACAGTCTTTCATCTTTCTTAGATGGCAAGTGAAAGTCTACTATAAGATGTTTTAAACTTTTAAACTACAAGTGTTACTCCAAGTTCTGTTTTCCTTTTTCTCTTGTGCTATATATGCTTGCATATGTTTTTATGGCCCTTTCCAGTCATTTTTTCTATTGTTCTACAGCTACACTGATTTTGTATCTTCTTATTTCCTCAATTTCTTGTGCGGTCCTGGCATAACATGTTTGTTCCAAAAAACTAGTAGGCCTATGTGTTCCGTTGAATGAGTTGTTTCTGATGTTCCCTTTCTGCTTTCCAAGGTTTATTTTGTGGCTTCATATGGGTTTCCTTCAGTGCAACTCCAAAGCCTCATCATTCCCAAAAGAATCATAGAACAGGAAATAATCCTCTTACCTGTGGAAACCTAAGTCTTGCAGGGATCACAGGTGGTAACGACTGATACATAGCAGGCTGATTTAGCAGTACTTTTTAGAAATATAATTTGAATGGTTTATATAAATAATTCATTTTTACATATGTTGTTCATATACATATTGTACTTACATTTTACTTAAATTGTGATTTGTAAGATTATTGTCATTTTTTATATAGATTACAACAAATTTTGTGTTTTTTTTTTGCAGAGTAGTAGTAGGCAGACAACATATGATAGAGGGTTAAAAGTGGTGCTTACCATTTCCACACTCTATCCCCTTTTGCATGTAATTCTTTTCCAGTTTTTACTACTTTTATTTAGTTTCTACTGATATGTCATTACCTTTGAGAAAGATGTGTGCTGTTGTGGTTAGGCTTCAGTAGCCTAAGTGCGTGCGGTTGTTCTTGGTTTCTCTGCTGCTATGTGCAAGTTTGTAGACTTCAGTTTCTTCCGTGACTGTTATTACAATGGTTGACGAGGTATCTTGGAAACACAAGTTACAAACTCCCCCTAAACTGAAGAGTTGTGAGCTCAGAATTAGGTTTCACATCATCTAGAGAGCTGTTTTTTGCCACAGCTATAGATTTTTCCCCCATTCTGACTCAGGGTGTGTGTATTGTTATAGATTATTTTTGAAACACTTTCGCTACCATATGAGGCATATCCCAACATAGACCATTCTGCTGTTTCTTGGTTATCCCTTTCAGTACTGTGAACTGATGAGAAAGTGGATCATTAATAATAATAATGATGTGTCAAAGTATCAGTTTAGCTTTCAGTGTGCACTGTGTAGCGTTGACGTTCTGTGTTTTGCAATGGTTAACACTAGTCATTTAACTATCTGACCAATCCTTTATCTGGAATTGAAACAGATTTTGATCTTAGTCTGATTGGTTCAGTGTAAAGTAGGCTAGTATTTTTATGTCCTCATTGTATGCTTAATGCAAAAATGTGGCAGCGTGAAATTTCTGATGTCGAGCAAGGTAGGCCTATAAAAACAGGTATTTATCATTTAATAATATCTGATGATGGAGCATAAGCTCTGAAACGCGTCATAGACGAAGCACAAGAAATCACACGGCGGATAATTTAAGGTAAATAATTTATTAATTCGTACAAGTGATTTGGTTACCATATTAAACATGAATATTAAAAAAGGTATTTATCGTAAAATGATTCAATTAGCCTAATGATTTAGTACAAAATATATTTTCCACATTGGAAAATAAATTTTCCAATAGAATGATCAAGTGTTTTCCATGTGAATATTATTCACATATGTAAATTCCAGGTCTTCATATTAGATGTTGATGGAGGATGAGATCAGTTATCTGAAGTACTTTATTTTTAAACCTTGGTGCGTGTTATTAACCACTACAATAAATATTGCTTAGAGAGGACTTGATTAAAATAGAGCCTCATTATGATGTGTATGTATGTTAATATGCTTTTATGTTAGCAAGTCCTGCAGTGACGGATTAGTACAGTGAATGTCTACCGTTATATCAATTATCCATGAATATACAGTGAAACTTCGCTAATTCGGACTAATGCGGACCAAGCTCAGTCCGAATTGCTGAAAGTCCGAATTATAGAACATTATGAACTGATTGCGAGTTTTTGCGTGTCTATCGGTTGCCGATAGCAGACAATATAAAGGAAATCATTCTGAAACCCAATTTGAATCTACAAGAGGTCTACTGCATGTTCTTGTTAAAAATACTGTATTTAATACTCTATTAATTAGTAGTAGAAGAGGTATAAAATAAGAAATAACGTACAGTACCTGTTTATGTGATGTTTACTAAAAAAATTCGATTCAGTTTTATACTGTAGTACGTAACTTACATACAAAACAAAACTTAAATACACTACTTAAATACAAAACACTCTATTTTCACTGCACAGTACGTATTATAGCAAGCCTACAGATTCTTAACAAAATCACTAACTTTTTTCTGCGTGTATTTTGTTTTTAGCTGTTTCCTCACAAAATCCTGTTTCATTTCACTTAAAACGAAAAAATATTTGCTTAAGTCAGAGTTTGCAGGCATTTCTACGAACTTCAACAAGAATTGTACGTTTTTTATTGCATCACTTATTTTAACATTCTCACTTTCTTCGTGATCGTTTTCTTCCTCATCGTCATCATCATCGCCATTTTGATCGTCTGTCATCAGTCCCTTAGTTTGGCGACCTTCTATAGTAGCAGCTATTTCTTCTTCCGACTGCACAACATACCCTACCTCACCAGCATCTTCATCCAGCCACTCTCGAATATTTTCCGTGTTTGTCTCATGTTCTCCTGGATTTTCTAAAATCTTTATCTTCAGGGTTAAGAAGTTTTTTCCAAGAATTAGTAATCGTCGTGGCTTTCACCTCCTTCCAACTTGAAGCCCAGTTAAATAAAGCATTTTTTATGTTGTAATTTTTCATATTGATTAAAGTCTGTTCACCTAAACTGGTACTGCAACCCTCTTCATCTTCAAAAAATACGAGACAGTCTTGTAGCTGTTCCTTTCTGTACAGCCGTTTGCAACTATAGATTACTCCTTGGTCCATTGGTTGTATTAGTGCCGATGTATTAGGAGGCATGAATAGACATTTTATTTTTCCATTATCACTTCATAAAATGTCCTCTGCAGGATGCACTGGAGCATTGTCCAATAACAACACTGCTTTAGCTTCTTCCCTAGCAACATTTTTTTCTTCCATCTGAAATGCTGTGACTGATGGAATAAAATTGTTATGAAACTAAGAACTGAAAATTTCACAGCTGAACCACGCGTTTCTGTGAGGTTTATAAATCACAGGAAGATCAGTCTCGTTTATGTTCTTCATTACTCTTGGGTTTTTAGACTTTCCTACAACGACAGATTTTAATTTATGCGTACCATCGGAATTGGCACACAGTAATGCAGACAGCCTCATTTTATTTATTTTATGTCCAGGTGTATGGGTTTCTTTTTTCCTCGATTGTGTAGTTTTTGGCATTGGCTTCCAAAACAATCCCATCTCATCAGCATTGTAGATTTGCCACGGTTCAAGTTCATTATCATTAATAATCTTTTGTAATTTATCCTTATATGGTTGAACAGCTTCATGATCTGCACTTAAAAGTTCTCCACAAATCGATCGGTTTGCTATGCCATGTCGATTTCTAAATCTAAACAACCACCCTGTACTTGCCTTAAAATCTTGGTTTTTAAATCGAGTAGCAAAACGTTCAGCAGCAGTCTGCAATTTAATCCCAATGATCGGTACACCAGCAGCTCGTTGTTGTTTATACCACGTCCAAACAGCTTCGTCAATGTCAGACGTTTTGGCAGGGGTCATCCATTTTCGCTTAATTTCACTGGCACTGTCAAAGTCTCTATTCAATGAAAAATTTGTAATTGCTGATCTGCTTTTTTTAATATCATAAAATGTCAATTTACTGATACCGAAATCGCGTAAAACACTCTGAACCGAATTACCTTTGTCAATACATTTTAAAACTTCTATCTTTTGTTCTATTGTCAGCGATTTATACGAACCACGTTTACTCATTTTTGAACACAGTAAAAGGTTATGAACACTACGGAGTCAAAACGTAAAGTGACTGGCTATGGGACGAGTGTTCACAATGATGACAAATGTGAGTCTGTATGAATCATATCCATTGTTATGAATTGTACATTACTGTTCAGAATTTCCAGGAAATGTATACGACACTGCTTTTCATTATCGCTGACCTACCAATTAATAATCCTAGTTCATAGAAATACACTATGTACAGTATTTCCAGCCTTTCTCTTCTCAAGTAGGCTAAATCTACACTTGATTTTGAATTTTTACAAATGTACGTATAAATTACAGTCCTGAGAACCCCAGTCTGAATTATAGAAATTCCGAATTAGTGATGTCCAAATTAGCGAAGTTTCACTGTACCTGCGTTTCATGTAAATATTAATTGCTGTTAAAAATTTTCAATTTATTCACTTTTGTATAGCGATTTACTTACATAAATGATTGGCAGACAGTGTAAGGTGTTATGTAAATATATTTCTGTATTACGTATAGATAAATAGATCACCTTATGCACATATTGTTTAAGGAAAACATAAGTATAAATTCTTGGATTTCGTTGTCCATGACGTGTCCGTTACTTAACTAAATATAATTATTTCACTGCTGACTTGGAACACAAGGTTTTTATAGGTAAAAAACTTAAAGGTAAACTTATAGGTAAAAACTTTTACCTATAAAAACCTTGTGTTCCGAGTTGGTAGTGAAATAATTATATTTAAATAAGTATAAATGTATATTTTTAAACAAAACAATCTGTAACTAGACTTGCTTTAATCACTTGCAAAGCACAAATTGTTTAAGCTGTATTGACACTGAAAATTACATTCAGACTTTCTTTATCTGCTATAATGATGTGAATTATAATACTTTCTTAAAACACAATGATTAAAGGTATGTTTCATTGCTTTGGAGTGCAGCAGAAAAGGCAGTTAGAATTCTGAATTTTTTAAAATTATACATATTAGAATGGTGAATATATGTACCTCAGTGGCTGCATACCCTTTTTCGATTTCTCTTTATCTGAATTTGACTACCCCTTTGGTATCCACCACTTTGCTCTTCTCATATGTAACAGAAGATTTTGAGAAATTGTTAAGTCGCTGCCCAGGGTAGTTTATTGTGATTCCTGTATGGGACTCCTACTCAGTAGATTATATTTGTTTTGTATAGAGCATCAATATATATACACACAAATTTATAGTTACTTCCTCATTGATTGATTACATCCACAAAACTAGAGTACGTATCATTCTGATTTTAATTTCTTCTAAACACACGTAATTTACATTATGTATGTATAGTCTCAGGTTCAATATATATAGTCTATTAAGTACAAGTGTAGTCATATCCCAGATTTGTTTTTATCTGGGATTTCAGTTCCAGCCCCATTAAAAATGTCAAAATAGTCTGATGTAAAACATCAGCCAGAAATTATATAATGTTCCTGTTTTAATGTGGACACACACACACAAATGCAGAGTGTGTGCATAAATGAGTGTAATGAAACAGAATGTATTTGAGAAACCAAGGTACTTGACCTACCTAACGTAATGACTAACTCTCCAATTTTAATTTTTCTCTGTTGAAAAAATATAAAAATTGTGTATAAGAAATGTCAATTTAAGTTGTATAATAAGTTTGTAAAGGTTAGAATACGATAATACAACTGTAGTTATGTTTATCTATGTGTTGTTGTATTTCAGGGTGTTTATTAACACAACATGGATTCTGATAGTTCAATTGATGATGAAATGGATCATGCACGTTGGAATCAAGGGAAGCCAGTGCATTCTAGGAATAACATGAATGACACAAGTGATGTATCAGATGAAGAGAATATTTCACGAGCAGCAAGAAGTATAGAAAGCCCTCCTGAATCGCCTCAAGGAGGACATTTTGAAAGTCCTCCAGCATCTCCAGACAGTACTTCCCCACCACGTTCACCAGATGATAGTGGTAGTTCAAGAAGAGGTAGTGAAAGCCCTATTAACTCTCCAGAATCCTATCATTCTGATAGACAAAGTAGTGCAAGTCCAAATCGCTCCGAAGCATCAGGTAGCCCATTACCTCCAGTAAGTCAAAGTCAGTCACCCCATGACAAGTATAGTAGAGAAAAGGAACATGATATTCGTTCACCTATACATGAATCATCTCCTCCGAGAAATGAAAACGAGTTATCAAGACAAGAAAGGCACAGTCCTATTCATTCACCTGCATCATCTGTAAGATCCATGTCCCAAAGAAGTGAAAGTAGACCTGACAGTCCTAGGGACAGTCCAAATCATTCACCATCATCATCTATTCGTTCTCCTCATGGAAGTGAAAACAATTTCTTAAGGCAAGAAAGAGGTAGTCCAAATCATTCCTCTAATTCATACATCCAGTCCCCACAGCAAGGTAATGAAAGTTTATCATCAAAACAAGAAAGAGAAAGTCAGAATAATTCTCCTCACTCCTATATTAATTCACCTCAGTCTGCTGGTATACCTCCCCAAGTTGATAATGATATTGCTAGTCCAACACAGGATGATGGTCATATCTCAGATTCAAACAGCGATGATGGTCGTAGTAATATATCATCTGTATCTTCTTTTGGCTCTTCAACTCGACGATCAACAGCATCAGCATCAGCAAATAAAAAACAGTTAGATTCTGTTCCTACACGTGTAAAAACTGCAGCTGAATTGAAGAGTCATGCAGAAGACTTATCAGACGTTTCTGATTTGGAAAGTCTGGATTCTGTGTCTGATGATGAAGTGAATAGAAAAGATAAGGATGAAACAAAGGTAATTTTCTCATGCTTTTAAAAATTGCTTGACTTATGAATATTAAATATATTATAATTTTAGAAATTACAAATAAGTAAAATAAAAATACTTAAATGAAAGTAGTATTTGAAACAGTAACAGGTATACTGAGCAGGATGATAGCTACTACGTTTCTTTATAAAGATTTTGGCAAATTGAAAGAATTTTTGTATGCCTACAATTTTGTCTGTTCATTATATCATCCTGGCTATCAGATGAACAACCTTTCAGTGTCATTTTCAGGTTGGGGAATAACCAGAAATCACAAGAACCCATGTTTGTTGAATAAGGAGGCAGGTGAAGCTGAGGAATTCCATTCTAGATCAAGAAATTGTGGAATGTATGTGAAAAATGGACAGGGCTATTATTGTTATCCAGTTTCTACTTGCTGATTCCTATAAGTGTTGTCTCTTGTGCTAAACTGATTTGTGGGCAGTTTGGCCTTCCAGTATGTATTTGTGACTCGAATTTGTCATTAGTTAAAAAAACAGTCATCACTTTCACTTTTCTTATCACTGTTATAAATCAAATTATATCATATTTATGTAACTGTATGCTACAAATACACGATAACGGTCATTAACATAATTATGGTGTTTACTATCGGGCGCCATGTTGGGAATTACCAACAGCTGATATTTCATTTACTTTACGGGCCAGTTTTCGTGTTAAGCGAACGAGAAGTGTTATCTGAAATAAATACTCTGAAATGGTTATACAAACAAAACTTATTATTAACAGAAGTTGTACATATATACTGGACTCGACCTTGTGCCAAACACGCCTCGGGGCGTAGTCCTATGTATCATAAAATACACATACATATTTAAAATTGAATCTTATAAATCTAAACATATAATGAACATATAATAAACAAATTTAAGATATATATATATATATATATATATATATATATATATGTATGTATGTATGCACAACCCAGCATTTATATAAATTATACACTCGCCCTCTCACTCTCTCTCTCATTCTGGTACAATTCTTTTTATGAGCTCATTTATTTAAAGTATTGAAATATAAATTGGTCATTTAATTGAATGATAGGTTTTGAATGAATTTATTGAATTGAAAATGGAACGTTCTCACCAAATTGCCATCTGCTGTTTTACGAACTTCGCGCATCGCGAGTTCATTGATTTTTACCGGTCACATTTTTGAAGTTGTAGATTCACTATGCACTGTATCTAAATAGTTAGTTAACCACTTCTAGTGGTACAAAAGTTAAAATTCACTATTTGTGAACGATTTACCGGCCGGCTGCGATCACGTCCCCTGTTGAAATGACGTGGTGGGGTGAATATTTCCGAGGTGGGGTGAGTCTTTGTTTCATATTTCCGAGGTGGGGTGAATCTACGTCACTCGTCTATTGTCCGTTTGTTGACAGCATCGTGTTGTTTACAAAAACAAATTCCTGGCCGCTGACATCATAAAGGCTTGTCGCTTTTATCGCATTATTCGACATACTGTTTTTTGTGAGGCTTCACGTTTTTTGCTCTGAAACCGTCCGAATCCTGGCAAATATTATATAGTCCACTCACGGTATATTCATGAAGGTTATTAAATGTTTATTTAATTTTGACCAAACTAAGGAATACAATATTTATGGTTTTTTATACCATATTTAGGGTGATTAAAATTTTGTACCATAATTGTACCATTACAAAACCCCCTCAATGAAAGATTTTGTGTCGAAGCACAAAAACTTTCATTGACCCTTTCATACGTCCTAAAGGGATCAGCCAGGATAGGTCGCCACAACCCCTTACAATTTATATAAAAGAAAATAATAACTCACCCTTGGTCTGATGATGATGACCGTACCTGCATGACCTTACTGGACTTCTCCTTCGAGATCCCAACACCAAAAGGCCACTTAGGCTCGTAACGCCCCTGCTCTGACACTCTGGCCAGCTCAGGACCGCTGTCATATCACCAAACACTGAAACAATAAATGATAAATATTAAAATAATGGCTTGGTAAATTACTCTACCCTTAACTGATCTGGTTCCCCTTAGCTAGGTGCTGGTTTGTGCTAATAAGCACTGGGTTTGCTTGATATATGATTAAAAGCTAGTTATAAAAATTATACTACTAAAAACGTAACTCCCAAGAATTGTAAAGAATTTCCTTTCGCAATATGTACAACCCTGAATTTATAAATTGTTTCGATTTCTATCGATAATATTTATCTCTTTCCATTTTATAATTAGAAACACATTGACATTGTAAAAGAATTACATTATAATTGGAAATATGAAATTCCACTATAAATCTCCCAAACATGGAGAAAAACACATTATAGAAAAACAAAATAATTAATAAATCTGTATTGTATTATTTATTCATATATCTTATTGAATGGTTAAATTAAAATTATTATCATTCTTATTATTATTATTATTATTAACAGGTAAAATTCCGGCATTAACAGCACCATTTATATTTATCCCTTCGTACACATTATTTCCATACATCATGTTAAAATTTTATAACATAAATACATAATACATTTTACATAATAATACACATTGATACATTTACTACATTGACATAATTTATTCATCTTTAATCTTGATTAAGATTTGCGTTTAAATTATAAAATTAATTTAATTAAATTATTAACTTTAATAATAAGTTTGCAATTAATTAATTAATTAGACATCAATTATTATAATATTATTATTTCACATTTATTATTATATTCATATTATTAATATTATTATTTCATTATTCATTTCTCCTTTGAACTTTCTACCTCACTAACTACCTAACCTTTCACCTTCTATCACTGTTTAGTCTGGGTGACTCCTATATTCACTATGCTTTTTACTTATAATCTTACTCACCTTCTTCTAACTAACCGCCAAATTTACCTATCAATGACACCAATATCTCAATTATAAACATCTTTACTAATTTCATTTAAATCCTATAGCACCGCTCGTCTTTGCATAGAGATGGGTGTTCCCTAACTGGCTATATACATCCATAATATTTTGCCCTTCCAAAATTCGGCAAACACTCCCTAAAACTACGCTATTACCTGCCACAACACTATAAGTTGGCTACTCCTTATCACCTCACCCCCACTACAAAATATCATCAATAACAAATATATGTTTATACCTTTACTTTATTCACCTCTACAAATAATCACTAACTACTGTGTCCCTAAATATCTAATACTTTCTTTGTATTATTTACTTCAAAATTCTTAACTATCTAACTCCATTTACTTCAATTAAATAACTCACCAGCTTCTATCTATACTCAGGCACTATCCCTGTTTAAACATTCTACCTTGCTGTAATCATTGACAATTGTCTTATAAAATTCATCTCTCACCTACTCATAATAGTACTTCTCACTTTTCAAATATATATCTTTATACTTAATCATTTATTCAATTATTATTCATCAATAAATAATAATTGAACTTCATTAAAAACTTTCTATTAATTAATAATTTACTTCTATTATAAAGGTAGCACAACCTTCCCTTGTACTATTTTAATTCAATAATTAAGAATAATTATTCATTACCATTATTCAACTATTAAACAAATTTTACTCAACAAAACATGTTAATTATTAAAATACACAATAATACATACTGGTGTACATAAAATATACCTGCAATACAACATCCAAATACACAAATACATTGACATAAATAAATACATATAAAACAATGAAAAATATACACTCCAACTCATTATTTTGTTATTTATCAAACTCAGTCCATAGCAGTCCAATTCAATACCACTGTTCACATATATTTAATGTTCATTACACAATTGAAACACTCTACCCTCCATCGTTGAATAACATTCTTATCTTAGGTCTATTTAATTTATTATTTAATAAATAAATTTTATGATTAGCAATATTATATTCATTTTCATTTATAAAACTGTTATCAAACAAATATTTCAAGTCACGATCGAGTAGGGTTCCGTTTGTCTCAGTAATATCATATGTTATTAATTGGTTATTTATTTTATAATTATCCTCATAATTTTCTACCACAGGTAAGTACTTAATACCATTATCATCATTTATTGTTATTTCAATTTCATTGTTACTATAAGGTAAGTATTCATTATTTTCATCTACCTTATCTAACCCTAACCTTTCTACCAATTGTCTGTATTTTCTATTTACTTTAAAAAATTTTATTACTTTCTTTTTCTCACAATATCTCTCTATACTTTCTCTCTTAATACATTTCTCTCCATAACACCAAATTACACTTTCTCTCTCCAAATATGCAGGGGTCCCTAACATAAAATTATTGCACCACTTATTAGGTACACAAAAACACCAAGAAACTTTATTTGTAGACCTATCGTCTCCCAAATATAAATTGAAGGAACTCTTATCCTTATAAAAATTACGTGAAGACTTTTCTTCACCCCCTAACACAACATCAAAAGAAAATTCTACCCCCTGCACTCCTTGTACAAAAATACTTTCTCCAATCTCTCTTTCTGACTCATTACACTCAAACACTTCATTTTCATTCATAATACTTTCATTATCATTTTCTAACATTATATTCTTACTATCTGTAATATTCTTACTATCTGTAAATTCATTATTCACATTATCATTCTTAATTACGTTATTATTCAGTACTTCGTTTTTCGTACTGTTTTCCTTCTGGGTTTCTAATTGATTTAAACTCTCGTCTATTTTTTGATTACCTTGTCACATTTCTTAATCAGATTATCATGACCTATTTTAATTTCATTTTTAAGTTCATTGAATTGTTTGTCAAAACTATCTCTGATTTCATTTTTCTGCTCATCTAGCTTTTTGTCAAAATTATCAAATTTATTTAATAAGAGCAGCATCATAGCAGCAGTACTGTCTAATTTACTTTCTGGACTAACTGACATGGATGTAGAGACCTTCTCTGCTTCTACATGTACAACAGATACAGGTGTATCTGCTTCGTCAATCTGACTAAATTGAGTTGGTTGAACATCCATTTCACTCATAACTATTTCGTCAGTGAAACTGACTTTTTCAGTTTTATCTTCATTAGTATTCATGTTTGCAATTTATATTACAGGCATGCATCCAATAGTATAACCTAACTTCATAAAATTTGGTTATGTTTAAAATTTCTTTATTACCTCAGATAACTCTTTCCATTCTCCTCGTAGGCTTACCCCACATAAAATTGTATTATATAGAGTCCCTGTTCGCAGGCGACCATATGTTATAAATCAAATTATATCATATTTATGTAACTGTATACTACAAATACACGATAACGGTCATTAACATAATTATGGTGTTTACTATCGGGCGCCATGTTGGGAATTACCAACAGCTGATATTTCATTTACTTTACGGGCCAGTTTTCGTGTTAAGCGAACGAGGTTGTAGAACGGGAAGTGTTATCTGAAATAAATACTCTGAAATGGTTATACAAACAAAACTTATTATTAACAGAAGTTGTACATATATACTGGACTCGACCTTGTGCCAAACACGCCTCGGGGCGTAGTCCTATGTATCATAAAATACACATACATATTTAAAATTGAATCTTATAAATCTAAACATATAATAAACATATAATAAACAAATTTAAGATATATATATATATATGTATGTATGCACAACCCAGCATGTATATAAATTATATACTCGCCCTCTCACTCTCTCTCTCTCATTCTGGTACAATTCTTTTTATGAGCTCATTTATTTAAAGTATTGAAATATAAATTGGTCATTTAATTGAATGATAGGTTTTGAATGAATTTATTGAATTGAAAATGGAACGTTCTCACCAAATTGCCATCTGCTGTTTTACGAACTTCGCGCATCGCGAGTTCATTGATTTTTACCGGTCACATTTTTGAAGTTGTAGATTCACTATGCACTGTATCTAAATAGTTAGTTAACCACTTCTAGTGGTACAAAAGTTAAAATTCACTATTTGTGAACGATTTACCGGCCGGCTGCGATCACGTCCCCTGTTGAAATGACACAGAGTCTTTGTTTCATATTTCCGAGGTGGGGTGAATCTACGTCACTCATCTATTGTCCGTTTGTTGACAGCATCGTGTTGTTTACAAAAACAAATTCCTGGCCGCTGACATCATAAAGGCTTGTCGCTTTTATCGCATTATTCGACATACTGTTTTTTGTGAGGCTTCACGTTTTTTGCTCTGAAACCGTCCGAATCCTGGCAAATATTATATAGTCCACTCACGGTATATTCATAAAGGTTATTAAATGTTTATTTAATTTTGACCAAACTAAGGAATACAATATTTATGGTTTTTTTGTACCATATTTAGGGTGATTAAAATTTTGTACCATTAATTGTACCATTACATCACTTATCTTGGTTTCTTTGTCTTGAGGATGATGGTGACTTCCACACTGGTAAGTGAGTCTTGACTTACCACCATTTGTGACAGTCTTGAGGAAGTTAGGATCGCTGTTGACGCACTCCAGCATCTGTGCAATGTGAAAACAGGTCTCTTTTGTTCAAGCAAATCAGCTTTAGCATAAATTTTGCAGACCACTGCAGAACGAATTATAGATGCACAAAGTTGCCCATATTTTATTATGAGTGCTAAAGAAAATGTTGGAGAATTCTCTATATGCAGTGCTTAAAGTTCTCCTATAATTGGCACAATCCAAGATATTACCTTTTTTGTGGATGGGCCATATAACACTCATATTCTTCTGAAATGATTTTTTCATTCCATATCCTATCATTAATTGTTGTAAATGTTTAAGATATACTGTGCCAGCATTCTTCAATAATTCTCCTTGGATTAGGTCAAGCCCTGGTGCTTTGTTGTTCTTCAGTTTCTTAACAGCAAGTTGCACCTCCTCCATAGTTGGTGGTGTTACTTCAATTTCTAATCTCTCTTGCGTTACTACAGCAACCTCCTCCAATCTAAACTCAATGGAGCCATTAAGCAGTTCATCAAAATTTGGGACCATCTTTCAAGTATCAATTCATTGCTACCTAACATTTCTCCATCCTTGTTTCTGCATAATGTTATCCAAGGTTGGATTTTTTTACGACTCTTATTTAACCTTTGATAAAAGGCTCTACTTTCATTAATTCCTCTTAGATGTTCCAGTTCCATTAGTTCTTGTCTTCTGTATTCCCTTTCTTTCTTTCTTTCATGCAATCTTTTTTCCTCTCTTCTTGCTTTGTGGTATTCCTCCACTGCGTTTCTCGTGTGATTCTTTTGCAACATTCTTTTATATGATTCATTTTTAAGTGCTGTTATCCACTCACATTCTTTATTAAACCAGTTATTGTAACTTTCTCTATTTACTCTTCCTACAGGCATCATTAAGGCCTACATTAGTTAGAACATTTGTTGGGTTACTATTGGCTGGAATACTTTGTTTTCCTCATATTAGACAGTCTCCTTCTAAAACAGTTGACACCATTAAATAGTGATCAGAGTCAGTATTAGCCCCCCTATAGCTTCTGACTACATGAGATTTGATAGGAGTCTTGTGTCAATTAGGAGGTGGTCAATTTGTTTAAGGACTTTTCCATCTGTACACTACCACATCATTTTATATATATCTTTATGGTTAAAAATTGTACTACCTATCACCATATTTCTTGAAGAGGTAAAATTTATAATGATTCCATTATCATTAGATACATCATGCAGACCAGATTTCCCAATAACTGGTTTCCCAAGCCACAGAATATTTGTATATAGTTTATATAATATAGGTTTTCAAATTTAGGTATTCTGCCAATTACTTAGGTATCCTAAAATCATTATTTAGGTATTCTGAAACTAGTACTTAATGCTAATTATTATGAATACACTTTAATTTAAAAATTCAGTCTCAGAATATATTACTTTCTGCCATTAGTTTCTTTAAGACAAAATATTTTGTTAGTGGATTGCCATAATAGCTCTCTTAAACCTACATGTTTTTGAGGACCGTTTAGGAAGTACAGTAGAACCTCGTTAACCTGGATCAACTGGGGCCGGGGCCGATCCGAGTTAACGAAAATCCAGGTTATCCAGAGAATGAGGGAAAAACGATAAAAAAGAACATGTACTTACCAAAAATATTTTTAATGGAATTTAAATATTATTATCGGCACACTTTCACCTAAAAACACATAATATGTATTTACACTGTACACAATATATGTACAAACTAGTCGGTAGTAAAAAAGGCAGTGAGCTTTTGCTGCCTCAGTTTTGTGTATCGCTTACGAGCAGCGCGATCTCGCATCCGCTTTAGTATTAGAAGCTCGTTTGGCGATGTTTCGGCTTGACTCTCGAAATAAACCATCAATTTATCTATGTTTGCTACTGCTTCTGCGTGGGTCATAACCACAGCTGGTTCATCAACACTGTCTGAATCCTCTTCATTTTCATTTTCTGTAACACTGCATGATGCAATAATTTCTTCCTCTGTGATCGCTTTATAACCTCCGTCATTGTCAATTTGCAACCAATTGTCAATGTCTTCTTCATCAACATCGGAACAGCCATCGATATTTTTAAAAATGTCTATAAAATCTTCCACACTTGTTTTTTCTTCTTCTTCAATTGTATTGTTTTCTGGCAAGTCACACACACACCAGGCCACAACTTTTTCCATGACTTTATCAAAGTTTCTCTTCCAACCTGGTCCCTAGCTTCCGCAATCATATAAATAACAGTCTTTACATTAAAAGATTTCAGCACCTCTACCACACCATGCTCTCCTTCGTCCTCTACCAGTTGATTTAGCATTTGCCTTTTGTACAGTTTTTTTATTTTTTCTAGAACTCCTTGGTCCATCAGTTGAACGAGAGAAGTTACATTAGGTGGTAAAAACTTCACTGAAATATCATCTTTGACTAGTTCATTGACAGACAGATGCGAAGGCGCATTGTCAGTCAGCAAAACTGCCTTGTTGGGAAGGCCACAGTTCTTCAAATATTTTTTTACTGACGGCACAAAATTCTCGAAAAACCATTGTTTGAAAATGTCACTAACCATCCAAGCACTTTTTTGTGAGCTGTGAACGACAGGCAATGAGCCTCGTTTCACATTTTTCATTTTTTCCTCTCCCTATTATAAGGAGAGGAATTTTGTGCTTTCCTGACGCATTACTGCAAGCCATTATGGTGAAGGCGGTCTTTCCCTTTTTTATACCCTTTTGCTGAATCTCCTAATTTTGAGGCTAGCGTTTTACTCGGCAACATCCGGTAAAATAAACCGGATTCATCGGCATTGAAAACTTGATCTGCAGTCAGTTCTTCCTTTTTAATAAAGTCTTCAAACTCTTTTTTAAAATTTTCTGCCGCTTCAACATCACCTGTGACAAGCTTTCTCCAGTGATTGTAAGTTGACGCACTCCATGCTGTTTTTTCCATCTGTCCAACCACCCCTGGCTAGCTGTAAAACTCGGGTCTCCATGGGGCAACTGTTTGTTCAAACTCAATGCTTTCTGTTGGATGATGAGTCCAGAAATTGGCAAACCACGTTCTCTTTCAGCACAAAACCAGACAAACAATGCTTCATCCAGAGTTTCTAGTTTAGCAGTTTTTGCTTTACACCGATTATCCAAACTGTCCTTAGAAATCATTTTGAAACAAAAGTCTTCAATGTGTTTTCTGTTCTTTTTCCAATCAGATACGGTCGATGTTCCTACTCCAAACTCAGCAGCAATGTTGTTTAACGATTCTCCCTTATCAATTCTTGTCAATGCTTCCATCCTTTTTTTTTCATAGTCACAACAATGTTTTTACGTTTCGTCGCCATCGCGAACAACGCGCTAACGAAACAGCACAACGATACTGTACCTCGACAGTGACACTAGGACAACACGCGAACACTACCGAGATTGCAGCGCAACTGAGGAATGTTGTTTCTAGGTCAATGTCAAGTGCGAGGAGTGGGGAGGGGAAGGAGAGGGTTGAGTCAACAGCAGGTGGGGTGAGTGCAATGAACTCGCCCGCTGGAGGCGTGGGGAGGGGAAGGAGAGGGTTGGCAGGTGGGGTGGTGCAATGAACTCGCCCGCTGGCAAGTGAATTCGAGTAGTGTACCTACTGAGAATAGCGATTTATCGTCTGTAAAACAAGTCTTCATTTACTACGCTAAACAATATAATTTTTTTTTCCAAAACTGGTCTGGGTTAAAGAGGTCCGGGTTAACGAGGTTCTACTGTAATGAGAAAGCTGACTGATCATAAAAGGGTAAACTTAAATTTTGAATTACAACTTTGTTTAAAGAATCTTTTTTTAACACTTTGGAGTCTGCATTTTCATCATGGTTTTATTACATGGGACTGGCATTTTTTGCCTACTTTAAAAAAAGCATAGGATGATAATTTTGAGACTTAGATATACATATGGTATATGCAGTCAAAACTTGAATCTAGTGGCGGTGCGGTAAATATTTTGGTGAAGCTGAGTTATATCCAATACCCTAGGCCTAATTCAGTTTCAAAAAGATAGCAGAAGCCCTATTTATAATTAAAATTACCCTATTAATATGTCTTCTGTAGTAGGTGGCACACACGATTATGATTGAATTTTGGGTATAAGATCCATTATTAAGTCGAATATCTTAATGTTTTATAGTATGATAAAATATTATGCTCAACGCAGAAAACATAGAACATGTATACACCGCGATTCAAAATCTCTAACACCAAGTTACTAATCCTTTAAAAAACACTGGCACAATACAGGCTTTAACTTGAGGTGAAAATTCTTTTTAAATCACATGTGTCTGAAAATATAAATACTGTTATAGAACTTTTTTACGAATAAACACACTAATACATTGTTGAAGCATACTAAAAGCTCTTCTGCACATAACAACATTTTCCTTAAATATACAAACATTTAACTAGTTTTCAATATCGTATTAGAGTTTAATAGCTTTAAAGCTTTAAAAGATCGGACATACTATTCCCTTCAAAATCTTCACTACTGTACAACACAATAAGTTCATTTTATAAACGCACACTGTCAAGGGATTTGCCAAATGTTTCCAAAAGGCTTTAAAAAGGATAATCTTGAAACATATATACAAGTGATTGTCAATGTTATCAAACGCTCACAATAAATACACTTGTAGTTCACATTAATTCTCTGTGATGGCTCCCCTGCTACAGACAGAGTTTGATGAAAAACACCTTCAGAGTCATCATGGAAAGATTCTATATTTTGTCGAGTTTCTGCAATGTTCTTTCAGTAGTACAAAATGTCACTCGCTTGAGTCTGTCATGTGTATATGAAAATATTTTATCAAAAGTATTTTGTCTCTAACACTGACACAAATTCACTAATGAGAGCTAAAATATTAAACTCGATCTCTTCAAGGTGATCTATCATGGTATTGAATACATCACACAATTGACGTCTGTTCCTGTAAATGGTATTTACAAGTCTAGAGGAATAATTCCTCATTGGGGACAGATCGGGAAGTCATCACTGCACAAACTCATATAAAAATTTATCTGTTTAGGAGATCTCGAAAAATGGCTGCAATACCACTAAGTATGTTAAAAAATATTTTGCACTCGGGTATTTGCCTGACACTTTGAGGCACAAGGTTTAAAACTTGAGCATATCAATGGACAAAGAGAGCTTTCAGATTAGTTCTTTTAATTATGGTCTCTACTGCAATTAAAATTTCCCCATTGTTGCCGCCCCATCGTAGGCTTGAGTGACTAGTTTTTCACTGCACTCAAATTCAATCAGGAACTGGCGAATGAGCGTTGCAACAGCCTGGGTGTGTCGATCACAACTTACGTCATTGGATCATAAAAATCTCTTTTTTATTTCTCCATTATACGAATAATGCAAAACTATAGAGCACTATGCTTTATTTGAAATATTTCTGGTTTCATCGACTAATAGAGCTACAAAGTGTACCTCCTTTCTTTCATTTTTTATACTCACTAAAAGAAGTGAGCCAATAGCTTCTAATGAGATTAGACAGTTTTCTAAACACAGTAGATGTTCCGCAAGAAGAGGGTGATACTCGGCTGTATACTTAAGAAGTTTTACGTAATTACCTCGATTAACTGTCTTTTCTATTTCATCGTGATCTCGAAAAGATAATTCTTATTTACCGAGACATCAAACAGCATTAGTCTCCTAAGAAAATCTCTATTGCGTTGAACCTTCTGATTGTGAGCCGATATCTCCAATTTAAGTTGGTCATCTAATGCAGTTTCTATTCTACTCTGACCGGAAGCAGCAATACACAATGATGAAGGAAGATGATTCACAGTAATTTCATGGCCACCAATAGATTCAACTAGGTTTCCTAAATGTTTGAATCCAGTCTTAGCCCAGCCAGTGTTCCTGTCCTTTCCAAACAACAAAAAATACCAGCAAAATAGTGCATTTAGTCCACCACTACCATCCAACCACTCACATTTGGTTACATACTAGACTGGAAATGCCTAGTAAACTTTCCAGATAGCTGGGTTAAGTTTAAAAGATTCGGGCCGCAATTTTTATCATTTTAGTTTTTTCGGTGAATGACCGGGAAGAAAAAGGTTTTGATAAAACGTCTTTTATTAAACAAACCGACACTGAAACTATTCTAAAATATATATAACTATAACTTCAAATATACTGTGTATCGTTTAAATAAAATGTAAGACGTACGTACTATTTAATAAGGAATAATTACAACGTCAAATTTTAAAAACGGAAAATGCATATGGTTTAAATGCAGTACTAAATTATGTAACACACACAGTGATACCAACAAACTCAATAGCATGCAGTCCAACTCAACCCAAGCTAGTTTCAGTTATACCGGCCACTGCAGAGGCGTTTTTCTATCTCGCTTTACGTGCGCGCGCATCTCTCTACACCACACTAACTCAAGCTGTGACGAACCTGCTTCACCTACCACTGCAGGGCCAGCGTGTGAAATCAGTCTACTTAAAAAATTTTGGAAACAGTCATGTAGAAAATTCCAATGAATTTTTATTTTGGTTACTTAAAAATAGATTCAATTAAATTATAAAATTTACTTTAAATAATTGCAGTTAGTGTGTCCCATTCATTACTGAAGCAGTGCTTCACTTGCTTCCCTTCACCGCACGCCACTGCTTGAATCTTATTCTTTTTAGTGATGTATTTAAAATGCACAATGCTTAGTAAATTTAATTAATAAAGTTGTGTTAGTGGTTTTAATTACAAACAGAATTAACACTGTTGCATACCAGTATAGAACAATTATTCCTATTAGCACTTTCAAGCTCCACAGCTCATTATCAGATTGGAAATAACCTATTTTCGGATTGGTTATCAGACTGACATAACCTATTTCCGATCTGATGATGAGCTGTGAAGCTTGAAAGTGCTAATTGAAATAATTTTTCTATAGTGGTGTGCAACAGTGTTAATTCTGTTTGTGCTTAGTAAATGTTTACAAAAATATTAAATTAATGCGTACGGTTTTTTACATTTTAATAAACTATTATACATAATAAAAAAGGAATAGAAATTATCTTCTTTTTTATAATAAAACACACAAAAATATTATAACATAAAATATTAATATATATGCAGGAGGATATAAGAAGCAAAATCATATTTCAAGCATAATTCACAAGACTGTGGTAATCAATAAAACGCTGAGGAAAACATAGCCAAACACGACAACCTTTACACCATATTTTTGATGCCTTCCTTTTTCTTTTGCCATTCTCCTTCAAACCTCTTTCAGAACAGGACCTTACTGTATCTTGTTGCAGTGGTTTCATTGGCTCTGGAAGGAATGCGTGTGGCAAAGTGACAAGCAACAGTTCTATCAACACTTGTTGACAATGGTCGTGGACGTGGTTCAGTCAATCCTCAGCGCATTTCTGCTAATTTCAGGGCAGTTGTTTTCATAAAATCCTTTAGTCATAGCTATCTGTTTGTCCTTTCTTTGAATACAATGTACCCATTTGTAACGGCCATAGTAAATAAACAGAAGAAAAGTTTCTTCCACCATTTTATTGTTTTATGATGGAATGGGTAGTAGCTGTATAACTGATCAGCTCTGTTCACTCCAACTTTATTCAGTTTGTAGTCAGTAATCACATCCGGCTTGACTACATCAGCTAGTGCATATTTACCTCTCATCTGGACAGAAGAGGTAGGTGCTCCATCTTTTGTTGACAAGGAGTAAATATCTCTTGTTGATTTCCACTTGCATGCAAGCAGGTGTGCCTTGTGCCAGAATAAAACACCACACCTTTTTTTAGTTTTTTGTTTTGAAGACAGATGCCTTCTTATCTTTTCCATAACACTTCTAACACCAAGAGTTTTCTTTCGTCATAGACAATTCAAAAGAGAGGGACTGTATAAAAATGGTCCATGAACTTTTTAGTGACCTTTGCCAAAATAATTGCTGCATAATCGTTCAAATATATCATGGACTATATTGTTCTTGTTGCCCGTAGTTCCTGTATAAACATCACAGTTTAAAACATAACCAGTAGCTTCATCACATAATGTAAACAGTTTTATTCCACATTTGTTTGATTTGTTTTTCATGTAAAAACAAAAACTTACACGACCTCCAAAAGGGCATGTACATTCAACAACAGTGAGGATTGCATAAGGCTGGAAACTTTCATGGCATTTTTTAAGAAAATATTAAGAAAAGGTGCAAATTTTATAAATTGGACCATATCCACCTTGACCACTGTTTAAATACTGTTGTAACTTTTATCTTTCTTGGTAAAATTATTTTATTTATTCAAATTACAACTCCCACTTACCTTACGACTTTGATCTGGCCGGATCGCATAGTGTGGACTAACCCATTTCGTTCGACGAACTCTGACGATACATATAACGAAATGAGGCATTGAAAGAATTTAACTCTCAATTGTATGGAAGAGAAATCAGATTTTTCTTTATTACTCAGAAATGTTGAAATGTTAAATCTTCTTGTTACATATTGTGCAACTCTTACACCTTACTGACTACCGCTTACCTTATCATGGACAATTATATAACTTCATTCACACACATATACACTTAATTCAGCCCAGCATTGCACACTCACTACTCCCATTCCATTATAAAACCCCAATTACCCAATTGAATACATGATTTTAGATCACTACCGGCAACGCGTTCTTCTGTGACCTCGTGGCCAGCCCGCGGTAGGTCGAAAACGTCTCGAAAAGGACGAAACTGAATCACAAATTTGGATATTATTGTTCTACAACTATCCTCCCATCCTGTCACTGGTTTTAGAAAATGACTACTTCACTTTCATTATCAAATACTAATGAAATTATATGAGCATATTTAGCTCGCGTGTCGGCACCGACACAGTCAGTGACGAACTGGACAATGTGCTTTCCTCGAGTCACGGGAAATGAGCAGTCACGGCCATCCGGTTTTAGTCGCCGTTGGTGATTAATTGCGGTGGCATAACCATTTTATGCATGGATTATAACGGGCATGTGTGTGTGTCCAGAGGCCGATATTGGCATCTGCTCTGCTGATGTCGCTCACAGTAGGCGGAGTTTGACGCCGTTTTCCGGTAGTCGGTCGATTGGAACTACTAACTGTTCGTCCCAGCGCCATGTTTGTCTCAACTGTCATGTCTTTCACGGCGTCAGTGCCGATCCCCGCCCGGCTGAGTTGCATACGGGCGTCAAAACACATGCACAGAGTTCTTAGAATTTTGGTGGAGGTAAATTCTTCAGCCGTGTTACACCACTGATTGCGTTTCGCTTTGTTTCCAACTGTTTCTCAACACTGGTCTGTTATACGGACAAATACGTTGCACAATAATACAATTACATTATTTTATACAAACCCGCCCGAAACCGAAATGACTAAATATATATATATACCCCAAACGGTTAAAACAAAAACACCCAAAAATCGACCCGCTACAATACCCCCTCGATGAGAATTCTGCTGTCCATGACAGAAGAAATCTCATCGATAAACCCCGAAGAGGACCGGTGAGGAACTGGTGCCAACAACCCCCTGGTTCTTACTCTGCATGGGTACATGACCCCCCTGGCTCAGCGACCATGGACTCATCTGAACGAGATCACTGGACTTCTCCGTTAGAGATCCCAACACCGAGAAATCGATCAGACTCGCACCACGGCCCACCTCGCCCTTCAACATACTACCCCCAAAAGTCCTCAATCCCTGGCTAAAATCATTCCAGCTCCTCCGCCGATATGGATCCCCTTTTTGCAAGCTGGGCTGCCTTTGGCAAATACTGGGCTCACACACTCTAACATTACATATTACCATAACACATAAAAAAATAAAATTTTTTTTTTTTTTTTTAAATTTACTAAAATTTTAAAAAAATTCAAAATAAAAAAAAATGATCTTTTATCAAAAATTCTCTTCCTCTTTTTTCTAATTTTTGTTTCGAATGACTTAATCTAGACATTTCTAATAATATAAACATTTCTATTCTAACATGGAGAATCACTTATAGTCTACCAATAAAATGTAATACAATAAAATAAACATGGTTAATGCACACATAATAAAAAAATCATTACTCAAAAATATTCATTCGCTGGCAGGCGAAAAAAAAAAAAAAAATTTTTTTTTTCAAAAAAAATTTAAAATTTTCAAAAATTTTAAAATTCAAAAAAAATTTTAAATTTATTCATTAAAATTTTTATTAAATTTATTTATTAAATATTTATTAAAACTATTCAAATATTGGTTTGAATTAATTAAATAAGCAAGTTAAAATTGGATTCCTACTATACAAGCTTAGTAGGTGTATGATCTCATCAGCTGATCGTAACTAGGTCAAGTCCAAAATCCTTGACCTACATATGTTATATATGATTTCTGAAAACACATTGACATCTGTAATATCCTACCTTGAAATACAAAACATAATAACATAAAATATTTAAAACAAACAAAATATTATTATAAATAATAAACAGATTGACATTTAAATTATTTAAAACAAACAATTCTTGACTTTACATTATTTTCAAATTTTATCAAAATTCTGTCACTGGTGAAAAAAATAAACAATTGCATATTCTTTATCATGAATCTCTCTTTCTTTTCAACAATCTTACTTTAATATACTGTGGGTGATGTAAATTCTTTATTCTCGTTTTTCTGCATTAGATTTCTATACCTATATAAACTTTCTCCCCCTGACTCTAATATTTATCAACTGCAACTCCCAAGACACCCAACTCTATCAAAATTATCTACTAATCAGGACATTCTAAACCCCAACTTAACATTTAACACAATTCGCCGCCTTCTCTACATATAAAATACTCTCTAACCCTTTGTACATAGGATACGTGTTTCCTTCCCAAAACTCATTCCCTTATGTTGGTCCCTGGACTCCCCCTAGGTAACCCTTTCCGGCGCCAATCGGTCCCTATCCCGTCCCAACCCTTGTTGCGGACTCCTACATTACACTACCCTCTAATACAAAATTGCCATCCCCAAAATCTCAATCTCATAACCTCACTACAAATACAACAAAATAATCTCATTAATTATGAACATAAATATATATCATTCAAAACTCTACATAAATTCCCCACAACTGTGTCAACCTTAATACTTCACCAACTTCTATAACATACATTAACTCAAAAACAACATTACATTATATTCATCTCTATCATTTCACATTTAACGTTTAATTCAATTCGGACAGGTCTACATGTCCCATAAAACACTTATCACCCATGAATTATCTTTTATTAATTTGCATACTCTTTTTATCTTTACTTCAAAATATCTGTAGTACACTAAACGTTAATTACTTGTAACGTTTACAAACCAATATACCAGCGACATGGTATTGTTGATCAGCTGATATCCTAACATAATAAAAACACAATGAAACTACATCTTAAAATTGAACAAATACATGTAATACATTACCAACACTTACTTCTATTATGTTGATTGCCTGCCAGGCGTCTAATGATTGGCTTAGAAAAAAATTACACACATAATGAAAATACATTTTATCAACAACTATATCTAACACACAACAATAAAATGATACCTTTAAAATTATAGTATGAACCTTATTACGAGTCTGAGCATATAATTATGTGGACAGATCACAAGCATTTTTGATTGGATTAAACCTTGAATAAGCAAAACTTTTACGTCATAAAATTTTAAATTCGTGACTCCTTTACGTCACCTCCCAGCCACACACTCTATTTCAGATTATGGAGGACTGTCTCGCCCTTTCGCTTCCACAGAGACTGTACATTTTGGAGCAGGGTTTTACCTCTCCGTGTCTCTGCTTCCGCTGTTAAGTTTAAAATTACTGAACATCAAAATGTTCTTGTTATAAAATCATGCACCCTTAAAAACGGATCTGCCACCGGTCTTGCTGTTCCTACTCGAACAGAGTGGCAGCCGCTGTTCCCTAGTTCCGGAGATTTCCTCTAAGGTCCCCCCATTAAATTTCAAATTTATACCAATTTCAAGTCAGCTATGGTCAAGGGACTTGGTATGACCATAGCTGGCCGCTAGCCAAAACCACGGTTAGTGCTGGTAAGGCAGTAACCGCCCGAAAAGTCGAGGAAATCTAACTCTAATTTCACTGCCTGTTAAACATCAATATTTTTATGTGCGACACGGTCATTTAATATGGTGTGTAAAATTTTTATTTTACACGTATAAGGTGTGCCGCACATTTATCGCCGGCTCGGCCTCCGATGGAGGTAACACTCACTGCTACCCCCAACCCTTTTCGCTACTTGTGAGAGCACAGGCCACCCCCACAGTAGCCACTTAATAACTAACTAATTACTTAATAAATGAAATTAATCTTTCTACCAATGCAATTCAACACTCCATTGTTATTATCACTTCATTTAGCACCAAACTACCCCCCAAAGTCATCCCCACTTCTTGTATTGACAACAAGTTTTTATTTTGTTACACATCGTTTCAAAACGTTCCCATACTCACTGCTACTAAAACTCGACAATTATATTTGGTCGCTTAATTCTAAAATTTATTTACATTTTATTTTTATAACTTATAATTTATAACTAAGTGGTCAGTATCCCCGCCTGAAACGGGGGTTTTGCCGAGATGGAACAGGGGACGGGCAGACAACATACGTGAATTCACGTTCCCCTCTCATTCATCCATGCATGCCGCCCGCCCAGTCCCTAGCCCATCTCCACAAAATCCATTTTTCTTAATATACTGGAACTTCTATCATTTGCTAAATTTTTATTTTGCAAATGACAGTGGTGAAATAATACTTGAAACATTGCTTCTTTTTTTTTTTTTTTTTTTTTTTTTTATAATCACTCTAAGGCAGTGCAGGCACGTGACAGGTACCTCAAAATTGTTGTACCCAGAGTGTATAAAAAGTTTAATTTTAATTCGTCACGTACCTCTTTTGGGGTCCCCCTCCCCGTTCAAATATATATGTGGTTAAATTTCTATTTTGTACCAATTTTGGTGGAGCCGGACCATCGTTGTTTTCACTGCCCGAAGGAAGATCCTGCCAACCATGGCCCGCCTCCGGTTTCCGAATTCCACGGCCAGGACTGGTAAGATCGTGGCCGCCCGAAAATGGGGGAGGAGCCCTTCTAAAAACATAAAAGAATAATTAAATAACATTCATACCTTTACAAATTAACAAAATACTTATGCTGACCAAAATAATTTCAAATTTGTCGCATTGTGCGTACCTACTATCTCCCTGGTTTCTCTATTCTGTAACACATATGAATTTCTCATTTTTATTTCCACTACCTCGTACGGCCCCTCGTACAATAAGAAAAACTTCTTGATCTCCTTGTCTTGTGCACTTGATAAGTCATGTCGTCGTATCAATACCAGCTGTCCAACCTCATACTTCGTCCACTTACCTTTCCTATCATGGCGCTGTTTTCTCCGCTCTCCCTTCGTCAACAAACTCTCATTCGCTAGTCTAAGTTTAACATCGTTGCTAATAGTGTTGGTTTCCGGTGGATATTCAATTAATTGTTCCAAAATCCTCTGTGGGCGCTTTCCTCTTATCAACTCATAAGGCGTGAACCCCGTCGACTCGTGGGTGGTGCAGTTTAGCCAGTTTTCAATCTTCTGCACATAGAATGGCCACTCGCTATGTTTGGCGTGGCAGTATGTTCGAAAAATTCTTCCCAACTCCCTCATGACTCTCTCCGCCTGATTGGACTGCGGGTGATATACTGCGGTGTGTTTTGGGATGATACCTTCCCATCCAAGAGTCTGGCGCCATCTTCCGCTGATGAACTGCGGCCCATGGTCGGATAATATCACCTTCGGCTTTCCCACGTTGATCATGTAGTCGCGTGTGATCTTCTCGCTCAGCACCTTGCTCGTTGCTCGCTTCACGCTATATAGTCTGACATATTTGGAAAAAGTGTCAAGTACAACAAAAATATGCATCACTCCACCCCTACCTTTCGGCAATGGGCCGTACAAATCTACAGCTACTAAATCGAATGGTTTTTCTACCTTAATATAATTTAGTTCTCCCTCTAACCTATAATTTACAACTTTGGATTTCTGACATAACTCACAAACTCTAAGTATTCTTCGGACTCGTTTCTCCATGTTCTTAAATAAACAAGATTCCTTTAATACATTCACACACTTCCGTGCCCCAAAATGCCCATATCTAAAGTGACAGTCCCACACTATTTTCTCTATCAACCCTTCAGGTATGACTAACCTCCAATCTCTCTCTCTCCCCTCTACTTTTTTAAACAAACTCCCTTTAAACACTTGAAAATATTGTTTATACCCAAACTCATCTACATCTGATTCTATACTAGTAATTATTTTATTTAATTTATTATCAGCTCTTTGCATTACATTTATATCTTTTAATTCTTCCCCAAAAAGTTTATCTTCCCGGGATAATCTATAAATTTCTATCTCTTTAATATCTCTCCCTGTTCTATTTCTATCTGTGTCTACTCGTGATAGTGTGTCGGGCACCCTGTTCTCTACACCCTTAATGTGTTCCCAAGAAAAATTATACTCTTGAAGGGCTAACACCCACCTGGTTATCCGGCTGTGTGTGAGTTTACAAGTATTCAGGAACGACAGCGCTTTATGGTCCGTCCTAATGATAGTTCTGTTACCCAGCAGATACGTTCGGAACTTCCTCACAGCGAACACTATACTGAGGAGCTCCTTTTCGGTGGTAGTGTAATTGCGCTCTGCGGCCAGCAACGTCCGGCTGGCGAAGGCGATGGTTTTATGCTCTTTTGTCTCGTCCTCTTGGTAAAGCTCCGCTCCCAATGCTATGTTACTAGCGTCTGTCTGCAAATAAAATTTGTCATTAAAATTGGGATGGTTCATTAGTATCATGTCTGTGAACTTAATTTTGATGTCATTAAACGTCGCTCTTTCGTTATCGCCCCATCTCCATTGCTTGTTCTTCTGTAACACTGCGCTGAGTCGGGCCGTCGTCTGTGCGTAGTTCCTCTGAAACTTCCTGTAAAAATTACAAAGACCAAGAAAACTTTGCAATTGTTTTATATTTTTGGGCTCCGGGAACTTCAGGATGGATTCTACTTTATCCGGATTGGCACGTATTCCTGTAGGTGTTATGATGAAACCTAAAAAATGTATCTCCGTTTGCAAAAATTTCTATTTGTCCCAATTCACTGTCAAACCTCCCTGATATAACTTCCCCAAAACATATTCCAAATGCTCTACATGCTCTTCAAATGTTCTGGATGCTATTAAAATGTCATCAACGTAAATAGTTAAAAAATCTAAGTTGTGTGGTTGCAAAACTTCGTCCAGACACTTAATAAAGCTAGCTACACTTGTGTTCAAACCGAACTGTAGTCTCTTAAATTGGTAATTCTTTCCATTGAATAAAAAAGCTGTATATTTTCTACTATTTGCTGCCAATGGAACTTGCCAATACCCGGCGGTTAGGTCTAAAGAGGTCATATATTGTACACCGCTAAACTTCTGAAATATTTCTTCAATAGCTTCGGGTGACTCCCTATCTGGAATAATTATTTGATTGATTTTGCGGGCATCTAAACATAACCTAACTCTACCATCTTTTTTAATCACGACTACTAAGGGGTTGGAATATGGTGACACAGATCGCTCAATTATATCTCCGTCTAACATTTTCTCTAACTCAAACTGGACCGCTCTTCTCTTTGCATAGGGCACCGGATAACTTCTTTGCACATAGGGTGCGTGTTCCCTTACCTTTAACTCGCATTCATAGTTTCTTGCCCTCCCTGGTACATCGGCAAACACTTCTCTAAAATTCTCTACTACCCGCCACAACGATTCACGTTGAGAACTCCCTATCACGCCACCCTCACTACAAAATTTCAGTGCTCTTTCATTCCATAAGTGATCCCCATTCTCCTCATACTCTATCTTACTCTCACTACACACATTCATACTAATTTCCATGTCTTGTTTATCATTCCGATTGTGTATCACCCTTACCCCTGAAATTCTTACCGCATCTAACACCCGTTCAAAATTAATACGGACTGGTTCCCCTTCATTATTTAATTCTAATACCCGTTTATGAAAATCAATCAACGCCTTATGTTTAATCAAAAAATCATTTCCCAGTATCACCTCAAGATTTAGTCCCCGTACAACTAGAAATGTATTATCATACCCTACCCCGTTAATTATCATGTTTAACTGTACTTGTTTCATGACTCTCTTACTTCTAACTCCCGTAATACCTACAATCGTCACCCCCGCTACTGGTAAAGATGGAATATTTTTATTTATTTCTTTTAATTCATCTAATACATGTTCAGAAATGACAGAGATTTCGCTACCCGTATCGATTAAAGTTTTAATCTCCTTACCTTCTATGTTGATTTTCACCTCAGTCAGTCCATTCTCCCGTCTCACTGCTTCGAAGTCTTCCTCCTCCAATAATTCCTCCGATAAATCTGTAATCACAATGTTATTTTGGTATCTATCATCCATTTGGACCCCAGAAACTTCCGGCGACAACGGTCGGGTCCGGTGTTCCATTGTCCCTCTTAGTTTCCCGCAGAGGTGCTCGCCACTGCATGGTTGTATCCTCGCTCGTGCTGGTTTCCTCGCGGTTCATGAGTTTGGCCTCTCTGTGCTCCTCCTGGGCCCTCTCCCCTTCGCTGGTATGCATGCTGGTTCTGTGCGGGTGGTGGTCCCTGTCGCTGACCCGGTCTCTCTCTCCTGCATCTAAAACAAAAATTTTGTGTCGCATAATTCTCTTGTGAACATGCTGGACAAGTCCATTTTGGTCCTCGGTTATTTTGTTCTCGTCTGTGGTATGCTGGTCCATTTGTAGGTCCCCTCGGCGGTCCCCGATTACTTCCATTATTTCCATTCTGCTGGTTCTGACGGCGACTCAATTCTTGGTCCCGGATATTCTGAAACACATCTAAAATATTCTCTAGTTCGCTAATATTAGCTACCTCCCTTGTCATAAGTGTTATCTGTACTTCCCTTGGCAAATGCTTGCTGATATGCCTCACAAAGGATCTAAATGGCAATGGCGGTTCTAAGTATTTCGCCTCGTTAAATATTTTCATCACATACCCTGTTATATTATTATTGGGCCCCCCGAAATTCCCTGTTCCCATGATTCTACTTCGTAACACTTCTTGATCTTCTTCAGACCAATATTTATTTATAAATGCAGACTCAAAATTTTCAAAACACTCCCATTCCGTTTTATGTACCTCGGCCCATATCTCCGAACTACCTTTAAAACATTTTAAAATTTTTAATAATTGGACTTCCCAGTTATTAGTACTGAACTTATTGCACTCTCTCACTCTGCTTATGAACTGCATAGGGTGTACTTTTTTGTTATCACAACTGAATGTCTCTAACTCAACTTCACTGCTTACGTCACGAGTCATGATTACTCGCTCGGTAACAGTGTTAACTTGTTGGCTGATGGCCTTGCTCAATTCATTTTTAACATTCATTAATTTAAGGTTATTATCACATTCAAGGTCATTTATTGTATTATGTATGGTCTTAAATTCGATCTTACAATTGTTTTCTATTTCACTTATTTTAAGGTTATTATTTTCAATCTGACTCATAGCGTAACTAACCTTACATTCAGTATTGGTGTTACATTCACTTATTTGTTGCTCAAAAATTGTATTCATTATGCTATATTGTTCCGTGATCTGTTTCTCTACTTTATCAGTTATATTATTAGTAATATCAGAAACACGGCACTCTAATTGCTCATTTAGTGACTCTGACAGGTGTAATTTCATACTTTCACAACGTTCATCAATATGTTTGTCTAATACATGACTCAAATTATCAAATTGCACATTAATATTCTGCTGCAACTGAATATTCTGTTGTTCACATTTTCTTCTCTGTTCATCTAATTTATTGTTGAAATCACTTTTCATTTTATTTAAAATTATTTCGTTACCATCAAAACGTTTATTTATTGCATTGAAATTACTATTCATATTGTTCAAAATTATATCATTATCATTAAAACGACTATTCATTCTCTCGAATTGACTGAGCATAACACTCATCATATTTGTTTCCTCTGATTGTTTACTTTTATTAGTTGAAACGGGGGTCAATTGAATCCCCGAATCAACGTCTACTTCGTTTGGTTGTGGTTGAGACGCAATCGGAGTGGAATGAACTATTACATTACTGCCGCCAGCTGTTTCTGTAACAGCACCCGTCTCCCCCCTCAACATACCACTTTCATCCAGCGATTGCGACTCAAGGCCACTTTCACTCATAATTGAATTTATTATACTACTTTTTTCTGTATTCTCGGACATTTTTACTTTATCTATTTTTTTCTTACGTAACAACTGTCAATTAGTAATTTTATTTCAAAACTGATATTTTACCAAATCAATTTGCTTTCATAACCCTACTTCGCTATGCATCGTCAGATGTAGGCCGGTGTTAAAATAACCCCTCTTCAGTTATATTAAATCCTGGAAATCACGGCACCAATTGTAACTTTTATCTTTCTTGGTAAAATTATTTTATTTATTCAAATTACAACTCCCACTTACCTTACGACTTTGATCTGGCCGGATCGCATAGTGTGGACTAACCCATTTCGTTCGACGAACTCTGACGATACATATAACGAAATAAGGCATTGAAAGAATTTAACTCAATTGTATGGAAGAGAAATCAGATTTTTCTTTATTACTCAGAAATGTTGAAATGTTAAATCTTCTTGTTACATATTGTGCAACTCTTACACCTTACTGACTACCGCTTACCTTATCATGGACAATTATATAACTTCATTCACACACATATACACTTAATTCAGCCCAGCATTGCACACTCACTACTCCCATTCCATTATAAAACCCCAATTACCCAATTGAATACATGATTTTAGATCACTACCGGCAACGCGTTCTTCTGTGACCTCGTGGCCAGCCCGCGGTAGGTCGAAAACGTCTCGAAAAGGACGAAACTGAATCACAAATTTGGATATTATTGTTCTACAACTATCCTCCCATCCTGTCACTGGTTTTAGAAAATGACTACTTCACTTTCATTATCAAATACTAATGAAATTATATGAGCATATTTAGCTCGCGTGTCGGCACCGACACAGTCAGTGACGAACTGGACAATGTGCTTTCCTCGAGTCACGGGAAATGAGCAGTCACGGCCATCCGGTTTTAGTCGCCGTTGGTGATTAATTGCGGTGGCATAACCATTTTATGCATGGATTATAACGGGCATGTGTGTGTGTCCAGAGGCCGATATTGGCATCTGCTCTGCTGATGTCGCTCACAGTAGGCGGAGTTTGACGCCGTTTTCCGGTAGTCGGTCGATTGGAACTACTAACTGTTCGTCCCAGCGCCATGTTTGTCTCAACTGTCGTGTCTTTCACGGCGTCAGTGCCGATCCCCGCCCGGCTGAGTTGCATACGGGCGTCAAAACACATGCACAGAGTTCTTAGAATTTTGGTGGAGGTAAATTCTTCAGCCGTGTTACACCACTGATTGCGTTTCGCTTTGTTTCCAACTGTTTCTCAACACTGGTCTGTTATACGGACAAATACGTTGCACAATAATACAATTACATTATTTTATACAAACCCGCCCGAAACCGAAATGACTAAAAATATATATATACCCCAAACGGTTAAAACAAAAACACCCAAAAATCGACCCGCTACACTGTTCATTATTATTCAAGTGTAGGATTGTGAAGGATCGCCTTGAACCTGTCACGGGATACCAATCGTTTTGAATAACATGTTTATAGAAATACATCTGTGGTCCAGTAGTTGTCTATTGGTGGTAATTTTAACATGGATATATGTAGAGTAATGGCAACAAATTTATGTGTCACTCAATGTTATTGTTCTCCATTTATTCCATAATGAATTGCTTGTTAATTTATTATGCTGCCTCAGAAAAGAGATTCATGATGCTGCATTATTATTGGTTGCTGTTTTAATTATTTTCATCGTTTGGGAAAAAGAAGAGTCAAATTTATTGCAATTGTCAGTAAACGGGACAGAGCCAGGAAGAGCTCAGCTCAGCAACTATGTCTAAAAGTCCAAGATCTTTTAAAAATTGGGCCTTCTGGTCTCTGAGATTCAGTTTCTGGCATCACTCTTGTTTTCAACTGACGTAGAAGACCTGTTTTTTTCTTGTACTAGTGCTCGAGAGCCATTATTTCATCCGAAACACAAGACAAACAACTACTGGTACCAAGAAACTAAGAAAACAGTTACAAATACAAAGTCAAAGGTAGAATAAAACCGAATAATTATTCACCCGAATGATCACTAGATTCATTTTCTCCTGGAAAATATAAGACATCGACATTGCTGTCATCTATTTTAGAGCCTGAACCTTCAATAAAACTATCCACTACGTCATGTGAAACATCCATAATGAAAGTATAAACACGTGCTTTCTAACAAAACTATGCAGCAGCTGGCACGAAGGTCAATACAAGATCGATAGCTACCAGTGCAGCGATGTTTAGGAAGATCAATATAATCGTTAAAACCAAACTAATCCATAAGCTGGTGGTGTGCTCCCAATAGATTCAAAGTGAACTAAATATAAGGTGTGTTCAGAAGTATCAGAGCTTTGCTCAGGAAAAATAAATTTATTTATCTATAGGTTTTAAAAATTTATCCCCTTCAAAACACTCCCCCTTAGATTCCACACACTTCTTCCAGCGATCCTGACACTCTTGGAAACATGTCTGGAAGTCATCTTTTGGTATGGAATACAGGGTCATTCCAAATCAAATCATCCAGCCAGAACAACATTTTTCACCCCACCCTCTCAGATTTTCATGAAATTTTTTGTATAGTATCTATGGACAAATATAACAACCTGTATTTTTCATTTTTGCCAAATTCGCTTTAGTTTTTTTTAAATGATTTTTTGAAAAAAAGTCAATTTTTAGCCAATTTGTTAGTCGCGGCGCGAAATCTAAAGAGCACTTTTCAATAAAAAGTCTACTTGTATAGTTATTATTTAATGTTAAGTTATGAAACTCACAATACTTACTTGAAATTTCACAAGGATTCCAAATATAAAGTCAAAAATAACATTTAGACTCATATAAACTTGTTTTTCCACTTCAAAGTTAGCAATTGTGAATTTTTTTCTCCGTGCAGGCTTTTATGTAAATGTTTATAACTTTTTTCTGTCTGGTCCTATGAGGCTGAAAAAGGTCTCATTTGAAAGAGGATGAAATGTAATATAATAGCATAAAATAAAAGTCATGGGTATTTAATGACATCATTTTATAATTTAAGTACAAAGTTTATATTTGATATTTCATTGAAATATTTTGCATAGTACCCTATCTTGTGTGGCCAATGATGATTTTTTTTTTACTTAAGGTATGCTTATATTTTTCTGTACTAAAACCTTCAGTTAAAATTAGGCTTATCAGTGTAACAAGGCCTAACTACCTGTCAAAACTAAAAAATATAGATTTTAAAGAAGATTTGTCCGTATTTTAAAAATAATAACTTGCTTAGGTATTTACTTGTTGAGTTAGCTTACCTTTTCAGTCTTAAATGGTATTACAGGATATTTATAATATATACAGGTGCTTCTTGATTGATATGAAACTTAATTTTTCCTTGCCCAGGCAGCATTAATATTTTGAATACTTTTTTTGGATAGTCTGAAAAGCATTCAGCCCACCTAAGCACTTAATTCAGGTACATCTATGCAGCAAATTATGTTTGTAAAAGGGACCCAGCACTTATACTCTCTCCCAACATTTCTGTGTTCTGGCCAAAAAAATGTTTTTGATGGCCAGTGAGGATGCATAAATTGATGTAAGCATCTTGGTTGTCATCATCTAGCTCCAAAATTAGTTCAATATAACACTTTTCTTTATAGGCATAGGATGAAATGTACTATAATAGCATAAAATAAAAGTCATGGGTATTTAATGTCATCATTTAAATTTAAGTACAAAGTTTACATTTGATATTTCATTGAAATATTTTACATGACTGACAACAGGGCGGGACTACATGGTACCACATGACTGTACAGGCAGCCAGTCAGAGGTACAGTATTGTGCGAATTAATGTGAACACAAGTGATAATTTGAAAAAAACAACATTTATTAGTTATAGACGAAGAAAAAAGAGAAAAGAATACAATTTAAATTGTTTTAATAGGAAATATGTCCTCCCTTGGCTTTTATAACTTCTTCAACACGTTTTGGCATAGAATCAACAAGTTTTTTACAGTTTTCTGATATTTGCTGGTCTCGAAACCATGTGTGGATTACAGCCTCAATCAGTTTTGTTTTTGTTGTGCAATCTATTTTACGAAGTCTAGCTTTTACAATAGCCCACAGATTTTCAATCGGATTAAGGTCCGGTGAGTTTCCTGGCCATTCAAGGCATGACATCTTTTTGTCCTTGAAATATTTCATCATGATCTTGGACACGTGACATGGAGCCGAATCTTGTTGAAAAACTGCTTGACCGTTGGCATCAACTTTTCTTAGTTCAGCTTCCAATCTGTGTTCTAGCAAGTCTCTGTATTTTTGCGAGTTCATCATGCCTTCGATCGGCACAAGGCATCCGGTACCTTTATAAGAAAAGCAGCCCCAGAACATCTTCTTTAACGGATGTTTAACTGTTTGATCAATATGAGCTGTCGTAAGTTTTTCGTTGTCACTTTTTCTAACGAAACGAGATCGCTGTCCTTGTACCAAAATATGGCTCTCATCTGAGAACAACACTTTTCTCCAATCTTCAACAGTCCAGCTCACATATTTTTTTGCCCAATCATATCGTTTTGTCATCATGGCAGCAGTCAATAACTGTTTTTTTTTGAGGTCTGACTGTTTTTCTTCCTCCTTCTATAAGTCATTTTCGTACGGTGGAGTCATGAACAATAACTCCAGCGTGTGCTAAGTCTTGCTGAAGTTCTTGGCTGGTTTTCCTAGGGGTTAATTTACTTTCCCTTATTAAAAAAGCTTCATCCCTTGCTGTTGTCTTTCTTTTCCTTCCACATTTCCCTTTTCTGTTCACTTCAATCGTCCCAGTGTCCCTTTTTTGCTTCAAAATCTTGTTGACAGCTCCTAAACTCACACCACACTCCTTGGCAATATCTCTTTGAGTCATTGATGTGTGTTCACTCAAAGTAACAATTTTAGTGCGCTTTTTGGGAGTAATATCCATCTTCAAAAATAAAAAGCAAATAAAGCCTTGTTCAGCTTACTTCAGCAAAAACACAATAATTCTTAAAAAAAAAAAAAAATGCAACGCGTCTGTAGCTTGCTATGTCTCATTACTCACTGACTGTCAGAACAGTAAAACAAAATGGCCGCTACTTTGACATAAAAGTGTTGCCAACTGTGAAAAAAAAGTAAAATTGTGATAATTATGATGTGTTCACATTAATTCGCACAGTACTGTACATTAAGCCTTAGTTTGCTCTGTGACACTGGTTGTGACAGTTGCAGTAGCATACAAACAGTGCATAATTAGTTCATTATAAAAAAGTGTATACATTGTTTGAAGTGGTTTTGTGTAAAATAGTTTTTTTATAATCTATAAATTTATACAGTGTAATAGGGGACAGTAGTGTTTGGACCAAACATACAAACTACAGTGAGTAGTCTGATTCGTCTGATTCTGGTTCAACAATCATTTTGTCTGATTTAGTACTATTAAGTTTCATTGATAACCATTAATGTGTAGTTTAAAACAAAGATTTATTTCTTTATTACATGACTGTCTATGTATAATCATGAGTTCAGATGAAGAGTTGTTAGTACCTAAAGAACAGTGTAATGTGGTGCTGATCACTCATTCTGCTTGTCACAACACAAATTTTACAGATGAGAAAGAAATACTGTTGGTTTCAAATTTACCAGATCAAGTTAAAGCAATTCTTATGGAGGTTGGGAAAAACATTGACACCTAGTTACAATTTATGTTTACATCATTATCTCTACTATACTGAATATTATGAAAATAACCAAAAAAGTGATTGTGACACAAGAATGTCCATAAAAAGGTCATCAAAGCAGGTTTAAGACCAATATCTCTTAAATATGCTAAAGAAATAAAAAGAAAAAAAGAATAATATTAATTCCTGGAAAAAAGATTTGTGCCAACTGTAGAAAAAAATTGCCGTATAAAGATCAGATTTGTACACCAGAAGAAATGTTCAAGATTTGTGACCATCATTTTTCAAAAATAACATTTCAATTCATCAATACAGACAATGTAAAAAATGTAGAACCTATGTTAACTTTACGTTTTAGTGATCATAAAACTATTATTGGCACAAGGTCTGTCCATTGTTTCCAACCACTACCTAAAACTGAAATAGCAGCAAAACATATCATCAGTGACAAAGATTTTTCCTTAAGATATAGCTTTTCACAAGAACTGCAACTTCCAAATCTCCAACCAAATACCTATGTAGGCTGTGTCTATGAAGAAAATGTTATATTGGACTAATTTTGGAGCTAGATGATGACAACCAAGATGCTTACATCAATTTTATGCATCCTCACTAGCCATCAAAAACTTTCACTGGCCATTCCGGTTCTTTTTTAACACATCTAGTATATAACCAAAGTGACAGCAATAGAATAGCGTACAAGCAGATGTGTTGATTTTGAAAGGAAGTTGGTGCTCATACACCATATAGGTGCCGTCACGTGCACTAAAACATCACACCCGTATAGTGTACGAGTGCCGACACCAAAGTGTTAAAGAACAAATTATAATATTATAGAGTTTATGTCTGGTACAGTAAAAAGGAAAGGAAAAGTAGATATACGAAGGTACAGGACTTTGTGATGACGAGAAAATAAGAAGTTGTAAAACTGTATCAGTGATTAAGAGATTTAATACAGGTGATGTTAAGAGACTTGTGATAATAAACCATAACATAGAACGGTGATGACTAAAAAGGAGACAAAAACAAGTAATGAAAAAAATGGTTGTGACAATTGGAATTTGGAAAAAATGAGAGGAATTGGAAGCTAAATTGTGTTATAGTTGTACCTTTCTTGTGGTTATTTAACCAAACATAATTCGTAACCTCTAAAAAGCTATTTGTGTCTAATCTGTATTTTCTGTATAATTTGAAGTTATATGGAATTAGTTGTTTCATTGAGTAAGGGCTCTATAATGTAATAGTTTATAATATAATTATAATTCTTTTATTTATAAGAACTTGTGAAAAATGTAAGCTAAATTTTCATTTTAATTTTCTTTCAGTAAAAGATAAAATTGTGAGGATCATGAAGTTTGATTAAATTATTACATGACAGTAAAATGGTATATAGCTGAATTGGAGATAATGAAAATAAACTGTTTTACTTGTAACATTTTTAAATATTATTTTTTATGAGAAGGGAAAGCTTAGGAAAAAAAACTTTTTCTAGTTTAACTGAATGTTTACATTTTTTAAATTGTAATTCACAATTTTACCCTATATATGGAAATACTTGGACTTATATCCTCTGTAATTATGATTGTAACAAAACCTCTGAATTGTGTATCGAGTGTTTTTTGTTTATATTTCAGTCAGAAAACTGTGAGTTAAATAAAAACGTTAATAAAACCAGTGAATGCAAAAGTGATGTAAACAGTGGAGTGAGAAGTAGCGCAGCTGCTTCTGGCTTGGAAGGGGAAGACACAGAACAGCTTGATTTTGAAGCTGATGAAAAAGAAGAAGGTGAATGTGAAGGCATTACAAGTGTTTCTGTTGCCACTGCTGCTGGTCCTAACTCGACAAAAACTGGTGGCGGTAGTGAGGATGAAGGAGAACTGAAGAACGATGAATTGGAGGAAGGAGAATTAACTGATGAGGGTGAAAATCGACCTGAGGAGACTGAACCAAGACCTATATGCAGATTCTACAATCGTGGTCAGTGTACATGGGGCTCAAGTTGCAGGTAGTGTAATAGTTAATAGTTTAATCTGTATCTGGTGTAGTGTGTCTAAAAATGTATTAATGCATTATATTAATTAGAAGAATCTTAGTATAAGTATAGCTTGTATAAATACAGGATAATGTCGAATTCTTTGTATAGGTTTTTGTTGGGTTTCCAAATTCATTACATGATTGTAACATGTAACATTGTACATGATTATGTGAATGTGTGTTTTGTTGATAAGAAAGACTTTTCTTGTAGACAGAACATATGTTTTTGTTATGAACTTTTTAGAAATTAAATTGGAAACTTATGTTTTCAGACAAAAGTTTTGTATATTCATGTTTACCGGTGTCCAAGCCACTTATTTATATATTGACTGAATAAAGTATTTATCTTATTTTGTTTGTCCGTCTGGTGGCTTTATTTCTATCTTCGTTACTACTACGTGTTTCGGGACATATGTCCCATCCTCAGGTATTGTAACTCAGCAGAGGTCGTCATTTAATTAAAATATCAAAACATAAAAACTTATAACATAATTTACACATATTTAACACTAAAATGTTTAAACTTTGGAGCACGCACAAAGCCGAGATGCGGATCCCGGACTACAACGGTCGACTGCTGATCCTATGTTATTGCTCGCCGCGCACTGTGGACTTTGTCTGTATTCGTATAGCCGTATCGTATAGCGAATTTGACTGAAACTGTAACTGTTCATTTAGGAGGATTTCTGTTGTGTTTGTGTCCTTAAATGCCTTATATATTTCAAACTCCTCGACAGCACTCATGTATCTCCCTTTCTTGCATATGTGTAGGGGTTGAAAATTACTTGCAAAGTCCGTATAACTATGATTATTGTCAACCAGATGACGTGCATAATTTGATGTTATTCTACTAGGATCTTTTTTGGGCAGGTGTTCTTTAAAGCGTTTTTTTAAAACGCTCTACCCGTTTGTCCAATGTAGAAACTACAACAGTCGCTGCACACAACCTTATAAACACCTGTCCTGTCTTCAACTGCTTTTGGGGGGTTTTGTCGAAGCATCTTACCAACGTTGTTACTGGTCCGGAACCCCATCCTAATGTTTACGTCTCTAAATGCGCTGTATAAAATTTTTGGTAGGGTGTTACCATAGTACGATGTTATGTACCTAGTCTCATTTTCACTACCTTTACGTATTTCTTTGTTACTTTCCTTCTTTCGATGTTTTCAAATTAGATTCGTGCATATAGTAGTAGTATAATTAGGCATATAACAGTTTCGTGCATAGACTACTGTCCATACCAATGGAAAAAGAAGACTTTCACGAAGAACTTAATACAATTAAATATATAGCTAGGGCCAACGGTTAACAGTAGCTCAATTGTACACAATCTAATTTGAAAACATCGAAAGAAGGAAAGTAACAAAGAAATACGTGAAGGTAGTGAAAATGAGACTAGGTACATAACATCGTACTATGGTAACACCCTACCAAAAATTTCATACAGCGCATTTAGAGACGTAAACATTAGGATGGGGTTCCGGACAAGTAACAACGTTGGTAAGATACTTCGACAAAACCCCCCAAAAGCAGTTGAAGACAGGACAGGTGTTTATATAAGGTTGTGTGCAGCGACTGTTGTTGTTTCTGCATTGGACAAATGGGTAGAGCGTTTAAAAAACGCTTTAAAGAACACCTGCCCAAAAAAGATCCTAGCAGAATAACATCAAATTATGCACGTCATCTGGTTGACAATAATCATAGTTGTACGGACTTTGCAAGTAATTTTCAACCCCTACATATATGCAAGAAAGGGAGATACATGAGTGCTGTCGAGGAGTTTGAAATATATAAGGCATTTAAGGACACAAACACAAAAGAAATCCTTCTAAATGAACAGTTACAGTTTCAGTCAAATTCGCTATACGATACGGCTATACGAATACAGACAAAGTCCACAGTGTGCGGCGAGCAATAACATAGGATCAGCAGTCGACCGTTGTAGTCCGGGATGCGCATCTCGGCTTTGTGCGTGCTCCAAAGTTTAAACATTTTATTGTTGAATATGTGTAAATTATGTTTTGATATTTTAATTAAATGACGACCTCTGCTGAGTGACAATACCTGAGGATGGGACATATGTCCCGAAACGCGTAGTAGCAACGAAGATAGAAATAAAGCCACCAGACGGACAAACAAAATAAGGTAAATACTTTATTCAGTCAAAAGTTTTGTTGTCAATAACTAGTCACAAAAAATGAAGGCTCTTGAGAGTTCGATGTGTTTGTTTATATTCACAGACTTCAGTACTACCCTCTGAATGTAATTTATATGTTAATATCGGCAGTTAATTACAGTGGGTAGTGTCGACATTGTATTACTGTATTTATTTATATAATTTACAGCCTTTTTTTTCAGATGTGGTTTAAAAAAAAAATCTGTTACATGTAAATTTGCAGGGAATTCTGTTTGGGGTTTCATTTTTATATAACTATTACAAATGTAATACAGATTTAGTTATACAAAAGGAATAAAGGAATGTGTTTTTTACATTTCATGATTATTATTTTATCATACTCTGCAACAGCGCAAGTATACCTTGAAAGTGATTGGAAATGTTGAATTTATTTATTTTTTATAATATTTATCTTTTATCTTTTGTAAATGTTAATTATGTATTTTCACCTATTTCATGATCATTGTTGTTGTAAGAAGTTGTATGCCATAGTGGCATGCATACTCAGTTCCATCTAATGCATTTGAGATTCACATCTTTATAAACATTTTTAATCACAATTATGAAGATTTTTAGGATCCACTGACATACTAATTTCATTCATGGCCAATTACATTGTATCCATTGAACTGAGGAAATACATTGTTCTCCATACTCTGTTCTACTTTTTTTTTTAAGTTGTCTTTTAATGGCTTATTGATTGATATGTCAAGAGTTCTAATACAAATTCATTGACTCATGGCTCTAAGGAATTCATCTGGCCCTCATTTCAAGAATCTTTCATCTCTGCATCATGTGGTTAGGGGCAGTGTTAGGAGCAAGGAGAGATAAACTGTGTGAACGTTCTGTAGGCCATCTGTACCGGTATGTTTTTTCTTGGATTTCGTTGTCCATGACGTGTCCATTATTTTACCTTATAACCTGAACCGGTTTTCACTTTTAAAAAGCTTCTTCAGAGGTTGCCGCTGGTAGTACTGTCCGTCTAGTTGGCGACGGAATCGATTTTCGAAAGATCGATGTTGTGTGTGTGGGGTGTGATATGTTCGAATAATGCGTGTGATTTGAATTGTGTCTGTTCGTTACTAAATATCGAAACACGATAAAATATCTAGCAGAATCCAACGGATACGACAGAACAATAGTCAATAAACTTCTACACAAAACAAACAACATACAAAGACAGAAAACAACAAATTCATAACACTAACATTGTAACAATCCTCTTTTTTCTAATTTCTGCAAGAGTGTAAAAGTGTCAAGAGTGTGATTGGTGTATTGTGTCTTACCAATCCATCGTCGCTCGGTAACGTAACTTACGCTGATTGAGTCCGTCGCGAACGTACGAATAATCAGGTATCGAAGTCCTTACCTGAGGTTCACTAGGGGTGTATAAATCCCGGGTGGCGCCAAATTGTTTATTTTAAACAATTAAAAAATTTAGTATTATCGGCAAGTCAGCTCAGGCGGTGGGGAGAATTCAAACTTGTTCCCACCACTTATCGATTTTTACAATCAAGCCAGCAGTTTGCTGTGTTTACTGCTTGAGCGCTTGCCGCCAATTCATAGCTGTTCGCTACAATGTACAACATTTATAATACACTTTCCTAATGAAAATAAAACACATTGGTTACACACAGTATTGGTTTATTAGTTAATGGTTATTACTTATTCAGTGACACAGGTTATATTTGGTTTTTTATATTATTTTGCACCGGCAATTAATCTAAGACAATTTTCTCTGGGTTTTGACGAATCGATTCTGAACGTAACAGATACACCATAATGGCATCTGTCGGAGTAGTATACAAAATATTTTCGTTCGATCGTCTGGCTTCTTGAGATTACGATAAAAGGATTAAATGCAATTACAATAATAAAAATACACAACCTTACGTTATTTGTACTTAAATAATATAACGTGTAGCTATAATTTGTTTTTTGGAGTGTAGTAAAAGTGTTTCAAAAGTTCGTAAACTAACAACAGGTTAATTTTATAAGTTGACAAATTTTCAGTGTCTTAGTTTTTTATTTAATCTTTGAAAGAGAATAAATTCAGTTTAGTGATAGTTCATAGTACAGTGAGAAATATTTAAAGTGCGTTTTTTCAGAAATTTGGGTAATTTAAATGATACTTAACACCTTAGTAGACTGGGTGTATGCAGTTGGTCTGGTAAAAAGGACTTGATCTGCAATCGTATTCAAATTTCAATTGTTTGGGCTTCTGGCATCTTTTTCAATTTAATCGGAGCAATTTATTCATTTCTTTTTGATTTAAATGGTCTTCGACATCAGTTAAATGGTTTCAGTCATCGTCTGCTTCCTTCTCGTTCATTTGTGGTAATTTGGTTTACTTTTATAACATTTTAAATTAAATATTTGGTTGTTCAAAATTTGGCTTCTGTTCTCCAAGAGCGTCGCTTTACGAGTAATGATATTCAACGGTAATTCCGTCCCTAACGGCAGTTGCCATGGTTACTAATTCAATCTGATTGGTTAATCTGGCTATAAATCCATTGTTATCAAAATTTGAATTCTTTTCAAAATCCTTGTATATCTTCTGATTGCTTTCATTCCATTATCTTTCTTCCTAAGTATTAATTATTATCACTGTTATTTGTATTTTCTTCCAAAGATTATTTTGGTATCCCACAAGATTGGGTTATTTCATGTTTTATAATTTTACAATTATTTTAATATTTCCTAATTACATTTCTCTTTTGATTTAAGTCCTTATTCTAATATTTTGCTTTTAATAAGATTTACAATTTATCCTTGGTTGATTATTCGCCTTGGATTTGTTAATTACTTTGTTATTTTCATACAATTTGTATTTGTTGGTGTTTGACAGTTATGCATTTCTTAAGCCTAAGTAGCCATTACTGATTTTTACTTATTTCATATACATTACATCTCATTTTAGCCTAATGCTTTATTTTGTTCTTATAACTGGTTTTGTTACCTATTGATGTGTTTTGGTTCTGGTTTTGTGTTATTTGTATGTTACTACTATTTATACATCATGTATTGCTAATTATTTACTAACTGGTTTTCTCGTTTTCTAAGTCATATATTGCTTTACTTTCTTACTTATTTACTCCGCCAATGTCAACAATATGGCTATTATTTACTATTTTTGATCACATAAAATACAACATTTCGGTCTATGGTTGGTATAATTACCCCAGCCATATCCTATTCATAAATTTGCTTAAACAATTAGTAGGTAATATTGGTGTACGATTCATTACATTTTATTTTATTTTTTGGGTGATAAACAACTTCACCTCTTTTGAACTTACTTCAATAATTATCCCTTATAACATGGGTGTTTATTGATTGTTTTAAACTTCTTATTTTATAAATAATCTTTCCCTTCACTCCATGGTAACACTATCTGTTTACTCTTTCATGGGATTCTCACTTTTAAATACTATTATATACTTTTAAACTTTACAATAAGATTCTTTTCTAATCAATACAGTTAACATCACTCTTCAGTGTTCATTACTTCTTAATTAATTGTTTATTTTAAATACTATTCTTAACAACTTTCTGAAATATTAATATTGTTCACTATTAAACCTTTAGTGTTTGTTATTTTGACTAAGTGTTTATCTTAGCTTTCACTATTTTTCCTATTGCTATCATTGACAATATTTTTATTTACTCATCACCTTCACTTTTAAATTATCGTGTGTTTATTATAATTTATTTAGTGTTTTTTCTCTATCATTTTACTTTAGGGTTTTTTCACTTTCACTATGGGCACTTCTTAAACTTTTTATTTAAGTGTTTATTAATGGGTAATCCCTATCATTACTTTTCTTTGTCACTTAGTTATTTTCAGTTTATTTCTCACTATCTCAATATCTCTCTCTTTCTTTACACATATTATTTATACTTACTAAGTTCATGTCTTTCTCTATTTCTTACTTACATATACTTCTAATTCTTGGGTTAGTGTATTTTTATTTATCGGGTTTTATTAATTATTAATTACATTTGTCACTTATTCAATACTAATATTTATCTTTTATATTGGTTCTTTACCGGTTTCGTTTCCTTTATGATATTTGATTGTATCATTTCTCCCTTCTCTATTCTCTACTACTTGTCTGTGTTTTATCACCTTGTTTCATTTTATTTCCTTTATAGTTGGTTTGTTCCATTTTTATTTTCAGTTTTCTTCTCCTTCACTTCTCCTCTTGTTTCCTTTTATTTTGGTTCTTATCTGGCCAATCTCTGGGGTTGGGTCAAAGTCGTTTGTCTGTCAGTCTAGTCTGTGAGTTTCTTTAATAATCACTTTTAGTTTATAATTCTTCCTCCTTCTTTCTTAATTACATTTTATCTCCTTATTCTCTTCATGATTTATTTATTAAAATATATTACTTTTTAGCATTTTTTACATACTTATAGTTATCAAATATGATCTGAATTTGGCGATGTTATAACATACATCAACAAACAAACTGAAAAAATAGCCCACAAATTCAAAAAAGCAGGATACAGAATCGCCTACAAAACTACTAACAAAACAGAACACACACTATCAAAACACACACACAAAGCACAAAACAAATTCGATCTACCTGGTGTTTACAGACTAAATTGCTCAGATTGCAACAAATTCTACATAGGCCAGACAGGACGTAGCTTCAAACAAAGATACATTGAACACACAAAGGCACTCCACTCCACTACAGAATCCATCTTTGCAAACCACCTCATTGAAGCAAACCACACATACAAAAAACATCAACAATAACATGAACATTCTACACGTACACACAAAAGGCCGAAAACTAGACACTCTAGAACAATTGGAATATACAAACACACAAAAACAAATAAAAACGACATCCTAAACAAACAGACACAATTCAAATCACACGCATTCATCATCATCATCAGCAGTGGCGCAACAACCCATTACTGAATCGAGGCCTCCTTTAACAGCCTCCGCCAGTTGTCCCGGTCAAGTGCAGCTGCTCTCCAGTTCCGGGTCCCAAGGATGTGGCGCGCATCATAGCTCACACCGTCTTCCCAACGTAGTTTGGGTCTACCAACTCTCCTGGTGCCATAGATCTGTTCTTGAGTGCTTTTCTTGGTATTTCATTCTCCCCCATTCTGATCACGTGTCCAGCCCACCTGAGTCTATCAAGCTTTATAATTTTCACAATATCTGGTTCATTCAGAAGTGTGTTCAGTTCTTGGTTGGTTCTTTTCCTCCATTCACCTCCCACACATATTGGACCAAATATACTATGGAGGATTTTGCGTTCAAGCAGGCTTGACTCATACTTTCTAGAAATGGTCCAGGTCTCAGAACCATAATTCTGTAGTCCAATATTAAAATTAACCTGATTATTTCTGCGAGTTCTTTGTTTGGCAGTAACATGAAGTTGTGAGAACTGCCCCCCCCCCCTGGTCCGATTGGGCCCCTAGGGGGAGAAAATTATTAGTCGTCACATTCATATTTGTAAAAACTGGCTGGCGAAAGAAACTGACAGGTTTCTGCACATAAAACTTGTGCAGGACCAGGAACTTTGATTTCGGGGTGCTCTTCCCCTAGAGAGTTGCTTTCACCTCAGCTGACGAGCTCTCTCTGCCCGGTCGCAGTAGGCTAACTGACTAAGCCCATGTGTGCAGCCGTTGAGCTACTATAGACTCCTCCGCCTCCACACTAGATGCACACCCTGCTGCCGATGTGCACCATAAATCACACTCATTATTCGAACATATCACACCCCACACACACAACATCGATCTTTCAAAAATCGATTCCGTCGCCAACAACAAGACGGACAGTGCTACCAGCGGCAACCTCTGAAGAAGCTTTTTAAAAGTGAAAACCGGTTCAGGTTTAAGGTAAAACTTTTACGTTTTTACCCATAAAAAGTTTTTTGTTCCGAGTCGTAGTGAAATAATTATAATTAGATATGTTTTTGATACAGACAGTTATAAATTTTTCTCCAAGTAGCCATTTTCTTGAACAACAGTGTATTTCTGTTGAAAATGTAATTTCTTTTATTGTCCCATGAAAGATTACATATGGCAGAAGTTCTGCGCCATCAGCTAGTATAGTAACCATGATTGTTTAACTACGTTCTTCTGCTCCTGATAGACAGCCAGACCTTTTTTATTTACCTTGTGTTTTGTGGAGTACTAAAAAAAAGGTATTTGCTTAGCGTTGCTGTATACGGTAAGTGAAAATTTATCTTGTCAGAGGCAGATTATATAATATTGAAAGTCAAATTAGTTTGTCTTTGTGATTATTTCTCAGTTTTACGAAGAGGTTTTTTATCTCAATGAAAATTGTTTTATAAATCTTACACAACTATTTTCAAGCCTCTTAAGGAAATATTTAATGGTGTGGCTACTTCTAAAGGTTGTTTTATAAACATTTTATGAGTAACACCAAAGGTAATTCACAATTCGTCAACATACTCAGCAAGTTCTTTTTGTAATTGGCTATTTATATCTTTGGTACATTCATATTTTTGACACATGTTTACCACTATTGGTGATAAAGAGGGTGCCACTATGTATATGATAAGTCAAGCTTTATCTTTCAGAAGCAAATTATATATTATTGAAAGGCAGTCAATTTGTGTGATCATTTCTCAGTTTTTGATGAAGAATTTTGAATCTCAATTTTTTTTCATGTGTAATAAATCTTTTACACACTCAGTACTTCTGTTTAATCCTTTTAAGGAAATATTTAATGGTGTCGTTACTTCTAAAGGTTGTTTTATAAATATTTTATGAGTGACACCAAAGTTGAATCACAATTCTTCAATATACTCAGTAATTTCTTTTTATAATTTGGTGTTGATATTTTTGTACATTCGTATTTTTTAAACGTTAGCTAATCCCACTTAGCGTTTTAATTATGACCTGTTCTGAACAGCATGAAATTTATATATGGAAAGTACGAGTGTTGTAAATAATATAGCATGATATAGTGAGACTTGGCCAACACAGTTTGACCAGTGTCTCCAAGATTTAAACACTTTTAACATTGTAACTTATTCCAAAATAGTGGAAGTCATTTATTTCTCTCTGTCATAAAATTAGGGCATACAAATAATGCAATACTATGTCTAAATACAGAATTTTTTTTGTCATGGCAAATTTCTGTGATTGCTAAATGTTGTTGTCTTATATATTTGTGCACATCAAATAGTAAAACATACAGGTATTATAGATGAGTCCTGTCAGTGTCCTGTACAGTAAACACAGCATGCTGTTTGAAGTTGTCTACTATGACATCAACATAGAATGCGTAAAATGAAAATAGAATGTAAAATGAAAAATAGTTTTTGGGGTTTGTCCATTATGTCTGTTCTTGACTCCTGTGATGCAACTGCTTGGCTTGTCATGGAAAGGGACTAAAGGTTAGTGATTATAAATGAGTAGTCTATGGTTGTCAGAAGATCAGATATGTTTAACTGGAATAATAAATCGTGTGATGGAAATTTAATGCTAAGACACACATTGTGTGTGGTCGTTTTCAGTCACTGAGTTTTAAATTAGGATGTTTAGAAGTGGAAACTTTAGAACAGGCATTGTAAGAATTTAATTTGTCTAGAGATGGGTGAATGAATAGAGTGGATTCTAGTCAGAAGCATTTCTAGAAATGTTAGCGACAAGACGTATGAGAAACATTAGCAGAAGACGGGGGCAATTGACCTCTTGAATTAGACCTCTCCTGAAATAAAGAATTGGTCAAATTATTTTTTGTTTATTTTTGGGCATTACATAAATATTGTATTGTTTCTAATAAAGTTAATTTTGGCATTTTGTAGATTTGTACATCCAGGTGTAACTGACAAAGGAAATTACACGATGTTTGAAATGGTACGCCCCTTAGTTCCTGTTAATGGCCCACCACAGATATATCCTCCTGTGGATTATAGACCTGTGGAAAGACCCGTGGTAAGTCTTGGTGTAGTTAGTTGATTTTAGTATAATGTAAATGGTATTAATTATACCATTTCATAAAATATCGACATTATAATACCATTATGTCATTATATTAAGTATTGACTGATACTCCTTCCATAGACATGAAGTTTACAGTAAAAAAATGTGTGCTGTTCAGAAAGTAACTTTGTTTTGAGTGGTAAAAAAAAAACTAATATATTTGGAAATTTTTTATTATATACAACTTGCATCTACACTTTATAACTACTTTTCAGTTTAATTTCCAACTACATTTAGACATTTGTACTACCAGTGTATAAGTTTTTGAATTTCCTTGTCCTAGAATTTTGCCATCTGTGACTTAAGCCATGTGTTGAGACTGTCCTTTAATTCCTCATCATTTTCAAAACACTGTGATACTGGCCATTTTTCATGTTAGGAGATAGCTAATGAGAGTCAAATTATAGCTGTATGGAGGATGATCAAACAACTCCCCAATTGAAACTATCCAAGGATTATTAATTGTGTTTGACAGTCTGTGCACGAGTATAGTCATGCAAAAAACAATGCCTGAACTCAAGATGCTGCATAATTTATTCTGAATGGCTTTTTGCAGCTGTTTCAGAGTTCATAGCAGACTGTAGAGTTTATTGTAGTCCCTCATTCCATGCACTCAGTGAGGAGCACACCTCTTCTGTCCCAAAAGACAGTTGCTGTACACTTTTTTTGAAGACAGAGTTTGTCAGAATTTCACAGGTTTTTGTGGGGAACTGAATTGTGGCTCCACTCCATAGACTGAATTTTGGGCTCCAGATTTATAATATAAGAAACCTACATCTCATTGCCTGTGACTGAGGAACTCATACTGTCTGTGTCGCAACAAACAAGAAAGATGAGCCTATCCCATCCTCTTTGTTTTGTGATTCTCAGAGAGAAGTTTAGGGACCCAGTGAGCACAAAATTTTTGGTAGCCTAATTTCTCAGTTACCACTTCATATAAAAACTGTTCATGATAAAGGGAACATGTTCTTTCCTCATTAAGGGTATTAGTTTGTCTATCCTGAATCATACTCCACCATTGTCTAGACAGGACTATCAGTCATAATGTCTCAACATACACTGGATAAATTTCACGGTAAATGCAACTGTTAAGTCTTTGGCTCCAGAAAACAAATATCAGCACACACTTCACAGTCGATAAAATTTTAAATTGAGTCAGCTATTTTAAACATCACTGTTGCAACCAAAAATCTCTAGCAATCTTTGCGTTAGCACTTTCAGGTGGATACTGATCCAAGGTACACAACAGCGTAAAGTAGGCATCTGTACCCCCACTCCTTCACACACCAGACAAAAATGGGAAGTTATTTTCTGAACAGCCTTCCTATTAAACAGAAAAGTTAACACAGTATATAAATATGATTGTTTCTTGAATAAGAGGCCGTATAAAATTTCTTTTAAACTATCCGTAAAATGTGCTGTAGATAAGTCAGCATGTTTTAGTAATGTACAGTACTTTATAAAAGCTTTGTTGAAATAAATTACACAAATAAGAAACTAAATTTACAAATAAATAAACGTTAGAATAGATAAAACTGCTGTATCTTACAGTTTTAAATGGCATTTTACCACGATCTTGCGATGAAATTTTTATCATATGCATACTATGTTGCTAAGAAGAAAATATAAAGTGTGTCTGAAAAGTAAAGATACAAAGGCCATAATATTTTTTAAGAATATCAATGTATAAATCTTTAACTAACAGCATTGACAGTAATTATTTTACTTTCAGGCATAATGTCAACAGAATGATTTTTTTTTTGAAAGAGATGTTTCCAATTTTGATTCTGGTGAAGGAACATGTGTGATCTCATTGTAACAATCATTGATTGATTGAGGGGTATGGTGATAACCCCAGTTACAGTAGAGTCTAGGAACTTGTCTGCTCCTTCTGCAGAATGAGTACAGAAAATGTTTTTTTCTTGTGGTTCTCTATTAAAATTTTTGGAACCCAATGCACACACAAGCTTATAACCTAATTTTGTCTTATCAGTTTCATGAATCAAGTTACTTCAGGAATCAGTTTTTATAATTCTCTAATAGTTAAACATCTGACCATTCAAATGCTTTCTTCAGTTTTTGTGAATGCCATCAGAGAACAAAGATTGCCTTCTGTTTCTTTTTTCGTCATTTCTTCTTTCCAAGAAATTGTGGCACCACTTTAAGGCTTTTTGTCGAATCATAATTTCACCATAAACAGCTGTGGTTTGTCTGTGATTTCTGCAGGGCATGTACCTTTTACATTTAGAAAATCAAATGATGCTGCCACTGTCAAAATGTGTATCATAAACTACCCAACCAGAGCCAATTCTCTTACAAAATATGAAGATCTTCAATGGCTCACAAATGGCAGTATTAGCCACTGCACAAAAAACCCTCACAATAGGGTGGGCCGAATTTTTATAATATTTTTATTTTGAAACGCCATACTGCAGAAAACTTGCCTCTAGGGCACCTAAGTAAAACTCAGATGAAATAAGAAAAAAATATCACATCTATCGGTAGCGCATTGTGCTTAAATATTTGAAATTTATTGGAAAATACAAGGTTATCTTGGACTTATAAAAATACAAGATAAAAAATTGCTATATTGAAAAAGCTTTAAAAGTAATGCAAAAAAACACGTTGGATTAAGATAACTATAAAAATTACTTTATTCTGGGTAGCGCAAAGCATTACAAATCTGTAATTTAACGTATTTTTTATGAACTGTACGCGACGCGCAACGGTGTCTATTGCAGCCCGTCACCACTTCTAGAGTTCCGGTTGTCGCTCTGCACCTGTACTGCACCCCTCCACCACACCATTGCTATGGAATATACCCACAATGCAATGCAAAGCGCGCACTCCTCCTGCCATTTGTGAGCTCCGTGACACAACAGTATCTGTCAGTGTTGAGCCAGGCAATGACCATGACGGTGTTTTTCAGTAATGTTTGCTTCAATAATGTTAGTTTATAACTGATACGTGTGTTTGTTTTAGTAGTGTATAACATTATTTTATTACTGTGTCCTAATGGCTGTGTCTAAGAAAATTACTCGCAGCAAGTTTAATTGGTCCGTTATTCGGTCACCCAAAGGAGTTATCTGCGAGTAAACTTCCGACGTATGAAGACGTTCTCAAGTGTTTTTTCAGTGAACATTACAATTTGGCATTGAAAGCAAACAACCGGTCAGTAAGTTTTTCTCAAGTTTCGAATATTGTGGCACCACAAGTTAAAGCCGTGTTTGATAAAGCTTCCATACCAACAGTTACGCTTTACAGAATTGTTCAGTTAATTAATGCATACCATAACAGTTATCGTAATCTTATGAAGTCTTATAAGCGGGATAAGGAAAAGGAAAAGTTCAAAAAGAGAGTTGAGGAATTCAAGCAGAAATCTTTGTTACTATTTGATATCTCTGCTTGTAAGTGCAAAATAACTTTAGACTGCAATTGCCAAAAGGCCACTGAAGTTTGTGAGTGCCCTGTGTCTATTACCTGTACGTGTGAAAAAGCAAAAAAAATACTAGTCATTGAACTAAAATTCATGTACTTGCAAAGAAAACATGGCATAGGAAAAATTGGACGTAAAGGAAACAAAAAAAATTACTCAAAGACTTGAAAGAAAGGTAATCGAACATAAAACAACTCATTCCACAATTGACATGATAGCACAGCCATCTTGCTCAAAACAAACAGATACAGAAACTTGCCTGCCAAAAGAGGTAGTAAGTAATTCGTCTGAAGACACTGAAAATGACAGCGATGAAGATTTTAAATTACCAAAGTCTGAAATTAAGTCACCTGGCAGATGCGCGTTAAATTGAAAAATACTGCGCTGAGTAGTGATCGCTTTGGATTGTCAGATAGAGCAACGGCAGCTGTGGCTTCAAGTCTGTTGCAGGATTTTGGTATTGTAACTGATGAAGACAACACCTATGTTGTTGACAAAGCTAAACTTAGACGGGAAAAAAGTGTTAACTGTTCAGTACTTCAAATTCAAAATGAGGAAAAGCATAACCCACTTCAAGGACTGTATTTTGATGGAAGGAAGGATAACACTCTCATGATTGAAAAAGTTAACTCAAAGCAGTTTCGAAGAACAATAAAAGAGGAGCATTACACGATTTTAAAAGAACCAGGTTCTGTTTACATCGACCATGTTTCACCCTCTTCTGGTTCTGCTGAAGACATTGCTAACAGCATTATCTCTTATTTAACTGAAACTGGATTTTCACTTCAGGAACTGGACGTAGTTCGATGTGATGGGACCGTTACTAATACGGGTTGGAAAACAGGTGTCATTCGTAAAATCGAAGAACACATTAAAAGACCATTACAGGGGGGGGGGTCTCTTACACTTTAATGAATTGCCATTCCGGCATTTGTTTCAAGCTTTAGATGGTGAAACAACGGGACCAAAATTATTTAGTGGTCCGATTGGCACACAACTCAGTAAATGTGAAAAACTCCCGGTAGTAAATTTTGACAGTATTGAGTGTGAGATTCCAGATATTGACCGAAAAATACTAAGCAAAGATCAACAGTACCTGCTGGACATTAGTTGTGCTATAAAAGCAGGTAACTGCCCTGAAGATTTATCTGCTCGTGAACCTGGCCCACTTTCCCACTCAAGGTGGTTAACAACAGTGAGCAGAGTTCTCCGATTGTATATAAGTATCGAAAACCCAACAGATGAACACAAGATCTTAGCTTCTTTCATCTTAAAATCATATATGCCTGTATGGTTTCAAATTAAAACAAGTAAATATTTCACAAATGGACCAGAACATGTATTTGAAGTTATAAAATCTTCAAGATTCCTTCCAGAAAACTTGCTAAAGGTCATTGACCCAGTAACTGAGAGAAACACATTTTTTGCCCATCCAGAAAACTTACTTTTGAATATGATGGTAGATAAAAGGGATCATGTAAGAGAGTTGGGTTATAGAAGAATTATAAAGGCTAGAAACGTAGCTTCTAAAAGGAAGTCAATCAGGAGTTTCCAAACACCCAAAATCAATTTCCAAGCTAAGGACCAGATCGAAATGATTCACTGGGGCACTACTACACTTTCACAACCACCTTTGCTGCGAATAGTCACCGATCAAGAGATTTGGTCTAAGGTCAAATCAAGTGGAACAGCAGCTGAATGGAACTTTAACAAATTCCCATGTCATACCCAAGCAGTAGAACGATGCGTCAAGCTTGTCACCGAGGCATCTCAAAAGGTGGTTGGATTTAGTTCAAGAGATGGTTTTATAAGAATGACACTTCTTTCAAGATCATCAATGCCAAGTTTTTCAAGCAAATCTAAATTCAAACTACATGAATAAGACAAGTAAAAGACTACATTGCCTTACAAACTAAACATTCCAAGTGACAGAAAATAGACTTTTATTTGTTTCTTTAAAATATGTCAATTTTGGTTTTTTATGTTGTTTTTGAAGTTTAATGTACTAATAAAATAAAGTAAAATGTATTATTTTTCAATTTATTTATCCTTACTACATGTTGTCCTACTAAAATGAGCCGATAATTAATTGTACCAGGAGTTCTTATCTCTACTTTATTTTTTGGAAAAAGTACGAAATTTGTATATTTTCTCAAAGTTTCAGGCTAATGCGCTACCACCAGGTGTAAGATAATATAATTTACCTTTTTTATTTACACATAACTGTTCTAGAGGCAAGTTTTCTGTGGTATAGCACTTCAAAATATTAATTTTTTTATTTTTCGGCCCACCCTACCTCACAATCTTGATGCAATTACTTACCAGACATACGTCATATATGTATGTTTCCAGAGTAACATAAATTACAAATTTTTAGATTTGTAAGTCCAATTACAGTTTTTGATACCTCAAAGAAGTATTCATCCCCAAATTTGTTTCTATATCTGCAAACTTTGTATGTACTTTTAGTTTTGTCAAAGATTAAGTTAATTTTCATAACACTAGGAGATGATCTCACATTGATAGTGTCAAAACGTTGTGTTTATTAAAATTGTGTGATGGTTAGTGCCTGATTCAATACTGTATGTAGTAAAGTGGTCAGTGATTGAGGTTTGTTGATTTGCTGATATGTATTGTTCTTAAGTCATGTGGTTCAGCAAAGTATTTTTGTGAATTGTAAAGCACTTGTTTGCTATTGTAATTGTAGTGAATACAACATATTCAATAAAATGTTTAGGTTCCATCATATCAGCCCTTCAGGAAAGAAGAAACTGTACCTGTAGTGGAGTCGGCTTGGGAAAGGGGTTTGCGACAAGCTAAAGAAGTGAGTAATGTCAAAAATAAGTTATTTATTTTTATTGAAGTAATTATAAAATTAAATTTATGAATTGCAGAAATCAACTTGCATATAAAGAGAGATGTACCATTGTATAGATAGGTCAGTTTTTATTTAATAAATTGACTTGTGCAACTTCCTTCTAGTAGTTTTCTCATAATACTGGTTCATATATTAATGTTTGACCAGATGTTACGGAAGTCATCCAAACGAAAAGAAACCGAAGTTGATTTTGAGGAGAAAAAAATGAATTTAACTTTGGGCCAGGATGAACTTGACAAGGAAAATGATTACTACACTCGTTCTGCAAGTCCGGTTTTGAATGAGGAACCTGACAGGTGGAGGTAAAGAGCACCCTTTCTTATCATAAATCGTTTAATACTTAATTATTCAAGTGTTTTATTTCTAAATGCAAGAAATGTTTAAAAGGAACTACGTACAAGGAAATGTTTCACAAGAGTGTTACAATTAAAAGTTTTCATCTTAAATTAGTCTTCATTTTGAGTTACTCTGAAAGATTATATGAATTTTCAAATTCTTAAATTTGAAGTACCTTCAGTTACCAACTAGTACATATTCAAATTTTAAGAAATTCTACATTGATTGACATCACAGAAGTGAACTTCAAAAAATATTAAATGATAGGGGAGAGTTTTTTACCACTTCTATAAAATTTAATATTTTTCTACTAATAATGTCAGGAGGTTTTACATATTGTTGAATACCCAGGATTTTGTTCAAGCATGCTTTGCAGTTTCACTCTAACATCTGTAGCTACGCTACTGTGCTTATGATAACTCACTTTCAGGTTCTTTTACAGTTTTTTTACTTTACACAATTGCACACTCACAGTTTCAAACTGAGTAGTAGATTTAGATAAGACACAACATTTAGATATACTGTATGCCATATTTCTTGACAGCGTGCAGCTGAAAACAAGCTGTGATGGTACAATCATGGTACATTTCATAATTACCTAAAATATGGTAAAGAGATCATAAATATTGTATTTTCCTATTTTTTGACATACCCAATCCAACCTCAAACACCCGATATAGAATTTACGGTGAGTGGACTATATTACAGTATTTGCCAGGATTTGAACTAATTCATGACAAAAAACGGTGTCACATCACAAAAACAGTGTGCAGTTATTGAGATAAGCAGAGCCAAGCCTTCGTTACGTCAGAGGCGGAGAATGTGTTGACGACTACAAACGGCTATGTCAACACGTTAGACAAAGGAATGTGACGTCAATACACCCCACTTCCGCAGATTTCAACCAGAAATTGCCGTCATTTCATCTGCAGCTCTGATTTGAGCCGGCCGGCCGCCCATTCACTTACGAGTGAATTTTAGCTTTTTAGACCACTGTAGGTGGTTAATAAACAGTATAATATCAGAATGTATTAAGGAAAGTAATAGTTCGGTTTGGTGTAGGCGTCCTCGACCGATTAAATCGTTCGTAAACAAGATCGACGTATAGAATCGGTCCCACGACGGTGGGTTACGTGGGTTGACATAAAGTTCCGTCAAGCGCAGTAAAATAAACCGATTGTGCCGATATTACGAACGAGACTGGCAGTGCGAGGAAGCCAACACGGAAATTGGTGAGAGCGTTCCTTATATATTTTGAATCCTTTATTTCCCAATATATGTTATTGTAGAAATCAATCATTTAACAAATTATTCAAAATTTCAATCAAAATTTAAGGAGCTCCAAAATTTAAATAAGTTGTACCATGATAATGAAAGGGTGAGTGGTTGTGTGCGTGCGTAATTATTCTAAGTGCTGGGTTGAGCACCACTATATAAATATAAATATATACATGTTATTATTGTATAATCATTTAATCATATAATCATTAAACTTAATCAAAGTTATTATTACACATTATGTTTTTGGAAGGGTTACAGTTGGTTTAAAAAAATGTTATGTAACAAAGTAAAGAATAAAAAGGGGTATTTCATTGGTAACAATTAGAACAGCTGTTTTGTTATTTCAAGCAATTTCCGTTTCCTATGACTTCGCGTAACGAACTTTTGGCCCATGACTTAGGTAGTAAAAGATGGCGTCTTAGTTTTTGTATACATAACCACATTTGTGAGATATAATATATCGTATCTATAAAATCAAAATAAACGTAAGTATACAGGTGTCGCCTATACGAACAGCGACCTTATGTAATATTATGTATGTATATTATTACATGGGATACGCCTAGAAAGAACACGGGAAAAAATTGCTTGAGGTAACAGACAAAATTTTATAACTAGTAAACATAACCCCACAATTAGGTAATACAATTGTATGCATGCGTGCATTACACAATTGCCAAAATGAGTACTAATGACAATATTACGTTAGAAATAGGTACAACTAATGTAAATTTGACTGGCGAGATGGATGTACAAACACCTCAAACTAGTCAGATTGACGAGGTGCATACGCCTGTATCTGTAGGAATAACGAAAGTCAATACATCCATTTCAACTAATTTAGACAGTAAATCAGATGAAAGTAATGCAATGATACAATTGTTATTAAAACTAGATAAAAAACTAGACGAACAGAAAAGCGATACGGATATTAAATTCACACATTTGAATGACAAATTCGATAATTTTGATATTAAATTCAGAGAGTTAAAAGGTCACAATTTTCACTTAGAAGAACGAATTAATATAGTAGAAACACGTTGTGATAACATTCAGAAAAAGACACTAGCCATTGTTGATGACAAGTTCAATAGTACCATTAGTGATTTAGACACTAAAATTGATCTAGTACAAGACACAGTAAATAACACGATTAAAAGTAAATTACAGTCAACAAGTACAGAAATACAACAGAAATGTTTACATTTTGTAGAAAGTCAAGTAGAAGTTAAAACCAATGTGTTGCAAAGTCATTTAGAAAACATTGAAATAAACGTGATAGATATTACTAAAAATTTAGAAGCTATAGATAGTACTATGACCGAACATGAGAAAAATACCAAGAGTAGATTTAATTTGTTACAAAGTAAGATTAAAGAAATTGATGACTTAACTGTACAAAATAGTATGGATGTGAATGATAAATATGATATGATTGCAAATAATTTGACCAGTGTAAAAAACGAATTACGGGGAGAAATAAATAAAAATGTTTCAAGCATAACTGATAGAGTAGTAGTAACTAGAGATTTCTATAATGAAATAGAACTAGAGAATTTTAGCCATGAAAACAGAGTAATACATCCCATGCGATTCCTTAATCAGACTAGGGATTATAATCATTTTAGTAGTAGTAGCTGGGAAGTGAAATTAAATAAAATTATTAAATGTTTCAAGGGTAACTCAGTCATATGGGCTGAAGCTCATAGGTTAGAATGGGATTGTTATAATACTTTTGAGAAAGCTTTTAAGGGTAAATATTGGACAGAAGAAGAGCAGGAGACTTTAAGAAGCCGTATTATGGGAACGGGTAATTTCATAGGACGTAACGTTAGTAATAATAACATTACTATTTATGTAACAAGATTGTACAACGAAGCTAAATATTTAGAGCCTCCAATACCATTTAAGTCATTTGTTAGGTATGTTAGTAAGCACTTACCTAGAGAAGTGCAAGTCACTTTGATGACTAATGAGATAGAAAATCTTGATGAACTGGAAAGGGTATTAGATATACTACAAAGTATAAATGATCGTGAAATGGGTAGACGCCCTATACAACCAAATATGTATAACCATAACAATAATAACAATGAGTTTAATCGACCAAGGCCTTATTTTAATCATACTGGCAATAAATATAATGTTAGAAATGATTTACAGACACCAGGCGGTTGGAGTTGTTCTAGTTGCAGGAAGGAGAATCGGGGTCACATGCAGCATTGTTATTTCTGTAAAGCACCAAGAAATAACCAAGTAAAGCAATTCATACCTGCGAACAGAGGAGCCCCGAGTAACAGAGGAGCACCGTACCACCATCAGGGACCAACACGCGGACACCCTGTGCCATCAACAAGTCATAATAGGACACAGCCGGAAAACTGAAGTCAACAGTGGTAAGTAGGACCCGACCACTGTTCAGGGAAACTCATGAGGTCCGACCCATCGAGAACTTAAAATCCAACGTAATAAAAGCAGACATCGTTGCAGATTTATTGGAGGAGGAGTGTAACACGACATTGGAGGTGAGAGCTGGACTCACGGAAATACAGGTAACAATAGATAATAGAAACTTTAAAACACTTGTCGATACAGGGAGCGAAATTTCAGTAATAGCCAAGAACATTTTAAGTGAATTGAAAGAATTGAATAAGAATATTCCAGTTTTACCCGTAGCAGGGGTTACAGTAATAGGAGTCACGGGGGTACGTAGTAAAAGGGTGACAAAACAGATACATTTAAGCTTCTCAATTGGAGATATGAATTTTGATAATACATTTTTGGTAGTCAAGGGGTTAAGTTTGGATATCATTTTGGGAAATGATTTTTTACAAAGAAATAAAGCTGTAATAAATTTTAAAGAAAAAATTTTGGAGTTAGATGGGGGTGAGCGGTCTGTGAAAATTAATTTTGAAAACGTGATAAATAAAGTTAGAACAACTGGTGTGAAATTGTTACAGAAACAAGTAGTTGAGAATCACTTAGATACTAAAGTAAATTTTTGTATAGTGGGTGAGTATTTAGAAGATGTTGATAATGAAATGAGTAATATTAATAATGAAGTATGGGAGATAAGGGCGGATGAATTCTGTAGTGGGGGTGAGGTGATAAGGAGTGGCCAACGTAGAGCGTTATGGCAGGTAATAGAGCAGTTTAAGGGAGTGTTTGCCTATATTCCAGGAAGGGCAAAAAATTATGAATGTATGTTACAGATAAAGGAACACACACCATTCATGCAGCGGAGCTATCCAGTGCCTTACTCTAAAAGACGAGCGGTGCAAGAAGAGTTGGACAAGATGTTAGATAATGGTATCATAGAGAGGTCAGTGTCTCACTACTCAAATCCGTTAGTGGTGGTAATCAAGAAGGAGGGAGGAGTAAGATTATGCCTAGACGCAAGGAAAATTAATCAAATTATTATACCAGACCGAGAATCACCAGAATCTATAAATGAGATCTTTCAAAAGTTTAGTGGCGTACGGTTTATGACATCATTAGATCTGACTGCTGGATATTGGCAGGTACCATTAGCAGAGGTAAGTAGGCAATACACAGCATTTTTGTTTAACGGAAAAAATTATCAGTTTAAGCGACTACCATTTGGGCTAAATACCAGCGTAGCTAGTTTCATTAAATGTTTGGATAGAATTTTGAGACCAAAAGATTTAGATTTTCTCACAGTTTATGTAGATGATATTTTAATAGCTTCACGTACATTTGAAGACCATTTAGAACATTTAAAATATGTGTTAGGAAAATTAGAAGCGGGAGGATTAACCGTAAATTGGGATAAGTCCAAATTTCTACAAACGAAGATTAATTTTTTAGGATTCATTATTACATCGGAAGGAATTTCCGCAAACCCGGACAAGGTCGAATCTATTATGCGTTTCCTTGAACCGCGAAACATCAAACAACTTCAGAGTTTTCTTGGGCTGTGCAACTTTTATAGGAAATTTCAGAGGAACTACGCCTACCTAACCGCTAAGTTAAGTGCGGTATTACAGAAAAACCGACAATGGAAATGGGGAGAAGTGGAGCGTGGAGCCTTTGAAGAAATAAAACGCAGATTTAGTGACATGATTATGATGAACCACCCGGATTTTGATAAGATGTTTTATTTACAGACGGACGCCAGCAATGTCGCTGTGGGAGCAGAGCTGTATCAGGAAGATGAGGAGAAGGAACATAAGACAATTGCATTCGCTAGTCGATCCTTACTGCCAGCTGAAAAGAATTATACGACCACCGAGAAGGAATTACTCAGTATTGTGTTTGCAGTTGGTAAATTTCGAACGTACATCTTAGGAAACAAAACGATCATTAGAACTGATCATAAAGCATTGTCATTCCTCAACACTTGTAAACTTGCTCATAGTCGATTAACCAGGTGGGTACTTGTTTTACAGGAGTACAACTTCGAGTGGGAGTACATTAAAGGAACAGAAAATAAGGTACCCGACACTCTATCCAGAGTAGATTGTGAAAATAACAAAACAGGTAGGGACTTAAAAGAAATTGAAATTTTTCAGATTAGTAGAGAAGACAGAATCTTTGGAGAGGAGCTGAAGGATATTAACACCATGCAGAGAGCAGATGGTAAGTCTGGAAAAATAATACACAGTTTAGAGACGGAGTTGGATGATTCTGAGTACAATCAATATTTTAAAATCTACAAAGGGTTATTGTTTAAGAAGGTAGTAGGGGGTGAGCGTGACTGGAAATTAGTGATACCAGCAGTGTTGGAAGAGAAAATTATTTGGGATTGTCATATACGATATGGTCATTTTGGGGCTAAAAAGTGTGTAAATGTTTTAAAAGAATCATGTATTTTCAGAAATATGGAGAGGCGAGTGAGGCAGTTGCTGAGGAGTTGTGATTTGTGTCAAAAGTCGAAGGTGGTTAACTACAGAGTAGAAGGTGAGTTAAATTATATTAAGGTAGATCGACCTTTTGATTTAGTTGCTGTGGATTTGTTTGGACCATTGCCGAAGGGTAGAGGCGGAGTAGTTTATATATTTGTATTGCTTGACACTTTCTCAAAATATGTAAAATTGTATAGCGTAAAAAGAGCTACCAGTAAGGTATTGAGTGAAAAAATAACCAAAGACTATATGATTAACGTGGGTAAGCCAAAAGTGATTTTATCAGACCATGGGCCGCAGTTCATCAGTGGGAGATGGCGTCAAACCTTAGGATGGGAAGGCATCCTCACGAAGCATACGGCTGTGTATCATCCCCAGTCCAACCAGGCTGAGCGTGTAATGAGAGAAATAGGCAGGATCTTCAGAGCCTATTGTCACGCTAAACACAGCGAGTGGCCATTGTACGTACGAAAGGTGGAAACTTGGCTGAACAGTACCACCCACGAGTCCACTGGCTATACACCTTATGAATTAGTTAGGGGAACACGCCCCCCAAGAATCTTAGAACAATTATTTGACTATCCACCTGAAGGTAGAACAACTGATATAAACATTAAAATCCGGTTGGCGAATGAACACTTAATTAGTAAGGGTGAACAGAGAAAACGTAGACACGACGCAAGAGGTAAGTGGATTAAGTATAATGTAGGACAAATGGTATTAGTTAAAAGACATGACTTATCGAGTGCACAAGACAAAGAAATTAAGAAATTCTTTCTCTTATACGAAGGGCCATATGAGGTCATAGAAGTTAAGATGCAAAATTCTTATGTATTACAGAACAACGTAACTGGAGAGATAGTAGGAACACACAATGCTACAAATTTAAAGTTGTATTGGTCGACTTAGTTATTTTATATTGATGTTTTATATTTTGAGTGTATGAGTATTAACTTAGCTGTTGGTTTACAGAAGGGACTCTCCCCCATTTTCGGGCGATCACAGACTCACCACCTCTGATCGTGGATTTTGGAGTTTGGGAGGTGGACCATGGTTGGCGGAACTGACGTAAGGAAGTGAAAGCAACGATGGTCTTCCTCCACACAAAATTGGTAGAAATTTGAAAATTTAATCTTATTATCGAACGGGGAGGGGGACCCCTAATTCTTGGGATATAAAAAAAAAAAAAAAAAAAAAAATCTATATTTTGGCATTGATCCCTTGAATCTTGTAAATCTTCTAAAATTTTATAGAATAGAAAAGTTGAAATTTGTGTAACTTAAGAGGTTAACTCATTAAGGAGTTGTATATTTTTTTTATGTAACTAAGTATATCAGAAGATCCATTGTTTTCCTGGAGTGTTAGAAAAGTGATGTTTTGGACTTGGAAAGTGTCTACAAATTTATTAATGTAACTAATGAAAAAATTAACATTTTTTTAAAATGATATTTCAATTTTGATATATCTTAATTATTTATTAAGATATGATTAAATATGATTGAGTATTTAAAATGTATTAACTGTATTATTAATATATCAGTGTTAATTATTAATGTATTATGTATTTATTTGAAAACTTTTTAACATGATTTTATAATATGTGTAGGAAGAGAAAAAATTTTAAATGGCGCTGTTAATAATATTTATCAGCCAGATGATTAACAGTTAATAATAATAATAATAATACTAATAATCATAATAAAAGTTTATTTTAAGAGTTATAAATAAATAAATCGATTAATTAAATTTCTTGATTTGTTTTCTCCAAGTTTGGGAGATATATAATTATATTTTATATTATATATATTTTATATTTTCAATTATATTTCATCCAATTTTAATCCTTTTTCATATTCTTTTTAATCCTTGAGATTTATTATTTTTATAATTTTTATACTTTCTCATTTTATTTAATATAATTTATAATTTTATAAATAGTAAGCCAACCCAGTGCTTATTGGCACAAACCAGCACTTAGCTAAGGGGAACCAGATCAGTTGAGGATGGAGTGATTCAATAAGCCACTATATTAATATTTTTTATAAATTGTTTCAGTGTTTGGGATGTGACCGCGGTCCTGAGCTGGCCAACGCGTCAGAGCAGGGGCGTTAAGAGCCTAAGTGGCCTTATGGTGTTGGGATCTCGCAGGAGAAGTCCAGTAAGGTCATGAAGGTACAGTCATTATCACCAGACCAAGGGTGAGTTATTGTTATTTTTTATATAAAATTGTAAGGGGGTTGTGGCGACTTGTCCTGACTGATCCCTTTAGGAAGTATGAAAGGGTCAATGAAAGTTTGTGTGCTTCGTCACACCATCTTTCATTGAGGGGGTTTTGTGATGGTACAATCATGGTACATTTCATAATTACCTAAAATATGGTAAAGAGATCATAAATATTGTATTTTCCTATTTTTTGACATACCCAATCCAACCTCAAACACCCGATATAGAATTTACGGTGAGTGGACTATATTACAGTATTTGCCAGGATTTGAACTAATTCATGACAAAAAACGGTGTCACATCACAAAAACAGTGTGCAGTTATTGAGATAAGCAGAGCCAAGCCTTCGTTACGTCAGAGGCGGAGAATGTGTTGACGACTACAAACGGCTATGTCAACACGTTAGACAAAGGAATGTGACGTCAATACACCCCACTTCCGCAGATTTCAACCAGAAATTGCCGTCATTTCATCTGCAGCTCTGATTTGAGCCGGCCGGCCGCCCATTCACTTACGAGTGAATTTTAACTTTTTAGACCACTGTAGGTGGTTAATAAACAGTATAATATCAAAATGTATTAAGGAAAGTAATAGTTCGGTTTGGTGTAGGCGTCCTCGACCGATTAAATCGTTCGTAAACAAGATCGACGTATAGAATCGGTCCCACGACGGTGGGTTACGTGGGTTGACATAAAGTTCCGTCAAGCGCAGTAAAATAAACCGATTGTGCCGATATTACGAACGAGACTGGCAGTGCGAGGAAGCCAACACGGAAATTGGTGAGAGCGTTCCTTATATATTTTGAATCCTTTATTTCCCAATATATGTTATTGTAGAAATCAATCATTTAACAAATTATTCAAAATTTCAATCAAAATTTAAGGAGCTCCAAAATTTAAATAAGTTGTACCATGATAATGAAAGGGTGAGTGGTTGTGTGCGTGCGTAATTATTCTAAGTGCTGGGTTGAGCACCACTATATAAATATAAATATATACATGTTATTATTGTATAATCATTTAATCATATAATCATTAAACTTAATCAAAGTTATTATTACACATTATGTTTTTGGAAGGGTTACAGTGGGTTTTAAAAAATGTTATGTAACAAAGTAAAGAATAAAAAGGGGTATTTCATTGGTAACAATTAGAACAGCTGTTTTGTTATTTCAAGCAATTTCCGTTTCCTATGACTTCGCGTAACGAACTTTTGGCCCATGACTTAGGTAGTAAAAGATGGCGTCTTAGTTTTTGTATACATAACCACATTTGTGAGATATAATATATCGTATCTATAAAATCAAAATAAACGTAAGTATACAAAGCGTGTAATGTTTTTAATTGTGGTTGATCTCTACCATCAAATACGCATTGGAAATATTCTCTATCACACAATAATTTGTACAACAGTAGTTCCCAGCATCAAGCCAAATACCATGTGTTATCACAGCTTGTGAGGAAATAGTAGAGATGGTGCCTCTTCGTTAACTCAATATCTTCAGATTTAACAAATTTTGCAATAAATTCCCTCTTAGCAATAAATTTGTCTGCCCCAGGATATTACCCTAAACTTCTTAAGCTGTTTTGTGAAGGGTGTGCATGAGACGAGTAACATGCACTATTTTAGAATACAGCAGGTCGTCCTTTTGCTGGCCTTACTGTTTAAGGAGGAGCATCTGTTACAAACAGCAGCGGATTGTCTCATTCCACATTATCTTCGGTTCCACGGGTTCTTCCTCTTCTTTTTCGGTTGCATTGTTTATAATCTCGTGTTCGGTGAGGTTGCATTTGATGTCACTGCTACTCCACATGGAAATCTCATTTGCAGTCATGTCTTCACAACCATCAATTGGATGAAGTAATTCCACAAGTTTACCATTAGTATCTTCAGGGCTTGATTTCGGGGGACGCGCTGGAACGGGGTTCCGGAACCTCTTGGATCCAAAAATACAGAATTGGATACAAAGAGTAAGGAAATGTCAAGAAACAAATGATATGACGACACAGTTATAAAACTATGGAACTTTTTTATCATAACCACCAAAACTACACTTAGAGTCTGATTGAGGTTCTGGGATGACGCCATCATGAGTGACATGTTGTTTTCGATTGCCGTGCGGCTAATATGACGTGAAGCTCTTTAGAAATATCAATAATCTTTATTATGTTTTTAGAGACAAGTTTATACATATGTTACACATTTTATAAGGCTTTAAAAATGCAGACCTCCTTTGTAATAACCTGATGTAAACTTATACGCTAATATAAAATATAAGTATATTTGTGGATGTACAACTTTTAAATTGATGCATTCCGGCACCTATAATTTTAGAAATCAACTACTGAGTATTTCTTGTCATTAATTTTGTTCCATGATTTCATGAGTGTAGATTTTTTCACCAGATTCCATGCTTCAGTGGCCCAGAATATTACATGTTTTATATTTATTGATTTTTTAATATCCTGATGATAGACTGGTCAGGCTGTTGTACCTGTACTGTGTTTATACCATCCACATACAAATTCCTTACAGTCATAGTATGTTCTTGTAGAAATTTTTTAGTCATAAAAACAAAAGTAACAGTGCCTAGTTTTCCAAAAAGCCATGTTCGTAGGTCCTATTTGTAGACTGTTTTAAAAACAGTTGGTTTTCTTACAACTATATTATTATTAACAAAGTGTAAAATGATTCAGTATTAAATTTTTTGAATATGTATTTTTTCCAGTTCTCGTTCTTTCTGGTTGTGAGAGATTCTGGTTACAAGAAGTCTGGATATGGGAGATTCTATTGTATTTTAATTAGAAACAAAATACAAAAGGCCAGCCTAGTACCAAGCTAATAATATTCTTTGTTATAGTATGAATAAAAAATGAAGCATTGCCATCAGTAAACAATAAAAAAACAATTGAAATAACCAAAAATATGTTTTTTTTTTATACGTTATTGCTGAAATATGATTAAACATAGCAAGTAGTTAAAATATACATTTATATAAATGTATATACTGTGTGTGTGTATGATTTATATAATGTGTAATATAAATTCAAGCACCAACTGTATGCATTGAAGAAATAACAGGTATTAAGCTGTAATAAAGAAAAATATATAATTAAAACGTAGGTGCATTTAGAAATGGTTGCAGTGTGGCACATTGTTTGTTGTGCTTAACAAGGAAGTAGTGATTATAGTTTAAATTGTTTTGATTAGAAAATTATCCGAATGACAGTAATTTTATTATTATTGATTTGTTTCATAACGTTTAGCAATTATGTTGTTGATTACAGTGCCAAGTTTGATGGTGATCCTAAAAGATATCGAACTGTTTCTGAGAGATACGACGCAGATTATGGACCGGAACCTGCGTATTATCATTCAGGAAGTAGAAGTGGTGAAGTGTGGCATCATAGAGGTCATCATTACGCAGATGAAGGTGTAAGGACTTCAAGGCTGGTAAGAGGTGATCCTGATTATCATTCATCTTCACTGAAGAGTAAATATTCTTCTTCACATTACTATCCGAAGGCATCATCCCATGATTATTATGAACGGAAGAGACATAAGTATCCGTCAAGAGAAGTAATTGTACAGCGATCAGACAAATCATCTTGGAAAGACGATAGGTAATTTTTCAAAAATAAATTTAAAAGTAAGGTAAGTTGCACAAAAATAATATGAAAAATTAGCTTAGTAAGGGTGCAATTAATTAATTGGAATTTTAATGTATTATTAATGGGGAAGTAGGGAGGAACAATTTGCTCCTGCGATTCTTATGGGGTGCCAGTTCTTAGCAACAGAATTAGAACCGTGCAGATACAGCCAGTCTTGATGAAACAACAAACATTTTCAAATGCTACATCAGCATTTGATTACATCAGCAGTTAATTGTGGGCACAGACTTTATAATAGCCCTTTTATTAATTTACTACCTGAAGTCAGATGTTACAGAAACATTAATGTATACAGTTTGTTTTACATTTTAATGTTTTGAAAGCTATGACTATCACCCCTAAACAGAAATGTAAGATATTCATGTTTAACAAATATGTTGGTCAGATATAAACTAATCCATACATAACTGATGTCTTAGGCTCTCATGGCTGGCATCAACTCTGTTAAAGTTATGACTCATTGCGGGGCTATTAGGCCGTGATCTAACTGTCAATTTCAACAGACGTTTCAAACCCCCAATGGTGGGGTCAGAATGTTTGTTCAAATGGTGTGACAGTACATAAAGGCCTGTTGTCATAATTATGGGATTAAGGGATTTCGTATTGTATTTTTATTATATTTATGAATGTCAACCATGGTTAGGTCAGTTTTACCCATGTCCAAAGAACAACACATATTCAACAAGAGTGGAATGATTTCAAGGTCACCAGCTGACGTGTGAAACCGAACACATACAATGGCGGTATAAGTGAAGACAAACTCTAAATATAAAATCTCATTGGTCCACAATGTGTGTCGTCATTAATAAATGATAATGACGTATCAACAATAACGTATAAAGCAAGGCGTTGGCCGTAGAAACAAAAGACGGTGACGTCATATATACTACTACATACGCAGATTTTGCGTATAATCCGTTCTCAGTCTGCATTACCAACTCAGAGCGTACACACGTTCAGTTGTGTGCTGGTCAGTTATTGCCAGCAAAGGTGATGAAAACTTTGTAAAAATGTAATCAAAAACATTCATTAGAGTCAGTGCACAGTTTTAAAAAATGAAGTAAGCAAAATTTAGTGAAACCAAAAGAGAACAGACAGATCACAAAGTTCGGCCGAACATCCGCCGCCAATCTTGGAAAATGTCTGAGGAACGCCATCACCACTACAATTCAGGGAAGTCCTTTTAAATACTCAAAATTCTAAATAGTAACATGAGCTCAGAAATATTATTAATCCGAAATGTAATCACAATCAATGTATGAAATGTGCGAATGAGAGAGTGAGAGTGAATGGTTGCCGGCATTTAAACACAATAATCTGAGGCGTTGGTTCGTGTTATGCACATATTTTATTTAATGAGTATAACGAAACAAGTAAATTTGAATTCAATACTGAAGTTTTAAAATACATTTGTTTGAAAGATTAAAATCCAGAATAAAGCAAATGCTATATAGAGGTTAAAGCATGGTAAAAAGGGGGAAGTCATGAAGCCGCCATTTTGGATAATTGTTTAGATGAGAGATGACTCCAATTGTTCATAACATTTGAATATTGAAAATAAAATAAATCATAGATTGTTTAACTACATGTTGTGCAAATGGTTATTTCGAAAACCCGACTACCTCTGCCTTTCGCTTAACGAAGCCCTGGACCCTAAAGATAAAGTTAATGCTGATAATAAAGCCACGTGTTTACACCAGATGTATGGTGAGTACTGTTTTATTTACAATTAAAAAACATAAAAATAGCTTATCATATTTGTATAAGATATATCAGTTAACAGATGGCGCCCTGAACATGGACTTTATATAAAAATTTACATTATATAAATAAGCCAAAAAGCAGAGGCAGACGGGTAGCGAAATATACGTAAAACAGAAGCAACGTAGGTTAACAGTATAGGTTATGTTATTGTTTGAATGAGTACAGAACAACTACTAAAAATAAAATTTATTATTAATATGATCAAAATGGCAGATAACGAAAACATTAGTATAAATAATACAGCAACAGAATCTCTATTATTAAACGAACCACAGGCTAACTCAACACCCATTATGAATAACAAAGTGTCATTAGAGGACCTTTTTCAGCTAATGAAAGTACAGAATAATGAATTTAATGATAAATTAAACCAGTTTGATGAACAATTTAATGATATCAAAAAAGAAATTAAAAAACAAAATTGTAATATTGACAAAAGATTAAATGAGATACGTGAACGGTTAGATGAGATAGAATTAGAAAATAAGATGGGAGTAGACAAATTAGATATAAACAATGACAGGTAAGTGGGGGAGAAAATTATGATAATAGAAATAAAAGTACGATATTAGAAAATGATTATGTAAACAGGGATAGTGGTAATGAGATTTTATGGGGAATAGAATATGATAATGATGGAATGATAGTGTGTGTTGAAGGGTTAAAGAGAGTGCGTAAAGAGAGTATAATTGTAAAAGAGTTGCAGGGGGTAAATTTTTCCCATAATGATGGAGTAGGGGGTGATGTACATGTGTTGAGGAAGGACGAGAGTGCCTTCGATGTTTATTTGGGAGACATATGGTCTACAAATAAAGTTGTCCTTGGTTTTTTTAGTGCACTTCACAGGTGGTGCAATAGTTGTGAATTAGCGTCCCCTGCAAATGTAGAAAGAGAGAATATAGCTTGGTGTGGTAGAGAGAGATATATTGAGAGAGAGAAGTGTTGTTGGGAGAAATATTGTGAGAGAAAGAAAGAAATAGAGATTTTTCAAATAAGTAGAAAGTATGAAGAATTTATGGAAAGGTTAGGAGTAGAGATGATATATAATAGAAATAAGAACTTATCTTGTAATGAAACTGAAGTAGTAGGAGATAATGGAAATAATGATTTTATAAATTACCTAATTATGACTAATAATACAGGAGGTGACAGGACAATGACCAATCATGACAGATTAAATGAGTTTGAGGATAATGATAAAAATTTGAATGGTATATGTATTTATGATGTTAGTATAAGAGAGTCAGTATTAAGCAATGTATATAGATATAAGATAAGACTATTGTTTGACGATGGAGGTTAATTATTTTATTGTGTTTATGAACATTTAATTATGTGGACAGTGTTTTTCAAGATTGACTGCTTTCTGACTGAGTTTTGGTAAATGATTAAATGATAATGTGGATTGTATATTTTTGTGTATTAATGTCAATGTATTTGTGTATTTTGCTGTTGTGTATTTTATGTATTTTTTATATCAATCATGTACTGTAGAATTTTAAATATTCAAGAATAAGTAATTAGGAGGAATTTGAATAATTATGAGATTTAGATTATAATGAATAATAAATGATTACGCAGGTAATATATATGGATATTGAGAGGTATTGTTATTAGTAGGTAAGTGATGAATTTTCTAGTGGTATATTAAGGTGAAATGTTGTAAAGAGGTTTGGGGATAATGATAAATAGAGGCATGGGAGTTAGTTAAATAGAGTTAATGGGAGTTAGTGAAAATAAGAATGTTCAGATACAGATAATATATAAAGAGGTGTTAGATATTTAGGGACACAGTAGTTAGTGATTATATGTAGAGAGGTGAGCAATGTGAATGGTAATTATATTTGATGATGATGATATTTTGTAGTAAGGATCCGGTGTAAGGAGTGATCAGCGTGCGACGTGGCAAGGGACCAGCGTGCAGCGTTGTGGCAGGCGGAGCAATTTTGGGTTAGAGTGTTTGCCGATATTTGGTGGAGGGCAAATGGTTAGGTATGGATATGGCCAGGTAGGGAACACACATCCTTGTACAAAAGACGAGCGGTGCCAGAGGATTTAAATGGGATTAGTGAAGGGGGTTGTTATTGAGATATTGGTGTCATAATATGTTAATTGTTAGAAGCGGTTAGTAGAAAAAAGAGGGGTAGTAAGGTTAGATGGACAAATGCCAAAGTAAGATATAGAGAATAATGAATAATAGAGAGTCACCCAAACTAATAAGGATAAAAGGGTTAGAAAGGGAGAATTCATGGTAGGAAGGTGATGTAACTGAAAGGTAAATGATAATTTTGAAATTTTTTTTGTATAGAATCTGATATAAATGAATGTTAGATAATAAAAGTTGAATAGAGAATTGATAAAAATAATAATGTCTTATCAAATTTGATACAAGTTATTTACATGTGAATTGTTCAATGTTAGTGTTTAATGTTTTATGATGTACAATGTTTTATTATGTTTTTATTATGTTGATGGTGCAATAGTGTGTGTGGCTGGGCGGTTACTACAAGGGTAGTAACGATAACCCAATATTAAATTTTAAAGAAATGATAGTGATATTGGTGTTGGTCGTTAAGTCTGCAATTATGATTCTGTTGTAAAGGAAAAAATAAGAGTAAAGAAAGTTGAGTAAAGAAAATATAAATAGTTTTGAAGTGTTTGCCATAATAGGTATATATGTTGATGTTATCTGAAGTAAAATAATAGAGATAGTGGTTGTTGTTTGAAAGAGCAAAATTTGTTGTATGCTTAGTATAATAATGTGTTTTCGTGTGGTGAGAGAAGTAAGTTGATGTTGACTGGAGTCAGAGAATTTGTTAAAAAATACAAGAGTGTTGAAAAATGGAAGGATTTATCTGTCTTAAATCTTGTTTTTGTTATTTGAAAACTTATGAATTAAGAAAACCAATGCCTCAAAACACAAACCAATGCATCTAAGGAGAGACATATCAGTTACGGATATGGAAATAGATAAGGTCACTATTTTAAAATTTTGTATTGCATGTTTCAGAGTTTGGTGGTGTTGTGACCGCGGTCCTGAGCTGGCCGGTGCGTCAGAGCAGGAGCGTTAAGTGCCTAATGGCCTTATGGTGTTGGGATCTCTCCTGAGAAGTCCAGTAAGGTCAGACAGGTACGATCAGCATCATTGGACCAAGGGTAAGTGATTATATTTCTTTTATATTAACACTACAGGGGGTTGTTGTAACATATCTGAACTGATCCTTTCAGAAACGTGTGAATGAGTCAATGAAAGTTTTTATGTTTCGACAAAACCTTTCATTGAGGGGGTTTTGTGACAGTACATAAGGGCCTGTTGTCATAATTATGGGAATAAGGGATTTCGTATTGAATTTTTAATATATTTATGAATGTCAACCATGGTTAGGTCAGTTTTACCCATGTCCAAAGAAACAACGCATATTCAACAAGAGTGGAATGCTTCCAAGGTCACCGGCTGACGTGTGAAACCGAACACATACAATGGCGGTATAAGTGAAGACAAACTCTAAATATAAAATCTGATTGGTCCACAATGTGTGTCGTCATTAATAAATGATAATGACGTATCAACAATAACGTATAAAGCAAGGCGTTGGCCGTAGAAACAAAAGACGGTGACGTCATATATACTACTACATACGCAGATTTTGCGTATAACCCGTTCTCAGTCTGCATTACCAACTCAGAGCGTACACACGTTCAGTTGTGTGCTGGTCAGTTATTGCCAGCAAAGGTGATGAAAACTTTGTAAAAATGTAATCAAAAACATTCATTAGAGTCAGTGCACAGTTTTAAAAAATGAAGTAAGCAAAATTTAGTGAAACCAAAAGAGAACAGACAGATCACAAAGTTCGGCCGAACATCCACCGCCAATCTTGGAAAACGTCTGAGGAACGCCATCACCACTACAATTCAGGGAAGTCCTTTTAAATACTTAAAATTCTAAATAGTAACATGAGCTCAGAAATATTATTAATCCGAAATGTAATCACAATCAATGTATGAAATGTGCGAATGAGAGAGTGAGAGTGAATGGTTGCCGGCATTTAAAAACAATAATCTGTGGCGTTGGTTTGTGTTATGCACATATTTTATTTAATGAGTATAACGAAACAAGTAAATTTGAATTCAATACTGCAGTTTTAAAATACATTTGTTTGAAAGATTAAAATCCAGAATAAAGCAAATGCTATATAGAGGTTAAAGCATGGTAAAAAGGCGGAAGTCATGAAGCCGCCATTTTGGATAATTGTTTGGATGAGAGATGACTCCAATTGTTCATAACATTTGAATATTGAAAATAAAATAAATCATAGATTGTTTAACTACATGTTGTGCAAATGGTTATTTCGAAAACCCGACTACCTCTGCCTTTCGCTTAACGAAGCCCTGTACCCTAAAGATAAAGTTAATGCTGATAATAAAGCCACGTGTTTACACTGGATGTATGGTGAGTACTGTTTTATTTACAATTAAAAAACATAAAAATAGCTTATCATATTTGTATAAGATATATCAGTTAACAATGGTCAGCATTAGACCACAGCCTAATCCCTGGCAATGATTCATAATCCATACGTTTTGATTAGTTTTATAAAAATTTGCTTTTGTATAAAAAATATGCTTTGTCGCAATCAAATTTCAATGAAGCATATGACGCAAACACAAAAAATCTAACAGGTTTATTACTACAGATGTCCAAGAAGTAAACATTCATTAGAAGTATGGAAAAGAGTTCACAACACATCATCGTCTTTATCTTGGCCCTTCTGCCTCTCAGCACCGGATTGTAGGGAACCTCCATCCATTCTTACCATCTGTTCCTGTCCATGCACACAGGATGTTCTACATTTACTGTAATATCTTCCTACGGCCCTGTCCCAGTCTCTCATATGACTGATATGTCATTGTTGGCATTCCTCTTGGTCTCTGACCCTCCAGCTCTACCTTAAAGTACTGTTTTATTTTTCTTTCTTCATCTGCCCTACTTGCATCCCAACCACTTCAGTTGCCTTACTACACCAAATCCATAAGCAGATTTATTCCCTAATTTCATCTGGTTGTCTCATTTCTAACACGACTTCTTTTTTTCATTCATTATTCACCTGAGAAACCTCATCTCTCCTGATGGTATTCTACTTGCGTGTTTGTCACGTATAGTCCAAGTTTCTGCTCCATACATGTTTGTTGATAGGTAGTGTTGAGAAGATCTAGCATTTCCTAAATATTAGCATATGAGTGATAACAGCTTCCCGTTTCTGCAAGGAGTGGGAGTTGCCTGTACACTACCTACACAACTGTGAAAACATAGCTTACTTACCTTTAAGTCACCGAAGTTCTTCAATACTGTCTCTGTTACTGTCACTATCAATATCACCTTTTTCTGATTTTATAATACATAATTTTATTTTATATACCGTCAGTCAGGTGGTTCTATAAGTAAATAATTTTTCTCTGTATTTATTGTATGGTTCACTGACGAAGCTTTGTCCTCTTTACTGTTATACTGAACTTCTCTTCAACTGGGTTAATCACACTATACTAAAAGTTATATTTTTCCCTACATAATGTCATCTCATGTGTTTTAATTAAGAAAGTTGTGTTAGTGGTTATAATCACAAAGAGAATAATCACTGTTGCACACCACTATAAAAATTTATTCTGATTAGCGCTTTCAAGCTTCACAGCTCATCGTCAGATCGGAGGCTGTGATCTGATGATCTGACGATGAGCTGTGATGCTTGAAAGTGCTAATCAAAATAATTTTACTTCCATATTCCTTAAGGAATGGAAGTATGGTGATGGCAAAAAAAATCGTGTTCGAGATTATTGCAGATTCTGAGTCTACTACACTCAAAACATGAAAAAAAGTCGTTTTCCGAAAAGTGTCTGTGTGTCTGTCTGTCTGTCTGTCTGTGTGTCTGTCTGTCTGTCTGTCTGTCTGTAGATTTTTTTTCTATGGCAAACGATAACTGCCGCAAATTCAAACAGAATCAAATAATTTTTTGCATGCAGCCCTGATCTGCAGAGTACTCGCGACCTATTGTTTTTGGTGAAGATCGGTTGAGGGAAAGGGGTAGTTTACCTGCAACGGTTTTTTTTTTAGCAAGGGTAATTTTGTTTGTTTGGCAAACGATAACAGCCGCAAATTCAAACAGAATCAAATAATGTTTCGCATACAGCCCTGAATTGTACAGTTCTCAAGATCTGTTGATTTTGGTGAAGATCGGTTAAGGGAAAGGGGTAGTTTACCTGTAACGTTTTATGTTGTAACAAGGGTATTTCCTATGGCAAACGATAACAGCCGCAAATTCAAACAGAATCAAAAGATTATTTGCATACAGCCCTAAATTGTAGAGTTCTCAAGACCTATTGTTTTTGGTGAAGTTCGGTTGAGGGAAAGGGGTAGTTTACCTGCAACGTTTTTTTAACAAGGGTATTTTTTATGGCAAACGATAACAGCCGCAAATTCAAACAGAATCAAATAATGTTTTGCATACAGCCCTAAATTGTAGAGTTCTCAAGACCTATTGTTTTTGGTGAAGTTCGGTTGAGGGAAAGGGGTAGTTTACCTGCAACGTTTTTTTAACAAGGGTATTTTTTATGGCAAACGATAACAGCCGCAAATTCAAACAGAATCAAATAATGTTTTGCATACAGCCCTGATTTGTAGAGTACTCAAGACCTATTGTTTTTGGTGAAGATCGGTTAAGGGAAAGGGGTAGTTTACCTGTAACGTTTTATGTTTTAACAAGGGTATTTCCTATGGCAAACGATAACAGCCGCAAATTCAAACAATCAAAAGATTATTTGCATACAGCCCTAAATTGTAGAGTTCTCAAGACCTATTGTTTTTGGTGAAGATCGGTTGAGGGAAAGGGGTAGTTTACCTGCAACGTTTTTTTAACAAGGGTATTTTCTATGGCAAACGATAACAGCCGCAAATTCAAACAGAATCAAATAATGTTTTGCATACAGCCCTGATTTGTAGAGTACTCAAGACCTATTGTTTTTGGTGAAGATCGGTTAAGGGGAAGGGGTAGTTTACCTGCAACGTTTTTTTTATCAAGCGTATTTTATATGGCAAACGATAACAGCCGCAAGTTCAAACAGAATCAAATAATTTTTTGCATACGTCCCTGAATTGTAGAGGTCTCAATGACTTTCGATTTTGGTGAAGATCGGTTAAGGGGAAGGGGTAGTTTACCTGCAACCTTTTACGTTTTAACAAGAGTAAAGTACTTGAAAATTTATTTAAACTTTTTGAAACAATGGTAATTGTTAAAAATAAAATAATTTTGTTGCCAGGCAATAAAATTATAATTTTTTCATTTTAATGTAATATAATATTTTTCATTTAATACAGCAATAAAAAGGCAGGTAAGACACAGCCTGGCTGTTTGGCTGAAAATGATTTTAAATATAAATCTTAGAATATGGAAGTCATGTATGGTTCTCCATACCGATATTTTTATAGTGGTGTGCAACAGTGATTATTCTGTTTGTCATCTCATGTGGTTAAAGTCTGGGTGATGATGTGGAAGCCAAACTTTGGTATGGCCATTCTGCTGTAACAATAAAATTACATGTTGCTTATAAATTAAAAACTGGTGTATGACTTTTATTGTGCTACATAATTCCAGTTTACACATATTGTCATTAAATGGTAACTTCTCACAAACCCACTGAATTGTTTGTTTTTGAGAATGGTGCTGGTTTTAGGATCCTTTTGTGATAAAAACAAATTTTTGACTTCCATATTCCTTAAGGAATGGAAGTATGGTGATGGCAAAAAAAATCGTGTTCGAGATTATTGCAGATTCTGATTGTACCACACTCAAAACATGAAAAGAAGTCGTTTTCTGAAAAGTGTCTGTCTGTAGATTTTTTTTCTATGGCAAACGATAACTGCCGCAAATTCAAACAGAATCAAATAATTTTTTGCATACAGCCCTGATTTGTAGAGTACTCACGACCTATTGTTTTTGGTGAAGATCAGTTGAGGGAAAGGGGTAGTTTACCTGCAACGGTTTTTTTTTTATCAAGGGAAATTTTTCTTTTGGCAAACGATAACAGCCGGAAATTCAAACAGAATTAAATAATGTTTCGTATACAGCCCTGAATTGTAGAGTTTTCAAGACCTATTGTTTGTGATGAAGATCGGTTAAGGGAAAGGGGTAGTTTACCTGTAACGTTTTATGTTTTAACAAGGGTATTTCCTATGGCAAACGATAACAGCCGCAAATTCAAACAGAATCAAAAAATTATTTGCATACAGCCCTAAATTGTAGAGTTCTCAAGACCTATTGATTTTGGTGAAGATCGGTTGAGGGAAAGGGGTAGTTTACCTGCAACGTTTTTTTAACAAGGGTATTTTCTATGGCAAACGATAACAGCCGCAAATTCAAACAGAATCAAATAATGTTTTGCATACAGCCCTGATTTGTAGAGTACTCAAGACCTATTGTTTTTGGTGAAGATCGGTTAAGGGGAAGGGGTAGTTTACCTGCAACGTTTTTTTATCAAGCGTATTTTATATGGCAAACGATAACAGCCGCAAATTCAAACAGAATCAAATAATTTTTTGCATACGTCCCTGAATTGTAGAGGTCTCAAGGACTTTCGATTTTGGTGAAGATCGGTTAAGGGGAAGGGGTAGTTTACCTGCAACCTTTTACGTTTTAACAAGAGTAAAGTACTTGAAAATTTATTTAAACTTTTTGAAACAATGGTAATTGTTAAAAATAAAATAATTTTGTTGCCAGGCAATAAAATTAAAATTTTTTCATTTTAATGTAATATAATATTTTTCATTTAATACGGCAATAAAAAGGCAGGTAAGACACACACACACACACACACACACACACACACACACACACACACACACACACACACACACACACACACACACACACACACACACACACACACACACACACACACACACACACACACAATTCACGTTATTTCTGGCCTCACTCATGTTTATTTTCTTACGTTTGCGCGCTTTATAAATGGAAAGTGCCGAAACCCACACCAACATAACGCGTGCAAGCCGAAAAAATGTACATCAATTTGCTTACTGGCGGAGCTAGTAGTTAATGAATGGGTAGGCAAAAATCTTATCTTAAATTTTTTTTAAGGAATCACTAAAAGGACGGTGGGTCAAATCGGACGCTGAGGTAGAGTTTGCTGTAACCGAATGGTTCCACAAACAGCCGTAAGAATTTTACTAGCAGGGAATCTACAGGTTAGCGCAACAGTGGAACTCATGTCTTAATGTTATTGGAGACTTCTTTTAAAATCGTTGAATAAAAAATGCTTTACAGCTCTATACGTGTGTCTATTGAACAATCCTTGTATTAGTCATACACAATAATACAACTGATTGAACTTCAAATTTTTAAACTTGATTAGTTTCTATATATACGTTTAATGTTACAAATAATTCAAATAACAATCTTGATCATCTGTTAGTTCAGCGGAATAACAGTGACACTTTCAATAACCGCATAAAATAAACACTTAGAAACAACACAGGCGCTTTAACTTAACTGTTTGGACCACAGAAGTGAGGCATGCCTCAACGCTCTATGTGTACAGCGCGGGACAATCCCCCGTCCCTACACTTCCCTATCACACCACTACATTGCTTACATACGATGTATACAAAAAACGCTGAGGCAAGTTCAGGTTGCCTCATTCGCTTTAAACGAACTATGCCGAATCTCACCTGTCACCATCTAGCGGTCACTCAATAAAGCACGTTTCGGTTTAATAAATTTGACAGTCGCAGTAACAATGTATAATCTTTATGTTATGTAGTTCATACGTATTTATAATTTTTATTCTACAGCATTTTTTAGGGTAGGCATTGCCTCAATTGCCTCCATGTAACTTCGCCACTGATATATATGTGTACAATGTTATTGGCAACAAAGAAGTAGTTTTTGTTAAAATTCCTTCCCGGGATATTTGGCCGTAGTCCAATGTTTTCTACAAAACCAGACATTTCGGCAATGCCATCGACTTCCATCATCAGTGAAAATCGAGTGCGATAACGTGAGGTGGTATACGTTAGTGACCACAGTACTGTGGTTAAGGCTGAAGCAGTAAGTAGAAAGAAGTAGTTTCTATGGTAATATTTCATTTCGAAAATGATTTTAAATATAAATCTTAGAATATGGAAGTCATGTATGGTTCTCCATACCGATATTTTTACCATTAAATTAATTTTGTCACGTAAATTTTACTTCCATATTCCTTAAGGAAATGGAAGTATGGTGATGGCAAAAAAAATCGTGTTCGAGATTATTGCAGATTCTGATTGTACTACACTCAAAACATGAAAAAAAGTCGTTTTCCAAAAAGTGTGTGTGTGTGTCTGTCTGTCTGTGTGTAGATTTTTTTTTCTATGGCAAACGATAACTGCCGCAAATTCAAACAGAATCAAATAATTTTTTGCATACAGCCCTGATTTGTAGAATACTCACGACCTATTGTTTTTGGTGAAGATCGGTTGAGGGAAAGGGGTAGTTTACAGGCAACAGTTTTTTTTTATCAAGGGAATTTTTTTTTTTTGGCAAACGATAACAGCCGCAAATTCAAACAGAATCAAATAATGTTTCGCATACAGCCCTGAATTGTAGAGTTCTCAAGACTATTGTTTTTGGTGAAGATCGGTTAAGGGAAAGGGGTAGTTTACCTGTATCGTTTTATGTTTTAACAAGGGTATTTCCTATGGCAAACGATAACAGCCGCAAATTCAAACAGAATCAAAAGATTATTTGCATACAGCCCTAAATTGCAGAGTTCTCAAGACCTATTGTTTTTGGTGAAGATCGGTTAAGGGAAAGGGGTAGTTTACCTGCAGCGTTTTTTTTATCAAGGGTATTTTCTATGGCAAACGATAACAGCCGCAAATTCAAACAGAATCAAATAATTTTTTGCATACAGCCGTGATTTGTAGAGTACTCAAGACCTATTGTTTTTGGTGAAGATCGGTTGAGGGGAAGGGGTAGTTTACCTGCAACGTTTTTTATCAAGCGGATTTTCTATAGCAAACGATAACTGCCGCAAATTCAAACAGAATCAAATAATTTTTTGCATACGTCACTGAATTGTAGAGGCCTTTTGATTTTGGTGAAGATCGGTTAAGGGGAAGGGGTAGTTTACCTGCAACCTTTTACGTTTTAACAAGAGTAAAGTACTTGAAAATTCATTTAAATTTTTTCAAACAATGGTAATTGTTAAAAATAAAATGATTTTGTTGCCAGGCAATAAAATTATAATTTTTTCATTTTAATGTAAATCTGTACATAGTATAAAGTAAAGTCGGTCCGTTTTCTCTCTGTGTTTGAAATCGTTAATCTCAGGAAGTACTGAACGGATTTTATTCAAGTTTTCGCCAATAGATAGAGTGTCTATCGAGGAACATTTATGTGTGTAATTAATACATATATGTTGTACATTAGCTTAGCTATCACGGTTTATGTCAAGTAAGTGGTATAGTTTACATCTTATATATAAAAATGAATGTTTCTTTGTTTGTCCCGTATGCGTTCCTATACCATTCATCCGATTGCGATGAAACTTCGGTGAGTTGTTGTGCGCACGTCCGCGAATGTTTCTTCCACATCTCCTCCTAAACCACTGTACCGATTTCAACCAAACTTGGCACAAATATTTTACGCAACGGGAGAACCAACATAGTATAGGTGTTTTTTTGATGGGGTTCTTTGGGGTCTTCCACATCGCCTCCTAAACCACTGGACCGATTTCAACCAAACTTGGCACAAATATTTTACGCAAAGGGAGAACCAACATAGGACAAGTGTTTTTTTCGATACGATCCTTTGGGGGGTCCTTTGGGGTCTTCCACGTCTCCACCTAAACCATTGGACCGATTTCAACCAAACTTGGCACAAATATTTTACGCAACGGGAGAACCAACATAGGACAGGTGTTTTTTTTCGATACGATCCTCTGGGGGGTCCTTTGCGGTCTTAAAAAACTATTAGATCTGGTTACTATGGCAACCCAATAGAATAGATTCTGTTCTAAATATATTATCGCATTAAATTGAAGACCACGCGAACGAAGTTGTGGGCAACAGCTATTTATTTTTAAGAAGCCTACTTTAATTAAACTTTATTAATTAAACTAACATTTTCATTACGTACAACGTGAAACTCCGTAGCGAAGCACGGGTATTCTGCTAGTCATATATAAGAGAAAATATATCGTGTGTGGCAGGCAAGCGTATCTCAGTTATGTACTGTTTACGTTTCCATTTTATTATTATCACTACCGCAATAAAAAGGCAGGGAAGACACACACACACACACACACACACACACACACACACACACACACACACACACACACACACACACACACACACACACACACACACACACACACACACACACACACACACACACACACACACACACACACACACACACAATTTGCGTTATTTCTGGCCTCATTCATGTTTATTTTCTTACATTTGCACGGTTTTTAAATGGAAAGTGCCGAACCCATACCAACATAACGCATGCAAGCCGAAAAAGTGTCCAGCGTGGATAGCGATTTGCTTCCTATGGATCGCTGGGCAGTGTAACTGCACGTGTTTACAGAGGAACAATTCATAGACAGACTTTTCGTCTTTAGGCAATGAACCCTCTGCAAGATGCTGAGGGTCCATGAGTGACTTCGGAGCGCTCCTTCTTTTCCGCGTGTTTGTTCTGTGAAACGTACACTGTAGATTCGCAGATTTATTCTAAGCAATGCTCAATAGGAAATGTTGAAAATTTTTGTCCACGGTGAACCCTCATACACACTAAACCTGCTCTGATGTTTTAATTACGGACTTCATGATATTAAAACTTTGGAAACTTGAGCACTACTTAATGGAGATCAATCATTAACTTATACTAGCCATTAATTTTATGCATTATATATATATATATATATATATATATATATATATATATATGTGTGTGTACAACGTTATCGGCAACAAAGAAGTAGTTTTTGTTAAAATTCCTTCCCGGGATATTTGGCCGTAGTCCAATGTTTTCTACAAAACCAGACGTTTCGGCAATGTCATTGACTTCCATCATCAGTGAAAATCGAGTGCGATAACGTGAGGTGGTATATGTTAGTGACCACAGTACTGTGGTTAGGCTGAAGCAGTAAGTAGAAAGAAGTAGTTTCTATGGTAATATTTCATTTCGAAAATGATTTTAAAAATAAATCTTAGAATATGGAAGTCATGTATGGTTCTCCATACCGATATTTATGTAACTACTTTTCATAATTCTGTGAATTCATTTCATTATGGAAATCACCCATTTTTGTATCCGATTGAAAGATTAACTATGCATTTTATGTAGCCTTTTTCATATCCAGCATGAACTATAATGGTGTATTGTCCTTTTACTTCCATGTTCCTTAAGGAAATGGAAGTATGGTGATGGCAAAAAAAAATCGTGTTCGAGATTATTGCAGATTCTGATTGTACTACACTCAAAACATGAAAAAAAGTAATTTTTCGAAAAGTGTCTGTGTGTGTCTGTCTGTCTGTAGATTTTTTTTCTATGGCAAACGATAACAGCCGCAAATTCAAACAGAATCAAATTTTTTTTGCATACAGCCCTGATTTGTAGAGTACTCAAGACCTATTGTTTTTGGTGAAGATCGGTTAAGGGAAAGGGGTAGTTTACCTGCAACGGTTTTTTTAAATCAAGGGTAATTTTACTTCCATTTTTTTCTACGGCAAACGATAACAGCCGCAAATTCAAACAGAATCAACTACTCTTTTGCATACAGCCCAGAATTGTAGAGTTCTCAAGACCTATTGTTTTTGGTGAAGATCGGTTAAGGGAAAGGGGTAGTTTACCTGCGTTTTATGTTTTAACAAGGGTTATTTTCTATGGCAAACGATAACAGCCGCAAATTCAAACAGAATCAAATGATTATTTGCATACAGCCCTAAATTGTAGAGACTCAAGACCTATTGTTTTTGGTGAAGATCGGTTAAGGGAAAGGGGTAGTTTACCTGCAGCGTTTTGTGTTTTAACAAGGGTATTTTCTATGGCAAATGATAACAGCCGCAAATTCAAAAAGCTACAAAAAAACTACAACTCATTTTAAAAAATAGTATCAAACTAACGAACGTTCATAGCGTAAAGAATAGCCTGGATTTTATAAACAACATAAGGAACGTCAATTTTGACCCGAACTATAAACTAGTCTCGTTTGACATTACCAATTGATACACTAACATACCGGTAAATGAGACTATAAACATACTTCAAACCAACTTGATTAATACCACAATTTTAAGCCAACAGCAAATTCAAGAACTATTGTCATTGTTACGAGTCATATTACAACAAAATTATTTCACTTTTGATAACAAGTTTTTCGAGCAGAAAGAAGGATTAGCGATGGGTTCCCCGCTCAGTGGTCTATTGGCAGAAATATACCTTAATTATTACGAAAATAAATATCTTTTGTCTGCTCATAACAAATTGCACGAACTTATCATTTCATACACCCGATACGTTGATGACACCTTTATAATATTCAACGGCACAAATAAACAAATCGATATAATGCTCAAACACATGAACAACATAAACGGTAACATCAAATTTACTATGGAAACAGAGAAATATAATAGCTTAAATTTTATGGACGTATGCATCAAGAAATGCACCGATTCTTTTAAATTTGGGATATACAGAAAACCCACAACTACAGACATGGTTATCATGCAGATTCATATCACCCACACACACAAAAATTGGCTTCCTTCAGTGCTTTCGTACACAGATTATTATCATTCCCACTGAGCCAAGAAGACCTGAAGGAAGAGATAAACACTGTTAAATTCATTGCCGTAAGGAATGGATATAAAGGCACAATTATAGACAAACTAATTCGTAAACACAAATCCAAAGCAAATAAAGTGATTAAATCTAATAATACAGAGAACGCTTTCATCGTGACTGAATATACTAATCTACTTCCACACATTATAAAAAACGTATTTAAAAAACTAAACATTAATGTATTTTTTAAAACCACGAATAACTTGCGGAATTTCTTCAGACATAATAAACGTTCAGAACTTGAAAATAACTTGGGTGTTTATAAAATAGTGTGCGATGATTGTGACAAGTTTTACATTGGCCAGACAGGGAGAAAATGTAAAGATAGATTTAGTGAACACATACCGAAGGGCAGCATTAGATATACTACCCCCAACTTCCCGTTACATTTGATTAATAATAACCACGGATACACTAGTTGCGCCAAAAATTTGAAACCGTTACATATTTGCAACAAAGGGCGAATTATGAGCGCCTTAGAGGAATTCGAAATCTACAAAGCATCGAGAACACAAAAAGACCTAGTGCTCAACGATCAATTGTTGTTTAACTCGAACAGCTTGTACGATACTGCGTTACAACATGTTTATCAGATTATGGACAAATGAGAAATCAACAGTTGCGATTATGAACCCGAACAGTGCACACAGATTCTTCGCGCGGTACGTTATTAATATAGTGTGTTTTTAATGATGTTAGTATAAGTTTTTATTTGCGTTGACAAGTTCTTCATGTGAGAACAAACAGTTTTTAAACCTGAAGATGGGAACATGTTTCCCGAAACATGTCGTGTATGACATATAACGAAGTCACAAGATGGAAAAGAAATAAGGTAAACTATAAGTTTTATTTCAATAACGCGACTTGGAGACCATAAATCACAAATTATGAAAGGGTAATTTTACTTCCATTTTTTTCTATGGCAAACGATAACAGCCGCAAATTCAAACAGAATCAACTACTCTTTTGCATACAGCCCAGAATTGTAGAGTTCTCAAGGTTAAGGGAAAGGGGTAGTTTACCTGCAACGGTTTTTTATCAAGGGTAATTTTACTTCCATGTTCCTTAAGGAAATGGAAGTATGGTGATGGCAAAAAAAATCGTGTTCGAGATTATTGCAGATTCTGATTGTACTACACTCAAAACATGAAAAAAAATCATTTTTCAAAAAGTGTGTGTGTGTGTGTGTGTGTGTGTCTGTGTCTGTGTGTCTGTCTGTCTACTGTAGATTTTTTTTCTATGGCTAACGATAACAGCCGCAAATTCAATCAGAATCAAATAATTTTTTGCACACAGCCCTGATTTGTAGAGTACTCAAGACCTATTGTTTTTGGTGAAGATCGGTTAAGGGAAAAGGGTAGTTTACCTGCAACATTTTTTTTTTAATCAAGGGTAATTTGTTTCTATGTCAAACAATAACAGCCGCAAATTCAAACACAATCAAATAATATTGTGCATACAGCCCTGAATTGTAATGTTCTCAAGACCTATTGATTTTGGTAAAGATCGGTTAAGGGAAAGGGGTAGTTTACCTGCAACATTTTATGTTTTAACAAGGGTATTTGGTATGGCAAACAATAACAGCCGCAAATTCAGACATAATCAAATAATTTTTTGCATACTGCCCTGAATTATAGAGTCCTCAAGACCTAGTGTTTTTGGTGAAGATCGGTTAAGGGGAAGGGGTAGTTTACCTGCAACGTTTTATGTTTGAAAAGGGTATTTTCTATGGCAAACGATAAGAGCCGCAAATTCAAACAGAATCAAATAGGTTTTTGCATACAGCCCTGATTTATAGAGTACTCAAGACCTATTGTTTTTGGTGAAGATCGGATAAGGGAAAGGGGTAGATTACCTGCCACATTTTTTGTTTCAACAAGGGTATTTTTTATGGCAATCGATAACAGCCGCAAATTCAAACATAATCAAATAGTATTTTGCATACAGCACTGAATTGTAGAGTTCTCAAGACCTGTTGGTTTTGGTGAAGATCGGTTAAGGGAAAGGGGTAGTTTACCAGCAACATTTTATGTGTTAACAAGGGTATTTTCTATGGCAAACGATAACTGCCGCAAATTCAAACAGAATCAAATAATTTTTTGCATACAGCTCTGATTTGTAGAGTACTCAAGACCTATTGTTTTTGGTGAAGATCGGTTAAGGGAAAGGGGTAGTTTACCTGCAACGGTTTTTTATCAAGTGTAATTTTTATTTTCTATGGCAAACGGATAACAGCCGCAAATTCAAACAGAATCAAATGATGTTTTGCATACAGCCCTGTATTGTAGAGTTCTCAAGACCTATTGTTTTAAGTGAAGATCGGTTAAGGGAAAGGGGTAGTTTACCAGTAACGTTTTATGTTTTAACAAGGGTATTTTTTTGGGCAAACGATAACAGCCGCACATTCAAACAGAATCAAATAATTTTTTGTGTACATCCCTGATTTGTAGAGTACTCAAGACCTATTGTTTTTGGTGAACTACCCCTAGTTTACCTGCAACATTTTGTTTTAACAAGGGTATTTTCTACGGCAAACATTAATAGTCGCAAATTCAAACAAAATCAAAAGATTATTTGCATACAGCCCTAAATTCTAAAGTTCTCAACACCTATTGTTTTTGGTGAAGATCGGTTAAGGGGAAGGGGTAGTTTACCCACAACGTTTTATGTTTTAACAAGGGTATTTTCTATGGCAAACGATAACAGCCCCAAATTCAAACAGAATCAAATAATTTTTTGCAAACAGACCTGATTTTTAGAGTACTCAAGACCTGTTGTTTTTAGTGTAGTTTTTAGCGTTTATCGAATGTGCTAGAAAGATCTCGATGTAAGCGTGTGGTGTACGTGCTACTAGACGCATTTTGCGAGAATCTTTTCGACTGTGCCGGGCTTCGCTCAGACTGTGTCAAGGCCGTAGTAATTACGTAGTTCACGAGAGATAAGACGCAGTTTGGAAGCTTCTGGTGTGTGAGCGTGACTATAAATACATCGGGTAGTGGCCTTAGTTTTCAGTTCCATGCGAGATTTTGGATAATGCGGTTCGAGAGTATTAGTGCAATATATTTACAGAGCGGTTCGGGTTATTACTGTGTACGTGCAAGTAGTTAGTAGTGAAGTGTTGCGTTTTATATTCGGACGGTATAATTGTAATGGAATTGACTTTTAATATTTGTGGACATTTTATTGCGTGTGTACAATTTTCATTTGATTTGTTGTAGAGACTGTCTTGTTAATTACGAACTGTTTTACTGTAACAATTAAAGGTGTGATTAGTGACTTAATTGGTGTCTTGTACTATGATTACTGCTATAAAAAGGCAGGGAACACACACACACACACACACACACACACACACACACACACACACACACACACACACACACACACACACACACACAAAATTCGCTTTATTTTGGGCTCACTCATGTTTATTTTCTTACATTTGCACGCTTTTTAAATGGAAAGTGCCGAAACCCACACCAACATAACGCGTGCAAGCCGAAAAAGTGTCCAGCGTGGATAGCGATTTGCTTCCTGTGGATCGCTATGCAGTGTAACTGCACGTGTTTACAGAGGAACGATTCATAAACAGACTTTTCGTCTTTAGGGAATGAACCCTCTGCAAGATGCTGAGGGTCCATGAGTGACTTCGGAGCGCTCCTTCTTTTCCGCGTGTTTGTTCTGTGAAACGTACACTGTAGGTTCGGAGCTTTACTCTATGCAACGCTCAGTAGGAAATGTTGAAAATTTTTGTCCACGATGTACCCTCATACACACCAAACCTGCTCTGATGATTTAATTACAGACATCATAATATTAAAACTTTGGAAACTTGAGCACTACTTAATGGAGATCAATCATTAACTTATACAAGCCATTAATTTTATGCATATTTTTTATATATATGTGTACTACGTTATCGGCAACAAAGAAATAGTTTTTGTTAAAATTCCTTCCCGGGATGTTTGGCCGTAGTCCAATGTTTTCTATAAAACCAGACGTTTCGGCAATGCCATCGACTTTCATCATCAGTGAAAATCGAGTGTGATAACATGAGGTGGTATACGTTAGTGACCACAGTACTGTGGTTAAGGCTGAAGCAGTAAGTAGAAAGAAGTAGTTTCTATGGTAATATTTCATTTCGAAAATGATTTTAATATAAATCTTAGAACATGGAAGTCATGTATGGTTCTCCATACCGATATTTTACTTTTTCTATGGTAAACGATAATAGCCGCAAATTCAAACAGAATCAAATAATGTTTTGCATATAGCCCTGAATTGTAGAGTACTCAAGACCTATTGTTTTTGGTGAAGATCGGTTAAGGGAAAGGGGTAGTTTACCTGAAACGTTTTATGTTTTAACAAGGGTATTTTCTATGGCAAACGAAAACAGCCGCTAATTAAAACAGAATCAAATGATTATTTGCATGCAGCCCTAAATTGTAGAGTTCTCAAGACCTATTATTTTTGGTGAAGATCGGTTAAGGGAAAGGGGTAGTTTACCTGCAACGTTTTATGTTTTAACAAGGGTATTTTCTATGGCAAACGATAACAGCCGCAATTTCAAACAGAATGAAATAATTTTTTGCATGCAGCCCTGATTTGTAGAGTACTCAAGACCATTGTTTTTGGTGAATATCGGTTAAGGTAAAGGGGTAATTTACCTGCAACGGTTTTTTTTAATCAAGGGTAATTTTTTTCTTTTTCAAACGATAACAGCCGCAAATTGAAACAGAATCTACTACTCTTTTGCATACAGCCCTGAATTGTAGAGTTCTCAAGACCTATTGTTTTTGGTGAAGATCGGTTAAGGGAAAGGGGTAGTTTACCTGCAACGTTTTATGTTTTAACAAGGGTATTTTCTATGGCAAACGATAACAGCCGCAAATTCAAACATAATCAAATAATTTTTTTGCATGCAGCCCTGATTTGTAGAGTACTCAAGACCTATTGTTTTTGGTGAAGATCGGTTAAGGGAAAGGGGTAGTTTACCTGCAACGGTTTTTTATCAAGGGTAATTTTACTTCCATGTTCTTTAAGGAAATGGAAGTATAGTGATGGCAAAAAAAATCGTGTTCGAGATTATTGCAGATTCTGATTGTACTACACTCAAAACATGAAAAAGACGTTTTTCGAAAAGTGTTGTAACAGTACAATTCTGGCCCTATTATATTTTGGGGAATAATTGATATAAATTGTATTTTCATTTCCAAGTCACATATACAAAATTGGTAAAGTTTTATTGAGGGTTTGCAACTGCGCAATTCGAGTGTACAGGATTGCGTCAAGGTCAGGGATATACGTCCAGAACAGCCGTCATCCAAATGTGTCAACCAGCTGCGCACATGATTTCGTCAGCCAAAGGTATGCTACTACGCAATACATACTTTTGTGAACAAAGGATTGAGCGACGCAGTTTGTCCCCCACCTCTGATTTGCATAGTAACAAACAAAGATGCCAGTCTCGACTCATCAGTGTAACGTACCGGCCGGTATATCTCCAAACGCTAATTCGATCTAAAATTTACACAACTAAGTGTTGTTGTACAATGTAAAACAGTGAAGTATTTATATAAAATAAATAACAGTGCAATGTAAAACATAAACAAACGTTTTTGTTAAAGTTTTTAACAGCTTAGTGCGTTTTCAGCGATGGGACGTCTGCAGGACAATAATATCAGCTAAGTGACAAAATGTGGTCAATACAAAACTTTTAATATTTCTATATTTTAATATTTCATTTAGAATTCAATAATAAATAAAATGAGCTCAATTTGGGGAAAAGTAAAAGAAAATTGAACCAAGAATGCGAGTGTGAGTGAATGAGAGAATGTCCAACTACATTTAATAAGTGCTGGGTTGTGAAATCATTTATAATTATGATATCATAAAAAATATAATTAAATATGTTATTTTGGAGGGTTTATGAAATGTTTAAGGGAAATTTTTAAACTTATACAGTAGAACTGCGTCTGATGACGCAACGCCAAAAGGCATATAATAGCGTGCTTGTTTTCGCACGGTAGTCGCATGTTTTTGTAGTAATATGTTATTAAAACATAAAAAATATAATTGAATGTTATTTTGGAGGGCCTATTGAAATGTTTAAGGGAATTTTTTGACTTAATCAATGTAACTGCGTCTCATGACGTAACACCTATTAGGTGTATAGAAGCGTGCGTATTTCACAAGATAGAGTCACATGTTTTGTATTAAGATGTTATTAAAAGGTAATGTCATTTGGTAAACATTTCGAGCAAGAGTTATTATTTCAAATAACACATTCCGCTATCTTCGAGTTTCGCTTAACAGAATTCTGGACCTAAAAGTAAGTAAATATTCTCGTATCATATCACGAGATGGCGCCTGGAACAAAAGTTGAATAAAATTATTGATATTACATATAAGATTTATTGGGCAGTAATAAAATAATATAACAGTGTCTGCGTGTGTGTAGATTTTTTTTCTATGGCAAACGATAACAGCCGCAAATTGAAACAGAATCAAATAATTTTTTGCATACAGCCCTGATTTGTAGAGTACTCACGACCTAATGTTTTTGGTGAAGATCGATTGAGGGAAAGGGGTAGTTTACCTGGAACGGGTTTTTTTTAAATCAAGGCTAATTGTTTTCTATGACAAACGATAACAGCCGCAAATTCAAACAGAATCAACTACTCTTTTGCATACAGCCCTGAATTGTAGAGTTCTCAAGATCTATTGTTTTTGATGAAGATCTGTTAAGGGAAAGGGGTAGTTTACCTGCAACATTTTATGTTTTAACAAGGGTATTTTATATGGCAAACGATAACAGCCGCAAATTCAAACAGAATCAAATAATGTTTTACATACAGCCCTGATCTGTAGAGTACTCAACACCTATTGTTTTAGGTGAAGATCGGTTAAGGGGAAGGGGTAGTGTACCGGCAACGTTTTATGTTTGAAAAGGGTATTTTCTATGGCAAATGATAAGAGCCGCAAATTCAAACAGAATCAAATAGGTTTTTGCATACAGCCGTGATTTGTAGAGTACTCAAGACCAATTGTTTTTGGTGAAGATCGGTTAAGGGAAAGGGGTAGGTTACCTGCCATGTTTTTTGTTTTAACAAGGGTATTTTTTATGGCAAACACATTCCGCTATCTTCGAGTTTCGCTTAACAGAATTCTGGACCTAAAAGTAAGTAAATATTCTCGTATCATATCACGAGATGGCCCCCTGGAACAAAAGTTGAATAAAATTATTGATATTACATATAAGATTTATTGGGCAGTAATAAAATAGTATAACATTGGCTTTCGCGAACAGGGACACTAATTAAAATTTTATTTTATGTGGGTAAGCCTACGGAAAGTAGCGGACAGTTATCTGAAATAATAGATATAATTTTCACATAACCTATCTTCTACGAGGTTATGTTGTAAGATTATATGCATGCGTGTATTATAAATAAGCAAAATGAATGCTGATGAAGATAATAATGCAAAAGTCAGCATAGCTGACGAAACAGTTACGAATGAGATGGATGTTCAATTAACCCCAATTAGTCAGATTGGCGAGTCGGATACGACTGCATCTGTAGCGACAGAGATAGTATCAGTAACCTCCATCTCACTTCATGAAAACAAAACAGACGAAACAACTGCTGCCATGATGCAGTTACTATTAAGCGAAATTAAAGGAATTAATAGTAGTTTTAATAATAAATTCGATGAACAAAGTAACAAACTTGAGACAATAAATAATAAGTTCGATGAACAACAAAGTGATTCTAATGTTAAATATACTAACGTGAATGACAGATTTGATGAACAGAGTGTAAAGTTTGAGGAAATAAAAAATGAAATTAAAAGACAAAATTGCCACTTTGATAAAAGAATCGATGAAATGCATACGCATTTCGATAAACTAACAGAACAAACAGTAACGTTAGTAGACGAGATATTTGATATACCGAAGAGTAAAGTAGACGAGAATTACAAGAATAAAAGTGGGGGTAGTAATGATAATACATTTTCAGAGAATAGTGTTAGTTTAAGTGCTAACAAGGTGAGTAACAATGATAATTTGAATAATGAGTTTATAAGAGATAACAATGACAATACAAGTAAAAATATGGTGGTAGAAAATAATTATGTGGATATTGATAGTGATAACGAAATTGTAGAGAGAGTACAGGTAGAGTGGATGCAGGGGGTAGATTTTTCCCTTGATGTTGTAGTAGGGGTGAAGAAATGGCTTCACGCGAGTATTTGGAAGACGATATGTCTGCAAATAAATTTCCCTGGGTTTTTGGTGCACTTCATAGGTGGTGCAGTAATTATGAGTTAGTGACCCCTGCATATTTGGAGAGAGAGAATAAGAGAGTAATAGAGATTTTTAAAGTAAATAGAAAGTACAGAGAATTTGTAGAAAGGTTAGGAGTAGAGAGGGTGAATGATTATAATGAATACTTACCTTGTGGTAAAATTGAGATAGTAATAACAGTAGATGGTGTGAATAATGATAACAATTACTTACCTTGGGAAGTTACAGGTGTAGTGGTAGAAAATTATGATGATAATTCTGATGACTATATGACTAACAAGATTATAACATATCATACTGATGTAGACAGAACTATACCCGATCGTGACATGGTATATAATAAACCTATTGAGATTGTGAATGAATATAAAAAGTTTGATAAATATTATAATGATTATAATAATATAATTTATTTACAAAACAATAAGATAAATAGACCTAAGATTAGAATGTTATTCAATGATGGAGGATAGATTGTTTTATTGTGTAATGAACATTTAATATATGTGAAAAGTGGTTTTGAAACAGACTGCATATGGACTGATTTTGATTAATGACAAAATAAAGAAGTTGGATGTATATTTTTCATTGTGTTTGTGTTACTATCAATGTATTTATGTATTTTGATGTTGTGTATTACAGGTAATGTTATGTAAACCATGTATGTAACAAGAAGTTATAGTTTAATTGATTTAATAATAACAATTAACATTTTGACTAAACAAGTGATCAATGATGAAATTTTAAATAATTGAAGATTAATTACTTAATTAATGTTGTACAAAATAAAGTTTGATAATGAAGTTAGATGATTAATTTGTAATGAAGGTAATTTCTAATGAGTAATAGGTGATTAAGTAAGAATATATATTTGAAGATTGAGATGTATTGTTATGAATAGGTGAGAGATAAATTTTAATTGTAAATGATCACAGTAAGTGCTTAAAGGGGATAGAGCCTGGGTGTATTAATAAATAGAGGCATGTGAGTTATTCAATCAAAGTTAATGGGAGTTAGATAGTTAAGAGTTTTAAAGAAAATAATACGCAAAGAGAGTGTTAGATATTTTAGGGACACAGTAGTAGTGAGTATATGTAGAGAGATGAGTAAAGTGAATGGTAAATATATTTGTTGATGATGATATTTTGTAGTAAGGATGAGATGGTAAGGAGTGATCAGCGTGCGGCGTGGCAAGAGACCAGCGTGCGGCGTTGTGGCAAGTGATAGAGTAGTTTAAGGGAGTGTTTGCCGATATTTTGGAGGGGCAAAGGGTTAGGTATGTATATAGCCAGGTTGGGAACACACATCCTAGTACAAAGATGAGCGGTGCCAGAGGTAAGTGGAATTAGTGAAAGGTGTTTATAATTGAGAGATTGGTGTCATGATAGGTAAATTTGGTGGTTAGTAGGAAGAAAGGGAGTAAGATAATAAATGTTAATGCATATATAAAATAAGTCAAAGCATAGTGAATAAAGGAGTCACCCAGACTAATCAATGATAAAAATGTGAAAGGTTAAGTAGAAAATTCATAGTAGAAAGGTAATAAGAAATGAAATAATAATAATAATGTAATATGAATATTAATAATAAATTTGAATTTTTGTGAAGAATTAAATGGTAGTAAATAATAAATAATTGATGGCTAATTAATAAAAGTTAATAATTAAAAGTATTAATTAATTAAAATGTGATGTTTATAATTTTATATGCAAACTTAAAGATGTAGGGTGTGTAAATTTTTATCAAAGTTAAATGTGAATTGTTTATTTTAATGTAATAATCGCAATGCTAGTTAAGAGTGTATCATTATGTATTATGTTTCTTATGTATTAGTGTAGAAATTTATATGTATGTATAAATGTATATTTTTTGGGGCAGTTACAAATGTAACTATATACGACACTGAGTGTCAAACTATTGCGATTCCCTACATTTCGGGCGATCTCTGCCTTACCATCCCAGATCGTGGTTTTGGACGACAACCAGCTGTGGGCAGCAATTGTCAAACCTGACCATAGTTGGTTGCCTTTGAAATTGGTTAAATTTAGAAATTTAATGGGGTTTTTAAAAGGGGAATCTAAGACTATTTTTGAGCATAGGCTACTTCACCTCAGTAGGGGTGGTAGACCTTAGGGGCATATTATAAGAGTAAAAGTAGGGGTACTTACCTCGAAGGTTTTGTAAAGCTGAAGCAAGGATGGGAGAGAGAGAAAAGAAAAAAGTGCTCACTCCTTCTGCCTCAGTCCTTGTGGAGGCAACTGAACGCAACAGTTCAGGGGGGGGGGAATAATGTGTGTGGAGGAGAAAGAGGGGTAAATATTGTTAACAGCGCCGGATTACTTACTGTTAATAATAATAAAAATAATAATAATAAGAAAATGTTTCAGAATTGTAGAAAGAGGGAGAAATAGATGATTTTATTTGAGTAAATTTAGATTATGTGTTTGGATATTTAGAAAGTATTATTGCTCTAGTATAAAGATTTGTGTTTCTTCTTGTTAATGGGAAGGGATTAATTATTATCGATTGGAATCGAAAAAAATTTAATAATGTTAAGAGTAGTGAATTAAGAGAATGGAACTTCTGTATAATTCTTGTGGAGTTAAAATAAACCCAGTGCTTCTTAACACAAACCAGCACATAGCTAAGGGGAAACAGATCAGTTAGAGATATGGTATTATACCAAGCCACTATTTTGATATTTTTGATTTATTGTTTCAGTGTTTGGTGATGTTGTGACGGCGGTCCTGAGCTGGCCTGCGCGTCAGATCAGGAGCGTAAAGCACCTAATTGGCCTTATGGTGTTGGGATCTCGTAGGAGAAGTCCAGTAAGGTCATGCAGGTATTGTCACCATCATTGGACCACGGGTGAGTAATTATATTTTTTATTTTATTTTTTTTTGATAAACAGTAAGGGGGTTGTGGCGACATATCCTAGCTGATCCCTTTAGGAAGTATGAGTGTGTCAATGAGAGTTTTTATGCTTCGGCATAAAATCTTTCATTGAGGGGTTTTTGTAACAGTACAATTCTGGCCCTATTATATTTTGGGGAAAGGGGTAGGTTACCTGCCATGTTTTTTGTTTTAACAAGGGTATTTTTTATGGCAAACGATAACAGCCGCAAATTCACACATAATCAAATAATATTTTGCATACAGCCCTGAATTGTAGAGTTCTCAAGACCTGTTGGTTTTGGTGAAGATCGGTTAAGGGAATAGGGTAGTTTACTTGCAACATTTTGTGTTTTAACAAGGGTAAATTTTTGTATGACGAACGATAACTGCCGTACATTAAAACAGAATCAACTACTCTTCTGCATACCTTTTTGAATTATACAGAACTCAAGGTCTGTTGATTTTGTTGAAGATCAGGTAAGGGAAAGGGGTAGTTTACCAGCAACGTTTTATATTTTAACAAGGCTATTTTCTGTGGCAAACGATAAGAGCCGCAAATTCAAACAGAATCAAATAATTTTTTGCATACAGCCCTGAATTGTAGAGTACCCGAGATCTATTGTTTTTGGTGAAGATCGGTTAAGGGAAAGGGGTAGTTTACCTGCAACGTTTTTTTATCAAGTGTAATTTTTTTCTATGGCAAACGACAACAGCCGCAAATTCAAACAGAATCAAATAATGTTTTGCATACCGCCCTGTATTGTAGAGTTCTCAAGACCTTTTGATTTTGGTGAAGATCAGTTAAGAGAAAGGGGTAGTTTACCTTCAACGTTTTATGTTATAACAAGGTTAATTTTTTCTATGATGAACGATAACTACCGTAAATTCGAACAGAATCAAATAATTTTTTTACATATGTGCCTGAGTTGTAGAAGACTCGAGGCCTTTTGATTTATATGACGAACGATAACTGCCGTAAATTCAAACAGAATCAACTACGTTTTTGCATACCTTTTTGAATTATAGAGAACTCAAAGTCTGTTGATTTTGTTGAAGATCGGTTAAGGGAAAGGGGTAGCTTACCAGCAACATTTTATATTTTAACAAGGGTAATTTTTTTATGACGAAATATAACTGCTGTAAATTCAAATAGAATCAAATAATTTTTTGCATACGTTCCTGATTTGTAGAGAACTAAAGGCTTGTTGTTTCTGGTGAAGATCGGTTAAGGGAAAGGAGTAGTTTACTTGCAACATTTTATGTTGTAACAAGAGAAATGTTTTCATGACGAACGATAACTGCCGTAAATTCAAACATAATCAAATAAATTTTTGCATATATACCTAAATTGTAGAGTACTCAAGGCCGGTTGATTTTGGTGAAGATCGGTTAAGGGAAAGGGGTAGTTTACCTGCAACATTTTATGTTGTAACAAGAGAAATTTTTTCATGACGAACGATAACTCCCATAAATTCAAACAGAATCAAATAATTTTTTACATATTATAAGTAAACTGTTTACGGGGTGTTAAAGACCGTTTATTTTGTTTTAAATTTTAATAACTTTTAGTTTAGTTTATTATTTTTATTGATTTATTTAATTCAATTCAATCTAACATTGAATCCAATGTAAATAAATCCGATGAATGCACTGGAAGTTAGTTAGCGAAGTGTTTTCAACTTCGGTTAATTTATTTTAAATGGTTATTCGTCCGTCGACTAGGCGAAGTGGTGACGTCAATTCCTCAATGAAAGCATAAATATTTGGCAAGAATGATCACTTACTTGTGGTGAGCCTTGTCGATCTTGCAGGGTCGATGTAGCAGTATAATCTGTAGATTGACTTACCGTATTCAAATTCGCCACGGCGTTTCGGGCTATCCAATAAGAGTCGTTCACCTATCCTGTAAGCCTAGTCTATTGAAATGAACTAACTGACTCCGTTTGCTCGTATAAAATGATAATTTATTCTGTTAACACTCCTTTATAATGATCTGAAGTATCATTAACTATTTTAATTCAAATTAAAATAACATTAGTTGTTTCTTTTATAAAATTTGTCTCAGGGTGGTAAAACTGATTTACAATATCAGTGTATGGTTAGAATGCTTTTTGGTTAAAATAAGTTAATTCATATGTGGGTTCTTTTAGCTTGCAGAATACCAAATTATTTACTAGAACTCTTATTCTACCGTTATTAGGCAGTTTGAAGACGATTACGATTCAATCATCTCTTAATAATTAACATTCAAAATTATAACCATGCCTGCTTTGGACATTGAGATGCTAATAAAACTCATTAAATATATAAAAACACATAATATACTTCGACCTACCTGTACAACTTCTATCTGGGCCAGGTTTCTCGTACGAACGTAAAATGTTAGCGTGATCTATAGGTTACTGAAATAAGTACCTTGACTCATTTTTAGTGAAGAGAAATAATATTTTTATTTAATCAGACTCATTTGAAAATCTTGTTCAAAATTTTTCTCAGCATTTTACAGATTACGTTACATGTTTCTTTGTTCTGTTGGCATCTTCTACATACTACCTTACTCTACTATCTTACCTTATTGATCACTATACAAAACAAATATACAGACAGAGCCCAGCCTGCCATTCACTCATTCTCTCAATTTATACACCCTCCCCTGAACATTTTTTATTACTCCGAACCCTTAAACATGTTGTGAAATTCTATAGTCGGCAACGTGGTCTTCATTCGAACTCACTATTTAACGTTTGGCAATCACTGTGAAACTTTCTATATTAATAAAAAGAAAATGATATCGTAATAATTTAAAATTAATGTTAACACACTCCTACTTACCATTGCGTGGCTTCAAGGTTGCGTCATACGTATGTTTGGGATGCAGACGTAATTTCTTAAGGTTGTGAGAATAACTTGCACAACACATTTATATGAAGAGAATTTCCATTTAATGTTTTACTATTACTTGAGTGAAATTAAGAACATACTTTTAATACATACATATTCAGGTGTTGTGCAACACGTGACTCTGTTATAATCTGACTTACAACCTACGGCTTACCTTATTTTATACCATTCAGACTGCCCAGCCTGCATTTCTTACACACACACACACAAAATATTAACAAACCCCTTAACATTTTTTATAAATTCATTTTTGTATCGGTAACACCTCACTGTCGCGATTCTGGCCAAACACGTGGATTCCGTTCGCCCGATTCGTTGCCCGTTAACTTGTCTATTTATAACTTCGTGTCCTCAGTTAACCAATGTAGTAAGTCTATTATCTATTAATTCCTTGGGTCCCGGTCGGTGTTAAAACGGTATTATACTGATTGTTCATATTTTTTAAAGTTCGTCCGACCGGGCCCGCACAACACGATCAGCGTCTGTAGGGGAACTCTGTACCTCGTGGACTATATGGCGTCTCTCAGTTCCCCACTCCCGGAGCATTTTAGTCAAGACGACGGACATCAATGCCTTCCAGTTAGTCGTCCCAGTTTCGACTCATACTAGTCATGTAGTTGTTGGAGTGACGATAGCAGACGATTTCAACTAGGCACTGGCTAATGTCATAAAAGTGGGTGGGACTTAAAACAGCATTTCCGCAAGGTCTTGGAGAAAGCGATGAATATTATCCTCTCTTGCCATCTTGGTTTTTTACCACCGCTTGGGTAGGCGCTCACGCGCGAGTAGTGGCGTGTGTGCACTGCCACACCAGTACAGAATTCTCAGAATTTTGTGGAGGTGCAGATGCTCCGCCGCATTCCTCAACAACAACTGCGCCTTACTGCTTTGTTTCGAACTGTTTCTTAACACTGTTCTGTTGTACGGACAAATACGTTGCACAATACAATTATTTCGCAATGTTTTATAAGGCTCCCGACCGAAAACGGAATGAATAAAAATATATAAATGCCCCAAACGGTTAAAACAAAAACACCCAAAAATTGACCCGCTACAATACCCCCTCGATGAGAATTCTGCTGTTCATGACAGAAGAAATCTCATCGATAACCCCGAAGAGGACCGGAAAGGAACTGGTGCCAACAACCCCCTTGTTCTTAACCTCATGGGTACACGACCCCCCTGGCTCAGCGACTATGTACTCATCTGAACGAGATCACTGGACTTCTCCGTAAGAGATCCCAACACCGAGAAATCGATCAGACTCGCACCACAGCCCACCTCGCCCTTCAACATACTACCCCCAAATGTCCTCAATCCCTGGCTAAAATCGTTCCAGCTCCTCCACCGATGTGGATCCCCTTTTTGCAAGCTGGGCTGCCTTTGGCAAATACTGGGCTCACACACCCTAACATTACATATTACCATAACACATAAGAATAAAACTTTCTTTTAAAATTTTTCAAAAATTAAAAAATTCAAAATTCAAAAAAATAATCTTTTATCAAAAAATTCTCTTCCTCTTTTTTCTAATTTTTTTCAATGACTTAACCTAAACATTTCTAATAATATAAATACATCCTTACTCTAGCATGAGAACAATTTATAGCCTACCAATATAAAGCAATACAATAAAAGAAACATCATTAATACATACACAATAAAATAATCATTACTCAACATATTCACTCGCTGGGAGGCGAAAAATCAAAAAATTTTTTTTTTTTTTTTCAAAAAAATTTAAAATTTTCAAAATTTTAAAATTCAAAAAAAAATTTAAATTTATTCAGTAAAAGATTTTATTAAATTTATTTATTAAATAACATTTATTAAAATTATTCAAATATTAGTTTGAATTAATCAAACAAACAAATCACAATTAGCTTCCTACTATACACAAGCTTAGTAGGTGTATGAACTCATCAGCTGATCATAACTAGGTCAAGTCCAAAACCCTTGACCTACATATGTTATGTATGATTTCTGAAAACACTTTAAATATCTGTAATATCCTACCTTGAAATACAAAACATAATAACATAAATATTTAAAACAAACAAAATATTAATACAAATAATAAACGGACTGACATTTAAATTATTTAAAACAAACAATTCTTGACTTTACATTATTTTCAAATTTTATCAAAATTCTGTCACTGGTTGAAACAAAAAAATAAACAATTATATATTCTTTATTATAAATTCCTCTTTCTTTTCAACAATCTTATTTTAATATACTGTGGGTGATGTAAATTATTTATTCTCGTTTTTCTGTATTAGATTTCTATACCTATATAAACTTTCTCCCTCTGACTCTAATATTCATCAACTCAATTATCATGACACCCATCTCTATCAAAAATATCTACTAATCAAAACACTCTAATCCACAACTTACCATTTAACTCAAAACGCCGCCTTCTCTACATATATAAAAAAATACTCTCCAACCCTTTGTACATAGGATACGTGTTTCCCCTACCCAAAACTCAATTCCCTTATTTGGCGGCCCGGATTCTACCTAAGGCGGCCCCTCCTCACTAAAATCTATTCTAATCCCGTCCCAACCCTTGTTGCGGACTCCCCAAATACACTACCCCCTAATACAAAATTGCCATCCCAAAATTCTCAATCTCATTTCATTACTACAAATACACAAAATAACCTCATTAACTATAAACATAAATATATATCATTCAAAACTCTACATAAAGTCTCCATTACCACTGTGTCAACATCAATATTTCACCAAATTCTATACCATACATTAACTCAAAAACAACAGTACATTATATTCATCTCCACTATTTCACATTCAACTTTTAATTCAACTTGGACAGGTCTGCATGTCCCATAAAACCTTTATCACCCATGAATTATCTTTTATTAATTTGCATAAATTGTTATTTTTACTTCAAAATATCTGTAGTACACTAAACATTAATTACTTGTAACATTTACAAACCAATATACCAGTGACATGGTATTGTTGATCAGCTGATATCCTAACATAATAAAACACCATGGATACCTTTCAAAATTGAACAGTTACATGTAATATATTATCAACACTTACTTCTATTATGTTGATTGCCTGCCAGGCGTCTAATGATTGGCTTAGAAAAAAAATTACACACATAATGAAAATACATTTTATCAACAACTATATCTAACACACAACAATAAAATGATACCTTTAAAATTATAGTATGAACCTTATTTTACGAGTCTGAGCATATAATTATGTGGACAGAGCACAAGCATTTTTGATTGGATTAAACCTTGAATAAGCAAAACTGTTACGTCATAAGATTTTAAAATTCGTGACTCCTTTGCGTCACCTCCCAGCCACACACACTATTCCAGATTATGGAGGACTGTTTCGCCCTTTCGCTTCCACAGAGACTGTATATTTTGGAGCAGGTTTTTACCTCTCCGTGTCTCTGCTTCCGCTGTTAAGTTAAAATTGGTGAACATCATCATGTTCTCGTTAATAATCATGCACCCTTAAACGGATCTACCACCTGGCTCTGCTGTTCCTTCTCGAACAGAGTGGCAGCCGCTGTTCCATAGTTTGGTGATTCCCCTTTTTATTACCCCCCATCAATTTCAAAATACACCTTTACAACGATAACAGCTATGGCCAGTTATGGTCAGCGCGTAATCGTAATGTGCCCCAACCATAGCTGTTAAAGCTAAACCAATTCCACGGTCAGGGTTCGGTGAGGCCGTGACCGCCCGAAAATTTGGGGAATCACAAGTAAAATATCTTTCGTAACATTAAATTTAAGAATTTATATTTAAATGACAATATTAATTTAGATGGGGTTTTTAACCCACTCTAAATGGAAGCTTAACCATTAGTAACATAAAATAATTAATACAAAATCTACAACTTTCCCCCATAGCAGTTCCACACTACACTGTTATAATACGTCACATAACACAATACACAAATAGCAATAAACCTGGATTATTAGCATACATCAAACAAACAATTCTCTTTTAAATAATTTATATAAAAATTTATAAACATTATTATTTAAAATTTATCCTTAACTCTTTTTATTTATCATCATGATGAATTTATCCTGTGTTGCAATCAGATTTTCAAAATTGCTTAAAATTTATTATTAATACATATTTTTAATCATTATGTTCCACAAAATAAACCATTTACCATTTATTTACTTATTAATTATTATTAAATCAAAATCTCACCAAACAATTTAATTACCTTATAAAATTCAAACACATAATATTCAATCACACTATCTACACATCTCCACTTATTTAATTCAATTTATTATTAAAATTAAATATTCATTTGATTATTAAAATAACATATCTCAATTATTATCAACATTCTACAAATCATTAACTATTGTCTTCATAATTATTTTGTTATTTAATTAGAGTGCAAAAATATTAATAATATTATTATTATTAATACAACATTTTCTAAAACATATACACATTACATTTCACAATACACACAAATGAATTCAATATTATTTACAAAATATACGTCAAAACTGTTCAAGTGTATCTCACTTCAGATGTCCAAATCAGCAAGGTCATTACCAGAATTTACAGTATCTAACAAGGTCTACACACTGATATTCTAGTTCAGCCACCATCGTCAAAAATTAATCTTGGTTTTATATAACACTGTTGCTTTTTATTTACAAACAAATGGTTACTTTGTGTGTCATAACCAGAACAACCAAATTCACTCATTTTACCAGAATACTCATTAAACCAGTCTACGTTAAGTATTTTTGTTAAGTCTCCGTCATTACATTCATTCACTATCGGTCTAATTATTTTTTTCAAATCATTGTAATCATTATTATTCAAATATATTTCTAAGCCTTCTTTCCATTCATCATACTTTCTATTCAAATTATACAATTCTGTTACATACCATTCTCTATTTACTTCTCTCTCTTCATAACACCACATTACACTCTCACAATTATTCCGGACAGAGGGTACACAATTACTCCACAAAAATAAACACCTCAATTCATCTACCAATACGGGACTCTTGCCCTCCAACCACAACACTTGTGGACTCAATAAATCATCATAAACATCATAAATAATAAAGGGAAAATTTGCCCTCTGTCCCCACTCTACTACAACATTATTTCTCCACTCTCTCTCTACTTCATAAACACTCATTAACATCTCATAATCCCTACCTTCCACCAACTCATCAGTACTCTCATTCTTTATTTTTACCGTATCAGTCTCCGATACTAATTCTTCAAATACATTACTATTATTCTCATTATTTTCAACATTATTGTTATCATTTATTAACTCTTTCTCTGGTATCATATTTTTACATTTGTCATTACAATTTTCATTTGTTTTATTTTTCTCTGTCCTCATCACATGTACTCCCATTCGCTTCACACTCTGTTCTAATTTATTCAAACTAGATCTTATCGTTTCATTAGTACTTTCTACACATTTACTCATTTCTTGTATTTCATGTTTCAACTCATTATTCTGATTTTTTAATACATTGAATTTAGCGTCAGAGTCACTCAGTAATTTAATACTTTGTTGCTCTAAAAGCAGTTGCAACATGTTCATGATTTTCTCATCTTTATCTATCTCTTGTTTACTTTGAACAGGTGTCACTAGACTTTCTATTTTATCGCCAGTTAAGCTGACTCCCTTGTCATTACTTTTATTTTCATTATTTGATTTTGGGGTCGTATGGATCCCCGAATCATCTGTATTATTTGATCCATTTATACTACTTATGTTCAGAGTTTTGTCGCCTTGACCTACATTCGGTGTTGAATGTATGTCAAGACTACTCATCACAGCTGATTCGTCAAATTCAGCTGTTGTTTCCCTTATCACAGTCGAGTCGGATAAATCGACTCCGTTCTCTGTTGTATTTTCCATTATTATTATTATTTTTAGGTATTTATTCTGTTTACAATATAAATAATATATATTTTAAATATATATTTATATTTTAAATATTCTTTACTTACTTAGCGTAACTTAACTTTACATAAGTACCTTTTGCGTATTCTCACACAACTTCCAAATTACGATTGCATCCCATTTATAGGTATGGAATTTATTTTTTAAATTCGTCCCAGTTTCGGGCGCCAATGAAACTTTCTATATTAATAAAAAGAAAATGATATCGTAATAATTTAAAATTAATGTTAACACACTCCTACTTACCATTGCGTGGCTTCAAGGTTGCGTCATACGTATGTTTGGGATGCAGACGTAATTTCTTAAGGTTGTGAGAATAACTTGCACAACACATTTATATGAAGAGAATTTCCATTTAATGTTTTACTATTACTTGAGTGAAATTAAGAACATACTTTTAATACATACATATTCAGGTGTTGTGCAACACGTGACTCTGTTATAATCTGACTTACAATCTACGGCTTACCTTATTTTATACCATTCAGACTGCCCAGCCTGCATTTCTTACACACACACACACACACACACACACACAAAATATTAACAAACCCCTTAACATTTTTTATAAATTCATTTTTGTATCGGTAACACCTCACTGTCGCGATTCTGGCCAAACACGTGGATTCCGTTCGCCCGATTCGTTGCCCGTTAACTTGTCTATTTATAACTTCGTGTCCTCAGTTAACCAATGTAGTAAGTCTATTATCTATTAATTCCTTGGGTCCCGGTCGGTGTTAAAACGGTATTATACTGATTGTTCATATTTTTAAAGTTCGTCCGACCGGGCCCGCACAACACGATCAGCGTCTGTAGGGGAACTCTGTACCTCGTGGACTATATGGCGTCTCTCAGTTCCCCACTCCCGGAGCATTTTAGTCAAGACGACGGACATCAATGCCTTCCAGTTAGTCGTCCCAGTTTCGACTCATACTAGTCATGTAGTTGTTGGAGTGACGATAGCAGACGATTTCAACTAGGCACTGGCTAATGTCATAAAAGTGGGTGGGACTTAAAACAGCATTTCCGCAAGGTCTTGGAGAAAGCGATGAATATTATCCTCTCTTGCCATCTTGGTTTTTTACCACCGCTTGGGTAGGCGCTCACGCGCGAGTAGTGGCGTGTGTGCACTGCCACACCAGTACAGAATTCTCAGAATTTTGTGGAGGTGCAGATGCTCCGCCGCATTCCTCAACAACAACTGCGCCTTACTGCTTTGTTTCGAACTGTTTCTTAACACTGTTCTGTTGTACGGACAAATACGTTGCACAATACAATTATTTTGCAATGTTTTATAAGGCTCCCGACCGAAAACGGAATGAATAAAAATATATAAATGCCCCAAACGGTTAAAACAAAAACACCCAAAAATTGACCCGCTACAACTGGTATGTCCGGAACTAAACGTAGATATTCTTCACTGAATGGTATTAACCGCGGTTACATGGATTTAAACTGTTATTTCACTTTTTTATCGGTGAAACATAAAATTTCATACTGAGCCTAACTTAGCTCTGTACCGGCCGGTACGCACAGAGTATAACTGAGAATCGTCCTTCGCTGAGCGGGAGGAACTTCGTATTCACTGCCAACAGATTTTCGTCGGCGTTCAAGCTGAATTGCTGTGGTTTATTCACTCTATGCATGGCACATAATGTGTTTTTTGTGAGGTACTCTTGGACGATATTTGTCACCGCTAGACTGATGTCACTAGCAGTAGGCGGGGCTTAACTATATTTCCTGTAGTTGGCTGGTTGAGGTCCCAAATCGTTCGCTCCAGCACCATTTTTTACAGCGCCGGTTGAGTTTCTCGGCGTCACTAACAGCGCCCCTGCTTGAGATGTTAAGTGCGTGCCTCGTCACACATATACCGAGTTCTGAGAAATTCGAGGGTGGTGCAAATTCCTTGCCGAGTTACTCAACAGAAATTGCGCCTTGCCTTTGTTTCAACGTTGTTCTATTTGCCGCGTGTTCTGTTCCAATAGAGTTAATGTTTGCACAATAATTTTACAAAACCCCAAGAACGAAATACATAAAATACAAATGCCCCATACCCGCAATAAATGAAATAAATGAAAATGCAAATACCCATTAACAGTAATAAACGAAATTACCCAATTTTGACACGTTACAATACCCCCTCAATGAGAATTCTGCTGTCCACAACAGAAGAAATCTCATTGATAAACCCCTAAGAGGACCGGTGAGGAACTGGTGCCAACAACCCCCTTGTTCTTACTCCTCATGGGTACACTACCCCCCTGGCTTGGCGACTATGGACGCATCTGAACGAGATCACTGTACTTCTCCGTAAGAGATCCCAACACCGAAAAATCGAACAGACAAGTACCACAGCACACCTCACCTTCTAACATGCCACCCCCAAAATTCTCAATCCCTGGCTTAGATTATTCCAGATCCTCCACCGATATGTTTCCCCTGTTATGCAAGCTGGGCTGCCTTTAGCAGATACTGGGCTCACACACACTCACATTACATATTATACATTGAAAAATTCTTTAAAATTTACTACTTCATCTAAAAAAAAATTCATAATTCAAAATAAAATATTGTATCAAAAAATTCTCTTCCTTATTTTCTGTTTTATTTAAAATGAGTTAATTTAAACATTTCTCCTAATTAAACATATCCTTAACCTAACATGTGAATACTTAGAGTCTAACAATACAAATCAATACAATAAATCAATAAAAATAAACATGGTTATAGACACAAACAATCAAATAATCAACACTTAAAATATTCATTAGCTGGCAGGCGAAAAATCAAGATTTTTTTTTTTATTTTCCCAAAAAATTTTAAAATTCAAAAAAAAATTTAAATTTATTAAAATGTTTCCTTTACATATAAAATTATTTAAAACTTGTTTAAATTGATTAAATAAACAAATTGAATTGACTTCCTACTATTAACTTATATGACCTTACCATCAGCTGATCAAAACTAGGTCCAAGTTCAAAACCTTGACCCACATGTGTTATGTATAAGTTCTATCTGAAACACATTTGACATCTGTAATATCCTAATTTGAAACACAAAACATAATAAAACAAAACATTTAAAATAACAAAATATTATTATAAATAATAAGCAAATTGACATTTAAATTATTCAAAAAAACTTCACCTTCTCAAATTCTATCAAAATCTTGTCACTGGTTTCAAAATAAAATTTTATATCTTTATTACAAATCTCTCTCTTTGCTTGGCAAGCTTATTCTCCATTACAGTGGGTGATTTGAACATTTATCTCCTTTAATTTACTACTTGATCTGTATATATATATAATCCTTCTCTCTCTGACTCTAACCCCTAACAACTGTAACTCACATGACACCCATCTCTATCAAAAACATCTCCCAAAACACTCTCTACCCCCCAACTTATCATTAAACTCAAATCGCCACCTTCTCTCGATATAAAAAAAAAAACTCTCTAACCCTTTGTGCTTAGGATACGTGTTCCCCCCCCCAAAACTCATTTCCCTTATCTGGCCCCTGGATTCTACCTAAGGCGGCCCCGTCCCCACTAAATCGATTCCAATCCCGTCCCAACTTAACATTATGTTGCGGACTCCCACATTACACTACCCCCTACTACAAAATTGCCATCCCCAAAAATCTCAATCTCATTACCTTACTACAACTACAACAAAATAACATCATTAATTATAAACATCAATATATCACTCAAAACTCTACATAGATTCTCCATTACTACTGTGTCAACATCAACACTTCTCAAAATTCTATAACATTACATTAACTCAAAACAACATTACATTACTTCAAAACAATATTTCGATCTTTACTACTTCAACTCTAACTTCAACTTGGACAGATCTATATGTCCCACAAAATATTCATCACCCAACAACTATCTTTTATTAACTTGCATAAATTATTACTTTACTTCTCACTTTATCAAGTTATTTTTATCATTACTTTAAAACATCTGTAATACATTAAAACATTACATTGAACATTAATTACTTGGAACATTTATAACCATTTTACCAGTGACCTGTTATTGCTGATCAGCTGATCTTACTAACACTGTGAAAACACATCTCATACTTGAACAAATTACATGAAATATATATATATTTATTTATCATTACTTCTCACCTCATTGTTTCCCCTTTTTCTGATTCTGATCATTTATGTTGACCGCCTGCCAGACGGCTTAATTATCTACTTAGGTTCAAAATACACACATAATGAAAACACATATTTTTATCGATACCTATATCTAACATACAACAATAAAATAATACATTTAAAAGCATGCAATGAACACCTTATATTGAATGTCTGAGCAGCTAGTTATTTAACAGAGCACAAGCAATTTTATTGGATCAAAATTTGAATTAGCAAAATTTTTTATGTTGTAAAATTTTAACTTCGTGACTCATCTGAGACACCTCCCAGCCACACACTCTATTGCAAGTTATGGAGGACTGTATCGCCCTTTCGCTTCTGCAAAGACGGCATATTTTGGAGCAGTTTTACCTCTCCGTGTCTTTGCTTCGGGTGTTACATTTTAACGTCTGAATATCAACATACTCTTGTATATAATTAAACGCCCTTAAACGGGTCTACCACCTGGCTTTGCTGCCCCCACGCGGGCAGAGCGGTAGCCGCTGTTCCATAGTGCCTGGATTTCCCCTAAAGTCACCCCCCATTTAATTTCTACTATATACCAATTTCAAGTCAGCTATGGTCAAGGGACTTGGTATGACCATAGCTAACCGCTAGCCAAATCCACGATTAGTGCTGGTAAGGCAGTAATCGCCCGAAAATCGGGGAAATCTAACTTGCATTTCAATGCCTGTTACACTCATCATTATTATGTGCGACACGATCGTCTATCAGTGTGCAAATTTAATTTACACGAAAAAGGTGTGTCACACATTTTTGCCATTTTGGCCTCCGATGGAGGTAACACTCTCTGTTACCCCCAACCCATTTCACTATCTACGGGAGCACAGGCCACCCCCGCAATAGCAACTTAATAACTAACTAATAAAATTTTTTATATACATTCTAATATAATATTTTCATCAATAATCATTTAACTCATTCATAACTTTCTACCATTGGACTTTCTTAAAATTTTCAAAATTTATTGTTATTAATAATTAGTATATATCATTTTTCATTTATTATTAAATTTTTTAATTATCATTTTTATCTAACACAATTATTTCAAATAATCTCACTATTGAATTAAAATCTTCGTTACACCTGTAAACATTTTTATTATACATGATTCATACTGTAAAAGTTCTATACTTACATTCCATTTAACATGGTATACACAAAACATAACCACCATACACCCCCATACTTTCACCTCACCTCTGAAACATTTCACAAAATTATTAGTTTACATCAAACAATTTAGCCACCTATTACCAAATTTCCAAATCTCGTAAAATAATTTGAATTCATTTAAAGAATTTAATTAATTAGCATTTACATAATCACTCAAAATATTTAAAACATATCAAACTGGTTTAATTAAAGTAATTACTGAAATTACAAATTCCATTATTATTGTTTGCCATTATACAAATAGCCAATTACTGTTTCCAAAATTAATGTTATTATTTATTTAAATTGCAAAGTATTAATTTTATTATTATCACTTACCTATATACAAACATTGTTTAGCTGACCTTCTACAATACACATAAATAAATGCACTACAATTATTTACAAACTTTAATTATTAACTGTTCAGTTTTGCCGCACTTCATTGTCCAAATCTGCCATGTCAGAGCCATAAAACAAAATGTTTATCTTTTCTTTTATAAAATTGCTAAACTGCTATAATTGTTTTTATTATTTAGACAAAGCTTTTCGTCATTACTGACATCTTCAGGTCTTAAACAACCTAACAAGTTGTTAGGTTGTTTAAGACCTGAAGATGTCAGTAATGACGAAAAGCTTTGTCTAAATAATAAAAACAATTATAGCAGTTTAGCAATTTGTTGTTAGGTTGTTTAAGACCTGAAGATGTCAGTAATGACGAAAAGCTTTGTCTAAATAATAAAAACAATTATAGCAGTTTAGCAATTTTATAAAAGAAAAGTAAGGATGGCTGCTAATTTAAACAATACGAAGAATAAAAATGTTTATCACTGTCTTTTACTGTTTTATAGTCTAACCTCCATCGTCCCAGATTAACCTTGGTTTTATATAACATTGTTCAATTTCACTATCACACAAATGACTGTTTTGTGTGTTGTAACCACAAGAACTAACTTCAACCAGCTTACCAAAATACTCATTAAACCAGTCAACGTTAGGTATTTTTGTTAAGTCCCCATCGGTAAATACATTCATTATCGGGTTAATTACTTTTGTCAAATCAATTAAACCATTATTATGCATACACACTCCTAACCTTACCTCCCACTCATCATACTCTCTCTTCAATTCATACAATTCTGTTTCTTTACTAACATACAATTCTCCATTTAAATCGCTCTCATCACAATGCCATATCACACTCTCAAAATTATTACAGACAGAGGGTACAACATTATATAACGTCAATAAACAACTCAACTCTTCTACTAACACGGGTCTCTTGCCCTTCAAAAATGACATTTGTGAACACTCTGGTTCAGAAAAAATAAAGGGAAATTTTACCCTCTGCCCACATTCTGCCACTATACTATTTTTCCGCTCTCTCTCTAACTCATTAACACACATTAACATCTCATGATCACATTCTACAAGCTCATCAGTACTCTCAGATATTACATTCTCAATTACATTATTATTCTCACTATTTTCAATATTATCATTCTCACTTGTTATCTTACTCTCTACTACTACATTTTTACCTATATCATTATAATTATCCTCTGTTTTACATTCAAAATTTTCAGTTACCTTTTGTCTTTGTTTATCAAATTTTTCCACCACATTACTCTCTATTTTGTCAACTCTGTTATTCATATTTTTAAATGAATGACTCAACGTTTCATTTAATTCATATTTCAATTTGTTATAGTTACTCTCACAGTTGATTTGTACTTTATTAATTTCAGTTTTAAGTTCATCAAATTTTAAGCTAATACTCTGCTGAAACTGCATATTCTGTATATCTAACTTCTCATTTATACTGCTTTTAAATTCTTGCAGCTCGTTTTTCTGTTCATCAAATTTGTTATTGAAATGACTATTTTTTACCATGTTTTCAGACATGGTTTGCATCAGGTTAAATATATCATTTATTGACAACTCTTTTGCTCTATTCGTTACAGGAGTAGATTCTGCTTGTGCTCCACTCATTATTACCGATTGTGTCAGATTATTCTCATCTATCAGGTTTGGAGTTGTCTCCAATCCTGAATCATTTATATTATTTGATTCATTGGAAATGCTTTCTTTGACCACCTTAGGGTCTGAATTAATTTCTCCCTCCCCCGTGATAGTTGCATCGCTCATACTAACTTTATCTCCGTCTTCCATTTTTTTTTTATTTATGAGATTTCGTTCTATATAAAATTTCAATTTTAAATATTTCTGTATTATTCAGTATAATATAATTTAAGTATCGCTTAACTACATCTTAACATCATTTACATATAATCGGTTCTCACTTCTACTTAACCTCTAAATCACGCCAACATCCTATTTGTAGGTACGGTTTTTTACTTTATTTTTCTTTACTCATAAAACTGTCCCTGTCGGCTGCGCCATTGAGATGCTAATAAAACTCATTAAATATATAAAAACATATAATATACTTCGACCTACCTGTACAACTTCTATCTGGGCCAGGTTTCTCGTACGAACGTAAAATGTTAGCGTGATCTATAGGTTACTGAAATAAGTACCTTGACTCATTTTTAGTGAAGAGAAATAATATTTTTATTTAATCAGACTCATTTAAAAATCTTGTTCAAAATTTTTCTCAGCATTTTACAGATTACGTTACATGTTTCTTTGTTCTGTTGGCATCTTCTACATACTACCTTACTCTACTATCTTACCTTATTGATCACTATACAAAACAAATATACAGACAGAGCCCAGCCTGCCATTCACTCATTCTCTCAATTTATACACCCTCCCCTGAACATTTTTTATTACCCCGAACCCTTAAACATGTTGTGAAATTCTATAGTCGGCAACGTGGTCTTCATTCGAACTCACTATTTAACGTTTGGCAATCACTGGTATGTCCGGAACTAAACGTAGATATTCTTCACTGAATGGTATTAACCGCGGTTACATGGATTTGAACTGTTATTTCACTTTTTTATCGGTGAAACATAAAATTTCATACTGAGCCTAACTTAGCTCTGTACCGGCCGGTACGCACAGAGTATAACTGAGAATCGTCCTTCGCTGAGCGGGAGGAACTTTGTATTCACTGCCAACAGATTTTCGTCGCCGTTCAAGCTGAATTGCTGTGGTTTATTCACTCTATGCATGGCACATAATGTGTTTTTTGTTAGGTACTCGTGGACGATATTTGTCACCGCTAGACTGATGTCACTAGCAGTAGGCGGGGCTTAACTATGTTTCCTGTAGTTGGCTGGTTGAGGTCCCAAATCGTTCGCTCCAGCGCCATTTTTTACAGCGCCGGTTGAGTTTCTCGGCGTCACTAACAGCGCCCCTGCTTGAGATGTTAAGTGCGTGCCTCGTCACACATATACCGAGTTCTGAGAAATTCGAGGGTGGTGCAAATTCCTTGCCGAGTTACTCAACAGAAATTGCGCCTTGCCTTTGTTTCAACGTTGTTCTATTTGCCGCATGTTCTGTTCCAATAGAGTTAATGTTTGCACAATAATTTTACAAAACCCCAAGAATGAAATACATAAAATACAAACAAATGAAATAAATGAAAATGCAAATACCCATTAACAGTAATAAACGAAATTACCCAATTTTGACACGTTACAACATTTTAGGTTAACAAAATTATTAGTCAATCGACAATAAATGATTTAAAGAACGTTTGTTAACGTTAAAATAACTCTTGATAAAACATTTAAAATGCGATCAATAAAATAATATTTTGAAACAGTGTTGTTGAATGGAACATCTGAATCATCATTTGACTCTACAAAAAGGTAACTGTATAGTTGTAAGAATTTATATAGCTTGACAACCATGGTTTCTTATTCATAATAGACAAACATTTAAATAGTAATAGTAGTAGACTCTTCCTAAATTACAAAACATAAATAGCATTGGAATTTTTCATTAACTTTCGTTGATTGTTTCATACAGTTGACAATTCTCAATCGCTTATGAATACTTGTTGGTTTGATGTATGTTTATTAAACAACAACTTTAATCAGGTGTGGTTATCTCACACTCAGTACTTATACATAATAAATGATTGATCGTTTGCAAAATTCTTAATAATAGAATATTCAAATTAAGTTGAGGATTGTCATTAGTCCTGTTGATTGAATAATATTAATAATGCACCTTAATCTACATACTTTATTTACACACATTATTGGAATGTGGTTCGATTATATCGTCTTTCAAATTCTTAATTAATATTGAAAAAATCACTGTACTCCCTTTTTTTTAAATTAAATCCCAGAATTGATATGGATTATACACTTAGCAATCCTTATTACACACTGTTACACTTAAAACACCTTCAATACTAGTGTAGTTATGTTGGCACAAATTGAGGTTATGTTGCTTTGTTTACAACGGTGACGCGCACAAATTATGTGAACAGCTGTTTCTTAGCGGTGACGAGTAGCTGTCTGCCTTACTCTGAAGTTGATTATAAAGTGTCTGGAAATGGCATCTCTCTCTGCCGTTCCGTCTTGTGATCATTGTAAATTTGGCTAATTTCTTGGATCTGATTGGTTGACGATCTTTAATTTGATGCACAAACCCCCTCCGCGCAATATTTTAATTGCTGTTATTAGCGTGGGGTGGCTGGGTTGGAGGTTATAAACATTTGCTCGATTTGACACAAATATCTTATAATTGTAATAACTTTCTTATTATGGCATAGATTTAAAATCTAAGCTTATCACTGTATTGGTAACACTTGGCTCTTTATTTTGAGTTCACTCGTGGTGTGCTTCGGTTCATTATTAAGGGAGTTAATGTTTGAGATTATCACATTACACTATTCACTATTAATTGAATTTATTCTTAGATTAAAACTATTTAATGGCAATCATACCTCCTTGTGGGCATGCCTTCCAAGTCCTCCCACACTTCTCACTTATTTGTTACTTATATCTAATGACAAAATATAGTGCTTATGCTATCATTGACTTAGCCTATGAGTCTATCAATTGTATTTACAAATTATTTATAATAAAAGGTATCTGGGTAACTTCTGTATTACCCCAGTTGTAAACATTAAGTTGTTACAACTACTGTTAGTCTTTGTTTGTCTGGAATGTATTGTTATTCCTTGGTATTTTTGTCATTAATATGACCTCTATATGGCACTATGAGGTGTACATTTATTTTAACTCTTATTTGGGATTCTATTGTCTTTTCAGACTATTATTTAGTTGGAATAGTTTACTAGTAGTAGTATATTGATAGTTAGTCTTGTGTCTTTAACACACTAGTCTGTTCCTTAGCGTATAGCATTGGATAATAGTAATTACATCTGGTGTCATGTGACAGGTGTGCTTAATTATTCTTATTATACATTATGTCCTTGCTTATAATTCTCTTATGCTACTATAATAGTGATTTTACATCTTACTTATTACATAGGTATTCTTCTGTTATTCCTATTTAGCATTACAATGTGGTTTTGTCTATGTTTCACATAGTGAATCTCATTTTGGCTGGTTTTGTTCACCTTCTTTACTTAAATTCTTATATAAAGATTACTCTTGGTATCTTATATTGGTATTGGTAGAAAGCTTATTACTTCTACTTGATTTGGGGTACAAAATATTTTAGTTTAGATATGTTTTACCTACTACTAAGTATGAAGTTAGGTGGAAAATACCTGTATTTAGGTTATCTGATTTTATTATTTGTAGCAACAATGGGTGTATCAAGTTGATACAAATTTACATTTGTTAACCTTGTTTATTCAAGTCTAATGTTATTAATGACAACTGGTAATTCATTATTTATTTCCTTTTTCTATATTACATGATTTTTTGATTACTTGACTAACAATTATTATAATTATGAGACAATTCGAATTCTTCCTTTACATTACATTGATGCCGTGCATAACATGTCATTATGCTTCTATTTACAGCTTCTTTTATATTAACATTATTGTTACTTTCACTCTTTGTCTAATGTAGGATGTCCTACTCATTTACAATATTATTAGTTGTATATGGGTCATCTCATTTAGTCAGTTATTGTCTATCTTACAATCTGCAAGTTCTTCAGTTATTATTTATACGGGTAAGATGTTAATCTATAGTTGACTGGCTCTTGGAATCTATATTTTATGCCATGGTTGTTATGTGTCTTTCTCGTAATATGTTTCTTCCTTGCTTTCATTGGTTCCTTACTGACCGAAACTATTGGGTTGTTGGTTCCTGTGGTACAATCATTGTTTGCTGTATCTTCTTTCTTTTTATAATCAGTGGTGGACTAAGGGGGGCGGAGGTGGAGGCCCCCCAGGACCAGACCATTTTTAATCAAATCCCAAACAAGGCCAAAATATGTTCAGTAAATAAGAGGCAGTTTGGAGTTCGAGGCCCCATATGTATGCAAAATATAAACATAGGTACCTACTTACCTATTATCAGGCCATGGCAATTGTCAATGGGTGTGTTCAGAATTTTTAGAATTTTTGTAAAACGTTGCATGAACTAACGGAACTAACCGTAGAAAAACGTTTTGTAACTTTTTTTGTGCTGAACACACCCAATATTGCATAAATCTTTATCTAGTTATAGTCAGCGCCTTAAAGGGGTGCACGCTGCTCACTCTATGGCGGCTTCGGCGTGAAACATAAATAATAGATCCGAGCAACAGAGAAATTATGTGATGATTTCTTTCGTAAAAGGAACAACACATGAGTCGTACCCATGACTTCAGCACCCTAAAAAGACTAACGACAAGGAAAACAAACTCTCGCTTCCTGGAAGAAGCAAGAAACATATCAAAAAGAAAAACATGGTCAGGGATTGAACAGTTATGGAATAACAACTGTAGAAAACCCAGGAAGGAAACAGTCGCCAACTTTAGACTGGAAACTGGCCATGACTGTCTCTCAGCGCATCTCTACAAATTAAAAATTTCCACCACAGAAGAATGTGTATTGTGCAGGAGAGAATACTCAAAAATGAACAAAAATCATCTATTGGAGTGTGTGAAGCTGAACCGGGAAATGCAAGAACTCAGAAATTACAGTGGTCTTTATTGGGAAGCTCGGTACCAAATGGGTTAAATGTACCAAGGGGGAGCCATTGGAAAACAACAACAACAGGAACAACATACCTATTAAAGAATAGCAACGAGGGCAGTCAATTTGAACATTATCGTCGTAAAATTACGTTATAACTTGTAACTTGTTAGGAGACCAAATGAAGATAGTAGCCGCTGCGGGACTTCCCTTCGACTTCCATTTGAAACTCTCGGGGAATACCCGTCAGAACAGGGAAAACCCAAACAGTCCGCTCACGCATGCGCATTAGAATACCTTGAGTTTCGTGTTAACTTCATTTCATTTCATTCTTCATAAAGCTCGATTAGAAATACTACGTAATTAATATAATTTTTTCTTTGATTTTTGTTGTAGCGTGTTAAGTGAGTTTAAACAGTGATTGTATTATCGTGTATCTAAGAAGAGCCCAAAAAGTAAGTACCTACATTTCTAATTAGGTTATTATCTCTAAATTTTCTAGTACATACTACAGTAGAACTTGGCTAATTCGAAGCTGAAGGGACCAGTAAAAAATTCGAATTATCCAAAAAATCGAATTAGGAAAACTTTTAATAACAGTAGAAAAATCAAATCAAAAACCGAAATTCAGTAAAGCAATATGTTATTTTATTAAACAATTTCCTTAGACATACGTATTACAAACGTATAAACATGTTTCAGTACAAAATATAGCATTTACAGTTTTTTAAAAAAGCTAGAAACTTTTGATTGCATTTTGCAGTTAATACACTGAGTTGTAGTAAACTCTTCAAGTTTATTAAGTGCTTGGAAAATAGCATCACTTACGTTCTGCTGTCCTTCAACAAACCGTCTCAAGTCTTGAATGTAATTTGATGCCTGTGAAGCCGTTGGAATCGGTATCTCTGGAAGTTCTAGCTGGTCCCCTTCTTCATCTGAAGATGTACCATCATTTCTTTTGTTCATAACATCAGCCACGATCTCCGCATCTGTCTGTTCACCGCACACCGCCAAGTCTTCATCCATGTTTACAAACTCTTCGTAACGAATGCCTGCGTCATGTTCAACATCTTCCCAGTTATCCATAGTGGGTACGACTTCTCTAGCAGCTTTATTCTCCTCTTCACCTTCAATGTGGCAGAAACCACCTTTACGAAAACAATTAGCAATTGTTTTTTGCGTAACTTGGTTCCAAGCACTGTTGCACATGCGGGCAGCTTGAAGGATGTTAATCTTGATATTTTCGTGCTCATCTAAATAAGCACCTGACAGAATGTTTTGGACCACAAGCCGTCTGTAAAAATGCTTAAAATTTTTTATTACACCTTGGTCCATAGGTTGAACTACTGAAGTCATGTTTGGAGGGAAAAACACAACCTTTACATTTTCCATCACAGGAATAGTGTTGTGTGCTGTACAGTTGTCAATAAACAAGACGATTCTTCTAATTTGATTCCGAAATTTCCTGTTGATTTTCAAAAGCCATCTTTCGAAAATTTCACCTGTCATCCAAGCTTTATTGTTTGATTCATATTCAACTGGTTTCGTTTTTACATTTTTGAAACAACGTGGGTTGGCTGACTTCCCTATCATTAGCAAAGGCAGTTTTTCCGAGCCATCCATGTTTGCTCCGATTAAAAGTGTTATGCGCTCCTTGCTGTGTTTGCCACCACTACAACTTTCTCCTTTAAAAGCAAGTGTTTTGTCGGGGGTGCATTTGAAGAATAAGCCCGTCTCGTCTACGTTAAAAATGTCTTTAGCGTCTCTATCAGAAATCATTTGCAACAAATCGTCTTTCCATGAATTTGCAGCTTCAACGTCAACAGATCCACTTTCCCCACAAACAGTTTTGAAAGACATGCCATTCCTTTCTTTAAAACCATCGAGCCAACCAGTGCTGGCCTTAAAATCATTTTTCCCTAAGCTAGATGCGAATTCCTCAGCTTTGGCTCTGACGAGGGGCCCACTGACTGGAATTTTTTTGTCCCTTGCTTGCTTAAACCACTTCACTACACATTCATCCACGTCAGGATTTTCTGGTCCTCGCGCTCTTTTCCTATCTTTGTCGCTGGCTTTACACACACTATTCAAAATCTTCTCTTTATTTTTTAGATACGTTGACAGCGTATTTGGCGGTATCCCGAATTCCTTGGCAATTTCAGATTTCTCTTTTTGTCCCTTTTCCACTTCCCGTATAACGGCAACTTTTTCGGCAAATGTCAATGATTTGTATTGGGTCCGTGTTGGTTTTGAAAGGGCCATGATGAACACACAACACAATAAAACTGCACAATAAGTGTCACTAAAACACACCAGTCTGTATATACAGTACTGTATAAAGAAAGGCACGGTCTCTCACTACAGGACACAGCTCGCACAGTAGAAACTCAAAAAGACTTAATAACACTTCCACGAATGCAGGCAGACTGAACTGAAAGCAACAGTGAGGGTGGCTGACTGACGAGGCGTGGAACAAGGGACAATGGCGGACGGTACCGTTACACAAGCCAGTCATGTGTCATCGCCAGATACTGACGGCAATTCCACGAATTTGACACAAAAGACAAGCGTCTGTTCACAAAGGGCGATGCCTGCTTGTCTGTTTCCAGTCGTGTCTCTATTGTTACGTGGTCTAGCCCATACAGCAGGCGATTTTTTGTAGTTAGAGCAAAATTTTTATTTCGAATTAACCAAAAAAAGTTCGAATTACAGACGATGTTTTTGCATGGTTTTACATAGGATATTCAAGGGACCACGGTAAAAGTTCGAATTATCCACGAATTCGAATTATGCACGTTCGAATTAGCCAAGTTCTACTGTATCAGGATCAGAAATGCATGGACACTTAAAGTTCTATAATCCTTTGCAAACATTAGATTCTTTCTATACACTGTTTTACAGCAAATAACACTTTGTTGTAATATCGAAATGTGTAACAAATTGTAGAATCATGATGTTTAACAAACAAATAATGATTTATCAAATAGTAAAATAAATATCATCGTTGTAACTTGTTTTCTATGGCAAACGATAACAGCCGCAAATTCAAACAGAATCAAATAATGTTTTGCATACAGCCCTGAATTGTAGAGAGCTCAAGGCCTTTTGATTTTGGTGAAGATCGGTTAAGGGAAAGAGGTAGTTTACCTGCAACTTTTTATGTTTTAACAAGGGTAATTTTTTCTATGACGACCTATAACTGCCGTAAATTCAAACAGAATCAACTACTTTTGTGCATACCTTTTTGAATTATACAGAATGCAAGGTGTGTTGATTTTGTTGAAGATCGGTTAAGGGAAAGGGGTAGTTTACCTGCAACGTTTTGTGTTTTAACAATGGTCATTTTTTCTATGACGAACGATAACTGCCGTAAATTCAAAGAGAATCAAATAATGTTTTGCACACAGCCTAAATTGTAGAGTTCTCAATACATATTGTTGTTGGTGAAGGTCGGTTAAGGGAAAGGGATAGTTTACCTGCAACATTTTATGTTTTAACAAGGGTAATTTTTTCTATGACGAAAGATAACAGCCGCAAATTCAAACAGAATCAAATAATTATTTGGATACAGCCCTGATTTGTAGAGTTCTCAAGACTCATTGTTTTTGGTGAAGATCGGTTAAGGGAAAGGGGTAGTTTACCTGCCACCTTTAATGTTTTAACAGGAGTAATTGTTTCTATGACGAACGATAACTGCCGCACATTCAAACAAAATCAAATAATGTTTTGCGTATAGCCCTGAATTGTAGAGTTCTCAAGACCTATTGATTTTGGTAAAGGTCAGTTATGAGGAAGGGGTAGTTTACCTCCAACATTTTATGTGATAACAAGGTTAATTTTGTCTTATGACGAACAACTGCCGTAAATTCAATCATAATCAAATAACGTTTTGCATATGTCCCTATATTGTAGAGAACGAAAGGCCTGTTGATTTTGGTGAACATTGGTTACGGGGAAAGGGTAGTTTACCAGAAACATTTTTTGTTGTAACAAGAGTAAAGTACTTAATTTTGATAAATAAAGTATCCTGATAAGAAGATCTTAATAATCCACTATAGAAACGTAGATGAAATATCTATAAATGAAGAGGCTAGTTGAACGGGGTGGGGGTAATTTTCTATAAATGAAATTTATAGTTAAAGGTGGAGGGGATAATTTTTATATGTGTACTACGTTATCGGCAACAAAGTAGTAGTTTGTTGCTACAATTCCTTCCCGGGCTGTTTGGCCGTAGTCCAATGTTTTCTGCAAAACCAGACGTTTTTCGGCAGTGGCGTCGACTGCCATCATCAGTGAAAATCGAGTGCGATAACGTGTGGTGGTATACGTTAGTGACCACAATACTGTGGTTAAGGCTGAAGCAATAAGTGGAAAGTAGTAGTTTCTATGGAAATATTTCATTTCGTAAATGATTTTAAATATAAATCTTAGAACATGGAAGTCATGTATGGTTCTCCATACCGATATTTACTTTTTCTATGGTAAACGATAATAGCCGCAAATTCAAACAGAATCAAATAATGTTTTCCGTATAGCCCTGAATTGTAGAGTTCTCAAGACCTATTGTTTTTGGTGAAGATTGGTTAAGGGAAAGGGGTAGTTTACCTGCAACGTTTTATGTTTTAAAAAGGGTATTTTCTATGGCAAACGATAAGAGCCGCAAATTCAAACAGAATCAAATAAGTTTTTGCATACAGCACTGATTTGTAGAGTACTCAAGACCTATTGTTTTTGGTGAAGATCGGTTAAGGGAAAGGGGTAGTTTACCTGCAGCATTTTTTATCAAGGGTAATTTTTTTTGCGAACAATAACAGCAGCAAATTCAAACAGAATGGACTACGTTTTTGCATACCTTTTTGAATTAAAGAGAACTCAAGGTCTGTTGATTTTGTTGAAGATCGGTTAAGGAAAAGGGGTAGTTTACCAGCAACATTTTATGTTTTAAGAAGGGTAATTTTTTTTGACGAAAGATAACTGCCTAATTTTCAAAGAGAATCAATTAATTTTTTGCATAAGTTCCTGAATTGTAGAGAACGCTATTTTTTGGGAAGATCGGTTAAGGGAAAGGGGTACTTTACCTGCAACATTTTATGTTGTAACAAGAGAAATGTTTTCTTGACGAACGATAACTGCCGCACATTCAAACAGAATCAAATATTTTTTTGCATGCTTCCCTGAATTGTAGAGGACTGAAGGTCTATTGATTTTAGTGAAGATCGGTTAAGAGAACGGGGTAGTTTACGTGCAACGTTTTATGTTTTAACAAGAGTAAAGTACTTAATTTTGATAAATAATGTATCCTAATAAGAAGCTCATAATAATCCACTGTAGAAACGTAGATGAAATATCTATAAATGAAGAGGTTAGGTGAACGGGGTGGGGGTAATTTTCTATTAATGAAAATTATAGTTGATTGGGGAGGGGAGAATTTTTTATATGTGTACTACGTTATTGGCACCAAAGAAGTAGTTCTTTGTTAAAATTCCTTCCCGGGCTGTTTAGCCGTAGTCAGATATTTTCTGCAAAACCAGACTTTTCAGCAGTCCTTAGACTGCCATCATCAGTGAAAATCGAGTGCGAAAACGTGAGGTGGTATACGTTAGTGACCACAGTACCGTGGTTAAGACTGAAGCAATAAGTAGAAAGAAGTAGTTTCTATGGTAATATTTCATTTCGAATATGATTTTAAAATCATATATAATCTTAGAACATCTTAGAACAATTTATAATCTTAGAACATGGAAATCACGTATGGTTCTCCATACCGATATTTTTCTATGGCAAACGATAACAGCCGCAAATTCAAACAGAATCAAATGATGTTTTGCATACAGCCCTGTATTGTAGAGTTCTCAATACCTATTGGTGTTGGTGAAGATCGGTTAAGGGAAAGGGGTAGTTTACCTGCAACATTTTATGTTTTAACAAGGGTAATTTTTTATATGACGAACGATAACTGCCGTAAATTCAAACAGAATCAACTACTTTTTTGCATACCTTTTTGAACTAAAGAGAACTGAAGGTCTGTTGATTTTGTTGAAGTTCGGTTAAGGGAAAGGGGTAGTTTATCAGCAACGTTTTATGTTTTAAAAAGGGTATTTTTTTATGACGAACGATAACTGCCGAAAATTCAAAGAGAATCAAATAATTTTTTGCACACTTTCCTGACTTGTAGAGAACCCAAGGTCTGTTGATTTTGGTGAAGATCGGTTAAGGGAAAGGGGTAGTTTACCTGCAACATTTTATGTTGTAACAAGAGAAATGTTTCCATGACGAACGATAACTGCCGCACATTCGAACAGAATCAAATATTTTTTTGCATGCATCCCTGAATTGTAGAGGACTGAAGGTCTATTGATTTTGGAGAAGATCGGTTAAGAGAAAGGGGTAGTTTACCTGAAACATTTAATGATTTAACAAGAGTAAAGCACTTAATTTTTATAAATAAAGTATCCTGATAAGAAGCTCATAATAATCCACTGTAGAAACGTAGATGAAATATCTATAAATGAAGAGGTTTGGTGAAGGGGGTGGGGGTAATTTTCTATTATTAAAAATTATAGTTGAAGGTGGAGGGGAGAATTTTTTATGTGTACTACGTTATCGGCAACAAAGAAGTAGTTTTTTGTTAAAATTGCTTCCCTGGCTGTTTAGCCGTAGTCCAATGTTTTCTGTAAAACCAGACTTTTTGGCATTGCCATCGACTGCCATCATCAGTGAAAATCAAGTGCGAAAACGTGAGGTGGTATACGTTAGTGACCACAGTACTGTGGTTAATGCTGAAGCAATAAGTAGAAAGACGTAGTTTCTATAGAAATATTTCATTTCGAATATGATTTTGTATATAAATCTTAGAACATGGAAGTCATGTATGGTTCTCCATACCGATATTAATATTTGTGTAACAGTCTCGATTGGGATTCTTTGCTCCAAGCATAAGGCATTCTTGGTTGTATGTACTATCCGTGTAAACGACAAGACAACTTTCCTTACAAAAACTGCTTTATTTCTCTAAAAAAATTTTAATCAAAGTTTGCAAATTTGCAGAAGATCGGTTAAGAGAAAGGGGTAGTTTACCTGAAACATTTAATGATTTAACAAGAGTAAAGTACTTAATTTTTATAAATAAAGTATCCTGGTAAGAAGCTCATAATAATCCACTGTAGAAATGTAGATGAAATATCTATAAATGAAGAGGTTAGGTGAACGGGGTGGATATCTTTAAATTAATAGTTTTCTATCATCTTGACTTTTTCCATTTAAAAATTAATTATTTTTTAAGCACCTATTTACTGCCATTAAAATTTAGCTCCTTTTAGTACAACTAGTAGTGATTTTAAAGTAGGACGTTTATTGGTGAATTCATGAATAGTCCCCAGATAGCACATATATCAAAATCATTGATATCATCATTGGATGTCTTCTTCCATGTTTTTATTTGGCATGTTAAATGTGGTAAAACTTTCAGTGTTTTGTTCCTTAACAATTCTCCAAACTGTTCTTTCAGAAATGCCAGTTGCTTCAGCAGTTAGTTCACATATTTGTTTGTCTATTGTAGGTTTGTCGTTTTATTCATGTTTCATGAATGTTGTAAATTATTTCACATGCCTGAATGCCTAGACTCAATTTTGCCTTTTCATTTTCAACCTCATTGATAATTTTTTAACTAAAACTGGATTAATAGAATGTTATGGCTTTTATGACTGGCTAGAACATCATGTTATTAATTTACTTTCACTAAATCACAAGAAAAAATGAATAACACTAAAGGCAATTGTCATCGTACGAATTGAAGGAGACTGAATGGTACAATATTACAGTTGTAATTTCAAAACTGACAATACTTGGAATGGTCAACACCTAACAACAATAACTTACATTTCATATGCCCAAGGTCAGTTACACAATGTAATAAGAGCTGATGTTTCCATAATGGCATGAAAAATGTAATGTTGTGTGAACTGACATGCCCACTAAAGCAACTTATCTGACTCATATGAACTGGGACACGCTACAATTCCTAGTTAATATACAGATTTATATATCTATAGTTGGGCTTTCTTACCTACTTTTTTCCTATAAGCGCATTGTTTGTTAATAATGTATAGAGTTTGCTTCCTCACACGATTTGATATTTCCTGATCTGTTTTCCCATCTCCATAAAAAATGACACACAAGTATTCATATTCTTTGACTTAAATATGTAATACCATGGTCTCTTGAAGTACGTCCTTTGAGTCGTGTATGAGCACTATATCTTTTGGCCGGGGCCAAAATTAAGTTCACAACACTTTAGAGTTGATAAAAGGTCTAGCAGCATGCACTAAAAGTGTGCGAGATATGTTTTTTAGTTCGACCAGATGGAATTTACAAAGTGTTTAAATTACACATACATACATTCAAACCATGCTGTATTGAAGTCACATTGTAATGTTTGTATTAAATCCATAAGAGAAATAACAGTATAAATTTTTATCACATAGTGAAAAGTTTTCTCTGAAAAAGAAGAATCTTGTAGGTCAGAAACATTAACTTTTCCTTACAATGATCTTTTTCAAAGGTTGTTGAGAGGCATATAGGCTTACACCAGTTGAGTCAGTGTCACCATTGAATTCTGTAGTAGTAATATAATTTTAACACATACACACACAACACATGTGCGTGCGCGCACACACACACAGAGTCTAAAACAGATTAATAGAAAATTACAAATTTATAAAAGAAAAATTAAAAATGGTTGGTTTCTTTAGTCCTACTGCACCAAGCCGCAGCAGTCGTCATGTCGATAGGGGAGGACGTGGAGATGAATGGGCAGATCCATGGATGCGATCAAAATCTCCTCTTGGCCGTAAAAGATCTCGAAAGCAGTCGTATTCATCTGGCTCATCATATTCATCATCAAGGTAATTAGATTGTTCTTCCCTTTAGAGTATTTAAATTTTAATTGAAAATATAATATGTTACAGTACTTCTCAAAGACTGTACTGTATATGTATACATGTACATATACATATATATACTGTATGTATATGTTACAGTACTGTATAAGAGTAGTTCTCAAATATCTATATAATTATTATGGTTCTTTTTCTTCTTTTTTTTACAAAAATGTTAATTCTTTGCAAAAATTTAATAATAAATGAAAATGTTGCTTTTACTTAGGATTGGTCGTACAAATTCATTTGATGCTAAAGTTGCAATATCATAATTACAGTAAAATCTCCATTTAGTGGACCCTCCGAAAAATGTGCAACTCTGTATAAAGGACAGTTTTGAAATTACCTTTCTATGTTTATGTATTTTAACGGACATGACTTTCCCACTAGCAATTTTTCTGAGAAACACATGAACAGCCTACAAAGCAAAATCTATGTATTGTATAGTGGACAGATCAGAGGTCGGCCAAAATCCTTCAAATTGTAATTACAGTAATGGTAAACTTTTGTGTAACTATGATGGGACATCACACAACTATGAGACTTTGTTACGTCTCCTTTCATCAAACCGTGATAAATGTTTATATTTCCTGTTGTCAGTTTACTGTATAGTACTGGTATAGTAAAGAAAGCTTATTTTGGTACAGTATGTAATTCATCACGTGTTATAGTCAGTGAACAGTTCGGATGTATCCTGTTACAGTGTGGTAGTTTCAGAAATGTCTGAGAAATGTTGGAAAAATGATTCACATTAAAAGTAAAGGTTGATAACATTAAAGAGTGTAAGAAAAACAACGTTGAGTGTTCGAGGTGCAGCATAAAATGATTGGTGTTGGTGAAAAACAAACAAATTAAATTTTAAATTCCAAAAGAGAACATTTGAACGGTTGGTTGGGAAGTTTATAAAAACAGAGAGCCTAGTAATCAATGGAATTAAATGAGAAAATGGCTGTGGAGAGCAAGAGCCAATAAAATCCCAGTTTTGGAGCCCTTAATTCAAGAAAAGGCATCAGAAATTGCCAAGGAAAAGGCTTCTTTGGATGACTTAATAATTTCAGAAAAGGCACAAAATTTCCTACAAAACTGCACCAGTAGGAGCTGGATCGGTGAATATGGGAGAAGTCCAGGACTGAAATTTTGTTTTAAAAAACTATAGTGAAGATGATATTTATAACTTCTATGAAACAGGTCTCGTTTTCAAGCTTTGCCAATGAAAACAAGGATGGGTTCAGGTGCAAGAGCCTGTCGTATCAACCAGTCGAAAAATAGTTTAACTATAATGTGTCCAATTTTAACAATCCAACTGCACATGCGAAAAAACTCAGTTGCTTCTCTGGTGTTATATCAGTTCTTTATAAATAGATTGGTATTCAGACAAGAAGCATGGATGACGAAGGAAATGAGTTGGTGATATCAAAGTTTGATAATAAAATGGGAAAGGAAAAAGGAATATGATTTTATTTTTGGATGCCGCGTTGCGTGATAACGATATATAATGTACTACCACAGAGCTGATATTTCTGCCTCTAAATACTAAGTGTTCCCCAAACTTGTTTAGCCCACGGCACAGTATCACCGTCTACATACCGACCTCCTCCCCTCACTATCAGTACCTTACCGCCATGTCTTTAAAATCACATTGGAGTGTAATATATCACAATAATTAATCTGATTATAAAATTACCTCAGTACTACTTGTGGTTTCCCAGTTATGTCAGTGGACTTTTCCAACTGTAATGCAAATTTATCAACAAACTTAGATTTTTGTGACATATAAAATTAGAAAAAGCAACTGAATCACATTTTCTCACATAACTTTTATTTGCACTTTATTAATTTACAAAATATGAAAAACACAAAATATTATAGAATTAAAGTTTGATATGTATTAAGTAGGTTTTGTAGTCTTTCTGCTTCCAAAATTTAATGTGATACTTGGGACTGGTGTTTTTTCATTAGGTCCTTGTTCCATGGTCGAATAATGGACAAACACACTCTCATGTCCTGTTCCAATATTTGAAGTTGAGATTGATTTTTTGATTTTATTTGGTTCATTATGGAAAACACTGACTCATGAATTAAGATATAGAAAAAGGAAGCAACGCCCTTCATAGTATTTTTCTTTATCGACTGTCTTGCTTTTAGAATGGTTAAAACTAGTAACCTAATTGTAACAATAATTCAGCAATCTAGACGTTACCTTATGGGTGTAGTAAGATTTTGAATATTATTACTTTAGTTTTTTTTTAGCTATTATGTATTTTTATACACTTTTGGCTCATTCATGTACATTTTGAAAACTTTCAGTTCAAGTCGATCTTCACGAAGTTCAAGTGGCAGCTCATACAGTAAAGATTCACGATCTCGTTCCCGTTCATCAAGATCAAGGTCGCACTCAAAAAAACCAACTTCGCCGGTTCGTAGACTTATCAGAACATCTTCACCATTTAATAAAAGTAAGTAAAAAGTGAAGTATGCCTACACATGTGTGTGCATATAATAAGATAGCAGAGTCGTATGGGTTGAAAGCCACACGTTGGTTGCGTCAATCTATAAGATAGCCGAGTCGTATGGGTTGAAAGCCACACATTGGTTGCGTCAATCTGTAAGAAGATGGGAAAATCTCCCCGTTAAACTTTGATTATTTAATGTTCGTTTTAAAATCTTCTCTGAATTATTTTTAAAGTCTTAAAGCTCGGGATCGCTGGTTTGTTAATTGGGTAGATGAAGTAATTTGTTTGGTGTATTGCTCGGGTTCGCCGAGTTCGTAATTGAATTTTGACCTTCACTCGTTGCTAAGATGAACCGATTGGTGTGCCTTCTCACTGAAAATATAAGTATTTAGTTATACTGTTACTTACTTGTGATGGTGTTTTACTAGTAATGCGGGTGGGTATTGCTAGTCATATAGTTAAAATTATTCAAACCCACTTGTTGCCGCCACCAATGCTGCCAATCATGGATGCCGTTCACCTAAGCTGCAACGTCTTAGTATAGTAAAATAATTAGTCAAAACTCTTGTATGGATTATGAATTACTTTTATTCTCCGAACTCATTTTTTAATTACCATTAACATACAATAATATGGTTTAATTTCCTTTAAATTCAATGTTACTGATGGACTCTTTAAAATGATTATATCCCAGGGTTACAAGTCTGATTGAACTATTCATAACTCTGGATGCTAAGAATTTCATTACATTATTTAATAAATAAAACAGGTTCTTTGAGACTGCAAAATACACATAAACTAAAACAGTGCACTACTATCATGGTTTAGTAGTAGGAGAGTGATAACATTATTAAAATTCCTTAACGAATAACATAAAAAGTGAACATGTGATTATCATTGAAATTTGAGGTTAAACTGGTTTCATTGGAACATAACTTAATCAACTTTAAATAACTAATATTTCTTTAACGATTCTAACATCTTCGTACAATACGGTTATGAATGTAATCTAGTGATAAACTTCATTATCTACTTTCTTAGATTGGATAAAAACAACGTTAACAGGTATTTGGATACTCCCCACTAATAGGGTTGAGAAATATTACACATTTAGTAATAATTTAATTTTAAACACTACATAATGCTTATTCTACAGTAGGTCAAAGTTTTTCTTTTAAGTTCATTATTAACTGTTTAATGCCTCTTATCTCGATAAGTCCATTGAGTTACTTCTAAAATTAAAGTTTGTTTTCGATTAAATCTCTCACTATTAATTGTCTGATTTAATGGTTAAAGTACTTTTTCAATCTTGGTTGGTTAAAATTGATCTAATTATGTTAATTGATTTCGCTAATAGCGTTCCTCGAATATTTTATTACTGTTTTAAATATTTAGTCATGGTCACTCATACTTGCGTACTAAGTCGTTCTTGGAGTATCACTATTGAACAATTTTTATTTGAATTAAATTATTTTAATAATTCATTATCGCTCACTGCCTATGCGCATATACTCCAGATTAGAACACTGGTTAAATAAAACTTTCACTCTATTTACGTCCGACCTAACCTCAACTTCGTGTTTTGAGGTAGAACGCTTGGTCAGCTGCCGGCTATCAATTCAGTATTGTTGGTGACGATGACCTGCGTGGAGTCCTCGTCAGCGTCTCAAGATGAACTGATGATCTTACCTGTGTCAAAATCTCGTACCTAGTAATTAATAATGGCCTCTGATTGGTCAATTGTTGTAATTTCCGTGTACTTTTGGTATTATTCGGCAAAATAAACGCTTTCTTTGCGTCATCTCGCTGGGTTCGAGATTACAGGAAATTGGTTCTCCATTGTACGCCTACGGGCTTGTAATTAATTATTTTTTTATAATTTAAATTGTTCACTTATAAATACACTAATCCTTTTTTCATTACTCCCATCGTTTTTGTCTTTTTACCACGAGTATTTCGGTTACCCACACATTTAACTTTGATAAGGATTAACAAAATAAATTTATTACTATTTCTTACGATCTATTTACATATCTTATTTTCTACCTTATTCTATTTATAATGTTCATTCTCTGATAAATTCGTATCATTTTTATTTATTTATTAGTTATCACACCTCATTAAAGTGTCAGGTGGTAATTCTTTAAAAATTGTCTAGTAGTTTAGGCCTACTTCAATATTTTTTAGTGTCTTTGTCCCTTTCTTATATTAAGGATTCCTATATTTATTGTATTATTATTATTATTATTATTATTATTATTATTATTATTATTTACTTTTGTCCTCTGTGATAGCTTATAATTACTGCACAGTAGTATTTTACATAATTATTTAACTATTATCCATAACAATTATATTTCTTTTGGCTAGACACTTGGTCTATGGCCTTGCTAATTGTTTATTATTCATTTTATAATATTATGGGTTTCTAAACCATATTTGCTGTGGCCTATTTATACTGAACTAATCATTACAACTTTTGATTATCTCAGTATTAGCTAGTATTGTCTTATTTTATTTTATTTACATTTTTCCTCAGACTGTCATTCAGTATTCTTGAGTGTTCCTTTTTTTTCTTATTTGACATTTCACCTTCATCTTGTGATTAGTTTAGTTTGTATCAGATTTATTATAGTAATGTTAATGCTTGGCAGTGTTTTGTTCTGCTCTGGTATTTTGACATTTGTTGGTATCTATCTAATGCTTCCTGCATCTAGTTTCAGCTATGAGTTATATATAATATACATCATTAGTATTAATTTTATGGCAATAAACATTGATTTGCCTTACATTAATAGTATTACATCTCAGTTAATATCATGGACTGAGTCCCTTTTCTTTTATAATCATTTTATGTGTGATTATTATTGTTCAAGGTGCCAGTACTATGCTGTACCTCTTGAGCATGTTAATTTACACTTATTATGTACACAAGTCCTTTTATATTATTAATTTTTGTAAATGGAATACTCCTTATAGTCTCTACTTTGCTTACATTACAATGCATTCTAGTATAAGAGCATTCCTGTTATGGTTTTGTGCAATTCTACTTGAAACTTGCTGGTTGTTCAGGTTATGTGTCCTCACCTGGATCCCCAACAATGGTTGAACCTTAGATTTTGTTTTTTATACATTGCATTGAGTTCTTTACATTTACTTAATGCTAATTTTTATTATTTATAGTTATATTTTTCTTTTCTGTGACCATCTCAACATTATTGTTGATTAATAGTTGTCTCTTATAATTTTATATCTACTTTACCATTTGAACTAGTCTTTTGGACATCATTTAGTGGTTATTTTTATACATTATTAATTGATACATTTACAACTCTTATATTCACTCTCCCCTTTATTTTCTATCATCGTTGTTTTACCTTTGAGTTCTGGTTATACTGTCAAGTCATTGAAGTTAGTTTATTAATAGTTTGATGTCAGTGTCAAGTCACAGCATAGGGTTTTAAATCAACTTTTAAATTACTTCTATTTTCTCTATCAATAACAATACTTTATATTCTCATGGTTTATTTTATTCTTGTCATTATTAGTTCCTTCTTGTAGTTGGATTCCTTTTATTTTCCCTAGCTGCACTGATTCTCTTATTCTCCTTAATAAATCTCTTCTTGTTAGGGGTGTTGTCTTCTTCTCACTGTCTGATCTATTGGGTATTTGGGTCAACGTTGTCTTGTCTTTAGTTGTGTGTCTTCGTTTCTTCTGTAATACATTACTTGTTAATTATAATTTACTTTATTCCCTTATATTAGTCACAATTCGTCCTATGTTCCTTTTTAATGTTCCCATTTTGTTGTATATTTTGCTTTAGATTGTTTATAATCAGTTTGTTTTACTTTTGTATTGGGTTGGTTATATGTACCATTACAATATGTATATGCAAACGTTGAATGATCAGTGATTTAGCAGACAATGGGCCGTATGCATAAACAGAAGGAAATCCTTTTACTTGCAAAATCAGAAGCAAATCCTTCAAGTAGTATGAATAAAAACAGAAGGAAAACCTTTTACTTGTATCAATTAGCAAATCCTTCTTCTGTTGACGTTTTACTCAATTGACGTTTTACTCAAGACAAAACTAATGTGTATGCATAAAACTTACCTTTTACTCGAAATCAAAAGCAAATCCTTCAAAAACGATGCATCTAGTCAGTAGTAGACTCAAGTTCAAAGTGAGAGTGTAAAGATACAAAAGAAGCCGAAATATATATTAATACATAAAATACACTGCCAGAACTTACCTGTACTCAGTCGCAACTACTTACCTGTTATTTAAATTTTATCAGAAGACCAAGGTCGCCACGATTATTTTTTATAGGTAAAAATATCGAAAACCTTTACACTCCACCTTAAATAAAAAGGGACAATTTAGCTGTCTGACCACACCCAATTAATAATTCAGAAAGATCCCGGAACGTTAGACAAATTTTGCAACACAGAAATGAGAAAGTGGTAATGACGAAATAACTTAATCTAACACATTTTTGTGATTAAATGAATACTTTTAATGTTCTCTTCCTTGAAAATAAAATTATGATCAATCATAAACATGGTAATTGAATTATTGTATTATATTTATATCTGAAATAATTACCTTTACTGTTCTTAGTATAAACATGTTAATTGAATTATTATATTATATTTATATAAACTTATAAGTACAGCTCAGCCTGCTCATTCTCTCATAATATTTACAATACCTTATTTTTTGAAAATCCCATTTGTTTTAAAATTCGCACATATATATCGAGGCCTCACCCGAACACGCGTTCTCGCTTCGTTATTTCCGGCACCTTACGTATTTCACTCGCTGACCACTGCACTGTTCTCGTTATATATCCATTACTTCCTCAGGTCCCGGTCGGTATGAAGACGTTATTACATTTGGTTATTCATACTTAAACAGTTCAACCCGACCGGGCCGCGTGGGACAACTAAGTCTGTATGTGAACCCTGTTGCAAGATAACGTAGACTGTGTCGCTTCTCTGGCAAGCGGGCGGAAGCTGTGGTTCACTGCCACCTGATTTCGTCGCCGTTCATAGCTGATTTGCTGTGGCTTATGAGCTATGACCATGATACATAATGTTTGTTTTAGTAGTGAGTGTTGACGATATTCGGCGCTGCTAGACTGACGTCACGCACAGGAGGCGGTCCTTAGCTCCGTTTCCTCCATCTCAGTCAAGGAGACTGCAACAATTCCGCTCTAGGCCATTTTTGATTTTTCTGAAGGAGCGTCACTCCAGCGCGCATACCCGAGTCGTTGCGTGCGTGCACCGTCACATTCACGCACAGTTCTGAGAAATCGAGGGTGGTACAAATTCTTTGCCTGGTTTCGCAACTGATTACTACATTGCTGCTTTGTTTCAACACTGTTTTCTACACGTGGTCTGTTACAAAGGAATTAAAGTTTGCACAATAATTTTATGAAAATCCCGAAATGACAAATAAAAATACAAATACCCCATAACAGTAATAAATGAAATTACCCAATTTTGACACGTTACAATACCCCCTCAATGAGAATTCTTCTGTCCAAAACAGAAGAAATCTCATTGGTAAAACCCCTAAGAGGATCGGTGAGGAACTGGTGCCAACAACTCCCTTGTTCTTACTCTTCATGGGTATACGACCCCCCTGGCTCGGCGACCATGGACGTATCTGAACGAGATCACTGGACTTCTCCGTAAGAGATCCCAACACCGAAAATTCGAACAGACACGCGCCACGGCCCACCTCGCCTTCTAACATGCTACCCCCAAAATCCTCAATCCCTGGCTTAGATTATTCCAGATCCTCAGCCGATATGTTTCCCCTTGTATGCAAGCTGGGCTGCCTTTGGCAGATACTGGGCTCACACACACTCACATTACATACTGACATTACGTATTACAAAATTGAAAATTCTTTATAAGTTATTTAAATTACAACCCATTGGTTGTTTTCAGGTAAAATCAAATCATAAATTTTGTATAAATTTTAAATTATTCTCTTCACTGGTTTCTGTTTTTATTTAAAATAAATTGATTTAAACATTTCTTATAATTAAGAACATCCTTAACCTAACATGTGAATACTTAGAGTCTAACAATACAAGTCAATACAATAAATCAATAAAATAAACATGGTTAGTACACAAACAATAAAATAATCAAAGCTTAAAAATATCCATTATCTGGCAGGCGCAAAATCAAGATTTTTTTTTCTTTTTCAAAAAAATATTTTCCAAAAATTTTAAAATTCAAAGAAAAAGTTTAAATTTATTAAAAGGTTTCCTTTACATATATAAATTATTTAAAATTTGTTTGAATTGATCAAAAAACAAGTTGAATTGACTTCCATACTATTAACTTATATGACCTCACTGTCAGCTGATCAAAACTAGGTCAAGTCCAAAAACCTTGAACTACATGTGTTATGTATAAGTTCTATCTGAAAATACATTTAACATCTGTAACATTCTAACTTTAAACACAAAACATAATAAAATAAAACATTTAAAATTAACAAAATATTAATATAAATAACAATCAAATTGACATTAAGTTATTCAAAATAAACATTCTCTAACTTTACCTCTTCAAATTCTATCAAAATTTTATCACTGGTTTCAAAATAAAAATTTTATATCTTTATTATAAATCTCTCTCTTTGCTTGACAATCTTATTCTCCATTACAGTGGGTGATTTAAATACTTGTAACAATTTAATTTACTACTTGTCCTGTATACATATATAATCTTTCTCCCTTCTAACCACTAACAACCCTAACTCACATGACACCCACCTCTATCAAAATCTCTATCAAACACTCTCTAACCAACTTATCATTAAACTCAATTCGCCACCGTCTCTAGGTATATAAAAAAAATACTCTCTAACCCTTTGTACTTAGGATACGTGTTCCCCCCCCAAAAAAAAACTCATTTCCCATTATCTGGTCCCTGGATTCTACCTGAGGCGACCCCTTTCCCCCTAAATCGGTCCCATCCCGTCCCAAACTATCATTATGTTGCGGACTCCTACATTACACTACCCCCTACTACAAAATTGCCATCCCCAAAATCTCAATCTTATTACCTCACTTCAACTACAACAAAATAACATCATTAATTATAAACATCAATATATCACTCAAAACTCCACATATATTCTCCATAACTACTGTGTCAACATCAATACTCAATTATTATTCTATTACATACATTAACTCAAAACAACATTGCATTGTTTTCATCTGTACTATTTCTTTAACTTTGACTTCAACTTGGACTGATCTATATGTCCCCCCAAAATACTCATCACCCAAAAACTATCTCTTATTAACTCTCACCAATTATTACTTTATTTCTCACTTTAAATAGCATCTGTAATACATTGAAACATTACATTAAATATTAATTACCTGGAACATTTACAACCAATATACAGTGACATTTTATTGCTGATCAGCTGACCTTCTTAACAAAATGAAAACACATCTCAAAATTGAGCAAATCACATGAAACATATATGTTTATCAATCCTCACATCTATTATGTTGACCGCCTGCCAGTCAGTTTAATTATTTACTTAGGTTCAAAATATACACATAATGAAAACACATTTTTATCAATACTTATATCTAACCTACAACAATAAAATAATACATTTAAAATTATGGAATGAACACCTTATAGTGAATGTATGAGCAGCTAGTTATTTAAACAGAACACAAGCATTTTTATAGGACCAAAATTTTAGTTAGCAATTTTTATGTTGTAAAATTTAAATTCGTGGCTCCTCTGAGTCACCTCCCTGATCCACACACCAAATTTTCAAATTTATTATTAATAATTATTATATATCATCTTTCAGTTATTATTCAATTTATCTTTATCAATTTATTAATTATCATTTTTATTTAACACAATTATTTCAAATAAACATGTTTATTATACTTGATTCGTACTATAAAATTTCTATACTTACAGTCCATTTAAATTGACATACACAAAATATCTACCCCCTACACCTCAATACTTTCACCTCACCTCTGAAAAATTTAATACAAATGTTAGTTTAAATCAAACAGGTTATCATTTAATTACCAAATTCACCAATCTCATAAAAATAATTTAAATTCATTAAAAAAATTTGAATTATATTACATTTAAACAACCAACCAAAATATTTAAAACATATCAAATTGTTTTAATTATATTTAATTACTGAAAAATACAAGTTTCATTTCTACCAAAACAATTACAATTTACCAATTACTGTTTTTCAAAATTAATTCTGTTTACTTATTTAACTTGCAAATATTTTAATATTATTATTACAACAGTCATCTTACGTACACACATTATTTACTTAACATTCTACAATGCACACAAATAAATTTACTACATTTTTATTTACAAATCTGATTCATTATTTATTCAGTTGTCATATTTCAGTGTCCAAATCAGCTAGGTCAAAACCCATAAAACAAAATATTTAACTGTCCTTTATTGTTTTATGGTTTAGCCTCCATCGTCAAAAAGATATCTCACATATTTGTAGACTAAATTATTTTTGTTTACCTTTAGTTTATTATTATTATTTTCATAAACCATTATTTCTAAATTCTTCATCATACCATTTATTATTTCATACAACTTGTCGCTATCAGTTAATTTTGTCCCGTCTCCATCAGTAATTTTTCTAAACACCAAATCAATTATTTTATCATTATTTATAACAGTATTATTCAAATATTCCTCTCTCTCTCTTTTATAATGCAATTTACTTTCTTCATTTCTCTCAATATCTAACACCTGCACCAACATTTCATAACCTCTATTAATCTCAAAAATTTTTATTTCTCTCTCTCTTTCATTACAACACCTCTCATAACCATACTGAACTCTCCCATTCCATGCAGAGGGCAATACCACAAAATTATTTAAATACCATCTGGCCCTACCAGATAAACACAAAAAACTTATATTACCTTCTGAAGACCTCTCGTCTTCTACAAAAATTATTGAGGAACTCTTGTCCTCCATCAACACTTGTGAAGTCTCTGCTTCACATTTAACCCCATAAAAATTTGCCCCTTGTTCACCTTCTACATTTAAACTATCCCCATACTCCCTTTCTAAATCATAAGCACCAACTAGCCATCCATGATCAACCTCAACTCTCATTCTACTCTCATTTTCACTATTGTCTACTGTATCACTTTTTGATACCCCATTTTCAGCTATATAATCATTATTCTTATTATTTACCATTATTTCATCATTAGAATTAATTATATCAACATCACCACTTACCTCAGAATTGTAATCACCATCTCCCACTATTTGGTCACTGTTATTTATGAATTCATTATCGTTATCACTCACCTGTTTTAATTCAACTTCTGTACTCTCTTTATATCGGTCTGTCTTTAGTTCCCGCGACCATTCATCTAACATTTTGTTATTTTTGTCAAACCGTTTATTAATATTATCAAAATGTTTATTCATCATTTCATTCATTGTTATCAACAAATTCATCACGTCCTCCAATGAACGCTCCTTTTTTACTACCCCCACACTGTCGTCATCATTAGGCCTATTCACAGTCTTATTTTCTACCCCTGTTACTTCAGCTATCTTACCTTTATCATTGGTCATCTCACTATGTTTATTGATTTCTGCAAATATTCCTTCCTCTTGTTCTTCCATTCGTGTTAACCTATCGTCTAAATTACCCCATTCCTCGTCTGTCATCTCACCCACCACCTCTCTAAATTCACGCTCCCACTCATCCCACGCAAAACCCATATCATTACTTTGTATTAGAGACATGTTTAAAGTTTATTTATACAACACTTTTTATATCTAAAACCACTTTTTTCCTATAATCAAACGCCTAACACTACTATGAATCACAACACAAACATAACCTCCTCACACGTAAATACGTACTCTAAATATTGTTTACAAATTCGTCATTACCACATCCTATTTTCTGTGCATTAAAATAGGTCTATCTCGTATAAATAAAATTAAACGAAAATCCTGGCAGCGAGAGCCATTTATAAAGATACAAAAGAAGCCGAAATATATATTAATACATAAAATACACTGCCAGAACTTACCTGTACTCAGTCGCAACTACTTACCTGTTATTTAAATTTTATCAGAAGACCAAGGTCGCCACGATTATTTTTTATAGGTAAAAATATCGAAAACCTTTACACTCCACCTTAAATAAAAAGGGACAATTTAGCTGTCTGACCACACCCAATTAATAATTCAGAAAGATCCCGGAACGTTAGACGAATTTTGCAACACAGAAATGAGAAAGTGGTAATGACAAAATAACTTAGTCTAACACATTTTTGTGTTTAAATGACTACTTTTAATGTTCTCTTCCTTGAAAATAAAATTATGATCAATCGTAAACATGGTAATTGAATTATTGTATTATATTTATATCTGAAATAATTACCTTTACTGTTCTTAGTATAAACATGTTAATTGAATTATTATATTATATTTATATAAACTTATAAGTACAGCTCAGCCTGCTCATTCTCTCATAATATTTACAATACCTTATTTTTTGAAAATCCCATTTGTTTTAAAATTCGCACATATATATCGAGGCCTCGCCCGAACACGCGTTCTCGCTTCGTTATTTCCGGCACCTTACGTATTTCACTCGCTGACCACTGCACTGTTCTCGTTATATATCCATTACTTCCTCGGGTCCCGGTCGGTATGAAGACGTTATTACATTTGGTTATTCATACTTAAACAGTTCAACCCGACCGGGCCGCGTGGGACAACTAAGTCTGTATGTGAACCCTGTTGCAAGATAACGTAGACTGTGTCGCTTCTCTGGCAAGCGGGCGGAAGCTGTGGTTCACTGCCACCTGATTTCGTCGCCGTTCATAGCTGATTTGCTGTGGCTTATGAGCTATGACCATGATACATAATGTTTGTTTTAGTAGTGAGTGTTGACGATATTCGGCGCTGCTAGACTGACGTCACGCACAGGAGGCGGTCCTTAGCTCCGTTTCCTCCATCTCAGTCAAGGAGACTGCAACAATTCCGCTCTAGGCCATTTTTGATTTTTCTGAAGGAGCGTCACTCCAGCGCGCATACCCGAGTCGTTGCGTGCGTGCACCGTCACATTCACGCGCAGTTCTGAGAAATCGAGGGTGGTACAAATTCTTTGCCTGGTTTCGCAACTGATTACTACATTGCTGCTTTGTTTCAACACTGTTTTCTACACGTGGTCTGTTACAAAAGAATTAAAGTTTGCACAATAATTTTATGAAAATCCCGAAGTGACATAAATAAAAATACAAATACCCCATAACAGTAATAAATGAAATTACCCAATTTTGACACGTTACAAGAGGTTGTGGTTATGCTATGGCGGAGATGGTTAGTGTGCGGAATGTGAAACTTTATAAACCTCGTTCAAGGCCACATGCTAAGGACTTCAAAAGTTTGTTTCGGTTTGAAGAAGACAATGTTCAGTGGTTAGCAAATACGTTCTTAGGCGAATCTGTCGAATATCGAGGTGGTGCACTGACTTTATTACATAAAATGAAAATCTGTTTAAGACATCTTTCTGGTCCGGGATATCAAAAAGGCATCGGCGACGAGCTAGGGGTGGACCAAAGTACAGTCTCGCGAGCTGTGTCCAGTGTTGTTGATAGTGTAATTGCACAAGCAGATAAGTGGATTAAATTTCCGACTACCGAAAATGAAATAATTGAAGCAAAAACCCTGTGGCAAAGTAAATACCGTTTCCCAACGACGATTGGTGTAGTAGACTGTACTCATATAGGCATTGAAAAACCTAAGGTCCATGGAGACGAGTACGTTAATCGTAAAGGTAAAACTACACTAAACATACAGGCAACTTGAGACACGAGAGAAATCTTCACAAGCGTTGATGTAAGTTGGCCTGGGCCAGTCCATGATGCTAGTATATGGAAAAACTCACTAGTTAGAGAAACTGTATCCAGAACACAAAACAGTAATTATTGCTGACGATGGATACGGAATTGAGCCATGGCTAATGACACCATATAACGACCCTGACGATGCTGCAAAAGTCACCTATAATACACTACTAACAAAGGAAAGGGTAATAATAGAGCATTGTTTTGGACAGCTGAAACGGCGATTCCCAATTTTAAAGTATGTTTGCAGAATAAAATTGGAAAATATTCCAAAAATTGTGGTTGCATGTGTCATCCTACACAACATTGCTAAACTTTTAAATGATGGAGATTTTGAAGACCTAGAAGAGGAATCTGTCGAAGATGTAAATGGCCCTTTCACTGAGAATATCGTCGAGGGTGTTGTTGCTATTCGCCGTGCGGGTCAAAGAGTAAGAGACCACCTGGCTGTTATAATAAACAACTTTTAATGAAAAGATTTTAATTTTCAACATATTTTTCATTATTTTGATTTTACAATTACATCTGTAATACCTGCTTTGTAATACCTCGTATAAATGATACTGCTGGTAACAAAAAACATGAGCAAAAATATGAACATTGCTAAATTGTAATTAGCCTACATGTTATAATAAGTATCATTTCCATGTTTAACTATGTTATCTGAATTACACATTTTCTGTTGTAAATATTTTAATTTTCTTTTAAAATACTGTTCTTGGACTTCTGCGGTTTTCAACAGTTGATTTTCATGTCTCGATATGAACGATTTGTTGACATCTTTTACTCGTCGGTCGAAGGATTTGCTTGTAAGTAAAAGTAAATAATTATACATATCAAACGAAGGATTTGCTTTTACCTCTACATTTTCCTTAAAGCATTTGCTTTTACTTATACCTTTTCCTTTTCAGCAAATCCTTTTTTTTATGCATATGGCCCAATGATGTATAGTTCTTTAAAAGTCCTACTGATAAAAACCATACTGTGTAGTAGCTGAGTTAGTCACAGATAATAATAGCAGTGACCACCGACAGTTCAGTTATTTAGCCAGACGTGTTGTAGAAATAATTAACAATATATCTTTAGATATATAATCATATTGTTATAATATATATTGTTATTGAAGTTTAAAAATTTAATTTTGTTGGAATCTTTTTGTGTAATATTAAATATTGTTACGACGGTCTACTTGATTGTGACTGTACAAACAATTTTTTTTTTAATAAATTTATACTGCCAGACTCTTACCTTGCGATGTTTCTCTCGTAGCTTACCTTTTCATACACCATCAGAAGTTCAGGGCCGCCAACATATTTTTTAAAGTTGAAATATGTAAACTTTTATTACTCTTCCCGTTAATTAACCCTTTAATAATTTCAAAGCAATCTAACTCCCCTTAAAACAGAAGACTTCCAGTGTCATGAGACGAATTTGTGTGGACACAGAATATAGGAGAAGGTTAATGGTGAAATTAAATATTCTAACACATTGTTGTGCTGACTAAATCAATTATTTTGTTTTATTCAAAAGAAACTTACTTCTCTTTTACTAACATTACTTTCACCTCCACATACTATGCACTTTCTTTTAACACGCTATTCCCTTTTTATAACATCAAAATCATAAAATCTGAGATAACAATGGCTTAATTAATATCAACATTAAAAATGGCTAATTACTATAAAACTATTCTTGACCAACCAGTACAGTACTTTTAATATTTTTGTATTCTCACACACACACCCACTTTCATTCTCATTATATTTTTTAAAATTCCCCTTTTTATTAATAGAGCTCTTTCTTTTCTACCATCGTTTAATTCTCGTTTCATTAAATTTAAAATAGTTACTTTCCTGTTTTGCGCATTACTGCTGTGGCCGTCTACACATGGTTGCAACACTACCATTAATTCGGTTTTGGTCACTTTATGCCTGAAATCTTGGTTATACTGTTATATTCCGAAAAACTGCTGGTGATTATTCACTGTGACATTTAAACTGTTATATTAAGTTTATTTACATAATTTAATTGTCGGCGGACTGTATATTGGCTCGCGAGCACTGATATAGAGAACCGCGCGGTTCGAAGGATCTTAGTCGACTGTAGCATCTGTAACGTTGTAGTTACGGTCGTTTCTGTTAAACGACGTGTATGTATATTGTGTGTTCGCCTCACACTGGTGTCGTTACATCAATCCTTGCGCTAACGAAGTCCGTAGCGATGTTTTAATTACCAGTACAACGCAGTAGTAACCTTACCTGTTATTAAATAGGGTTTTGTGAATCCCGGGTAGCGCCAAATTGTTTATTGAAAACAATTAAACTTATTAAATAATGTATTAACAAAGGTGTTCTCAGCGATGACGGCCGGGGCATTCAAATCTATTCCTGCCTGTTCGACCTCCTGAATCGAGCAGGTAGTTTGTCGAATTGCAGCGTGAGCGCTGGCCGTCAAATCTAGTTGTTCGTTAACAAGCACAAATTATACAAAACACTCCCTATGAAATAAAAACAATGGTTACACTCTGTACTAGTTACTTTAATTATTGATTTGTAATGTTTCAGTCTGACAAGAAAATTATACTGGTTTATTAATAAATTTGCACCGACATTAGTTATGAAACAATTTCTCTCAGGTTGACGAAATCGATTTTGTAACGAGATATTCAGTCCAGTATGGCTGTCGTTTTGTTAGTTTACAATTGTACTCGTTCAAAATCTGGAGTTCTTTTGATTACAAGACGAATATTAATTATGATTACAATAAAAAGTACATTACCTTACAAAAAAATAAAATGACCCAAAATTGACACGCTACAATACCCCCTCGATGAGAATTCTGCTGTTCACAACAGAAGAAATCTCATCGATAAACCCCGAAGAGGACCGGTGAGGAACTGGTGCCAACAACCCCCTTGTTCTTACGACTCATGGGTACACTACCCCCCTGGCTTGGCGACTATGGACTCATCTGAACGATATCACTGGACTTCTCCGTAAGAGATCCCAACACCGAGAAATCGAACAGACTCGTACCACGGCGCACCTCACCTTCTAACATGCTACCCCCAAATATCCTCAAACCCTGGCTTAAATTATGCCAGATCCTCCACCGACATGTTTCCCCTTGTATGCAAGCTGGGCTGCCTTTAGCAGATACTGGGCTCACGCACACTCACATTACATGTTGACATAATACATTGTAAAATTGAAAAATCTTTTAAAAATTATGAAAAATTCAAAAAAATTCAAAATTCAAAATAATATACTCAAAAAAAATTCTCTTCCTGGTTTTCTGTTTTCTACTTAAAATGCATTAATTTAAACCTTTCTCCTAATCTAAACACATCCTTAATCTAACATGTAATCACTTATAATCTAACAGTACAATGCCATAGAATCAATCAATAAAATAAACATGTTAAGTTCACACATAATAAAATAATCATTACCTAAAATATTCATTCGCTGGCAGGCGAAAAATCCAGAATTTTTTTTTTTTTTTTTCAAAAAATTAAAATTTCCAAATTAAAAAAAAAATATTAATTTTATTTAAATGTTTACTTTATATGCAGAAATTATTTAAAATTTGGTTTAAATTGATTAAATAAACAAACTGAATTGACTTCCTACTGTACAAACTTAGTATGTGTATGACCTCATCAGCTGATCGAAACTAGGTCAAGTCCAAGACCCTTGACCTACATATGTTATGTACACTTTCTGAAAATACATACATCTGTAATAATCTAATTTGAAACACAAAACAATAAAATAAAACATTTAAAACAAACACAATATTAATATAAATAATGAACAAGTTGACCTTTAAATTATTCATAATAAACATTTCTTAATTTTACATTATCAAATTCTCTCAAAGTTTTGTCACTGGTTTAAAAAATAAAAAATTTTATATTTTTATTATAAATCTCTCTCTTTATTAATAATCTTACTCTAATCTACTGTGGGTGATGTAAATTATTTATTCTCATTTAATTTACTCTTTGATCTGTATACACATATAATCTTTCTCCCCCTGACTCTAACCACTAACAACTTCAACTCCCAGGACACCCATCTCTATCAAAATATCTATCCCAAAACACTCTAAACACAACTTACCATTGAAATCAAATCGCCACCTTCTCTACATATATAAAAAAAATACTCTCTAACCCTTTGTACATAGGATACGTGTTTCCCCGCCCCCAAAAACTCAATTCCCTTATTTGGCCCCTGGATTCCACCTAAGGCGGCCCCTCCTCACTAAAATCGATATCAATTCCCGTCCCAACATATCATTAAGTTGCGAACTCCTCCAATACACTACCCCCTAATACAAAATTGCCATCCCCAAAAATCTCAATCTCATTACCTTACTACAAATACAACAAAATAACATCATTAATTATAAACAACAATATATCACTCAAAATTCTACAATTATTCTCCATTACTCCTGTGTCAACATCAATACTTCTCAAAATTCTATAACATTACATTAATTCAAAACAACATTACATTATATCATCTCTACCATCTCTTTGACTTCAACTTGGACAGATCTATGTGTCCCAAAAAATATTCATCACCCAAAAACTATCTTTTGTTAACTTGCATAAATTATTACTGTACTTCTCACTTTATCAAATTATTTTTTATCATTACTTTAAAACATCTGTAATACATTAAAACATTACCTTGAACATCAATTACTTATAACATTTACAAACCAATATACCAGTGACCTGTTATTGCTATCAGCTGATCCTACTAACACAATGAAAATACATCTCATAATTGAACAATTATATGAAATATATCTTTATCAATACTCACTTCTCCCTCATTGTTTCCCCTTTTTCTGATTCTAATCATTTTGTGTTACTTGCCTGCCAGACGTTTAATTATTGGCTTAGTCTAAAGTATACATATATAATGAAAACACGTATTATCATCAACCTTATATCTAACGTACAGCGATAAAATAACACACTTAAAATTATAGCATGAACACCTTGTATTGAGTGTCTGAGCACTAGTTATTTAACAGAGCACAAGCAGTTTTATTTGATCAAAATTTGAATAAAAAAATTTTTATGTTATAAAATTTACATTCGTGGCTCATCTGAGCCACCTCCCAGCCACACACACTATTTCAAATTATGGAGGACTGTCTCGCCCTTGCGGTTCGACAAAGACTGTATATTTTGGAGCAGGCTTACCTCTCTGTGTCTTTGCTTCCGCTATTACATTTAAACATTCTCGAATATCAACATATTCTTGTTACATAATTACTCGCCCTTACTGCGGGTCTACCACCTGTCTTTGCTACCCCCAAGCGGGCAGAGTGGCAGCCGCTGTTTCATAGTTCCGGGAGATTTCCCCTAATTGTCTCCCCCCATTGAATTTCTAATATATACCAATTTCAAGTCAGCTATGGTCAAGGGACTTGATATGACCATAGCTGGCCGCTAGCCAAATCCACGATTAGTGCTGGTAAGGCAGTAATCGCCCCAAAAGGCGGGGAAATCTAAACTTGCATTTCACTGCCTGTTACATTCTTTACTAGTATGTGCGACACGGTCGTTTAGCAGTGTGTAAAATTTTAATTTACACGGAAAAAGGTGTGCCGCACATTTTCGCCATTTCGGCCTCCGATGGGGGTAACACTCCCTGCTACCTCCAACCCATTTCGCTATCTACGGGAGCACAGGCCACCCCCACAATAGCACCTTAATAGCTAACTAACTTTTTATATACATTAAATAAATATAATCTTTTCATCAACAAACATTTAACCCATTCATAACCTTTTACCATTTGACTTTCTTAAAATTTTTTAAAATTTTATTAATAATGAATATACAGTAGAACTTGGCTAATTCGAAGCTGAAGGGACCAGTAAAAAATTCGAATTATCCAAAAATTCGAATTAGGAAAACTTTTAATAATGGTAGAAAAATCAAATCAAAAACCGAAATTCAGTAAAGCAATATGTTATTTTGTTAAACAATTTCCTTATACATATGTACTACAAACGTATAAACACGTTTCAGTACAAAATATAGCATTTACAGTTTTTTAAAAAAGCTAGAAACTTTTGATTCCATTTTGCAGTTAATACACTGAGTTGTAGTAAACTCTTCAAGTTTATTAAGTGCTTTGAAAATAGCGTCACTTTCGTTCTGCTGTCCTTCAACGAACCGTCTCAAGTCTTGAATGTAATTTGATGCCTGTGAAGCCGTTGGAATCGGTATCTCTGGAAGTTCTAGCTGGTCCCCTTCTTCATCTGAAGATGTACCATCATTTCTTTTGTTCATAACATCAGCCACGATCTCCGCATCTGTCTGTTCACCGCACACCGCCAAATCTTCATCCATGTTTACAGAGTCTTCGTAACGAATGCCTGCGTCATGTCCAACATCTTCCCAGTTATCCGCAGTGGGTACGACTTCTCTAGCAGCTTTATTCTCCTCTTCACCTTCAGTGTGGCAGAAACCACCTTTATGAAAGCAATTAGCAATTGTTTTTTGCGTAACTTGGTCCCAAGCACTGTTGCACATGCGGGCAGCTTGAAGGATGTTAATCTTGATATTTTCGTGCTCATCTAAATAAGCACCTGACAGAATGTTTTGGACCACAAGCCGTCTGTAAAAATGCTTAAAATTTTTTATTACAACTTGGTCCGTAGGTTGAACTACTGAAGTCATGTTTGGAGGGAAAAACACAACCTTTACATTTTCCATCACAGGAATAGTGTTGTGCGCTGTACAGTTGTCAGTAAACAAGACGATTCTTCTGTTTTGATTCCGAAATTTCCTGTTGATTTTCAAAAGCCATCTTTCGAAAATTTCACCTGTCATCCAAGCTTTATTGTTTGATTCATATTCAACTGGTTTCGTTTTTACATTTTTGAAACAACGTGGGTTGGCTGACTTCCCTATCATTAGCAAAGGTAGTTTTTCCGAGCCATCCATGTTTGCTCCGAATAAAAGTGTTATGCGCTCCTTGCTGTGTTTGCCGCCACTACAACTTTCTCCTTTAAAAGCAAGTGTTTTGTCGGGGGTGCATTTGAAGAATAAGCCCGTCTCGTCTACGTTAAAAATGTCTTTAGCATCTCTATCAGAAATCATTTGCAACAAATCGTCTTTCCATGAATTTGCAGCTTCAACGTCAACAGATCCACTTTCCCCACAAGCAGTTTTGAAAGACATGCCATTCCTTTCTTTAAAACCATCGAGCCAACCAGTGCTGGCCTTAAAATCATTTTTCCCTAAGCTAGATGGGAATTTCTCAGCTTTGGCTCTGACGAGGGGCCCACTGACTGGAATTTTTTTGTCCCTTGCTTGCTTAAACCACTTCACTACACATTCATCCACGTCAGAATTTTCTGGTCCACGCGCTCTTTTCCTATCTTTGTCGCTGGCTTTACACACACTATTCAAAATCTTCTCTTTATTTTTTAGATACGTTGACAGCGTATTTGGCGGTATCCCGAATTCCTTGGCAATTTCAGATTTCTTTTTTTGTCCCTTTTCCACTTCCCGTGTAACGGCAACTTTTTCGGCAAATGTCAATGATTTGTATTGGGTCCGTGTTGGTTTTGAAAGGGCCATGATGAACACAACACAATAAAACTGCACAATAAGCGTCACTAAAACACACCAGTCTGTATATACAGTACTGTATAAAGAAAGGAACGGTCTTTCACTACAGGACACAGCTCGCACAGTAGAAACTCAAAAAGACTTAACACTTCTACGAATGCAGGCAGACTGAATTGAAAGCAACAGTGAGGGTGGCTTACTGACGAGGCGTGGAACAAGGGACAATGGCGGACGGTACCGTTACACGAGCCAGTCATGTGTCATCACCAGATACTGACGGCAATTCCACGAATTTGACACACAGGACAAGCGTCTGTTCACAAAGGGCGATGCCTGCTTGTCTGTTTCCAGTCGTGTCTCTATTGTTACGTGGTCTAGCCCATATAGCAGGCGATTTTTTGTAGTTTGAGCAAAATTTTTATTTCGAATTAACCAAAAAAAGTTCGAATTACAGACGATGTTTTTGCATGGTTTTACATAGGATATTCAAGGGACCACGGTAAAAGTTCGAATTATCCACGAATTCGAATTATGCACGTTCGAATTAGCCAAGTTCTACTGTATATAATTTTTTCTTTATTATTAACATTTTTTAATTATCATACTTATTAAACACAATTATTTCAGATAATCTCACAATTGAATTAGAATCTTAGTTACCTGTAAACGTTTTTATTCTACATGATTCTCATTTTTATACTTACAGTTCAGTTAACATGGTATATACAAAACATAATCACTACACCACAATACTTCCACCTCACTTCTGTAACATTTAACACAAAATGTTAGTTTACATCAAATAATTTATCATCTATTACCAAATTTCCATCTCATAAAATAAATTAAATTCATTAAAAAAGTTTAATTAATTAACATTTAAACAAACAATCAAAATATTTAACAGGTATCAAATTGTTTTAATTAAATTAATTACTGAAAATATAAATTATGTAGTTATCGAAACAATTACCATTAGTCAATCACTGTTTTCAAAATCAATTCTGATATTTATTTAACTTGCAAATATTTCAATATTATTATTACAACAATCATCTTGCATACCCACATTATTTACTTAACATTCCATAATGCACACAAATAAATTCACTATATTTTATTTACAAACTCTTGTTATTAACTGTTCAGTTTTTTCCGCACTTCATTGTCCAAATTTGCCAGGTCAGGAACCATTAAATACAATGTTTATACTGTCTTTTATTGTTTTAATAGTTTACCCTCCATCGTCCCAGATAAGTCTTGTTTTTATATAACATCGTTCAATTTTATCACCACACAAATGACTGTTTTGTGTGTTGTAACCATACAAACTAAACTCGTTCATCATACCAAAATACTCATTACACCAGTCTACATTAGGTAATTTTGTTAAGTCTCCGTCATTAAATTCATTCACTATCGGGTTAATTATTTTTACCAAATCATTGTAATCATTGTTACTCAAATATATTTCTAAACTTTCCTTCCATTCATCGTACTTTCTATTTAAGTTATATAATTCTGTTTCTTTACTAACATACAATTCTCCACTTATATCTCTCTCATCACAATACCAAATCATACTTTCAACATCATTATTACAGACAGAGGGTACAACATTATACAACATCAATGAACAACTCAACTCTTCTATTAATACGGGACTCTCGCCCTTCAAAAACAACACTTGTGAATTCATTAAATACTCATCATAAACATTATAAACAATAAAGGGAAAATTTGCCCTCTGTCCCCACTCCACTACAACATTATTTTTCCTCTCTCTCTCTAACTCATACACACACATTAACATTTCATTATCACTACATTCCACCAACTCATCAGTACTCTCATTCTTTATTTTTACCGTATCAATCTCCGATACTAATTCTTCAAATACATTACTATTATTCTCACGATTTCCAACATTATTGTTGTCATTTATTAACTCTTTCTCTGGTATCATATTTTTACACTTGTCATTACAATTTTCATTTGTTTTATTTTTCTCTGGATTCATCACATGTACTCCCATTCTCTTCACACTCTGTTCTAATTTACATAAACTATTTTGTATTGTTTCATGGGTATTTTTACAACATTTATTCATTTCTTGAATCTCATATTTCAACTCATTAATATCCCTACTTTGTCTATCAAATTTATCATTCATTTTATTGTCACTAATATCAATTCTAGCATTTATCATGTTATATAATCGTGTTAACATCTCATCTGTATCAGATTTTTTACTTTGGACTGGCGTTAACTGACTTTCTGTTTTATCGTCAGTGAAACTGATTTCGTTATTATTACTTTTATTTTCTCTATTTGATTTTGGGGTCGTTTGGATCCCCGAATCATCTGTGTTATTTGATTCATTTATACTACTTGTGTTCAGAGTTTTGTCGCCTTGACCTACATTCGGCGTTGAATGTAATTCAAAACTATTCATAACAGCTGATTCATTTAATTCAGCTATTTCGCTTATCACAGTCGAGTCGGACAAATCGACTCCGTTCTCTGCTGTATTTTCAATTATTATTATTTTTAGGTATTTACTCTGTTTCTTATGTGAACAAATATTCTTTACTTATTTTGCGTAACTTTAGATAAGTACCTTTTGCGTATTTTCACTCAACCTCTAAATTACGCTTGTATCTCATTTGTAGGTATGGAATTTATATAATTAAATTCATCCCTGTTCGGGCGCCATTGTTATGTCCATTAATAAATGACATAATAATAATACAAAATAAACATGTGAACATGGCTTCAGGGTTGCGTCATACGTACTTTTGGATACAGGCGTAATTTCTTAAGGTTGTGTGAATAATTTGCACAACACATTTGTATGAAGAGAATTGAGATTTTAATTTTGATCAAGTCATTTAAATTTACATATAAAAACAGATGTTATCCTGCTTTTTGCATCTTACTCGTAATAAAACTTATAACTATAGCTTACCTTATGTATCGTTTCTAATCACACAAAATACAATTACAAACACAGACACAAACAGCCCAGCATTGCTCACTCACACTCACAAACCCAAAAAATTTATTTATTTATCCCTTAGCATTTATATAATGATAGAATTCCCCTCACGCCGGCCACGCGGTCTTCGTGCGCACTCATTGTTCACGAATACTTCTATTATTGTCCAAAAAATAAATAAAACTCTTGGTTAAGGTCCAATCGACGGATTGACCGCGGTCACATGACAATTTGTTGTATTTACACCTTTTTTGCGGTTTAATTAAAAATTTTTGTGACGAGCCTACTTTGGCAGTCCCGGTACCGGGGAGTTCAGCTAGCAGACTGGGAAGCGTGCTTGATTGAGCTGGCGGAAATCCGCATTCATTGCCAACAGATTTTCGTCGTCGTATAATGCTGATTTGCTGTGGCTTATGAGTTTTATGCGTGACACATAGTCATTATATTTGCCACATGTGTAGCCGATATTTGCATGTGCCACACTGATGTCAGTAGTAGTGGGCGGGGTTTAACGGCGTTTCCTGTATTTAGCTGGTAGCTGCGACAAACTGTTTGCTCCAGCTCCATGTTCACAGCTTCGGTTGAGTTTTTCATGGCGTCACTCCAGCGCCCCGCCCGGCTATGCTAAGTGCGAGCGTGATCACACATATACAAAGTTCTTAGAATTTCGAAGGGGGCGCGAATTCCTTTGCCGCCTTACTCAACTGCAAACTGCGTTTCGCTTTGTTACACCACTGTTTCTCAATACGTGTTCTGTTATAATGAAATGAATCTTTGTCGTAATATGAAATTTCACAATGTTTAAATAAAGCTCCCGCACAAAACGAAATAAATAAAAATACCAATGCCCCATACTGTAAAAAAATAAAATGACCCAAAATTGACACGCTACAATTTCCTTTTAAAGATTGTTTTGATACCACATAAGGTTGTGTTCTACAAGATATTAACTTTTGTACAATTATGTTAACATTTGTTAATTACTTTTCTTTTTTAATTTAAGTCCTTATACTAACATTTTTCTTTTAGTAAGATTTACAAATTATCCTTGGTTGGTTATTCGCCTTGGATTTGTTAAATTCTTTGTTAATTTGTTACCATTTGTATTTATTTGTTTCTTACAGTTAGGCATTTCCTAGGCCTAAGTAGCCATTGCTTATATTTACTTATTTCCTACAAATTACATTTCATTTTAACCTAATGAGTTTTGTTTTGTTATTATAATTGGTTGTGTTATTTGTTGATACGTTTTGGATCTGTTTTTGTGTTATTTGTATGTTACTATTATTTTACACATCATGGATTGCTAATTATTTACCAACTGATTTTCTCGTTTTCTAAGTTCTGCATGTTTATTTAACTTGCCATTGCTAACAATATGGCTATTACTTACTATCTTTTATCACATAAAATATAACATCTAGGCCTATGGTCTGTACAATTCTTCCAGCCATATCCTATTCATAAATTTGATTAAACAATTATTATGTAGTGTTAGTTTACAATTCATTTCTTTTTATACTATTTTTTGGGTGTTAAACAACATCACACCTTTTGAACTGACTTAAATAATTATCCCTTATAACATGGGGTGTTTATTGATTTTGTTTTTAACTTCTTATTTTTTTTACATAATCTTCACTTTCCCTCCATGGTAACACTATCTGTTTCCTCTTTCATGGGATTCTCCCTTTTAACTACAATTGTATTCAATTAAACTTAACAATAAGATTCTTTTTTAATTAATACTGTTATCATCACTCTTCAGTGTTCATTGCTTCTTAATTAATTGTTTACATCCAATACTATTCTTAACAACATTCTTAATTACTAATATAGTTCACCATTAAACATTTAGTGTTTCTTATTGATTTACTAAGTGTTTTTTCGGTTGTTTCTGATATTATTTGTCTCTATTATAGTTAATTATTGGTTTTACACTGTTCTTCACTTAAATAATATATATGGGGTTTTAGTCTTAGTCATAGTCTGGTCGTATTTTCATGTTAATGATATTAATTATTAGACAGTATTACAAAATTTTTAGGATTACTTGGGTTCGATACCTCCTCATCCATTGTCCTTATTAGTTTCCCGTCCTCTCAACCGTATTTCTGGGTGTGTACACTCTTCCCGTCTGCTGATTTCCTCCTTCGTTTCTTGTATTCTCGGCTCGTCCTTCACTGTTTCTCTGCTGTGTGTTGTTGAATCTCTGCTGCATCCTCGGCTGATGACCGGGCCTCGCCTTCCTACATCTATAACAAAAATTACGGTCAGCATAATTTTCCCCGAGACACCCATCATATTTCCACATCGGATATCGTCTGCCTGGTTCTCTACAATTATGTGTATTACCCACGTTTTGTCCTCCCCTCGGTGCATAACTCCCTCCATTGCTTACATTGGGTTGTTGTGGACGTCTGCTGGCTTCCTGGTCCCTAATATTCTGAAACACATCTAACACTTTTTCTAATTCATTGATGTCACTTACCTCTCTCGTCATCAGCGTGATCTGTACCTCTCTCGGTAAGTGTTTGCTGACATGTCTCACAAATGACCGGAACGGCAACGGCGGTTCTAGGTACTTTGCTTCATTATATATTGTCACTAGCAAAATACCCGTGCTTCGCTACGGAGTTTCACGTTGTATGTAATGAAAATCTTATTTAATTAATAAAGTTCAATTAAAGTAGGTTTCTTATAAATAAATAATTAAAACCTCTTATGTATTTTATTTAAAATAAACATTAAACATTTTTGTTATATGAAGTTGTGTTGAGTATGAAAACATTTCAGATTTTTCTTCAATTTATGAACTTGTAATGAAGAACTAATCATCGGATCCTTAAAGAACTTCTTTGTACACAAAGTTTTTAGTTTTTCCTTCTGGCTGAAGAATAACCAGACTGTCAGGAGTGCTAACTCTTGAACAGGCAACGTACAACTGGCCATGAGAGAAACAGTCTTCCCTCAGATCTACGCCAGCCATTTTCAAAGACTGTCCTTGAGCTTTGTTGATTGTCATTGCAAAACAGACTTTGATGGGAAATTGTAGTCTTTTAAACTGAAAATGGTAGTCTGACGGGATCAAAGGAATGCGAGGTATGAAAACTGAATATAGTTGCCTCAACAACGCGCGAGGTTCGTTATTTGTGTATTAAATAATGACTAATTATTTTATTTTATTTTAATTATTTATTTTAAAAGTTCCACGTAAACAATATTTTTGGTTTTTTTTTCTGGCTGGAGCATAACTAAGCCGTTAGGTGAGGTAACCCTGGAACACGCCACATATAACTGGCCATGTGAAAAACAATCATTCCTGAGATCAACACCAACTATTTTTAATGTTTGACCTTGCGCTTTATTAATTGTCATTGCGTAACATAACTTAACTGGATATTGCAAACGTTTAAATTCAAATTGGTAATCCGAAGGTATCAAAGGAATTCGCGGAATGAAAACCGTTTCTCCTTGATAAATACCAGTAAAAATGGTGGCTTCGATTACGTGTTTATGTAAAGCCTTCACCTGTAGCCTAGTGCCGTTGCATAGTTTCGGAGGGTTGAGATTGCGCAATAAAATAATTGGAGCGCCAACTTTGAGGTACAATATGTGAGGCGGTATTCCTGGTGGGTGGAGGGTGTTAAGGAACTCTACGGGATAATTTACAGCATCATCGACCTGCAGTACAGTGTCCACGGATTCATATTTTACCTCAGCAGTGAGCAACTTTTTAAGTAAAATGTTGTTGATGCTGTTGGCGTCATCGTTTCTTGCAGTAAGAATTGCTCTTTCTCGCAGCCATGATGCACAATTTTCTTCAGTTTGGTGAACGTTAGGGTAAATTCTATCAGTTAAACTGTTCAGATCTACCACGACATCTCCCATATTATTAGGAATGTTTATTTTACCTTCCTCCTCCGAAACATGTCCATTACCTATATCGAGCAACAATTTAGAGAACTGTTTTGCCCTTGAATCATGTTGGACGCGCATATTGACTCTCAATGTCAGAATATTAACTTTCGGGCATAGAAATGAAGACTTTAAGCAGGCTTTCACTTCGTCTGCACGTGTCCCTCGCGGTACAACAGGCAATGTTTGTCTGAAGTCACCTGCTAACAAAATTGTTACTCCACCCATCAATCGGTTGCAACTTCGAATGTCTTGGAGCGTTCTATCTAAAGCCTCAATACATTTTTTGTGAGCCATTGTGCACTCGTCCCAAACTATAATTTTGGCTTTTTGAAGCACTTCCGCCATGTCACTCTGTTTAGATATATTACACAATGGAGTTTCGGAATAATTTAGATTCGAAGGTAATCTGAAAGCAGAGTGAGCAGTTTTGCCTCCATCGATTAAAGTAGCTGCAATTCCTGAGGAAGCTACTGCAATGGCAACATTTCTCCGACTTCTAATAGTAGCCAACAACAAATTAATTAAAAACGTTTTGCCAGTTCCACCTGGGGCATCCAGAAAGAACAACTTGCCAGATTCAGTAGTAACGCTGTTCATTATATCTTCGTAGACTTTCTTCTGGTCGTCATTTAATTTCGGAAGATTTGCTGCCACTTCTTTGTTGAGATGAACGGTGTCGTAAGATATTTCACTATGGTATATTCGGTTGCTGACAACAGGTTCCTGCTCTCATGAAGGTGACGGTAGTCCAAATTGCGTGAGTGTTTTTCCTGACATAGATATGACAATATCCTCAATAAGAATGAGACATCGGTTAAAAACATAGTCTTGTACCAGTTGTACATTACCGCGCTCTCTCTCAATTTGCCTCTTAATGTCCTCTGCAAGACTACCACGGTGTTTCTTCCACAGATTCTCTGGATCACCAACTTGACAGAAAACCAATATTACGGCGAATAGGTCACGAATTCTATTAGGAGAGTGAAACAATGAGGCTTCCTCCAACGTGTGGTCCCAGTTCGCATCATCTTCTAGCAAGCCAAGTGATTTGCATGCCGAATGAAACGTCGGATGAACAATTCCTGCAACAGTTTTAAGAGTAGTGAAGGACGTGGGGCCACGGACTTCGTGCAAGAGCAGACGTAGGTAGTAGCACTCGGAGTTGTTGGGATGTACAGTGTAAACTCGACCTAATACTGTATCTTTCTTCACACCTGGATAACCTGTCACAGGTTGCCCTTGCTTCCTGCGATGAAATTTTTGGTTTTTCCAAATGTAGTAAGCTGGAACCTCACAATACAAAAGCGTCCTTGCGAAAGCATCGACTTGGCACAGCTCGAAAAAGCCGAGGAGAGTGGTATTTGAAGGATTAATTATTTTATCAACAACGTTGCGTTCTGTGAAATAAACTCTTTGGCCATTTTCAAGGTGCACTGCCAGCTGCACAATAGGAGGGTACCTTTCATGTATAGAGAAGCAGAAAATACGCCAAGCCGCCTCAGAGCTACTTATGTAACGTCCTGTCTTGTACCTGGTCACTTCATCTAGATCTCCAACTTTAAAAGTTGCTTGGTCAGAACCTTTGTTTACATACTTGCAGATGTATTTTATTGATTTTACAGAATTGCATAGTTCAACGTTTATATGGGCCGAGAAGATGCGAGACAGAACGGGACTATAAGGCACTACCCAACGATTCTCAAGATCAAGTCCACCAACTTTGGCAGTAAACCCACCGTCTGCCACAGACCTCCTACGATACTGAGGATAGCCGTCATCTCCTGTTTGTGTCTCCTTTAAGAGAGGTCGTGGGTATTTCTTTGAGCATGCACCATTCACCATGCACGGCGAGTTCCTGTTAAGAGTTCCACATGGGCCATGTATCATAGTTGTCTTAACAATCTCACGAAGGGCTGGATCTAACTCAGGATCTGGTATTTCTGTGCTTCTGACTTTGTCGATTGATTCTGGTCTTATTTTTTGTTCAAGCCACAGAAGAATATGAATGTGAGGGAGACCACGTTTCTGCCACTATACGGTGTACATTTGGCAGTGGACATTTCCAAATATACAACTTTTAGTGAGGAGCTTCATAATATTTTTAACCTTTAGATGGAAAACACGCGCTATCAGGTCATGTCGTCATGAGATTTTTGGCCTTGTTTCAAAAGCTCTACGATTTCTGTCCATTTCGGGTTGCAAGTAAACGTTATGAATAGATCTGGTCGCCCAAAATGGTGGACATACGTCATCGCGTCCTGAGTCCGTTCGTGCATATACCGAGCTCCTCCAGTAAAAGAGGACGGTAATACAACAATTTTGCCAAAATCTTTAATTTGTGTGTCAGCTCTTGACATAGCATCCTTTAAATGAACATACTCTTCGCTTCTTAGCTTTTTCTGATTGTTTCGTATCCAATTAAGTCGCTCCGTTTCTATTTTTGCGTACATGTCGACCAAATATTGATTGAGTAGGTTGCGAAATGACAGTATGTAGTTTTCTCCGCTGTCACGCTTCATTAATCTGTAGCCGTAGAAGTTAGCAGCAGACACGGTCTTTTTAAGAGGCGCATTAGTCTTTGGGTCACGTTGAGGGATATCAATTTGATAGCCATCTTCCCCGCGGCAAAACATCAGAGGGTATTGAAGTGCGTCATAAGCACGGTGTGTCTCACTGATTCGTACCACTCTGTTATTTCTGCTATGGAGAACGATGTCTCTCTTTTCAAACTCCTGACCTACAATCAGAACTGCGACCTCCTTACACTTTGGAGGGTTGAAACGCCCTTGGTGTTCCCCAAACGGCTTTCTATTTGCATTGATAATTACTTTGTAATCCTTTTGACCGTTAGGTACAGAGTCAATAGCGGCTTTAAAACCTAAAATATATTTATTATTTTCATGCAGTAACTTTTGCAATTGGTCAACCAGTTCTCGATTGACGCCAGAGTAAATTCCACAGCGAATGTTCCTCTCACTTTCATCATCACTGACAAAATATATTTGTAAAAATGAAGGTTCATGTTGAGGGGCAACCGTAATGCCCCCTATCTGGTGGTATACCTGGCCTTGTACTTTAAAAGTTGGCATAAAGTTACCCTCATTTACCTTTTTAGCTCCAAAAGATGTCATTTGAAAACATCCGTTGTATTTTCGTATGGAAGACAGAAAATGCTCGCCTTTTACATGCTGATTCGTCAAAAGACTGTGTAATGGTTCCGGGAAACGTTCAGTGGAATCGAGCTGCACTTTCCCGCCACTGCAACACATTCCATTAGGCTCTTCCCGCCATTTCAAAGCATGACACCAGGTACAGGGTAACCATATTCCGAGATCAACAATTTTGTCCTTGGAATAATCAATATTAGGATTGTATTAAAAACCAGACATATGTTTAATTTTCCAAGCCAGCAACCTCATTTCTGTTCTCTTTTTATTATACTTAGTTGCAGATGCCTGATTAACATGGGGATTATTAGTTGAATATTTTTTGACAGCCTTTCTATTGACCTCGGGATGATTCTTAGTGTATTTCTTAACAGCAACTCTATGGCTTTTGGGATTATTTTTTGTGTGTTTTTGAACAGCTTCCTTTACTTGTTTTTTTCTAATCACGTCCGTGAACCTTTTTCGACGCTTTTTTCCTCTTTTAGTGGTGAGTTGCGACTCAATAGCAGAAGAGGATGAATCTAGTTCACTATTTATTGTCTCAGAGATGGTCGGTGTATGCTGGAAATTATTGTTCTCATCGGTATTTGTCGTTTCAACCAACGGAATCAAAGCATCAAAATGTTCTCCGCTAAAAAATCCTGAGAATCGGATTCTTTTTATCTCCTGTTCTGCCTCTCCAAATGTTGCAATAAGTATACCGTCTTGGAACAGTTGAAACTCAAACGGAAATATTTCTCCAGCTGCTTTGAGTTCGCACGTAGTCCCATAGGTATACGGTCTAGACATTTCTGCAATGTACAGCCTCTTAGTACCGTAAGCAGCTCCATGACGATCCATACTGAAATATTTGAATCTCTGCCATTCGTTCGATACATGTCGTACAATGTCTGTTCGATTTTGAGCAGCCATTGACACGTCGCCGTGCACCAAATAAGCCAGAAACGAAAATAAACAGGCCCCATCTCCTGGTATTGTAATTACTCGGCATAGGATGTCTGACCCGTTTGCGGTTATAATTTCTTCGCCCATAATTTTTATGAAGTATACTATATCTGTAAACAAAAAGCTATTACAATATTGACATGATAGTAACTAATTGTTCTAGCTCTTGCTCGCCTCTTTGTTTGCATTAACTCCATAACTGCTAGAAAACATAAGAAATATGTAGATACCTACCTGAAAATTGTTAAATTACGCATAAAATGAATATTTACTAAACATATATGTCTGATAATTATGTGTGTCTTATTGTATTTGCATAATCTAAACCACACCCTTGGTGGAAACACGTGCTCAGTTTTTTCAAAGTACATTAGGCTTTTCGGGTCCAGAGTTGCGTTAAGCAGAAAGAGGCTGAGGTTGTTGGGTACAGAAATAACATAATACACCACATGAGGCTAACGAATTTGGTTTTATTTTGTTAAATATGTTGCAAATTGATACAAACCAACAATAATTACAATAATTATTAAGATTTCAAAATGGCGGCGATGGTATTCCGCACTTGACCTTGTTCAAGGTTAATTAAATATACTTTCTGATTTGATGTAAACTACTTCCTTTAGCCTTGTTATTACCATCATAAACAAAATCATAACTCTCTTTATATTTTAATAATAATAATTGTTAACCATTATCACAAACCAACGCCTCAGGTTATATTACGTTGATCAACATAGACATGCACTCTCACTTTCTCACTCTCTCACTTACTTTGACTTTACACATATTTGTGAAATTTGAGCTCATTTAGTAATTTTGAATTTAGATAATATTAATATAGGGCTTTCCTGAAAATGATGTGGTGTAGACTCCTCCTTAGTTGTTCATGGCGGTTGGCAGGTGTTCGGCCGGTTTTCGTGCTGTCATATTTCCCACTGATTCTAATTTAAATGCATTTTTGTTTAGTACACTGCTTCTACTAATAGTTATTGTTAACTTTTGATGCTGATTATATCATTTTTATGAAGTAAATGTTACATTTTCGGCAGAGAACTGCCCACTGTAAATGGCAAGCGTATGTGCTCGCTGACTGCTTTTGAAGAACTGTGGCGAGGCCGACACAATTATTATGTAAAACAGCGGTGTCTGACGTCATGGTGCATTGTTCTTTTCGCCAACGCCCGGTATAACACGTAATTGTTTTATGTCGTCATTGTTTGGTGGTGACGATTTGTTTCAGTGGGCCAATGAAAAGTTTGTATTGTCAATTTGTAGCGCCTAAACCACCATTACACTTGTTTAATTTCACTCGTACTCTGCTGACCTTGGATCGGCTCCCCTCCGGTGAATTTGCGTATCTACTGGGACTTGGGTACACTAACTTTGCCCTTGTTAATATGTATGAACCCAATAAAATTTACAATGACATTATGCCTCATACCATTATTCTGGTACAGGTAATTCTGTACTGTTACAAAATAATTGAGCACAACTGCAATTAAGTTGAATAAGAACATAAATAAAATATGTAGGTACCTTGAGACCCAGCGGCAGAATGTTTTTCATCTTTCTGCAACGGATTTTAAGAAAACCAAGTACTTTCTGCAAGCATTTCAGTAGTAACGTAGTTAAAATTGTTTGATGCAACGGCTCTCTCCGTTCTACTGTATATAAGTATTAAAATAATAATCCTTAAAATTTCAGGAGACAAAAATTGAGATATTTTTAGATTAGGTTTTCGGAAATATAAGGTCTATCAGGATTTATTTGAATAAATTTGAAAAATTACATTTAAATATATTGATATTATAGGATATTGATTTTAGGTTGATATAAAAAATCAGTCCAGAAATACACAACTTTTTTTAATAGGTACTGAAAACATGTAAATACACTTACTTCATTTGAAGTTTTCTTATATTTTAAAACATGGCAAGGATTTATTTAAGTCCTCTTGGACCCTTCTTATAACTTTGGATGTTACCATTTCAGACATTAATTTGCATTTTGAAACTGGCTTGAAATGGTTGTAGTACTGAGTCCCATACTTCTTGCAAAAAGCCAATTTTAAAAATTTCCTATTTCCTTTGTAACCAGCAGGAGGACCATTTATCATTATGAAAGCCAACATATCAGTAGTGCCAATTTGGTCATATGTGAGATCACTGGCTGCAGGGCGCTTAGTCATTATGTTGGTAATAACGTAACCCCAGCTTTCACATATGGCTTCTGAAACTGGAGTACTAAGCAAAAATTTCAACAACTTTATACCCAAAGGATATTCTTGTTGAAGATCTGTTACTGTCATTTTGAACAAATACTTGAAATCAAGAATATTTTCAGTAACTCTTGCAGAATTCAATTTCTCAGTCATCCAGAGCAACACTTGTTTATATTCAAAAAAAGTTTCCTTTTATCAATGGAAAGAAGAAATGGATATGAGCAAACACTGATCTTATCATAAAACTCTTGAAAAGACTGACAATTTTTCTCTGCTTTCTCGTTACTTACATTATTTCTTGGAAATATCAGAAAGTCCAAGTTGAACAAAAAATCTGCTATCTTAATAACTTTGATACAGTGATTACTGTCTTCATCAACATTCAGGTAAGTCTGGCATTGTTCCTTGAGTGACCCTAAAAACTTTAAAAACTCTAGCACATTTTACAATTTCACTGACTACTTCATTGCCAACTGAAGCAGACAAAGATCTTAAAATTTTGCTGCTCACAGGAACATCAGGCAAAGGGACACCTTTAAAGGTGCTACTATCCATAATAAATTCACTAGAGAGTTTTGTGTGTTTAAAGAAGCCCTCAGGCAATTCGTTGATCATTTGACATAAAGTGTCTCTGGAGAGTCTGGAATCAGCAGAAACAATATTTTCTACATGCCGAATCATAACTTCTAAATGTACTTGGATATTTTCCATAAACTGAACATACTGCCATGGTAAATGATAACTGGATTGAACTTCTTTTGATAAAGAAGACAAAATGGAGTAAGTGTCAGCAAGTAAAAGAATAATAAACATATTTGTTTTTGATAGCAGCTTATCTCTTAGGGCAAAAGATTCTGGGCACTTTTCTACAGCACACACAAAACTTCTGTAATCTCCAAGAAAAGTATTAAACACAGTTTCAGAATAGCTTGCGAATATCATGGTTTTAAATGCTTTTGGTTTGTAAAAATAGTCTTCGAATTCTTTTGATGACTGTAAAAGTAATTCATAATTCTTTCCTGTAGAAAACTCTTTCATAGCTTCATCAATGAGTGTGTGCCCCTTCTGAATTAGGTCAGGTACAGAAGAATGTTTTTCAGCTAGTTCAATTTTGTGCATCAAGTCCCAAGAAACATATATTTTCTAAAGCAAGCTCATCTCTTATGTGTTTTTCAACACCTAGTCGAATATACTGTCCATCAAATGCCATACCAACTAAATTATTTCTTAAAAATGATAAATCAAAGCCAAATTTTTTACATGTATTTAAAATACTTTGTGTCAAACCTTTTCCAGTAAAATCATGAACAAAGTTGTGCTCAAGATAAATACAGTTATACAAGTGTTCTGATGAAATGTCGAAAATCGGGACTCTCAAACCAACGATATGTCTAGATCTGTGGTTAATTGTTATTTTGTCAGCAAAAATACCAACAGGAAGATCATAATCTACGATGTAGGCTGCAATGTCCTTCATCAAAACAGAATGTACATGTGGTAGAAACAACCTGCAAAATTCTTTTGAATGATTGGAGACTCCTACAGAACTCGCACTGTTATGCAGTTCAGTAGTTATAGATTTGTATGACTTGTACGATGTATTTAATTTGTAAGTTAGGTAAGCAGCACTTGCACAATTAAGTGCATTTTCTTTCCCTTCTCTGTGTGATAATTCACCACTCAACTTTTTATTCTCAAGTACCCTAACACTTTCTTTGTGTTTATCAGAATAAGATGGCGCTTTAGGTCATATTTTAAATGGCGAAAAGAATCAGGCATTGCAGTATCACTAAAGCAATCACCATCATTGTAATTGTACTGCAAAATTGTACCACATGCAGAACACAAAATTCCAAAGTCTGACCTGACAAAGTAGTGAGCCCATTTATTCGTATCTGTTTTTATGCAAAAATTTATTTTTTTTAGAAATTTTACTGCAGCAAATTTTTTACGCGTTTTTCGTTAACGCGGTGGACGATCTTCCTGCAGGCCTCGTTTCCTTTCTGCGACAATGTCGCACTGTCGCCCGTTGTTCTGCTTTGGGGCTTGAGAAAACCAAGAACAACTAACTAAAGCATTGTTGTCAAAGAAAATGACACTATTGAAAATGTTATTACTTACTTACTTAAATACTATTGTTATTATTATTACAATAACTAATGACACTCACATATCACATTTATAATATTGAGTATATAGTAGGGATAATATCTGGCTTATGTCCTATGAAATTTTAATCACCTCAGTTTTACATAGGAATTAACCAAAATATTTGAATGAAGCTATTTTATTTCAAATTCATAAAGTTTATTTATTAACCGTTTAAGTTACTTAATTAAATAAAATTTTGTAAATAGATTTCTATTTTATTATTTACAACTATATACTAAAATGATGGGCCATAGAAAAACTTTATATAATGTTTACCACCAGCAGGTAAATAATAAAATTTCGAAAAACTTTGGATGCGATTTTTTTTATATAGGCCTAATATCAAGTGCCTTAATATCAATTTTCATGTTTGTAACTTTACAAACGACGATCCATTTAAACATCATCTCCTATTTTTCACCTTCAGGGGACAAATTTCCAAAAACTTTGAATGACTTAATTCAAAATTTGATCTTACAAAATTCCAACCCCTTTTTTACCCCTTTAATACCCATGCTTCGCTACGGAGTTTCACGTTGTACATAATGAAAATCTTATTTAATTAATAAAGTTCAATTAAAGTAGGTTTCGTATAAATAAATAATTAAAACCTCTTATATATTTTATTTAAAATAAACATTAAACATTTTTGTTATATGAAGTTGTGTTGAGTATGAAAACATTTAAGATTTTTCTTCAATTTATGAACTTGTAATGAACTAATCCTCGGATCATTAAGAATCATTAAAGAACTTCTTTGTACACAAAGTTTTTAGTTTTTCCTTCTGGGTGAAGAATAACCAGACTGTCAGGAGTGCTAACTCAACGTACAACTGGCCATGAGAGAAACAGTCTTCCCTCAGAAGGCTGTGGAGAGGTTCTGGTAGTTCTTTAATGAGAGGAAGGTGGACTTTTCTGTTGCTACAACATAACCCAGGACTTTCCTCTTTCCACTTTTTAGCATTACACCATTTACACTGTATAAAATCACCAATAGATAAAACCTTGTCATTGTTGTAGTCAGTATTACAGTCATATTTAAAGCCCGACAAAGATTTTATCTTCCAGGGAATAAGTGACCTCTTTTCATTGTATTTTCTCACCGCTTTCCATACACCACCTTTGATATCATAACCTATATCTTTATTTATAAGAACCGTGGACTCTGGCCCCGACGCCTTTCGTGGGATCCGACCTAAGACTCCCCGGGTTCCGTGGATGGACTCCCTGGAAGGCCCGTCGGACGATTCCTGCACTACTTCCTACGCGGGAGACTTCCACCGATGCTATGGTAACCAGAATCTATTCTATTGGGTTGCCATAGTAACCAGATCTAATAGATTTTTAAGACCCAAAGGACCCCCCAGAGGATCTTATCGAAAAAACACCTGTCCTATGTTGGTTCTCCCGTTGCGTAAAATATTTGTGCCAAGTTTGGTTGAAATCGGTCCAGTGGTTTAGGAGGAGATGTGGAAGACCCCAAAGGACCCCATCGAAAAAACACCTATCCTATGTTGGTTCTCCCGTTGCGTAAAATATTTGTGCCAAGGTTGGTTGAAATCGGTCCAGTGATTTAGGAGGAGATGTAGAAGACCCCAAAGAACCCCCCAAAGGACCCCATCGAAAAAAGCACCTCCCCTATGTTGGTTCTCCCGTCGTGTAAAATATTTGTGCCAAGTTTGGTTGAAATCGGTCCAGTGGTTTAGGAGATGTGGAACATACATACATAGATACATACATACAATGGGGGGGGGTTTGCCCCTTAGGATTGAAAGTTTTTAAAACCGTTTCTTAGTGAGCACCTAAGACCTATGATGAAGCTATGTTCAAAGTTTCATTGATATCCATTCAGTAGTTTGTGCTCTACGTTGATTCTATGTCAGTCAGTCAGGCAAACTCCCCCCCTTTTTCCCCCTTTAAAGGTCGAATTTCCAAAAATCCCTTCTTAGCGGATACCTACTCCCTATGAGGAATCTACCTGCCAAATTTCAAGTTTGTAGCATTTATACTTTCTGAGATTTCGTGATTAATCAGTGAGTGGTATTTCGCTTTTATATATATAGATTACATACATGGTTAGGTGGTTGTTTATTCTCCCAAAATTCCCCGTTCCCATTATTTTACTACGTAAAATTTCCTGGTCCTCTTCTGACCAATACTTGTTTCGGAATGCTAACTAAAATTTTTCGTAACTTCTCCACTCTGTATTATGTACTTCCGCCCATATTTTGGGATTACCCTTAAAACACTTCAAAATTTTTAGTAATTTAATCTCCCAATTACTACTATTAAATCGGTTAAATTCCCTCACCCTATTCAAAAATTGCATCGGGTGTACTCTACGGTGTCACAATTAAATTGTTCGAGTTCTGTGTCATCTTTTGCTTCGCGAGTATACAACACTCGCTCCGCAACACTATTTATATTTTGGCTTACGGCCACATGTAATTCATCTTTGATTTCTATAATATTCTGCTCTATCATGCTAAACTTGTTATCATATTTATTTGCATATTGAAGGTTATGTTTATTAATAACCCCCACACTTTCTTGTATTGATTGTTTACATGCACTTTCTACTTCCATTATTTTAAATATCACTATAATATTGACGACTCGGAACACTAAGTTTTTTATAAGTAAAAACGTAAAGTTTTACCTTACAGCATTACGTTTAAAAACGTAAGGTTTTTACTTATAAAAAACTTAGTGTTCCGAGTCGTCAATATTATAGTGATATTTAGTTAAGTAACGGACACGTCATGGACAACGAAATCCAAGAATCCATTATTTTAATTTCTACGTCATTATTATTTTCATTAATTTTATTTACACATTTATTTTCTATTTCTACACACTGCTCTTCAATTTGAGTTCTAATTTGGTCTGCCATCTGCTCATTTACATTACTGATTTTATTTTCCATATTTAGTGTGATTTCACAAATTTGTCTGTCAATTTTCTCATCTCTTTCATTAATTTTAACGTCTATACTCTTAACTGCATTACCTAATTTGGTACTTAAATCGTTACATTTGCTAACAAATATCTCATTAGTATTCTCAAAACGTTTATTAATTTTGTTAATTTGGTTTTTTAACTCATCAAATTTAATATTTTGTTCATTGAATCGACTATTCTGTTCATCTAATTTCTCATTGACACTACTTTTAATTTCTTGGATTTCGTTTTTCTGTTCATCGAATTTATTATTCATATCCGCTCTTAGTTCACTGAAATTACTATACATCATATTATACAATCGTGTTAACATATTGCCCTCATCGGACTTCTTATTTTGGTTGACTGAAATAGGTGTCGATTGATGTTCGACATCTTTCATTATTTTTGATTCGGTTAATTAGCTTTCTACATTACTGTCAGTGAAGCTGACTTCATCATTACTCTCACTCGTTTGAATTCCTGAGTCGCCTTTGTTGGCCGACTCAGGTGACATATTTTCATACATTAACTTATTTTTGGCTTCATCGCCTACAATTATATTACTTTCATTTTCGTTAGTAGCCATTATTTCTTCTTTATAAGATTTGTTAATTTACTCTAATTAATTTAATTCATCATAACACAATTTCAATCTTATATTCAATATTTTTTTATCTTGTATGTCTTAACTACGTATACTACATCGTTCAAGCTGTACTTAATTTACCCACTTTTACGTATTTTTTGTGTACCGTTACTCAACCTTGAATCAAACTTGCATTCATCTGTAGGTGTGGAATTTTAATTATTATTTAATTAGAACTCGTTCCAGTTCGTGGCGCCAATTGTGAAGTTAATTAATTCTTCATACATTAAATCCTAAAATTTATTTGTCTTCCACTTACCTTAGAATTTTCCTCTCAGCCCAGGGTCTGTCACACGAACGTTGAAATGCAAGTGTGATTATAAGGTTACATAACAAACGTACGCTACACTCATTTGTTGGATGGAATTCAACAATTTATTATATCATTACTTCATTTTAAATAAAATTTCAATTAACTCAACTTTTCTCTCCTTTTCCAACAGATAAAACATGCACATTTATTGAAACATTTTCTTATTCTAATATATAATTTATTAATCAAGGCGAACCCAGCTTGCCACACTCACATTCAGACAATTTTTAAAACCCCCACATTTACTGAAAATTAGGCCTTTATAAGAAAATATTTGAATGGAATACTGTTACTTGTTGCAGTAGCGTCCCCGCTGACCGCATGGCGCGTCCTGTAATATTCTCGCACTATGTCCAAATGGTTGATAGTTCACTTTTTTCTACACGCTCCCTTGATTTTACATCATCACATATTACTCTCAACTCTTTATACTGCTTTATAAACTCCGATACAAACTTGGTTAGTCGGCCGACTTAATAAAATGAAAATTTGCCCGGGCAGACAGTTTAGATGACCGCGCGCAGTCTGTGTTGGTAGTTGACTGCTGTTACATGAGGGCGGACGTCACTGTCTTTTCTGCTACCAAATTTCGTCGTTGTTCATAGCCTTCATGTGTCAAATTGTTACCAGTGGCACCGGGAACATGGTTTGTGAGTGCTCCCAAAGCGTTGACGAAATTTCACTGCCACTGGTTACGTCACAAAGATAGGCGGGATCTCGTCAAGACTTCCGTCGTCACCCGCTCGTATGACAAACGAATTTTACAAAATTAGCCATGTTGGTCTCGGCGTCGTTTGTGCGCCTCGCCGGTGTTCATGCGTTGCGTACATCACCCAGCACTACAGTTCTTAGAATTGTATTGCGTTGTCGCACACCGGACGCATTCCATTGTGGCTGGTTGTTAGCTACAAGGTTTTTTTTACTCTTCTCCCCAACGGAAAGCACAGGCATGTGCGCACTGGAATTCTGTGAATTTACTGTTGTTGACCACGCCGCATCCAACGCACTGAACCGTTTTATGGAGGTGACTCGCTGTTTTGGGCCCGTATAAATTGAAATAAACAGAATAAAATTACAACAAAATATAATACGCCTTTTTTGCCCCGTTACAACTTATATTCAACCTACTTATTTACGACAATTTTATATAAAACGCCGTTTACCACCACCTATCCTCTGTGCCCCAAATAGGTATCTTTCATATAATATTGTTATACAAAAATCCTGGCAGGGTCGCCATTTGTGACTGTACAAACAATTTTTTTTTTTAATAAATTTATACTGCCAGACTCTTACCTTGCGTTGTTTCTCTCATAGCTTACCTTTTCATACACCATCAGAAGTTCAGGGCCGCCAATATATTTTTTAAAGTTGAAATATGTAAACTTTTATTACTCTTCCCGTTAATTAACCCTTCAATAATTTCAAACCAATCTAACTCCCCTTAAAACAGAAGACTTCCAGTGTCGTGAGACGAATTTGTGTGGACACAGAATATAGGAGAAGGTTAATGGTGAAATTAAATATTCTAACACATTGTTGTGCTGACTAAATCAATTATTTTGTTTTATTCAAAAAAAAACTTACTTCTCTTTTACTAACATTACTTTCGCCTCCTCAAACTCTGCACTTTCTTTTAACACGCTATTCCCTTTTTATAACATCAAAATCATAAATCTGAGATTACAATGGCTTAATTAATATCAACATTAAAAATGGCTAATTACTATAAAACTATTCTTGACCAACCAGTACAGTACTTTTAATATTTTTGTATTCTCACACGCACACCCACTTTCATTCTCATTATATTTTTTAAAATTCCCCTTTTTATTAATAGAGCTCTTTCTTTTCTACCATCGTTTAATTCTCGTTTCATTAAATTTAAAATAGTTACTTTCCTGTTTTGCGCATCACCGCTGTGGCCATCTACACATGGTTGCAACATTACCGTTAATTCGCTTTTGTTCACTTTATGTCCGAAATCTTGGTTAAACTGTTATATTCCGAAAAACTGCTGTTGATTATTCACTGTGGCATTTAAACTGTTATATTAAGTTTATTTACATATTTTAATTGTCGGCCGACTGTATATTGGCTCGCGAGCACTGATATAGAGAACCGCGCGGTTCGAAGGATCTTAGTTGACTGTAGCGTCTCAAAATGGCTAAAAGCGTCTCGGTATTCACCTGCCTTGTTTCTCCACAGGAAGCAGGTCTCATTGTAGATTTGATTGGTTCATTCTATTAGCAGAAAAGGTCTCGCCTTTACCGGGTGGTGCACTTTGGGTTCGAGTATATATATATTTTTCCCATAACCTTTCTCGTCCTCTGAGCACATGTCGAATTTTACGTCGCAAAAGGCGACACACGTGCGCTCGTACGCACAAATACGCACCCTTCTGACAATTAACATTCCTGTGCTTTACCGTACCGGTTACGGAGCTATAGTCGGTGACCAAAAGTACACTCCGGGTGAATAAAAAGATTACTTCAAGGGTTGTCTACAGATGGTTAACATGAATTCTTTAAATTATAAACCCCCTTTCTTCTGCCCCGTTACATGATCGTCGTAGGTACAGAACAACGTGTGTTCTGTATTCGTTGGAAGACAGAATACAAGACACCAATTAAGTCACTAATAACCAGCTTTAATTTTCACAGTTAAACAGTTCGTAATTAAGAACACAGTCTCTTACAACAAATCAAATAAAAATTGTTCACACGCAATAAAATGTCAACTAATATAATTGTCAACTAACATTCTATTACAATTATCGCCTGATTATAATACAAGTTCACTATAGACAGACCATACACATAAGAACCTTCTATAACGTCTCTTCGTTATAACATCGGGAACCTGGTTAATTGGCTCAGGTCAATTAAACAGGCTGCCATATTCTTAACAAAATCAAGAATAACTGAAAATAAACAAATAAATATATATATATATATATATATATATATATATATATATATATATATAGGATCTAGAGAATTAAGGAAAATTGGCAGGGGTGTGTAGACTTATTCACTCATCTTTGATTGACCATGACATCTCTTTATTACTTACTGATATTAGCATCTTTACTTATGGTTATCAACATTTGTATTTCAATAGTTCACAAAATGATTTTATGTTTTGTTCCATTACAAGGGCCCTCAAGATATAGATGTACATCTGTTTAACTTTTCCACGGATCCGGGACTTGAAAAGGTATAGTAGTAATGGTCACATATCATATATTATCTTGAAGTGGTGCCATTAGAAGAATGGACTTATTTCCCTTTTTAAACAATAAGGCTTTACAGTTTAGAGCTATAACTCTTTTACTAAGAATAAAAATACAATTACTGTCAGTAATTAAAATGTCTTAATGGTGTTAATTTAATTGTCTTTTGTTGGATATAGTATTTAGTATTTCATAACCACGGAAGGCATGCCTCCGTGTCACCTGTGATATCCTCCAGCTCCTCGTTATTCCAGTCCTCGGTCCTCGGTTGCAGCATGTTTCATGTAGGTCAGGTATCTCTTGTTATCTTCGTATCCGGTGATGGTGTAGTCCTGAAGTCTTTTAGATCATTGTGGGTCCTGGTTCTCTGCTCTTTGCTAACTGGTAGTAATAGCTCGTTGATTTGAATGATTAACACAAAAGTTTATTCACCTGTATCCACTTCACATGATTGTTTATTTGTTGCACTTCATTTTATGGTCTTACCACAGTTTTAATTACATAAGTTTTATATTTTAAGATTTTTGTAGAGATGTCATAGGCACTCAATTTTCATTATTCTTTCTTACTCGTTTACTACATATTAATATGAATCGCGGTTCAACTATATTAACGCTACACTTTGTTTAATAGTATAAAGAATGCCTCTATGTCTTAACTGACGGATTAATCACTTTAGGAAACAAACTATTTTTAACGTTCCACATTACTGCTGTGCGCAGCTTACGGGTTGACCACTCCATTTCAAGTGGGCATCGTTTAGGGGCAGAATTGTAACCTCGCGTAGTTTTCTCTTCATCATAAAAGTAGTTCCACATTTATATGATATTTACGGTACTACTGTTTGACATTATAATTATCCAAAGCTACGCTTTACTTCAGAATTAATTATAGTATACTACTATGTTGTTGTTTAATTATTTATTTAATTTCAAATTTACAAATATTTTTAGTTTAGTTTATGGGCCGGTATGCAAGTTGATTCCGGTATTCGCATGTCGATGCATGGTAAATTATTAAAGGGTTTCTTTACTTTACACTCGCATTCCTTTTTGTCTATATACTCTCTTTATTAAATATTATTTTAAGTTATTTAAGGGATTTAAAATTAGTTTAAATGTGCGATTAAAAAATTTAATTTCTCTCCTTTTACATTTCCTATTTTAAAATCGTCACACTTCGGTCAGAAAGCTTTGCGCATCTTCCCCTCCGTCCGTTCAAACACTCACTCCCCCACCACCTGACTGACAGTTGTAGACTCACTCGCTCACATTACATTCAGTCACACACTGCTGTGGAGGGGTACCCCTCCACTGTACAGTGTTATGCGCCAAGTACAATGCTCAGAACACTTGGTTCCGCGCAGGCTCTTATGTCTGTGGTTTTACTATAATAACTGTGACGATTTAAAAGCAAATTTAAATAGCACAAATAAAAAAAAATAAATTTTGCTTTAAATACCGCGTGAAAAAATAATCCACCCTCCCCGCTGTACCTAAATACCTGTACTAACTTGTAAAAAGTCTAGTACGGACATGCAAATTATACTGTTATGAAGCGAATACTAATAATCCTTCTAATTTAATAAAAAGACGTGAGAATAATCAATAAAATACCTAACTAAATAAAGAAAGGTAGGATAATTAATAATAGTTAATTAGTGGAAAGATACTAATAATAAAAGTACGAACTACTTTTCTTTTGACTCGTGAACTGCGCCCCCGTCCCTACACACTGCCGCTAAATCAACACCAGTCAACTCAGAATATCCGACCAGTTAACAGCATTACAATGTGGCTGCAACGTGAACGTACATTTTATTTTAAACTATGTTACTGGAAGTTCGTGTTTTATGGTAAAATACTCGACAGGTGAAACTAAGTGCAACGTAAATCTGATTATGTAACTTATATGTAGATAATGAACCAAAGGAAAATAATAGTCGACACATCTCCTTGTAAATCAAAGTTTAAATTTTAAGGTATATTTCATACCATGTAGGAAGATAACATTAGTGTACATTAAACTAAAATGTGAGAAGTGAACTCGCACATCCACAAGAAGCAACGGCGTCAACATCACGAGCACCAGGTAGCAGAATTGTACCGTGATGACTGTGATCACCACTTAGAATCGACAATCTTAATGGAGAAACTCAACCTACTATGAAGATCATCCCGGAAAACAGACTGAAGAGGATCCGCAAGAGGACCAGCTGCAGATCACCGTTATACCCAGGTGACACAGAAAAGAACTTCTGTGCTTATTTTTTTTCTAACAACCAAAGTAAAAAACAGTACAAGTTTTGAAAAGACTCTGTCAAACCATATAAATCTTAACATAGTAATTTTGTATTTACTGTATATTAATCTAATCTATTAATCAATCTATTCTTCAAATAGTTTACATAATGTGGAAGTATTTTGAAATATTATGAAATTAGAAACCGGATCCGTGGTATTTAATGTAATCTAAAACAGTATAGCTTTGAACTCATCTGAGTAACACTTAGAGAATATAAGAGCTCTTGATATAGAATCTATCAAAAATTTTAAAACAAAAGAAAAAGGTAATAACCACTAAAGGTAGTATTAATCGAAACATTATTTTGAAGTAAAAATAAAGAGATGTTTCTGCTAAAACCAAAAGAGAGTAAGTAAGTTTGAGTAACCTTGCATGAATTCCTGTTCTTTATAGTTTCCTATATTGTTGGTAAATAACTAGTACTAACAACGGCAGCCAGTTCAATTGACAGAGGCCAATTGAACGGGTTCCCTGTGTTATGATGTCTTGGCAGGAGAGACATTATAAAATGCGCAACTCTGCTTTCTTATAAGATAATTGTGTACGTCGTGGCACATATAAAATGCACGACTCTGCTCTTGTGTACAAAAAAATAATAGACTTTGAAAGTGAAAAGGAAACATGTTATCATAAATATAGGGAACTGATCTCCATCGCACAAACCCTGCGAGATGAGAGATCCCCCGCGGTAATTTTAAGAACCACTCAAAGAATAGAACATCTGACGCGACGCATCAGCAATTTGTTGAATTGGCCCGGTGACCTAGTTACTCCACCGGACGCGCAAAAATTCGCGGAAGAAGCTTTACAACAATTACCCGAGATAATGCGCGAATTATGTAGAAGGTCCGAATCGTTTAGAATAGAAGAGATCGAAGAAGCAATGACTAAACTAAATATTTCCCCCATTCAATCTCCTACTCAAGAACAGCAACCAAGTGCTGTAAAATTTCAGTTTCTGCAGGAATCTACTCTTGAACCCATTAAGGATCGGTTAACAGATAGACAAGTAAATACCCTCCCCGTAAATGCCCCGCTACTTCAAAATGAACAAGAGAATATGACCCGTACTTAAGAGTTACCTCCTCTCTTGCAGACGAATCAAACTGCGGAAAAACCTGGAATGACGACTCAATTAAATCTCAATACCGAGTTTTATGCAAAAATAACTCACCCCGTAGAACGTATTTTATCCGAAATACCCATAACCGATGGGCTGAATATTACGAAACTCCTAGGCTTTATCAAGCACCTGTTAACAAATAAAGGATCAACGACAACTAAAAGACGACCAAATTTTACAAGTACTTTTACCCAAATGTAGATCTCCTTTGAAAGATCGTGTATTAGAGTCACTAAGATATCATCGCCCGGTAGAAGAACTACATACCTCTCTGATAAGACATTTCATCCCCACTGGTATCTACGAAGAATTAAAGCGGAATTCTGTACTTCGTGTACAAGGAGCGTACGAGAGACTAGCTCACTATATATCTGAAATAAGGGAATCGGCCTTATTGCTACAAGTCAACTGGAGTGAACAACAGCTAGTAGACACTATCTTAGTAGGACTATCTCCCGAGGAGCGATCCCGATTAGCACTTATGAAGAGACCTACCTCATTCACTGAACTGGAACTGTGTTGCATACATTCATCCAATGTCTGGTATTCAGATCAGAACAGACACGTGTTAATGTCCCAGACACAACGCCGGGATTCTTACCTACCTCTACCCATTGGGCCCGATACTCGAACCTACAGTGATAAGCGTTTCGTGAGAAATACTAAAACCCAGAGCTACCCCAATACAACAAACTCCCTACCAAATCCTCAACAGCATGCGAGCGATGCCCATAACGAGAGAAGATGTTATAACTGTGGAAAGTCCGGACACATTAGCAAGAATTGTAAACAAAAGCGGTATCAACAAAGAACTGATCAGTCAAAAAACGTGTGAAGCAGGAAGAACCAAAATCCTATGTCTTCCGCAGCATCAAAAGGAAAGGTATAAACACTGATCACCGTAAAATAAAAAAACAAATAAACCGACGTATACACCCGTACGTAACAAGATTTATTGACAAGTGCGACTCTATTAGTACATGCAAAACAAGTGTATGCCAATTACCCTATATACAGATTGACCTTGGAGCAACTAAAACCCTCGGTTTAATCGATTCGGGATCTACCCGTAGTCTTATCAGTCAACAGTTAGCCACTGTATTAGCTAAACATAACCTTATTAGACGTAGCCAAAACGTGAACATCAAGTGTGCTACCGCGAATAAGCAAACTATAATGATATCACGCAGTATTACTGTCAAATTAAAAATAAAGAATTTTACTTGGTATGTTCCACTACTAGTAGCTGAAGTATTAGGACAAAACTTAATACTAGGCGCCGATTTTTTAAGCAAGACTGGCTTAATTCTCAACGTATATGCTAAACAATATTTCTTTAGGTTTGATCACACTCGAAAATATCAGTTCGATTATGAGCTAAATAACAGCGAGAATTGCGAAACGTCTACTACTCATCTGGAGCATCATGAATCTAGTTTGAGTCATTTAAAAGGTAATGAGCTAAAAAGAATTCAAAAATTAATAAGAGAATTTTCTACTGTACTAACACCTAAGTTAGGATTGACCAATCTCATAGAATACAAAATAAATCTCAGCGACAACAAAGTAATACGTCTGCATCCATACAAATTATCACCGCCCAAGATGGAAATAAAATCAACAAACTTCTAGAACAACACGTCATAGAACCGTCAACTTCTCCATACTCTTACCTGCATTCCTAGTACCGAAAGGAATTGACAAACATAGACTAGTCGTGGATTATAGACAGCTGAATAAGAATATAGAATTTGAATCTATTCCACTGCTCGACATTCACAGCGCGTTTCACTATTTTACCAAAGCGAAAATTTTCACCATAATGGATCTCAACCAGGCTTTTCACCAACTCCCACTAGCTGAGGAATCAAAACATCTAAGTGCCTTTGCTGTCCCATTTAATCTATATCAATTTACTAGGGTACCATTCGGAATATCACAAGGAAGTTCAGTATGTAGCAGACTGTTAGAGAAAATATTCCATGACGTTAAATTTAAATTCGTAATCACTATCTTGACGACATAGTAGTATATAGTGAATCGATGGATCAGCACATTCATCACTTGCGTGAAGTATTATCAAGGTTAAAGAATGCTGGACTAACGGTAAACCCCAGTAAAGTTAATTTCGCAGTAAAACAATTCTCTTTCTTAGGTCATATAGTATCAGCTGAAGGTAAGGTTAGCATTGACCCAGAACGCACGCGCGCAATCCGAGAATTTTTACCACCTAGAGACACCAAAGGAATAGCTCGATTTTTAGGCATTATCAATTATTTTCACAAGTACATACCCCACCTAGCGGATATAGCAGCCCCTCTAAACGCGTTAAGGAAGAAAGGAATGAAATTCGAGTGGACTACTCGACACCAAGCCGCTTTTGAAACACTCAAAGAAAGCATAATATCACCACCTGTATTGCAGTTAGCAGATTTCAGTAAACCATTTGTAGTACAGACAGGCAGTTCTAGTGTAGCATTAGGAGCTGTAATATACCAAGAAATAGATAATACAAGACTACCAATCAGCTATGCATCACGTACTTTGACGGATCAAGAAAGGAAGTTCTCAGCCTATGAACTTGAATGTTTAGCTGTAGTGTTCGCCTTCGAAAAATTCAAACCATTTTTGGAACACAAGGAATTTCTACTAGAGACCGACAACCAAGCCTTATCGTGGTTGTTGAACCATCCAAAACAATTAGGTCTAATAGGAAGATGGGTGTTAAGGTTAAATTGCTACCAGTTTAAAGTACAACATATACGTGGTACTGAAAATGTAGTCGCCGATACTCTATCCCGCATGTTTCAACTACCCAATACCCTACCCGGAGAAGACAAGGTTGAAACCACTACCCGCAATACTCTAATAACAGAATTCCCACTAGCATTTAAGGATATAGCGCACCACCAACAACAAGATCCTTATTTGAGTAAAATAATAGAACAAATAGATAAAGGAAATTATTCTGACAAGTATACCTTGAGTAAACGAGTACTGTGTTATAAAAAGGCTAACGGAAAGTCATTAAGAATAATCGCCCCTGACATTATTAAACCCATGCTTATGGAATACTACCACTCATCCACAATTGGAGCTCATATGGGAATAAGAAAAACAATACATCAGATTCGCAAGGATTATCATTGGGAAAACATGAACAGCCAAATAACAAAATTCGTGAAACAATGTGAAATCTGTGCCCTGAGTAAGCCAGCGAGAAACGGTCAAATCGGGAAATTAATCTCAGAAATCCCCACTACACCTTTTTCAAAGATATACATAGATTTTTCTGGACCCTATCCCCGTTCTAAGTCAGGAAATACTATGCTATTAATTTGCGTGGACTCCTTCACTAAATTCGTATGGATGTATCCTATGAGACGTGCCTTAGCATCTACGACAATAAAGATTCTACAAGAAAGACTATTTAAAGACTTTGGTACACCAGTACACCTAGTATCTGACAATGGACCTCAGTTTAAATCCAAGGAATTTAATGACATGTGTGTCAAACTAGGAATAAATCACATTACAGTCACAGAGTACCGACCACAAGGGAACCTAGCTGATACTTGCGAAATCTAAAATCAGCCTTAATATCTTACCACGCTAAAGATCAGACAGCGTGGGATCAAAATCTATCATGGATACAATTTGCCTTCAATTCTGCCTACCATGAAGGACATAAATCAACACCATTTGATTTACTATACAAGTATAAACCGAACCACCCGTTAACAACCAAGTGGAAAATTCATGAATTACTACCTCACGAAATAAATGGGAGTAATATAAGGAAAATATGGAACGAAGCTTGTGCAAATTTGAGAGCGAATCTACAGAAATCGCGAAAATATCACGAGCTGAATAACAGGGAAATAAAGTACAAAGTAGGTGATTTAGTTACGTACAAAACTCACCCCACGAGTAGAGCCATTGATAGGACCACCTCCAAACTATTGTAACGGTACAGAATTGAGTGCTACCCCAGTTTATTTAAATCAGTTTGAATTTTCAATTGTCAGCTTCCACCTGTGAGGTGCCTCAGTGCAACACAATGTTAGCATAAACAACTGTCTAGACATCTTACGTAATAGCTTGCCAGCAGCAGTCTGTGTGTGTGAAACACAGTATGCAGTCTATCACCAGAGTTATCATCAGACAGCAGTGGAGAGCAGTGCATGTATAAGTAAAACTTTATACAGTGGCCTCGGAAATTTTGGTAGGCCAAAGCGATTACAGTAGCCTAGGCCTACCGAATCTTATTAAAAAGTGTGCAAAAGAGTAAAATGAAGAAAGAGATCGAGACAAAAACGAATACGTTAATTTGTGCAGTTAGAACAGTTTTGTGTGATGTGGCAAATGTGACAGTGAACTACGAGTGATAGGGTAACAACTGGACCACATGTCAGTTAAGTAACAACTACATACAAAAGTGACTCCATAACAATCTGATATCAGTAAAAGCTATACAAATTTAGATTTATAAAAGAATTAATGAGAATACTATAAAGGGGGTGAAAGTTATATATTTAAGGGGAGAAATCATGATTAGAAGTACTGGTTCCTATAAAATAATTAGTTGATAAAACTTGTGTTTGAACAAATTCATGTTTTTTAGCTGTAGGCTACTTAATAAAATAAAATCAAGTTTGTTTAGGGATATAAAAATGTGTTAAATTAAGTTATTACGCCATAACCATTTCCTATTCTGTGCTGAAAACCTCGCCTAACGTTCTTTGGGATTTTTCTGATATTTAAGGGTAGTTAGATAGCGGGATTTTTATAAGGGCAAGAGTGCAAAGGTTTCGATATTGAACCATAAAATATCGTGGCGACCTGGGTAATTTAATAAGGTAAGTTTAACGGGGACGATGACGGTAAGTAAAATTCTGGCAGCGGTGAGTATTATGATGAGTGTAGTATTTTAAAAAGGTAAGAAGTCAGTACCTTTACAGTGGCGACTCACTGCCAGGATGTTCGTATAAATATTATATGAACTAGACCTGTTTTGAGGCACAGAAAATAGGTTGTGGTAATGGCGTAGATGTGAATATTTATTGTAGTTTTTATAAAAGGGGTTGTTTGGGAGTGAGGGCAATTGTGTAGTTTACTGAGTATACATTTACAAGTATATATTTACTAAAAAAAAAAAATGGAGAGTAACAGTGACAAAGTCAACAGCATTGACTTGACCAGTACAAGTACAGATAGTCAAGTAAATATGATAATAACCGAAACGGTAGTAAACAAAATAAGCTTGACCGAGTCAGTGATATTGAATGATGTTGCGAGTCAATCGACGCCGGTTCAGACTAAAAAAGATGATAGTTATAAAATGTTTGAAAGATTACAAGCAATGTTAGAGGTAAACTTTAACGCCATAAATAGTCATTTTGACATGAATGAGACTAAATTTAATAAACGCTTTGACAAATGATGCTAAATTTGAACAATACAAAGAACAGAATATGAAATTTGAAAATAGCATAAACGTAAAGCTTGATGAATTAAATAATTCATTGTGTAGTATTGAAAGCAAAATAAATGAAATATGTAGTGAAACAAAAAGAGAGTGTGTGTGTGTGGTAGACAATAAAACAGACATAAATAAAGCGGGTAATAAATTTGAAAATGGGGTATCAAAAAGTGATACAGTAGTTAGTAGTAGTGATATTGAGAATAGAAATGTAGTTGAGGTTAGAGTATTTAGTGATCATAATGAAAGGGAGTATAGAGGTAGTTTAAATGTAGAGTATAAAAACAGGGCAAACTTTTCTTGTAGTATATATATGAAGTAAAAGCTTCACCAGTGTTGTTGGAGGACAAGAGTTCCTCGATAGTTTTTGTAGAAGACAAAAGGTCTTCAAAATGTCAAATAAGTTGTTTATGTTTATCTGGTAGGGCCAGATGGTGTGTAAATAATAAAGTGGTATTGCCCTCTGTATGGAATGAGAATGTGAAATGTTGTGAGAAGTATTGTGATGAAAGTGATCATGAGAGAGAGAAAGAGTTAAGTGTTTCAAGTTAAACAGAAGTTATAAAGAGTTGATAGAGAATTTGAATATTATGGTAAATAATGTAGATTTACCTTGTATTGTAGTAAACAAAGCGTATATTGATGATAAATATTTATCTGTTGGGAGAAGTAGTGTACTGGTAGTAGCAGATAATTGTGATGATGTAACTTACCCGGGTGTAACAACAAATACTTACGGAGACTTGACAAAAAATATTAATGTAAACATGATTTATGATAAGGTAATAATGGGGGGGTTACCCTACAAATTATTATGATGGTATATTGGAAAAATCAAAATTTTATGGTCACAACACAAAAGATAGCCATATGATGAATGTAAATAAAATTGAAAAATGCTATGTGAAGACAAGACTAATTTTTGACGATGTAGGCTGAATTAAAAAAATCAGTGAATGGACATTTTAAATACTTTAGTATATGGTTCTGACCTTGCTGATTTAGGTAATGAAGTATGGTAAATAATAAAATTCTGACGAACAGTTGTAAATAAATGTGTTGGTGTTAAATGTATTGTGTCAAGATTATATTGTGGGAATCTAGATTATAGCTTATGTAACAAAGTATGTTTGTAGTATGATATAATCATAATAATATTTTATGTTGTTAATTAACAATAATAATTAACAAAAGGTATTCAGCAAGTTTATTTTGAATTCTGTCTGTATTAAAAGTGTTTCAAATAATGTAATTAAAGTTAAACTGTTCTGGGTGGAGTTCAAATGAAGTTAATTTAAAAAAGTGAATTAAAATTATATTTGATCTGAATTGTAATAAACAGTAATTGATAAATATGTTAACACGAAAAGATTTATAGAAATTGAAAATTGAAGTAAGCACATGTGTCAGTATGTGTTGTAAGCAGAATGTTTAGACTGAGTGAGTGTTTATAAAAGTGTTCATAAAACAAGTCTTGCAGACAACTGTTAATGTAAACAGGTATGTGGTCTGTTGTGACTAATGTCTACAGTCATGCTGAGTTGACAACAACAAGATTGTTGTATTTTGATAAATCAGTGCCTTGAGCAAATTTTATTATGAAACAAGAAATGCAAGATGTGTTGAAGCCGACAACTGTGATATTATGCTGAATCATTGCCAGTAGTAAATTTTATTATGAAACCAAAGAAATGAAGTCAATTTTTGTAGATAATATAATAATAAGGTAATTACTGTAACTTAGGGTTTGAGAAATTTTATTTTAATTAAATTGGTAATTAAATTAATTGAAAAGATGATTTTTAATAATAAATTTAAATTTATTCTGATTCAAATTCCAAATGTAAAATAACTGATGAAAAATAATGATTAACATATTCATTTAAAATTGAAAACTGAAGGAAATGTTTGGGCTAAGATAGTGTTTGGAAAATAAGAAAGTCTAATCTTTTTGAGACAGCAATGTATTTTGTTTGTAGTATATATCCTACAATAAGGTTGTTAGTATTAGATTTGTATTTTATGTAATCTATGTATGATTTTGGTGGGTGATGCACTTTGTATTATATAAACACGAACCAGTACTTTGTCAATGAACCAGTACGGCTAAGAGGAAACCAATCAGTTGTGGATACGGTATATTGGAAGGCCTTTTTGTTAAATTTTAATTGGATGTTTTAGAGTTGGGTGATACTGTGGCAGGTATCGGTCCGAGCTTATGGTGTTGGGATCTCGAATAGAGAAGTCCAGTAAAATCGGATGGGTGCGGCCACAGTCGCCAGACTAGAGGGGTAAGTGCCCATGATTTCAGTAGAGAGTTTAGGGGGGTTGCGGCGCCATATCCTCACTGATCCTCTTAGGTTGTAGGCAATGAGAGTTTGTAGGCTTCGGCCTTCAACCTCTCATTGGGGGGGGGGGTATTGTAACGGTACAGAATTGAATGCTACCCCAGTTTATTTAAATCAGTTTTAATTTTCAATTGTCAGCTTCCACCTGTGAGGTGCCTCAGTGCAACACAATGTTGGCATAAACAACTGTCTAGACATCTTACGTAATAGCTTGCCAGCAGCAGTCTGTGTGTGTGAAACACAGTATGCAGTCTATCACCAGAGTTATCATCAGACAGCAGTGGAGAGCAGTGCATGTATAAGTAAAACTTTATACAGTGGCCTCGGAAATTTCGGTAGGCCAAAGAGATTACAGTAGCCTAGGCTTACCGAATCTTATTAAAAAGTGTGCAAAAGAGTAAAATGAAGAAAGAGATCGAGACAAAAACGAATACGTTAATTTGTGCAGTTAGAACAGTTTTGTGTGATGTGGCAAATGTGACAGTGAACTACGAGTGATAGGGTAACAACTGGACCACATGTCAGTTAAGTAACAACTACATACAAAAGTGACTCCATAACAATCTGATATCAGTAAAAGCTATACAAATTTAGATTTATAAAAGAATTAATGAGAATACTATAAAGGGGGTAAAAGTTATATATTTAAGGGGAGAAATCATGATTAAAAGTACTGGTTCCTATAAAATAATTAGTTGATAAAACTTGTGTTTGAACAAATTCATGTTTTTTAGCTGTAGGCTACTTAATAAAATAAAATCAAGTTTGTTAGTGATATAAAAATGTGTTAAATTAAGTTATTACGCCATAACCATTTCCTATTCTGTGCTGAAAACCTCGCCTAACGTACTTTGGGATTTTTCTGATATTTAAGGGTAGTTAGATAGCGGGATTTTTATAAGGGCAAGAATGCAAAGGTTTCGATATTGAACCATAAAATATCGTGGCGACCTGGGTAATTTAATAAGGTAAGTTTAACAGGGACGATGACGGTAAGTAAAATTCTGGCAGCGGTGAGTATTATGATGAGTGTAGTATTTTAAAAAGGTAAGAAGTCAGTACCTTTACACTATCTTACTGATGGTGTGGTCCCTACATAATTCACAAGTTCATCACCCCCGTAACAGTAGCACTGTACGAACCCAATGCGGATAATTACGTTCGCAGAAGTCATGTGTCTCAAACAAAAAAATTTTCTTCTTCGTGAAAACAAACAATCACGACTGCGAGAAAGTAAGTAAACCAAAAATACTACCTAAGTATTAAGAATAAAATATAGGCAACTTCCTGTATTGTAATTGAGTCTAAACTCACCACACACCTCGTGCGAAACGTAGCGAGGCCTGATCAACCTTAGCTCATGTTCTACGAAAATAAAAGAAAGTGTGAGAAGTCAGCTGACAAACACAAACCCTTACCTAAGTGAACTGAAGGTAACTCGATTGTTATTACCATATGTTATTGTTAATAATGACTTATGATATTTTATTGATAGATATGAACATGATACTAATCATACATTAATTAGTAGTTCATGTTTGAGACTAAGAAAAGGACGAAACTAGGGAATCAAAGGATTCGTCGGAATCAAGGAAGCCAAAATAATCAGTGAAACTACGCGTGAACATTCTAAAGGTGCGAATGCTCTTCTGTAAGAACACTAGGGAAACCTTAATCTTACAGCATAACTGTAAAAGTGTACACGTATACTGTATATCTGTATAAACGTAAACAGATAAATACTTATGTAACTGAAGTATAGTGAAAAATACTCATGAGTGTAACTCCGTGAAACGAGTTAAGTAAAAAAAAAACCGGTAGTAGCATTAAGAAATAGAAATAAGGTAGATTTATGTATTTGTGTACTTTATGTGTTGTATATGTATTGAATTTTAAGTATTTTATATAGTATGTAAGATAATCGATTGATGAATCACAATAACCTTGTAGAGAGAAATTTCATCACGAAGTTCCGTGCCAAATATAATTGTATTTCATAGATATCCATTTAATATCCACTAATGTCGCCACGTCGTATTCTTTAAGTAGGGGAGGATGTGACGATTTAAAAGCAAATTTAAATAGCACAAAAAAAAAATAAATTTTGGTTTAAATACCGCGTGAGAAAATAATCCACCCTCCCCGCTGAACCTAAATACCTGTACCAACTTGTAAAAAGTCTAGTACGGACATGCAAATTATACTGTTATGAAGTGAATACTAATAATCCTTCTAATTTAATGAAAAGACGTGAGAATAACCAATAAAATACCTAACTAAATAAAGAAAGGTAGGATAATTAATAATAGTTAATTAGTGGAAAGATACTAATAATAAAAGTACGAACTACTTTTCTCTTGACTCGTGAACTGCGCCCCCGTCCCTACACACTGCCGCTAAATCAACACCAGTCGACTCAGAATATCCGACGAGTTAACAGCATTACAATGTGGCTGCAACGTGAACGTACATTTTATTTTAAACTATGTTACTGGAAGTTCGTGTTTTATGGTAAAATACTCGACATGTAGGTGAAACTAAGTGCAACGTAAATCTGATTATGTAACTTATATGTAGATAATGAACCAAAGGAAAATAATAGTCGACACATCTCCTTGTAAATCAAAGTTTAAATTTTAAGGTATATTTCATACCATGTAGGAAGATAACATTAGTGTACATTAAACTAAAATGTGAGAAGTGAACTCGCACGTCCACAAGAAGCAACGACGTCAACATCACGAGCACCAGGTAGCAGAATTGTACCGTGATGACTGTGATGACCACTTAGAATCGACAATCTTAATGGAGAAACTCAACCTACTACGAAGATCATCCCGGAAAACAGACTGAAGAGGATCCGCAAGAGGACCAGCTGCAGATCACCGTTATACCCAGGTGACACAGAAAAGAACTTCTGTGCTTATTTTTTTTCTAACAACCAAAGTAAAAAACAGTACAAGTTTTGAAAAGACTCTGTCAAACCATGTAAATCTTAACATAGTAATTTTGTATTTACTGTATATTAATCTAATCTATTAACCAATCTATTCTTCAAATAGTTTACATAATGTGGAAGTATTTTGAAATATTATGAAATTAGAACCCGGATCCGTGGTATTTAATGTAATCTAAAACAGTATAGCTTTGAACTCATCTGAGTAACACTTTAAAGAATATAAGAGCTCTTGATATAGAATCTATCACAAATTTTAAAACATAAAAGAAAAAGGTAATAACCACTAAAGGTAGTATTAATCAAAACATTATTTTGAAGTAAAAATAAAGAGATGTTTCTGCTAAAACCAAAAGAGAGTAAGTAAGTTTGAGTAACCTTGCATGAATTCCTGTTCTTTATAGTTTCCTATATTGTTGGTAAATAACTAGTACTAACAACGGCAGCCAGTTCAATTGACAGAGGCCAATTGAACGGGTTCCCTGTGTTATGATGTCTTGGCAGGAGAGACATTATATAACCACTTGAATGCAGACAGTAATATCACCCGATAATAACTGAAACTAAGGCCACTGCCGCCTAGTATTTATACCCTGTTCACAGACCAGAACATTCTACACGTTGTCTCTAACTACGACGTAATTAATTGCGGCCTTGACACAGTGCGTGCGCCCGCATGAATTCTGTCACAGTCTAGCAAATGCGCACACATACGCCACACGCATTACATTCCGGATCCCTCTGGAACATTCGATAAACACGTAGATTGTTCTGTGATGTCGTAACAATATATTCACATTTAGATCAAGGAAAATATAATATACAGTGTATGTGAAATGAGAAGTTAAAAACTTTTCAAGTGACATTCATAAAAACAATCATGTATTTATTTACTGTTGTATCAATACCTTTCCCAGAGTTACTTTATATACTGCTCAAGACAGCTATGATAAATGCTCAACCAAATTCACAAATTCTTTACATAGTGCAAAATATCACCAAATAGGCTATTTTGACTTAACATTTTTCTCAGTTTTTTGTCAAGGATTGAGCCACAGGTTTTTAAAGCTGTTATGTGTGTGAACAACAAATATTTTACTTAACCAGTATGATTTTAAAACATGTAATGGTTCATATATATTTTGTATAGAAATAAGAGATTTGGGGAAAACCTGCACAAATATCAAGCAGTGCATGGCACCATTAGTAGACTGGAAATGAGATGAGACACAAAACAAAACATATTGGCATCTCCAGTACTGTTGTAGGGCAGCCAAAATTGGGTACTAGCTAAGTGGGCTAGATCAAGAATGTGGGCAGCCGTAGTACAATGTTTAAGGCAGATCAAAAGATGAACACCAGAATTGGTCATTTAAGAATTTAAAAATTTACATTATCATTTATATAATAATACAAAATATGTTGTTAATTGATTTCCCATTTGGCACTTGGAAGAGAAACATTTTAAAGTAATAAGAAATTACAACACAATTGATAGTTTATCACAGATTAATTTTATAAAACTAACACTTGTTTAAATCAGGAAGAATATTTTTGAAGCATTGCAAGAATAATTTATTCAGTTATAGGCTTTGAAAATATCCATATTGGCTGAAACATTGTAAGATTTTTGATAGTAAATTTAATTTTGTGAAACTGTTAGATGTGTTTGTAATTTCTTAGTGAGAGCAAAATAACGTAGAAGATGTAATACATTCGGGGCTTAAGCCAGAGGTTGGTCTTCAAATCTTCTGACAAATGTTTCAATTATGCCCGATGTAACCACCTTCAGTGGCATAAGCGGACAAGATAGTGGAGTCCATACATAGCTCAAAATTGTTTGCTCCGTGCTGTGAGCTCTGCCCAGACTCTACTACCTCATCTGTATATGCCACAGAATATGGCTACTGTGGGCATAGCTGAAACATTTGGCAGAGGATTTGTAGAGTGACCATGGCATATAAGCCTGGAATGTGTTACATCATAGTTCACTATTAAAATAAACAAAGTGGAACAGTATATAGAGCAGGTGGAAAGAACAAGACTAATCAATGTTTCCAACAAAGAGTGTGAAATAGGCAAATTATCTGAACCATTAAGTCATGAAAAATACATGTATTTATATGGTATTGTTACGACGGACTACTCGATCGTCGTAGGTACAGTGGAAACAAAATAAGTACAAGACACCAGTTAAGTCACTAATCACACCTTTAATTGTTACAGTCAAACAGTTCGTAATTAACAACACAGTCTGTACAACAAATCAAATGAAAATAGTTCACACACAATAAAATGTCCACTAATATTAAAACTCAGTCGTATTACAATTATACTGTCCGATTATAAAACACAACACTTCACTAATAACTACTTGAACGTACACAGTAATAACTCGAACCACTCTGGAAGTATATCGCACTAATACTCTCGAACCGCACTATCCAATATCTCGCATTGAACTGAAAACTAAGGCCACTACCCCAGGTATTTATAGCCCCGCTCACACACCAGAAGCTTCCAAACTGCGTCTTATCTCTCGTGTGAACTACGTAATTAACTGCGGCCTTGACACAAGCCGAGTGCCTGAGCAAAGCCCGGCACAGTCGAGAAGATTCTCGCAAAATATGTCTAGTAGCACGTACGCCGCACGCTTACATTCTGGATCTCTCTGGAACGTTCGATAAACACGTAGATTGTTCTGTGACGTCGTAACACTGCCTCCTCCTTAAGCCTGTCCGTCCCGAACTGGCAAACCGTCTCTACTTAGCCAGGCGATCTAGGTGGACGACCTTGAACTTTCGCTGTCCTTCCTGTTGAATCCGATAACCAACATCTCGTTAATTCTTTTTTTCACAGCGTAGGTTACCTTCCCAGATAGACTGAAGCTTAGGTGAGCGACCACGATGGCGCTTTGGATTGAACAACCAGACCTAATCTCCTTCTTGGAAACCCACACTATTGCTGCGAATGTCATACTGAGTTTTCATTTTATCACTGGCAATCTTCAGCCGTCCTCTTACCAAGCGATTCATTTCTCGCAGTTGGTTTTCTAATTGCGAGGAATAGTTCTGCGGCTCTTGGGACTGAGTCTCAGGTGATCCGAACATTAAGTCCCCAGGAAGACGAATCTCCTGCCCAAACACCAATTTTTCTGGAGTCATGCCGGTTGTGTTGTGTACTGATGATCTAAACTCCACTGGCTGATGCAAGTTTGTTTCGTTCTCGTCAACCTCTTGCGTAACCTCATCTTCAGCCACTTTGCCCTCGGGTGTTTCTATCAGATCAGGAACAAACAAGAGTTTTGTCTTGACACCCATAGTTGGTTTTCCAATCACTTCTTTTGTCATTACACTTATTTGTACTTCCTCTGCTAGTTCTTCCTGTATTTCCGCTTGCAACAGAGAGGGTTCCTCTTGTCCAGACTTGTTGACTTTTTCTTCGACTAATGCCACTCGCTTAATCGAATGGTTGGTAGACCCTGTCACTTTAGCCATGCAAAGCTTTATCCTCTCTTGGCCAACCTTCAGGACATTCTCTCTTAAGTCGACAACGAATCCATAGGCATTCATAATGTCCGTGCCAAGAATCACTTCATCGACAGTGTCTGCAACGAGCATTTGGTGGCTAAACTCGAGAAGACCCAGGCATACACGTACGTCTACCTTTCCTAGCACCTTGACGGGGCTTCCAGTCACAGTCTGTATTGTACAAGAGCTAATTAGAGGCTGGCAGTTTCTGACTAAGTCAGGGCGCACAATGGACACAGTTGCGCCCGTGTCAACTGTAAATGATGTAGGTTTACCTTCCGCAAATCCATTAACGATCAAGTTTCCATTGGTCTTATGTAGCGTGGAAACTATGTGCTGGTCTGGGGCTTTACTTCTCCAATTGGTGCGATCACTCTCTTCTCTCGGTATCTTCTTCTCCCAACAGTCTACCTGTAGATGACCACGTTTTTCACAGTTGTAACATTTTGGTCTTCTGTCTTTTTCAAATCGTTGCGACTCTCTTGAACTTTTGAATTGTTTGTTCAACAGCATTGTTTTTCTGCACCCATTGTAACAGCAATGTGATACAGGGATCTTCTGACTACAATGTGATGGCACAAACCCATTAATGTAGCGGGACGCTGACTTGGCAGCTTCAAACTCTAGGGCATGAACTCTAGCTTCTGAGCTATTTCGGTGTCTTGCCGTTCGTAACACTTGCTGAAGTTCACAATCTCCGATGCCATCAATAAATGTCTGCACCACAAACCTTATTCTGAAGTCTTCTGGTACTTCAGGATAGGCCAATCTAATCAATCTGTCGATACTTGCTTCAAACTCTTGAAGACTCTCCCCGGAACGTTGTCGTCTTGTTCTCAACTGAGCGTAGTACACCTCTCGCAAATGTTTATCACCGTAGCATAATTCTACAACTTTTATCAACTCGGCATAGATGTTCTGGCTGTCAGGTGGCACTTTCTGTAGTAGTTCTGCTGCGGGTCCTTTTAATGCGAGAATAAGTGAGACTGCCTTGTCTTTCTCTGTCCAATTATTTGCGCATGCAGCAGCTTCAAATTGGTGGAGGTACGTTGTCCAGTGACTGCTTCCGTCAAAGGTTGGAGCTTTGACATGAACTGTCCCTACTGCAGGCAAAGTTACTTTCTCTATTGACTTATTTTCTGCGTCTTTCTCTGTCTTTATCATTGGTACAGTCTGTTCACAAAGTTGTGTTGGTTGTAACTTCAGGCACGGCTCAACTTCATTTTTAACCTGCTCTTTTATATTTGTAATCGAGTCTTCTATTTTTGTTGACATAGCTTTTCCCATACTGAAGACAGATTTTTCTACTTCAGCTATTTTATTTGACATGGATTCTTCTACATCAGATATTCTGGTAAATTGATTGTTAAGCTCACCTCGTAATTCACCTACGTCACCACGTAGGAGACCCAATTCTGCTGTAGTATGTTCTTGCATCTGTTTTTGCTCTTGAATTAACTCTTTGGTGTCACCTGCTTCACGTTTACGTTCGTCTGCCTCCTGCTTACGTTCTTCTTTTTGTCTTTCTTCTGTTTCAAGCATTAGTCCTTTCTGATGTTCCTCAGACTCTTCTCTTTCCTGCCTGCGTTTTTCATCCTGTTGTTGTCTTTCTTCTGTCTGCAACAACAGCGCCTGGAAATTTTCCATCATCTGACTGGCATCCATTGTTTTCCGATTAATTACGAATGACACTCGTCTTGTACAAAACGTCCACTGTTAACCGTTCTATCCCACTTCTGACACCACTGTTACGATGGCCTACTCGATCGTCGTAGGTACAGTGGAAACAAAATAAGTACAAGACACCAATTAAGTCACTAATCACACCTTTAATTGTTACAGTAAAACAGTTCGTAATTAACAACACAGTCTCTACAACAAATCAAATGAAAATAGTTCACACACAATAAAATGTCCACTAATATTAAAACTCAATCGTATTACAATTATACCGTCTGATTATAAAACGCAACACTTCACTAATAACTACTTGAACGTACACAGTAATAACTCGAACCACTCTGGAAATATATCGCACTAATACTCTCGAACTGCACTATCCAATATCTCGCATTGAATTGAAAACTAAGGCCGCTACCCCAGGTATTTATAGTCCCGCTCACACACCAGAAGCTTCCAAACTGCGACTTATCTCTCGTGTGAACTACATAATTAACTGAGGCCTTGACACAAGCCGAGCGCCTAAGCGAAGCCAGGCACTGTCGAGAAGATTCTCGCAAAATGCATCTAGTAGCACGTACGCCACACGCTTACATTCTTGATCTCTCTGGAACATTCGATAAACATGTAGATTGTTGTGTGACGTCGTAACAGTATCATCCACTACTACTTTTATAGTGTATCCCATAATTCTGCCCTCCACTAGTCATGACTACATCAACTGTTAGTGTGACTTTTCTCAAATCTGTTAGTTCAGAATCACGTTATAGAGGCTATATGATATTTGCACATTACAGGTTTTTACTTATTATCTGTAAAAATTACAGGGATTAAATTACTTTTTTTTTTTAGGTAAACCTTTATCACCTGGATTAATTATGTCTGAAAAGAGAGCTGCAACGGAAAGAGCATTACACATGAATCCACCCCCACCAAGCCCTCGTAAAGTGCGAGGACCAGCATCTCCACCTGCTCCTTTGCGCAGAAATCCAACGCCTCCAAGTTCTGCAGATAACAGGTAAAATAATGTTAATTGATAAATGATGTTTAAATGATAAATTAATCACAGGATGCGCATCCATTAAAATAGTGGAGATTATCGAACCTTTGGTTATAAGTTTCTTGAAAATTTATAGTAATTTTTCCCAGTTTTAAATACTCTGAAGCTTTCTCCTCCCTTTTTAAGTCTTGGTGGTTAGCAGGCATATGAACTCATTACATTATGGTTTGCAAATATGCAAATGAACTTTTATGATTCTGTTAATCTGTTTTCACTGTAAAAATATTAGGCTTAGGACAGAAGAAAAACAATGGAAGGGAAATATTGAATATTCTTAGCTGAAAATAAATTTGGAGTGGTTTTTAACTTAAGGAACTACAGAACATGAACGTCATGAAGTATGTCTGTATATTTTGCTTTTCTCCAGTTCTTCATGTTTGTCATCAACTTGCTCACACAGTTCTTGCTGAATGCGAACAGCAATCTCACACACGGTTATGGCTTCCATAGTTGTGATATTTTTGCCAACAATAACGTAATCATCAAACATGTCCTGATCTGATTAGTGGGAGCATCACTGACGTCTTAATCGTCATGATCTCCATTATTCCCAAATTCATCTTTGTACAAACAACAGTGAACAGTGTATTGTGATGCTCAATGCAATGAAGAGATAATATTGTTTCAGAGTTATATAAAAAATAATTTTTTATGTGCACTAATTTTAGGTATGCTGGAAGGTAATTTTAGGGACGGGTATTTCCCGTTTTAAAATTCCCATTAATTTATTTAAAAAAATTAGTTTTGTCTGCTGAAACTCCTAAGGTGTATTCTGTAGCAAGTTTTTCCAATGTGAGCATTGATGTTTCCAGGTTATCATCATTATTTTGAACTATTGGTAAATGATGACAAATAATATTGAATATAAGGTTGTGGTGTTATTATTTACTTCAGTAACTCTGAGTTGATATAATTTTTTTTTCTTTTTCATATCCTGATTTTGTGATCTGTGTATCCAAGTTGTGATGAAAAAACAATGAGAATTTTTATTTTTATCTAAATGTATTTGTTCTATGATATTGATATTGCCTCCTGCAAAATAGTCTTAATCAGATATAATATAATGCAACGTTACAAGTATTATACACACACAAGTGTATTACTACACCAGCCAGGTTGCAGGATTTTTTTTCTCGTTGCGTCAAGTATATGTAGTTGCACAATAATTAAATAATTTTTAAAGAGGAGTGAGATGTTGTTGACTTGAAATAATTATTTAAAATCGTTTCAAAATAATCATTCTATGATTTATTAATTAATAGAAAAATATTCAAATATTAAAATTTCAAATATTAGATAAATAAATATTCACTTTTATAAGCTTCACAAATATAATGTAACCTGCTATGCTGTTCATAACATATCAAAAAAATAAACAACCATATACTCTTACTAGCTAAACATACATGTTAAACAACTTATTTAAATCCTTTTTATTTCTGCGTGTGTCTGAAATTAACTCAAATTTTAAATAATAATAGCAACTCATGTACAAACAAAATAATATTAAGACTCAAGAATAAAATTTATTGTTGCTATAAACAAAATAAAATAATACAACATTTACTTCCAATCTATTATTTATTTCTACTGACACACCCAAATTTTTAACATACAACAAAAGATTAGTCTTTCTTTACTAGATTTTCTTGTTAAATTAAATTCTCTTATTTAACTACTATTTAAGTTTCAAACTTTAATTATTTACTGTTCATAGGCAAGTTCTTTTCGAGAGCTCTTTTCACAACAAAAAGTATAATTTTTTTTTATCACCTGCATACATCTGCCGTTATCGTTGCGTGTCCAGAATCCTGAGAATTTGATGATGATGATGATGATGATGATTATTATGCTGATGCTGTGTCCTCTGTCTCTATGGGTTGTTGTTGGTGATGCTCCAGAGTTTCTCCATACGTCTTGGTGTGAAGATTTCTGAGTCTGAGTGTGTGACCGCCCAAAATTGCCAGTGGTATTTATACTGGATGGCGATCTCACAGGTTCAGGACTACTTTCGACCTGTTAGAGATTGTCAGTTTATGCAAAGCGTCCTTTTAATTACAAATCACTTTTTGGTTCCTTTTCGCGATTTCGTCAACATACTCGTAGCATGAGCGATATCATTGTTTGCGTAATATTCACTCACATATACCACACTTACTAATTATTATTTAATTACACTAGTAATTAACATTACATTAGTTAGGATCTTTATTATTGCACATTTTTGCAATAATTTTATATCCCCATACTCGTTAAAAATTCCTTAATGTAATGGTGTCTTTATAATTTGGATAAGTCTTTGTTCACAGGTGTAAAACGTATTAATTAGTTTATTTCAATCCGGTTAAAACCTGATTAATTGACAACCAACAATTTGTACGTGTCTCCCCTTCTCGCCGTTCAATGCAGGTCGGAACTGGCTTACACGCACATACACACAAACGCTACCAAGGCAGGTGTCACTTTCGACAGGCCACGGCCTGTATTCTCCCGCACAGAATTGTTTAAAAATGTTCGTCGTATTCTTTTTACACTAATTATTTACAAAACATACCGCCCTGGGAAAATGTGCAAATATATGTATTGTTGCAATACTTTATGCCTTACATCCTGTCCAGTCCACAAAACATTTGTGAAACATTTGTTTTCGTATAGTGTTCAGCTCATACTGCAATTTTGCCTGTATCTCCTCAGTGGTTGTAAGACATCGCCAGAAATATACTAATTAGTAGTGAAGTTGTGGCAGTGTGTGAAGGGGGGGGGCAAGATCAAAGAATATTTTACCCATGGGTCTTATAGGTTTTTTTTATTGCCTCACACACGATGTACAACTTAGAGTAATGTTCCTGATTGATGATATGGGCTGATGGTAAGAATTGATACTAGAATTTGCTACTATAATAAAAGAAAAACGTTGCATATGACTGGATTTGACATGGCTTATTTGGGATTGGCTCTTAAGAAAGGTTCAGTTTGGACAAAATGCCTTTGTTTTGATGACATAACCTTTTGTCCACTTTTTATTTTATTTTATTTATTTATTTTTTTGACACATTTGAGTAACTTAGTCATCAGCAACTACAGCCAACATTTGCCCAGCAATTTTTTTGCAATACTACTTTTGCTGAAAGTGTAACAGTTTTGGAACAGATTTGGCTGCCACTCTTTATGACCAAAACAGTAATAAAAATTGTATCGCATGAGCTACCAACTTTCTCAGCAGTCTCCTTTATTATGATTTGGCAAGCATATTAAGCATGATATTCTTAACTTTTCCATGACTTCATTAGTGATTAACAGCCTAGGATGTCCACTTCATTTCTCATCTTAACATTTTTACCGCCTTCTTAGAAATTAAACACTTGGTTGGAAATAGTATTCTCGCTAAAAACCTTTTTCAAGATTTGGGCTTCACTTCAATTTTTACACAGAATTTAATACAAATTCTTTGATCCATCATTTTGAAAACAAATAAAGTAGCTGAGTATACTAAAATGTGTCGTCAATGCTTTTTGTCAAATATAAGCTATGTGTCCAATATGGCCGAGAGTTGACAACATATGTCATAACAGTGGTATTAACATGTGAAAAAAGATGTTAAGAGTTGAAAACGAATAGTGTGCAAAATTAAAAAATTTGAATTTGTTTATTGCACTTTATAGTAAACGGGATAGAAGATTTCTGTAGTTTATTTCTGCTCATTTATGTAGTATTTTCAGTGTTTGGAATGGACATAACCTCTTGTATTCATTCATTAGGTCCCAAATTTTGTGTCTGTCCACTGTGTAGAATGTCTTCTGAAAATCTGTAAACGCTATGTGCATTTAAAAACTGAACTCGCTCCTTTTTTTAATATTTTGTGTTATAAAAACGTTTATACAAGAGCCCTCTTCAAAAACCCTACTTTTCTTAAGCTGGGAATACATCAGAAATAACTTCCAGTTAGTTGTTGTTTATTAGTGAGTAGAGCTGTTCAGACGAGTTGAGTAGATTGATTCCTATGTGACAGACTGACTGTGTTTTGTAAATGACAATAACAAGAAAAGTTGTACATTCTAAGGAGATTCCATTATGAGATTTTTTAATTTTATATTACAAGATTTGTTACAGTTTTGTATACGAGGTCTGACACAAAAATAACGAGACTGATGCTGTAATTTTTTTTATTTACCTGATATGTACAATTACTGGTGGTCGCCTTCAAAGTAGGACCCCATTGAGTCCACACACTTCTGCGTACGTGCCTTCCACTGCTCAAAACATTTCTGCATATCGCTTTCTGTCAGGCTGCGCAGGAGCTCCGCCGTTTTCGCCTGTACCTCTTCCACCGTTGAAAAATGGGTCCCTTTTAGCACCGACTTGATTTTGGGGAAAAGGAAAAAATCGCACGATGCTAAATTGGGGGAATATGGAGGATGTTCAAGGACTGTGGTGTTTTTACTAGCAAAAAATTGTTTGAGTGATAACGCATTGTGGGCAGGCGCATTGTCCTGGTGCAAGATCCACCCATTCTTCCACAATTCAGGGCACTTCTTTCTAACACGTTCACACAATTTTCCCAAAACTTGTTTATAATATTGTTGGTTAACTGTTTGACTACTGGGTACCCATTCTGCCATGACGATGCCCTGGATATCGAAGAAAACTGTAAGCATTGCCTTGAACTTCGAACGACTCATGCGTGCTTTTTTTGCTCTTGGGGAAAATGGTGTTTTCCAGTGCATTGATTGCCGCTTTGTTTCTGGATCGTACGTAAATATTGTAACGTTACATAACCCCTGCCCAAATATGATAACATAATCACCAGAGTTAAAACCAGTAATCACCCATTTTTAAAAGTCAGAAATGGGGATTAGGTATCAAGCTATGAGAGCCTTTGTACTCTAAAAACACTGTAAACAATAATCATAAAAGTGCAGTGTACAGAGTGGAACATAGTGTAAGCGGTGAAAGTATAAAACCTTTAAAAAGAGCATCTCACAAAGTTGTGCGGGAGATGAAAACAAAATCAGTATTGTAGCAATAGTCTATGATACTACTGACAAGTTTTGTATTTTTTGTAATTTTATATTGTGTAGGCCACAAAGGTCTTGTAACTAGGAGTAATATTTTTGTTTAATATAATTATTTTGTTTAGATGTAAGATAATCCAGGGTTATATATAAAATAATAATAATATATCAAATAATACTATGTTAGCAAGATGGCATGTAAAAAATAGTGTAGAGTAAGGATACATTAAATGAATTATAAATCATAAATAAATCAAAATAAAACGGATTAAAATATAAAATACCAGTGGACAAGTTTAAGGAAAAATATAAAGAAAAACCGTAAATAAATTAAATTTGATTATGGATAAAATCTATAAAGGATTATTTTTTCTAAAAAGAAGAAATGAAATAATAATAATTATTAATAGCCTATATACTAAAAGGTATATAGATTAGCCAATAAAAAACCATAAAAATTCTTGGTTACTAAGAGTAACTAACTAACAAGAATTGAATTAATTGTTCAGATATATTGGAAGTGAGCAGTTGAAAAGTGTAATGTCTAGAAAAAATTAAGAAATTTATAAATACCATTCGGAAATAATCAGTGCTAAATTAATAAACTTAATGAGTGATATCCACTACATCTTAGACATCCTTCAAACAGAATAATTCACGCCCACAAATTGATGAAAAATTGAAAAAACCAGCCTTCCATTTCCAAGCCTAGCCTACCGAAATTCTACATCATTGGGTGAGATCGTTTCCTGTTAAAATTTAACTAAAGTACACCTCAACTATAAACTTAGAACACTATAAACAGCACAATCTCTTTAAATACTTCTGGAAAAAAGGTGAATATAAACTTTATTTTGTATTAACCAAAAAACAGCAAAACGTGGTTTTGTTACTAACATTCGGGCAGCCATGATGTTTTAGTGTTGTTTTTTCGTCAGTGAAGAAAAGTAATGTGCGCTCTGGTGGTCAAAAAATCAACTGCATAATATAGATTATACAAATTTTAAAATAATTCATGTAAAGCTTGATACTGACCCATATACATTTCTGACTTCCTCAAAGTACAAAAAACCTAAAATAACCCTGGGAAATTAATTACTTATTTCTTTCTTGTTATTAAAACTGAAATAAAAATATTTGTTATATGATATATGTTTGTAAAAGTAAGATCGAACTAAATCTGTGATTTATGCAATAATCGATTATCTATTCATGTTTTGGGAGACCATAAAAAAACTTAAATAAATTCAAGGAATGCTTTGTGGTTTAAATAATAAAATGTGTATTATTTCCAGTAGATGGTAGTTGATTATAGGTTATAAGAAGATCGAGAAGAGAAAGGAAATCAGCCCGGACATCCAGAATTTATTACGTACCATTTGAAGTCATTTAACCTCAAATGGGTTCGTAAAAGTAGCAATCAGCTGGTAACACGAGCGGAAAAATTTGAAATACTCAATCGTATACTAAGAGAGTAATTCTCTTTGCCTTTTTTTTCACTCTCTCTCCTAACTACTGTCAAACAACAGTATTGATTTCACATAAACAAAATTTAAGAAAATCTTTCAAAATCTTTGCATAATCACACACACTCGATTTTGAAAGCATATAACATAAAGATAACAAATTCTGTGACTCTTAATTAAGCGAGCGTTTCGAAAAATAACAAATAGACGTAAATTACTCGAGACTTACGCTCAGCGAGAAACTTTACAAGATGACGTACAAACGTTGGGCTTAACTAAGAAGAGAGTTTACTGGTAGGATACTTGCGAGACGTTACAATATCCACGTCTCATCAGCTGTAATAACACTTTAAAAAACTGGGCTCTCCCATCAATCCGTTCCGAAAGGTCACAACAAAGTTCCGTTTTCCTTTCCTTCTGTTCATCTGACAAAACTTTCGGCACCATTTTTGCACACACCTTCCTCATGTTCAACTCTTCTGTTAAAATGCTGACATTCATATGCAACATTTCAGCAACAGCACGGACACTTAACGTTTGGTCTTTTCGTATTGTGTCTCGAACTTTTACATTTTCATCGATTGTTGATGTGCGTGGTTGGCCTGGATGGTGGTCATCTTTCATGGAGTCCCTCCCTTCTAAAAATCTCTTATACCATTCAAAGACACGTGCACGCGACAAACATTTATTGCCATAAGCTTCCAACAACATTTGGTAAGTCTCTGTTGCCGACTTTTTAAGTTTCACGAGAAACCTGATTTTAACGCGCTGATCACTTTTCGTATCCGACATTTTCTGGCGAAGTGTAAAAAAAACTGTATTCAAGCGACCTGTAACTTGTCACCGCGTAAGAATACAGTTCAAGGTCAAACACAGTGCACGCGCAATACAACACGATAAGTAGTTCCTTAGTAATGCTAACAGTCTCCTTATTTTTATGTCAGACCTCGTATAAAAGAAGTAATTATGAAGAAAATATAAATTTACAGAACTCGCGGAGGAGGAGTGCCACCACGGCTGCTTGCCCATTCCAAAGCAGCTGTTGCGGCTGCAATGAGATCAACACATTCTCATTCAAAGTCATCACGTTCCAGTTCCGGTTCAGATTCAAGTGGGTCTTCTAGTGATTCAAGTGAATCTAGCTTTTCATCAACATCTTCGAGTCGAGTAGCATCACCACCCGGTAAACAATTTTTCATAATCGTAATGTATATAAAAGTATTGCTTCTTTAAAAGTTGTAAATAATATCCTTTCTGTATAGTATATTTACTTAATAAACAGTACATTCTTATAGTGGTCCGACTTCATGAGTAGCTACTTTCTGAATTTCACTGTTGGTCCAAGTTTCTTAGCTTTAGCTTAACTGTATGCCTAAATTGTGTATAATGTCCTACCACATATAATAAAATTGTATGTTTTGTTTACCTTCAGTCTTATCTCAGAACTGTTGCCATGTAAAGTATAGATCTTACAAACCTAACAGGTATCATCATGTAGAACAAACAGTTGACATTCAAGTTAAACAAGTAATTTTTTTTCTTTTAGCTCGACAGAAGAGAATAGTCATTGATGAGAGACTTGCATTAGCCCAAGCAATGAAAGTAAAAGCAATGGATGCACTAAAGGTGAGTTTATGAATATCAGTAAATTAATAATATATAATCAGAAAACAAATTTTCTTAATCTTTATTTAGTATAATTTTGGTCCAAAATGTGTTAATTTAAAAGATTTTAATTACAGATTAAAATAATGACTTGGAGAACATTGATTTTCGGTATATACATAGAATCATAGAAATCACAAATTGTAAAATACAGAATACAATATAACTTATTGTTATATTAATGTTTTAATATAAATATTAATAAATTCTTAAACTGTAATGCAGTGTTTAGGAGTAGGGGAAAATTTAGAAATATTTAAACAAAACATGTAATAAATTAATACCAGAACGAATTCAGATTAATACAAAAAAATGGTAAATATTTTTAAAATTACTAATTTAATAAAATAATAAATATTTATATTATATTTTACAATTAATTATGTATCATATTTTATATACACATATAAAACATGAAATTTAGTCTACATATAAAACAGCTGTTTTGAACAATTGATTTAAAAAATGTTGTATATTTATTGATTTCATATCTGATGTTGAATACTATCGCAACAGTGTAATTTACAAAATAATAAACATATATTCTTATAAAAAGTTTTGCTATGTAAAATATTATTAAGTGCACTAATTCTCCTTATACACATCTAATGCATAAGGATAGTCTGCTTTATATGCTAATTTTATACCTTTGTATTTTTATAAAATTACTGTGTAACTATCATGAATTTATGAGTGTAAGTGCGATATGTACGCTTGGAATATTCTTATAATGGAATGTTTACTTATATGAATAGATACTTATCTATTATATTTGTATTTAAGAACTGAATGTAACTGTACAATGTCTTGAGAACCAATAGGCCTACTTGTATTGTTAGATAGCATGTGTAATTAAGGTGGCTTCTAAATGTTTTCTGAGAAGATTGTAAATCTTCAGATATAAAATACATAATATCGTTTATAGTTTTGTCTGACAGTGTCACTGCATTTGGCCTTATATTCATATTAACAACAATGATATTTACAAACCAGAAAATTGGGCATTTAAGGTAGCAAAATAAGAATTTTTTTAATGAAAGAATAGATTAGGTTCCTTATATTTCTGAGTGTAAAATATCGGTTTGTACATCTGCTGATTCACTTCCTTGTGGTGCATTTCTTCAGTAAAAAATTCGTATAAATTTTAATCAGATTATAGCTGCTTGCTGTATAGAATTTGTGGTCTGAATATCATTAATTTTGTTTGTTGTGTGTTAAGAAAATCATAATTAAAAAAAAAATTGTTAACTATATTTCAGTTATCACAAAAATATATACAAATTAATAAAAATGTATTTATTGTTGCTAAATTGTTATTCTCATGTTTCTTGCACTTACACTATAATTACCACAAAAATAATAATTTGCTTCATTTTGGTTTTTCAGCTCTTCATTTGAGACCTATTCTTGTTTGTCCAGCCAGTTTTGGATTATCTGTGTTAGTCCTATAGTGACTCTTGACCTTGTCAGTGACAGTGACTACTTTTAGTCATTGAACCAGCTAATGGTTTTTGAATGGTAAAGGTTGAACAGTCATTTGGTTTTTCAGCTCTTCATTTGAGACCTATTCTTGTTTGTCCAGCCAGTTTTGGATTATCTGTGTTAGTCCTATAGTGACTCTTGACCTTGTCAGTGACAGTGACTACTTTTAGTCATTGAACCAGCTAATGGTTTATGGTAAAGGTTGAACAGTCATATGGCAGATGTCGGGCAGCTTCTGTCTTCAGTTTATCATAATTGAGTTTACCATTATTGCTGACAAGGTCGAGTCTACTGCAGATGTAGTGACTGGATGGAGAGACATGACTAGAGAAACAATGAAACATGGCTTAATAGCCAGAAAAAAACAAAAACTAAGAATGTGCAAATAATGCTTTTTGTGACAATTTGTAATTATATGTGTAAAAGCCAATAAGTGGAAAATGTACATATAAGTAGGGGTGTCAGTTAATTTAATGTACAGTAAAACCTCTAGTCCGACCCCCGGCTGGTCCGACGCCCCGGTTGGTCTGACCACGGGTCAGGCACCGACTTGTTGATGATTCATTGCCAATAAAAGCAATAAATTGTTGAAGTCTAGACAGTCGTCTGCCAAACAAAAGAACATTACCGATTTTTTTCACCAATAAAATGTGTTTCTTGTTTTTTATTACACTATTGCTGGACTGTACATATTATCATTTGTAACAATTCAATTTTCTAAGCATATAAATTCATCCCAGTTCGGACGCCAATTATAACAATTCACTTTACTTTATTATTATTGCACAGATATTACAGTTTACTTATTTTCTTACCTTAGGTTCTCCTCCAGGGTTCTATAGACGAAACTGTTGCAGAAATGATTATTTTGGTTTGAATGACGAATACATTAGCATTCTCTGTAATTCACAGATGTCCTGAGTTGTAGGGGATTATGTAACTCGTCTAGGCTAACTGACGCCAGACACAAACACAGACTGATGTTTCATAATAAAATTTTAAGCATGTGGGTTAAAAGACGTGTTCTCCAAAGGGTGAACATTGAGTTAACATTTCTTTCAATTGTTAAAAATTATTTACTTCCCTGATCTGTCCCGTTACACATTTATTGTACATAACCAATCATATAGCCTGGTAGCCTACTGTATAAGTTTTATTTTATTTTAGACTGTCTCATTTAATGAAATAATAAACATTTTGTATTCTTCTGATAATCCGACCTTTTTTGCGTTCCGACCATACCCCCAGTCCCACAGGTGACGGATTAGCGAGGTTCTACTGTACTCAGAAAAATAGCATTCACAAAAAGATATGGTTTTAATGCTATGTATTTTTAGACAGAAACTTGTTAAGAAATTCAAACATTATAGTGTTTGATGAAATGGTTATTTCATAATTAATTGTATTTTTAATCATATTATTATAAAATACCTTTTGTTGTATTATATTTTTACTTGAATAGTGTAATTTTTTAGTTAATTGTTTTAGTGAATGTTTTATTGTTGCACCATTAATTCGCTGTCATTTTTATGTAAATAGTTGTCAGGTCAGAAACAGCAGATCAAACTGACTCTAAAAGGAAGCAGTGCTTTACAAGGTAAGTTTATATGCTTTAATATATAACACGATTTAAGTTAGTGTTTTTATAAAACCATTCTTATGACAAAGTTTAATGTGTCCAAAAAGTATGGTAGGATAAAATTATGTGGCACTTTGAGATTTTTATGCATTCTTTCAATTTACATCGGTTATGTTTTTAGCCTATACTATAGTAAAATTCTATTTTTATAACACTACAGTGAAACTTCGATTCACCGTCAGTTTCTGTTACTGTCAGTCCATACTCTATGTACAGTAACCAGATTGCCACGAAAAATCATCCTCGCTTTACTGCTGAGTGGCGGAGGCACTGGAGTGGTGCACTATTTTTCTATTGATGAGTCACGTTCTTGGCCCACCTATCCATCGCACACGTGGTCAGTTTCAGTTGTGGCTGAGAAGCTGTTGTGCTCGGTGCTGTACGTTATTTGTTACGTAGTGGCTTAATTGTTTTGGCATACGATAGTGACATTCACACCAGTAAGTTTTGTTGTTAAGGGTTCTTTTCTTTTTTATTTTTGTGCAACAGCTAAAAAATGGCTGAAAAGCGTAAACGGGTCATGTTAGATCTCAACCAGAAAATTGAGATTATTAAACGTTTGAAAAAATGTGAAACTCCCACTAGTATTGCTCTCATTTACGGCATTGGAAGAACCACAGTGAATGACATTAAACGTGATGCTGAAAAAATAGAACAACATGTTTCAAAAATGCAAAACTTCGATGGAGATCCTAAGACTCGTAAAACCATGAAATCAGCAAAATATGACTAACTGGACACTGTTATGTATCAATGGTTTATACAAGCACGGAGTCGAGGAATCCCACTTTCAGGCCCCGTAATAATGGCCAAGGTGGGTGAAATGAACAAAAAACTTGATGGAGATCCTAATTTTAAAGCAAGCATAGGATGGCTCGATAAGTTTAAGTGTCGCCATGGCATTCGGAAACTAGACATTAGTGATGAAAAACTTAGTGCAAATAGTGTACAATTTCAAATTACTGAGAGACTTATAACATTTAAATTATTATTTATCCAGGATAACTTACCTTACAGTTCCAAGGTCCATCACACGAATGGCGAAATACAAGCAGGGTTTGGGGTTATGTCAATAACATGCTCGACTCTCATTTATGTGAAACAACTCAAATTTTATTTAATTTTTTATGCTCCTTCAAATTTATGGATTACTCATCTTTTCTCTCAAAATTGTGACGGTACAAAAGTCCGTCTTCAAATTTATGGTACATGAGAAATATTTTATTGTATTTTTCATATATGGAAAATGGTTAGGTCAACTCTCCCCATACTATAACAAAACGGCGCAGTTTCTTCTGTACGAGTCGACTTCAAGGTCATGGTGTACGTGCTTTGCGGCAGATATATTATACAAAGTAAATTGAAAGACAATGGTGAGACGTCATAAAATCATGTGACAACGTAACAACCATGACGCAGAACAAAGGCGTCACCTGCCTAAAAAAAAGACGATGACGAAATTACACTACCACTTGCGTAGAATGTGCGTATGATTTGCTCTCAGTCCATTACAGCACATCAGAGCGTAAACACGCTCGATTTTTAGCTGGCGCATTTGCCAGTAGAAGTGTTTTTTAAAGCAAGTCAAAATGTAATTTCAAGGTAGTATATACCTTTGTTCAGTAAACAGATTAATACCATGTAAATTCAGTGCACCAAAAACAAACAAAACAGTAAAAGTTCGCCGAACAACTGGCTGATATGGACTGATTGAGACCACAACGCATGATGGGGAACCTACAACATCAGCATCAGGAAAGTGTCAAAATTTAATAACTAAAGTAACTAAATAATTAAGCTCAAAATTTGTATTAAAAAATATGTACCAATAATTAGTCAAATGAGAAAACATCGAGCGAATGGGTGCGTGTGAGAATATGCCGGCATTTCTATTGAGGCATTGGTTTATGAATAATTTGATATCAAATACTTAAATTCAGTAGAACTCTAGTAACAAAATGTTTTGGGGTAATCAAAATAAATATGAAACAAAGAATTGAAAAATAATTAATAACTAATAAAGCGGAAGTAGATGTCCGCCATGTTATATTTAGTCTTATAAGACGCCATATTTGTTCTCTTTGTAAATGTAAGTTATGCCAGTTCAGATTTATTAAACTAATGTTCCATATCACAAGAATAGTTGTTAGAGTCGTTATTTCGAGACCCAAAACTGTTTCTGTCTCGTTTAAACGTCCCTTGGATCCAGATAGGAAAATTAAAGTTGACTACAAAGCCACGTGGCAACCGGAAGTATGGTAAACCATGAGGTAAGTAAATATTTTATTTATTTATTAAGATATAAAGTAACAAAATTAAATATTACTGTTTCTTTCATATATGAATAACACAAAACATTTATTTCAACATTGTATACTTATTCTAATCCTATATTAAGTAAGGCTTACCCAGCTTGCTCATTCTCACATTCATACTTTTAAAAGCCCATTTATTTTATTTAGAACCATTTAAAAAGAAATTATTGATACAGTGAAATTGATCGTGGTTTACTTAACCATCGGCGTTCTTCCCGTCTCGTGCCGCACAGTGTATGTCCGAAAGTTTATTTCTTTTCACAACATTGTTAATTTTGCTTTCTTCACTTCATTTACTTCATTCTGAGATACCGTTTTACTATTTATGTCAGTTTATCACTTTCTATTAAAAGATAAAAGAATTTATTTGGGCCCACGAGTCTTGTGGTCCACCCGGCCGGGTAAAAATTTGTGGAACGACGTGTGGAGAGCACCAACCAACTCCCCACTACATCTGGTTGTTCAACCGGAAAGCACTGCCTTCAGGCAACAAATTTTCGTAGCCGCACACAGTGTATGGATTGTCTATAGGACACACAGGCTAAGGTTGTTAAATGTTGACGATATAGGAGGCTTTGTGGGTGTGGCCTCTTACTAGATTTCCTTCGTCTTGAAAGCACATGTTCTGACAATTGTCCTGCCTCGCCATTTTTCGTGGCGTCGGTTTTAATGTTTAGGCGTAGTAGCGGTGCGCCGTCGAGTGCGTGTGCGTCTCTGTACGTGACAATATTGAATTCACAAGCGAGTCTGGCATTTTTCAACTACACTCCATTCAAAAAGTTACGTGGTTGTTCTTTGTTTGAATACGACATTAATTTTCAGGGGACTTGCAATGCTGACAGAATAGATTTAAATAAATTTAATACAAAAACAAAAACCCCCTTTTTGCCCCATTACAATACCCCCCCAATGAGAGGTTGTATGCCCTAGAGCATAAAAACTCTCATTGCTAACCCTAAGAGGATCGGTGAGGATATGGCACCAACAACCCCCCGTTAATTTCTAAACACGTCATGGGTAAACTACCCCCCTAGCTCGGCGACTATGGCTGTACCCGAACAACATTACTGGACTTCTCTTTACGAGATCCCAACACCATAACCTTGGACAGATACTCACCATAGTACCCCTAACCTTCTATCATTCCGCCAAAAAATCAAAACACTGGCCTTATACCATACCAGATCCTCAACCGATATGTTCCCCCTTACATGCATACTGGGTTGCCTTTAGCAAGTACTGGGTCGTACACATACTCATTATTACTGAATATAATATTTATATACTACTTTGTTGATTTAAAAGTTATAGAAATATCTCATACTTGAACTTCAATTACTTCTCTTAATATTTTATCGATTGGACGTTACAGTTTCAACTCAAAAATAAATTAAACAAATCCACTTAAATCATTTAAATTCTGTTAACCCAAAGAAATTAATCCAAGTCCAATATCAAAATTTTATATTACCATTTCTTTCATAAAAATCCCAGAAATCTTTTACATGAATCTACAATTCTTCTTCACTAACTACTAACAATCATAAAAAACAAAATAAACTGAACACCTTATTAAATCATGAATTCACTTATCATTACATTTGTTTACAACACATATAATATGAATAATATAAATCAGTTAACACATTAACATATAATCACAATATATCCTGGACACAAAAACACAATGTATACTTCAAGCAAAAAATAATTTTTTTTTCCAAGAAAATTTCGATTCCCAAAAAGAAACAAAATTTATTCTTTAATCATTTCAGTATCAGTACAAAAATAAAATCTACTAATCAATTGTAAAAAACACTATATATCAAACATCAGTCATCAGCTGATCTCTCTGGGTCAAGTGAATGACCTTGCCCTAGATATATCTCAAAAATTATACAAGGTAAAATACATCACATGTTTATAATTTTTACATTCAAACATAATACAACATAATAAAACATAGAACACTCATAATTAACCTTGTTGTTATTACCTTACGATAAACAATTCACATTTAATCTTGATCAAAATTTACACATCTTACAGCTTTATTTTGTTTTCAAATTGTATCAAATTTTTCACTTGTTTCATTTATTATTACATTCTGACTATGATTTTCTCTTTAACATTTTCATTATCAATTATTTTGGGTGACCCTTAGTTATTCATAATAATTCGATTTACAAATGGGTGATTAAATATAAACTCAACCCCCTTCTGCGTCTAACACTTACTAACAGATTTATCTAGTATGATATCACTCCCTCAAAATATTTATCTCCACTAACTTGCTACTCTAACTCACTTCGAATCATTATACCCTTATAACAAAATACCCTATACCTCCTTTGTACTTATAGGATGTATTTTCCCTCCCTATGCTCATTCCCTTATTGGTTCCTGGTCCCCCCAGGTAACCCCGCCAACGCACATATGGTTCACCTCCCGCCTCAGCGTTGAGGACTCCTTATCACACTACCCCCTTTACAAAATTCCACCATCACCTAATTACTCTCCAATTACATCCCTCTCTTTATATATACTCCCTATCGCTACTGTGTCACTATTAATACTCGGTTTTCTATACTACTTTTATTCCCACAAATCTTATTCTGTTTAACACCCATCCAAAATTAACTCTGACTAATTCAAATGCCTTATTGAAATATTTATCACCTGTGTGGAGAACTAGACTCATTGAAAAACTAAAAGATATCAATATAGAGGGAAACATGCTGTCTTGGCTTTCAAGATTTCTGGACCAGAGATGGGCCAGAGTCAAATTCGGTGAATCCTTCCCCAAATACAAACAGACAAAAGTAGGTCTACCCCAAGGAGCAGTACTGAGCACCACACTCTTCAATGTTTTCATAAATGACCTCTCAAAAATTTTAAAAGATAAAAATGTCAAAATGGGAATGTTCGCTGATGACGTAGTCATTTGGACCTCAGCCAAAAACAATGCCAAGCAGCAGAATATATTAGAACAAAGAATGAACGAAACCTTGGACTCCTTGCACAACTGGGCCTCTGAGAACAACATGAAAATTAACATCTCAAAGACTGCTTACCAATTTTTCACAATGCGCCATAAAAATGACAACTTCAATTTGAAGATCAACAACCTAAACCTTCCCAAAAGCGAATGTACAAAATACTTGGTGTACACATGGATAACAAACTATCTTGGAAGGACCATGTGACAAACATAGCAAATAAAGTCAACCAAAAACTGAGACTTATAAAGCGTCTTGCTGGAGCTACCTGGGGATGTACGCAGGACACTCTGAATACCACATACAAAACCTATATAAAACCAGTCATGACATATGGAAGTGAGATACTTGTAACAGCCAGCAACTCTAATCTGAAGACATTGGAAACAACACAAAACAATGCCCTACGGCTGATTAGCGGAGGTGTGAAGACCACACCTGCCCTTTCTCTTCAGTTGTACACAGGCCACTTACCGATCACTTCAGAAAAAACCAACAAGCTGCCATCTCTCTGGCCAAAATAAAAGCCTTACCACAAGCAAAATGGGCAAAAAATAGCCAAGATGGGACACATCTGAAGACCCAGACATTACCAGTTAATACTGCCAACAAGTACTTGACACTGCTGGGCATCACAACTGAAATAGAACCTTTTTGCCCAAAAATTAAACCTACAGAATACCAAACAATCAACACCAATCTCTCTCTTCTGTCTGATATGAAAAAGCAAGATGCACCTTCCACAATCTTGCACCAAATGGCACTAGCAACCATCAATGAAAAATATCCTCAGGATGAGTACCTTAGAATCTATACAGACGGATCGCTCATAGGAAAACATGGAAAGGCTGGCGCAGGAGTACATTGTGAACTGTTCTCCCACTACATTTCAGTGGGAGAAAATAAAACCAGTTTTGACGGAGAAATAAAGGCAATACATATGGCATTACAACAACTCTTACTCAGACCACTAGCTTTTAAAAAAGCCGTATTTCTTGTTGTCTCCAAGTCTGCAATCCAGTCTATCGCATCAAACAGACAGCCTATAGATAGCACTGTAAAAGAAACAAAGGATGCAATAAACCTTCTCAGTAAACAAGGGAAAACAATAATTCTCCAGTGGATCCCCTCACATGTAGGAATAAGTGGGAATGAAACAGCCGACCTGCTAGCTAAAAAGGGTACAACATTGCAAGGGAGAAAAACACTACACAGCACAAGACCAATCAAAAGACTTGTTAAAAACAAAACACAAGAGATGTTCACCAATGAGGCCAGCCTTGCGTCTAGTGGTAAATGGTGGAAAAACATTGGAAACACTTGGGACAAAAACAAAAATATACCCAGAAACCAAGCAGTAGCGAACTTCAGACTCAATACTGGTCACGACTGCCTTGCTGAACACCTCCATCGTATCAAGATCTACAAATCCCACCACTGCACAATTTGTAAGCAGCTGAATACAGTGATGAACAGAGACCATCTTGTTGTGTGTTCGGGATTGTATCACTCTTATCAAGAGACAGGGAATCTACCAAAACTCTATTGGGATGCCAGAAGACAAATGGAATGATTCAATGTCCTGCCATTAGAAAACAACAACAACATATTTATCACCCAAACTCTAACATTTATTACTCATTGAAAATTCACAACTATCTCAAATTAATTTCATCACTTAACTTAAAACATTTTAAACACATTGAAAATTTATTATTCAAACATTTAATTATATTGATAAAATCTGCAAATCACTTATAAGTGACATACTACATATATAACCCCAGCAGTCAGCTGATGTCTCACTGTCATGTGTATGACCTTTCTCTCAACACACTTCATATAACTCACACATACACAAGACTATACAGTTATCATTATAAAATATTCTGGTGGATTTAGAATCCTTACCATTAAACCTAGCACTTAAAATCGTTTGCTATCATAAGGGAAATACATCACTAATCATTGAGTCATAGTTATAGCAACTGTTACTGAACAGGAAATTGGGTCGTCAACCACCAACTCTCTCTATAGAGGAAGTGAAATTGATCGCCCGCTGTTTACAGATGTCGTCAACCCTCTCACTGATTTTTCAGTTACCCTCCTACTACATCAATTTTCTTAAATTCCCCCCTTTACCCAGTTACAATTGGGTAACCACCCGCCAGATAAACCGGATCGAGCGTTTGCCTTATGCACAGATGCGTTATCTGTGCCCCTAGCTTGTAACGGCCAGCTCCTTTTCCACACACACTATTGTTTCCTGCTGGTGGACTGTAGCGCCCATTTGCATCCCCAAGAACTGAAGTTTATTTTGGGTATAGACGCTGCCTATACCGTTCTTGGTTCAACGTTATATAAAAATTCGGCATTACTGATGTCCGAGGACCCCAGTAATCCTACTATATATGATTCACACACCCTTATTACGGCACTATCACCACCTTCGATGATAGCCGCTGTTCCATAGTTATGTAGTTTCCCCTGAGTTACCCCCCAGTTAATTTCTATGTTCACCAATTTATAATATATTTACATTATAAATCCACGGTCAAGGTTCGGTGAAGCCGTGACCGCCCGAAAAGTAGGGGAACTACCAAAAGACATATAAGGTTCACACTGATACCATTACTACAATTCTCGGATGGTAAACTCTTATATGTTTGGTTATATTATTAATTAATTTTCATGTTCAACATCTCTGAGACTCATCTACACCTTAACTTTTAAACATCAAACATTTCACTTTACTTAACTCTTACTTACTTCATAATTATGTATGGTCACTTGTTCAATTAAAGTAAAACTACGGCTACTGACATAGATTCAAATTTATAAACATTCCGAAATTTATTGATAAGTATTTACATTTGGAGGCTAATTATTATCCTTAGCTTGATAACTCAGTAATCGCCCAAAAAGATGGGGGTTCCGTCGGGGCGGGAGCGTGCACGTGCAGACACACTATGTGAATTTACGTTCTCGTTCTACTAACTTCAACACAAAATCTACTCTTTTTACTCCCCCATTTATCCTAACCCGCCGTCTGCTCATCCACGCTCTCTCCACAACAAAACTCATCTTTTTTATTACTCTGAACCTACTGTCATTGGCTAATTTTGCATTTTGCAAATGACACTATTAAAATTTATTTGAATACATTGCCTCGTTAAATTTACCTCCATTACAATTATTTACATACACTCTTAGGCAATGTTGGTACGTGGTATTGTGCACCTTATCTATGCACCTTGAGTGTAAAATATTTTGTACCACGTACCTTAGGGGTCCCCCTCCCCGTTCAATAATATAGGTAAATTTCTAATTTATACCAATTTTGGTGGAGCCGGACCATCGTCGTTTCACCACCCGAAGGAAGTTCCGCCTCCAAGTGCCGAAACCCACGGTCAGGATTGGTAAGGTCGTGACCGCCCGAAAATGGGGGAGGATCCCTTCTGAAAGCAAATAAAACATATTAAAATTCAAATTCTTTACCTTGACCAATATAATTTCAAATTTGTAGCATTCTGCGTACCCACTGTCTCTTGTGTTGTTTGGTTACGTGGTACATAAGCGTTATTCATCTTTATTTCCACTATTTCGTAGGGTCCTTCATACAACAGGAAAAACTTTTTTATTTCTTTCTCTTGAGCACTAGATAAATCATGTCTCCTTACCAATACTAATTGTCCTACCTCGTATTTGGTCCACTTACCCTTTGGGCCATTCCATGCCAAATCATCCAGCCAAAGTTCAACTTGACACCCAAGGTTCTCAGATTTTAACGCAAATTTGTATATATTAAGTGAATACAAAAATAAGAAAAAATGCCAAATATCACCCAATGCTAACAAGTAGTTTCAGATTTATAGCTCCTTTTCCACACACACACTATTGTTTCCTGGTGTTGGACTGTGGCGCCCATTTGCATCCCCAAGAACTGAAGTTTACATATATAAGATATAGACGCTGCCTATACCGTTCTTGGTTCAGCGTTATATAAAATTCGGCATTACTGATGTCCGAGGACACCAGTAATCCTACTAAAATGATTCACACACCCTTAAAACAGCACTATCACCCCCCTTCGATGATAGCCGCTGTTCCATAGTTATGTAGTTTCCTCTGACTTACCCCCCAGTCAATTTCTATGTTCACCAATTTAGAATATACTTACATAAATCCACGGTCAGGGTTCGGTGAAGCCGTGACCGCCCGAAATGTGGGGAAACTACCAAAAGACATATAAGGCTCACACTGACACCGTTACTACAATTCACGGAGGGTAAATTCTTATATGTTTGGTTATATTTTACTTAATTTTTTATATTTATTCAACATCTCTTAGATTCATATATACTTTACATTTAAACATTAAACATTTTGCTTTATATAAATTGCCTTATAAAATTCATACTTACATTACATCACTCATACACTGTCATAGACACAAAATATAAACAACTGTTACCACCAAATCATGTACACAACTCCATTTATCTTCTGAAACATTTTAACAACCCTGTTACTCCACAAACTAAACACATTTTACATTTATTCATTGACTATTTATTATCAAGTTTAAATCTCATAAAATCATTTAAATCCATTATCAAAATCTCTTTATACAACCTTTAAACCAATCAAAAATATTTAAACATCTCGAATCATTTAATTCAATCAATTCTTGAAAACACAAGTTATTTTAACTACTTTCTCCAAAACAGTTACAATTCATTTATTACCTTCATAATTATTCTCATTATTTATTTAGTCTGCCAAAATATTATTATTATTATTAAAACAATTTCTACTACATACACATATTGTTCACATACCATACGTTTTACAACACAAACATAATTAATTTCACTATTAATTTATTTACAATTCTTCGTCATTATTTTTCTGTTTAACACACCTCATTTCATAATCTAGCCAGGTCATTACCATAAATAAAATATTTAAAATGTCCACTCACTTATTTTTTTATTTTAACCACCATCATCATATATTAGTCTTATATATTTATAACACAAGTCATTCTTGTCCACATACATTACATTGTAATGATCATTATAATGACTACTTTCGTTAATTATGTTAACACAATAATTAACTACATTTTTGTCTACCATTAATTCACAAAGCCCGTCTACATTGGTGATTTTAGTTCTGTCTCCATCAGTAGTTTTGTTCAACATAAGGTTAAGTTATTTTATCATCATATTCCTCCACTACATTCATCACAACATCAAAATAATCATCCATCTCTATTTTACAAGGTAAGCATTTCATATTGTTTGTCTTCTCCACTTCTAACCTCTCTATCAACTCTTCATAATTTCTCTTTAACTGAAATAATTCTACCTCCCTATCTGCACACAACTCTCTCTCAAAATATCTCTCATCATCACAACACCTGTCACTACCCCCCTGACCTCTTTCATACCCTGCAAAGGGCACAACAAACTTGCTACATTTCTTGGCACTTCCAAGAATATTACAACAAATTATGGGACTACTTGAAGACACCTCGTCTTCCACACACCTACTGGAAGAAACTCTGTCCTCATAAAATACCTGTGAAACCTCCGTTTCACCATAAACTTGGGGAAAACTTGCCCTTTGCCCATCTAACCTTTCATCACACTCTCTCACAACCTCATCAACACTTTCTACGCTCACAACCTTACTTTCTAACACCACATTCTTAATTATATCATCATAATTCTCATCCCTACTTACCTCACTATATGTCATCTACCCGTCTTTATTTTCATCGAATTTATCGGACTTTTCACCAGTCTCTACCCCCCTTTTAATCTCGTCATTTTCGTCTGTTTTGTTCTTACCTGTATTTATTCCCCACACTCCCATTCTCTCAATATTCTGTTCTAATTTGTTAAAGTTATTTTCAGATATTTCATTGGTATTTTCTAAATGCTTATTGACCTCATTAATATCATTTTTCAATTCGTTATTTTGCTTTTTTAATTCATTAAATTTATCATTGAAATTACTATTTTGAACGTCGAAATGACTATTTATAACATCAAATTTGCTATTCTGTACATCAAAACTACTCTTGACTTCGCTAACATCACTGCTCAATTTATCAAATTTATTATTCAAACTGCACAGCGTGCTACATAGATATTTCATCATATTATTTTCAGGTTGATTACTTTCCTTAATTAATTTTGGGGTCATCTGAATCCCCGAATCATCTGTACTGTCTGTTTCGTTCGTACCACTTATATTCATAGTTTTGTCGTCTTGACCTACATTCGGAGTTGAATGTACTTCAAAGCTACTCATAACAGCTGATTCATCAAAATTGGTAATTTCATTTATATCGTTTTCATTATTACTACCTGCCATCTTTATATTATCAATTTATACAAATTTACTTACATACAAAACATCTGACACTTACCCTAACAATGACATACTATTTTACATCTGTTACGTAATTTGTATGTACTTTTCTTAACCTTCAAATCACGTTATTCACCTGTATAAAAACCTATATATGGTTTTTATATAAATTTTAATTTATAAAAACTCGTCCTCAGTTCGTGCGCCATTTGTGCTTAGTCAAATTAATACATTAAAATATTTAAATCGAGTCCCTGTTCTTGGGCGTCATTTGTGCTATTATAAATAAATACACAATTATAAAATAATAATTAATCACTTCACCTACCTTGTTGGGGCATGTCCGTCACACGAACTGTGAATATCAACGTGATTTTAAGGTTGCATCAATAACGTACACTACTCTCATTTATATAATGGAACTCAAATTTTATTTCATTTTATACTCTTAAATTCACTTTTCTCTCACACTGAAAATGTTATGGTTTCTTCCAAAAATGAGTTAAACATTTCTTACAAGCGTTTGTTAAAACAGAAAAACATTAATACCACATTTTTATTCTACGTACTCTACTTGTTTTAATCACTAAATCTAAGTAAGGCGAACCCAGCTTGCCACACTCACTCATTCGTACCGTTTTAAAACCCCATTTTAATTAATTAGAGCCCTAAAAATTGAAATTATTTATACAGGGTAATTGGTAGTCGACTACTTAGCCTTGGCGTCCCTGCTGACCACGCGCCACACTGCGTATCTGTTCGAATGTTTTGTCAATTTACCACATTTTTAATTTTCTTGTTTCACTCCACTTAGTTCGATCTGAGATGTTGTTGCGCTGTCGAAATTAATTGGTTTAAATTTAACTTTAACACTTCATGACTATGTTAGAATAGATTTTAGGTTTGCGAACTTTTGTATTCACCCCGGCCGGGGAAGAGTGATTTCGTCGACTGGGTTATTATTTTCACATTTTTATAAAGTTTAGCCCGACCGGTGACGTGCTCCACTACACACGTCCGTCACATAAAACTTTTTATCGTTGACTGGCGGTAAATACGCACACCGCTTCCTACTCCAACACTATGTAGCAGACGGAAATGCACAGCCTGCTTGTGACAAATTGTTCATCATTGTATAGGGAACATGGGTTGTTAATGTTCCCAAGGTGTTGACGATATTCCATTGCCACGAGGCCGTAGACTCAGGTGGGCGGAGTCATCACGGACTTCCGTCATCATCCAAAACACGTGGCGAACGAAATCTTATAATTTAGCCATCTTGTTGGCGTCGTTTCTGCGCGCATGGTCAGGTTGCGCGTATGAGCGCGTACCACAACACTTGACTTCCCGGAATCGTATTACGTTCTTACCACACCCGCTTGCAAAGCTATATCACTGTTCATTGTTTGACTGCTGCCGTATTTCACGTGGGCGTTACAATTGAAAATTAAATAAAATTGATGAAAAATAAAACCTCCCATTCTGCCCCATTACACAACACAAATAAGCCACCCCAATACCAGGGATAAAAAAGATGATTCTGAATATAAAATAATAATTCATATGAAATAAAATGTTTAATATAAAGAAAATAAAAAGACAATGACACGACAAACGACGACATGACCTAACCCAAGTGATTGACCCAACAAAAGGAAACAAAAGAAGAAGGGAACAACAAAAAACAAACGAGAATAAAACCAAATATGAAAGTAATTAACCAAACCAAATGAAGAAGGGAAAAAACCGAAACCAAGCAAAATGAAACCAATCGAAGGAATTGAATGACTCAATGCCACTTATTAAAATGAACCCAAAGGAAAAGATGGAAAAACAAGATATAAAGGAAATACACTGAAAATGAAGGAGGAAAATGAAAAAGAAACAAACCTAAGATAAAAGGAAATAAATAAAAAGGAAATCAAATGATAAGACACAAACAAGTAATAAAGAATAAAAGCAGGAGAAATGGTACACTCAAGGTAAGGTTGAAAAAGAAACCAATAAATAACTTAAGTAATAAATAAATATTATTATCAATTAATGGATAATAAAGTAAATGACAATTGAATGAAACCCAATGAAAGAATGTTAAATATAAAAGCAAACTAAACCACATGTTAGAGTTAGATGTAAAGATAAAATATAGAGACATAAAATTGTTAATATTAGTAATGATATTTGTAATGAAAGAGATAGTACGGTAGTGAGAAAGAAGTAATAATAGGGATTACCCATTTAGAAACACTTAAAACAAAAACATTTTAGAAGTGCAAAAGTGGAAGTGTAAAAATCCCAAAATAAAGTGATAAAGAAAAACACTAAATAAATTATAATCAACAATAAATAATTTAAAAGTGAAGGTGATGATTAAGTGAAAAATATTGGTCATTAAGAAAGTTGTTAAGAATAGTATTAAGTGTAAACAGTTAATTAAGGTATAATGAACACTGAAAAGTGATGAAAACAGTATTAATTAAAAAAGAATATTAATGTTAAATTGAATGCAGTTATAATTAAAAGGGAGAATCCCATGAAAGAGAAAACAGATAGTGTTAGCATGGAGTGAAAGTAAAGAGTATTTAAAAAATTAAGAAGTTAAAACAAATCAATAAACACCCCATGTTACCAGGGATCATTATTAAAGTAAGTTCAAAAAATGTGATGTTGTTTATCACCCAAAAATGATATAAAGTGAAATGAACAAATGTTATCAAATAATTATTAAATAATTGTTTAAGCAAGTTTATGAATAGGATATGGCTGGAAGAATTATACAGACCATAGGCCTAGATGTTGTATTTTATGTGAACAAAAGTAGTAAATAATAGCCACATTGTTTTATTGGCTAATTAAATAAGTAAGAAAGTAAAGAAATGTAAACGAGAAAACCAGATAGTAAATAATTAGCAATTCATGATGTATTGTAACGGGACATTTTGGCCTATTTTTGGGGTAATGAATAAATTTGTATTTTTAATAAGGCAAATAACATTTTTTATGATAATTGGGACAAAACGTAAACAAAAAGGTAAATTCATTGGTAGCGACAGTGGCAGCACTGCTTGTGACATTATGCATGAAAATTTATAACGCAATAGAACAAAACTGTGCCAAGGGCAGCTTCGAGGACTTATAAACTGTGAACAAGTGATGTAACAGGATCACGCGATGTTACGTCAGTGCCTTACATAACGCTGGAATGTAGGACTGGCAGCGCCACTAGTTTCGTCACCCACACAGAACAAAGACAGTCGGCAACAAACAACTAACATCTACGGACGCATATAACCGTCGCGTCCACCGGCTAGCCGGTTAGGCGGTGTTTTGGCCCGCAAAACAACAAAAATGTAAATAACAGTTTTTTGACGTGATACAAAAGTGAAATTATACATAAATAACAATTTTGGAGATTAGTAATAAAAATAAAAGTGTGTGCATGGAGCCAATTACGTAGGGAGACTGGACTATGTGGACAAAATTCAGATGAGTAAACAATTGGGGTTTGAACCAAATTATAATGAGGGTTAAATCGTAATTATAACGTAATTAATTTTCTAACTTTTCAACATAATATGAGATCTCTAAGGGCAGAAAGTAACTCTCTGTATGCGTGCGTGTGTGTGTGTGTGTGTGTGTGTGTGTGTGTGTGTGTGTGTGTGTGTGCATGCGTGCGTGAGTGGAACTCTGTAAATAAAGAAAGCTGGTTTGTGTTTGTAAAAATTTAGTTATATTGAATTTCTTGATATTTAATTATGTGAAATTTTTGTACCATGTTTAAATTTTTATGTGAATTTTAGAATGGAAATTTTATAATAGAAAAGGGGGAGAAAAGAATAATTTGTTTATGATGAAATTGAAATACTTTAGTAACCAATAAAAGTTAAATCATGGGGAACAAGTAAAGTTTTCATTATTTCGACAACTATGTCTGTTCTTTTTAGTTCGCCGAAAAGAATCTGGCCCGAAATATGGTAAGTACTTATGTCATATATATATACAAATTAATATTGAATTAATTTCTTGCAATGGTTAATCAGGCAAGATGGCGCCCGAAGAAATTCTAACAGTGTAACAAAGTAAACAGTGAACAGTAACCTTAAAATCGATTAAAATTAATTATTAATTAAAAGTTATACCACAGTATAAAATGATAGTAACATAATAATAACACTACAACAGAGCCAAAACACATCAATAAATAACAACCAATTATAATAACAAAACTAAGCTCATTAGGCTAAAAAGAGACATAATTTGTATGAAATAAGTAAATACAAATAATGGCTACTTAGGCCTATGAAAATGCCTAACTGTCAAGAACAAAACTACAAATTGTAATAAGTAGGGCCCGGATTTTTATTTATTTAAAAATGGCAAATATTTAAATATAATATTTAACAAAAAAGGTGGAATATTTAATAAAAACACAATATATTTACTAACGTTTTTTAGTTTACAAAACTTTGTTGACACCGCATATAAATGTTTTTTTTAAATGATCAAAAGTAAAACTTTGTAGATTTTCTCTAAACAAAGCTTTATATTGCGAGAAGCTCCTTTCCACATCACATGAAGTTATAGGAGCATACTTAAACTTAGATATGTCTGAAGGGCTTAAAGCGTTTAATATTTTGACGTCTTCATTTTCTTCTTCCTTTTCTTCAATCCCAAGAAGCTTGTTTTTGATTCGTTGTAAAATTGAATAGCCTGGGTTTTTTTAACACTGCTTCAAATTTTCGGTTTATTTCTTCTCCTATTTTACCTGGACATGATTTAAGCTCAAGCGGAATGATAATATTAGCTCCAAATTACTTGTGAGAGCAACATTCTTTTTTTCCAAATTTTCAATTGTCGTTGCAATCTTTTTAAAATTAGAACTTATATAGACGAGGTCATTTTTTATTGTTTTTAATTTCAACAGTTGTTTAGCTTCACCGATGCCCACGCTTTCATCTTCATCAAAACAATTAATAGTTTGTTCAATAGATTGAAGATTTTCAGCGTAATAAAATGCAGCCGACAACCATGTCCCCCACCTGGTCACGATTGGTTGAGGAGGTAGTGGCAGCCCTGGATTCATTTCTTTGAACAATTGAACTCTCCTTGGCGCTTTTAAAAAAATCCTTTTCCCACTTTAAATTAAATTATTAATTTCTTTGAACTCTGTCCTCACAGTTTCAGCCAATCTGTGCATCCCATGGGCCCTGCTTTCAACATGTAAGGTGCTGCGTCACTCACAAATAAGAGTACATTATCGTATTTTATTCCACTCGGCCAAATAAGATTCATTGAATCATTAAAACATTTAGCAATTGTTTGATGGTTGGTTTTCGGAAGTTCTTCCATTGTCAGGACGAACGATTTTGCAGACTCTTCTTTGTCTTCAGATAAAACGCCGACAATCACCCACATAAAACGCCGACAATCACACTGGCTATATAGCGACCCTCTGTGTCGGTTGTTTCATCTATAGAAACCCAAATTTTTTTTCATGAAGGAAACTCCTCATTTTAGACAAAAAGTCGTCATAAATATCGCTCAAATAGTTTTTGCGCAATGTAGATTCATCGGGAATTTTATGGTTAGTATATTTTTCGAGAAATATACGAAAATTGTCATTCTGAAGTTTCCAGAAAGGGATGTCAGCACTTAGTAAAGCTTTTGGTAAATCAAAATTAAATTCCGACTTACGTGAAGTACTTGCCAGTTGCGTTGTCAACAGGCTTTGTTGAGTGGAATTTGTTTTTGCTGAATTCTCCTTATGTTTATTTGTGTTAAGTGTTGTAAAACTGTCCCTCTTTGGTCGTGATTTACGTGAATGTTGCAACATTTGCAAAACAAAATATCACTATCACTTTTGAAAATTTCCGGAAACTCCACAACGAATGCTCTCATCTTAGAACTTGAATTACTTTTAACTTTCGACATTTTTAGCTTACCACGGTCCGGGTCTAAACACGTACTGGCACTGAGACTGTGACTGGGGGAATGGGAGGAAGAATTTCTAGAAAAAAACTGAAGCGTCTCTTTATATTTGTTCGTAAAGGAGTTGCGTTCAAAGGGTATCGGTGGCCGAGGTGTTAGCGTTACGGCCTTGTCGCCCCGTGGTATCGAGTTCGATCCTCAGCGCTTCATTTTTTTCATTTTATTTTTATTGAATTATTAAAATTAAATTGAATTATTAAAATTAAATTGAATTATTAAAATTCAACTTGAAATTCATTTTTTTAGTCTACGAATATTTATACAAAAAAGACTACTTTTTCCAAATAAAACTCTTTGGTCAGGTAGAGAATGAGAGATTAGAAAGGATTAGAAGAGATTAGAAGAAATTATATCGTCAACAAAAGCTGGCCCAACTCGGAACTTTTTGCTTTCGTAATCCCGGCTCAACTCGACCATTTCCAGGTATAGCTGGCTCAATTCGTCTTCCCCCCAACTGGAAGGCGGCAAGCAGCGATTCAAAGAACGCCATTTCGAAGGAATGACTCCTTCATTTCTTTATTCACGTCTCTGTTCATCTATACATTATTTTTTAAGGAAGAGAATTTGAAAATATTGAATTATATTTAAATTAAATGAGAAAAAATTTGTTTATTTTCTCAAACAAACAAAATATTGATTTATCCTCAAAAATAGCAAAATATTTATTTAAATAAAGATCCGGGCCCTAGTAATAAGTTAACAAAGAAATTAGCAAATCCGAGGCGAATAACTAACCAAGGATAATTTGTAAATCATTTTTAAAGCAAAATGTTATAATAAGGATTTAAATTAAAAGAGAAATGTAATTAGCAAATATTAAAATAATTGTAAAATCATAAAACATAAAATAACCCAAACTTGTGGGGTATCAAAATAATCTTTGAATGGAAATACAAATAACAGTGATAATAGTTAATACTTAGGAGGGAAGATAGAGGAATAAAAGCAATCAGAAGATATACAAGGATTTTGAAAAGAATTCAAATTTTGATAACAGTGGATTTATGTCAATCTAAGCCAATCAGATTTAATTTGTAACCATAGCAACTGCCGTTAGGGACGGAATTACCGTTGAATATCGTTACTCGTAAAGTGTCATTCTTGCCGAACAGAAGCCAAATTTTGGAAGACCAATTTTTAATCAAAAAATGTAAAAATAGTAAACAAAATTCAAAACGATGATCGAATAAGAAGCAGACGAACAACTGGAACAGTCAACTGATGCCAAGGACCATTTTACCAGGAAATTAAATGAAAATATGACCACATCTAATATGAAAAGGACGCCAGACCTACTTAAGCCCCAAGATTAATGAAAACAGAAAACGATTGCCCCCTTGGTGATAACACCAAGTCATCTGATGTGTTAAGTATCCTTGAATTACCCTATTTCCAAAAAATAAACACTTTAAATATTTCTAAAAGTGATTTGAACTCTCGCTAGAAACCGAATATTCTCTTTCAAAGATTAATTAAGAAAAATAACACACTGAAAATTTGTTAACATAACACATAACCTGTTGTGTGAATACGAACTTTATAAACACATTTAACGACACTACAGAACAGATTATAACCACACACCTTATTATTTAAGTACACATAAAGTAAGGTAATGTACTTTTTATTATAATCATAAGAATTATTTGTCTTGTAATCAAAAGAATCCCAGATTTTGGAACGAAAATAATTGTAATAACTAAACCGCTCAGCAGCCATGCTGATATGTGTACCTCGTTACCAAAATCGATTCGTCATCCTGAGAAAAATTGTTTCATGTAAAATGTCGGTGCAAATTTATTAATCAACCAATATAATTTAATTGTCAAACTGAAAATTTATTTATCAACCATTAAAATAACTAGTACAGGGAGTAACCATTGTTATTATTTCATAGGGAGTGTATCATATAATTTGTGTTTGTTAGCGAATTAGCTTTGACGGTACAGCGCTCACGCAGCAAATCGACACACTACTTGATCGAGTCAGTCGTCTAACCAAGGCGGGAAGTATTTGAATGCTCCGGCCGTCACAGCTGTGAACTTAGTTAAACCATATTATCTAAGAATTTTAATTGTTTTTAATAAACAATTTGGCGCCACCCGGGAATCACAAATCCCTATTTACCAACAGGTAAGGTTACTACCACGTTGTACTGGTAATTACAACATCGCTACGGACATCGTTAGCGCAAGAATAGATGTAACGACCCCAGTGCGAGACGAACGCACTCATACATACAACACAAATATACACGTCTTTTACAGACACGACAGAGTTTCTTCGTTACAATATACACTCCGCGTTTGCCACACACATACACACACACAAAACCACAGCTACACCAACATAGATACTAATCTTGAAATATTACACTACTTACCCAAAGGTCGAAAACTCAACACAGCAGAACAATATGAAATATACAAACACCGCACAACACAACCAAACAACATACTTAACGACCAATTACAATATAAATCACATACACTTTTTGACACAATTATACAAAAAACAAACATTAATTTGGATCCACGCGCCAATCCCCTTCCTCCACACACCACCCCCACTATACCTTCCATGCAATAACCGTTACAAAGTACTGGCAGTCTGTCTCTAAGCTGACGAAGGCGAACACTATGCCGAAACGCGTTCAACGAGAAAAGACAAGTAAGTTCATACGTGAAAGTTTCATTATTATATAAAGTACATATAACAACCGGGATATAAAATATAGTGAAAATATAATATTTACAAGTCACACTTATTTGTTAATTTTTACTTACTACATATTCATATTTAGGTGCCATAAACTTCTTTTTATATAACATGATATATCTTGGTGATGTTAAGTGTTCAAAGTCTTTATCTTTTAAAACAAATCAAGTCACTTAAGTTCAAAAGTAGCCTGGGATATAAATGAATAATTAAATTTTCCATTTAAAAATTAATGCTCGTCTACAATGACCATTTAAAGTTGTTCCAGGCATTGTTTATTTCTTTCCGTGAATCAGAATCATCTTGTATGATCTATCCAATTGAGAAGTTACCTCTGGAGGTTTTATTAAACAAAGTAGATGAGCTGGTGGTACAGGACATTTGTCTTCTTTTTGAGGCCAAAAAAAAGTTTCAGCTGGACCATAGGGATGCATAAATAGGACATCATAATCACCTTCTTCCTCATTTATACACTGAACCATTCCAATCCACCAGTTGCTTTCATAAACACAGGCCACGAAAGAGTGGAGATTTGGTTCTACAGCTGGTGCTGTTTCACGAAAAATGTTTTGTCTTAAACAGATAGAGTCTGAGCTCACTCTTTTTGCTGTGATTTCTTCAGATGTTGCAGGTTGAAAATAATGAAAACTTCTGGTTCCTGTTATGCTTTGCCCAGATTCAAACCGAATACCTAGAGTTTTTCTATTGTTTTCAATATCTTCTTCACTCAAAAAGAAAAATTTTATTTTTGAAAAAAGATTATTTCAATAGTCGTACACGATTCACTCTGAGAATCATTTACTTGTAAGACAAATGACAACTTTTTTTAACCTGAGTTTTTGCCTGTTTAAACTTCTTTTTAATGTATTTTTCTTTTGAGTGTGTAGATAATGATTTCAGTTTTAGTGGTGTTACATCTAATCCTAAAAGAGCCTCGTTCAGTTTATCTTTGTCAACTATTCTTTTTGCAGCTTGTAATTCTTCTTCATTCTCTTCATCACTTTGATGACTTGCAACCATTTCTTCATCATCTTGATCAGGTTTTACCTCTAATATTGATTTTCTACAGTTACCGGTACTGCACAGCAGCTTTCCAGGGACCAAGATGATGTTTTTATTTTCCTTAACATCCTTTGCTTTTTGTAATGTAATTACCCTAAGATTATTTTTCTTTGTCAAGGGAACAGAATGTCTTTGAAATGGATCACAACAGGCTTTTTGGTTTTTTTGAAAATATTTTAAAAAATAGCACAAATGGTGAGAACAAATTGTGTCTTTTTACAGTACTGATTGTTTGTATGCCAACTCAAAAGTTCTACATCTTCTTTAGACAATTCATCAGAAATCACATAAATATCCCTGTTCTTTGTTAATGATGTATTTTCACAGGAAGAGTTTAATAAAGTACCCACAGTACATATAAAACTCGGTCTATACTCACTACTACACGCCATAACTTCCATGTTTAAGAAAAAACAATAAACTGTTAGGGTATGTACTAAAATCACTCCACAACACACTACAACACATCACGTATCACACATGATGTCATTACAATGATATGATTTTTACTGATTTAAAGTAAATAAAACTGAGAAATAAATTAGACACTTAAAACATTATGCAACGTATAACATTAAGAAACCTATATTATTGTGAATAAAGCAAATGATGTTAACTAGACCAGAGCAAGCTGTATACTGAAATAAGGCTGCAAGGGATTTTGGAGATGGAGGAGGATTCATGTTCAGCCTTGTCATTTCATGTCATAACAGGAGTAAGACACACCAGTGTGCACATGACCAGTGTGTCCCTACAAACTGAGTTTTGTTTTTCTTAACTGTAATAAACTTCAGATTATGACTTTAGAATGCTTAATAATTACATAACTTAAAATGCCTCCTTATAGCTAAAAAATATATTTTAATGCTTTGATTTATTTGATACAGTTAAAATAAAAATTACTAAAGTTGCATGACAAATAAAAAAATGTTTAAAAAACTGCAGCATTATAGTTTATTTATTGCAATATTTCAAAATGTTTTAATTTTATAAACATTATTTTATAACAATATATTCATTCATCTTCACTGTTTAGACAGATTGTAGCAAATTATTTCAATATTAAACAAACATAAAAACTCACCAGTAAGTTTTGTTTAAACATTTCAAAAATAATTTTGTCCTCTTTTCAAATAAGTGGGAATGTTTACTTGTATATGTTTAACTGATCTCTTGTTTAAGGCAATCCAAAAATTTCTTCCTCATTACAAAGAGACATCATACCATAAAAAATTATTCATTTGAAGTATGCCGCAACTAGTATATATATACAAAGTAAATGCAAATGGACCTTGTAAGTTGTATTTTCAATAGATTTTAGCTCTATAGTGCTATATTTAAGAAGAACTTTTTCACTCTCTAATTTTTTTAATACAAACTTTGTCTTTGTTGAACATACCATTTCCACAACACGCAAAAAAAAAAATTATTAGATTTACATTGTAATAAAACTCTTTAAACTCAAAAACCCACCAATATTATTTCATCATTTGAAAGGGAATTTCATGCTCTTTCCAGTAATATATGGTTGTATTAGGGTATCTGGAGAGAGATTTTAGCCACAGATATTTTTCGACATATGCGTCACAACTTTGAAAGAATATTTATTTTTATATTTAAGAATAATTTTATCCATGATGAAAAATCATAATGCCAATACTTATAGTATCATTTGATTCTCCATAAAATTTAGGGCAAATGAATAAATTTTGAAGCCTCTAGCTCAATAAATATTGATTTTAGCCCAAATACATACAAGCTGGTTTCCCACTCAAATTGTCCTCCGAAGTTCAAATCTCTTAAAACTTTAAACGACCATAATTCGGAAACTACTTGTTAGAATTGGACGAAATTTTGGATTTTTTCTTATTTTTGTATTCACATAATGTGAACAAATTTTTATTAAAATCTGTGACAAGTGGGTGTCGGCCCCTGGATGATTTGGCATGGAATGGAATGGCCCCTTTTCGTCATGCCTCCGCTTTCTCCTCTCCCCCTTGGTGAGTAGACTCTCATTCACAAGCTGGATTTTTACATTTCTGTCGATGGTCTGTTCTTCCGGTGGATATTCGAAAAGTTGTTCTAATATTCTTGGCAGTCGGGTTCCCTTTATTAGTTCGTATGGTGTAAACCCTGTAGAATCGTGGGTAGTACTATTTAACCATTCTTCCACTTTCTTTACATACAAAGGCCATTCCGTGTGTTTAGCGTGACAATACGCCCGGAATATCCTACCGATTTCTCTCATCACCCGCTCTGCCTGGTTCGACTGTGGATGGTATACTGCCGTATGCTTGGGTATGATGCCTTCCCAGCCAAGAGTCTGTCTCCACTTACCGCTGATGAATTGGGGTCAGTGATCGGATAAAATTACCTTCGGCTTACCTATGATTATCATGTAATCCTTGGTGATCTTTTCACTCAGCACCCGGCTCGTAGCTTTCTTCACGCTGTACAACCTAACAAACTTAGAAAAACTGTGTAACACAACAAAAACATATACTACTCCACCTCTACCCTTGGGCAATGGCCCATACAAATCTACAGCAACTAAGTCAAACGGTCTTTCTACTTTAATATAGTTCATCTCCCCTTCAACCCTATAATTCACTACTTTTGACCTTTGACACAAATCGCATCCCTTAACACTCATCTAACTCGCCTCTCCATATTCTTAAAAACACAAGACTCTTTTAACACATTTGTACACTTTTTCGCCCCAAAATGCCCATATCTTACATGACAATCCCGAATAATTTTATCTATTAACCCTTCCGGTACCATTAACCTCCAATCATGTTCACCCCCCTCTACTTTCTTGAACAAAATTCCCTGATATATTTGGAAATGCATATTATATTCAGACCCATTTACATCGGCTTCTAAACTAGCGATTACTTTACTCAATTTATTTTCTGATCTTTGCATGTTTTTAATCTCCCTTAATTCCTCCCCAAAAATTTTATCTTCCCTTGTTAATCGAAAAATCTATTTCTTTTAGATCCATCCCTATTTTGTTGTCTATTACATCTACCCTGGAAAGAGTGTCTGGTACTTTGTTATCTGTCCCCTTAATATACTTCCATGAAAAGTGATTTTCTTGCATCCGTCTGTAAATAAAATTTTTTCTGAAAATCGGGATGATTCATCATTATCATATCTATAAACTTCTCTTTGATTTTATTAAAAACAACTCTTTCCTCCTCACCCCATTTCCATTGTTTATTCTTTTGTAATACCGCACTTAATTTAGAGGTTACCTGCGCATAATTTTTCTGAAACTTCCGATAAAAGTTGCATAAACCCAAAAAGCTTTGTAGCTGAATATTTTTAGGTTCTGGAAAACGCATAATAGCTTCTACTTGATCTGGGTTGGCTAGAATTCCCTCTGGAGTAATAATAAAACCTAAAAAATGTATTTCAGTTTGTAGAAACTTCGACTTCTCCCAATTAACTGTTAAACCTCCATTTTGCAATTTATCTAATACATATTCAATATGTTCTAAATGTTCAGAGAATGTTCTTGACGCTATTAATATGTCATCAACGTATACACTCAAAAACTCTAAGTCCTTAGATTGTAATATCGTATCTAGACACTTTATAAAACTTGCTACACTAGGTTAAGTCCAAATGGTAAACACTTGAACTGATAATTCTTACCATTGAAGAGAAATGCAGTATACTTCCGGCTCTCTGGTGCTAGCGGAACTTGCCAGTACCCTGCTGTCAAATCTAAAGATGTCATATATTTGACTCCGCTAAATTTCTGAAAAATTTCATTTATGGGTTCCAGTGACTCCCGGTCAGGTATTATAATTTGGTTAATTTTCCTAGCATCTAAACACAACCTTACCTTTCCATCCTTCTTGATGTATGAGTATATATAGTAGTGACCAATGGATTCGAGTATGGCGATATCGATCTCTCAATAATGTCTCCTTCCATCATTCTGTCCAACTCCTCTTGTACTGCTCTCCTCTTCGAAAACGGCACTGGATAGCTCCTCTGCATGTAGGGTGAGTGTTCTCGAACTTTCAACTCGCATACATAGTCCCTGGCTTTCCCAGGCAACTCTGCAAACACATCTCTAAAACGCTCCACAACTCCTGTCGGGGACTCCCTACAACTCCACCCTCATTAAAAAAATTTATCCGCCCTATTTTCCCATATTCTCTCATCACTCACATACATCTCTCTCTCCTCATTTTCTACACTTCCACTCTCTCGACATATATTCACTCTTGTTTCTATGTTTCCATCGCCTACTCGTTTATATATTAATTTTATTCCCGTAACTTTAATGTCATCTATCACCCTCTTAAAATTAACCCTGACTGGTGCACTCCCCTTATTAAATTGTACTATTTTCTTATTAAAATCTATTACTGCTTTATTTCTCTCCAAAAAATCATTTCCCAAAATTATATCTAAATTCAGTCCCTTAACCACTAAAAAGGTATTTTCGAATTCTATTTCACTAATGCATATATTTAATTGTACCTGTCTAGTAACTCTTTTACTCCGTACCCCGGTTACCCCCACTACTGTTACACCCGCAGCTGGTAATGATGGAATATGTTTATTTACCCTTTGTAATTCTCCCAGTACGTTTTCTGAAATTACTGATATTTCACACTTCCTGTATCTATTAATGTTTTAAAGTTCTTACCTTCTATGTTGACGATTACCTCTGTCAACCCCGCTTTTGTTTCCATTATTTCTGCTTCGTCGTCTTCCAATAACTCCTTTGACATGTCCTTGATAATGATATTACTCTGGTAGTTGTATTCTTCTTGGACCCCAGAGTCCTCCTTCGACAATGGCTAGGCCCAGTTCCCCATTCTCTTCTAGTTTCCCGTCGACGTACCTGCCACGGCTTGGTTGTATTCTCCTCTACTCCTGTTGACACTTCCATTCCCTCTCTGCGCTCCTCGGTTGCTCTCTGCGGCTGATTTTGCTGGTTGTATGTTCTCTCACTTCGCTGACAGTCTCTTGCCTGATTACACCTAAAACATGTCGTTCTTACAGCAAAATTTTCAACATGACACTCCGAACATCTCCAACCCTCGCCTCTGTTACCTCTATTACCCCCACACGCCCCTCTGTGAAAGGTTGGTATTCCCCTGGATTGATTATAATTCCCGTTAATGTGTGACGCTGGTGGGTTTGGACGCCTACTCATATCCCGTTCTTTTATGTTCTGAAATATATCTAATATTTTCTCAAGTTCCGTAATTTCTGTAATCTCGCGTGTCATCAGAGTAATTTGTATCTTGCGGCAAATGCTTACTTATATGTCAGACAAATGATCGGAACGGTAGCGGTGCCTATAAATATTTTGCCTCATTATATAACCGCATTACATACATAGTCACGTTATTCCCGTGAGTTCCAAAATTACCGTATCCCATGATTTTACTCCGTAATACTTCTTGCTCTTCTTCCGACCAATATTTACCTCTAAAGGCCCTCTCAAAACTCTGATAATCTACCGTCTGTTTTATGTACCTCCACCCATACCGCGGAATTCCCTCTAAAACATTTCATTACCTTTAATAACTGCACCTCCCAACTACTCCGACAAAACTGATTAAATTCTTTCACTCTATTTAAGAATTGCATGGGGTGTGTACCCCCTTACTGTCACAATTAAACAATTCTAATTCTATATCAATATTCATATCTCTTGTAATCATCACTTGTTCAGCAACATTACTAAGTTTTTTACTTATCGCTACATTTAATTCATCTTTAACATTAACTATCCTTTGTTCAATTGAAACAAATTTATCATTATTTGAACATTCAAATTGTATGTTACGTTTATCCATAACATTTACTGTATCTTGTATAGCTTGTATCTCTATTTTGCAAGTACTTTCTATTTCATTTATTTTAAGATTAGTATTGGTTTCGTATATCTTAATTTTATCTCTCACTTCTTCTATCTTATCAATTGCACAATTAAATTTATACCCACTGTCAGTGTTACATTCATCTATTTTATGTTCAAAATTTTCTTTGATTTCATGAATTTGTTCATTAACTTGTATTTTGACTGCATCTGACACTTGTTTGTTTACGTTGATAACATGACTATTTAATTGTTCGTTTACAGACTCTATCACTTGTTTTTTAATAGTATAAAAACATTCATTTATTTCGTTTACGATCTCACTCTTTATACCACTGACTCTGGTATTTATTTCATTAAACTTAGTATCAAACTTATTATTCTGTTCATTCAATTTACTGTTGTTAATATCAAAATGTTCGTTAATCTCACCCCTCAATTCATTAAATTTTTTATCATTAACATCGAAACGTCTATTTATCATTAAATTTAATATCATTAACATCAAATCTATTATTTATATTCTCAGACATGTTTTTCATAAAGTTCATCATATCAGCTATTGTACACTCTTTTTCTTTTATTTTAGTTGCTACAGGAGTGGAATTTGCTCCCGCCTCACTAATTATTTCAGATTCATCTGTCAGGTTTGGAGTGGTCTCCATTCCTGAATCATTTATCTTATCTGATTCATTTACCATGCTTTCTTTTACTGTATTTAGGTCTAAATTCATTTCTACTTCGTCCGTGACAATTAGTTCACTCATACTGACTTTATTTTCATTATTATCCATTTTTCTATTCTTTATGAGATTTTAATCTTACAAAATTTTAGCCTTACATATATTTAATATTTTTTCACTTTGTATGTTTTACTTAACTATAGCATACACATCGCTTAACCTGTACATAATTTACGTATTCCTACCCAACCTCCAAACCACGCTTGTATTCACCTGTAGGTGATTTATAATTATTTTATAAATCGTCTCTGTTCAAGGCGCCATCTGTACACTTTCAAATTACTGAGAGACTTATAATATTTAAATTATTATTTATCCAGGATAACTTACCTTACAGTTCCAAGGTCCGTCACACGAACAGCGAAATACAAGCAGGGTTTGTGGTTATGTCAATAACATTACTTACTTTATCCAATCCCCGCTCTCGGCAGTTCAGCCATTCGGCGGCAAGCCTCCCAGTACAGACAGGATAAAGTTCGCGTTTGCAGGTTTGCCAGTTCAGGACAGACAGGCAGGTGTTGTCCATCCATCATTCCTCCATCGCACAGCGGGCAGATGTTGGAATTCACCAGGCCGAATCGGTGTAAATGGGCTTGGAGGTAGTCGTGGCCAGTGCATAGTCTGAACTCCGCGACTGCAGTCGATCTCTTGAGGGTTCGTGAAATTGGTGTTGTAAGAAGAGACTCCCACTGTTTGCCTCTGTCGGCTTCTGTATGTATTTGTTTCAGGTAGTTCTTTACGGCCATGTCAATCTGATATTTCGCCGATGATAGGCTAGTGGGGGTGTCAGGTTGCTGCATTAGGGCTCCATTTTTTGCAAGCTTGTCCGCTTCTTCATTTCCGTTAACACCAACATGGCTGGGGATCCATTGTAGGTGGACAACCCAGTTGCCATGTATGAGGGTAGCGAGAACTTCACGTGTACGGAGCGTCAAGATGCAGTCCGTGGGACTGTTTTCAGCTAGTGCGACAATGGCGGCTTGAGAATCGATAAAGAAGACGACTCGCTTTAGTTGGATACTTTGGCATTTAGCTAGTTGTTCTGCGGCCATTTGGATAGCTTTGACTTCGCCGTCGTAGTTGCTGGAGTGCAGTCCCACAGCACAGCTTATTTGGAAAATTTTAGAATATGCTCCGGCACCAGTTCCACGGTTGGGTAACATTGATCCATCAGTAAAAATATGCAACCATTCCTTTTCAGGATAGAGGGTGTGGATTGTTTCTATAGCGGATTTTTTGAGTTCATGTGGATCTGTAAGGTATTTTGGCGCCGACTGGTCAATCAGAGTTAGTCTTTTCACCGGCGTTGCATCAAAAACAGTGTTGTATACTTGCAGGGGTGCAGGGTTTCCCATATTGACCTTGTATTTGTCTCTGAGTTTCTCAGCCCATTGGATAGGGGTAGTTTGCGTTTTTAATCTATGGTTTGCTGGCGTAAAACCGTTCCAGTGTTTGTGGTCAACTCGTCTAGATCTTTCCCAGAACTTGAGTGTTAATTTCTCTCTTCTTGAAGTGAGTGACTCTATGTCGGTTTGAATTTCCATAGCTTGAATTGGTGTTGAGAAAGCGCCACCTGTGATGATTCTGAGCGCGTCGTTCTGGACTTTGTCGAGCCTCTTCAGGTTATTGGAGCTTGCAAGGGAGGTTACTTCGCTGGCGTAGTCCATGGTGGGTCTCACGTATGATTTGTATGCGGTTGCTAGCACATCTTGGGTACATCCCCATTTTGTCGCTGCTAGCCGTTTCAATAAGCTTATGCGCTTCCCTCCCCGCTCAGCGGTTTCCTGGATGTGGCTGTTGAATGTCAGTTTTGTGTCTAGCTTGACGCCCAGGTATTTCGCAATCGAAGTTTCAGGCAGGTTAGTTCCTTTATACTGAAGTTCGATTTTTGGAGGTTTAGTAGAGAGGGTAAAAAGTTGAAAAACCGTTTTATCAGGACTTATTACCATTTTGTTGCTGTCTGCCCAGGTTGCGACGTTTTTTAAAACAGAGTTGACTACTGATTCAAGGTGGGAGGTGCTGCTTGTAGTTGCCCACAGGATGACATCATCTGCGTATAGAAGACAGGATATTCCAGGTATCTTATTGATCGCTGTTGTTAAGTCATTGATCATAATGTTGAAGAGCAGACAGCTGATTACTGCGCCTTGGGGTAGTCCTTGTCGCTGTAATTTGTACTTAGAAGTGGTATTAACGAATTTAGTTCTGATGTAGCGTTCGGTTAGAAAGTTTTTTATCCATGTGAGCATGTTGTTCTTCACTCCGAGCTCTCTGAGTTTGTATAGAAGTAGTGCGCGCCAAACTTTGTCGTACGCAGCCTTGAAATCGATTAACACAGCCAGTGTCGATTGTTTACGATGGAAGCCGTCTTTAACCGCCTGAGTGAATTTAACTATTTGGTCTGTTGTAGATCGATGTTGACGGAATCCTGCTTGAGCATCGCTGATTGCACCACTTGACTCTAGGAAAGTTCTTAGTCTGCGTTCCACCATCTTTTCCGCTATTTTGCAGCACACGCTGGTTAGCGAAATGGGCCTGTAGCTGCTCAGGCTGCTTCGAGGTTTTCCTTTTTTATAGATGGGGATTATCTCAGCTTTTTTCCATTGGTGAGGAATCCGCTTATCCCATGTTAGGTTGATAAGTTTTATGAAACATAGTTTAGCAGTGGTCCCAAGGTTCTTTAGGAAATCTGGGAAAATATTGTCAGGTCCAGCAGACTTGCAATTTTTTAAATCCCTTAAAGCTATTTCTAACTCTTGTATAGAGAAACGGGCAATCATAGAGCGGTGCTCTTCTTTAGTTGCTACGCTTGTTGTTTGGCTCATTTGCACGCTTTTTCTTTCAGGACCGCTGACTTTCAGGGAGCTAACTGAGGCATAGAATTTGCAAAGACTGTTGGCTACTTGCACTGGACTGGTGAGGAGCTTGTCGTTCACTTTCATGGGTTCCCGTGCTTGCTTCTTCTTGTCATTATTTAAGCTTGATAGGAAATTGTGGGCTTTGGTGCCGTCCCTTCTGAAATCTAGTTTGGCGACAAAGTTCCTGTATGTACTTTCCTTGGCTTGGATGATGGCCCGAGTGAGAGCTGCTTGCTTCCTTCTTAATTCAGCACAGTCTTGTAGTAGCTTCGTTCTCTCAGCTTTCCTTCTCGCCTTGTTCCTTTCCTTCTGGAGATCGGTGAGAGTCGCATTCCAAAAGGGTTTATATTTTTTAACACTTCCTCGAGGTATGCTCTTCTTAGCAGTTTCTAGGATACCCTTAATAAATCTGTTAGTTGATTGATCAGGATTATCGGTGATGATACAAGGGGTGAGTATTTGGTTGGAGAATAGACTCAACTTCGGCCAGTTCGCCTTTTTGAAATTCCATCGCGGTAAGCGAGGCTCAATGGGGTTCTTCTGCTTGCTCCTTATGCTTAGCGCTAGGGTTCGGTGTCCACATCCTCCTATAGCTTGCTTAAGGGATATATTGGATCTGCTTACGAGATTGGTTTGAACTATCTCCAAATCGGGGGTGCTGTTGTGTCCAGCGAATGATAAGAAGGTTGGTTCAGTCACGAGGTGAATCAGGTTTGTTGTTCAATCAGGTTTTCAATGGCGTGGCCAGGAGCATTAGTGTCCGAGTATCCCCATCGAGGGGAGTGTGCATTAAAATCTCCAATGACGATGCTGTTTCGGTGTCGGGATGTGTCTGCTATGTCGTCTGTACTGATCTTGTTATTTGGCGGGTTGTATATTCCAATGATCTTAAACAGGTGTCCATTATTCCACACTTTGATATTGACAGCTTCATGTTTATCTGTTTGTGTCATGGTGTGTAAAACGGCGAACTCGCATGCCATTGTGCTCTTTACTCCTACTATGATGCCTGAGGCCACTTGTCTTGCTCGAAGTAAAACATAATTTGTGTAATTCGTCACATTAAAACAATCACTGGAGTCCGTAGAAGCTCCGGCTTCAACTAAGATGAAAACATCTGCGTCAAACGTTAAAACTTGAGTCTTGACCTCACAAAATTTTGAGGTGTTCAGGCCTCCCGCATTCCAAAATAATATTCGGAGGCCATCGTTGAAGCCCTTAGAAGGGCTGGTTTTCCTCTTAGCTCTTCCTGTCATGTTTTGGGAGGATCGTGTAGACGTATGTTTGCCGTAGCAGATTTAGCGTTACCCAGGGTGCACCAACTAGGAGGTACTGCTACTTTGCACCCCTTCCTGTCAATAACAAGCTCGACTGTCATTTATGTGAAACAACTCAAATTTTATTTCATTTTTTATGCTCCTTCAAATTTATGGATTACTCATCTTTTCTCTCAAAATTAAATATTACCGTTTCTTTCACATATGAATAACACAAAACATTTATTTCAACATTGTATACTTATTCTAATCCTTATATTAAGTAAGGCTACCCAACTTGCTCATTCTCACATTCATACTTTTAAAACCCCATTTATTTTATTTAGAACCTTTTAAAAAGAAATTATTGATACAGTGAAATTGGTCGTGGTTTACTTAACCATCGGCGTTCCTTCCCGTCTCGTGCCGCACTGAGTGTATGTCCGAAAGTTTATTTCTTTTCACAACATTGTTAATTTTGCTTCCTTCACTTCACTTACTTCATTCTGAGATACCGTTTTACTATTTATGTCAGTTTATCACTTTCTATTAAAAGATAAGAATTTATTTGGGCCCACGAGTCTTGTGGTCCACCCGGCCGGGTAAAAGTTTGTGGAACGACTGGTGTGGAGAGCACCAACCAACTCCCCACTACATCTGGTTGTTCAACCGGAAAGCACTGCCTTCAGGCGACAAATTTTCATAGCCGCACACAGTGTATGGATTGTCTATGGGACACACAGGCTAAGGTTGTTAAATGTTGACGATATAGGAGGCTTTGTGGGTGTGGCCTCTTGCTAGATTTCCTTCGTCTTGAAAGCACATGTTATGACAATTGTCCTGCCTCGCCATTTTTCGTGGCATCGGTTTTAATGTTTAGGCGTAGTAGCGGCACGCCGTCGAGTGCGTGTGCGTCTCTGTACGTGACAATATTGAATTCACAAGCGAATCTGGCATTTTTCAACTACACTCCATTCAAAAAGTTACGTGGTTGTTCTTTGTTTGAATATGAGATTAATTTGCAGGGGACTTGCAATGCTGACAGAATAGATTTAAATAAATTTAATACAAAAACCCCCTTTTTGCCCCATTACCGAGTACAGAGAACAATTTAAAGAGAAAGTGGCCAAATTAAATCTCGTTGGAGAACAAGTGTACAATTGCGATGAAACCGGGCTCAATTGGAAAGCTGTACCACAAAAGACATTGGCATCACTTTCGGAGATATCAGCCCCAGGTTTTAAAGTCCAAAAAGATCGGATCACTTTAATGGTATGTGCAAATGCCACCGGCAATCACAGGTTACCCCTGCTTGTGATTGGAAAAGCAAAAACACCTCGTGCATTCAAAAATTTTAATTTGAACGCATTGCCTGTTACCTATTACGCTCAAGAGTGCTTGGATATCTCAAGATATTTTTCCGATTGGTTCCACAAAGTGTTTGTGCCACAAGTTAGAGCTCATTTGGCTGAAATGCAGTTACCACAGGAAGCATTGCTGCTAATGGACAATGCTCCAGCACATCCCACTTGCGGAATTAAAAGTTGATGGCAAAATAACATGCCTCTTCCTTCCGGCAAACACAACACCACTAATCCAGCCTATGGACCAGGGCATAATCGAAAACATGAAACATCGTTATAGGAAACCTTTTATTGGAAGTTTGATTTCATCTGAAGAAGAAATGTCTGTAAAAGAGTTTTGAAAAACGTACAACATAAAAGATGCAATTTTCAATGTCGCTGCTGCATGGGATGATCTTCAAGTGTAAAATCTTAAAAATGGGTGGAATAAACTCTGGCCTGAAGCTAATGATGGCGAACCTAAGGAAACTGGAATGTTAGTGTCGACGAAATTGTGCAACTGTGCAATAATGTACCGAATGCTGAAGACATAACGCCAGCAGAAGTAACAGAGTGGTTGGGATGTGACAAATTGGACGGAGGCATTTGACATTTTGAACGACGATGAAATTGCTTCCAGTGTGATTGACAACGAAGAAGAAGAAATTGACGAAGACGAGTATTATATTTTAAATTAAAAAACTACGCTAAGCCATACAGAAGCAGAAACAATGTTATCAAAACGCATTGAGTGGTTTGAGGGGCAAGAAGAGGCAAACGCAACGCAGATACTTCTCCTACGTAAAGTACGGAACATTGCCGCTCAGAAAGCACGAGCCTCGAAGAAACAAAAGAAAATGACAGACTATTTTAAAATTTGAATATGTATGTACGTCTAGAGTTCATGTAACAATATTTACAGTACATATGTTGTACTACATATACTGTACTAATGTAAATTGTATATTGTTTGTTTCTGTAAAATAAAATACATGTATGTACAGTGTATTTCCAGTTCGTAAACGTGCATTTTTTATCATTCGTTCATATGCAATGGATGGGGTGGGTTGTTGTTTAAAGTTTTTCTGTTATCCGTCTATTCGATTAACTGTCACGGTCCCGGTCCCAACCCTGACGGTTAATCGAAGTTTCACTGTATTTGCAAAACACTATAAATTTTCATAGAACTGTTGTAAATGAAATTTGGAAGTGGGAACCTACCACACTATTGTTCAGACTGATTTTGACATCTGATGCTAGCTTATTATAATGATATAACTTTAATAATATGTTCACTAATCTTGTGGCAATTAGTTTTGTCTGAAGCAGACAAATGTAAGTAGTGTACTGCACACAAGTTGTTAAATTAATTTTCCTTAATAAATAAAAAATTTTCTTTTCAAATTGCACATTATTGCTTATTCAGCACACCACTCAAAAAGATAATTATTATTGAAACAACTTACAATGGAAAGCATTTAAGAAAAATTGTCAGTAACAGCAACATTGGAGCTAACTTCTTTTGTACAGCAAAACAGAATAGTATTTCATGGAAAGATAAAATTGCACATGTTTAAATACAAAAGATGTAGTTTTTCAGAAATTGGTGCCATATACAGAAAAATGTTTTAAATATTAATTTTATCCTGGCTACCACCAGGACAAAAGTATGAATTATATAGTTATGTGCACTTTTCTGTGTATGTCTGATCTGGATAATGTGTAATTGTATCCAAAAAACAAACTTAAACATAGCCTAACTATAAATTACATGTATCAGTTCATTATATCTTTGATATATTTTCATTTGAGAAGTTGGTGTATGTAATGAATATTTTCTATGTGTAAAATCCAATGCTTTAACTTAACAGGAATAAAAGTGAAACTCTGTATTTGTATAGTTAGTATGTAAAATATTATATTCTGTATTACCTACATCATTTATAAAGCAGTCAATAATTTGTATACTTTTATTGCAATTGTTACTATGTGTGTGTAGTTGATCGGCCACCATCAACAGTCACAGCAGGAAAGAAACGTCCAGCAGAATCACCTCCCCCTTACATTGAAGAGTCTTCTCCGCCCAAGGTAACTTATTTCATACTCAGATTTAATTGTATTTATTTGTTAAGTGCCAACTTTCACAGAATAAGTGAATTAAGTACAGTTTCAGTGTACCATGTGTTTTCATTCAACTTTATAGAAAACCTTGATAATTTTTTATTCTGGTTCAAAAAAGTGTACAAGCTCATAAATCAGTATATGTGTGGAAGCAGAATTTTCTCATCAGTTTGTGATAGATTGTTTTGTTTATGAATTTGTTTTTTTTCTGTGATCTGCTGTAGTTAAGTTTATATTGACTGCTCTCTGTAGTTGATAAAACGTACTACTTTCATCACTAGTGGTAATGGATTCAGTTTTTGAATTGCAAAGCTATATACATATCACCTCCCCTAGAATTTAAACATAACCTCCTGCCTGATCAATAGTAAGCAGGGAGCAAGTTCTAAAAACAATTTTATTTCCTGTTGATGTATCAGTTTTGGATCATTGTGACTTCTAGATCTTATTTTCAGATTCATTTTTCCTTTTGGTGTAAGGAAAATGTCTAAAAATCTGTATTAAAAAAAAACTGGTGATTGAGATAAGTAAGTTTAAAGGCAGGTTTTGATTTGTAGGAATCAGTATGTGTTAACCTTCGACTACTAACAAAAAAATGGATATCTTAAAAAACTTGTATTTGTGTGTATGTAATCATAAGATACTATAATAATATATACTTCTTCCTGAACAGATACAAATAAACACCAAATAGAACATTGTATTTGATGCAATAAGAAAATATACCAAACACACATACATACAGCAACAAGAGTGAACCAGAAAAGCAAGAAGAGCAGACAAGAGTTTACTTCAAAAGAACGGTGAAAGTAAACTTTTGAGCGAAACTATGTACTTGCCTACATTGAACAATCTAGAAGTGAATTTTTTTCCTAAAATATTGATAATTTACATTTTGTCTTGTTACAGTTTGTGCATACATTTACCTTGTTACATTTTAATTCGGTTTATGATTTATTGCTTTTGACTCACCCATGGGATTTGTCAGTAGTGATAATTTTATTAATCTCTTAACAAATATGATTTTTTCTTGATTCCGAATGCCACGAAAACATGAGGGAATTTCGAAAAGTACAATGGATATAGATTTTTATAGAAATAAAGTCAGGATCTTGATTTCAAACACTGGAAACTCATTAACGGGCTGTGTTCCAGTAGCATGTTAAATGTAAATAATATGATCATGTGTTATCAGTTTTGTAATCACCACTTATTTAAAAACGCCAGTGTTAAGGTAGGCTTAAACAGTACTAAAAATTGATCTGAATATTTATTAGTCTGTATTAAATGCATAGTTAATTTTTAAACAGACATATATTGTTTAGTTAATTTGCACATGAAAAACAAGAATCAGAAAAATTAAAAAATAATTTTTTAATTAAAAATTATAGAGTTTACTAATAAACAATAAGCTGTAACGGGACAAAAAGGGTAGAACCATTTTAAAATAATTTTCAGTAATTAACCATTTTATGGAATAATTTTAATAAAACCTATTGTGTGGGAAGACATAACAAAGCATAGGTGAGTCACAGACCATGCATGTGGCTTGAGATGCAGTTGTCCACGGCTATAGGTGACTAACAAATTCACCACGTGTTTTAAAGTAAAACGCATTTCCGGCTTCAAAAGACTTCTGGAATGATGTTCGATGTGTGATGGCAGGAGACGAGTGGACATCCGTTTGGAACCTCGTGGCGAATACGCACAAAGCCCGAATAGCGTCACCACGCCATCTAAGATCGCCAGTCAGCAGCCCGCCTTTATACGGAACAGACGTAATTCTAACCGTAGCCCGTAGCCTCGGGCAAGTTTCTGGTAGAGCGAAAATGTCAAAGTAGGTCTACCAAAGAGTGAATTGCAATATAAAACCGCAGTAAACGCTTTGACAACTGTATTAACAGTTTTATAAAATGAGTGAAGTTAATAAAAACAGTGAGGTAAGTGAAGAAGACTGCACCGACATAATGCGCAATACTGGGGACCTCATACAGCTAAGTACAGTGAAAAAACTAATTTAACAGGCCAAAAGGGAAACAGTTGACATAATTGGAATTAAATAATTAATGAGCTCAATAAATAAACGGGGTTAAAAAGATAGGTATAGAGAGTGAGAGAGTGGGCAAGAATATAAAAAGTAAAATAGAAAGTACTGGTTTGTCTATGAAAATTTGTATATAAAATTTGGTTTATGTAATTTTTTGTTTTATAATCAGGTCTAATATTACCTTAAAGAAAAATAACTATTGTTTAAATTGAAATAAAATAAGAGTCGTTATAACTATAACCATGTGTTAGCTTAATTATTACACAAATTTACCATAACCTGTTCCGTGGTAAGAGGCTCGCCTAAAAACGAACCTGTGAGTTTTTAATTAAGGGAATTAAATTAGCTAAATCTTTTTAATGGGAAAAAGTGTAAATGGTTTATACATTTCACCCTCAAAATGTATTGGTGGCCCTGGATTTATGGTATTGGAAGTTTTCTGGTAATAAGGTAAGTCAACATATGATCGTCAGAATCATACAGTAAGTAAGCGTTTGGTGTATTTGTCAAAATGATTGTACTTTTACAAAGCATACATGTATAAGGTTTCTTCACTGGTCGAGAGATGTAGTAAGAAGAAAACGACCCCTATTGTGGGTAGGTGGTAACTGACTACTCCATCATAAAAATGCATTTCAGTTTTTTCCCACATCTTGTATAAGGTTTTTGGCAAAATATCACATCACTCAGGTATTGCAGCCCCCCCCCCCCACAGTCGGACTTGGCTCCCAGTGGCTTCTAGTTTTCTGCAGAGCTAAAATTGCTTTGAAAGAAATAAGATTTCAGGCTGTTAACACAGTAAAAACACAACAGACAACTGGTGGTTATATAGGCCTTTGCAGACAGTTGCACAAAGTGGAAGAGATGATGGATCAGTATTTTTGAGGTTAAAAAGGGAAGTAAGGTGTCATTTTGGTAGGTGTATTATGTGTTTTTTAATAACTAACAATTGGATATTTTTTGGACAGACTTTGTACAGTGTAACAAAAAAAACTGTATTGGTTTGAAATCTTTTGCTGGCAAAGTTGTTTTCCAAACCAGCTTGAATTTGGTAATTTTGTTGCAGTTGTGTATAACAAATTATAAGTGTAATAACGCTCAAACCTTCTGACCTATACTTTTTTTTGCGGCCCAGAATTTTATCAGATTCTAGGTTCAGAGGTTGTCACTAACTATAATAAGTTATTCCGACATGGAACACAATTCTTTAGAGAAATTTTTTACCTCACTGTCTGAACCAGTTTTCGCTCATTACAAGCTTCATCAGAGGCTGCCGTTAGGAGCACTGTCTGTCCTGTTTTTGGTGATGGTGCTATTGTTCAAGAGTTTGTTGTTGTGTAATACGTTCAGATAGTATGTGTGATTTAAATTGTATCTGTTCATTTAGGATGTTGTTTCTATATGTTTTTGTACATTTTTAGTATTCGAGAGTGTCTAGTTATCGTCCTTTTGTGTGTATGTGTAGAAGGTTGTACATGCTCCTGTAGGTTTGGAAGATTGACTGTTGTGCTGTATTAAATTCTTGGATTTTGTTGTCCATGGTATGTCCGTATGTTATCACTAACTACAATAAGTTATTCTGATTTGGAACACAGTTATTTTAGATAAAATTTTTATTTCACTGCCTGCACCAGATTAAGCAAACTGACAGCATGCAATATTTGTGTTAACAGGTAGGAGGAAAAACTACACCAAAGAAACCTGCTCCTTCAAGACGAGAAGAATTACTCAAGCAGTTGAAAGCTGTGGAAGATGCTATTGCTAGGAAGAGATCAAAAATAGTTTAAACTCTAATCTAGGTGATCCCCAAGAAATAAGATCTCAGCCGTTTTTACTGACTTTGACATTCTGTTCACCAGCATTTCCAGTTTGCATAGTCTGTGCATTCCTTGAGCAAACGTGGAACAGTACTGTTGTTATTCAGCTGTACAGTAGATGAGAGGATTATGGAAGATTCAGTATTAGTGAAGGAAATTTCGATTTTATTCTTTTGATCATATTCCTTAAATTTATGTGAAACTTTGTTTTCAATATATTTATATAAAATTGTTTAAAATGTTATTTTTTTATATATATAAAGTAATTTAAAATGTTATTTTTACAAAGCGAGCACAGAACAAATAAAATTGATTCTAGCGTGGTTATGTGAACTGAAATTATTTGTATATGGAAAGCTCTTGTTACATTAAAATGATATAATTTTAAATCAACTTGAAGGACAATTATGGCATATCTCTTTTGCAGTTCCTTGTTTGTCATTAGCAACATCCCTGTTTAGGAAGTTTTGGCACTGTTTAACATGTCACATGTATGACATGTTGAAAGTAAAATTTATCTATTTTCTGTGTGTATCTCACCCTTTGTCTGAATGTGAAATGGAACTTAGTTTGTATTAAAAGATGGGTATAGTTGTTCACACAACCAGAAATTACTTGGTAAAACCTATACCATGTTATCAGACTAACACAAAGCATTGAAATGTGTTTATTTCCATTGTCATGCAATTGTAATGGGGATTTAAAACTTTTTAATCTTTTATCTAAATCTGATGACTTTATTAATATATTTGTTGTGAATGAAATTTAAATAAAATGGATTGTTGACCCAGATCAGTTTTGTATGTGAAGATTGTCAGAAGTATGCCAATTCTCAAAACAGTCACCCCCTATTTATTCAGTTGTAAAGTTGCATACTTTTACAAACAATTATCCCTCCCAAAATACCACCTACCTGTGACATTGCAATTCTTACCTTTATCCAGCAACCCCAGAGTTCGTTAGGCGAGGATTTATGACGCAAACAGGTTGAGATAGCGGATTTAATAAACTACACTAACACGTGGTCTTTGTAAATTGAACTTATTATTTTATTTGCAGTTAAAACATTAGCAGGGTTTGCCCCATAGATCACATTTATAAACATAGATTGAAACATTTACTTAATATTTAATAAGGTTCACCAGTACTTCATATACACGCTCGCTTTCATTCTGTCAACCCCCCTATTACTTTAAAATATCATGATGTTATTTTGTAATTGCCTGGGTCTTGTACTTATCGAAAAAAGTTATCCATTTTGCGGTGTCATTGCTGTTTCCACTAATAACTGCTGCACTTGATAATTGTCCGAAATTGTTTAAAACTGTTTAATTAACTTGTCACTGGTTACTGATTTTTTAGTATTTGATCACATTTATAAACTGTTTTATATTGCAAAAATTTGATTTGTCCGTGGACTTGAATTATATACAACCGGCCGGTTTTACGAGTTGAGCGGAACAGAAAACATGGCGACTGACAAACGCTGATCAAGTACATCCGGCCGGTTTTAAGTGTTGATCGAGACAGAAACAGCTTGGGCAAAAAGCGGCCAATATAAACGGCGGTCACATGATACTCTTCCCACATGGGCAACGTCATTTCCTCTGTTCCAGAGATGTATCATGTTGATTTGACGTCATTATGATTGTGACGTCTATCGAAAATTGCGATGTTGAGGCCACTTTTTGGGTGAGATCAGCGACACTCTGGCTAGATGCTTCTAAAAATAGCTTTTGATTAACTTATTTACAAGACGCCCCCCACATTCCTTAACACTTCATCCGCCACTGTTTCATATTGATCACAACGTAAAATGATTTTATTCCTAATTTTGATATAATTAAAACTCTGAACCCCGGTTTTATACCTGTGACTCGGTATGTACTGTCACAATATCCCCTCAATGAGAGGTTTTATGCCGAAGCATAAAAAACTCTCATTGACATAACCTAAAAGGATCAGTCCGTATTGGCGCTATGACCCCCCTTAAATTTTATTAACCATGGGTAACTTGCCCCCCTGATCCAGTGATTGTGGTCGCACCTGCATGACTTTACTGGATTTTTTGTTAAGATCCCAACACCGCAAAGCCAGGCAGGCACTAGACGCCCCTACCCTGACATACTGGTCAGCACAGGGTCGCCACCACAGTGTCACCAGATTCTGAAACAATCAAATTAAAAATATTAACAGAAGACTAACTTTTCCATATCCTGAACTGATTTGTTTTCCTTTTATTTGTACTGGTTTTTCTTAACTTCTAACACACGTTCTATGTTAACAGAACTCCTTAGCCTAACATGAAATATTTTAATTCAAAACATTTTACATAAACCTCTGCTCATTATTTCTTATTCCAAATTCAAAATATTTTCCTGATTCCAATCAGAATTTAAATAACCACTCCCTATTATTCTTCTATTTAAACAACTCATTTCATCTCTTAATTTCTTTAGTATTAACCTGTATACAATACATAATGAATCTAAAAATCAACAATTATACAATTAAACACATACAGTCAATCATATGTGTATTTGAACACTATATTATTATTTGGTATTTTGTGATTAATCATCACTCTGTTTCATTTTTTCCATTTTTTATTTTACATCTTAAACTTTTCTTTCCACACACACTATTCCCCCCCCCCCCCCCCCCGACTGTAGCGCACAGTTGCCTCCACAAGGACTGAAGCGGAAGGGGTGAACACTTTTTTCTTTTCTTTCTCCCCCATCCTTGCTTTGGCGTTACACAAAATTCGGCATTACTGGTATCCCGGATACCAGTAATCCTACTTAAATAATATTCACAATCCCTTAATCGGTCTATCACCCTTACATAGGTGTATAGCCGTGTTCCAAAGTTATATTATTAGATTCCCCTGATTCTACCCCCATTTATATTTCTAAGTTCACCAATTTAGAATAATAATAAGCCAAATCCACGGCCAGGGTTCGGTGAAACCGTGACCGCCTGAAATTGGGGAATCGCATTTATCATATATCTTATATGGTTTATATCTACACACATAGCTTATATTCAAATAAACACTTTGTTTTCTATAATAAACACTCAAATTAAACATTACCATTATTACATTAACATAAACATCTCAACTCTAAATTTGCATAAAAATTACAAATATTACAACTTTAATTTCAATTTTCAATTAAATCTTCCAACAGTTACATAATAATTTCTACTCTGAATATATATTTATATTTTCATCTATTATTATTAAACAGGTGACTCCCTTCCAAGAATAATAATCTGTTTTATCTACGGGCATTTAGACCTAACCCCATTCTCCCATTATTCTTTATCAACTAGTGGATTTAAATTGGGTGACACCGACCTCTCTATAATATCTCCCTTCAACCTTTTCTCTAACTCTACTTGAACCTCTTCTTTCAGAATAGGGCACCTTATAACCTTTTTGTACGTAGGATGTGTGTTCCCTTACCTTATACTCACGCCTTTATTAGTTCCTGGCCCTTTCCAGGTAACTCCGCTAACACCTCTTTAAAACTTTTCACGACCCGCCGCAACGCCTTACGTTGGGGACTCCCTACACCTCTACCCTCACTACAAAACTTAAGTGCCCATATTTGTTATATTATATCCCCTATTCGCTCTCTACTTTCACTACTCCCTTTCCCTCTACATACATTCATTCTCGCTTCTGTCACTGCTATTTACCCGTTTTTGTATCACTTTTACCTGAAACTCTTATTGTGTCTTAACACCCGTTTATTGAAATCAATTCCTGCTTTATACTTATTAGGAAATTATTACCCAAAAATCCATCTTTTACACTACTTTAAATTAACTATATCATCACAAATTAATTTAATTCCATCTTTTCAAAACACTGTAAATTACCTCAATTACTTTATTCAAAACAATTTAAATTCATTTAATTCCCATCATAAACTTTAATTATATGCTGTTAATTATCTCATCTAACAAAACACTATTACCCCACCAAAATCACAAATTGATTACATACAATACAAAGTACATAATAACAACATAACCTTAATACAATACATTTAACATCAATACCAGTTTATCTACAATTTTCGTCATATTGTTATCTTTTACCACACGAATTACATAAGTTAGCCAAGTAATTACACCATAAACTAAAATAATTAAATGTTCATTCACTATATCTCTAACCACCATCATCAAAAATTAATCTGATTTTAACATAATTTTCATTCTTAATTACATTTATTTTGTTATTATTATTATTATAATAACCCTTTAACCTTGTTTTATTCGTTATACCACAACAATAATTTATCAAATTATTCCACATCGTCTCATAAAACCGGTCTACGCCAATATTTCTATTTCTGTCTCCATCAGTATTTTTTGCTAAAACCAGGTAAGTTATATCACCATCATAATTATCTGCTACTACAAGTACACTAATTCTCCTGCCAGGTAAGGCTTTTTATCATCAACATTATCATCGTCTATTGCTGCACTACTACATCACAAGGTAAGAACTCAAAATCATCAACTCTCTCTATATCTAACATCCCTACTAATTCTTTATAATCTCTATTTATATCAAACAACACCACCTCTCTCTTTTTCGTAAAATCACCTTCCCACTCCCATTTCACATTCTCTCTCTCACTCCACGCAGAGGGCACTACAACATTATAAAAACATGTCATGGCTTTACCAGGAACACCACAAAAACTTAAGGGAGCCTTTTGAGACCTATCGTCTCCTAAATAAACCTTAGAGAAACTTTCATTCTCTAACAACACTTGTGAAGCCTCTACTTCACATTTAACCTGGGGAAAATTTGCCCTCCACTCTCTTTCTAATTCATAAACACTGACTACTACCCCCTCAATAAACTCTACTAAATTTACACTCTCATGATCACCACCATTACCCACCGTATCACTACTAACCTCAACTCCCATTATATATTCATTATCGCTAATATTATTCACCGTATCATTCTTAGGTACCCCGATTTCAACTATTTTACCACTATTACTTGTTAACTCATTATTATATTCATCATTATAATTAACCCCATTACGTACCTTGTTATCTACAACCTCGTCATTATTCGTCATCTTATCACCATTATAATTATCACCTGTATTGACATCTATCACTTATTTACATTTTTTTTATTCTCGTTACACTTACCCGTGTCTATTATTTTATCTGTACTTAAACTAATAGCACTATCACGTCCACTATCAGGATCGCTTACCTGGTTTAGGTCCCTTTCTTTATTTTCTTTTACTTTATCTGTCTCGTTTTCACCTTTCATTGTGTTTTTTAAATATGTCATCTAATTTTGCATTTTGTTTACTAAACATTTCGTCTAACATTACTTGGAACATTTTCATCACCTCTTGGTCCGACTCACTCATATTATCATCACTTTCATTATTATCTGCTACCTGATCGTCTTTATTCTCGTTAAATTGATCTTTCTCTCTACCATTTTCTACCACCCCTACACTATCAGCACTATTATTGTTATTCACTGTCTTATTCTCTAACACTATCTATCACTTCAACTATTTTACCTTTACTACTCGTTGTATCGCTGTGCTTTTCTATTTCAGCAAATATTCCCTCTTCTTGTTCTTCCATTCGTCTCAAATTATCATCCAGTTTACACCATCACGCAATGTAAACCTATTTGTTACTAGGAACGGGTATGCTTCTCTGTCTCTCCTCTCTTCGGTCGTGTTAATTTAATTCAATTTCTGAGATATTTTGAGTTGGGGAATATAGTAATTTCATTAACTAATATTAGCTTATCTCTCTAAGAAAAATACCAGTGTTAGTGTGCTTGTAACTTAAATAATAAATGTTTTATTCTATAATTTCGCTCAACCCTAGTATACCTCGAAGAGAATTATGTAAATTTTGTATTTTAATACTCTTCTCTTTGGTGTCGGAGAATTCCGCAATAAGCGCTGCAGTTCCGGGGCAACGAAACTTATAGGTTAATTCACTGTTTACGGTAACCAATTATTATATACTTAGTCAGTTACTTTTTATTCCCAACTCATTAAATAATACCCCAAATAATAAGATTTTGTAACTATACAAGGTTTCTTTATTTATTCACTCCTTCAACATTAAATAAGATAGGTTCCAATTGGCGTACACAAAGGCTATAGATTGTGTGAATCGATTATTGTTCGGTCCAATACTTTATTTTATATTCGGTCATATGATTTGTTTTTGTTTATAATTAATTTAATTCAGGGTGTGAAGGTTCTTGTAACTGTGGGGAAGATTAAAAATACATAGATAAGAATGCAAGATTTACAAATTTGAAGTGTTGTGTTGTTAATATGATTTATACAATTATAATTTACCAGACTAGAACGAAGCAACTCGAGTAGGCAGTTGGTTGATAACCTCGCCGTTCAGAATGGATATGTCGTTCGAGATTCCTTTCTTCGGTTTAATAAAGTGGAATTCTTGTCCTGTTCACCTCAGAAATACAGCTCCCTGGGTTTATTTACGGCCAGACTGGTGGTCCTTCTGCAAATTCTGGATCCAAATACGTTCTTCTATCGTTTGAAGTAATTAGTGATGTTCCGTGTATTTAAAAGGTTATGAGTTCCAATGTGGTGTATATCATTTGTTGTGACACAGTTAACTCTTTGTATTGGTTTTAATATATCGTTAATTCTTTTCTGGTATAGGACGATTCAAGTCCTTCCTTGTAGAACCCAGTTATTTATTTTTTATGGTGATACTGTACTATGATCTCATTTGGTTAAACTTTGCTGGCATAGGTTAAGAAGATTATCATTAGAATTTTGTGGATTATAATTGTATCAAAATAATTTAGAATATTCCAATTACGTTAAACATTTCTTGGGTTTTTTAATCTCATCACGTTCAGATCATAAAAGGCAATAATCGAAATCAACAACTTCATACATTACTGTTGTCCTTAGCAACACATTATTTTTCGTCCATTCCTTATTAATCTTCTATCATATCGGAATATAACTTTACCTATAGTTTGTTTATTATTTTCTACATATATTCTGCTGGTTTTTTGATCTTAGTCTGTTTCTTTTATATTTATTACTTTTTCGATATCAAACGCTATCAATCGATATCATGGCATTGTGGCATTATCATAATTTGTTTAAATTGAGGTGGTTTATTATATATCATTACTTATCAAATGTTTTTTCTAGCTCTTTGAACCGTATTCATTAATTATTATTAACTTCTGTACCTAACCTTTATGTTATGAGTGGTTATATAGTGTTATTGGCTGTTAGGCCTTTTATTGTATATGGACCTACCTTTGTTTATAACTGGTGAACAACTATAGCCCTTTTACATAAGTTCATACATATAATCAAATCTTAACTATTAACATTTACATAAACAATTATTCTTTTCATAACTAATAACAATTTTATCTTGATCTATGGATCACATATTAGAAAATTGAGATCCATTAACACTAACTAACTGTTTCCCACATCCTTCTATAACAGTAATTGAATAATACATTTTGCTTCATTACTTTCCATTAACTCCACAAGTAATTTGCATAACATAACATTCATCGTTACAAAATAATATCATTTAATTCATAATCCTTACTTACTATTGCTATAAGGTAAATTAATGTCTCGTTTTAGTTTAATTTCATTGTCATTTACTTTGACATTTTCTGTACTAGTTTCTTTCTTACAATTCTCATCAGTATAATATTTATTTACTTTTCACTGAACATGGATCTCTAACTATTGTCTAATTTACAGGTTTGTTTATTATTGTTATTTCTACCTTGCATCCTTATTCATTTTTATCTATTATTATAAATGTATTTATTAGACCTTTGTATTATCATGGGAGTTAAATATTGATTTACTTATTATTTTGTTAATATTCTATTTATGTAACATGGATGACTGCATTTCTGTTGCGTTACATATGCTCCCCCTCCTAAAAAAGTTTAGTTTACCTGAATGAAGTTTAGGTCAAATAAACTTGTCTTTTTCACATGCCTTTTCTTCATATCAATATTAATGGTTAACGATGGGATTCTCAATATAACTTTGTTAGACTAGTATTCATAATTCTTTATCTAATAACATTTCATTATTTCTATTAACATTCTTGGTCATATTAATTTCTGTAAACAGTATTTGTTGACAGTTGGCTACAATATTCAATGATACTTTAGGTTCACATCTCTTCTACTTATAATTACTGTAATCACTGTATTTCTCAATTATTCTTCTGTCAGCTATTTTCTTTCTGTTTTCTTCGTCCTACTCTTCTGGAATCTGAGGTTATCCTTGCAGCGATTCTAATATTCCTTAAATATTTAATTTCCCTAACAATCCCTAATATGTGCATTGGTACAGTTCAGAGAGGCACTGTTTGGCTTCATACTCTGCTGTCCACACTACACTTTAATATAGTACTGCTGGAATTCATCTACAGTCAGCTATAAAAATATAATAATCTCCTAAATTAATTAATAATAAACATTTGGGAATTTTTTTTCACATTGTTGCTTTTATATTTATCTATTCTTATCTTCATACTTGGTGATTCCATTTTATTTTCCTTAAACAATTTTTGATAATAATTCTGACAGTTATCATTTGTAATTATTTTTGTTTTTCTTTTTTGTTGTGATAATAACGCTAAGCATCCCCTTCATTTGTTCTTCTGATCTCAATATTTTCTAAATAGTAATTGGTTTGATTATTATTATTACTGTGTTTCTGAATAATTACAGTCCTTAGCTCAACTATTATTTTTCTTATCTTATTTCATTATTTTGGCTGGTTATATTTCAATGAATTATGTTGATAAATATTTTTTCTCGTTTTCTTTAATATTACATTGGTCACAATCAATCGTTTATTGAGGTTGTTCTTTTCACTTGGCAATGCGGTAGATGTTTTAGGTCATATTATTCTTCTTTTATTATTTTGCATAGGTATACTTGGTTTGCCCCATTTCTCTGGTGATTCATAGATCACATTTATAAACATACAGAAAGAATAATATATTGAAACATTTACTTAATATTTAATAAGGTTCACCAGTACTTCATATACACGTTCGCTTTCATTCTTTCAACCCCCCTATTACTTTAAAATATCATGATGTTATTTTGTAATTGCCTAGGTCTTGTACTTATCGAAAAAAGTTATCCATTTTGCGGCGTCATTGCTGTTTCCACTAATAACTGATGCACTTGATAATTGTCCAAAACTGTTTAATTGACTCGTCACTGGTTGTCGACACTGATTACTGATTTTTTAGTATTTGATCACATTTATAAACTGTTTTATATTGGAAAATTTTGATTTGTCCGCGGACTTGAATTATATACAACCGGCCGGTTTTACAAGTTGAGCGGAACAGAAAACATGGCGGGCGACTGACGAACGCTGATCAGTACGTCCAGCCGGTTTTAAGTGTTGATCGAGACAGAAACAGCTTGGGCAAAAAGCGGCCAATATAAATGCCGTTCACGTGATGCTCCTCACACATGGGCAACGTCATTTTGTAAGCCTCTGGATGTGTTTTCCTCTGTTCCAGAGATGTATCATGTTGATTTGACGTCATTATGATTGTGACGTCTATCAAAAATTGCGATGTTGAGGCCACTTTTTGGGTGAGATTGGCGACACTCGGGCTAGACGCATCTAAAAATAGCTTTTGATTAACTTGTTTACAAGACGCACCCCACATTCCTTAACGCTTCATCCGCCACTGTTTCATATTGATCACAACGTAAAATGATTTTATTCCTAATTTTGATCTAATTAAAACTCTGAACCCCGGTTTTATACCTGTGACTCGGTATGTACTGTCACACACTCTACTAGCATATACTTATAGACACCCCAAGAACTTCTACTTGCCATGAATATAAATGTTATGTATAACCTAACATTAAAATATATGCTTATAAATAAACTTCTACATAAAGATCTATTGATTTAATTAAAAAGTAATGTATACAAGTTTCTTCAACTAGTGGCACCTAATGAAGTCTCATTAGTTGTAAACAATATAATAAAAAACTTGTAATGATTTTAGAAGACTAGATATTCTAGTCTCATCACTGCTTCCTTATGCATGATCAGGAATATTAAGACAGGTACCACACTGAGTGATGTAACAGACTTTATATTCTCCGTAATAGGGTACACTGTTGACATGCAAAATATACGAAACAAAAAATTCCGTAAATAAAAATTAATGTATGGTTTGTTTTATGTGTTCAGTAGTATCACAGAGGTAGGCAGTATTAATCTTAAAACCATGTGTCAGAATGTAAAGAAACTCATTTATATTCAGTCCGTTAGTTTGGTTTATTACATTAAAATGGCTTTTCCAGAGATGATATTGCGATCAAGTGTTCATGTGTATACAGAAATATATACGTCAGTTGCATTAACACCATTTATTTCATGGGTTTCTTTATACACTGTAAGACTACAAAACTATCATAAATATGGGAAAGTAGGATTTTTACCATACTGAACAGTGAAATTTTTATACACTGTAAATCTACTGTACTCTTTATACTGTATATACTATAATCTTTATACTCTGTAAGACTACAAAACTATCATAAATATGGGAAAGTAGAATTTTTACCATAGTCCACATGTATACGGATGCGAATCAAATAAATAATTGCACTCATTTCTACTACAAAAATTGTCATGATATGTTATAATAGCTATTAAATAGAGAAATAATTTTATGATCCATTTCCCATCATTCTTGCTAAAACTTATTCTTTGAATGTCAGGATCATAAGTGTGAGGCAGATGGTCAAGGATTTCCCAAACCAAACTTTTGTTGCAGTTTGGCCTAACACCATAAGTGAGTAGGCCACTGCAAAGGTTTAAGATAACACAACACACCAAATGTTGCACAATACATTTCTGCTTACTCAACCATGATTTTGTGAATGAGTGGATTACTTGAATCTTTCTGCATATGGTAAAGCAGCGGTCTCCAAACTTTTTCACTTTAGGGCCGAATTGAAAAATCTTGGAAGTGAGTGGGCCAACAACACACACACACACACACACACTGTACATATACACATATTGTAAACTTATTTTTGTTAAGTTTACGAAATAATCAAGTCAATAAAATAGGTATTTAAATAATAATTAAGCAGACCTATCCAAAGAAAACAAATCATTTATTCAAAATTATGTAAATAAACGTAAGGAAAAAATAACATTCAAAGATATTTCTTATGGATTATTTTTTCTTTCTTACATATAGGATGTGTGGAATTGCTTCTGACATATAATGTCTGTCCATTTTGGGTCAAATTTTGATGCTCCTATCGCTAGAATGGATTTCAAGTGTTCATCTGACAAGTTAGCCCTGTACTTCGATTTTACAAAGTTCATTTTTGAAAATGTTTGTTCGCATGATTCATTCAAGGTAGCCAGACGGTGTGCAGTAGTCTTCCTGTATGTTCATTATCCATTGCAATTACAGTTTATTTGACTTTGTTTTTAACTTCATTTACTTATTTAATATTTGTATTTTTAGATATATGTATTTTTTACATATTACATGTTGAAAGCTCTAAGTTTATATGATCAGTTTGGATAAAACTAAACATTTAATTAACAACTTTTCAAAACTGACATTTTATGAGTCCTAAAAACTTATAAGGGCACGAGAGGGGGGGGAAGTATTGTGATAATTATTGTCATACATAATTGTGGTATGTAATTTTTAAAAATAATTATTATGTATTTTTAAATCCATTTTGTGGGTTTTCCTCTATACAGTCAAATAATCTGGAATGAACGAATGACAGTTTCAACATGTTGGTTTTTTAGTGCGTACTTGATTAAACCAAACTAATTAAAAGATTAACAGAAAAATAGAAACTGAATGAACAGCAAGATATAATTAATCACAAGCACTGTGAAATTCGTTGTTCATAAATCTGTACATAAGTAACAATTTGCTTGTCAGTGGAGACAAATATTGTGTTTTTGCCCAAAAACCAGTGCTATGGTAATGCGTAGAGTGTTATTCCTGTTCAGCTTCTACTAGGCAAGCAGAGTAACAGTGATGTGATAAGAAACACAAATACAGATGAAGCTTATGTAAAAGTGTTACAAATGTGAATAGTAGCCCTGTGGAGCAATTATGGTATTAATCCACAGTTCATTCACAAATAACCAAGCAAGGTACTGACAAGCAACCTTTGCTCAGTGGAGAATATATAATTTTGTTCTATTTGTTGATCTACTAGGTTGATTCATACAGTCTTTGTAATACAAATTTTTTGAGGATTTGCTGTCTTTCTTTTGATGCCAGTTAACAATATTTGTGAATTGTCTTTACACAGTTGACGAGTAAAAGTTAAAGTTATTATGTTCTTCATTTGTGATTATGAAATAACTTTGTAAATTTCCACAAGGTCGTTATTCATGTACAAAACTTATTAAACATCACCACCTCCATTTGTGATTCCTTTAATTTTCTTATACTTACTATCACACCAACAGGAGTGAGTATGAGAAGACTTGAGAGTTTAAATTTTTAACCCTCGGAGACTACCACTGACTCCAATTATCTATTATAAAATATAATAAATGTGTAAAATCTCCTTTAAAAAAGGTGAACAATTCATGCAATAAAAAGTCTTATTAATTTCATTATTATTTTTTAAGCAAATAAGGTTTTATTAAGTGTTCAAAATCATTGGCATTCTTTTATATTTGCGGAAACGCTAAGTTCTGTGTTTACATAATGTATATTTCTGTGAATCTTCCTTGTTCTTTTGAGTCTTCTGTTGTACGATTTATATGTCTAAAAACAGTGAAGTGATAGAAACTTGGAAATGTTCTCTAACATATGTAGAAACTTAGTACTATTCACGTGTCATATTCAGTCAATTTAATTGAAAACCTAGCACCATCTTTATTAGTCAATAAGTAGCAATTCCGACTTAATGGTAGTTGACTGGAAAGAAATTCTGAATATTCTAATTAGTTGTATGACTAATACTTGTTACTATGTAATGAATAGTAGTGGTCCTTTTATGCATTTAAATCATAACTAAATGTTTACCATAAAATAAAATTCAATGAATATATACTTTTATAATAAAATGTTTTACTAATGTTGTGAAATTTTATTTTTGTATACGTATTATATCCAGTCACTGTAGTTATATACAGTGTGGTTTAAAAACAATGTACATATATATAAATCCAAACTTTTTGGCATTACATATTACTTACATACATACAAACTTACAATTTCTGAGAACCAATACATTTGTTGGATGTTTTGAATTATTTTTATATACAAGTGAACCTTGATGATCATTTATTGCTCACTGTAAAAATTTCAATTTAATAACTGGCCATAACTACAGGGTACTCTAAACAACTCAAAATTATTTTTATATGTTCACTGGTATACTAAAATATTTCATAAAGAAGGAAATGCCGTATGCAATTAAAGAATTATTTAATGGAAGGTATATCATGCAGGCAATCACATCTCTTCAGACTGTTAAAAAAAGTACTGGACAGGTAATTTTTGTTTACTTGCTGATGTAGGGATAACTCTTGCAGAGTGAAATGACTTAACACTTAGGGTGCCGATCACATCATTTGACATGATGTAGTTTTATGTTTCTTTAAATGGGATCACTTCTAATGACATCGTTTTCACTGTTGCGTAATGTTTGTTAGTGTTCTTAGTTCTTCAAACTGTCTTGGTAGCTCAAACTGAACCAAACTGAAACTATAAAGAAATTTTACAAGAAAATTTCCAATTGCTGTGTGTAACGACACATGCTTCAAAGTTTTTCATTCAAAAAAAATTATACAAACTAATGTTAGTGATACATTTTCTTAAATTTTGTGATTCAACAGTGAAATGTACTACTTCTGTGATTTAAAGTGACATAATATTTTTAGTGTGGTATAACAGTTTCGACAACTTTTTTTAAATAAAAATTGTGTATAAAAAAAGTAAAGTTTCATTGATAGTGTTTATACAAAAAAATTAAATTTTATATTTCATTATGAAGCGGAAGGTCCAGTGTTTAAAACAAGCTAAGTACCATTTTTCTAGGTTATGTTATAGTTTCACAAGAATTTTTTGAAAAACATTAAAAATGGCCGGCACTCTATAGAAGTTTTGTGCTGAAACATCCGGTACCCAAAGTGTTAATATCTGTAGAAGTATAAGCTAATGTATGATATTTTGGTACCAATTGTGCAATGATAAAAATGCTGCTAAGTTATAGACAGACATCAGGATTATCCATTATCAGTATATAATATAAAAGAAAATGGTGATGTAGAAACATGTTCATCAGAAAAGTCTTTACTAAGTTTATAATAGGTTGTCGTCAATTTGGTTGTCATTATTTGTTAAACCCTTACAGTCAGGGTCTTATTAATTATCAAGGTTCTACAACTCGCACTGATTATCTGTATAACATATTTGTTCTTTGTATATTTAACAAAAATTTTTTAAGTAGTAATGTTAAGGTAATATTGTAGTGTCAGATACTGTATTATAATTTATGCTTACTAAATTTACCTCTAAGCAAAGTTAATGAAAACTCGAAAAGTTTATATATTAAATACTGTATTTGTTTCAAACGCCTTCTGTGTCAAGTGTTTTCCTTTAAAGCAGAAAACGTGTTTCTTGAACTTACGATATGTTTTGACTTTATTCATAATGTGTAAATAAATATACTGAGCAAGTAGTATATATAGTTATGTAGTAGTTAATTACCAAACGTGTAATTGTGTAATGCTATGTAAATCTGTGGTAATTTGTAACTAGGAAACACAAACCTAGTGAGATGCACGAGTGTTTGTGATTTGTGTATTTCTAGAATTTTTTAAGAAATAAATGTTTTGTAATACTTTATTAGAAATGATTATTTCGCTGTGGCCGATCTTGCGAACTGTACTACCATTGGTTTATCTTTCAGTATATAGCCATTTGTCTCCTTTAAAGCCATTTGTGCTTGTTTTGTGTTCTGCAGAGTCACAAAAGCTTGCCCTTTCATTCGACCTTCTTGCATAAGCCTGATATCAAACCTGAAAAAAAATCGAAGTTTTTGGCCATACACCAGTTCAATACAGAATTCAGAAGTTAATGCAGTATTAAGAAAACTGAACGTAGTTGAATTTACAAATATTTTCTCTGATCCTTTACTTAGATATGTCTCAATAAGATGACTAATAATATTTTATTACAAGCTAATCAAATCTTTACCTCTCTCTACCCTTATGAGAGTAGAGGCCTGTAGCTACTAAGCTGCGTGATAACTTGAGTACAAATGGAACCACAATGCTTTGATCAACCACCACCATTATTAGTTAAAAAAAAAAAACTAATGAAAAACAACACTAAATAATTGATTAATATTACAGTAACTTAAATAAATTGTAAAAAAGACAATATATTACTCCATATACACATTTACAACTAAGTATATCATTTCATCAGCAGGTGTCTATTATTCTTAGTTTATTAAAAATTGAAAATTTTTCAACATCTCTCCATTACATCTACTATTCCTTTACCAAATATGTTCAATATTCCTCCCTCACCAAATTTTTGTTACTATTCAATTTCTGTTTCTTTGATACAAGGTTAATATACACACATTTGTGCAGTCGGGGACTACTAAGAAAGAGGCATGTAAACTCTTCAGCCCACTGTGAAGATATTTTGGGATATATATTCCAGCGTGACAGAGCAAAGTGATGGCACTGGTACTGTGGGGGGGGGGGGGGGTACAATGTACTTTGTATATATTTGCTAAAAAGAATTGGGCAGTTTGTGGAGGGAATGGATTATGACATTGCAAAGCATAAGTGCAGGAGCTTCAATATACAGTAAAGCTTCATTTATACGTTTTAAAGGGAACTTCGAAGAAAAAACGTATAAGTGAAATAGAACACAAACAGTATAATTAAATGATACAGTACTAAATAGAAATAACATATAATTTACAATTTGGAATAATACAACAGGTATTTATACAACTTAACGTATGTATAGAGAAAAACACGGATATAATTAATCATTTCCCAAAAAAGCCCGTTATCTTCCCTTGTTTTTTCTTTTCCACGGCTATAAAATAAACTGTGGCATAATTTTGTCGGATACATTACGGCAGGTTACAAATCGTTTAACTGTCTCAAGGGGATTAACTACATCATTAACACATGCAGCTGCGACGTAACGCATTGCCTGTTAGAAGAGAGCAAACCATTACGGATTTGTGCAAAAATAGAATTTTAATAGATCTACACTGTAATTTCTTTAGATAGGCCTACGCCTATAAGTAGCCTAATTTTACATGAGGTTTTATTGCATTGGCTATACCTGGTACACGCAGAAACCAATTGTAAGATTAATGCCAATCAATAAGAGTAATGCCAGAAAATCACGGTAGAAAATACAGCCAGAAAAGAATGGGGGGATAAAAAAGAATCCTATACGCCTCCCATAGTGTAAAAACTTTTAATCTTTCTGAACAAACTGATACTATTTTCATTCCAATCTATTCATTATTTATAAAACAATATGTTTTTTAAATACCGGAAAAACATCGCGTAGAATCGTATGGTACAGTATTGCTTTCACTAGTTACAAGTTATAAAAATCATGAAGAAATCATACCTGCAAAATATGAATTTTCATTTCATCCTTCTTTCCAGCGTCTACACAGTGGACGGCATGCTGTACCAACATCTTGCGATAATACAGTTTAAAATTGTGGATTATCCCCAGGTCCAGCGGTTGCAGTTCGCTTGTGCAATTTGCGGGGAAAAATTCTACTCTCACGTTATTTAGGTACGATGTGTCAGGAGGGTGTGCCGTGCATCTGTCCACAATCAGAAGAATTTTTCGACCTTTTGCGCTCATTTTTGCATCAATGCCTCGCAGCCAGTCTCAAACACTTTTGTAGTGATCCACAACTTATTGTTGTTAGCATATTTCGTAGGGAGGGTTGCAACATTTTTAAAACACCGCGGCCTCGCATTTTTCCCGACAGTTAAGGGAAGCAGTTTTTCACTTCCGTCACTGTTTGCGCACAACAACACTGTTACACGTTGTTTACTCTGCTTACCACCGTGACAGCTGTCCCCTTTGAATGCCATTGTGCGGTCAGGAAGTAAATTAAAAAAAAAAGGCCTGTTTCATCGGCACTGAACACGTCATTGGGATCAAACTGAGATGTTAGTTCCCTCAAACGGGTTTCTTTCCACTCACGCACTGTATTAACGTCTACACTCTTATTCTCACCGCACACACTTTTGCTCCTGATGCCATGCCGTACCTTAAATTTATGTAGCCACCCGGTCGACGCATTAAAATCTTCAACACCGAATCTAGCTGCCAGTTCATTTGCTTTTTCGCAAAGGACTGACCCGCTGATAGGAATTCCTTCCGCCCTGTGTAACCACTGTAACAGACAGTCTTCCAAGAGTTCGTATTTTCCGCCTTGAATATGTGTTTGCTTATTACTTGAAACACCAAACACACGAGCACTTTCTTCAATTTTGGTTGCTTTAGCCACGACTGAATTTAAAGTCGACGGAGCAATCCCGAACTCCTTGGCGATGTCTACTCGCTTCTTATTCCCGCTGTCCCGCTTATTCACTACTTTCAAACTGTTTAATTTCTCAGCGATCTTAATGCACTTCCTCTTCTTTCCTCATTTTCCACTTACGATGTTACCTATAATAGAAACAGTAAAGAACTGATGTCAACGAAGCGATGGAGCTTTGTGAGCATTGACCAAATACCACACGTTTTTAGGAATCAAAGCTTGCTCAAAGGGTACTCGTCAACTGCAAACTCAGCCGACCGGCACTAACTGAAGATTCCTTAGAAATGTACAGGTGTTCAAAATATTTGCATTCGGACATTTACATGATATGCATTTTGTGATATACACAACGTAAATAAGGAAAAAATATTTAAACGTATAAATGAAGTTTCGTATCTCCAGGGACTTAAAATTTTAATCGTATAAGTGTAAAAAACGAATAAACGAAAAACGTATAACCGAAATAAAATAACACGGAAAGTATAGGAATTTTGCCGGGACCTTAGCCAAAAAATGAGTAAGTGTGAAAACGTATAAGTGAGAAATGTATAAAAGAAGATTTACTGTATTATAAATGCTGAAGATATGACACAAACACTAATGTAAGTGAATGTTAAAGCTTATCTGTATTCTAATAATTTTGCTGTACTAGTTAGTGGTTGAACTTTTTTCCATCTTTTTGGATCACTTCTTTTGATTTTAACATGATAATGTTTTTAGGCTGGGGGTCATTCCGCAAAATGTGTAACGTCATCGAAAAATGTAACGCTTCAGGTGATGTTAACACTATATTTTTTCCACACTTTCGATTCCCCACAGTCTAGAAATCTTCGGTCTCTGTCGTTTTAACAGAACCGACATTCGGGTCTCTGTATATATTGTTGGAAGGTAATGCTTCAGGCACCAGCACAGGATCTCCAACAACGTGTCTGGTCTGTAGTCGTGAATCGGTCAGAAATCCGTACGAACATCGCTGAACAGGAGAGTCTGCAGTTTATGCACATTATACGTTTCAAAAGCCTAAAAACATTATCATGCTTCGATGTTTTGTTTCGTCAAAATTCTTCTTAAGCCCTTTTCCATCCTTTTTTTAGGATATAAATTTGTTCAGCTAACATATTGGTATATACATGCACACCAATATTAATCGAACCAGACACTGCTTTACTGACCAATGGGTTAGTCCTTGAAGCTTATCGTAAGCCATGGATTTATTATTTGGTATGACATCAGTCTCCCAGCACATAACAGTGTCTCCATGAACTGTACAAAACTCTTTATAATTATTTTAGCACAATGAAAATATTTGTCATCGAAAATTTGAAAGCCTTCTCTTGACACGGTTTTTACCTAAGAAAACTGGATTTTTTTTCTTAGGTCAGCACATTTTTCTTAGGTGAAATTTTCTTCATAATGTTTGAGTCACTGCACAACTTTAATGAATAATCCTCCACATCTTCTATTTCTAAGTGAATGTTTTTTTACTGGCCAAGTAATAATTGTGTGGTAGGACACTTGTCTAGTTGTGAGTAATTTGATGTGCATGAAGTATTTGATTAGTCAGCTATTATGTGTTACCCTCTGCCATATCAGATGTGATAGGCACAATGTTAATGCCTGGCTCTCCACTAAATTAGTTGTATCAAATAATACGTCCTTTTTCAATTGCTTATAAAAATTAAAAAAATATATGGATTGTTTCTATTGTCTTGTCACTCGCCTTGCTATAATTAGTTGAGCATGTTCATGAGTCCCAAACACTTCACATTTGTTGACACATTTCATCAGACAATAAATTCTTAAAATCGTATGAATCGCTACCATCATATTTCATCAGTAATAACAGGTGTTAGGTATAGTCACTTTTTCACTATATCACTAAAGTTTATGAAATACAATAGTCACTGTACAATATTAAAAAAAATTATGCCATACAAAGTAAAGAAGTGCGGTGGAACAACTTATACTCACATGCCAGAGTAGAGGCTGCAAGTGAAGCTCAACTGTGACATCACACTTGTAGTGGGAGGGGACATGTCCATTTAAGCACACTCATGTGTAGGTATACCATGACTGACTATGAGAGGAATTTACTAACTCAGGCATCTGGTTAATAAGGAAGGTTGGGCATTTGCAATTTCTAGTTACGTGGAAGAAGTGACTGGGCGAAACAATGGACAGAACTTTGTTTTGTTAGCATACCTGCAGTTGAGTTTACAGTGGACAGAGTCCACAGCTGGAAAAATCCGGTCAGGGGATAATGTTGCTAGTACATATTGTCAAAGGTTTATGGTGTGTTAGCTGTAGACCTAAGGGATTTTGTCTTGAATGGTTCCAGTTAGGAAGATCAGGTATTCATATAATGGGGGACGGGCAGGTTTGTGTGTGTGTGCTAGCTGGAACAGTTGTTACCAAGCTGAGGATGCAGAATCTCTGAATGTGCCTGACTGCCTGCACACACACAAAGGTGACATCATTGACAAGAAGTTGCCATGTCAGGGTTGAATCAAGTGATCGGAGATATATGCACACTCACTTGAGGATTCTGTGGACTGGAATTATGTGATGATATAGCATGTAACATCCTGTTACACTCGGGGGCGGATCCAACAAGCAATTTTGGGGGATATGAAAAGTTCGACCATTCTGTAATGGTCTACAGTATAAATGATAAGAATGAGTGCAGATAAAAATACAATATCAATACAGTAAATTTATTAACGTACAAGTATAAAACCATATCTGTGTTTGTCTGTTCATTGTTCTTTTAATAACGTTCGCTTACAGTTTAAAGCACACACTCCTCATTTAAGTTGGGTACCAAACAAAAATTAACATGGTGGTAAAGTACAGTTACAATTCAAATTTTAGAGAAAAACTATGAACCTACATACGTGATATGAATGTTGTTGCATCATACTTACAATCACAAAACCATTCTACATCACAAAACAATGAAAGAAATTGTGTCTGATGTGACCATTTGGGGGGGGGGGAATCTCCCTCCCCCAGTGGTACCAGACCTGGTTACACTAAGATGCAACAGGATTCTTATCTCTTCAATGCGATGTGCTACGTATTGCAATAGTCTAAGAAGAACTGTAATAACTTATGTAACCTAAGACAGTGTCCTTTGGAATACACATTAGTGACAATACTGTGAACGATATTTGAAAAAAGGACATAATTTCTCTTGCTGCATCTTCAGATTTTTCCAGTGCACTAAAGAAATGTAAGACAATGGAAATCCTCTTATAAAGAATTAGACAAACCAATGTTAGACTTGTGTACTCAACAAAGAGCAATGGGTTGGGTCCCCCCTTGTATCTTAAATTGTCTGCACCACACTAAACTGTTTTTACTTAACTTAGTTTATAAGTAGAATTTTGACATATCATCTGGTTGGCTTACTTGTTTTACGCAGCACCATGAGATTCATGAAACTGGTATTTAGGGAGAATCATTAAGTGGAAATGTAAGCGCAGTCAATGGATTTAAAAATTATTTATACACTTCACTAAGAATGAAAACTTTAACTTGTGATCAAACTTAAAATACAGATGAAAGTGGACTTTGCTGCTTATCCGGATGAATACTACCTCTGAAAGTGAATGACATGCTTCATGCCACAAGGCTAGTAAAGAACGATCATGTACTGCTCACATGCTTCTGGAAATCACAAATTAAATCTAGTGATCACTGGAAAATCTAAAGAACTGTGGTTGTTTAAAGGGAGTGGAAGGTAGAACCTGATGATAGTTTGAACATTATTATAATCAAAAAAGGTCTTTGGATAAATGACATTTTTAAACAATGGTTTGCTGCATAATTTGTCCGAAATATCTGTAGCTACCTTAAGAACAAAAGGGCTCTACAAAAAAGTTATTCTGCTATTGGATAACACCCCTGTTCACTACAATGAAAATTTATTGCTATTCAACAATGGCAAATGATCTGCAAAATATTTACCCCCAAGTCTAACTGCATTAATCCAACATATGGATCAAGAAGTGGTATCTAATAAAACTCAACTACCAATCTACACCACTTCAAAAACTCATACAAGAAGACAATGACTTAAAATCTTACTGGACAAGATTTCAGAAGCTTGAAAAAAGGTAAAACCCTGTATTTCTGCCAAATTAAGGAAAAAATTATTCCAGGAATGAATGAAGAGGGAGAAGCAGCTACATTCACTGATTAAATTACTCCTGCAGGTAAGTTCCTGACTAGACTTATATGAGAGGTTTTCAGTGCTTAACAAGGAGTCAAAGACAATGTAACAGAATGATTGAAATGTGAAAAAGATCACAGTTTTGACTGATGAGACCATATTAGAAATGGTAAAAAGCAGGGAAAATGACACTATTGTTCAGAAGTGGAAAATACTGAGCAGTAGGCATGATGGCACTTAAGCATGTAGAACTACCAACTGTATGGAAAATCAGGACAACAGTTTGTTGTATGATATAATGATGGTACACTAATTATGATCTAGTAAGAAAAAGGTTATGATCTTCTAAGAAACAAAAAACATGACCTCCTACATTGGAAAAGTATAATCATACTTGTTTTCCCAATTAGTACTGTAGTTTTTGCAGTTTACAAGTGAATTATGAGACATTTATGTTAACAGTGTCAGTGAAAATAAAGTCAACAGATCACATTATCCACCTGGACTTCCATATATTATGGTAATAATCTCTTATATGAATTATCTTAATTAATAGTTAACAATTTAGTACATTAGCATCGAATTTTGACTCAGTGACACGGTCTTGTGGTTCAAGCATTGCAACTCCACTTGCAAGGTCAAGTGTTACATGCATGAGTATAGAAACTTAGACAGATGAGCTACACTTGCAATGGTAGACAGAGATTACATTTCATCATATTAGCATAGATTTTGTTGATTAATTAAAAATGTTTTGGTATTGTTTTTTTGTTTTATCTGTGATACCCTTCTTCATCTTTATATCACATTTGTGTGTGTGTGTGTGTGAAACTAGCATTTCTTAGAATAAAGTAGACAACTATACAATAAGGGCTAGTCATAAATTAACCTCTGATTGGCAGGTACAGAAAAACAAAAATATGGAAAATATTTTGTTATGTACAAAAGCTACATACACATCTATGTTACATTTGCATATACTCACCAACCAGATGCAAGCACTTATTATGACATTGCACCAGCTTTTGTAGTGCCTTGTTGAAGAATATTACCACCAAAGTATCCAGCCAATTTAATACACAGTGTGGTGGTCTTGATTCATTCAAAGTGTATGCACAAGATTGTCCACTAATCCCATCGGTGAGTTTCCCTCCAGTTCAGGAGCCTCACGTATGCAGAGTATACCCTATGACCTGTACTGATGGGTTCCCACTGAACAGAATCAACTGCTTGATAGTTATGTCAAAGATGGCACAACTTTTCATCCGATGGTGATAGACTGGGCCAATGCCGATGTCCACTAGTCATTTGGTGCACAGCCTTGCATGATTCTGGCAGCGCCAGACAGTTTTGATTCTGCCTTTCCATTGACAAAGAGCCTCATTGTTGGACACCATCCAGCAATTCAGGGCACAGTCCTGAATATACCCAGTACGCAATAGATGTTTCAACCAACCACCAAGCAACACCTGGTTCCACTTAACTTAGTAGACTTAACCAACCACTAACTGAATGGTTCCAGTTAGTCAGGAAGATCAGGTATTCATATAATGGGGCACGGGCAGGTGTGTGTGTGTGTGTGTGTGTGTGTGTGTGTGTGTGTGTGTGTGTGTGTGTGTGTGTGTGTGTGTGTGTGCGTGCGTGCGTGCGTGCTAGCTGGAACAGTTGTTACCAAGCTGAGGATGCAGAATCTCTGAATGTGCATGACTGGCTGCACACACAGAAAGGTGGCATCATTGACAAGAAGTTGCCATGTCAGGGTTGAATCAAGTGAACTGAGATATATTGTAATGTTACATAAGATCACGACCACCAGGGTCCCAAATAACCAATAATCCAACAATAGCAAATCGTAAAGAATGCTACATACAACTTGAATGTTAATAACCAAGATAAGTAGAAGGTGATTTGGATAAATAAAGAATACATCTTTAACACACTGATGAAGATGATCAAAGAAATAATGACAATGACCCAGACGAAATGTAATTAACTGACAATTAACCCAATAGATTAGGTGAAAACCAAGGACGGAGAGAAGAAACTATAAAAGGAGTAAAGAAGAACACTACAAAGCCCAACTGGATACCAAAACAGAATGAAGAATAAGATATGTCCTACTCAAAACCAAAGAAGAGTTAAGACAAGATAAGTGGATCATGACAAGAAAGTCCAGAGTAAAGGACAGAGTAATAATGATGCCTGATGAACTAATGTAAATAACTATGCCGACAAAGAAAGCTTATAAAATAATTAAATGAGACAATGAACAAAGGTCAGGAGAGTGAAATAAAATTAGTAAAGGTATAAATTAACTGTGTATCTGGAAGAATAACAATCATGAATCATATAGACCAGCCTTGTAACTAGAGAAAATGTAGGGATATTACTTATCGAATGATGTGTATAAATACTGTTTAAATTGGGTAATAGAGACAAAAGGGTGTATAATAAACCTAAAATCATAAATAACATTAGTAATCATATGATAATGTGAAATGAAAAGACATTGAAATCAGTATAAAACAAACACATTGTTGCCAAACCATGATAGGACCCTTAACCTCACTATATGTGAATTATGCACCTAAAACAGGAGAGTTAAGTAACTAAATGCTAATAATCCAATTTCTGTTGGAGGGTAATGAACCTAAATGTTAAAAGGGTGGTACCAACACAGAATCAATGTATAGAACCAGTAGAATTGTATTGTAATTAGTATAAGTACAAACAATAGTTAGACATTTTGATGTTACCTAACAAATCTTACTAAAACTGTAACAATATGAGATAAAGGAGAGGATAAATTAGTGTCAATAGAACCAGCAAGGTTCTATTTCACTTATATAAGGTAAACCAATTATAATTAGATTAAATTTATCACAAGATAATAGAAAATAGACATACTGGTATCTTGACACCAGATGCAAGATGTTTTATTGTATTAACAAAGCAAGGTGATATACTATTAATCAAATGATGGTAACACCTTCATAATTACTTTCACTATTTTGTAAAGGAGAATGATCACTCAATTTAAAAAATAAATACGAGTTAAGAGAACAATGTAAAACCATATAGTGTTTTAACTATAGGTGTACTAAAGGAATATAATTCAGAGAATAATTATGTCAAAACCACCCAAGGTAACAACTAAGAGTTGTTACAGTTAATCTAAATAAACCAATAGCAATATTCAAATGTAATTAAATAGTAATGAACAGACCACTGTTAGAACTAACTTGTGTGGCAATAGGCCTAAAGGAGCTTAGAGTCTGATACTAAATGTTAAAGTTATACAGGGTATCAGACTAAACCAATAATAGTAAAATAATAAATTAGACAAAGACACCAACAAATGACTGAAGTTTAACCAGTTTTAAACAATGTATTATAAGATTAGAGCAGGATAAATTTTAAGGCCTAGGTGCCAAACACTGAATATGTCATTAACCAAAATACACAAGAAGGGGTATTGATTAAGTCAGCCCATGATAACCAGAAGTTGGAGGGGACCTTTAAGAATATAAGTGAAGTGTAACTGATTCTTAAAATACCTTCAAGAAATAATATAAGGTAAATCCAAACCATGTACAGCAGGGTTTATGCTCGATTTTAGAGTTATTATCATAGATAACTGGTTTATAATATGATTAAAGGACAGAAAGAGACTGAATAATCATCAATAAACCTATACAACATTAATTATCTATGTTGATTTTATTGCATAGATTAATTGATTTATCTTTTTAATGAGGTCGTAGTTAAAATATAACTAACCCCAAGTTTGAGAGGTCATATACAATGTAATTAAGTGTATCCCTTTAAATAGTTGCGTGAGTTAAATTAGAGTTAATTTATGATCCACAATCAAACTTGTTAACATGAAATTGATTCTGACTTTAACTGTCAACTAAGCTTCTAGTGTGAGTATCTTTGTAAGCAATGTAATTGATAAATTATATTGAACTGAATCATGAATTATAGATCCTGTTTAATGAGAAGTTAAGTTGTGAGTCAGGTCTTACACAAATCAATAGAACACGAACGAATCCATTCTAAAGTATGTTTATTAAAATATCGTATCTCATTCTTATTCATGTCATAACATAATCATATAATAAGAGCACTCACAAATCTTCTAAAAAACAATAAAACTCTATACCACATTTAAATAATTGAAAGAACAATCAAATATAGGCACTTATTCGTGCGTAGTGACGTTACTAGCTACTAATATGGTGTGCTCAAAATCTGAATTAAGTAGTTTTACGTCAAAACACATTAAACATTTATATACGTGAAATACTCATATACTAACAATACACATATTAAACATATACATAGTTAAAATCCTGTTCCTGCAACAGACATATCAAAAAACACATACATAGTTACAATAACCATATATATTAACAAGAATACATGTGCAATACTCTATAACATAATGATCCCTACCTATGGATTCGTATTCTATCTGACTCTTATTTATAAAATTCTCAGGTGGTTTGGTTCTAAGTGTCAGGTCAGTGGTATTTGGTAAATTAATAATTATAATAAGAGATTAATTTTGTACGTTACTCGTTCTGTCGTGATGTATCACTCCCATGGTGTATCCATGCGGGTTGCTTCGTTGATGGTTGATGTTAATCCATATAGCACTCGTGATTGACACTCCCGATTTCTATACGTACATCGATCGAGAGCTCCAGTCCGCACTCCGCGACAGTCACTATGAGTACTGAGATTACCACAATATAAGTTGCGGCATAGCACTTGGAATCTGTCAACTATGCATATTTGCGTGAGTTTATTGACGCGATTCACAGTTTGATACAGTTACGCACCTAATAGTTTTTCATCTTACGCGTTCACTCTCTTGCGGCACCTAGATTGCTTTCAAGTTCATTAGGCAACTATACACACTGCTATTACTTGACTCTATTACGAAATAGTGTATTATCACTACTTTTATGTAAAGGTTCAAGAATGTCACTGCTAAATGCTATCGCCTTTATGACAGTGTATTACATTTAATTTATAAAGATCGTTATTCGCGCGTCATCTTGAACACTATCGTCCCGTTTTGGCGTTCTAAGTCTTATTCACGCACTTCCATTTAGTCTGAACAAAGTCTTTATCGTCTCTACTGAAATACGGTATGACTGAAATACTGCGCTAAGTTTTTATAAACTGAGCTATTATTTTTATAAAACAGCTAAAATTGAAATGAACTGAGTAAAAATTCGAATAAACTGAGAGCGCGTCCGTTTGCGTATACAGTTTTTATTTCTTTCGATATTCCCACTCTTGTAACTCCGATGATCGCTCCAACTTCCCACCAAATCATTTCTGATAGGCTTATTTCATGGACCTCCCTGTGTCCTGTCGTCTCCAGTCTGTATTTCTGGCGAATCCTCCACCCAGTGCCATTTGGAGAGGGATGTTCTTACACGAGATTTGCTCTCTGGTCTCCGGCTCCTGTCAGTACCATCCCCTTCAGTAGCTCCCTTTGGAATTCTCGTTCCTCATTGGCTGGTTGGCTTTCTCAACTTGAGTTTTACGCAGTCCACGTGGACTCGACGAGTAGCTGTCTTTCGTCCGTTACCCCGTTCTTGGAATCGATGTTAAGGCCTTGTTTCCGAAATCACATCTGCTACTTTTGGTGTAGCGTGTCAAATTCCCTTATTGTTGAGACACTATCGACTTCCTTCGATGACTTACGGGTGGCATAACATCTGTGCTCTCCACAAGCGTCACTCTGTCGCCTGTCCCATGTGCCGAGTTTGGAAAAAACTCGGCTGTTTTCTATGTTAACGACGTGATGGGCATTGCTGTATCCGTTAATTATTTAGCTTAGCCATGCCTGCCCCGTTATCAATAATTTCGCTATGCTGATCGGTGCGCGCTCTGGGGTCGAGGCGGCATAGCATTTTTTTCCGGCGCAAGTTGAGTCAGTTCACGTACAGCGCTCGACACTGACTGTCCGTGCTCCTCCCGGCTGCCTTGAGATTTTGGATCTTGTAAATCATCTACCTACTATGCATAGATAATCGCTACGTGACTCTCCGGGTTCCTGATTAAGACGATCTCCTGATTCACTCCAGCCGGTGGCCGTTCATCTGCCACCCATGCCATTAAACTAGTGACTGTCCGTCTTGGCCGCCGGGAGGAAGAGATGGACAACACGCTACAATAACCTCAGGTTTTGTGCCGGACTATAACCAGGTGACATTTAAGCCTTTAAGAAATATTTTTGGCCGCTACAATTTAGAACATGTGATATTATTCCTGGAACGGCTCCAGTTAAAAGTTTCGTTTGTGCACAAGTCCAGTGGGACACTTGGGGGTTATAAATTTTGTCAGATTCACTTTACAAATGCTTACGCCCCCAGAGTAAGTGTAAACCCAGACGGGGTCATGCGTCACCCGATTTTGATGTTAAATTTTTCTCTTATTGCAAAAGTGTGCGGAACTGAATGTTACTGATTTGTATGGGTGTTAATTATGCTTGCATGGGTGCCGGGGTACTTTGTTGGGGATTTTCTTGATTATATTTATAGATCTATATGGGTTTTGTTTTTTTTTAATTATTTAAAGGTTTGGGGGGTGCTTTGACCTGCCACCGTCACCTGTTGGTGCTTTTATCCACATGTCTCTGACATGTTAAATTTTGTTGCATCTGGTTCGGGCGCATGGCCGTGCCTGAGGTCAACCCAATTCTCTATGAACGCCTCAAATATGTTTTATTAGGTTTTACATTATAAAATTTTTATTATACATTTTATAAAATTTATGTTAGCTGTTTAATAATTCTGTAATAAGTAAATCTTCTTTTTTACTGCCATAGCCAGTGCATTAATTGTTGAGTTTTGTTAATATGAGCACACTACCGGTTCTCACTTCTTCAATTATAAATATAAAGTTGAAAAATCAGTATCAGTTTTATGTTATTTTCTGGTGGGTACGTCCCACTAGGTTTTTGCTCAAATAGTATCTTTGTAGGAGCATAAAAGAAGCTGAGAAATATCCATTTTATAAGACCGTGCAGTCATGTTGACCTTGCGATGGCGCCTTTATATTGGGGGGAACAAAACCTAAATTTTTGTATGCTTGTAACTTAAGAGTTGTTCGGGCTGTATTGCCACATTGACTTCGGCCATTTCTAATACTTGTAACCACTTCACTTGTTGTAACGCAGTTACACTCTGATGAGTTAGTGGATTTGGCTTCTTAAATGAAAAGTTTTTAAGGCTTGCTGGGCACTTTATCCAATTACGGTAGTTTGGGATGGGGGTCTTGGTGACAGATACTGGGGTTTTCCACACTCTCCTGAGGTATGGTGAATATATATATATATATATATATATATATATAGGCTGTCGGCCAGGTGAACATGTGTGTGTGGTATATGTGTGTATATATTATGTAACGTAACAAAGTTGAGGTTCACGACGTTACATAAAAACTTTGTCAACATGACTGAAAACAATGCCCAAAGTATGCCATAATTAAATACAAGAGGGCCAATCTCACCTAAAAAAATGCCTTGATGGTACCTAGTAAGGTTACTAGGTTATAAAACATTGAAGGTGTACCTAAATATAAAATATGTAATGAGCAGTATAAGATGTAAACTATAAACACTGTTGTCTAATGGGATGAGTTTAATGTGTAGGAGTTGAGTATAATATACTGTTCAATTAATATTTAATGTTTTATAAAATGTACTTGTTGTACTGTATCATGATATAGTGTTTACATGATATTTATTTTATGTTTTGTGTGTAGTAAGTGTGGAGCCGTTGCTTTAAGGAAGTACTAAGTAATGGGTACTCATTTCATTCATGTTAAACTTGTATTCAAATAACTAAATACAAGTACATTTATTATGTATGGTATTATGTTAAGCGTATTTACTTTAAATAATTAATGAAGATGTTTAAAATAATATTTGTAAACTTGGCCAGGAAGACAATAAGTGTTATTAAGTTGGCAAGTGGTCATTATAATTATGTTAAAAACCAATGAAGGGTTCAATGATGAACTAAATAATAATAATGAATAGAAACCAGGAAATTAAAATTGATATAAGTGGCAATAAGCCAGTGACTCTTTGTACAGTAGGTCAGGTAAGAAAAATTAAATTAAAAACAAAAAATTATAACAACTGTAATAAAACTAATAGGCCTAAAAAATAGTGTTTTGTAAAAGGAAATTAATACCTTTTAAAATAAGTCAATTAAGAAGAAAATGTAGTAAAATGTATACGGTTTAATAAGGCAGATTAAGTGAAAGTTTTATGTGATTTAGTGTAATTCCAAGCAGGGAGTATTTTATTAAATAAGTGTAAGAATATTTTCTAATTACGGCTCTAGGATAACAAATATTATCCAATAACATAAGAGGAAGGTGGTTGTTAGGGCAACAAAATGCAAGAAATCTTGTTGATTTAGACATTCAATTGTTATAGGTAAACGAGAACAGTTCAGTCATTAAAAATCGCCAGAAAACCATAAAAAACCTCATGAATAAAATTATTACACATCAATGTTAAATTATAAACAATAAATAAAAAAGACGGACTGGATGACTTCCTAAATTATCACTTTGAGAATAAACAACCTATCTACAAAATTCACATAAAAAACCTTAAGAAAAATGAACTAAACTCACCACCAAATGAGTTATACAAGAAACCATAAATAGATGCAGATAATCCAGACCGGGAGAAGTTGGATTGAATAAATATCCTACAACAAAAAATTAAAGAGAATTAAATTTACCTACTGAACCTCACTTTTGGCTGCAGAGCAAGAACTTAATACTACATTAATTCCATTGGGACCTGTAACCACAAGAAACGAGAAAATCAGCGAAGATCAAGAACAGAACTTTCCATTACAGCCCGGGACACTAATCACAACTTTTATTGAGAAGCTGGAGTTGGAAATATTTTCGTAATTCTTCATCACTCTTATATCTGACATCGTTCACTGGAACACGGCCTGGATGAGTAGCTTGTAAACGTGTGGTAAAAACCTGCTTATGTTAATACTTTATATAATAAGATTTTAATTTAAATTGTAATACCTAGTAACCTGAATTTGCATTACCTGGCCTTACTAATAGTTAAAAGAATAGCATGTACCCTGGGATAAGAGATAAATTTAAAATTATAATATAATTGTAACATAAACCACGAGTTCAATAACAAATCGATTCGGTATTGTATGATCGATATGATGCTTTAATAACCGAAGGAAGCAACTGTTGGAAATTTAAAATAATATAAAATAAAGAATCCTTTTTGTACTTGACGAGTCTATGTTATTGTATTTCGAATAGGGCGTAATTTACAGGGAAAGAAAGTGATAAAAACGTCAAGTGGCACAACTTAACTTATAAGAACGGGTCATTCATTAATAACAGCGCTAGATTGCAGACAGCTGGTGAATACGGGAGAATGAAGAACTAACTTATTCTCTTCATATTCTGCTCTTTTCAAAATAAATAATACATAGGGACTAGGGTTGGAGAAAAATACTGGATTATTCATTTTCCATTATCCATTATCCATTTTCCATTATATTTTATATTACCCGTAATATAGCGTTTTTCTCTGGTAAAACACATGATAATTAATTAACACAGGTATATAATCAACAACCGAATAATATCAAACACTTAATAAATAATTTTTTTTATAATTAACGTTGATTGGCAGGAGATCTCATCTGCAGTAACATATTACGAATAAAGTAATACACTTGTAAAAACGTAATCTAAAATAAAATAGGTTACAAATTGGCGATCCCAACAGTGGGGCTTGATTACGTAATCGTTTAAATAATTTGTTACAAATTGGCGCTCAACGAGTGGGCTTTAGTTAAGTAAAAAATCGACTATATCGCTATTACTTAACTTGAGCAGGCAACTATTAGAGGCACAGGGATGCATACAAGAGGCGTTTCGAAAAGGATGGAGAAGGACCAAGAAACGGAAGAAGATAGACGGGAAGAAGAAGCAGAGGTAGTTACAGACACCGAAATGGAACAACAGGCGGGCGATAAAGAGGAAGCCAGAGGAGGATTAAATTGGGAAAAATTAATGGAATTAATGAGTAGCATGAAGAAGGATAATACGGAATTAATGAGTAGCATGAAGAAGGATAATACGGAATTATTGAGTAGCATGAAGGAGGATAATAAACAAACTAACGAGAAAAATAAACAAATGTTAAAAAAGCTCGAAAATACAATAGACTGTATAAACGAAAATTCAAAAAAGCTGGAAAATAAAATAGACAGTATAAACGAAAATTCAAAGAAACAAAATGAAATTTTGAGTGAGAACTTAATAAAACTAATGAATGAGAAGTTTGACAAAAGTAAAGAGGAAAATGATGAGAATAACCGGCTGATAAATGAAAGATTAAACCAAATTAAAGAAAGGCTTGACAGGAATGACGAGAGCTTAAAGCAGATTCAGGAAAATACCAAACAAAGAGACGAAAGAATTGAAAACAATAATAAGGAGTTGCGGCAAATCATCAATGAACAAAACCAAGCGTTGAGGGAAGTCATCAATGAAAGGATTGCAAATGTCAATGAAACACTTAACAAAAGCGTGGATGATTATGAAGAGGAAGTAAGACAACAAATAACTGAAACTAAGGTAGATCTAGAAAAGACAGATGAAACCATCATACAACTCAGAGTGGAAGTAGAGGCCAAAATAAATCAAGTAGAAAACAATAACAAACTTAGAATAAAAGAGGTACAATTAGAAACCCAAGAAAAATTTGATGAGGTACCAATTAACATAACTGGAAGAATAGAACGGGTTCACAATGAAATGAAGACAATGAAAATAAGACAAACGCGTAAAAGGAAATTAATAAATACACGGGAAGGATTGGAGATGATTAAAGGGGGATTAGTTAAGCTGCATAATATACCAATTACGGAACCAAAAGAAGTAAGGCAATTAAGAAACTCTAAACGAACCACAATTGAATTCCTAGATAGATTAGATGGACCGAAAAAGCCAAAACTAACCGAGGAGCATGGAGGACTTCTGGAGATTATGTATGAACCATTAGAACGATTAAGAAACAGTACGGAAGAATCAGTTCGAAAGACGATGGTAAACTTGAACTTTATAGCGACAAGATGGAAGAACCAGATGATAGGGAGATACGTCACAAGGACGGAAATAATTCTATACACTAGAGAGATCCGAACAACCAGTACAGAGGAAATAATGGACCACGGTTAAACAGATTTCAAACCAACCACTGGAGAAAAGGGACGGATTTTATGGATACCGAATCAAGCAAATCAAAGGAAAATAATGAGAAACTAATTAAAATATATTAAACCAACTATTAAATGAAATAAACTAATTACACGATACTTCAGAGAATTTATGTGGAATCGATTTTAGAAACCGCAAAATTCAAAAATAAGTAAGAACACCTTGCTATATAATTCAGAAGAAATTATTTTAAACTAATAAACATAAAAGAAGAGAAAGAAGGGTTAGAAATGAGTTAAATGAAGGAAGAATATGTCATACAATTTATGATAAGGAGGAGATTCAGTGTTTAATGCAGAAGTAAATGGGAGTGAATTAAAAATAGTAAAATACATATGCTAAAGAATAATTAATGGACAGCACGGAACTAAGAAGAATTTAAAATGAATATTGAACAGCTTTAACTAATATACTGGTGAATAATATGATAAATGGAACTACAGAACAACGAGATAAATAATTTAAGAAAAGTATTAGGATACCTCAGAAATAATAGTAATCATCCCTTGAATACAAGTTTGTAGCGAAGGAGCTACCTTATAGATAATAATTATATGTATTGTGTTGTGATCGTGCAACGTTTATTTTTTTTTCTGGACAGAGATGAAGTTCCTCTGATCTCAGAAGATATAGTTAGGGAAACGGCAGAGTAATGGAAGCCAATAGTGCCCCTCTGATTCTGTACCAGCTATGACATTAGGGAAAAATGTTAGGGAAATATAGTATTTTAGGGATTATACACCAAGAGAGGTAATTAAATATAAAAATGATAATAAGAAATGATAGCGTAAAAAGCTAGAAGAAGTTATGAGTTCCAGAGAAAAGGACAGGTCTACAACTGAGGGAGGTACCAGTAGAGAATTAATGACCAGATACACAATGAGTGTCAACACAGTTTTCCCAGTGCAATTAAAAGTTTAAAGAATAGAAAGAGAAAATAAACCCCAAAGAACCCATTGAATTGCGGATTAAAACAGAAACAATGAAGGACTGAAACCATTATAAATTAATTATTTTATTAAATAAATATTCCAAAGTATGAAGGAACTACAAGTTTATTTTAACTAAACTTTATTCAGCCAAAATAAACTTCTTTCGGAGGGGGAGTATTAGGTAACGTAACAAAGTTGAGGTTCACGACGTTACAAAAAAGCTTTGTCAACATGACTGAAAACAATGCCCAAAGTATGCCATAATTAAATACAAGAGGGCCAATCTCACCTAAAAAATGCCTTGATGGTACCTAGTAAGGTTACTAGGTAATAAAACATTGAAGGTGTACCTAAATATAAAATATGTAATGAGCAGTATAAGATGTAAACTATAAACACTGTGTCTAATGGGATGAGTTTAATGTGTAGGAGTTGAGTAGAATATACTGTTCAATTAATATTTAATGTTTTATAAAATGTACTTGTTGTTGTACTGTATCATGATATAGTGTTTACATGATACTTATTTTATGTTTTGTGTGTAGTAAGTGTGGAGCCGTTGCTTTAAGGAAGTACTAAGTAATGGGTACTCATTTCATTCATGTTAAACTTGTATTCAAATAACTAAATACAAGTACATTTATTATGTATGGTATTATGTTAAGCGTATTTACTTTAAATAATTAATGAAGATGTTTAAAATAATATTTGTAAACTTGGCCAGGAAGACAATAAGTGTTATTAAGTTGGCAAGTGGTCATTATAATTATGTTAAAAACCAATGAAGGGTTCAATGATGAACTAAATAATAATAATGAATTGAAACCAGGAAATTAAAATTGATATAAGTGGCCATAAGCCAGTGACTCTTTGTACAGTAGGTCAGGTAAGAAAAATTAAATTAAAAACAAAAAATTATGACAACTGTAATAAAACTAATAGGCCTAAAAAATAGTGTTTTGTAAAATGAAATTAATACCTTTTAAAATAAGTCAATTAAGAAGAAAATGTAGTAAAATGTATACGGTTTAATAAGGCAGATTAAGTGAAAGTTTTATGTGATTTAGTGTAATTCCAAGCAGGGAGTATTTTATTAAATAAGTGTAAGAATATTTTCTAATTACGGCTCTAGGATAACAAATATTATCCAATAACATAAGAGGAAGGTGGTTGTTAGGGCAACAAAATGCAAGAAATCTTGTTGATTTAGACATTCAATTGTTATAGGTAAACGAGAACAGTTCAGTCATTAAAAATCGCCAGAAAACCATAAAAAACCTCATGAATAAAATTATTACACATCAATGTTAAATTATAAACAATAAATAAAAAAGACGGATTGGATGACTTCCTAAATTATCACTTTGAGAATAAACAACCTATCTACAAAATTCACATAAAAAACCTTAAGAAAAATGAACTAAACTCACCACCAAATGAGTTATACAAGAAACCATAAATAGATGCAGATAATCCAGACCGGGAGAAGTTGGATTGAATAAATATCCTACAACAAAAAATTAAAGAGAATTAAATTTACCTACTGAACCTCACTTTTGGCTGCAGAGCAAGAACTTAATACTATACTACACTAATTCCATTGGGACCTGTAACCACAAGAAACGAGAAAATCAGCGAAGATCAAGAACAGAACTTTCCATTACAGCCCGGGACACTAATCACAACTTTTATTGAGAAGCTGGAGTTGGAAATATTTTCGTAATTCTTCATCACTCTTAGATCTGACATCGTTCACTGGAACACGGCCTGGATGAGTAGCTTGTAAACGTGTGGTAAAAACCTGCTTATGTTAATACTTTATATAATAAGATTTTAATTTAAATTGTAATACCTAGTAACCTGAATTTGCATTACCTGGCCTTACTAATAGTTAAAAGAATAGCATGTACCCTGGGATAAGAGATAAATTTAAAATTATAATATAATTGTAACATAAACCACGAGTTCAATAACAAATCGATTCGGTATTGTATGATCGATATGATGCTTTAATAACCGAAGGAAGCAACTGTTGGAAAATTAAAATAATATAAAATAAAGAATCCTTTTTGTACTTGACGAGTATATGTTATTGTATTTCGAATAGGGTGTAATTTACAGGGAAAGAAAGTGATAAAAACGTCAAGTGGCACAACTTAACCTATAAGAACGGGTCATTCATTAATAACAGCGCTAGATTGCAGACAGCTGGTGAATACGGGAGAATGAAGAACTAACTTATTCTCTTCATATTCCGCTCTTTTCAAAATAAATAATACATAGGGACTAGGGTTGGAGAAAAATACTGGATTATTCATTATAATACCCGTAATATAGTGTTTTTCTCTGGTAAAACACATGATAATTAATTAACACAGGTCTATATAATCAACAACCGAATAATATCAAACACTTAATAAATAATTTTTTTTATAATTAACGTTGATTGGCAGGAGATCTCATCTGCAGTAACATATTACGAATAAAGTAATACACTTGTAAAAACGTAATCTAAAATAAAATAGGTTACAAATTGGCGATCCCAACAGTGGGGCTTGATTACAAAAACGTAATCGTTTAAATAATTTGTTACAAATTGGCGCTCAACGAGTGGGCTTTAGTTAAGTAAAAAATCGACTATATCGCTATTACTTAACTTGAGCAGGCAACTATTAGAGGCACAGGGATGCATACAAGAGGCGTTTCGAAAAGGATGGCGAAGGACCAAGAAACGGAAGAAGATAGACGGGAAGAAGAAGCAGAGGTAGTTACAGACACCGAAATGGAACAACAGGCGGGCGATAAAGAGGAAGCCAGAGGAGGCTAAATTGGGAAAAATTAATGGAATTAATGAGTAGCATGAAGAAGGATAATACGGAATTAAGGAGTAGCATGAAGGAGGATAATAAACAAACTAACGAGAATAATAAACAAATATTAGAAAAGCTCGAAAATAAAATAGACTGTATAAACGAAAATTCATAAAAGCTGGAAAATAAATAGACAGTATAAACGAAAATTCAGAAAAGCTGGAAAATAAAATAGACAGTATAAACGAAAATTCAGAAAAGCTGGAAAATAAAATAGACAGTATAAACGAAAATTCAAAGAAACAAAATGAAATTTTGAGTGAGAACTTAATCAAACTAATGAATGAGAAGTTTGACAAAAGTAAAAAGGAAAATGATGAGAATAACTGGCTGATAAATGAAAAATTAAACCAAATTAACGAAAGGCTTGACAGGAACGACGAGAGCTTAAAGCAGATTCAGGAAAATACCAAACAAAGAGACGAAAGAATTGAAAACAATAATAAGGAGTTGCGGCAAATCATCAATGAACAAAACCAAGCGTTGAGGGAAGTCATCAATGAAAGGATTGCAAATGTCAATGAAACACTTAACAAAAGCGTGGATGATTATGAAGAGGAAGTAAGACAACAAATAACTGAAACTAAGGTAGATCTAGAAAAGACAGATGAAACCATCATACAACTCAGAGTGGAAGTAGAGGCCAAAATAAATCAAGTAGAAAACAATAACAAACTTAGAATAAAAGAGGTACAATTAGAAACCCACGAAAAATTTGATGAGGTACCAATTAACATAACTGGAAGAATAGAACGGGTTCACAATGAAATGAAGACAATGAAAATAAGACAAACGCGTAAAAGGAAATTAATAAATACACGGGAAGGATTGGAGATGATTAAAGGGGGATTAGTTAAGCTGCATAATATACCAATTACGGAACCAAAAGAAGTAAGGCAATTAAGAAACTCTAAACGAACCACAATTGAATTCCTAGATAGATTAGATGGACCGAAAAAGCCAAAACGCACCGAGGAGCATGGAGGACTTCTGGAGATTATGTATGAACCATTCGAACGATTAAGAAACAGTACGGAAGAATCAGTTCGAAAGACGATGGTAAACTTGAACATAAATGAAAATTTTATAGCGACAAGATGGAAGAACCAGATGATAGGGAGATACGTCACAAGGACGGAAATAATTCTATACACTAGAGAGATCCGAACAACCAGTACAGAGGAAATAATGGACCACGGTTAAACAGATTTCAAACCAACCACTGGAGAAAAGGGACGGATTTTATGGATACCGAATCAAGCAAATCAAAGGAAAATAATGAGAAACTAATTAAAATATATTAAACCAACTATTAAATGAAATAAACTAATTACACGATACTTCAGAGAATTTATGTGGAATCGATTTTAGAAACCGCAAAATTCAAAAATAAGTAAGAACACCTTGCTATATAATTCAGAAGAAATTATTTTAAACTAATAAACATAAAAGAAGAGAAAGAAGGGTTAGAAATGAGTTAAATGAAGGAAGAATATGTCATACAATTTATGATAAGGAGGAGATTCAGTGTTTAATGCAGAAGTAAATGGGAGTGAATTAAAAATAGTAAAATACATATGCTAAAGAATAATTAATGGACAGCACGGAACTAAGAAGAATTTAAAATGAATATTGAACAGCTTTAACTAATATACTGGTGAATAATATGATAAATGGAACTACAGAACAACGAGATAAATAATTTAAGAAAAGTATTAGGATACCTCAGAAATAATAGTAATCATCCCTTGAATACAAGTTTGTAGCGAAGGAGCTACCTTATAGATAATAATTATATGTATTGTGTTGTGATCGTGCAACGTTTATTTTTTTTTCTGGACAGAGATGAAGTTCCTCTGATCTCAGAAGATATAGTTAGGGAAACGGCAGAGTAATGGAAGCCAATAGTGCCCCTCTGATTCTGTACCAGCTATGACATTAGGGAAAAATGTTAGGGAAATATAGTATTTTAGGGATTATACACCAAGAGAGGTAATTAAATATAAAAATGATAATAAGAAATGATAGCGTAAAAAGCTAGAAGAAGTTATGAGTTCCAGAGAAAAGGACAGGTCTACAACTGAGGGAGGTACCAGTAGAGAATTAATGACCAGATACACAATGAGTGTCAACACAGTTTTCCCAGTGCAATTAAAAGTTTAAAGAATAGAAAGAGAAAATAAACCCCAAAGAACCCATTGAATTGCGGATTAAAACAGAAACAATGAAGGACTGAAACCATTATAAATTAATTATTTTATTAAATAAATATTCCAAAGTATGAAGGAACTACAAGTTTATTTTAACTAAACTTTATTCAGCCAAAATAAACTTCTTTCGGAGGGGGAGTATTAGGTAACGTAACAAAGTTGAGGTTCACGACGTTACAAAAAAGCTTTGTCAACATGACTGAAAACAATGCCCAAAGTATGCCATAATTAAATACAAGAGGGCCAATCTCACCTAAAAAATGCCTTGATGGTACCTAGTAAGGTTACTAGGTAATAAAACATTGAAGGTGTACCTAAATATAAAATATGTAATGAGCAGTATAAGATGTAAACTATAAACACTGTGTCTAATGGGATGAGTTTAATGTGTAGGAGTTGAGTAGAATATACTGTTCAATTAATATTTAATGTTTTATAAAATGTACTTGTTGTTGTACTGTATCATGATATAGTGTTTACATGATACTTATTTTATGTTTTGTGTGTAGTAAGTGTGGAGCCGTTGCTTTAAGGAAGTACTAAGTAATGGGTACTCATTTCATTCATGTTAAACTTGTATTCAAATAACTAAATACAAGTACATTTATTATGTATGGTATTATGTTAAGCGTATTTACTTTAAATAATTAATGAAGATGTTTAAAATAATATTTGTAAACTTGGCCAGGAAGACAATAAGTGTTATTAAGTTGGCAAGTGGTCATTATAATTATGTTAAAAACCAATGAAGGGTTCAATGATGAACTAAATAATAATAATGAATTGAAACCAGGAAATTAAAATTGATATAAGTGGCCATAAGCCAGTGACTCTTTGTACAGTAGGTCAGGTAAGAAAAATTAAATTAAAAACAAAAAATTATGACAACTGTAATAAAACTAATAGGCCTAAAAAATAGTGTTTTGTAAAATGAAATTAATACCTTTTAAAATAAGTCAATTAAGAAGAAAATGTAGTAAAATGTATACGGTTTAATAAGGCAGATTAAGTGAAAGTTTTATGTGATTTAGTGTAATTCCAAGCAGGGAGTATTTTATTAAATAAGTGTAAGAATATTTTCTAATTACGGCTCTAGGATAACAAATATTATCCAATAACATAAGAGGAAGGTGGTTGTTAGGGCAACAAAATGCAAGAAATCTTGTTGATTTAGACATTCAATTGTTATAGGTAAACGAGAACAGTTCAGTCATTAAAAATCGCCAGAAAACCATAAAAAACCTCATGAATAAAATTATTACACATCAATGTTAAATTATAAACAATAAATAAAAAAGACGGATTGGATGACTTCCTAAATTATCACTTTGAGAATAAACAACCTATCTACAAAATTCACATAAAAAACCTTAAGAAAAATGAACTAAACTCACCACCAAATGAGTTATACAAGAAACCATAAATAGATGCAGATAATCCAGACCGGGAGAAGTTGGATTGAATAAATATCCTACAACAAAAAATTAAAGAGAATTAAATTTACCTACTGAACCTCACTTTTGGCTGCAGAGCAAGAACTTAATACTATACTACACTAATTCCATTGGGACCTGTAACCACAAGAAACGAGAAAATCAGCGAAGATCAAGAACAGAACTTTCCATTACAGCCCGGGACACTAATCACAACTTTTATTGAGAAGCTGGAGTTGGAAATATTTTCGTAATTCTTCATCACTCTTAGATCTGACATCGTTCACTGGAACACGGCCTGGATGAGTAGCTTGTAAACGTGTGGTAAAAACCTGCTTATGTTAATACTTTATATAATAAGATTTTAATTTAAATTGTAATACCTAGTAACCTGAATTTGCATTACCTGGCCTTACTAATAGTTAAAAGAATAGCATGTACCCTGGGATAAGAGATAAATTTAAAATTATAATATAATTGTAACATAAACCACGAGTTCAATAACAAATCGATTCGGTATTGTATGATCGATATGATGCTTTAATAACCGAAGGAAGCAACTGTTGGAAAATTAAAATAATATAAAATAAAGAATCCTTTTTGTACTTGACGAGTATATGTTATTGTATTTCGAATAGGGTGTAATTTACAGGGAAAGAAAGTGATAAAAACGTCAAGTGGCACAACTTAACCTATAAGAACGGGTCATTCATTAATAACAGCGCTAGATTGCAGACAGCTGGTGAATACGGGAGAATGAAGAACTAACTTATTCTCTTCATATTCCGCTCTTTTCAAAATAAATAATACATAGGGACTAGGGTTGGAGAAAAATACTGGATTATTCATTATAATACCCGTAATATAGTGTTTTTCTCTGGTAAAACACATGATAATTAATTAACACAGGTCTATATAATCAACAACCGAATAATATCAAACACTTAATAAATAATTTTTTTTATAATTAACGTTGATTGGCAGGAGATCTCATCTGCAGTAACATATTACGAATAAAGTAATACACTTGTAAAAACGTAATCTAAAATAAAATAGGTTACAAATTGGCGATCCCAACAGTGGGGCTTGATTACAAAAACGTAATCGTTTAAATAATTTGTTACAAATTGGCGCTCAACGAGTGGGCTTTAGTTAAGTAAAAAATCGACTATATCGCTATTACTTAACTTGAGCAGGCAACTATTAGAGGCACAGGGATGCATACAAGAGGCGTTTCGAAAAGGATGGCGAAGGACCAAGAAACGGAAGAAGATAGACGGGAAGAAGAAGCAGAGGTAGTTACAGACACCGAAATGGAACAACAGGCGGGCGATAAAGAGGAAGCCAGAGGAGGCTAAACTGGGAAAAATTAATGGAATTAATGAGTAGCATGAAGAAGGATAATACGGAATTAAGGAGTAGCATGAAGGAGGATAATAAACAAACTAACGAGAATAATAAACAAATATTAGAAAAGCTCGAAAATAAAATAGACTGTATAAACGAAAATTCATAAAAGCTGGAAAATAAATAGACAGTATAAACGAAAATTCAGAAAAGCTGGAAAATAAAATAGACAGTATAAACGAAAATTCAGAAAAGCTGGAAAATAAAATAGACAGTATAAACGAAAATTCAAAGAAACAAAATGAAATTTTGAGTGAGAACTTAATCAAACTAATGAATGAGAAGTTTGACAAAAGTAAAAAGGAAAATGATGAGAATAACTGGCTGATAAATGAAAAATTAAACCAAATTAACGAAAGGCTTGACAGGAACGACGAGAGCTTAAAGCAGATTCAGGAAAATACCAAACAAAGAGACGAAAGAATTGAAAACAATAATAAGGAGTTGCGGCAAATCATCAATGAACAAAACCAAGCGTTGAGGGAAGTCATCAATGAAAGGATTGCAAATGTCAATGAAACACTTAACAAAAGCGTGGATGATTATGAAGAGGAAGTAAGACAACAAATAACTGAAACTAAGGTAGATCTAGAAAAGACAGATGAAACCATCATACAACTCAGAGTGGAAGTAGAGGCCAAAATAAATCAAGTAGAAAACAATAACAAACTTAGAATAAAAGAGGTACAATTAGAAACCCACGAAAAATTTGATGAGGTACCAATTAACATAACTGGAAGAATAGAACGGGTTCACAATGAAATGAAGACAATGAAAATAAGACAAACGCGTAAAAGGAAATTAATAAATACACGGGAAGGATTGGAGATGATTAAAGGGGGATTAGTTAAGCTGCATAATATACCAATTACGGAACCAAAAGAAGTAAGGCAATTAAGAAACTCTAAACGAACCACAATTGAATTCCTAGATAGATTAGATGGACCGAAAAAGCCAAAACGCACCGAGGAGCATGGAGGACTTCTGGAGATTATGTATGAACCATTCGAACGATTAAGAAACAGTACGGAAGAATCAGTTCGAAAGACGATGGTAAACTTGAACATAAATGAAAATTTTATAGCGACAAGATGGAAGAACCAGATGATAGGGAGATACGTCACAAGGACGGAAATAATTCTATACACTAGAGAGATCCGAACAACCAGTACAGAGGAAATAATGGACCACGGTTAAACAGATTTCAAACCAACCACTGGAGAAAAGGGGCGGATTTTATGGATACCGAATCAAGCAAATCAAAGGAAAATAATGAGAAACTAATTAAAATATATTAAACCAACTATTAAATGAAATAAACTAATTACACGATACTTCAGAGAATTTATGTGGAATCGATTTTAAAAACCGCAAAATTCAAAAATAAGTAAGAACACCTTGCTATATAATTCAGAAGAAATTATTTTAAACTAATAAACACAAAAGAAGAGAAAGAAGGGTTAGAAATGAGTTAAATGAAGGAAGAATATGCCATACAATTTATGATAAGGAGGAGATTCAGTGTTTAATTGCAGAAGTAAATGGGAGTGAATTAAAAATAGTAAAATACGTATGCTAAAGAATAATTAATTGACAGCACGGAACTAAGAAGAATTTAAAATGAATATTGAACAGCTTTAACTAATATACTGGTGAATAATATGATAAATGGAACTACAGAACGAGATAAATAATTTAAGAAAAGTATTAGGATACCTCAGAAATAATAGTAATCATCCCTTGAATACAAGTTTGTAGCGAAGGAGCTACCTTATAGATAATAATTATATGTATTGTGTTGTGATCGTGCAACGTTTATTTTTTTTCTGGACAGAGATGAAGTTCCTCTGATCTCAGAAGATATAGTTAGGGAAACGGCAGAGTAATGGAAGCCAATAGTGCCCCTCTGATTCTGTACCAGCTATGACATTAGGGAAAAATGTTAGGGAAATATAGTATTTTAGGGATTATACACCAAGAGAGGTAATTAAATATAAAAATGATAATAAGAAATGATAGCGTAAAAAGCTAGAAGAAGTTATGAGTTCCAGAGAAAAGGACAGGTCTACAACTGAGGGAGGTACCAGTAGAGAATTAATGACCAGATACACAATGAGTGTCAACACAGTTTTCCCAGTGCAATTAAAAGTTTAAAGAATAGAAAGAGAAAATAAACCCCAAAGAACCCATTGAATTGCGGATTAAAACAGAAACAATGAAGGACTGAAACCATTATAAATTAATTATTTTATTAAATAAATATTCCAAAGTATGAAGGAACTACAAGTTTATTTTAACTAAACTTTATTCAGCCAAAATAAACTTCTTTCGGAGGGGGAGTATTAGGTAACGTAACAAAGTTGAGGTTCACGACGTTACAAAAAAGCTTTGTCAACATGACTGAAAACAATGCCCAAAGTATGCCATAATTAAATACAAGAGGGCCAATCTCACCTAAAAAATGCCTTGATGGTACCTAGTAAGGTTACTAGGTAATAAAACATTGAAGGTGTACCTAAATATAAAATATGTAATGAGCAGTATAAGATGTAAACTATAAACACTGTGTCTAATGGGATGAGTTTAATGTGTAGGAGTTGAGTAGAATATACTGTTCAATTAATATTTAATGTTTTATAAAATGTACTTGTTGTTGTACTGTATCATGATATAGTGTTTACATGATACTTATTTTATGTTTTGTGTGTAGTAAGTGTGGAGCCGTTGCTTTAAGGAAGTACTAAGTAATGGGTACTCATTTCATTCATGTTAAACTTGTATTCAAATAACTAAATACAAGTACATTTATTATGTATGGTATTATGTTAAGCGTATTTACTTTAAATAATTAATGAAGATGTTTAAAATAATATTTGTAAACTTGGCCAGGAAGACAATAAGTGTTATTAAGTTGGCAAGTGGTCATTATAATTATGTTAAAAACCAATGAAGGGTTCAATGATGAACTAAATAATAATAATGAATTGAAACCAGGAAATTAAAATTGATATAAGTGGCCATAAGCCAGTGACTCTTTGTACAGTAGGTCAGGTAAGAAAAATTAAATTAAAAACAAAAAATTATAACAACTGTAATAAAACTAATAGGCCTAAAAAATAGTGTTTTGTAAAAGGAAATTAATACCTTTTAAAATAAGTCAATTAAGAAGAAAATGTAGTAAAATGTATACGGTTTAATAAGGCAGATTAAGTGAAAGTTTTATGTGATTTAGTGTAATTCCAAGCAGGGAGTATTTTATTAAATAAGTTTAAGAATATTTTCTAATTACGGCTCTAGGATAACAAATATTATCCAATAACATAAGAGGAAGGTGGTTGTTAGGGCAACAAAATGCAAGAAATCTTGTTGATTTAGACATTCAATTGTTATAGGTAAACGAGAACAGTTCAGTCATTAAAAATCGCCAGAAAACCATAAAAAACCTCATGAATAAAATTATTACACATCAATGTTAAATTATAAACAATAAATAAAAAAGACGGATTGGATGACTTCCTAAATTATCACTTTGAGAATAAACAACCTATCTACAAAATTCACATAAAAAACCTTAAGAAAAATGAACTAAACTCACCACCAAATGAGTTATACAAGAAACCATAAATAGATGCAGATAATCCAGACCGGGAGAAGTTGGATTGAATAAATATCCTACAACAAAAAATTAAAGAGAATTAAATTTACCTACTGAACCTCACTTTTGGCTGCAGAGCAAGAACTTAATACTATACTACACTAATTCCATTGGGACCTGTAACCACAAGAAACGAGAAAATCAGCGAAGATCAAGAACAGAACTTTCCATTACAGCCCGGGACACTAATCACAACTTTTATTGAGAAGCTGGAGTTGGAAATATTTTCGTAATTCTTCATCACTCTTAGATCTGACATCGTTCACTGGAACACGGCCTGGATGAGTAGCTTGTAAACGTGTGGTAAAAACCTGCTTATGTTAATACTTTATATAATAAGATTTTAATTTAAATTGTAATACCTAGTAACCTGAATTTGCATTACCTGGCCTTACTAATAGTTAAAAGAATAGCATGTACCCTGGGATAAGAGATAAATTTAAAATTATAATATAATTGTAACATAAACCACGAGTTCAATAACAAATCGATTCGGTATTGTATGATCGATATGATGCTTTAATAACCGAAGGAAGCAACTGTTGGAAAATTAAAATAATATAAAATAAAGAATCCTTTTTGTACTTGACGAGTATATGTTATTGTATTTCGAATAGGGTGTAATTTACAGGGAAAGAAAGTGATAAAAACGTCAAGTGGCACAACTTAACCTATAAGAACGGGTCATTCATTAATAACAGCGCTAGATTGCAGACAGCTGGTGAATACGGGAGAATGAAGAACTAACTTATTCTCTTCATATTCCGCTCTTTTCAAAATAAATAATACATAGGGACTAGGGTTGGAGAAAAATACTGGATTATTCATTATAATACCCGTAATATAGTGTTTTTCTCTGGTAAAACACATGATAATTAATTAACACAGGTCTATATAATCAACAACCGAATAATATCAAACACTTAATAAATAATTTTTTTTATAATTAACGTTGATTGGCAGGAGATCTCATCTGCAGTAACATATTACGAATAAAGTAATACACTTGTAAAAACGTAATCTAAAATAAAATAGGTTACAAATTGGCGATCCCAACAGTGGGGCGTGATTACAAAAACGTAATCGTTTAAATAATTTGTTACAAATTGGCGCTCAACGAGTGGGCTTTAGTTAAGTAAAAAATCGACTATATCGCTATTACTTAACTTGAGCAGGCAACTATTAGAGGCACAGGGATGCATACAAGAGGCGTTTCGAAAAGGATGGCGAAGGACCAAGAAACGGAAGAAGATAGACGGGAAGAAGAAGCAGAGGTAGTTACAGACACCGAAATGGAACAACAGGCGGGCGATAAAGAGGAAGCCAGAGGAGGCTAAATTGGGAAAAATTAATGGAATTAATGAGTAGCATGAAGAAGGATAATACGGAATTAAGGAGTAGCATGAAGGAGGATAATAAACAAACTAACGAGAATAATAAACAAATATTAGAAAAGCTCGAAAATAAAATAGACTGTATAAACGAAAATTCATAAAAGCTGGAAAATAAATAGACAGTATAAACGAAAATTCAGAAAAGCTGGAAAATAAAATAGACAGTATAAACGAAAATTCAGAAAAGCTGGAAAATAAAATAGACAGTATAAACGAAAATTCAAAGAAACAAAATGAAATTTTGAGTGAGAACTTAATCAAACTAATGAATGAGAAGTTTGACAAAAGTAAAAAGGAAAATGATGAGAATAACTGGCTGATAAATGAAAAATTAAACCAAATTAACGAAAGGCTTGACAGGAACGACGAGAGCTTAAAGCAGATTCAGGAAAATACCAAACAAAGAGACGAAAGAATTGAAAACAATAATAAGGAGTTGCGGCAAATCATCAATGAACAAAACCAAGCGTTGAGGGAAGTCATCAATGAAAGGATTGCAAATGTCAATGAAACACTTAACAAAAGCGTGGATGATTATGAAAAGGAAGTAAGACAACAAATAACTGAAACTAAGGTAGATCTAGAAAAGACAGATGAAACCATCATACAACTCAGAGTGGAAGTAGAGGCCAAAATAAATCAAGTAGAAAACAATAACAAACTTAGAATAAAAGAGGTACAATTAGAAACCCACGAAAAATTTGATGAGGTACCAATTAACATAACTGGAAGAATAGAACGGGTTCACAATGAAATGAAGACAATGAAAATAAGACAAACGCGTAAAAGGAAATTAATAAATACACGGGAAGGATTGGAGATGATTAAAGGGGGATTAGTTAAGCTGCATAATATACCAATTACGGAACCAAAAGAAGTAAGGCAATTAAGAAACTCTAAACGAACCACAATTGAATTCCTAGATAGATTAGATGGACCGAAAAAGCCAAAACGCACCGAGGAGCATGGAGGACTTCTGGAGATTATGTATGAACCATTCGAACGATTAAGAAACAGTACGGAAGAATCAGTTCGAAAGACGATGGTAAACTTGAACATAAATGAAAATTTTATAGCGACAAGATGGAAGAACCAGATGATAGGGAGATACGTCACAAGGACGGAAATAATTCTATACACTAGAGAGATCCGAACAACCAGTACAGAGGAAATAATGGACCACGGTTAAACAGATTTCAAACCAACCACTGGAGAAAAGGGGCGGATTTTATGGATACCGAATCAAGCAAATCAAAGGAAAATAATGAGAAACTAATTAAAATATATTAAACCAGCTATTAAATGAAATAAACTAATTACACGATACTTCAGAGAATTTATGTGGAATCGATTTTAAAAACCGCAAAATTCAAAAATAAGTAAGAACACCTTGCTATATAATTCAGAAGAAATTATTTTAAACTAATAAACACAAAAGAAGAGAAAGAAGGGTTAGAAATGAGTTAAATGAAGGAAGAATATGCCATACAATTTATGATAAGGAGGAGATTCAGTGTTTAATTGCAGAAGTAAATGGGAGTGAATTAAAAATAGTAAAATACGTATGCTAAAGAATAATTAATTGACAGCACGGAACTAAGAAGAATTTAAAATGAATATTGAACAGCTTTTAACTAATATACTGGTGAATAATATGATAAATGGAACTACAGAACAACGAGATAAATAATTTAAGAAAAGTATTAGGATACCTCAGAAATAATAGTAATCATCCCTTGAATACAAGTTTGTAGCGAAGGAGCTACCTTATAGATAATAATTATATGTATTGTGTTGTGATCGTGCAACGTTTTTTTTTTTCTGGACAGAGATGAAGTTCCTCTGATCTCAGCAGATATAGTTAGGGAAACGGCAGAGTAATGGAAGCCAATAGTGCCCCTCTGATTCCGTACCAGCTACGATATTAGGGAAAAATGTTAGGGAAATATAGTATTTTAGGGATTATACACCAAGAGAGGTAATTAAATATAAAAATGATAATAAGAAATGATAGCGTAAAAAGCTAGAAGAAGTTATGAGTTCCAGAGAAAAGGACAGGTCTACAACTGAGGGAGGTACCAGTAGAGAATTAATGACCAGATACACAATGAGTGTCAACACAGTTTTCCCAGTGCAATTAAAAGTTTAAAGAATAGAAAGAGAAAATAAACCCCAAAGAACCCATTGAATTGTGGATTAAAACAGAAACAATGAAGGACTGAAACCATTATAAATTAATTATTTTATTAAATAAATATTCCAAAGTATGAAGGAACTACAAGTTTATTTTAACTAAACTTTATTCAGCCAAAATAAACTTCTTTCGGAGGGGGAGTATTAGGTAACGTAACAAAGTTGAGGTTCACGACGTTACAAAAAAGCTTTGTCAACATGACTGAAAACAATGCCCAAAGTATGCCATAATTAAATACAAGAGGGCCAATCTCACCTAAAAAATGCCTTGATGGTACCTAGTAAGGTTACTAGGTAATAAAACATTGAAGGTGTACCTAAATATAAAATATGTAATGAGCAGTATAAGATGTAAACTATAAACACTGTGTCTAATGGGATGAGTTTAATGTGTAGGAGTTGAGTAGAATATACTGTTCAATTAATATTTAATGTTTTATAAAATGTACTTGTTGTTGTACTGTATCATGATATAGTGTTTACATGATACTTATTTTATGTTTTGTGTGTAGTAAGTGTGGAGCCGTTGCTTTAAGGAAGTACTAAGTAATGGGTACTCATTTCATTCATGTTAAACTTGTATTCAAATAACTAAATACAAGTACATTTATTATGTATGGTATTATGTTAAGCGTATTTACTTTAAATAATTAATGAAGATGTTTAAAATAATATTTGTAAACTTGGCCAGGAAGACAATAAGTGTTATTAAGTTGGCAAGTGGTCATTATAATTATGTTAAAAACCAATGAAGGGTTCAATGATGAACTAAATAATAATAATGAATTGAAACCAGGAAATTAAAATTGATATAAGTGGCCATAAGCCAGTGACTCTTTGTACAGTAGGTCAGGTAAGAAAAATTAAATTAAAAACAAAAAATTATAACAACTGTAATAAAACTAATAGGCCTAAAAAATAGTGTTTTGTAAAAGGAAATTAATACCTTTTAAAATAAGTCAATTAAGAAGAAAATGTAGTAAAATGTATACGGTTTAATAAGGCAGATTAAGTGAAAGTTTTATGTGATTTAGTGTAATTCCAAGCAGGGAGTATTTTATTAAATAAGTGTAAGAATATTTTCTAATTACGGCTCTAGGATAACAAATATTATCCAATAACATAAGAGGAAGGTGGTTGTTAGGGCAACAAAATGCAAGAAATCTTGTTGATTTAGACATTCAATTGTTATAGGTAAACGAGAACAGTTCAGTCATTAAAAATCGCCAGAAAACCATAAAAAACCTCATGAATAAAATTATTACACATCAATGTTAAATTATAAACAATAAATAAAAAAGACGGATTGGATGACTTCCTAAATTATCACTTTGAGAATAAACAACCTATCTACAAAATTCACATAAAAAACCTTAAGAAAAATGAACTAAACTCACCACCAAATGAGTTATACAAGAAACCATAAATAGATGCAGATAATCCAGACCGGGAGAAGTTGGATTGAATAAATATCCTACAACAAAAAATTAAAGAGAATTAAATTTACCTACTGAACCTCACTTTTGGCTGCAGAGCAAGAACTTAATACTATACTACACTAATTCCATTGGGACCTGTAACCACAAGAAACGAGAAAATCAGCGAAGATCAAGAACAGAACTTTCCATTACAGCCCGGGACACTAATCACAACTTTTATTGAGAAGCTGGAGTTGGAAATATTTTCGTAATTCTTCATCACTCTTAGATCTGACATCGTTCACTGGAACACGGCCTGGATGAGTAGCTTGTAAACGTGTGGTAAAAACCTGCTTATGTTAATACTTTATATAATAAGATTTTAATTTAAATTGTAATACCTAGTAACCTGAATTTGCATTACCTGGCCTTACTAATAGTTAAAAGAATAGCATGTACCCTGGGATAAGAGATAAATTTAAAATTATAATATAATTGTAACATAAACCACGAGTTCAATAACAAATCGATTCGGTATTGTGTGATCGATATGATGCTTTAATAACCGAAGGAAGCAACTGTTGGAAAATTAAAATAATATAAAATAAAGAATCCTTTTTGTACTTGACGAGTATATGTTATTGTATTTCGAATAGGGTGTAATTTACAGGGAAAGAAAGTGATAAAAACGTCAAGTGGCACAACTTAACCTATAAGAACGGGTCATTCATTAATAACAGCGCTAGATTGCAGACAGCTGGTGAATACGGGAGAATGAAGAACTAACTTATTCTCTTCATATTCCGCTCTTTTCAAAATAAATAATACATAGGGACTAGGGTTGGAGAAAAATACTGGATTATTCATTATAATACCCGTAATATAGTGTTTTTCTCTGGTAAAACACATGATAATTAATTAACACAGGTCTATATAATCAACAACCGAATAATATCAAACACTTAATAAATAATTTTTTTTATAATTAACGTTGATTGGCAGGAGATCTCATCTGCAGTAACATATTACGAATAAAGTAATACACTTGTAAAAACGTAATCTAAAATAAAATAGGTTACAAATTGGCGATCCCAACAGTGGGGCGTGATTACAAAAACGTAATCGTTTAAATAATTTGTTACAAATTGGCGCTCAACGAGTGGGCTTTAGTTAAGTAAAAAATCGACTATATCGCTATTACTTAACTTGAGCAGGCAACTATTAGAGGCACAGGGATGCATACAAGAGGCGTTTCGAAAAGGATGGCGAAGGACCAAGAAACGGAAGAAGATAGACGGGAAGAAGAAGCAGAGGTAGTTACAGACACCGAAATGGAACAACAGGCGGGCGATAAAGAGGAAGCCAGAGGAGGCTAAATTGGGAAAAATTAATGGAATTAATGAGTAGCATGAAGAAGGATAATACGGAATTAAGGAGTAGCATGAAGGAGGATAATAAACAAACTAACGAGAATAATAAACAAATATTAGAAAAGCTCGAAAATAAAATAGACTGTATAAACGAAAATTCATAAAAGCTGGAAAATAAATAGACAGTATAAACGAAAATTCAGAAAAGCTGGAAAATAAAATAGACAGTATAAACGAAAATTCAGAAAAGCTGGAAAATAAAATAGACAGTATAAACGAAAATTCAAAGAAACAAAATGAAATTTTGAGTGAGAACTTAATCAAACTAATGAATGAGAAGTTTGACAAAAGTAAAAAGGAAAATGATGAGAATAACTGGCTGATAAATGAAAAATTAAACCAAATTAACGAAAGGCTTGACAGGAACGACGAGAGCTTAAAGCAGATTCAGGAAAATACCAAACAAAGAGACGAAAGAATTGAAAACAATAATAAGGAGTTGCGGCAAATCATCAATGAACAAAACCAAGCGTTGAGGGAAGTCATCAATGAAAGGATTGCAAATGTCAATGAAACACTTAACAAAAGCGTGGATGATTATGAAAAGGAAGTAAGACAACAAATAACTGAAACTAAGGTAGATCTAGAAAAGACAGATGAAACCATCATACAACTCAGAGTGGAAGTAGAGGCCAAAATAAATCAAGTAGAAAACAATAACAAACTTAGAATAAAAGAGGTACAATTAGAAACCCACGAAAAATTTGATGAGGTACCAATTAACATAACTGGAAGAATAGAACGGGTTCACAATGAAATGAAGACAATGAAAATAAGACAAACGCGTAAAAGGAAATTAATAAATACACGGGAAGGATTGGAGATGATTAAAGGGGGATTAGTTAAGCTGCATAATATACCAATTACGGAACCAAAAGAAGTAAGGCAATTAAGAAACTCTAAACGAACCACAATTGAATTCCTAGATAGATTAGATGGACCGAAAAAGCCAAAACGCACCGAGGAGCATGGAGGACTTCTGGAGATTATGTATGAACCATTCGAACGATTAAGAAACAGTACGGAAGAATCAGTTCGAAAGACGATGGTAAACTTGAACATAAATGAAAATTTTATAGCGACAAGATGGAAGAACCAGATGATAGGGAGATACGTCACAAGGACGGAAATAATTCTATACACTAGAGAGATCCGAACAACCAGTACAGAGGAAATAATGGACCACGGTTAAACAGATTTCAAACCAACCACTGGAGAAAAGGGGCGGATTTTATGGATACCGAATCAAGCAAATCAAAGGAAAATAATGAGAAACTAATTAAAATATATTAAACCAGCTATTAAATGAAATAAACTAATTACACGATACTTCAGAGAATTTATGTGGAATCGATTTTAAAAACCGCAAAATTCAAAAATAAGTAAGAACACCTTGCTATATAATTCAGAAGAAATTATTTTAAACTAATAAACACAAAAGAAGAGAAAGAAGGGTTAGAAATGAGTTAAATGAAGGAAGAATATGCCATACAATTTATGATAAGGAGGAGATTCAGTGTTTAATTGCAGAAGTAAATGGGAGTGAATTAAAAATAGTAAAATACGTATGCTAAAGAATAATTAATTGACAGCACGGAACTAAGAAGAATTTAAAATGAATATTGAACAGCTTTTAACTAATATACTGGTGAATAATATGATAAATGGAACTACAGAACAACGAGATAAATAATTTAAGAAAAGTATTAGGATACCTCAGAAATAATAGTAATCATCCCTTGAATACAAGTTTGTAGCGAAGGAGCTACCTTATAGATAATAATTATATGTATTGTGTTGTGATCGTGCAACGTTTTTTTTTTTCTGGACAGAGATGAAGTTCCTCTGATCTCAGCAGATATAGTTAGGGAAACGGCAGAGTAATGGAAGCCAATAGTGCCCCTCTGATTCCGTACCAGCTACGATATTAGGGAAAAATGTTAGGGAAATATAGTATTTTAGGGATTATACACCAAGAGAGGTAATTAAATATAAAAATGATAATAAGAAATGATAGCGTAAAAAGCTAGAAGAAGTTATGAGTTCCAGAGAAAAGGACAGGTCTACAACTGAGGGAGGTACCAGTAGAGAATTAATGACCAGATACACAATGAGTGTCAACACAGTTTTCCCAGTGCAATTAAAAGTTTAAAGAATAGAAAGAGAAAATAAACCCCAAAGAACCCATTGAATTGTGGATTAAAACAGAAACAATGAAGGACTGAAACCATTATAAATTAATTATTTTATTAAATAAATATTCCAAAGTATGAAGGAACTACAAGTTTATTTTAACTAAACTTTATTCAGCCAAAATAAACTTCTTTCGGAGGGGGAGTATTAGGTAACGTAACAAAGTTGAGGTTCACGACGTTACAAAAAAGCTTTGTCAACATGACTGAAAACAATGCCCAAAGTATGCCATAATTAAATACAAGAGGGCCAATCTCACCTAAAAAATGCCTTGATGGTACCTAGTAAGGTTACTAGGTAATAAAACATTGAAGGTGTACCTAAATATAAAATATGTAATGAGCAGTATAAGATGTAAACTATAAACACTGTGTCTAATGGGATGAGTTTAATGTGTAGGAGTTGAGTAGAATATACTGTTCAATTAATATTTAATGTTTTATAAAATGTACTTGTTGTTGTACTGTATCATGATATAGTGTTTACATGATACTTATTTTATGTTTTGTGTGTAGTAAGTGTGGAGCCGTTGCTTTAAGGAAGTACTAAGTAATGGGTACTCATTTCATTCATGTTAAACTTGTATTCAAATAACTAAATACAAGTACATTTATTATGTATGGTATTATGTTAAGCGTATTTACTTTAAATAATTAATGAAGATGTTTAAAATAATATTTGTAAACTTGGCCAGGAAGACAATAAGTGTTATTAAGTTGGCAAGTGGTCATTATAATTATGTTAAAAACCAATGAAGGGTTCAATGATGAACTAAATAATAATAATGAATTGAAACCAGGAAATTAAAATTGATATAAGTGGCCATAAGCCAGTGACTCTTTGTACAGTAGGTCAGGTAAGAAAAATTAAATTAAAAACAAAAAATTATAACAACTGTAATAAAACTAATAGGCCTAAAAAATAGTGTTTTGTAAAAGGAAATTAATACCTTTTAAAATAAGTCAATTAAGAAGAAAATGTAGTAAAATGTATACGGTTTAATAAGGCAGATTAAGTGAAAGTTTTATGTGATTTAGTGTAATTCCAAGCAGGGAGTATTTTATTAAATAAGTGTAAGAATATTTTCTAATTACGGCTCTAGGATAACAAATATTATCCAATAACATAAGAGGAAGGTGGTTGTTAGGGCAACAAAATGCAAGAAATCTTGTTGATTTAGACATTCAATTGTTATAGGTAAACGAGAACAGTTCAGTCATTAAAAATCGCCAGAAAACCATAAAAAACCTCATGAATAAAATTATTACACATCAATGTTAAATTATAAACAATAAATAAAAAAGACGGATTGGATGACTTCCTAAATTATCACTTTGAGAATAAACAACCTATCTACAAAATTCACATAAAAAACCTTAAGAAAAATGAACTAAACTCACCACCAAATGAGTTATACAAGAAACCATAAATAGATGCAGATAATCCAGACCGGGAGAAGTTGGATTGAATAAATATCCTACAACAAAAAATTAAAGAGAATTAAATTTACCTACTGAACCTCACTTTTGGCTGCAGAGCAAGAACTTAATACTATACTACACTAATTCCATTGGGACCTGTAACCACAAGAAACGAGAAAATCAGCGAAGATCAAGAACAGAACTTTCCATTACAGCCCGGGACACTAATCACAACTTTTATTGAGAAGCTGGAGTTGGAAATATTTTCGTAATTCTTCATCACTCTTAGATCTGACATCGTTCACTGGAACACGGCCTGGATGAGTAGCTTGTAAACGTGTGGTAAAAACCTGCTTATGTTAATACTTTATATAATAAGATTTTAATTTAAATTGTAATACCTAGTAACCTGAATTTGCATTACCTGGCCTTACTAATAGTTAAAAGAATAGCATGTACCCTGGGATAAGAGATAAATTTAAAATTATAATATAATTGTAACATAAACCACGAGTTCAATAACAAATCGATTCGGTATTGTATGATCGATATGATGCTTTAATAACCGAAGGAAGCAACTGTTGGAAAATTAAAATAATATAAAATAAAGAATCCTTTTTGTACTTGACGAGTATATGTTATTGTATTTCGAATAGGGTGTAATTTACAGGGAAAGAAAGTGATAAAAACGTCAAGTGGCACAACTTAACCTATAAGAACGGGTCATTCATTAATAACAGCGCTAGATTGCAGACAGCTGGTGAATACGGGAGAATGAAGAACTAACTTATTCTCTTCATATTCCGCTCTTTTCAAAATAAATAATACATAGGGACTAGGGTTGGAGAAAAATACTGGATTATTCATTATAATACCCGTAATATAGTGTTTTTCTCTGGTAAAACACATGATAATTAATTAACACAGGTCTATATAATCAACAACCGAATAATATCAAACACTTAATAAATAATTTTTTTTATAATTAACGTTGATTGGCAGGAGATCTCATCTGCAGTAACATATTACGAATAAAGTAATACACTTGTAAAAACGTAATCTAAAATAAAATAGGTTACAAATTGGCGATCCCAACAGTGGGGCTTGATTACAAAAACGTAATCGTTTAAATAATTTGTTACAAATTGGCGCTCAACGAGTGGGCTTTAGTTAAGTAAAAAATCGACTATATCGCTATTACTTAACTTGAGCAGGCAACTATTAGAGGCACAGGGATGCATACAAGAGGCGTTTCGAAAAGGATGGCGAAGGACCAAGAAACGGAAGAAGATAGACGGGAAGAAGAAGCAGAGGTAGTTACAGACACCGAAATGGAACAACAGGCGGGCGATAAAGAGGAAGCCAGAGGAGGCTAAATTGGGAAAAATTAATGGAATTAATGAGTAGCATGAAGAAGGATAATACGGAATTAAGGAGTAGCATGAAGGAGGATAATAAACAAACTAACGAGAATAATAAACAAATATTAGAAAAGCTCGAAAATAAAATAGACTGTATAAACGAAAATTCATAAAAGCTGGAAAACAAATAGACAGTATAAACGAAAATTCAGAAAAGCTGGAAAATAAAATAGACAGTATAAACGAAAAGTCAGAAAAGCTGGAAAATAAAATAGACAGTATAAACGAAAATTCAAAGAAACAAAATGAAATTTTGAGTGAGAACTTAATCAAACTAATGAATGAGAAGTTTGACAAAAGTAAAAAGGAAAATGATGAGAATAACTGGCTGATAAATGAAAAATTAAACCAAATTAACGAAAGGCTTGACAGGAACGACGAGAGCTTAAAGCAGATTCAGGAAAATACCAAACAAAGAGACGAAAGAATTGAAAACAATAATAAGGAGTTGCGGCAAATCATCAATGAACAAAACCAAGCGTTGAGGGAAGTCATCAATGAAAGGATTGCAAATGTCAATGAAACACTTAACAAAAGCGTGGATGATTATGAAGAGGAAGTAAGACAACAAATAACTGAAACTAAGGTAGATCTAGAAAAGACAGATGAAACCATCATACAACTCAGAGTGGAAGTAGAGGCCAAAATAAATCAAGTAGAAAACAATAACAAACTTAGAATAAAAGAGGTACAATTAGAAACCCACGAAAAATTTGATGAGGTACCAATTAACATAACTGGAAGAATAGAACGGGTTCACAATGAAATGAAGACAATGAAAATAAGACAAACGCGTAAAAGGAAATTAATAAATACACGGGAAGGATTGGAGATGATTAAAGGGGGATTAGTTAAGCTGCATAATATACCAATTACGGAACCAAAAGAAGTAAGGCAATTAAGAAACTCTAAACGAACCACAATTGAATTCCTAGATAGATTAGATGGACCGAAAAAGCCAAAACGCACCGAGGAGCATGGAGGACTTCTGGAGATTATGTATGAACCATTCGAACGATTAAGAAACAGTACGGAAGAATCAGTTCGAAAGACGATGGTAAACTTGAACATAAATGAAAATTTTATAGCGACAAGATGGAAGAACCAGATGATAGGGAGATACGTCACAAGGACGGAAATAATTCTATACACTAGAGAGATCCGAACAACCAGTACAGAGGAAATAATGGACCACGGTTAAACAGATTTCAAACCAACCACTGGAGAAAAGGGGCGGATTTTATGGATACCGAATCAAGCAAATCAAAGGAAAATAATGAGAAACTAATTAAAATATATTAAACCAACTATTAAATGAAATAAACTAATTACACGATACTTCAGAGAATTTATGTGGAATCGATTTTAAAAACCGCAAAATTCAAAAATAAGTAAGAACACCTTGCTATATAATTCAGAAGAAATTATTTTAAACTAATAAACACAAAAGAAGAGAAAGAAGGGTTAGAAATGAGTTAAATGAAGGAAGAATATGCCATACAATTTATGATAAGGAGGAGATTCAGTGTTTAATTGCAGAAGTAAATGGGAGTGAATTAAAAATAGTAAAATACGTATGCTAAAGAATAATTAATTGACAGCACGGAACTAAGAAGAATTTAAAATGAATATTGAACAGCTTTTAACTAATATACTGGTGAATAATATGATAAATGGAACTACAGAACAACGAGATAAATAATTTAAGAAAAGTATTAGGATACCTCAGAAATAATAGTAATCATCCCTTGAATACAAGTTTGTAGCGAAGGAGCTACCTTATAGATAATAATTATATGTATTGTGTTGTGATCGTGCAACGTTTTTTTTTTTCTGGACAGAGATGAAGTTCCTCTGATCTCAGCAGATATAGTTAGGGAAACGGCAGAGTAATGGAAGCCAATAGTGCCCCTCTGATTCCGTACCAGCTACGATATTAGGGAAAAATGTTAGGGAAATATAGTATTTTAGGGATTATACACCAAGAGAGGTAATTAAATATAAAAATGATAATAAGAAATGATAGCGTAAAAAGCTAGAAGAAGTTATGAGTTCCAGAGAAAAGGACAGGTCTACAACTGAGGGAGGTACCAGTAGAGAATTAATGACCAGATACACAATGAGTGTCAACACAGTTTTCCCAGTGCAATTAAAAGTTTAAAGAATAGAAAGAGAAAATAAACCCCAAAGAACCCATTGAATTGTGGATTAAAACAGAAACAATGAAGGACTGAAACCATTATAAATTAATTATTTTATTAAATAAATATTCCAAAGTATGAAGGAACTACAAGTTTATTTTAACTAAACTTTATTCAGCCAAAATAAACTTCTTTCGGAGGGGGAGTATTAGGTAACGTAACAAAGTTGAGGTTCACGACGTTACAAAAAAGCTTTGTCAACATGACTGAAAACAATGCCCAAAGTATGCCATAATTAAATACAAGAGGGCCAATCTCACCTAAAAAATGCCTTGATGGTACCTAGTAAGGTTACTAGGTAATAAAACATTGAAGGTGTACCTAAATATAAAATATGTAATGAGCAGTATAAGATGTAAACTATAAACACTGTGTCTAATGGGATGAGTTTAATGTGTAGGAGTTGAGTAGAATATACTGTTCAATTAATATTTAATGTTTTATAAAATGTACTTGTTGTTGTACTGTATCATGATATAGTGTTTACATGATACTTATTTTATGTTTTGTGTGTAGTAAGTGTGGAGCCGTTGCTTTAAGGAAGTACTAAGTAATGGGTACTCATTTCATTCATGTTAAACTTGTATTCAAATAACTAAATACAAGTACATTTATTATGTATGGTATTATGTTAAGCGTATTTACTTTAAATAATTAATGAAGATGTTTAAAATAATATTTGTAAACTTGGCCAGGAAGACAATAAGTGTTATTAAGTTGGCAAGTGGTCATTATAATTATGTTAAAAACCAATGAAGGGTTCAATGATGAACTAAATAATAATAATGAATTGAAACCAGGAAATTAAAATTGATATAAGTGGCCATAAGCCAGTGACTCTTTGTACAGTAGGTCAGGTAAGAAAAATTAAATTAAAAACAAAAAATTATAACAACTGTAATAAAACTAATAGGCCTAAAAAATAGTGTTTTGTAAAAGGAAATTAATACCTTTTAAAATAAGTCAATTAAGAAGAAAATGTAGTAAAATGTATACGGTTTAATAAGGCAGATTAAGTGAAAGTTTTATGTGATTTAGTGTAATTCCAAGCAGGGAGTATTTTATTAAATAAGTGTAAGAATATTTTCTAATTACGGCTCTAGGATAACAAATATTATCCAATAACATAAGAGGAAGGTGGTTGTTAGGGCAACAAAATGCAAGAAATCTTGTTGATTTAGACATTCAATTGTTATAGGTAAACGAGAACAGTTCAGTCATTAAAAATCGCCAGAAAACCATAAAAAACCTCATGAATAAAATTATTACACATCAATGTTAAATTATAAACAATAAATAAAAAAGACGGATTGGATGACTTCCTAAATTATCACTTTGAGAATAAACAACCTATCTACAAAATTCACATAAAAAACCTTAAGAAAAATGAACTAAACTCACCACCAAATGAGTTATACAAGAAACCATAAATAGATGCAGATAATCCAGACCGGGAGAAGTTGGATTGAATAAATATCCTACAACAAAAAATTAAAGAGAATTAAATTTACCTACTGAACCTCACTTTTGGCTGCAGAGCAAGAACTTAATACTATACTACACTAATTCCATTGGGACCTGTAACCACAAGAAACGAGAAAATCAGCGAAGATCAAGAACAGAACTTTCCATTACAGCCCGGGACACTAATCACAACTTTTATTGAGAAGCTGGAGTTGGAAATATTTTCGTAATTCTTCATCACTCTTAGATCTGACATCGTTCACTGGAACACGGCCTGGATGAGTAGCTTGTAAACGTGTGGTAAAAACCTGCTTATGTTAATGCTTTATATAATAAGATTTTAATTTAAATTGTAATACCTAGTAACCTGAATTTGCATTACCTGGCCTTACTAATAGTTAAAAGAATAGCATGTACCCTGGGATAAGAGATAAATTTAAAATTATAATATAATTGTAACATAAACCACGAGTTCAATAACAAATCGATTCGGTATTGTATGATCGATATGATGCTTTAATAACCGAAGGAAGCAACAGTTGGAAAATTAAAATAATATAAAATAAAGAATCCTTTTTGTACTTGACGAGTATATGTTATTGTATTTCGAATAGGGTGTAATTTACAGGGAAAGAAAGTGATAAAAACGTCAAGTGGCACAACTTAACCTATAAGAACGGGTCATTCATTAATAACAGCGCTAGATTGCAGACAGCTGGTGAATACGGGAGAATGAAGAACTAACTTATTCTCTTCATATTCCGCTCTTTTCAAAATAAATAATACATAGGGACTAGGGTTGGAGAAAAATACTGGATTATTCATTATAATACCCGTAATATAGTGTTTTTCTCTGGTAAAACACATGATAATTAATTAACACAGGTCTATATAATCAACAACCGAATAATATCAAACACTTAATAAATAATTTTTTTTATAATTAACGTTGATTGGCAGGAGATCTCATCTGCAGTAACATATTACGAATAAAGTAATACACTTGTAAAAACGTAATCTAAAATAAAATAGGTTACAAATTGGCGATCCCAACAGTGGGGCTTGATTACAAAAACGTAATCGTTTAAATAATTTGTTACAAATTGGCGCTCAACGAGTGGGCTTTAGTTAAGTAAAAAATCGACTATATCGCTATTACTTAACTTGAGCAGGCAACTATTAGAGGCACAGGGATGCATACAAGAGGCGTTTCGAAAAGGATGGCGAAGGACCAAGAAACGGAAGAAGATAGACGGGAAGAAGAAGCAGAGGTAGTTACAGACACCGAAATGGAACAACAGGCGGGCGATAAAGAGGAAGCCAGAGGAGGCTAAATTGGGAAAAATTAATGGAATTAATGAGTAGCATGAAGAAGGATAATACGGAATTAAGGAGTAGCATGAAGGAGGATAATAAACAAACTAACGAGAATAATAAACAAATATTAGAAAAGCTCGAAAATAAAATAGACTGTATAAACGAAAATTCATAAAAGCTGGAAAATAAATAGACAGTATAAACGAAAATTCAGAAAAGCTGGAAAATAAAATAGACAGTATAAACGAAAAGTCAGAAAAGCTGGAAAATAAAATAGACAGTATAAACGAAAATTCAAAGAAACAAAATGAAATTTTGAGTGAGAACTTAATCAAACTAATGAATGAGAAGTTTGACAAAAGTAAAAAGGAAAATGATGAGAATAACTGGCTGATAAATGAAAAATTAAACCAAATTAACGAAAGGCTTGACAGGAACGACGAGAGCTTAAAGCAGATTCAGGAAAATACCAAACAAAGAGACGAAAGAATTGAAAACAATAATAAGGAGTTGCGGCAAATCATCAATGAACAAAACCAAGCGTTGAGGGAAGTCATCAATGAAAGGATTGCAAATGTCAATGAAACACTTAACAAAAGCGTGGATGATTATGAAGAGGAAGTAAGACAACAAATAACTGAAACTAAGGTAGATCTAGAAAAGACAGATGAAACCATCATACAACTCAGAGTGGAAGTAGAGGCCAAAATAAATCAAGTAGAAAACAATAACAAACTTAGAATAAAAGAGGTACAATTAGAAACCCACGAAAAATTTGATGAGGTACCAATTAACATAACTGGAAGAATAGAACGGGTTCACAATGAAATGAAGACAATGAAAATAAGACAAACGCGTAAAAGGAAATTAATAAATACACGGGAAGGATTGGAGATGATTAAAGGGGGATTAGTTAAGCTGCATAATATACCAATTACGGAACCAAAAGAAGTAAGGCAATTAAGAAACTCTAAACGAACCACAATTGAATTCCTAGATAGATTAGATGGACCGAAAAAGCCAAAACGCACCGAGGAGCATGGAGGACTTCTGGAGATTATGTATGAACCATTCGAACGATTAAGAAACAGTACGGAAGAATCAGTTCGAAAGACGATGGTAAACTTGAACATAAATGAAAATTTTATAGCGACAAGATGGAAGAACCAGATGATAGGGAGATACGTCACAAGGACGGAAATAATTCTATACACTAGAGAGATCCGAACATCCAGTACAGAGGAAATAATGGACCACGGTTAAACAGATTTCAAACCAAACACTGGAAAAAAGGGGCGGATTTTATGGATACCGAATCAAGCAAATCAAAGGAAAATAATGAGAAACTAATTAAAATATATTAAACCAACTATTAAATGAAATAAACTAATTACACGATACTTCAGAGAATTTATGTGGAATCGATTTTAAAAACCGCAAAATTCAAAAATAAGTAAGAACACCTTGCTATATAATTCAGAAGAAATTATTTTAAACTAATAAACACAAAAGAAGAGAAAGAAGGGTTAGAAATGAGTTAAATGAAGGAAGAATATGCCATACAATTTATGATAAGGAGGAGATTCAGTGTTTAATTGCAGAAGTAAATGGGAGTGAATTAAAAATAGTAAAATACGTATGCTAAAGAATAATTAATTGACAGCACGGAACTAAGAAGAATTTAAAATGAATATTGAACAGCTTTTAACTAATATACTGGTGAATAATATGATAAATGGAACTACAGAACAACGAGATAAATAATTTAAGAAAAGTATTAGGATACCTCAGAAATAATAGTAATCATCCCTTGAATACAAGTTTGTAGCGAAGGAGCTACCTTATAGATAATAATTATATGTATTGTGTTGTGATCGTGCAACTTTTTTTTTTTTCTGGACAGAGATGAAGTTCCTCTGATCTCAGCAGATATAGTTAGGGAAACGGCAGAGTAATGGAAGCCAATAGTGCCCCTCTGATTCCGTACCAGCTACGATATTAGGGAAAAATGTTAGGGAAATATAGTATTTTAGGGATTATACACCAAGAGAGGTAATTAAATATAAAAATGATAATAAGAAATGATACCGTAAAAAGCTAGAAGAAGTTATGAGTTCCAGAGAAAAGGACAGGTCTACAACTGAGGGAGGTACCAGTAGAGAATTAATGACCAGATACACAATGAGTGTCAACACAGTTTTCCCAGTGCAATTAAAAGTTTAAAGAATAGAAAGAGAAAATAAACCCCAAAGAACCCATTGAATTGCGGATTAAAACAGAAACAATGAAGGACTGAAACCATTATAAATTAATTATTTTATTAAATAAATATTCCAAAGTATGAAGGAACTACAAGTTTATTTTAACTAAAATTTATTCAGCCAAAATAAACTTCTTTCGGAGGGGGAGTATTAGGTAACGTAACAAAGTTGAGGTTCACGACGTTACAAAAAAGCTTTGTCAACATGACTGAAAACAATGCCCAAAGTATGCCATAATTAAATACAAGAGGGCCAATCTCACCTAAAAAATGCCTTGATGGTACCTAGTAAGGTTACTAGGTAATAAAACATTGAAGGTGTACCTAAATATAAAATATGTAATGAGCAGTATAAGATGTAAACTATAAACACTGTGTCTAATGGGATGAGTTTAATGTGTAGGAGTTGAGTAGAATATACTGTTCAATTAATATTTAATGTTTTATAAAATGTACTTGTTGTTGTACTGTATCATGATATAGTGTTTACATGATACTTATTTTATGTTTTGTGTGTAGTAAGTGTGGAGCCGTTGCTTTAAGGAAGTACTAAGTAATGGGTACTCATTTCATTCATGTTAAACTTGTATTCAAATAACTAAATACAAGTACATTTATTATGTATGGTATTATGTTAAGCGTATTTACTTTAAATAATTAATGAAGATGTTTAAAATAATATTTGTAAACTTGGCCAGGAAGACAATAAGTGTTATTAAGTTGGCAAGTGGTCATTATAATTATGTTAAAAACCAATGAAGGGTTCAATGATGAACTAAATAATAATAATGAATTGAAACCAGGAAATTAAAATTGATATAAGTGGCCATAAGCCAGTGACTCTTTGTACAGTAGGTCAGGTAAGAAAAATTAAATTAAAAACAAAAAATTATGACAACTGTAATAAAACTAATAGGCCTAAAAAATAGTGTTTTGTAAAAGGAAATTAATACCTTTTAAAATAAGTCAATTAAGAAGAAAATGTAGTAAAATGTATACGGTTTAATAAGGCAGATTAAGTGAAAGTTTTATGTGATTTAGTGTAATTCCAAGCAGGGAGTATTTTATTAAATAAGTGTAAGAATATTTTCTAATTACGGCTCTAGGATAACAAATATTATCCAATAACATAAGAGGAAGGTGGTTGTTAGGGCAACAAAATGCAAGAAATCTTGTTGATTTAGACATTCAATTGTTATAGGTAAACGAGAACAGTTCAGTCATTAAAAATCGCCAGAAAACCATAAAAAACCTCATGAATAAAATTATTACACATCAATGTTAAATTATAAACAATAAATAAAAAAGACGGATTGGATGACTTCCTAAATTATCACTTTGAGAATAAACAACCTATCTACAAAATTCACATAAAAAACCTTAAGAAAAATGAACTAAACTCACCACCAAATGAGTTATACAAGAAACCATAAATAGATGCAGATAATCCAGACCGGGAGAAGTTGGATTGAATAAATATCCTACAACAAAAAATTAAAGAGAATTAAATTTACCTACTGAACCTCACTTTTGGCTGCAGAGCAAGAACTTAATACTATACTACACTAATTCCACTGGGACCTGTAACCACAAGAAACGAGAAAATCAGCGAAGATCAAGAACAGAACTTTCCATTACAGCCCGGGACACTAATCACAACTTTTATTGAGAAGCTGGAGTTGGAAATATTTTCGTAATTCTTCATCACTCTTAGATCTGACATCGTTCACTGGAACACGGCCTGGATGAGTAGCTTGTAAACGTGTGGTAAAAACCTGCTTATGTTAATACTTTATATAATAAGATTTTAATTTAAATTGTAATACCTAGTAACCTGAATTTGCATTACCTGGCCTTACTAATAGTTAAAAGAATAGCATGTACCCTGGGATAAGAGATAAATTTAAAATTATAATATAATTGTAACATAAACCACGAGTTCAATAACAAATCGATTCGGTATTGTATGATCGATATGATGCTTTAATAACCGAAGGAAGCAACTGTTGGAAAATTAAAATAATATAAAATAAAGAATCCTTTTTGTACTTGACGAGTATATGTTATTGTATTTCGAATAGGGTGTAATTTACAGGGAAAGAAAGTGATAAAAACGTCAAGTGGCACAACTTAACCTATAAGAACGGGTCATTCATTAATAACACGCTAGATTGCAGACAGCTGGTGAATACGGGAGAATGAAGAACTAACTTATTCTCTTCATATTCCGCTCTTTTCAAAATAAATAATACATAGGGACTAGGGTTGGAGAAAAATACTGGATTATTCATTATAATACCCGTAATATAGTGTTTTTCTCTGGTAAAACACATGATAATTAATTAACACAGGTCTATATAATCAACAACCGAATAATATCAAACACTTAATAAATAATTTTTTTTATAATTAACGTTGATTGGCAGGAGATCTCATCTGCAGTAACATATTACGAATAAAGTAATACACTTGTAAAAACGTAATCTAAAATAAAATAGGTTACAAATTGGCGATCCCAACAGTGGGGCTTGATTACAAAAACGTAATCGTTTAAATAATTTGTTACAAATTGGCGCTCAACGAGTGGGCTTTAGTTAAGTAAAAAATCGACTATATCGCTATTACTTAACTTGAGCAGGCAACTATTAGAGGCACAGGGATGCATACAAGAGGCGTTTCGAAAAGGATGGCGAAGGACCAAGAAACGGAAGAAGATAGACGGGAAGAAGAAGCAGAGGTAGTTACAGACACCGAAATGGAACAACAGGCGGCCGATAAAGAGGAAGCCAGAGGAGGCTAAATTGGGAAAAATTAATGGAATTAATGAGTAGCATGAAGAAGGATAATACGGAATTAAGGAGTAGCATGAAGGAGGATAATAAACAAACTAACGAGAATAATAAACAAATATTAGAAAAGCTCGAAAATAAAATAGACTGTATAAACGAAAATTCATAAAAGCTGGAAAATAAATAGACAGTATAAACGAAAATTCAGAAAAGCTGGAAAATAAAATAGACAGTATAAACAAAAAGTCAGAAAAGCTGGAAAATAAAATAGACAGTATAAACGAAAATTCAAAGAAACAAAATGAAATTTTGAGTGAGAACTTAATCAAACTAATGAATGAGAAGTTTGACAAAAGTAAAAAGGAAAATCATGAGAATAACTGGCTGATAAATGAAAAATTAAACCAAATTAACGAAAGGCTTGACAGGAACGACGAGAGCTTAAAGCAGATTCAGGAAAATACCAAACAAAGAGACGAAAGAATTGAAAACAATAATAAGGAGTTGCGGCAAATCATCAATGAACAAAACCAAGCGTTGAGGGAAGTCATCAATGAAAGGATTGCAAATGTCAATGAAACACTTAACAAAAGCGTGGATGATTATGAAGAGGAAGTAAGACAACAAATAACTGAAACTAAGGTAGATCTAGAAAAGACAGATGAAACCATCATACAACTCAGAGTGGAAGTAGAGGCCAAAATAAATCAAGTAGAAAACAATAACAAACTTAGAATAAAAGAGGTACAATTAGAAACCCACGAAAAATTTGATGAGGTACCAATTAACATAACTGGAAGAATAGAACGGGTTCACAATGAAATGAAGACAATGAAAATAAGACAAACGCGTAAAAGGAAATTAATAAATACACGGGAAGGATTGGAGATGATTAAAGGGGGATTAGTTAAGCTGCATAATATACCAATTACGGAACCAAAAGAAGTAAGGCAATTAAGAAACTCTAAACGAACCACAATTGAATTCCTAGATAGATTAGATGGACCGAAAAAGCCAAAACGCACCGAGGAGCATGGAGGACTTCTGGAGATTATGTATGAACCATTCGAACGATTAAGAAACAGTACGGAAGAATCAGTTCGAAAGACGATGGTAAACTTGAACATAAATGAAAATTTTATAGCGACAAGATGGAAGAACCAGATGATAGGGAGATACGTCACAAGGACGGAAATAATTCTATACACTAGAGAGATCCGAACAACCAGTACAGAGGAAATAATGGACCACGGTTAAACAGATTTCAAACCAACCACTGGAGAAAAGGGGCGGATTTTATGGATACCGAATCAAGCAAATCAAAGGAAAATAATGAGAAACTAATTAAAATATATTAAACCAACTATTAAATGAAATAAACTAATTACACGATACTTCAGAGAATTTATGTGGAATCGATTTTAAAAACCGCAAAATTCAAAAATAAGTAAGAACACCTTGCTATATAATTCAGAAGAAATTATTTTAAACTAATAAACACAAAAGAAGAGAAAGAAGGGTTAGAAATGAGTTAAATGAAGGAAGAATATGCCATACAATTTATGATAAGGAGGAGATTCAGTGTTTAATTGCAGAAGTAAATGGGAGTGAATTAAAAATAGTAAAATACGTATGCTAAAGAATAATTAATTGACAGCACGGAACTAAGAAGAATTTAAAATGAATATTGAACAGCTTTTAACTAATATACTGGTGAATAATATGATAAATGGAACTACAGAACAACGAGATAAATAATTTAAGAAAAGTATTAGGATACCTCAGAAATAATAGTAATCATCCCTTGAATACAAGTTTGTAGCGAAGGAGCTACCTTATAGATAATAATTATATGTATTGTGTTGTGATCGTGCAACGTTTTTTTTTTTCTGGACAGAGATGAAGTTCCTCTGATCTCAGCAGATATAGTTAGGGAAACGGCAGAGTAATGGAAGCCAATAGTGCCCCTCTGATTCCGTACCAGCTACGATATTAGGGAAAAATGTTAGGGAAATATAGTATTTTAGGGATTATACACCAAGAGAGGTAATTAAATATAAAAATGATAATAAGAAATGATAGCGTACAAAGCTAGAAGAAGTTATGAGTTCCAGAGAAAAGGACAGGTCTACAACTGAGGGAGGTACCAGTAGAGAATTAATGACCAGATACACAATGAGTGTCAACACAGTTTTCCCAGTGCAATTAAAAGTTTAAAGAATAGAAAGAGAAAATAAACCCCAAAGAACCCATTGAATTGCGGATTAAAACAGAAACAATGAAGGACTGAAACCATTATAAATTAATAATTTTATTAAATAAATATTCCAAAGTATGAAGAAACTATAAGTTTATTTTAACTAAACTTTATTCAGCCAAAATAAACTTCTTTCGGAGGGGGAGTATTAGGTAACGTAACAAAGTTGAGGTTCACGACGTTACAAAAAAGCTTTGTCAACATGACTGAAAACAATGCCCAAAGTATGCCATAATTAAATACAAGAGGGCCAATCTCACCTAAAAAATGCCTTGATGGTACCTAGTAAGGTTACTAGGTAATAAAACATTGAAGGTGTACCTAAATATAAAATATGTAATGAGCAGTATAAGATGTAAACTATAAACACTGTGTCTAATGGGATGAGTTTAATGTGTAGGAGTTGAGTAGAATATACTGTTCAATTAATATTTAATGTTTTATAAAATGTACTTGTTGTTGTACTGTATCATGATATAGTGTTTACATGATACTTATTTTATGTTTTGTGTGTAGTAAGTGTGGAGCCGTTGCTTTAAGGAAGTACTAAGTAATGGGTACTCATTTCATTCATGTTAAACTTGTATTCAAATAACTAAATACAAGTACATTTATTATGTATGGTATTATGTTAAGCGTATTTACTTTAAATAATTAATGAAGATGTTTAAAATAATATTTGTAAACTTGGCCAGGAAGACAATAAGTGTTATTAAGTTGGCAAGTGGTCATTATAATTATGTTAAAAACCAATGAAGGGTTCAATGATGAACTAAATAATAATAATGAATTGAAACCAGGAAATTAAAATTGATATAAGTGGCCATAAGCCAGTGACTCTTTGTACAGTAGGTCAGGTAAGAAAAATTAAATTAAAAACAAAAAATTATAACAACTGTAATAAAACTAATAGGCCTAAAAAATAGTGTTTTGTAAAAGGAAATTAATACCTTTTAAAATAAGTCAATTAAGAAGAAAATGTAGTAAAATGTATACGGTTTAATAAGGCAGATTAAGTGAAAGTTTTATGTGATTTAGTGTAATTCCAAGCAGGGAGTATTTTATTAAATAAGTGTAAGAATATTTTCTAATTACGGCTCTAGGATAACAAATATTATCCAATAACATAAGAGGAAGGTGGTTGTTAGGGCAACAAAATGCAAGAAATCTTGTTGATTTAGACATTCAATTGTTATAGGTAAACGAGAACAGTTCAGTCATTAAAAATCGCCAGAAAACCATAAAAAACCTCATGAATAAAATTATTACACATCAATGTTAAATTATAAACAATAAATAAAAAAGACGGATTGGATGACTTCCTAAATTATCACTTTGAGAATAAACAACCTATCTACAAAATTCACATAAAAAACCTTAAGAAAAATGAACTAAACTCACCACCAAATGAGTTATACAAGAAACCATAAATAGATGCAGATAATCCAGACCGGGAGAAGTTGGATTGAATAAATATCCTACAACAAAAAATTAAAGAGAATTAAATTTACCTACTGAACCTCACTTTTGGCTGCAGAGCAAGAACTTAATACTATACTACACTAATTCCATTGGGACCTGTAACCACAAGAAACGAGAAAATCAGCGAAGATCAAGAACAGAACTTTCCATTACAGCCCGGGACACTAATCACAACTTTTATTGAGAAGCTGGAGTTGGAAATATTTTCGTAATTCTTCATCACTCTTAGATCTGACATCGTTCACTGGAACACGGCCTGGATGAGTAGCTTGTAAACGTGTGGTAAAAACCTGCTTATGTTAATACTTTATATAATAAGATTTTAATTTAAATTGTAATACCTAGTAACCTGAATTTGCATTACCTGGCCTTACTAATAGTTAAAAGAATAGCATGTACCCTGGGATAAGAGATAAATTTAAAATTATAATATAATTGTAACATAAACCACGAGTTCAATAACAAATCGATTCGGTATTGTATGATCGATATGATGCTTTAATAACCGAAGGAAGCAACAGTTGGAAAATTAAAATAATATAAAATAAAGAATCCTTTTTGTACTTGACGAGTATATGTTATTGTATTTCGAATAGGGTGTAATTTACAGGGAAAGAAAGTGATAAAAACGTCAAGTGGCACAACTTAACCTATAAGAACGGGTCATTCATTAATAACAGCGCTAGATTGCAGACAGCTGGTGAATACGGGAGAATGAAGAACTAACTTATTCTCTTCATATTCCGCTCTTTTCAAAATAAATAATACATAGGGACTAGGGTTGGAGAAAAATACTGGATTATTCATTATAATACCCGTAATATAGTGTTTTTCTCTGGTAAAACACATGATAATTAATTAACACAGGTCTATATAATCAACAACCGAATAATATCAAACACTTAATAAATAATTTTTTTTATAATTAACGTTGATTGGCAGGAGATCTCATCTGCAGTAACATATTACGAATAAAGTAATACACTTGTAAAAACGTAATCTAAAATAAAATAGGTTACAAATTGGCGATCCCAACAGTGGGGCTTGATTACAAAAACGTAATCGTTTAAATAATTTGTTACAAATTGGCGCTCAACGAGTGGGCTTTAGTTAAGTAAAAAATCGACTATATCGCTATTACTTAACTTGAGCAGGCAACTATTAGAGGCACAGGGATGCATACAAGAGGCGTTTCGAAAAGGATGGCGAAGGACCAAGAAACGGAAGAAGATAGACGGGAAGAAGAAGCAGAGGTAGTTACAGACACCGAAATGGAACAACAGGCGGGCGATAAAGAGGAAGCCAGAGGAGGCTAAATTGGGAAAAATTAATGGAATTAATGAGTAGCATGAAGAAGGATAATACGGAATTAAGGAGTAGCATGAAGGAGGATAATAAACAAAATAACGAGAATAATAAACAAATATTAGAAAAGCTCGAAAATAAAATAGACTGTATAAACGAAAATTCATAAAAGCTGGAAAATAAATAGACAGTATAAACGAAAATTCAGAAAAGCTGGAAAATAAAATAGACAGTATAAACGAAAATTCAGAAAAGCTGGAAAATAAAATAGACAGTATAAACGAAAATTCAAAGAAACAAAATGAAATTCTGAGTGAGAACTTAATCAAACTAATGAATGAGAAGTTTGACAAAAGTAAAAAGGAAAATGATGAGAATAACTGGCTGATAAATGAAAAATTAAACCAAATTAACGAAAGGCTTGACAGGAACGACGAGAGCTTAAAGCAGATTCAGGAAAATACCAAACAAAGAGACGAAAGAATTGAAAACAATAATAAGGAGTTGCGGCAAATCATCAATGAACAAAACCAAGCGTTGAGGGAAGTCATCAATGAAAGGATTGCAAATGTCAATGAAACACTTAACAAAAGCGTGGATGATTATGAAGAGGAAGTAAGACAACAAATAACTGAAACTAAGGTAGATCTAGAAAAGACAGATGAAACCATCATACAACTCAGAGTGGAAGTAGAGGCCAAAATAAATCAAGTAGAAAACAATAACAAACTTAGAATAAAAGAGGTACAATTAGAAACCCACGAAAAATTTGATGAGGTACCAATTAACATAACTGGAAGAATAGAACGGGTTCACAATGAAATGAAGACAATGAAAATAAGACAAACGCGTAAAAGGAAATTAATAAATACACGGGAAGGATTGGAGATGATTAAAGGGGGATTAGTTAAGCTGCATAATATACCAATTACGGAACCAAAAGAAGTAAGGCAATTAAGAAACTCTAAACGAACCACAATTGAATTCCTAGATAGATTAGGTGGACCGAAAAAGCCAAAACGCACCGAGGAGCATGGAGGACTTCTGGAGATTATGTATGAACCATTCGAACGATTAAGAAACAGTACGGAAGAATCAGTTCGAAAGACGATGGTAAACTTGAACATAAATGAAAATTTTATAGCGACAAGATGGAAGAACCAGATGATAGGGACATACGTCACAAGGACGGAAATAATTCTATACACTAGAGAGATCCGAACAACCAGTACAGAGGAAATAATGGACCACGGTTAAACAGATTTCAAACCAACCACTGGAGAAAAGGGGCGGATTTTATGGATACCGAATCAAGCAAATCAAAGGAAAATAATGAGAAACTAATTAAAATATATTAAACCAACTATTAAATGAAATAAACTAATTTCACGATACTTCAGAGAATTTATGTGGAATCGATTTTAAAAACCGCAAAATTCAAAAATAAGTAAGAACACCTTGCTATATAATTCAGAAGAAATTATTTTAAACTAATAAACACAAAAGAAGAGAAAGAAGGGTTAGAAATGAGTTAAATGAAGGAAGAATATGCCATACAATTTATGATAAGGAGGAGATTCAGTGTTTAATTGCAGAAGTAAATGGGAGTGAATTAAAAATAGTAAAATACGTATGCTAAAGAATAATTAATTGACAGCACGGAACTAAGAAGAATTTAAAATGAATATTGAACAGCTTTTAACTAATATACTGGTGAATAATATGATAAATGGAACTACAGAACAACGAGATAAATAATTTAAGAAAAGTATTAGGATACCTCAGAAATAATAGTAATCATCCCTTGAATACAAGTTTGTAGCGAAGGAGCTACCTTATAGATAATAATTATATGTATTGTGTTGTGATCGTGCAACGTTTTTTTTTTCTGGACAGAGATGAAGTTCCTCTGATCTCAGCAGATATAGTTAGGGAAACGGCAGAGTAATGGAAGCCAATAGTGCCCCTCTGATTCCGTACCAGCTACGATATTAGGGAAAAATGTTAGGGAAATATAGTATTTTAGGGATTATACACCAAGAGAGGTAATTAAATATAAAAATGATAATAAGAAATGATAGCGTACAAAGCTAGAAGAAGTTATGAGTTCCAGAGAAAAGGACAGGTCTACAACTGAGGGAGGTACCAGTAGAGAATTAATGACCAGATACACAATGAGTGTCAACACAGTTTTCCCAGTGCAATTAAAAGTTTAAAGAATAGAAAGAGAAAATAAACCCCAAAGAACCCATTGAATTGCGGATTAAAACAGAAACAATGAAGGACTGAAACCATTATAAATTAATTATTTTATTAAATAAATATTCCAAAGTATGAAGGAACTACAAGTTTATTTTAACTAAACTTTATTCAGCCAAAATAAACTTCTTTCGGAGGGGGAGTATTAGGTAACGTAACAAAGTTGAGGTTCACGACGTTACAAAAAAGCTTTGTCAACATGACTGAAAACAATGCCCAAAGTATGCCATAATTAAATACAAGAGGGCCAATCTCACCTAAAAAATGCCTTGATGGTACCTAGTAAGGTTACTAGGTAATAAAACATTGAAGGTGTACCTAAATATAAAATATGTAATGAGCAGTATAAGATGTAAACTATAAACACTGTGTCTAATGGGATGAGTTTAATGTGTAGGAGTTGAGTAGAATATACTGTTCAATTAATATTTAATGTTTTATAAAATGTACTTGTTGTTGTACTGTATCATGATATAGTGTTTACATGATACTTATTTTATGTTTTGTGTGTAGTAAGTGTGGAGCCGTTGCTTTAAGGAAGTACTAAGTAATGGGTACTCATTTCATTCATGTTAAACTTGTATTCAAATAACTAAATACAAGTACATTTATTATGTATGGTATTATGTTAAGCGTATTTACTTTAAATAATTAATGAAGATGTTTAAAATAATATTTGTAAACTTGGCCAGGAAGACAATAAGTGTTATTAAGTTGGCAAGTGGTCATTATAATTATGTTAAAAACCAATGAAGGGTTCAATGATGAACTAAATAATAATAATGAATTGAAACCAGGAAATTAAAATTGATATAAGTGGCCATAAGCCAGTGACTCTTTGTACAGTAGGTCAGGTAAGAAAAATTAAATTAAAAACAAAAAATTATAACAACTGTAATAAAACTAATAGGCCTAAAAAATAGTGTTTTGTAAAAGGAAATTAATACCTTTTAAAATAAGTCAATTAAGAAGAAAATGTAGTAAAATGTATACGGTTTAATAAGGCAGATTAAGTGAAAGTTTTATGTGATTTAGTGTAATTCCAAGCAGGGAGTATTTTATTAAATAAGTGTAAGAATATTTTCTAATTACGGCTCTAGGATAACAAATATTATCCAATAACATAAGAGGAAGGTGGTTGTTAGGGCAACAAAATGCAAGAAATCTTGTTGATTTAGACATTCAATTGTTATAGGTAAACGAGAACAGTTCAGTCATTAAAAATCGCCAGAAAACCATAAAAAACCTCATGAATAAAATTATTACACATCAATGTTAAATTATAAACAATAAATAAAAAAGACGGATTGGATGACTTCCTAAATTATCACTTTGAGAATAAACAACCTATCTACAAAATTCACTTAAAAAACCTTAAGAAAAATGAACTAAACTCACCACCAAATGAGTTATACAAGAAACCATAAATAGATGCAGATAATCCAGACCGGGAGAAGTTGGATTGAATAAATATCCTACAACAAAAAATTAAAGAGAATTAAATTTACCTACTGAACCTCACTTTTGGCTGCAGAGCAAGAACTTAATACTATACTACACTAATTCCATTGGGACCTGTAACCACAAGAAACGAGAAAAATCAGCGAAGATCAAGAACAGAACTTTCCATTACAGCCCGGGACACTAATCACAACTTTTATTGAGAAGCTGGAGTTGGAAATATTTTCGTAATTCTTCATCACTCTTAGATCTGACATCGTTCACTGGAACACGGCCTGGATGAGTAGCTTGTAAACGTGTGGTAAAAACCTGCTTATGTTAATACTTTATATAATAAGATTTTAATTTAAATTGTAATACCTAGTAACCTGAATTTGCATTACCTGGCCTTACTAATAGTTAAAAGAATAGCATGTACCCTGGGATAAGAGATAAATTTAAAATTATAATATAATTGTAACATAAACCACGAGTTCAATAACAAATCGATTCGGTATTGTATGATCGATATGATGCTTTAATAACCGAAGGAAGCAACTGTTGGAAAATTAAAATAATATAAAATAAAGAATCCTTTTTGTACTTGACGAGTATATGTTATTGTATTTCGAATAGGGTGTAATTTACAGGGAAAGAAAGTGATAAAAACGTCAAGTGGCACAACTTAACCTATAAGAACGGGTCATTCATTAATAACAGCGCTAGATTGCAGACAGCTGGTGAATACGGGAGAATGAAGAACTAACTTATTCTCTTCATATTCCGCTCTTTTCAAAATAAATAATACATAGGGACTAGGGTTGGAGAAAAATACTGGATTATTCATTATAATACCCGTAATATAGTGTTTTTCTCTGGTAAAACACATGATAATTAATTAACACAGGTCTATATAATCAACAACCGAATAATATCAAACACTTAATAAATAATTTTTTTTATAATTAACGTTGATTGGCAGGAGATCTCATCTGCAGTAACATATTACGAATAAAGTAATACACTTGTAAAAACGTATTCTAAAATAAAATAGGTTACAAATTGGCGATCCCAACAGTGGGGCTTGATTACAAAAACGTAATCGTTTAAATAATTTGTTACAAATTGGCGCTCAACGAGTGGGCTTTAGTTAAGTAAAAAATCGACTATATCGCTATTACTTAACTTGAGCAGGCAACTATTAGAGGCACAGGGATGCATACAAGAGGCGTTTCGAAAAGGATGGCGAAGGACCAAGAAACGGAAGAAGATAGACGGGAAGAAGAAGCAGAGGTAGTTACAGACACCGAAATGGAACAACAGGCGGGCGATAAAGAGGAAGCCAGAGGAGGCTAAATTGGGAAAAATTAATGGAATTAATGAGTAGCATGAAGAAGGATAATACGGAATTAAGGAGTAGCATGAAGGAGGATAATAAACAAACTAACGAGAATAATAAACAAATATTAGAAAAGCTCGAAAATAAAATAGACTGTATAAACGAAAATTCATAAAAGCTGGAAAATAAATAGACAGTATAAACGAAAATTCAGAAAAGCTGGAAAATAAAATAGACAGTATAAACGAAAAGTCAGAAAAGCTGGAAAATAAAATAGACAGTATAAACGAAAATTCAAAGAAACAAAATGAAATTTTGAGTGAGAACTTAATCAAACTAATGAATGAGAAGTTTGACAAAAGTAAAAAGGAAAATGATGAGAATAACTGGCTGATAAATGAAAAATTAAACCAAATTAACGAAAGGCTTGACAGGAACGACGAGAGCTTAAAGCAGATTCAGGAAAATACCAAACAAAGAGACGAAAGAATTGAAAACAATAATAAGGAGTTGCGGCAAATCATCAATGAACAAAACCAAGCGTTGAGGGAAGTTATCAATGAAAGGATTGCAAATGTCAATGAAACACTTAACAAAAGCGTGGATGATTATGAAGAGGAAGTAAGACAACAAATAACTGAAACTAAGGTAGATCTAGAAAAAACAGATGAAACCATCATACAACTCAGAGTGGAAGTAGAGGCCAAAATAAATCAAGTAGAAAACAATAACAAACTTAGAATAAAAGAGGTACAATTTGAAACCCACGAAAAATTTGATGAGGTACCAATTAACATAACTGGAAGAATAGAACGGGTTCACAATGAAATGAAGACAATGAAAATAAGACAAACGCGTAAAAGGAAATTAATAAATACACGGGAAGGATTGGAGATGATTAAAGGGGGATTAGTTAAGCTGCATAATATACCAATTACGGAACCAAAAGAAGTAAGGCAATTAAGAAACTCTAAACGAACCACAATTGAATTCCTAGATAGATTAGATGGACCGAAAAAGCCAAAACGCACCGAGGAGCATGGACTTCTGGAGATTATGTATGAACCATTCGAACGATTAAGAAACAGTACGGAAGAATCAGTTCGAAAGACGATGGTAAACTTGAACATAAATGAAAATTTTATAGCGACAAGATGGAAGAACCAGATGATAGGGAGATACGTCACAAGGACGGAAATAATTCTATACACTAGAGAGATCCGAACAACCAGTACAGAGGAAATAATGGACCACGGTTAAACAGATTTCAAACCAACCACTGGAGAAAAGGGGCGGATTTTATGGATACCGAATCAAGCAAATCAAAGGAAAATAATGAGAAACTAATTAAAATATATTAAACCAACTATTAAATGAAATAAACTAATTACACGATACTTCAGAGAATTTATGTGGAATCGATTTTAAAAACCGCAAAATTCAAAAATAAGTAAGAACACCTTGCTATATAATTCAGAAGAAATTATTTTAAACTAATAAACACAAAAGAAGAGAAAGAAGGGTTAGAAATGAGTTAAATGAAGGAAGAATATGCCATACAATTTATGATAAGGAGGAGATTCAGTGTTTAATTGCAGAAGTAAATGGGAGTGAATTAAAAATAGTAAAATACGTATGCTAAAGAATAATTAATTGACAGCACGGAACTAAGAAGAATTTAAAATGAATATTGAACAGCTTTTAACTAATATACTGGTGAATAATATGATAAATGGAACTACAGAACAACGAGATAAATAATTTAAGAAAAGTATTAGGATACCTCAGAAATAATAGTAATCATCCCTTGAATACAAGTTTGTAGCGAAGGAGCTACCTTATAGATAATAATTATATGTATTGTGTTGTGATCGTGCAACGTTTTTTTTTTTCTGGACAGAGATGAAGTTCCTCTGATCTCAGCAGATATAGTTAGGGAAACGGCAGAGTAATGGAAGCCAATAGTGCCCCTCTGATTCCGTACCAGCTACGATATTAGGGAAAAATGTTAGGGAAATATAGTATTTTAGGGATTATACACCAAGAGAGGTAATTAAATATAAAAATGATAATAAGAAATGATAGCGTACAAAGCTAGAAGAAGTTATGAGTTCCAGAGAAAAGGACAGGTCTACAACTGAGGGAGGTACCAGTAGAGAATTAATGACCAGATACACAATGAGTGTCAACACAGTTTTCCCAGTGCAATTAAAAGTTTAAAGAATAGAAAGAGAAAATAAACCCCAAAGAACCCATTGAATTGCGGATTAAAACAGAAACAATGAAGGACTGAAACCATTATAAATTAATAATTTTATTAAATAAATATTCCAAAGTATGAAGAAACTATAAGTTTATTTTAACTAAACTTTATTCAGCCAAAATAAACTTCTTTCGGAGGGGGAGTATTAGGTAACGTAACAAAGTTGAGGTTCACGACGTTACAAAAAAGCTTTGTCAACATGACTGAAAACAATGCCCAAAGTATGCCATAATTAAATACAAGAGGGCCAATCTCACCTAAAAAATGCCTTGATGGTACCTAGTAAGGTTACTAGGTAATAAAACATTGAAGGTGTACCTAAATATAAAATATGTAATGAGCAGTATAAGATGTAAACTATAAACACTGTGTCTAATGGGATGAGTTTAATGTGTAGGAGTTGAGTAGAATATACTGTTCAATTAATATTTAATGTTTTATAAAATGTACTTGTTGTTGTACTGTATCATGATATAGTGTTTACATGATACTTATTTTATGTTTTGTGTGTAGTAAGTGTGGAGCCGTTGCTTTAAGGAAGTACTAAGTAATGGGTACTCATTTCATTCATGTTAAACTTGTATTCAAATAACTAAATACAAGTACATTTATTATGTATGGTATTATGTTAAGCGTATTTACTTTAAATAATTAATGAAGATGTTTAAAATAATATTTGTAAACTTGGCCAGGAAGACAATAAGTGTTATTAAGTTGGCAAGTGGTCATTATAATTATGTTAAAAACCAATGAAGGGTTCAATGATGAACTAAATAATAATAATGAATTGAAACCAGGAAATTAAAATTGATATAAGTGGCCATAAGCCAGTGACTCTTTGTACAGTAGGTCAGGTAAGAAAAATTAAATTAAAAACAAAAAATTATAACAACTGTAATAAAACTAATAGGCCTAAAAAATAGTGTTTTGTAAAAGGAAATTAATACCTTTTAAAATAAGTCAATTAAGAAGAAAATGTAGTAAAATGTATACGGTTTAATAAGGCAGATTAAGTGAAAGTTTTATGTGATTTAGTGTAATTCCAAGCAGGGAGTATTTTATTAAATAAGTGTAAGAATATTTTCTAATTACGGCTCTAGGATAACAAATATTATCCAATAACATAAGAGGAAGGTGGTTGTTAGGGCAACAAAATGCAAGAAATCTTGTTGATTTAGACATTCAATTGTTATAGGTAAACGAGAACAGTTCAGTCATTAAAAATCGCCAGAAAACCATAAAAAACCTCATGAATAAAATTATTACACATCAATGTTAAATTATAAACAATAAATAAAAAAGACGGATTGGATGACTTCCTAAATTATCACTTTGAGAATAAACAACCTATCTACAAAATTCACATAAAAAACCTTAAGAAAAATGAACTAAACTCACCACCAAATGAGTTATACAAGAAACCATAAATAGATGCAGATAATCCAGACCGGGAGAAGTTGGATTGAATAAATATCCTACAACAAAAAATTAAAGAGAATTAAATTTACCTAGTGAACCTCACTTTTGGCTGCAGAGCAAGAACTTAATACTATACTACACTAATTCCATTGGGACCTGTAACCACAAGAAACGAGAAAATCAGCGAAGATCAAGAACAGAACTTTCCATTACAGCCCGGGACACTAATCACAACTTTTATTGAGAAGCTGGAGTTGGAAATATTTTCGTAATTCTTCATCACTCTTAGATCTGACATCGTTCACTGGAACACGGCCTGGATGAGTAGCTTGTAAACGTGTGGTAAAAACCTGCTTATGTTAATACTTTATATAATAAGATTTTAATTTAAATTGTAATACCTAGTAACCTGAATTTGCATTACCTGGCCTTACTAATAGTTAAAAGAATAGCATGTACCCTGGGATAAGAGATAAATTTAAAATTATAATATAATTGTAACATAAACCACGAGTTCAATAACAAATCGATTCGGTATTGTATGATCGATATGATGCTTTAATAACCGAAGGAAGCAACTGTTGGAAAATTAAAATAATATAAAATAAAGAATCCTTTTTGTACTTGACGAGTATATGTTATTGTATTTCGAATAGGGTGTAATTTACAGGGAAAGAAAGTGATAAAAACGTCAAGTGGCACAACTTAACCTATAAGAACGGGTCATTCATTAATAACAGCGCTAGATTGCAGACAGCTGGTGAATACGGGAGAATGAAGAACTAACTTATTCTCTTCATATTCCGCTCTTTTCAAAATAAATAATACATAGGGACTAGGGTTGGAGAAAAATACTGGATTATTCATTATAATACCCGTAATATAGTGTTTTTCTCTGGTAAAACACATGATAATTAATTAACACAGGTCTATATAATCAACAACCGAATAATATCAAACACTTAATAAATAATTTTTTTTATAATTAACGTTGATTGGCAGGAGATCTCATCTGCAGTAACATATTACGAATAAAGTAATACACTTGTAAAAACGTAATCTAAAATAAAATAGGTTACAAATTGGCGATCCCAACAGTGGGGCTTGATTACAAAAACGTAATCGTTTAAATAATTTGTTACAAATTGGCGCTCAACGAGTGGGCTTTAGTTATATCGCTATTACTTAACTTGAGCAGGCAACTATTAGAGGCACAGGGATGCATACAAGAGGCGTTTCGAAAAGGATGGCGAAGGACCAAGAAACGGAAGAAGATAGATGGGAAGAAGAAGCAGAGGTAGTTACAGACACCGAAATGGAACAACAGGCGGGCGATAAAGAGGAAGCCAGAGGAGGCTAAATTGGGAAAAATTAATGGAATTAATGAGTAGCATGAAGAAGGATAATACGGAATTAAGGAGTAGCATGAAGGAGGATAATAAACAAACTAACGAGAATAATAAACAAATATTAGAAAAGCTCGAAAATAAAATAGACTGTATAAACGAAAATTCATAAAAGCTGGAAAATAAATAGACAGTATAAACGAAAATTCAGAAAAGCTGGAAAATAAAATAGACAGTATAGATGAAAATTCAGAAAAGCTGGAAAATAAAATAGACAGTATAAACGAAAATTCAAAGAAACAAAATGAAATTTTGAGTGAGAACTTAATCAAACTAATGAATGAGAAGTTTGACAAAAGTAAAAAGGAAAATGATGAGAATAACCGGCTGATAAATGAAAAATTAAACCAAATTAACGAAAGGCTTGACAGGAACGACGAGAGCTTAAAGCAGATTCAGGAAAATACCAAACAAAGAGACGAAAGAATTGAAAACAATAATAAGGAGTTGCGGCAAATCATCAATGAACAAAACCAAGCGTTGAGGGAAGTCATCAATGAAAGGATTGCAAATGTCAATGAAACACTTAACAAAAGCGTGGATGATTATGAAGAGGAAGTAAGACAACAAATAACTGAAACTAAGGTAGATCTAGAAAAGACAGATGAAACCATCATACAACTCAGAGTGGAAGTAGAGGCCAAAATAAATCAAGTAGAAAACAATAACAAACTTAGAATAAAAGAGGTACAATTAGAAACCCACGAAAAATTTGATGAGGTACCAATTAACATAACTGGAAGAATAGAACGGGTTCACAATGAAATGAAGACAATGAAAATAAGACAAACGCGTAAAAGGAAATTAATAAATACACGGGAAGGATTGGAGATGATTAAAGGGGGATTAGTTAAGCTGCATAATATACCAATTACGGAACCAAAAGAAGTAAGGCAATTAAGAAACTCTAAACGAACCACAATTGAATTCCTAGATAGATTAGATGGACCGAAAAAGCCAAAACTCACCGAGGAGCATGGAGGACTTCTGGAGATTATGTATGAACCATTCGAACGATTAAGAAACAGTACGGAAGAATCAGTCCGAAAGACGATGGTAAACTTGAACATAAATGAAAATTTTATAGCGACAAGATGGAAGAACCAGATGATAGGGAGATACGTCACAAGGACGGAAATAATTCTATACACTAGAGAGATCCGAACAACCAGTACAGAGGAAATAATGGACCACGGTTAAACAGATTTCAAACCAACCACTGGAGAAAAGGGGCGGATTTTATGGATACCGAATCAAGCAAATCAAAGGAAAATAATGAGAAACTAATTAAAATATATTAAACCAACTATTAAATGAAATAAACTAATTACACGATACTTCAGAGAATTTATGTGGAATCGATTTTAAAAACCGCAAAATTCAAAAATAAGTAAGAACACCTTGCTATATAATTCAGAAGAAATTATTTTAAACTAATAAACATAAAAGAAGAGAAAGAAGGGTTAGAAATGAGTTAAATGAAGGAAGAATATGCCATACAATTTATGATAAGGAGGAGATTCAGTGTTTAATTGCAGAAGTAAATGGGAGTGAATTAAAAATAGTAAAATACGTATGCTAAAGAATAATTAATTGACAGCACGGAACTAAGAAGAATTTAAAATGAATATTGAACAGCTTTAACTAATATACTGGTGAATAATATGATAAATGGAACTACAGAACAATGAGATAAATAATTTAAGAAAAGTATTAGGATACCTCAGAAATAATAGTAATCATCCCTTGAATACAAGTTTGTAGCGAAGGAGCTACCTTATAGATAATAATTATATGTATTGTGTTGTGATCGTGCAACGTTTTTTTTTTCTGGACAGAGATGAAGTTCCTCTGATCTCAGCAGATATAGTTAGGGAAACGGCAGAGTAATGGAAGCCAATAGTGCCCATCTGATTCCGTACCAGCTACGATATTAGGGAAAAATGTTAGGGAAATATAGTAATTTAGGGATTATACACCAAGAGAGGTAATTAAATATAAAAATGATAATAAGAAATGATAGCGTAAAAAGCTAGAAGAAGTTATGAGTTCCAGAGAAAAAGACAGGTCTACAACTGAGGGAGGTACCAGTAGAGAATTAATGACCAGATACACAATGAGTGTCAACACAGTTTTCCCAGTGCAATTAAAAGTTTAAAGAATAGAAAGAGAAAATAAACCCCAAAGAACCCATTGAATTGCGGATTAAAACAGAAACAATGAAGGACTGAAACCATTATAAATTAATAATTTTATTAAATAAATATTCCAAAGTATGAAGAAACTATAAGTTTATTTTAACTAAACTTTATTCAGCCAAAATAAACTTCTTTCGGAGGGGGAGTATTATGTAATGTAACAAAGTTGAGGTTCACAACGTTACATAAAAACTTTGTCAACATGACTGAAAACAATGCCCAAAGTATGCCATAATTAAATACAAGAGGGCCAATCTCACCTAAAAAATGCCTTGATGGTACCTAGTAAGGTTACTAGGTTATAAAACATTGAAGGTGTACCTAAATATAAAATATGTAATGAGCAGTATAAGATGTAAACTATAAACACTGTGTCTAATGGGATGAGTTTAATGTGTAGGAGTTGAGTAGAATATACTGTTCAATTAATATTTAATGTTTTATAAAATGTACTTGTTGTTGTACTGTATCATGATATAGTGTTTACATGATATTTATTTTATGTTTTGTGTGTAGTAAGTGTGGAGCCGTTGCTTTAAGGAAGTACTAAGTAATGGGTACTCATTTCATTCATGTTAAACTTGTATTTAAATAATTAAATACAAGTACATTTATTATGTATGGTATTATGTTAAGTGTATTTACTTTAAACAATTAATGAAGATGTTTAAAATAATATTTGTAAACTTGGCCAGGAAGACAATAAGTGTTAATAAGTTGGCAAGTGGTCATTATAATTATGTTAAAAACCAATGAAGGGTTCAATGATGAACTAAATAATAATAATGAATTGAAACCAGGAAATTAAAATTGATATAAGTGGCCATAAGCCAGTGACTCTTTGTACAGTAGGTCAGGTAAGAAAAATTAAATTAAAAACAAAAAATTATAACAACTGTAATAAAACTAATAGGCCTAAAAAATAGTGTTTTGTAAAAGGAAATTAATACCTTTTAAAATAAGTCAATTAAGAAGAAAATGTAGTAAAATGTATACGGTTTAATAAGGCAGATTAAGTGAAAGTTTTATGTGATTTACTGTAATTCCAAGCAGGGAGTATTTTATTAAATAAGTGGAAGAATATTTTCTAATTACGGCTCTAGGATAACAAATATTATCCAATAACATAAGAGGAAGGTGGTTGTTAGGGCAACAAAATGCAAGAAATCTTGTTGATTTAGACATTCAATTGTTATAGGTAAACGAGAACAGTTCAGTCATTAAAAATCACCAGAAAACCATAAAAAACCTCATGAATAAAATTATTACACATCAATGTTAAATTATAAACAATAAATAAAAAAGACGGATTGGATGACTTCCTAAATTATCACTTTGAGAATAAACAACCTATCTACAAAATTCACATAAAAAACCTTAAGAAAAATGAACTAAACTCACCACCAAATGAGTTATACAAGAAACCATAAATAGATGCAGATAATCCAGACCGGGAGAAGTTGGATTGAATAAATATCCTACAACAAAAAATTAAAGAGAATTAAATTTACCTACTGAACCTCACTTTTGGCTGCAGAGCAAGAACTTAATACTATACTACACTAATTCCATTGGGACCTGTAACCACAAGAAACGAGAAAATCAGCGAAGATCAAGAACAGAACTTTCCATTACAGCCCGGGACACTAATCACAACTTTTATTGAGAAGCTGGAGTTGGAAATATTTTCGTAATTCTTCATCACTCTTAGATCTGACATCGTTCACTGGAACACGGCCTGGATGAGTAGCTTGTAAACGTGTGGTAAAAACCTGCTTATGTTAATACTTTATATAATAAGATTTTAATTTAAATTGTAATACCTAGTAACCTGAATTTGCATTACCTGGCCTTACTAATAGTTAAAAGAATAGCATGTACCCTGGGATAAGAGATAAATTTAAAATTATAATATAATTGTAACATAAACCACGAGTTCAATAACAAATCGATTCGGTATTGTATGATCGATATGATGCTTTAATAACCGAAGGAAGCAACTGTTGGAAAATTAAAATAATATAAAATAAAGAATCCTTTTTGTACTTGACGAGTATATGTTATTGTATTTCGAATAGGGTGTAATTTACAGGGAAAGAAAGTGATAAAAACGTCAAGTGGCACAACTTAACCTATAAGAACGGGTCATTCATTAATAACAGCGCTAGATTGCAGACAGCTGGTGAATACGGGAGAATGAAGAACTAACTTATTCTCTTCATATTCCGCTCTTTTCAAAATAAATAATACATAGGGACTAGGGTTGGAGAAAAATACTGGATTATTCATTATAATACCCGTAATATAGTGTTTTTCTCTGGTAAAACACATGATAATTAATTAACACAGGTCTATATAATCAACAACCGAATAATATCAAACACTTAATAAATAATTTTTTTTATAATTAACGTTGATTGGCAGGAGATCTCATCTGCAGTAACATATTACGAATAAAGTAATACACTTGTAAAAACGTAATCTAAAATAAAATAGGTTACAAATTGGCGATCCCAACAGTGGGGCTTGATTACAAAAACGTAATCGTTTAAATAATTTGTTACAAATTGGCGCTCAACGAGTGGGCTTTAGTTAAGTAAAAAATCGACTATATCGCTATTACTTAACTTGAGCAGGCAACTATTAGAGGCACAGGGATGCATACAAGAGGCGTTTCGAAAAGGATGGCGAAGGACCAAGAAACGGAAGAAGATAGACGGGAAGAAGAAGCAGAGGTAGTTACAGACACCGAAATGGAACAACAGGCGGGCGATAAAGAGGAAGCCAGAGGAGGCTAAATTGGGAAAAATTAATGGAATTAATGAGTAGCATGAAGAAGGATAATACGGAATTAAGGAGTAGCATGAAGGAGGATAATAAACAAACTAACGAGAATAATAAACAAATATTAGAAAAGCTCGAAAATAAAATAGACTGTATAAACGAAAATTCATAAAAGCTGGAAAATAAATAGACAGTATAAACGAAAATTCAGAAAAGCTGGAAAATAAAATAGACAGTATAAACGAAAATTCAAAGAAACAAAATGAAATTTTGAGTGAGAACTTAATCAAACTAATGAATGAGAAGTTTGACAAAAGTAAAAAGGAAAATGATGAGAATAACTGGCTGATAAATGAAAAATTAAACCAAATTAACGAAAGGCTTGACAGGAACGACGAGAGCTTAAAGCAGATTTAGGAAAATACCAAACAAAGAGACGAAAGAATTGAAAACAATAATAAGGAGTTGCGGCAAATCATCAATGAACAAAACCAAGCGTTGAGGGAAGTCATCAATGAAAGGATTGCAAATGTCAATGAAACACTTAACAAAAGCGTGGATGATTATGAAGAGGAAGTAAGACAACAAATAACTGAAACTAAGGTAGATCTAGAAAAGACAGATGAAACCATCATACAACTCAGAGTGGAAGTAGAGGCCAAAATAAATCAAGTAGAAAACAATAACAAACTTAGAATAAAAGAGGTACAATTAGAAACCCACGAAAAATTTGATGAGGTACCAATTAACATAACTGGAAGAATAGAACGGGTTCACAATGAAATGAAGACAATGAAAATAAGACAAACGCGTAAAAGGAAATTAATAAATACACGGGAAGGATTGGAGATGATTAAAGGGGGATTAGTTAAGCTGCATAATATACCAATTACGGAACCAAAAGAAGTAAGGCAATTAAGAAACTCTAAACGAACCACAATTGAATTCCTAGATAGATTAGATGGACCGAAAAAGCCAAAACGCACCGAGGAGCATGGAGGACTTCTGGAGATTATGTATGAACCATTCGAACGATTAAGAAACAGTACGGAAGAATCAGTTCGAAAGACGATGGTAAACTTGAACATAAATGAAAATTTTATAGCGACAAGATGGAAGAACCAGATGATAGGGAGATACGTCACAAGGACGGAAATAATTCTATACACTAGAGAGATCCGAACAACCAGTACAGAGGAAATAATGGACCACGGTTAAACAGATTTCAAACCAACCACTGGAGAAAAGGGGCGGATTTTATGGATACCGAATCAAGCAAATCAAAGGAAAATAATGAGAAACTAATTAAAATATATTAAACCAACTATTAAATGAAATAAACTAATTACACGATACTTCAGAGAATTTATGTGGAATCGATTTTAAAAACCGCAAAATTCAAAAATAAGTAAGAACACCTTGCTATATAATTCAGAAGAAATTATTTTAAACTAATAAACACAAAAGAAGAGAAAGAAGGGTTAGAAATGAGTTAAATGAAGGAAGAATATGCCATACAATTTATGATAAGGAGGAGATTCAGTGTTTAATTGCAGAAGTAAATGGGAGTGAATTAAAAATAGTAAAATACGTATGCTAAAGAATAATTAATTGACAGCACGGAACTAAGAAGAATTTAAAATGAATATTGAACAGCTTTTAACTAATATACTGGTGAATAATATGATAAATGGAACTACAGAACAACGAGATAAATAATTTAAGAAAAGTATTAGGATACCTCAGAAATAATAGTAATCATCCCTTGAATACAAGTTTGTAGCGAAGGAGCTACCTTATAGATAATAATTATATGTATTGTGTTGTGATCGTGCAACGTTTTTTTTTTCTGGACAGAGATGAAGTTCCTCTGATCTCAGCAGATATAGTTAGGGAAACGGCAGAGTAATGGAAGCCAATAGTGCCCCTCTGATTCCGTACCAGTGTAAGAGTACAAAAAAGCCTGATATAAAAATATGGTATGCGAGGTAACAAACTATTGTATTCCGATGTTTTAAAATCATTTCTATGGGTTACATAATTTCCCTTTGTTTTGCTAACAACGACGTAGTTCCGAGACGACAAAATAATCTCAAGGACAGCAGTGGACGTGCAGCTAAAAAGACTTATAATGGTTACCGCCACTAAGAAAGGCGCTTCATATTCATGTTTCATTGGCCAACAGCTCGTAACGTCATTAAAACCACTATGACGTTATGAAAATACGTAACAAACAAAGCTATTATATAACCAGAGACAAAAGAACGATGACGTGTGCTCACTCACACATATGGAGAATTTGCATAATTCTCGCCCCAGTCGACACACAACAGCAGCAGCAGTAACAACTTGTTACAGGCCGCCGGCAATTTATACCGGCAAAGTGTTTTAAAACAGTACAAAATGTAGTTAAAACATCATTATGTGATAATTAGAAGTGAGCCAAACAGTGAGCAGTAATTGTTGTCAAAATTATGCAGTAGAGTCAGTGTTAATATCAAAAAACGTAACCAAACCAACTTAAGGCCTCAACCTGTGAAACCTCTTCTAGAACTTCTAGTTTACAGATACAGGGAAGTGCAAAACAAATTTTACTAAAGAGCTCGTTAACCCTATAATTAAATATGTGTACACAATAGTAATTTAAATGCATAAGTATGAGTGAGTGAGAGAAAGCGGGGCGTGTTGTTTTTTTAATGTCGACATCCGAACGGGGTGTTGGTTTGCGTTTGCGTTCAGCCAAGATAATCAAAACTAGTTAATAGCAAAGCAGCTGCTAGATTAAAATATAATATTTGTTAGATTAACGATTAACAAGATATAAAGAAGTTCATGATGAAGACGAGCCAACTTTAATGGCCGCCATGTTGATTTTGTCCGGTGTACACGCTTATAGCATTTGTGGAATAAAACAATATTCATGATTAATGTTTATACTGAACGTATTCTCATTTCAATGCCTGTCTCTGCCAGCATTTACGCTGAGCAGAATCCTGGATCCCTTAGGTAATAAAAATTTATGTAACGAGATTGAAATAAGCAAACACTATAATTATGGTGGATACCATAATTATGATACCATAATTGTGGTAGACGAGGCACACGTGCTTTATTCGATTAAGGTAAACAAACCCAGATACAAGTTATTAGATAGTTCCTATGACAAATACCTTTATATTTAAAATAAAAAAGTTTGTAATTACAAATGACGCCCTCACTGGGACATAAATAAATAAAAGTGAAAAATAACACCAGCTACGATATTAGGGAAAAATGTTAGGGAAATATAGTATTTTAGGGATTATACACCAAGAGAGGTAATTAAATATAAAAATGATAATAAGAAATGATAGCGTAAAAAGCTAGAAGAAGTTATGAGTTCCAGAGAAAAGGACAGGTCTACAACTGAGGGAGGTACCAGTAGAGAATTAATGACCAGATACACAATGAGTGTCAACACAGTTTTCCCAGTGCAATTAAAAGTTTAAAGAATAGAAAGAGAAAATAAACCCCAAAGAACCCATTGAATTGCGGATTAAAACAGAAACAATGAAGGACTGAAACCATTATAAATTAATTATTTTATTAAATAAATATTCCAAAGTATGAAGGAACTACAAGTTTATTTTAACTAAACTTTATTCAGCCAAAATAAACTTCTTTCGGAGGGGGAGTATTAGGTAACGTAACAAAGTTGAGGTTCACGACGTTACAAAAAAGCTTTGTCAACATGACTGAAAACAATGCCCAAAGTATGCCATAATTAAATACAAGAGGGCCAATCTCACCTAAAAAATGCCTTGATGGTACCTAGTAAGGTTACTAGGTAATAAAACATTGAAGGTGTACCTAAATATAAAATATGTAATGAGCAGTATAAGATGTAAACTATAAACACTGTGTCTAATGGGATGAGTTTAATGTGTAGGAGTTGAGTAGAATATACTGTTCAATTAATATTTAATGTTTTATAAAATGTACTTGTTGTTGTACTGTATCATGATATAGTGTTTACATGATACTTATTTTATGTTTTGTGTGTAGTAAGTGTGGAGCCGTTGCTTTAAGGAAGTACTATGTAATGGGTACTCATTTCATTCATGTTAAACTTGTATTCAAATAACTAAATACAAGTACATTTATTATGTATGGTATTATGTTAAGCGTATTTACTTTAAATAATTAATGAAGATGTTTAAAATAATATTTGTAAACTTGGCCAGGAAGACAATAAGTGTTATTAAGATGGCAAGTGGTCATTATAATTATGTTAAAAACCAATGAAGGGTTCAATGATGAACTAAATAATAATAATGAATTGAAACCAGGAAATTAAAATTGATATAAGTGGCCATAAGCCAGTGACTCTTTGTACAGTAGGTCAGGTAAGAAAAATTAAATTAAAAACAAAAAATTATAACAACTGTAATAAAACTAATAGGCCTAAAAAATAGTGTTTTGTAAAAGGAAATTAATACCTTTTAAAATAAGTCAATTAAGAAGAAAATGTAGTAAAATGTATACGGTTTAATAAGGCAGATTAAGTGAAAGTTTTATGTGATTTAGTGTAATTCCAAGCAGGGAGTATTTTATTAAATAAGTGTAAGAATATTTTCTAATTACGGCTCTAGGATAACAAATATTATCCAATAACATAAGAGGAAGGTGGTTGTTAGGGCAACAAAATGCAAGAAATCTTGTTGATTTAGACATTCAATTGTTATAGGTAAACGAGAACAGTTCAGTCATTAAAAATCGCCAGAAAACCATAAAAAACCTCATGAATAAAATTATTACACATCAATGTTAAATTATAAACAATAAATAAAAAAGACGGATTGGATGACTTCCTAAATTATCACTTTGAGAATAAACAACCTATCTACAAAATTCACATAAAAAACCTTAAGAAAAATGAACTAAACTCACCACCAAATGAGTTATACAAGAAACCATAAATAGATGCAGATAATCCAGACCGGGAGAAGTTGGATTGAATAAATATCCTACAACAAAAAATTAAAGAGAATTAAATTTACCTACTGAACCTCACTTTTGGCTGCAGAGCAAGAACTTAATACTATACTACACTAATTCCATTGGGACCTGTAACCACAAGAAACGAGAAAATCAGCGAAGATCAAGAACAGAACTTTCCATTACAGCCCGGGACACTAATCACAACTTTTATTGAGAAGCTGGAGTTGGAAATATTTTCGTAATTCTTCATCACTCTTAGATCTGACATCGTTCACTGGAACACGGCCTGGATGAGTAGCTTGTAAACGTGTGGTAAAAACCTGCTTATGTTAATACTTTATATAATAAGATTTTAATTTAAATTGTAATACCTAGTAACCTGAATTTGCATTACCTGGCCTTACTAATAGTTAAAAGAATAGCATGTACCCTGGGATAAGAGATAAATTTAAAATTATAATATAATTGTAACATAAACCACGAGTTCAATAACAAATCGATTCGGTATTGTATGATCGATATGATGCTTTAATAACCGAAGGAAGCAACTGTTGGAAAATTAAAATAATATAAAATAAAGAATCCTTTTTGTACTTGACGAGTATATGTTATTGTATTTCGAATAGGGTGTAATTTACAGGGAAAGAAAGTGATAAAAACGTCAAGTGGCACAACTTAACCTATAAGAACGGGTCATTCATTAATAACAGCGCTAGATTGCAGACAGCTGGTGAATACGGGAGAATGAAGAACTAACTTATTCTCTTCATATACTGCTCTTTTCAAAATAAATAATACATAGGGACTAGGGTTGGAGAAAAATACTGGATTATTCATTATAATACCCGTAATATAGTGTTTTTCTCTGGTAAAACACATGATAATTAATTAACACAGGTCTATATAATCAACAACCGAATAATATCAAACACTTAATAAATAATTTTTTTTATAATTAACGTTGATTGGCAGGAGATCTCATCTGCAGTAACATATTACGAATAAAGTAATACACTTGTAAAAACGTAATCTAAAATAAAATAGGTTACAAATTGGCGATCCCAACAGTGGGGCTTGATTACAAAAACGTAATCGTTTAAATAATTTGTTACAAATTGGCGCTCAACGAGTGGGCTTTAGTTATATCGCTATTACTTAACTTGAGCAGGCAACTATTAGAGGCACAGGGATGCATACAAGAGGCGTTTCGAAAAGGATGGCGAAGGACCAAGAAACGGAAGAAGATAGACGGGAAGAAGAAGCAGAGGTAGTTACAGACACCGAAATGGAACAACAGGCGGGCGATAAAGAGGAAGCCAGAGGAGGCTAAATTGGGAAAAATTAATGGAATTAATGAGTAGCATGAAGAAGGATAATACGGAATTAATGAGTAGCATGAAGGAGGATAATAAACAAACTAACGAGAAAAATAAACAAATATTAGAAAAGCTCGAAAATAAAATAGACTGTATAAACGAAAATTCATAAAAGCTGGAAAATAAATAGACAGTATAAACGAAAATTCAGAAAAGCTGGAAAATAAAATAGACAGTATAGATGAAAATTCAGAAAAGCTGGAAAATAAAATAGACAGTATAAACGAAAATTCAAAGAAACAAAATGAAATTTTGAGTGAGAACTTAATCAAACTAATGAATGAGAAGTTTGACAAAAGTAAAAAGGAAAATGATGAGAATAACCGGCTGATAAATGAAAAATTAAACCAAATTAACGAAAGGCTTGACAGGAACGACGAGAGCTTAAAGCAGATTTAGGAAAATACCAAACAAAGAGACGAAAGAATTGAAAACAATAATAAGGAGTTGCGGCAAATCATCAATGAACAAAACCAAGCGTTGAGGGAAGTCATCAATGAAAGGATTGCAAATGTCAATGAAACACTTAACAAAAGCGTGGATGATTATGAAGAGGAAGTAAGACAACAAATAACTGAAACTAAGGTAGATCTAGAAAAGACAGATGAAACCATCATACAACTCAGAGTGGAAGTAGAGGCCAAAATAAATCAAGTAGAAAACAATAACAAACTTAGAATAAAAGAGGTACAATTAGAAACCCACGAAAAATTTGATGAGGTACCAATTAACATAACTGGAAGAATAGAACGGGTTCACAATGAAATGAAGACAATGAAAATAAGACAAACGCGTAAAAGGAAATTAATAAATACACGGGAAGGATTGGAGATGATTAAAGGGGGATTAGTTAAGCTGCATAATATACCAATTACGGAACCAAAAGAAGTAAGGCAATTAAGAAACTCTAAACGAACCAAAATTGAATTCCTAGATAGATTAGATGGACCGAAAAAGCCAAAACTCACCGAGGAGCATGGAGGACTTCTGGAGATTATGTATGAACCATTCGAACGATTAAGAAACAGTACGGAAGAATCAGTCCGAAAGACGATGGTAAACTTGAACATAAATGAAAATTTTATAGCGACAAGATGGAAGAACCAGATGATAGGGAGATACGTCACAAGGACGGAAATAATTCTATACACTAGAGAGATCCGAACAACCAGTACAGAGGAAATAATGGACCACGGTTAAACAGATTTCAAACCAACCACTGGAGAAAAGGGGCGGATTTTATGGATACCGAATCAAGCAAATCAAAGGAAAATAATGAGAAACTAATTAAAATATATTAAACCAACTATTAAATGAAATAAACTAATTACACGATACTTCAGAGAATTTATGTGGAATCGATTTTAAAAACCGCAAAATTCAAAAATAAGTAAGAACACCTTGCTATATAATTCAGAAGAAATTATTTTAAACTAATAAACATAAAAGAAGAGAAAGAAGGGTTAGAAATGAGTTAAATGAAGGAAGAATATGCCATACAATTTATGATAAGGAGGAGATTCAGTGTTTAATTGCAGAAGTAAATGGGAGTGAATTAAAAATAGTAAAATACGTATGCTAAAGAATAATTAATTGACAGCACGGAACTAAGAAGAATTTAAAATGAATATTGAACAGCTTTAACTAATATACTGGTGAATAATATGATAAATGGAACTACAGAACAATGAGATAAATAATTTAAGAAAAGTATTAGGATACCTCAGAAATAATAGTAATCATCCCTTGAATACAAGTTTGTAGCGAAGGAGCTACCTTATAGATAATAATTATATGTATTGTGTTGTGATCGTGCAACGTTTTTTTTTTCTGGACAGAGATGAAGTTCCTCTGATCTCAGCAGATATAGTTAGGGAAACGGCAGAGTAATGGAAGCCAATAGTGCCCATCTGATTCCGTACCAGCTACGATATTAGGGAAAAATGTTAGGGAAATATAGTATTTTAGGGATTATACACCAAGAGAGGTAATTAAATATAAAAATGATAATAAGAAATGATAGCGTAAAAAGCTAGAAGAAGTTATGAGTTCCAGAGAAAAAGACAGGTCTACAACTGAGGGAGGTACCAGTAGAGAATTAATGACCAGATACACAATGAGTGTCAACACAGTTTTCCCAGTGCAATTAAAAGTTTAAAGAATAGAAAGAGAAAATAAACCCCAAAGAACCCATTGAATTGCGGATTAAAACAGAAACAATGAAGGACTGAAACCATTATAAATTAATAATTTTATTAAATAAATATTCCAAAGTATGAAGAAACTATAAGTTTATTTTAACTAAACTTTATTCAGCCAAAATAAACTTCTTTCGGAGGGGGAGTATTATGTAATGTAACAAAGTTGAGGTTCACAACGTTACATAAAAACTTTGTCAACATGACTGAAAACAATGCCCAAAGTATGCCATAATTAAATACAAGAGGGCCAATCTCACCTAAAAAATGCCTTGATGGTACCTAGTAAGGTTACTAGGTTATAAAACATTGAAGGTGTACCTAAATATAAAATATGTAATGAGCAGTATAAGATGTAAACTATAAACACTGTGTCTAATGGGATGAGTTTAATGTGTAGGAGTTGAGTAGAATATACTGTTCAATTAATATTTAATGTTTTATAAAATGTACTTGTTGTTGTACTGTATCATGATATAGTGTTTACATGATATTTATTTTATGTTTTGTGTGTAGTAAGTGTGGAGCCGTTGCTTTAAGGAAGTACTAAGTAATGGGTACTCATTTCATTCATGTTAAACTTGTATTTAAATAATTAAATACAAGTACATTTATTATGTATGGTATTATGTTAAGTGTATTTACTTTAAACAATTAATGAAGATGTTTAAAATAATATTTGTAAACTTGGCCAGGAAGACAATAAGTGTTAATAAGTTGGCAAGTGGTCATTATAATTATGTTAAAAACCAATGAAGGGTTCAATGATGAACTAAATAATAATAATGAATTGAAACCAGAAAATTAAAATTGATATAAGTGGCCATAAGCCAGTGACTCTTTGTACAGTAGGTCAGGTAAGAAAAATTAAATTAAAAACAAAAAATTATAACAACTGTAATAAAACTAATAGGCCTAAAAAATAGTGTTTTGTAAAAGGAAATTAATACCTTTTAAAATAAGTCAATTAAGAAGAAAATGTAGTAAAATGTATACGGTTTAATAAGGCAGATTAAGTGAAAGTTTTATGTGATTTAGTGTAATTCCAAGCAGGGAGTATTTTATTAAATAAGTGTAAGAATATTTTCTAATTACGGCTCTAGGATAACAAATATTATCCAATAACATAAGAGGAAGGTGGTTGTTAGGGCAACAAAATGCAAGAAATCTTGTTGATTTAGACATTCAATTGTTATAGGTAAACGAGAACAGTTCAGTCATTAAAAATCGCCAGAAAACCATAAAAAACCTTATGAATAAAATTATTACACATCAATGTTAAATTATAAACAATAAATAAAAAAGACAGATTGGATGACTTCCTAAATTATCACTTTGAGAATAAACAACCTATCTACAAAATTCACATAAAAAACCTTAAGAAAAATGAACTAAACTCACCACCAAATGAGTTATACAAGAAACCATAAATAGATGCAGATAATCCAGACCGGGAGAAGTTGGATTGAATAAATATCCTACAACAAAAAATTAAAGAGAATTAAATTTACCTACTGAACCTCACTTTTGGCTGCAGAGCAAGAACTTAATACTATACTACACTAATTCCATTGGGACCTGTAACCACAAGAAACGAGAAAATCAGCGAAGATCAAGAACAGAACTTTCCATTACAGCCCGGGACACTAATCACAACTTTTATTGAGAAGCTGGAGTTGGAAATATTTTCGTAATTCTTCATCACTCTTAGATCTGACATCGTTCACTGGAACACGGCCTGGATGAGTAGCTTGTAAACGTGTGGTAAAAACCTGCTTATGTTAATACTTTATATAATAAGATTTTAATTTAAATTGTAATACCTAGTAACCTGAATTTGCATTACCTGGCCTTACTAATAGTTAAAAGAATAGCATGTACCCTGGGATAAGAGATAAATTTAAAATTATAATATAATTGTAACATAAACCACGAGTTCAATAACAAATCGATTCGGTATTGTATGATCGATATGATGCTTTAATAACCGAAGGAAGCAACTGTTGGAAAATTAAAATAATATAAAATAAAGAATCCTTTTTGTACTTGACGAGTATATGTTATTGTATTTCGAATAGGGTGTAATTTACAGGGAAAGAAAGTGATAAAAACGTCAAGTGGCACAACTTAACCTATAAGAACGGGTCATTCATTAATAACAGCGCTAGATTGCAGACAGCTGGTGAATACGGGAGAATGAAGAACTAACTTGCAATGCAAATGCTTTTCAATCAGAAATTCAGTAAACTTGATGAGAAATTCAGTAAACTTGATGAGAAATTTAGTGAACAAAAAAGTTTAATTAGAGAAGTACAAAATAATTTTAATGTAAAATTAGAAGAATTAAAAAATGAAATACAAAGACAAAATGGTAGTATTGACAAAGTGGACAAATTGAACAAAGACGACAAGGTAAGTGGGATAGAAAATTACGATAAAATAAACAAAGATATAGTAATAGGTGATAATAGTGTGGAGGTTGGTAGTATAAATGAAATTTTATGGGGAATTGAATATAATGATAATGGAATGATAGTGTGTGTTGAAGGGTTAAAGAGAGAGAGATGGTATGATAAAGAGAAATATATTGAGAGAGAGAAATGTTGTTGGGAGAGTTATTATGAGAGATGTTTTAAGAGAGAGAGATGGTATGATAGTGAGAGATATTGTGAGAGAAAGAGGGAGGTAGAAATTTGTAAGATAAGCAGAGATTATGAAGAGTTTATGGGAAGGTTAGGAGTAGAGATGATATATAATAAAAATAATAAGTACTTACCTTGTAATGAAGCGGATATAGCAGTCAGAGATGATAATGAAAATAATGACTTTATAACATACCTAGTGGTGACGAATTATACTGGAGGTGACAGGACAATGACCAATCATGACAGATTAAATGAGTTTGTGGAAAATAATGAAAATTTGAATGGTAGATGCATTTATGATGTTAATATAAGAGATTCAATAATAAGCAATGTATATAGATATAAGATAAGGTTATTATTTGACGATATGGGGTAATTGTTTATTGTGTTATGAACATTTAATTATGTGACCAGTGTTTTTTTTTTAAAAATGGACTGATCAGGACTGATTATGGTAAATGATTTCATGATTATGTGAATTGTATATTTTTGTGTATTGATGTCTATGTATTTGTGTAATTTTGCTATTGTGTATTCTATGTATTTTTGTGTGTAAACTATTGTAGAATTTTAAATAAGTAAAAGAAGTTTAATAATGATTTTGAAAGGATATTATGGAATTTAGATTCTAAAGGGTTAGTAAATGATTAAGCATGTTATAGGTTTGGTTATTGAGAGGTATTGTTGTTAGTAGATAAGTGATGAATTTCTAATGGTATATTAATGTGAAATGTTGTAAAGAGTTTGGGAATAAGGATAAATCAGGGCATTGGAGTTAGTTGAATAAAGTTATTGGGAGTTAGGAAAATAAAGTGCTGAGATGCTGATAATATATAAAGAGGTGTTAGATATTTTCGGGACACAGTAGGTAGGGATTATATGTAGAGGTGAGTAATGTGAGTGGTAATTATATTTGTTGTTGATGGTGATATTTTGTAATAAGGGTAGTGGTATAGGGAGTCCAACGAGAGATGTTGAGACGGGAAGGGACCGTTTAGCGCCGGAAAGGGTTATCTGAAAGGGTCAGAAACCGATAAGGGAATGAGTTGGTTAGAGTTCGAGTACACACATACTAGTACAAAAATGAGCGGTGCCAGAGGTTTTAAATGGGATTTGTGAAGGGGGTTGTTATTGAGATATTGGTGTCATATTATATGTAAATGGTTAGAAGCGGTTGTTAGTGGAAAAAAGAGGTGAGTAAGGTTAGGTTGACAAATGCCAAAATAAGATACAGAAAAAATGAATAATAGAGAGTCACCCAAACTAGTGAGGATAAAAGGGTTAGAAAAGGAAAATTCATAGCAGAAAGGTAAGGTAAATGAAAGGTAAATGACAAATTTGAGAATTTTGCATAGAATCTAAATGAATGTTAAATGATAAAAGTTAGTCGAAAGTTGATAAAGTTCTGCTACCAGTTGTGTAAATGTAAATTGTTTATTTGTGAATTGTTCAATGTTAGTGTTTAATGCTTATGATGTACAATGTTTTATTGTGTTTTATTATGTCAACAATAGTGTGTGTGGATAGGAGGTTACTACCAAGATAGTAACGATTATAAGATTAAAATTTTGTAAAGTTTGTCCATTCTCTAGAAATGATTCTGTTATAAAGAAGGTTAAATGTAAGAAAAAGTAATAAAGGAATTATAAAACTTTTAAGTTGTCTGCCATGATATAGATATGGTAAGATTATAAGAAGTAAATTATTAGGGTTAATGGTTGTTGCTAAAGCAGTTAAATGAATTGTTTCTCTAGTTTAAGAGCAATTGTTTCATGTGATTAAGAGTGTGAATATAATTGACAGGAGTCAGAAGGGTGTACCAGATACCGGAGTGTTAAAAGGAGAAGTAATTGTCTATCTTAATTCTTGATATACATTGTTTGAAGTTTGTAGAATTAGGCAAACCAATGCCCCAAAACGCAAACCAACGTACTAAGAGGAAACATATCAGTTATGGATATGGAGATAAGGAAAGCCACTATTTTAAAATTTGTATTGAATGTTTCAGAGTTTTATGGTGTGGTGACCGCGGTCCTGAGCTGGCTGGTGCGTCAGAACAGGAGCGTAAAGTGCCTCATGGCCTTATGGTGTAGGGATCTCTCTGGAGAAGTCCAGTAAGGTCAGAAGGTGCGAACCTCATCATGGGACCAAGGGTAAGTGGTTGAATTTATATTTTTTTTGTAACACTACAGGGGGTTGTGGCTCCATATCTGAGCTGATCCTTTTAGAGAAGTGTGAATGAGTCAATGAAAGTTTTTGTGTCTCGACACAAAACCTTTCATTGAGGGGGTTTTGTAACAGTACAAAAAAGCCTGATATAAAAATATGGTATGCGAGGTAACAAACTATTGTATTCCGATGTTTTAAAATCATTTCTATGGGTTACATAATTTCCCTTTGTTTTGCTGACAACGACGTAGTTCCGAGACGACAAAATAATCTCAAGGACAGCAGTGGACGTGCAGCTAAAAAGACTTATAATGGTTACCGCCACTAAGAAAGGCGCTTCATATTCATGTTTCATTGGCCAACAGCTCGTAACGTCATTAAAACCACTATGACGTTATGAAAATACGTAACAAACAAAGCTATTATATAACCAGAGACAAAAGAACGATGACGTGTGCTCACTCACACATATGGAGAATTTGCATAATTCTCGCCCCAATCGACACACAACAGCAGCAGCAGTAACAACTTGTTACAGGCCGCCGGCAATTTATACCGGCAAAGTGTTTTAAAACAGTACAAAATGTAGTTAAAACATCATTATGTGATAATTAGAAGTGAGCCAAACAGTGAGCAGTAATTGTTGTCAAAATTATGCAGTAGAGTCAGTGTTAATATCAAAAAACGTAACCAAACCAACTTAAGGCCTCAACCTGTGAAACCTCTTCTAGAACTTCTAGTTTACAGATACAGGGAAGTGCAAAACAAATTTTACTAAAGAGCTCGTTAACCCTATAATTAAATATGTGTACACAATAGTAATTTAAATGCATAAGTATGAGTGAGTGAGAGAAAGTGGGGCGTGTTGTTTTTTTAATGTCGACATCCGAACGGGGTGTTGGTTTGCGTTTGCGTTCAGCCAAGATAATCAAAACCAGTTAATAGCAAAGCAGCTGCTAGATTAAAATATAATATTTGTTAGATTAACGATTAACAAGATATAAAGAAGTTCATGATGAAGACGAGCCAACTTTAATGGCCGCCATGTTGATTTTGTCCGGTGTACACGCTTATAGCATTTGTGGAATAAAACAATATTCATGATTAATGTTTATACTGAACGTATTCTCATTTCAATGCCTGTCTCTGCCAGCATTTACGCTGAGCAGAATCCTGGATCCCTTAGGTAATAAAAATTTATGTAACGAGATTGAAATAAGCAGACACTATAATTATGGTGGATACCATAATTATGATACCATAATTGTGGTAGACGAGGCACACGTGCTTTATTCGATTAAGGTAAACAAACCCAGATACAAGTTATTAGATAGTTCCTATGACAAATACCTTTATATTTAAAATAAAAAAGTTTGTAATTACAAATGACGCCCTCACTGGGACATAAATAAATAAAAGTGAAAAATAACACCAGCTACGATATTAGGGAAAAATGTTAGGGAAATATAGTATTTTAGGGATTATACACCAAGAGAGGTAATTAAATATAAAAATGATAATAAGAAATGATAGCGTAAAAAGCTAGAAGAAGTTATGAGTTCCAGAGAAAAGGACAGGTCTACAACTGAGGGAGGTACCAGTAGAGAATTAATGACCAGATACACAATGAGTGTCAACACAGTTTTCCCAGTGCAATTAAAAGTTTAAAGAATAGAAAGAGAAAATAAACCCCAAAGAACCCATTGAATTGCGGATTAAAACAGAAACAATGAAGGACTGAAACCATTATAAATTAATTATTTTATTAAATAAATATTCCAAAGTATGAAGGAACTACAAGTTTATTTTAACTAAACTTTATTCAGCCAAAATAAACTTCTTTCGGAGGGGGAGTATTAGGTAACGTAACAAAGTTGAGGTTCACGACGTTACAAAAAAGCTTTGTCAACATGACTGAAAATAATGCCCAAAGTATGCCATAATTAAATACAAGAGGGCCAATCTCACCTAAAAAATGCCTTGATGGTACCTAGTAAGGTTACTAGGTAATAAAACATTGAAGGTGTACCTAAATATAAAATATGTAATGAGCAGTATAAGATGTAAACTATAAACACTGTGTCTAATGGGATGAGTTTAATGTGTAGGAGTTGAGTAGAATATACTGTTCAATTAATATTTAATGTTTTATAAAATGTACTTGTTGTTGTACTGTATCATGATATAGTGTTTACATGATACTTATTTTATGTTTTGTGTGTAGTAAGTGTGGAGCCGTTGCTTTAAGGAAGTACTAAGTAATGGGTACTCATTTCATTCATGTTAAACTTGTATTCAAATAACTAAATACAAGTACATTTATTATGTATGGTATTATGTTAAGCGTATTTACTTTAAATAATTAATGAAGATGTTTAAAATAATATTTGTAAACTTGGCCAGGAAGACAATAAGTGTTATTAAGATGGCAAGTGGTCATTATAATTATGTTAAAAACCAATGAAGGGTTCAATGATGAACTAAATAATAATAATGAATTGAAACCAGGAAATTAAAATTGATATAAGTGGCCATAAGCCAGTGACTCTTTGTACAGTAGGTCAGGTAAGAAAAATTAAATTAAAAACAAAAAATTATAACAACTGTAATAAAACTAATAGGCCTAAAAAATAGTGTTTTGTAAAAGGAAATTAATACCTTTTAAAATAAGTCAATTAAGAAGAAAATGTAGTAAAATGTATACGGTTTAATAAGGCAGATTAAGTGAAAGTTTTATGTGATTTAGTGTAATTCCAAGCAGGGAGTATTTTATTAAATAAGTGTAAGAATATTTTCTAATTACGGCTCTAGGATAACAAATATTATCCAATAACATAAGAGGAAGGTGGTTGTTAGGGCAACAAAATGCAAGAAATCTTGTTGATTTAGACATTCAATTGTTATAGGTAAACGAGAACAGTTCAGTCATTAAAAATCGCCAGAAAACCATAAAAAACCTCATGAATAAAATTATTACACATCAATGTTAAATTATAAACAATAAATAAAAAAGACGGATTGGATGACTTCCTAAATTATCACTTTGAGAATAAACAACCTATCTACAAAATTCACATAAAAAACCTTAAGAAAAATGAACTAAACTCACCACCAAATGAGTTATACAAGAAACCATAAATAGATGCAGATAATCCAGACCGGGAGAAGTTGGATTGAATAAATATCCTACAACAAAAAATTAAAGAGAATTAAATTTACCTACTGAACCTCACTTTTGGCTGCAGAGCAAGAACTTAATACTATACTACACTAATTCCATTGGGACCTGTAACCACAAGAAACGAGAAAATCAGCGAAGATCAAGAACAGAACTTTCCATTACAGCCCGGGACACTAATCACAACTTTTATTGAGAAGCTGGAGTTGGAAATATTTTCGTAATTCTTCATCACTCTTAGATCTGACATCGTTCACTGGAACACGGCCTGGATGAGTAGCTTGTAAACGTGTGGTAAAAACCTGCTTATGTTAATACTTTATATAATAAGATTTTAATTTAAATTGTAATACCTAGTAACCTGAATTTGCATTACCTGGCCTTACTAATAGTTAAAAGAATAGCATGTACCCTGGGATAAGAGATAAATTTAAAATTATAATATAATTGTAACATAAACCACGAGTTCAATAACAAATCGATTCGGTATTGTATGATCGATATGATGCTTTAATAACCGAAGGAAGCAACTGTTGGAAAATTAAAATAATATAAAATAAAGAATCCTTTTTGTACTTGACGAGTATATGTTATTGTATTTCGAATAGGGTGTAATTTACAGGGAAAGAAAGTGATAAAAACGTCAAGTGGCACAACTTAACCTATAAGAACGGGTCATTCATTAATAACAGCGCTAGATTGCAGACAGCTGGTGAATACGGGAGAATGAAGAACTAACTTATTCTCTTCATATTCTGCTCTTTTCAAAATAAATAATACATAGGGACTAGGGTTGGAGAAAAATACTGGATTATTCATTATAATACCCGTAATATAGTGTTTTTCTCTGGTAAAACACATGATAATTAATTAACACAGGTCTATATAATCAACAACCGAATAATATCAAACACTTAATAAATAATTTTTTTTATAATTAACGTTGATTGGCAGGAGATCTCATCTGCAGTAACATATTACGAATAAAGTAATACACTTGTAAAAACGTAATCTAAAATAAAATAGGTTACAAATTGGCGATCCCAACAGTGGGGCTTGATTACAAAAACGTAATCGTTTAAATAATTTGTTACAAATTGGCGCTCAACGAGTGGGCTTTAGTTATATCGCTATTACTTAACTTGAGCAGGCAACTATTAGAGGCACAGGGATGCATACAAGAGGCGTTTCGAAAAGGATGGCGAAGGACCAAGAAACGGAAGAAGATAGACGGGAAGAAGAAGCAGAGGTAGTTACAGACACCGAAATGGAACAACAGGCGGGCGATAAAGAGGAAGCCAGAGGAGGCTAAATTGGGAAAAATTAATGGAATTAATGAGTAGCATGAAGAAGGATAATACGGAATTAATGAGTAGCATGAAGGAGGATAATAAACAAACTAACGAGAAAAATAAACAAATATTAGAAAAGCTCGAAAATAAAATAGACTGTATAAACGAAAATTCATAAAAGCTGGAAAATAAATAGACAGTATAAACGAAAATTCAGAAAAGCTGGAAAATAAAATAGACAGTATAGATGAAAATTCAGAAAAGCTGGAAAATAAAATAGACAGTATAAACGAAAATTCAAAGAAACAAAATGAAATTTTGAGTGAGAACTTAATCAAACTAATGAATGAGAAGTTTGACAAAAGTAAAAAGGAAAATGATGAGAATAACCGGCTGATAAATGAAAAATTAAACCAAATTAACGAAAGGCTTGACAGGAACGACGAGAGCTTAAAGCAGATTCAGGAAAATACCAAACAAAGAGACGAAAGAATTGAAAACAATAATAAGGAGTTGCGGCAAATCATCAATGAACAAAACCAAGCGTTGAGGGAAGTCATCAATGAAAGGATTGCAAATGTCAATGAAACACTTAACAAAAGCGTGGATGATTATGAAGAGGAAGTAAGACAACAAATAACTGAAACTAAGGTAGATCTAGAAAAGACAGATGAAACCATCATACAACTCAGAGTGGAAGTAGAGGCCAAAATAAATCAAGTAGAAAACAATAACAAACTTAGAATAAAAGAGGTACAATTAGAAATCCACGAAAAATTTGATGAGGTACCAATTAACATAACTGGAAGAATAGAACGGGTTCACAATGAAATGAAGACAATGAAAATAAGACAAACGCGTAAAAGGAAATTAATAAATACACGGGAAGGATTGGAGATGATTAAAGGGGGATTAGTTAAGCTGCATAATATACCAATTACGGAACCAAAAGAAGTAAGGCAATTAAGAAACTCTAAACGAACCACAATTGAATTCCTAGATAGATTAGATGGACCGAAAAAGCCAAAACTCACCGAGGAGCATGGAGGACTTCTGGAGATTATGTATGAACCATTCGAACGATTAAGAAACAGTACGGAAGAATCAGTCCGAAAGACGATGGTAAACTTGAACATAAATGAAAATTTTATAGCGACAAGATGGAAGAACCAGATGATAGGGAGATACGTCACAAGGACGGAAATAATTCTATACACTAGAGAGATCCGAACAACCAGTACAGAGGAAATAATGGACCACGGTTAAACAGATTTCAAACCAACCACTGGAGAAAAGGGGCGGATTTTATGGATACCGAATCAAGCAAATCAAAGGAAAATAATGAGAAACTAATTAAAATATATTAAACCAACTATTAAATGAAATAAACTAATTACACGATACTTCAGAGAATTTATGTGGAATCGATTTTAAAAACCGCAAAATTCAAAAATAAGTAAGAACACCTTGCTATATAATTCAGAAGAAATTATTTTAAACTAATAAACATAAAAGAAGAGAAAGAAGGGTTAGAAATGAGTTAAATGAAGGAAGAATATGCCATACAATTTATGATAAGGAGGAGATTCAGTGTTTAATTGCAGAAGTAAATGGGAGTGAATTAAAAATAGTAAAATACGTATGCTAAAGAATAATTAATTGACAGCACGGAACTAAGAAGAATTTAAAATGAATATTGAACAGCTTTAACTAATATACTGGTGAATAATATGATAAATGGAACTACAGAACAATGAGATAAATAATTTAAGAAAAGTATTAGGATACCTCAGAAATAATAGTAATCATCCCTTGAATACAAGTTTGTAGCGAAGGAGCTACCTTATAGATAATAATTATATGTATTGTGTTGTGATCGTGCAACGTTTTTTTTTTCTGGACAGAGATGAAGTTCCTCTGATCTCAGCAGATATAGTTAGGGAAACGGCAGAGTAATGGAAGCCAATAGTGCCCATCTGATTCCGTACCAGCTACGATATTAGGGAAAAATGTTAGGGAAATATAGTATTTTAGGGATTATACACCAAGAGAGGTAATTAAATATAAAAATGATAATAAGAAATGATAGCGTAAAAAGCTAGAAGAAGTTATGAGTTCCAGAGAAAAAGACAGGTCTACAACTGAGGGAGGTACCAGTAGAGAATTAATGACCAGATACACAATGAGTGTCAACACAGTTTTCCCAGTGCAATTAAAAGTTTAAAGAATAGAAAGAGAAAATAAACCCCAAAGAACCCATTGAATTGCGGATTAAAACAGAAACAATGAAGGACTGAAACCATTATAAATTAATAATTTTATTAAATAAATATTCCAAAGTATGAAGAAACTATAAGTTTATTTTAACTAAACTTTATTCAGCCAAAATAAACTTCTTTCGGAGGGGGAGTATTATGTAATGTAACAAAGTTGAGGTTCACAACGTTACATAAAAACTTTGTCAACATGACTGAAAACAATGCCCAAAGTATGCCATAATTAAATACAAGAGGGCCAATCTCACCTAAAAAATGCCTTGATGGTACCTAGTAAGGTTACTAGGTTATAAAACATTGAAGGTGTACCTAAATATAAAATATGTAATGAGCAGTATAAGATGTAAACTATAAACACTGTGTCTAATGGGATGAGTTTAATGTGTAGGAGTTGAGTAGAATATACTGTTCAATTAATATTTAATGTTTTATAAAATGTACTTGTTGTTGTACTGTATCATGATATAGTGTTTACATGATATTTATTTTATGTTTTGTGTGTAGTAAGTGTGGAGCCGTTGCTTTAAGGAAGTACTAAGTAATGGGTACTCATTTCATTCATGTTAAACTTGTATTTAAATAATTAAATACAAGTACATTTATTATGTATGGTATTATGTTAAGTGTATTTACTTTAAACAATTAATGAAGATGTTTAAAATAATATTTGTAAACTTGGCCAGGAAGACAATAAGTGTTAATAAGTTGGCAAGTGGTCATTATAATTATGTTAAAAACCAATGAAGGGTTCAATGATGAACTAAATAATAATAATGAATTGAAACCAGAAAATTAAAATTGATATAAGTGGCCATAAGCCAGTGACTCTTTGTACAGTAGGTCAGGTAAGAAAAATTAAATTAAAAACAAAAAATTATAACAACTGTAATAAAACTAATAGGCCTAAAAAATAGTGTTTTGTAAAAGGAAATTAATACCTTTTAAAATAAGTCAATTAAGAAGAAAATGTAGTAAAATGTATACGGTTTAATAAGGCAGATTAAGTGAAAGTTTTATGTGATTTAGTGTAATTCCAAGCAGGGAGTATTTTATTAAATAAGTGTAAGAATATTTTCTAATTACGGCTCTAGGATAACAAATATTATCCAATAACATAAGAGGAAGGTGGTTGTTAGGGCAACAAAATGAAAGAAATCTTGTTGATTTAGACATTCAATTGTTATAGGTAAACGAGAACAGTTCAGTCATTAAAAATCGCCAGAAAACCATAAAAAACCTTATGAATAAAATTATTACACATCAATGTTAAATTATAAACAATAAATAAAAAAGACAGATTGGATGACTTCCTAAATTATCACTTTGAGAATAAACAACCTATCTACAAAATTCACATAAAAAACCTTAAGAAAAATGAACTAAACTCACCACCAAATGAGTTATACAAGAAACCATAAATAGATGCAGATAATCCAGACCGGGAGAAGTTGGATTGAATAAATATCCTACAACAAAAAATTAAAGAGAATTAAATTTACCTACTGAACCTCACTTTTGGCTGCAGAGCAAGAACTTAATACTATACTACACTAATTCCATTGGGACCTGTAACCACAAGAAACGAGAAAATCAGCGAAGATCAAGAACAGAACTTTCCATTACAGCCCGGGACACTAATCACAACTTTTATTGAGAAGCTGGAGTTGGAAATATTTTCGTAATTCTTCATCACTCTTAGATCTGACATCGTTCACTGGAACACGGCCTGGATGAGTAGCTTGTAAACGTGTGGTAAAAACCTGCTTATGTTAATACTTTATATAATAAGATTTTAATTTAAATTGTAATACCTAGTAACCTGAATTTGCATTACCTGGCCTTACTAATAGTTAAAAGAATAGCATGTACCCTGGGATAAGAGATAAATTTAAAATTATAATATAATTGTAACATAAACCACGAGTTCAATAACAAATCGATTCGGTATTGTATGATCGATATGATGCTTTAATAACCGAAGGAAGCAACTGTTGGAAAATTAAAATAATATAAAATAAAGAATCCTTTTTGTACTTGACGAGTATATGTTATTGTATTTCGAATAGGGTGTAATTTACAGGGAAAGAAAGTGATAAAAACGTCAAGTGGCACAACTTAACCTATAAGAACGGGTCATTCATTAATAACAGCGCTAGATTGCAGACAGCTGGTGAATACGGGAGAATGAAGAACTAACTTATTCTCTTCATATTCCGCTCTTTTCAAAATAAATAATACATAGGGACTAGGGTTGGAGAAAAATACTGGATTATTCATTATAATACCCGTAATATAGTGTTTTTCTCTGGTAAAACACATGATAATTAATTAACACAGGTCTATATAATCAACAACCGAATAATATCAAACACTTAATAAATAATTTTTTTTATAATTAACGTTGATTGGCAGGAGATCTCATCTGCAGTAACATATTACGAATAAAGTAATACACTTGTAAAAACGTAATCTAAAATAAAATAGGTTACAAATTGGCGATCCCAACAGTGGGGCTTGATTACAAAAACGTAATCGTTTAAATAATTTGTTACAAATTGGCGCTCAACGAGTGGGCTTTAGTTATATCGCTATTACTTAACTTGAGCAGGCAACTATTAGAGGCACAGGGATGCATACAAGAGGCGTTTCGAAAAGGATGGCGAAGGACCAAGAAACGGAAGAAGATAGACGGGAAGAAGAAGCAGAGGTAGTTACAGACACCGAAATGGAACAACAGGCGGGCGATAAAGAGGAAGCCAGAGGAGGCTAAATTGGGAAAAATTAATGGAATTAATGAGTAGCATGAAGAAGGATAATACGGAATTAATGAGTAGCATGAAGAAGGATAATACGGAATTAATGAGTAGCATGAAGGAGGATAATAAACAAACTAACGAGAAAAATAAACAAATATTAGAAAAGCTCGAAAATAAAATAGACTGTATAAACGAAAATTCATAAAAGCTGGAAAATAAATAGACAGTATAAACGAAAATTCAGAAAAGCTGGAAAATAAAATAGACAGTATAGATGAAAATTCAGAAAAGCTGGAAAATAAAATAGACAGTATAAACGAAAATTCAAAGAAACAAAATGAAATTTTGAGTGAGAACTTAATCAAACTAATGAATGAGAAGTTTGACAAAAGTAAAAAGGAAAATGATGAGAATAACCGGCTGATAAATGGAAAATTAAACCAAATTAACGAAAGGCTTGACAGGAACGACGAGAGCTTAAAGCAGATTCAGGAAAATACCAAACAAAGAGACGAAAGAATTGAAAACAATAATAAGGAGTTGCGGCAAATCATCAATGAACAAAACCAAGCGTTGAGGGAAGTCATCAATGAAAGGATTGCAAATGTCAATGAAACACTTAACAAAAGCGTGGATGATTATGAAGAGGAAGTAAGACAACAAATAACTGAAACTAAGGTAGATCTAGAAAAGACAGATGAAACCATCATACAACTCAGAGTGGAAGTAGAGGCCAAAATAAATCAAGTAGAAAACAATAACAAACTTAGAATAAAAGAGGTACAATTAGAAACCCACGAAAAATTTGATGAGGTACCAATTAACATAACTGGAAGAATAGAACGGGTTCACAATGAAATGAAGACAATGAAAATAAGACAAACGCGTAAAAGGAAATTAATAAATACACGGGAAGGATTGGAGATGATTAAAGGGGGATTAGTTAAGCTGCATAATATACCAATTACGGAACCAAAAGAAGTAAGGCAATTAAGAAACTCTAAACGAACCAAAATTGAATTCCTAGATAGATTAGATGGACCGAAAAAGCCAAAACTCACCGAGGAGCATGGAGGACTTCTGGAGATTATGTATGAACCATTCGAACGATTAAGAAACAGTACGGAAGAATCAGTCCGAAAGACGATGGTAAACTTGAACATAAATGAAAATTTTATAGCGACAAGATGGAAGAACCAGATGATAGGGAGATACGTCACAAGGACGGAAATAATTCTATACACTAGAGAGATCCGAACAACCAGTACAGAGGAAATAATGGACCACGGTTAAACAGATTTCAAACCAACCACTGGAGAAAAGGGGCGGATTTTATGGATACCGAATCAAGCAAATCAAAGGAAAATAATGAGAAACTAATTAAAATATATTAAACCAACTATTAAATGAAATAAACTAATTACACGATACTTCAGAGAATTTATGTGGAATCGATTTTAAAAACCGCAAAATTCAAAAATAAGTAAGAACACCTTGCTATATAATTCAGAAGAAATTATTTTAAACTAATAAACATAAAAGAAGAGAAAGAAGGGTTAGAAATGAGTTAAATGAAGGAAGAATATGCCATACAATTTATGATAAGGAGGAGATTCAGTGTTTAATTGCAGAAGTAAATGGGAGTGAATTAAAAATAGTAAAATACGTATGCTAAAGAATAATTAATTGACAGCACGGAACTAAGAAGAATTTAAAATGAATATTGAACAGCTTTAACTAATATACTGGTGAATAATATGATAAATGGAACTACAGAACAATGAGATAAATAATTTAAGAAAAGTATTAGGATACCTCAGAAATAATAGTAATCATCCCTTGAATACAAGTTTGTAGCGAAGGAGCTACCTTATAGATAATAATTATATGTATTGTGTTGTGATCGTGCAACGTTTTTTTTTTCTGGACAGAGATGAAGTTCCTCTGATCTCAGCAGATATAGTTAGGGAAACGGCAGAGTAATGGAAGCCAATAGTGCCCATCTGATTCCGTACCAGCTACGATATTAGGGAAAAATGTTAGGGAAATATAGTATTTTAGGGATTATACACCAAGAGAGGTAATTAAATATAAAAATGATAATAAGAAATGATAGCGTAAAAAGCTAGAAGAAGTTATGAGTTCCAGAGAAAAAGACAGGTCTACAACTGAGGGAGGTACCAGTAGAGAATTAATGACCAGATACACAATGAGTGTCAACACAGTTTTCCCAGTGCAATTAAAAGTTTAAAGAATAGAAAGAGAAAATAAACCCCAAAGAACCCATTGAATTGCGGATTAAAACAGAAACAATGAAGGACTGAAACCATTATAAATTAATAATTTTATTAAATAAATATTCCAAAGTATGAAGAAACTATAAGTTTATTTTAACTAAACTTTATTCAGCCAAAATAAACTTCTTTCGGAGGGGGAGTATTATGTAATGTAACAAAGTTGAGGTTCACAACGTTACATAAAAACTTTGTCAACATGACTGAAAACAATGCCCAAAGTATGCCATAATTAAATACAAGAGGGCCAATCTCACCTAAAAAATGCCTTGATGGTACCTAGTAAGGTTACTAGGTTATAAAACATTGAAGGTGTACCTAAATATAAAATATGTAATGAGCAGTATAAGATGTAAACTATAAACACTGTGTCTAATGGGATGAGTTTAATGTGTAGGAGTTGAGTAGAATATACTGTTCAATTAATATTTAATGTTTTATAAAATGTACTTGTTGTTGTACTGTATCATGATATAGTGTTTACATGATATTTATTTTATGTTTTGTGTGTAGTAAGTGTGGAGCCGTTGCTTTAAGGAAGTACTAAGTAATGGGTACTCATTTCATTCATGTTAAACTTGTATTTAAATAATTAAATACAAGTACATTTATTATGTATGGTATTATGTTAAGTGTATTTACTTTAAACAATTAATGAAGATGTTTAAAATAATATTTGTAAACTTGGCCAGGAAGACAATAAGTGTTAATAAGTTGGCAAGTGGTCATTATAATTATGTTAAAAACCAATGAAGGGTTCAATGATGAACTAAATAATAATAATGAATTGAAACCAGAAAATTAAAATTGATATAAGTGGCCATAAGCCAGTGACTCTTTGTACAGTAGGTCAGGTAAGAAAAATTAAATTAAAAACAAAAAATTATAACAACTGTAATAAAACTAATAGGCCTAAAAAATAGTGTTTTGTAAAAGGAAATTAATACCTTTTAAAATAAGTCAATTAAGAAGAAAATGTAGTAAAATGTATACGGTTTAATAAGGCAGATTAAGTGAAAGTTTTATGTGATTTAGTGTAATTCCAAGCAGGGAGTATTTTATTAAATAAGTGTAAGAATATTTTCTAATTACGGCTCTAGGATAACAAATATTATCCAATAACATAAGAGGAAGGTGGTTGTTAGGGCAACAAAATGCAAGAAATCTTGTTGATTTAGACATTCAATTGTTATAGGTAAACGAGAACAGTTCAGTCATTAAAAATCGCCAGAAAACCATAAAAAACCTTATGAATAAAATTATTACACATCAATGTTAAATTATAAACAATAAATAAAAAAGACAGATTGGATGACTTCCTAAATTATCACTTTGAGAATAAACAACCTATCTACAAAATTCACATAAAAAACCTTAAGAAAAATGAACTAAACTCACCACCAAATGAGTTATACAAGAAACCATAAATAGATGCAGATAATCCAGACCGGGAGAAGTTGGATTGAATAAATATCCTACAACAAAAAATTAAAGAGAATTAAATTTACCTACTGAACCTCACTTTTGGCTGCAGAGCAAGAACTTAATACTATACTACACTAATTCCATTGGGACCTGTAACCACAAGAAACGAGAAAATCAGCGAAGATCAAGAACAGAACTTTCCATTACAGCCCGGGACACTAATCACAACTTTTATTGAGAAGCTGGAGTTGGAAATATTTTCGTAATTCTTCATCACTCTTAGATCTGACATCGTTCACTGGAACACGGCCTGGATGAGTAGCTTGTAAACGTGTGGTAAAAACCTGCTTATGTTAATACTTTATATAATAAGATTTTAATTTAAATTGTAATACCTAGTAACCTGAATTTGCATTACCTGGCCTTACTAATAGTTAAAAGAATAGCATGTACCCTGGGATAAGAGATAAATTTAAAATTATAATATAATTGTAACATAAACCACGAGTTCAATAACAAATCGATTCGGTATTGTATGATCGATATGATGCTTTAATAACCGAAGGAAGCAACTGTTGGAAAATTAAAATAATATAAAATAAAGAATCCTTTTTGTACTTGACGAGTATATGTTATTGTATTTCGAATAGGGTGTAATTTACAGGGAAAGAAAGTGATAAAAACGTCAAGTGGCACAACTTAACCTATAAGAACGGGTCATTCATTAATAACAGCGCTAGATTGCAGACAGCTGGTGAATACGGGAGAATGAAGAACTAACTTATTCTCTTCATATTCCGCTCTTTTCAAAATAAATAATACATAGGGACTAGGGTTGGAGAAAAATACTGGATTATTCATTATAATACCCGTAATATAGTGTTTTTCTCTGGTAAAACACATGATAATTAATTAACACAGGTCTATATAATCAACAACCGAATAATATCAAACACTTAATAAATAATTTTTTTTATAATTAACGTTGATTGGCAGGAGATCTCATCTGCAGTAACATATTACGAATAAAGTAATACACTTGTAAAAACGTAATCTAAAATAAAATAGGTTACAAATTGGCGATCCCAACAGTGGGGCTTGATTACAAAAACGTAATCGTTTAAATAATTTGTTACAAATTGGCGCTCAACGAGTGGGCTTTAGTTATATCGCTATTACTTAACTTGAGCAGGCAACTATTAGAGGCACAGGGATGCATACAAGAGGCGTTTCGAAAAGGATGGCGAAGGACCAAGAAACGGAAGAAGATAGACGGGAAGAAGAAGCAGAGGTAGTTACAGACACCGAAATGGAACAACAGGCGGGCGATAAAGAGGAAGCCAGAGGAGGCTAAATTGGGAAAAATTAATGGAATTAATGAGTAGCATGAAGAAGGATAATACGGAATTAATGAGTAGCATGAAGAAGGATAATACGGAATTAATGAGTAGCATGAAGGAGGATAATAAACAAACTAACGAGAAAAATAAACAAATATTAGAAAAGCTCGAAAATAAAATAGACTGTATAAACGAAAATTCATAAAAGCTGGAAAATAAATAGACAGTATAAACGAAAATTCAGAAAAGCTGGAAAATAAAATAGACAGTATAGATGAAAATTCAGAAAAGCTGGAAAATAAAATAGACAGTATAAACGAAAATTCAAAGAAACAAAATGAAATTTTGAGTGAGAACTTAATCAAACTAATGAATGAGAAGTTTGACAAAAGTAAAAAGGAAAATGATGAGAATAACCGGCTGATAAATGGAAAATTAAACCAAATTAACGAAAGGCTTGACAGGAACGACGAGAGCTTAAAGCAGATTCAGGAAAATACCAAACAAAGAGACGAAAGAATTGAAAACAATAATAAGGAGTTGCGGCAAATCATCAATGAACAAAACCAAGCGTTGAGGGAAGTCATCAATGAAAGGATTGCAAATGTCAATGAAACACTTAACAAAAGCGTGGATGATTATGAAGAGGAAGTAAGACAACAAATAACTGAAACTAAGGTAGATCTAGAAAAGACAGATGAAACCATCATACAACTCAGAGTGGAAGTAGAGGCCAAAATAAATCAAGTAGAAAACAATAACAAACTTAGAATAAAAGAGGTACAATTAGAAACCCACGAAAAATTTGATGAGGTACCAATTAACATAACTGGAAGAATAGAACGGGTTCACAATGAAATGAAGACAATGAAAATAAGACAAACGCGTAAAAGGAAATTAATAAATACACGGGAAGGATTGGAGATGATTAAAGGGGGATTAGTTAAGCTGCATAATATACCAATTACGGAACCAAAAGAAGTAAGGCAATTAAGAAACTCTAAACGAACCAAAATTGAATTCCTAGATAGATTAGATGGACCGAAAAAGCCAAAACTCACCGAGGAGCATGGAGGACTTCTGGAGATTATGTATGAACCATTCGAACGATTAAGAAACAGTACGGAAGAATCAGTCCGAAAGACGATGGTAAACTTGAACATAAATGAAAATTTTATAGCGACAAGATGGAAGAACCAGATGATAGGGAGATACGTCACAAGGACGGAAATAATTCTATACACTAGAGAGATCCGAACAACCAGTACAGAGGAAATAATGGACCACGGTTAAACAGATTTCAAACCAACCACTGGAGAAAAGGGGCGGATTTTATGGATACCGAATCAAGCAAATCAAAGGAAAATAATGAGAAACTAATTAAAATATATTAAACCAACTATTAAATGAAATAAACTAATTACACGATACTTCAGAGAATTTATGTGGAATCGATTTTAAAAACCGCAAAATTCAAAAATAAGTAAGAACACCTTGCTATATAATTCAGAAGAAATTATTTTAAACTAATAAACATAAAAGAAGAGAAAGAAGGGTTAGAAATGAGTTAAATGAAGGAAGAATATGCCATACAATTTATGATAAGGAGGAGATTCAGTGTTTAATTGCAGAAGTAAATGGGAGTGAATTAAAAATAGTAAAATACGTATGCTAAAGAATAATTAATTGACAGCACGGAACTAAGAAGAATTTAAAATGAATATTGAACAGCTTTAACTAATATACTGGTGAATAATATGATAAATGGAACTACAGAACAATGAGATAAATAATTTAAGAAAAGTATTAGGATACCTCAGAAATAATAGTAATCATCCCTTGAATACAAGTTTGTAGCGAAGGAGCTACCTTATAGATAATAATTATATGTATTGTGTTGTGATCGTGCAACGTTTTTTTTTTTCTGGACAGAGATGAAGTTCCTCTGATCTCAGCAGATATAGTTAGGGAAACGGCAGAGTAATGGAAGCCAATAGTGCCCATCTGATTCCGTACCAGCTACGATATTAGGGAAAAATGTTAGGGAAATATAGTATTTTAGGGATTATACACCAAGAGAGGTAATTAAATATAAAAATGATAATAAGAAATGATAGCGTAAAAAGCTAGAAGAAGTTATGAGTTCCAGAGAAAAAGACAGGTCTACAACTGAGGGAGGTACCAGTAGAGAATTAATGACCAGATACACAATGAGTGTCAACACAGTTTTCCCAGTGCAATTAAAAGTTTAAAGAATAGAAAGAGAAAATAAACCCCAAAGAACCCATTGAATTGCGGATTAAAACAGAAACAATGAAGGACTGAAACCATTATAAATTAATAATTTTATTAAATAAATATTCCAAAGTATGAAGAAACTATAAGTTTATTTTAACTAAACTTTATTCAGCCAAAATAAACTTCTTTCGGAGGGGGAGTATTATGTAATGTAACAAAGTTGAGGTTCACAACGTTACATAAAAACTTTGTCAACATGACTGAAAACAATGCCCAAAGTATGCCATAATTAAATACAAGAGGGCCAATCTCACCTAAAAAATGCCTTGATGGTACCTAGTAAAGTTACTAGGTTATAAAACATTGAAGGTGTACCTAAATATAAAATATGTAATGAGCAGTATAAGATGTAAACTATAAACACTGTGTCTAATGGGATGAGTTTAATGTGTAGGAGTTGAGTAGAATATACTGTTCAATTAATATTTAATGTTTTATAAAATGTACTTGTTGTTGTACTGTATCATGATATAGTGTTTACATGATATTTATTTTATGTTTTGTGTGTAGTAAGTGTGGAGCCGTTGCTTTAAGGAAGTACTAAGTAATGGGTACTCATTTCATTCATGTTAAACTTGTATTTAAATAATTAAATACAAGTACATTTATTATGTATGGTATTATGTTAAGTGTATTTACTTTAAACAATTAATGAAGATGTTTAAAATAATATTTGTAAACTTGGCCAGGAAGACAATAAGTGTTAATAAGTTGGCAAGTGGTCATTATAATTATGTTAAAAACCAATGAAGGGTTCAATGATGAACTAAATAATAATAATGAATTGAAACCAGAAAATTAAAATTGATATAAGTGGCCATAAGCCAGTGACTCTTTGTACAGTAGGTCAGGTAAGAAAAATTAAATTAAAAACAAAAAATTATAACAACTGTAATAAAACTAATAGGCCTAAAAAATAGTGTTTTGTAAAAGGAAATTAATACCTTTTAAAATAAGTCAATTAAGAAGAAAATGTAGTAAAATGTATACGGTTTAATAAGGCAGATTAAGTGAAAGTTTTATGTGATTTAGTGTAATTCCAAGCAGGGAGTATTTTATTAAATAAGTGTAAGAATATTTTCTAATTACGGCTCTAGGATAACAAATATTATCCAATAACATAAGAGGAAGGTGGTTGTTAGGGCAACAAAATGCAAGAAATCTTGTTGATTTAGACATTCAATTGTTATAGGTAAACGAGAACAGTTCAGTCATTAAAAATCGCCAGAAAACCATAAAAAACCTTATGAATAAAATTATTACACATCAATGTTAAATTATAAACAATAAATAAAAAAGACAGATTGGATGACTTCCTAAATTATCACTTTGAGAATAAACAACCTATCTACAAAATTCACATAAAAAACCTTAAGAAAAATGAACTAAACTCACCACCAAATGAGTTATACAAGAAACCATAAATAGATGCAGATAATCCAGACCGGGAGAAGTTGGATTGAATAAATATCCTACAACAAAAAATTAAAGAGAATTAAATTTACCTACTGAACCTCACTTTTGGCTGCAGAGCAAGAACTTAATACTATACTACACTAATTCCATTGGGACCTGTAACCACAAGAAACGAGAAAATCAGCGAAGATCAAGAACAGAACTTTCCATTACAGCCCGGGACACTAATCACAACTTTTATTGAGAAGCTGGAGTTGGAAATATTTTCGTAATTCTTCATCACTCTTAGATCTGACATCGTTCACTGGAACACGGCCTGGATGAGTAGCTTGTAAACGTGTGGTAAAAACCTGCTTATGTTAATACTTTATATAATAAGATTTTAATTTAAATTGTAATACCTAGTAACCTGAATTTGCATTACCTGGCCTTACTAATAGTTAAAAGAATAGCATGTACCCTGGGATAAGAGATAAATTTAAAATTATAATATAATTGTAACATAAACCACGAGTTCAATAACAAATCGATTCGGTATTGTATGATCGATATGATGCTTTAATAACCGAAGGAAGCAACTGTTGGAAAATTAAAATAATATAAAATAAAGAATCCTTTTTGTACTTGACGAGTATATGTTATTGTATTTCGAATAGGGTGTAATTTACAGGGAAAGAAAGTGATAAAAACGTCAAGTGGCACAACTTAACCTATAAGAACGGGTCATTCATTAATAACAGCGCTAGATTGCAGACAGCTGGTGAATACGGGAGAATGAAGAACTAACTTATTCTCTTCATATTCCGCTCTTTTCAAAATAAATAATACATAGGGACTAGGGTTGGAGAAAAATACTGGATTATTCATTATAATACCCGTAATATAGTGTTTTTCTCTGGTAAAACACATGATAATTAATTAACACAGGTCTATATAATCAACAACCGAATAATATCAAACACTTAATAAATAATTTTTTTTATAATTAACGTTGATTGGCAGGAGATCTCATCTGCAGTAACATATTACGAATAAAGTAATACACTTGTAAAAACGTAATCTAAAATAAAATAGGTTACAAATTGGCGATCCCAACAGTGGGGCTTGATTACAAAAACGTAATCGTTTAAATAATTTGTTACAAATTGGCGCTCAACGAGTGGGCTTTAGTTAAGTAAAAAATCGACTATATCGCTATTACTTAACTTGAGCAGGCAACTATTAGAGGCACAGGGATGCATACAAGAGGCGTTTCGAAAAGGATGGCGAAGGACCAAGAAACGGAAGAAGATAGACGGGAAGAAGAAGCAGAGGTAGTTACAGACACCGAAATGGAACAACAGGCGGGCGATAAAGAGGAAGCCAGAGGAGGCTAAATTGGGAAAAATTAATGGAATTAATGAGTAGCATGAAGAAGGATAATACGGAATTAAGGAGTAGCATGAAGGAGGATAATAAACAAACTAACGAGAATAATAAACAAATATTAGAAAAGCTCGAAAATAAAATAGACTGTATAAACGAAAATTCATAAAAGCTGGAAAATAAATAGACAGTATAAACGAAAATTCAGAAAAGCTGGAAAATAAAATAGACAGTATAAACGAAAATTCAGAAAAGCTGGAAAATAAAATAGACAGTATAAACGAAAATTCAAAGAAACAAAATGAAATTTTGAGTGAGAACTTAATCAAACTAATGAATGAGAAGTTTGACAAAAGTAAAAAGGAAAATGATGAGAATAACTGGCTGATAAATGAAAAATTAAACCAAATTAACGAAAGGCTTGACAGGAACGACGAGAGCTTAAAGCAGATTTAGGAAAATACCAAACAAAGAGACGAAAGAATTGAAAACAATAATAAGGAGTTGCGGCAAATCATCAATGAACAAAACCAAGCGTTGAGGGAAGTCATCAATGAAAGGATTGCAAATGTCAATGAAACACTTAACAAAAGCGTGGATGATTATGAAGAGGAAGTAAGACAACAAATAACTGAAACTAAGGTAGATCTAGAAAAGACAGATGAAACCATCATACAACTCAGAGTGGAAGTAGAGGCCAAAATAAATCAAGTAGAAAACAATAAAAAACTTAGAATAAAAGAGGTACAATTAGAAATCCACGAAAAATTTGATGAGGTACCAATTAACATAACTGGAAGAATAGAACGGGTTCACAATGAAATGAAGACAATGAAAATAAGACAAACGCGTAAAAGGAAATTAATAAATACACGGGAAGGATTGGAGATGATTAAAGGGGGATTAGTTAAGCTGCATAATATACCAATTACGGAACCAAAAGAAGTAAGGCAATTAAGAAACTCTAAACGAACCACAATTGAATTCCTAGATAGATTAGATGGACCGAAAAAGCCAAAACTCACCGAGGAGCATGGAGGACTTCTGGAGATTATGTATGAACCATTCGAACGATTAAGAAACAGTACGGAAGAATCAGTCCGAAAGACGATGGTAAACTTGAACATAAATGAAAATTTTATAGCGACAAGATGGAAGAACCAGATGATAGGGAGATACGTCACAAGGACGGAAATAATTCTATACACTAGAGAGATCCGAACAACCAGTACAGAGGAAATAATGGACCACGGTTAAACAGATTTCAAACCAACCACTGGAGAAAAGGGGCGGATTTTATGGATACCGAATCAAGCAAATCAAAGGAAAATAATGAGAAACTAATTAAAATATATTAAACCAACTATTAAATGAAATAAACTAATTACACGATACTTCAGAGAATTTATGTGGAATCGATTTTAAAAACCGCAAAATTCAAAAATAAGTAAGAACACCTTGCTATATAATTCAGAAGAAATTATTTTAAACTAATAAACACAAAAGAAGAGAAAGAAGGGTTAGAAATGAGTTAAATGAAGGAAGAATATGCCATACAATTTATGATAAGGAGGAGATTCAGTGTTTAATTGCAGAAGTAAATGGGAGTGAATTAAAAATAGTAAAATACGTATGCTAAAGAATAATTAATTGACAGCACGGAACTAAGAAGAATTTAAAATGAATATTGAACAGCTTTTAACTAATATACTGGTGAATAATATGATAAATGGAACTACAGAACAACGAGATAAATAATTTAAGAAAAGTATTAGGATACCTCAGAAATAATAGTAATCATCCCTTGAATACAAGTTTGTAGCGAAGGAGCTACCTTATAGATAATAATTATATGTATTGTGTTGTGATCGTGCAACGTTTTTTTTTCTGGACAGAGATGAAGTTCCTCTGATCTCAGCAGATATAGTTAGGGAAACAGCAGAGTAATGGAAGCCAATAGTGCCCCTCTGATTCCGTACCAGCTACGATATTAGGGAAAAATGTTAGGGAAATATAGTATTTTAGGGATTATACACCAAGAGAGGTAATTAAATATAAAAATGATAATAAGAAATGATAGCGTAAAAAGCTAGAAGAAGTTATGAGTTCCAGAGAAAAGGACAGGTCTACAACTGAGGGAGGTACCAGTAGAGAATTAATGACCAGATACACAATGAGTGTCAACACAGTTTTCCCAGTGCAATTAAAAGTTTAAAGAATAGAAAGAGAAAATAAACCCCAAAGAACACATTGAATTGCGGATTAAAACAGAAACAATGAAGGACTGAAACCATTATAAATTAATAATTTTATTAAATAAATATTCCAAAGTATGAAGAAACTATAAGTTTATTTTAACTAAACTTTATTCAGCCAAAATAAACTTCTTTCGGAGGGGGAGTATTATGTAATGTAACAAAGTTGAGGTTCACAACGTTACATAAAAACATTGTCAACATGACTGAAAACAATGCCCAAAGTATGCCATAATTAAATACAAGAGGGCCAATCTCACCTAAAAAATGCCTTGATGGTACCTAGTAAGGTTACTAGGTTATAAAACATTGAAGGTGTACCTAAATATAAAATATGTAATCAGCAGTATAAGATGTAAACTATAAACACTGTGTCTAATGGGATGAGTTTAATGTGTAGGAGTTGAGTAGAATATACTGTTCAATTAATATTTAATGTTTTATAAAATGTACTTGTTGTTGTACTGTATCATGATATAGTGTTTACATGATATTTATTTTATGTTTTGTGTGTAGTAAGTGTGGAGCCGTTGCTTTAAGGAAGTACTAAGTAATGGGTACTCATTTCATTCATGTTAAACTTGTATTTAAATAATTAAATACAAGTACATTTATTATGTATGGTATTATGTTAAGTGTATTTACTTTAAACAATTAATGAAGATGTTTAAAATAATATTTGTAAACTTGGCCAGGAAGACAATAAGTGTTAATAAGTTGGCAAGTGGTCATTATAATTATGTTAAAAACCAATGAAGGGTTCAATGATGAACTAAATAATAATAATGAATTGAAACCAGGAAATTAAAATTGATATAAGTGGCCATAAGCCAGTGACTCTTTGTACAGTAGGTCAGGTAAGAAAAATTAAATTAAAAACAAAAAATTATAACAACTGTAATAAAACTAATAGGCCTAAAAATAGTGTTTTGTAAAAGGAAATTAATACCTTTTAAAATAAGTCAATTAAGAAGAAATGTAGTAAAATGTATACGGTTTAATAAGGCAGATTAAGTGAAAGTTTTATGTGATTTAGTGTAATTCCAAGCAGGGAGTAATTTATTAAATAAGTGTAAGAATATTTTCTAATTACGGCTCTAGGATAACAAATATTATCCAATAACATAAGAGGAAGGTGGTTGTTAGGGCAACAAAATGCAAGAAATCTTGTTGATTTAGACATTCAATTGTTATAGGTAAACGAGAACAGTTCAGTCATTAAAAATCACCAGAAAACCATAAAAAACCTCATGAATAAAATTATTACACATCAATGTTAAATTATAAACAATAAATAAAAAAGACGGATTGGATGACTTCCTAAATTATCACTTTGAGAATAAACAACCTATCTACAAAATTCACATAAAAAACCTTAAGAAAAATGAACTAAACTCACCACCAAATGAGTTATACAAGAAACCATAAATAGATGCAGATAATCCAGACCGGGAGAAGTTGGATTGAATAAATATCCTACAACAAAAAATTAAAGAGAATTAAATTTACCTACTGAACCTCACTTTTGGCTGCAGAGCAAGAACTTAATACTACACTAATTCCATTGGGACCTGTAACCACAAGAAACGAGAAAATCAGCGAAGATCAAGAACAGAACTTTCCATTACAGCCCAGGACACTAATCACAACTTTTATTGAGAAGCTGGAGTTGGAAATATTTTCGTAATTCTTCATCACTCTTAGATCTGACATCGTTCACTGGAACACGGCCTGGATGAGTAGCTTGTAAACGTGTGGTAAAAACCTGCTTATGTTAATACTTTATATAATAAGATTTTAATTCAAATTGTAATACCTAGTAACCTGAATTTGCATTACCTGGCCTTACTAATAGTTAAAAGAATTGCATGTACCCTGGGATAAGAGATAAATTGAAAATTATAATATAATTGTAACATAAACCACGAGTTCAATAACAAATCGATTCAGTATTGTATGATCGATATGATGCTTTAATAACCGAAGGAAGCAACTGTTGGAAATTTAAAATAATATAAAGTAAAGAATCCTTTTTGTACTTGACGAGTCTGTGTTATTGTAGAGTAGTTATTGTATTTCGAATAGGGTGTAATTTACAGGGAAAGAAAGTGATAAAAACGTCAAGTGGCACAACTTAACCTATAAGAACGGGTCATTCATTAATAACAGCGCTAGATTGCAGACAGCTGGTGAATACGGGAGAATGAAGAACTAACTCTTATTCTCTTCATATTCCGCTCTTTTCAAAATAAATAATACATAGGGACTAGGGTTGGAGAAAAATACTGGATTATTCATTATAATACCCGTAATATAGTGTTTTTCTCTGGTAAAACACATGATAATTAATTAACACAGGTCTATAATCAACAACCGAATAATATCAAACACTTAATAAATAATTTTTTTTATAATTAACGTTGATTGGCAGGAGATCTCATCTGCAGTAACATATTACGAATAAAGTAATACACTTGTAAAAACGTAATCTAAAATAAAATAGGTTACAAATTGGCGATCCCAACAGTGGGGCTTGACTACAAAAACGTAATCGTTTAAATAATTTGTTACAAATTGGCGCTCAACGTGTGGGCTTTAGTTAAGTAAAAAATCGACTATATCGCTATTACTTAACTTGAGCAGGCAACTATTAGAGGCACAGGGATGCATACAAGAGGCGTTTCGAAAAGGATGGCGAAGGACCAAGAAACGGAAGAAGATAGACGGGAAGAAGAAGCAGAGGTAGTTACAGACACCGAAATGGAACAACAGGCGGGCGATAAAGAGGAAGCCAGAGGAGGCTAAATTGGGAAAAATTAATGGAATTAATGAGTAGCATGAAGAAGGATAATACGGAATTAAGGAGTAGCATGAAGGAGGATAATAAACAAACTAACGAGAATAATAAACAAATATTAGAAAAGCTCGAAAATAAAATAGACTGTATAAACGAAAATTCATAAAAGCTGGAAAATAAATAGACAGTATAAACGAAAATTCAGAAAAGCTGGAAAATAAAATAGACAGTATAAACGAAAATTCAGAAAAGCTGGAAAATAAAATAGACAGTATAAACGAAAATTCAAAGAAACAAAATGAAATTTTGAGTGAGAACTTAATCAAACTAATGAATGAGAAGTTTGACAAAAGTAAAAAGGAAAATGATGAGAATAACTGGCTGATAAATGAAAAATTAAACCAAATTAACGAAAGGCTTGACAGGAACGACGAGAGCTTAAAGCAGATTTAGGAAAATACCAAACAAAGAGACGAAAGAATTGAAAACAATAATAAGGAGTTGCGGCAAATCATCAATGAACAAAACCAAGCGTTGAGGGAAGTCATCAATGAAAGGATTGCAAATGTCAATGAAACACTTAACAAAAGCGTGGATGATTATGAAGAGGAAGTAAGACAACAAATAACTGAAACTAAGGTAGATCTAGAAAAGACAGATGAAACCATCATACAACTCAGAGTGGAAGTAGAGGCCAAAATAAATCAAGTAGAAAACAATAACAAACTTAGAATAAAAGAGGTACAATTAGAAATCCACGAAAAATTTGATGAGGTACCAATTAACATAACTGGAAGAATAGAACGGGTTCACAATGAAATGAAGACAATGAAAATAAGACAAACGCGTAAAAGGAAATTAATAAATACACGGGAAGGATTGGAGATGATTAAAGGGGGATTAGTTAAGCTGCATAATATACCAATTACGGAACCAAAAGAAGTAAGGCAATTAAGAAACTCTAAACGAACCACAATTGAATTCCTAGATAGATTAGATGGACCGAAAAAGCCAAAACTCACCGAGGAGCGTGGAGGACTTCTGGAGATTATGTATGAACCATTCGAACGATTAAGAAACAGTACGGAAGAATCAGTCCGAAAGACGATGGTAAACTTGAACATAAATGAAAATTTTATAGCGACAAGATGGAAGAACCAGATGATAGGGAGATACGTCACAAGGACGGAAATAATTCTATACACTAGAGAGATCCGAACAACCAGTACAGAGGAAATAATGGACCACGGTTAAACAGATTTCAAACCAACCACTGGAGAAAAGGGGCGGATTTTATGGATACCGAATCAAGCAAATCAAAGGAAAATAATGAGAAACTAATTAAAATATATTAAACCAACTATTAAATGAAATAAACTAATTACACGATACTTCAGAGAATTTATGTGGAATCGATTTTAAAAACCGCAAAATTCAAAAATAAGTAAGAACACCTTGCTATATAATTCAGAAGAAATTATTTTAAACTAATAAACACAAAAGAAGAGAAAGAAGGGTTAGAAATGAGTTAAATGAAGGAAGAATATGCCATACAATTTATGATAAGGAGGAGATTCAGTGTTTAATTGCAGAAGTAAATGGGAGTGAATTAAAAATAGTAAAATACGTATGCTAAAGAATAATTAATTGACAGCACGGAACTAAGAAGAATTTAAAATGAATATTGAACAGCTTTTAACTAATATACTGGTGAATAATATGATAAATGGAACTACAGAACAACGAGATAAATAATTTAAGAAAAGTATTAGGATACCTCAGAAATAATAGTAATCATCCCTTGAATACAAGTTTGTAGCGAAGGAGCTACCTTATAGATAATAATTATATGTATTGTGTTGTGATCGTGCAACGTTTTTTTTTCTGGACAGAGATGAAGTTCCTCTGATCTCAGCAGATATAGTTAGGGAAACAGCAGAGTAATGGAAGCCAATAGTGCCCCTCTGATTCCGTACCAGCTACGATATTAGGGAAAAATGTTAGGGAAATATAGTATTTTAGGGATTATACACCAAGAGAGGTAATTAAATATAAAAATGATAATAAGAAATGATAGCGTAAAAAGCTAGAAGAAGTTATGAGTTCCAGAGAAAAGGACAGGTCTACAACTGAGGGAGGTACCAGTAGAGAATTAATGACCAGATACACAATGAGTGTCAACACAGTTTTCCCAGTGCAATTAAAAGTTTAAAGAATAGAAAGAGAAAATAAACCCCAAAGAACACATTGAATTGCGGATTAAAACAGAAACAATGAAGGACTGAAACCATTATAAATTAATAATTTTATTAAATAAATATTCCAAAGTATGAAGAAACTATAAGTTTATTTTAACTAAACTTTATTCAGCCAAAATAAACTTCTTTCGGAGGGGGAGTATTATGTAATGTAACAAAGTTGAGGTTCACAACGTTACATAAAAACATTGTCAACATGACTGAAAACAATGCCCAAAGTATGCCATAATTAAATACAAGAGGGCCAATCTCACCTAAAAAATGCCTTGATGGTACCTAGTAAGGTTACTAGGTTATAAAACATTGAAGGTGTACCTAAATATAAAATATGTAATCAGCAGTATAAGATGTAAACTATAAACACTGTGTCTAATGGGATGAGTTTAATGTGTAGGAGTTGAGTAGAATATACTGTTCAATTAATATTTAATGTTTTATAAAATGTACTTGTTGTTGTACTGTATCATGATATAGTGTTTACATGATATTTATTTTATGTTTTGTGTGTAGTAAGTGTGGAGCCGTTGCTTTAAGGAAGTACTAAGTAATGGGTACTCATTTCATTCATGTTAAACTTGTATTTAAATAATTAAATACAAGTACATTTATTATGTATGGTATTATGTTAAGTGTATTTACTTTAAACAATTAATGAAGATGTTTAAAATAATATTTGTAAACTTGGCCAGGAAGACAATAAGTGTTAATAAGTTGGCAAGTGGTCATTATAATTATGTTAAAAACCAATGAAGGGTTCAATGATGAACTAAATAATAATAATGAATTGAAACCAGGAAATTAAAATTGATATAAGTGGCCATAAGCCAGTGACTCTTTGTACAGTAGGTCAGGTAAGAAAAATTAAATTAAAAACAAAAAATTATAACAACTGTAATAAAACTAATAGGCCTAAAAATAGTGTTTTGTAAAAGGAAATTAATACCTTTTAAAATAAGTCAATTAAGAAGAAATGTAGTAAAATGTATACGGTTTAATAAGGCAGATTAAGTGAAAGTTTTATGTGATTTAGTGTAATTCCAAGCAGGGAGTAATTTATTAAATAAGTGTAAGAATATTTTCTAATTACGGCTCTAGGATAACAAATATTATCCAATAACATAAGAGGAAGGTGGTTGTTAGGGCAACAAAATGCAAGAAATCTTGTTGATTTAGACATTCAATTGTTATAGGTAAACGAGAACAGTTCAGTCATTAAAAATCACCAGAAAACCATAAAAAACCTCATGAATAAAATTATTACACATCAATGTTAAATTATAAACAATAAATAAAAAAGACGGATTGGATGACTTCCTAAATTATCACTTTGAGAATAAACAACCTATCTACAAAATTCACATAAAAAACCTTAAGAAAAATGAACTAAACTCACCACCAAATGAGTTATACAAGAAACCATAAATAGATGCAGATAATCCAGACCGGGAGAAGTTGGATTGAATAAATATCCTACAACAAAAAATTAAAGAGAATTAAATTTACCTACTGAACCTCACTTTTGGCTGCAGAGCAAGAACTTAATACTACACTAATTCCATTGGGACCTGTAACCACAAGAAACGAGAAAATCAGCGAAGATCAAGAACAGAACTTTCCATTACAGCCCAGGACACTAATCACAACTTTTATTGAGAAGCTGGAGTTGGAAATATTTTCGTAATTCTTCATCACTCTTAGATCTGACATCGTTCACTGGAACACGGCCTGGATGAGTAGCTTGTAAACGTGTGGTAAAAACCTGCTTATGTTAATACTTTATATAATAAGATTTTAATTCAAATTGTAATACCTAGTAACCTGAATTTGCATTACCTGGCCTTACTAATAGTTAAAAGAATTGCATGTACCCTGGGATAAGAGATAAATTGAAAATTATAATATAATTGTAACATAAACCACGACTTCAATAACAAATCGATTCAGTATTGTATGATCGATATGATGCTTTAATAACCGAAGGAAGCAACTGTTGGAAATTTAAAATAATATAAAGTAAAGAATCCTTTTTGTACTTGACGAGTCTGTGTTATTGTAGAGTAGTTATTGTATTTCGAATAGGGTGTAATTTACAGGGAAAGAAAGTGATAAAAACGTCAAGTGGCACAACTTAACCTATAAGAACGGGTCATTCATTAATAACAGCGCTAGATTGCAGACAGCTGGTGAATACGGGAGAATGAAGAACTAACTCTTATTCTCTTCATATTCCGCTCTTTTCAAAATAAATAATACATAGGGACTAGGGTTGGAGAAAAATACTGGATTATTCATTATAATACCCGTAATATAGTGTTTTTCTCTGGTAAAACACATGATAATTAATTAACACAGGTCTATAATCAACAACCGAATAATATCAAACACTTAATAAATAATTTTTTTTATAATTAACGTTGATTGGCAGGAGATCTCATCTGCAGTAACATATTACGAATAAAGTAATACACTTGTAAAAACGTAATCTAAAATAAAATAGGTTACAAATTGGCGATCCCAACAGTGGGGCTTGACTACAAAAACGTAATCGTTTAAATAATTTGTTACAAATTGGCGCTCAACGTGTGGGCTTTAGTTAAGTAAAAAATCGACTATATTGCTATTACTTAACTTGAGCAGGCAACTATTAGAGGCACAGGGATGCATACAAGAGGCGTTTCGAAAAGGATGGCGAAGGACCAAGAAACGGAAGAAGATAGACGGGAAGAAGAAGCAGAGGTAGTTACAGACACCGAAATGGAACAACAGGCGGGCGATAAAGAGGAAGCCAGAGGAGGCTAAATTGGGAAAAATTAATGGAATTAATGAGTAGCATGAAGAAGGATAATACGGAATTAATGAGTAGCATGAAGAAGGATAATACGGAATTAATGAGTAGCATGAAGGAGGATAATAAACAAACTAACGAGAAAAATAAACAAATATTAGAAAAGCTCGAAAATAAAATAGACTGTATAAACGAAAATTCATAAAAGCTGGAAAATAAATAGACAGTATAAACGAAAATTCAGAAAAGCTGGAAAATAAAATAGATAGTATAGATGAAAATTCAGAAAAGCTGGAAAATAAAATAGACAGTATAAACGAAAATTCAAAGAAACAAAATGAAATTTTGAGTGAGAACTTAATCAAACTAATGAATGAGAAGTTTGACAAAAGTAAAAAGGAAAATGATGAGAATAACCGGCTGATAAATGAAAAATTAAACCAAATTAACGAAAGGCTTGACAGGAACGACGAGAGCTTAAAGCAGATTCAGGAAAATACCAAACAAAGAGACGAAAGAATTGAAAACAATAATAAGGAGTTGCGGCAAATCATCAATGAACAAAACCAAGCGTTGAGGGAAGTCATCAATGAAAGGATTGCAAATGTCAATGAAACACTTAACAAAAGCGTGGATGATTATGAAGAGGAAGTAAGACAACAAATAACTGAAACTAAGGTAGATCTAGAAAAGACAGATGAAACCATCATACAACTCAGAGTGGAAGTAGAGGCCAAAATAAATCAAGTAGAAAACAATAACAAACTTAGAATAAAAGAGGTACAATTAGAAACCCACGAAAAATTTGATGAGGTACCAATTAACATAACTGGAAGAATAGAACGGGTTCACAATGAAATGAAGACAATGAAAATAAGACAAACGCGTAAAAGGAAATTAATAAATACACGGGAAGGATTGGAGATGATTAAAGGGGGATTAGTTAAGCTGCATAATATACCAATTACGGAACCAAAAGAAGTAAGGCAATTAAGAAACTCTAAACGAACCACAATTGAATTCCTAGATAGATTAGATGGACCGAAAAAGCCAGAACTCACCGAGGAGCATGGAGGACTTCTGGAGATTATGTATGAACCATTCGAACGATTAAGAAACAGTATGGAAGAATCAGTTCGAAAGACGATGGTAAACTTGAACATAAATGAAAATTTTATTTCGACAAGATGGAAGAACCAGATGATAGGGAGATACGTCACAAGGACGGAAATAATTCTATACACTAGAGAGATCCGAACAACCAGTACAGAGGAAATAATGGACCACGGTTAAACAGATTTCAAACCAACCACTGGAGAAAAGGGACGGATTTTATGGATACCGAATCAAGCAAATCAAAGGAAAATAATGAGAAACTAATTAAAAAATATTAAACCAACTATTAAATGAAATAAACTAATTACACGATACTTCAGAGAATTTATGTGGAATCGATTTTAAAAACCGCAAAATTCAAAAATAAGTAAGAACACCTTGCTATATAATTCAGAAGAAATTATTTTAAACTAATAAACATAAAAGAAGAGAAAGAAGGGTTAGAAATGAGTTAAATGAAGGAAGAATATGCCATACAATTTATGATAAGGAGGAGATTCAGTGTTTAATTGCAGAAGTAAATGGGAGTGAATTAAAAATAGTAAAATACGTATGCCAAAGAATAATTAATTGACAGCACGGAACTAGGAAGAATTTAAAATGAATATTGAACAGCTTTAACTAATATACTGGTGAATAATATGATACAGAACAACGAGATAAATAATTTAAGAAAAGTATTAGGATACCTCAGAAATAATAGTAATCATCCCTTGAATACAAGTTTGTAGCGAAGGAGCTACCTTATAGATAATAATTATATGTATTGTGTTGTGATCGTGCAACGTTTTTTTTTTTCTGGACAGAGATGAAGTTCCTCTGATCTCAGAAGATATAGTTAGGGAAACGGCAGAGTAATGGAAGCCAATAGTGCCCCTCTGATTCTGTACCAGCTACGATATTAGGGAAAAATGTTAGGGAAATATAGTATTTTAGGGATTATACACCAAGAGAGGTAATTAAATATAAAAATGATAATAAGAAATGATAGCGTAAAAAGCTAGAAGAAGTAATGAGTTCCAGAGAAAAGGACAGGTCTACAACTGAGGGAGGTACAAGTAGAGAATTAATGACCAGATACACAATGAGTGTCAACACAGTTTTCCCAGTGCAATTAAAAGTTTAAAGAATAGAAAGAGAAAATAAACCCCAAAGAACCCATTGAATTGCGGTTAAAACAGAAACAATGAAGGACTGAAACCATTATAAATTAATAATTTTATTAAATAAATATTCCAAAGTATGAAGAAACTACAAGTTTATTTTAACTAAACTTTATTCAGCCAAAATAAACTTCTTTCGCAGGGGGAGTATTATGTAACGTAACAAAGTTGAGGTTCACGAAGTGAAGTGAACCCGTGGCAGCTAGAAGAATTCAGAGACGGTTAAGTTACACTAATACGTTAGTTATTTTTTACATGGTTAATTACCAAAGTACTACCCATTAACTGAATCTGGGTTGGTTTAAAGAAAATAAATTAATAGATATAATCGTAAATACGATAAAATTACTTAATAATCATTAACCCTGAGAAAAAGAGTTTCTTTACATGTACTGGTAAATAAGAAAATATAATAACAGTAGGTACAGATCTTTATTACAATACCTGTAATAAAAAAATTTAAAATAGCACAATGTATATAGTAATTAAGCATAAAGATTCTTGAGGATAATTTGTATTCCTTTGTCGTATTTGTTGTGATTTAATGGGATTTTGTATAATTAATGTGTTATTTTGGATGGGTAATATTGTACTGGGAACATTATTTAATTTGTCTGGAACTAAGGCTAGGATACTGTAAACTTATATTGTTCTGTTAACATTGTATCTTCTAGAGTCAAGCTATATTGTTGAGTGAAACCAATGTAACTTGTTGAAGATGAGTCATTGTGATAGTGTATGCGTATGGACTTGATGATTAAATTCGAATTAATCAATGTAACCGATGGACAATTTAGAAGTTATATTACAATGTAGTCAGATGCATGTTATATTTTGTAATAAACATGAACCGGTACTTTGCTGATAATGAACCAGTACGGCTAAGAGGAAACGAATCAGTTGTGGATATGGTACAATGGAAGGCCTGTTTGTTAAATTTTTAATTGAATGTTATAGAGTCAGGCGTTACTGTGGCGGGCGCCCATCTGATTTTATGGTGTTGGGATCTCGAACAGAGAAGTCCAGTAAGATCGGATGGGTGCGGCCACAGTCGCCAGACTAGGGGGTAAGTACCCATGATTTTAGTAGAGAGTTCAGGGGGGTTGCGGCGCCATATCCTCACTGATCCTCTTAGGTTTTAGGCAATGAGAGTTTGTATGCTTCGGCATACAACCTCCCATTGGGGGGGGGGGGGTATTGTAACGGTACAGAATTGTATGAAAAAACAAAATTTTAAATCAAGTGTATTCCCCAGGTAGTCATTGTTCACCTTTTTAGAACCTCGAGTTAGTCAACCACGTATGTAGTGTTATTACAAAACAAAACGTCTGTGTTTTGTCTCCGCACTCAAACAGTCCAGACAGATTATGAAACAACATAAAGTTTTGCGTCAGCCGTGAATCACGGAATATCGTGAATATCGGTATGGAGAACCATACATGACTTCCATATTCTAAGATTTATATTTATAGTCATTTTCGAAATGAAATATTACTATAGAAACTACTTCTTTCTACTTACTGCTTCAGCCTTAACCACAGTACTGTGGTCACTAACGTATACCACCTCACGTTATCGCACTCGATTTTCACTGATGATGGAAGTCGATGGCATTGCCGAAATGTCTGGTTTTGTAGAAAACATTGGACTACGGCCAAATATCCCGGGAAGGAATTTTAACAAAAACTACTTCTTTGTTGCCGATAACGTTGTACACATATATATCAGTGGCGAAGTTACATGGAGGCAATTGAGGCAATGCCTACCCTAAAAAATTCTGTAGAATAAAAATTATAAATACGTATGAACTACATAACGTAAAGATTATACATTGTTACTGCGACTGTCAAATTTATTAAACCGAAACGTGCTTTATTGAGCGACCGCTAGATGGTGACAGGTGAGATTCGGCATAGTTCGTTTAAAGCGAATGAGGCAACCTGAACTTGCCTCAGCGTTTTTTGTATACATCGTATGTAAGCAATGTAGTGGTGTGATAGGGAAGTGTAGGGAGGGGGGATTGTCCTGCGCTGTACACATAGAGCGTTGAGGCATGCCTCACTTCTGTGCTCCAAACAGTTAAGTTAAAGCGCCTGTGTTGTTTCTAAGTGTTTATTTTATGCGGTTATTAAAATAATAAAGTGTCACTGTTATTCCGCTGAACTAACAGATGATCAAGATTGTTATTTGAATTATTTGTAACATTAAACATATATATAGAAACTAATCAAGTTTAAAATTTTGAAGTTCAATCAGTTGTATTATTGTGTATGACTAATACAAGGATTGTTCAATAGAAACACGTATAGAGCCGTAAAGCATTTTTTATTCAACGATTTTAAAAGAAGTCTCCAATAACATTAAGACATGAGTTCCACTGTTGTGCTAACCTGTAGATTCCCTGCTAGTAAAATTCTTACGGCTGTTTGTGGAACCATTCGGTTACAGCAAACTCTACCTCAGCGTCCGATTTGAACCACCGTCCTTTTAGTGATTCCTTAAAAAAATTTAAGGTAAGATTTTTGCCTACCCATTCATTAACTACTAGCTTCGCCAGTAAGCAAATTGATGTCCATTTTTTCGGCTTGCACGCGTTATGTTGGTGTGGGTTTCGGCACTTTCCATTTAAAAAGCGTGCAAATGTAAGAAAATAAACATGAGTGAGGCCAGAAATAACGTGAATTGTGTGTGTGTGTGTGTGTGTGTGTGTGTGTGTCTTACCTGCCTTTTTATTGCTGTATTAAATGAAAAATACGATACCGGCATATACGATATGCGTATGATACCGGCATATTCGCAGATAGCTTAGAGGAGCTGCAATAGCTAATGATTAGAGTGACAGAAAGTAGCCGTAGATATGGTCTAACCACCAATGTTACAAAAACGAAGCTAATGATTGTATCTAAGAACAAATTCGCAAACTGCCACCCTTAATATACATCAAAGGCCAGTTGAATGTGTAAGCAAATTTATATATCTTGGTACTATAGTGAATGAACAATGGGACCACTCACAAGAAATAAAGAGCAGAATTGAAAAGGCAAGAGCAGTGTACACTAGAATGAGCAGTTTTATCGAAAGTCATGATTTAACAATAAACACAAAGATGAGACTTTTACGCTGCTAAGTATACTCGGCCCTCTTCTACAGTGTAGAATCTTGGACTTTAAGTGAAGCCATAACTAAAAAATTGGAATCTTTCGAAATGTGGCTTTACCGTAGAATACTGAGCATTTCATGGACAGCACATTTAACTAATGTTAAAGTCTTAGAAATATGAAGACAGAAAGGGAAGTTATTAACACAGCGAAGAAAAGAAAGCTTCAGTATCTGGGACATCTCATGAGAAATGAACAAAGATTTTACTTTTTGCAGTCCATACTACAGGGAAAAGTCTTGGAAAGAGAGGCGTTGGGCGACCGAGAATATCATGGCTGAGAAATTTAAGGACCTGGTTTGGCATGAATACAACTGACTTATTCCGTGCAGCAATGCAGAAAGTTAAAGTAGTCGGTATGATATCTAACATCCGAACCGGATACGAACTACCAGAAGAAGATACTAATTTTTAGTTAGTTTACCTGCCTTTTTATTGCTGTATTAAATGAAAAATATTATATTACATTAAAATGAAAAAATTATAATTTTATTGCCTGGCAACAAAATTATTTAATTTTACTTCCATATTCCTTAAGGAAATGGAAGTATGGTGATGGCAAAAAAAATCGTGTTCGAGATTATTGCAGATTCTGATTGTACTACACTCAAAACATGAAAAAAAGTCGTTTTCCGAAAAGTGTCTGTGTGTGTGTCTCTGTGTGTAGATTTTTTTTCTATGGCAAACAATAACTGCCGCAAATTCAAACAGAATCAAATATTTTTTTGCATACAGCCCTGATTTGTAGAGTACTCACGACCTATTGTTTTTGGTGAAGATCGGTTGAGGGAAAGGGGTAGTTTACCTGCAACGGGTTTTTTTTAACAAGGGAATTTTTTTTTTTTGGCAAACGATAACAGCCGCAAATTCAAACAGAATTAAATAATGTTTCGTATACAGCCCTGAATTGTAGAGTTCTCAAGACCTATTGTTTTTGGTGAAGATCGGTTAAGGGAAAGGGGTAGTTTACCTGTAAAGTTTTATGTTTTAACAAGGGTATTTCCTATGGCAAACGATAACAGCCGCAAATTCAAACAGAATCAAAACATTAGTTGCATACAGCCCTAAATTGTAGAGTTCTCAAGACCTATTGTTTTTGGTGAAGATCGGTTGAGGGAAAGGGGTAGTTTACCTACAACGTTTTTTTAACAAGGGTATTTTCTATGGCAAACGATAACAGCCGCAAATTCAAACAGAATCAAATAATGTTTTGGATACAGCCCTGATTTGTAGAGTACTCAAGACCTATTGTTTTTGGTGAAGATCGGTTGAGGGAAAGGGGTAGTTTACCTACAACGTTTTTTTAACAAGGGTATTTTCTATGGCAAACGATAACAGCCGCAAATTCAAACAGAATCAAATAATTTTTTGCATACGTCCCTGAATTGTAGAGGACTCAAGGTCTTTCGATTTTGGTGAAGATCGGTTAAGGGGAAGGGGTAGTTTACCTGCAACCTTTTACGTTTTAACAAGAGTAAAGTACTTGAAAATTCATTTAAACTTTTTGAAACAATGGTAATTGTTAAAAATAAAATAATTTTGTTGCCAGGCAATAAAATTATAATTTTTTTATTTTAATGTAATATAATATTTTTCATTTAATACAGCAATAAAAAGGCAGGTAACACACACACACACACACACACACACACACACACACACACACACACGTTATTTCTGGCCTCACTCATGTTTATTTTCTTACATTTGCACGCTTTTTAAATGGAAAGTGCCGTAACCCACACCAACATAACGCGTGCAAGCCGAAAAAATTGACATCAATTTGCTTACTGGCGAAGCTAGTAGTTAATGAATGGGTAGGCAAAAATCTTACCTTAAATTTTTTTAAGGAATCACTAAAAGGACGGTGGTTCAAATCGGACGCTGAGGTAGAGTTTGCTGTAACCGAATGGTTCCACAAACAGCCGTAAGAATTTTACTAGCAGGGAATCTACAGGTTAGCGCAACAGTGGAACTCATGTCTTAATGTTATTGGAGACTTCTTTTAAAATCGTTGAATAAAAAATGCTTTACAGCTCTATACGTGTTTCTATTGAACAATCCTTGTATTAGTCATACACAATAATACAACTGATTGAACTTCAATTTTTAATCTTGATTAGTTTCTATATATATGTTTAATGTTACAAATAATTCAAATAACAATCTTGATCATCTGTTAGTTCAGCGGAATAACAGTGACACTTTTAATAACCGCATAAATTAAACACTTAGAAACAACACAGGCGCTTTAACTTAACTGTTTGGACCACAGAAGTGAGGCATGCCTCAACGCTCTATGTGTACAGCGCGGGACAATCCCCCCTCCCTTCACTTCCCAGTCTCACCAGCACATTGCTTACATACGATGTATAGAAAAAATGCTGAGGCAAGTTCAAGTTGCCTCATTCGCTTTAAACGAGCTATGCCGAATCTCACCTGTCACCATCTAGCGGTCGCTCAGTAAAGCACGTTTCGGCTTAATAAATATGACAGTCGCGGTAACAATGTATAATCTTTACGTTATGTAGTTCATACGTATTTATAATTTTTATTCTACAGAATTTTTTAGGGTAGGCATTGCCTCAATTGCCTCCATGTAACTTCGCCACTGATATATATGTGTACAACGTTATCGGCAACAAAGAAGTGATTTTTGTTAAAATTCCTTCCCGGGATATTTGGCCGTATTCCAATGTTTTCTACAAAACCAGACATTTCGGCAATGCCATCGACTTCCATAGTGAAAATCGAGTGCGATAACGTGAGGTGGTATACGTTAGTGACCACAGTACTGTGGTTAAGGCTGAAGCAGTAAGTAGAAAGAAGTAGTTTCTATGGTAATATTTCATTTCGAAAATGATTTTAAATATAAATCTTAGAATATGGAAGTCATGTATGGTTCTCCATACCGATATTTTAACAATTACCATTGTTTCAAAAAGTTTAAATAAATTTTCAAGTACTTTACTCTTCACGATATTAAAATATCTTACTAGATCACAAAATAATCTTAGTTTTCAGATATATAGAAAACCTACTTTTACAGATACCGTTATACATAAACAATCACTAACATCATGGCACATAAAATTAAGCAGTTTTCATGCAATGGTTAATCGTCTCCTTATAGTTCCTTTATCCAAAGAAAATTTCAACAAAGAGGTAGATATTATAAAAGCCATAGCACAAAATAATGGTTATGATGAAAAGAATAATTAATTCTTTAATTTTGAAAAAACAGAAGAAAATTACTTTAAAAGAATTTTATTCCATAGAGCCAGATCAGGGTAACAAAAAATTTCACTTAACAAATTACATTCCGTGTATAACAGATAAGATTAATAATAGGTTAAAAAACCATGGTCTTAACATGGTATCAGTAAACAAACGTAATCTTTTTTCACTACTAGTCAATAATAAAGAAAAATCTAATACACTGGAGAAAAATGGAGTTTATGAAATACACTGTGCAGAATGCGATGCTATTTATATCGGACAATGTGGCCTTGCTCTGAAACATCGCATTTCTGAACATAAGAAGGCGATTTTAACCAATACATCTAATACAGGTTTTGCAGATCATTGCTTACAACACAATCACTTTATAGACACAAAAAACATAACACTACTCCACAACATACAAAAAGGTAGAAAAATGGATTTGTTAGAAATTTTAGAAATTAAAAAAGCAATAAAAAATAACAAAAATTTAACCAATGAACAGACTGAATTTTGTGTATCCCCTTTATTAAAATCTGTTATTTAGTTTAGTTTATTTTATATTATTTTGAATGTTCATCATTATTTTAAATTTTGCATTCAGTTTATATTTAGTTCAGTTAATTTTATATTTTGCATTCATGATTGTATTTAGTTTTTAAAGACACCAGACCTTCCCTTGTCTCATGCACACACTCCCCACCCCTCGCCATCACAACACAGATGTTCCAGATACGCCCTAAACAGATGTTTACCACCTACACTACTCTAACATCCTGTGTTCAGTAATTTCATTCACTCCCTCTTTGACAATGGCTTAAGTTAGTCGAAACAGCTGTCAGAGTTAATTAAAAAAAAAAATTTGTGAAACTTACCAAGTGTTTTTATATATTTTACAAAACCTTTGTACTTTACTCTTGTTAAAACGTAAAAGGTTGCAGGTAAACTACCCCTTCCCCTTAACCGATCTTCACCAAAATCGAAAGTCCTTGAGTCCTCTACAATTCAGGGACGTATGCAAAAAATTATTTGATTCTGTTTGAATTTGCGGCTGTTATCGTTTGCCATAGAAAATACGCTTGATAAAAAAACGTTGCAGGTAAACTACCCCTTTCCCTTAACCGATCTTCACCAAAAACAATAGGTCTTGAGTACTCTACAAATCAGGGCTGTATCCAAAACATTATTTGATTCTGTTTGAATTTGCGGCTGTTATCGTTTGCCATAGAAAATACCCTTGTTAAAAAAACGTTGCAGGTAAACTACCCCTTTCCCTCAACCGATCTTCACCAAAAACAATAGGTCTTGAGAACTTTATAATTTAGGGCTGTATGCAAATAATCTTTTGATTCTGTTTGAATTTGCAGCTGTTATCATTTGCCATAGGAAATACCGTTGTTAAAACATAAAACGTTACAGCTAAACTACCCCTTTCCCTTAACCGATCTTCACCAAAAACAATAGGTCTTGAGAACTCTACAATTCAGGGCTGTATACGAAACATTATTTAATTCTGTTTGAATTTGCGGCTGTTATCGTTTGCCAAAAAAAAATTTCCCTTGATAAAAAAAAAACAGTTGCAGGTAAACTACCCCTTTCCCTCAACCGATCTACACCAAAAACAATAGGTCGTGAGTACTCTACAAATCAGGGCTGTATGCAAAAAATTATTTGATTCTGTTTGAATTTGCGGCAGTTATCGTTTGCCATAGAAAAAAAATCTACACAGAGACACACAGACACTTTTCGGAAAACGACTTTTTTTCATGTTTTGAGTGTAGTACAATCAGAATCTGCAATAATCTCGAACACGATGTTTTTTGCCATCACCATACTTCCATTCCTTAAGGAATATGGAAGTAAAAATGTGTTAGTCTAATTTAATACCAAATACTATAAAGATGAAAGAGAGGAATTATGTAAAATGAGTCTAATTTAATACCAAATACTATAAAGATGAAAGAGAGGAATTATGTAAAATGAGTCTAAATTTATATCTAAGGAAAGTAACATGAGTAGTCTAATTTTATATTGAATACTATAAAGATGAAACAGAGGAATTATGTAAATAGAGTCTAATTTTTAATTCAATCAGAGTCACATTAAGAACATTAAATTATAATAACTGTTGTACATCATAAAAGTAATGTACCTTGGAAAAGAAAATAAAGCAAAGGATTTTGAATAGTGATTCCAGAGTTTGATTATAATATCGAATAAATAAATAATAATACAAAAAATATAACAATATCCTGAATAGAACGACGACAGAAGAGGAAAATCTTGGACTGGAGAAGAGTTTCAGTGGCCCTAACGAATAATTAAGTGTTCAAAGGAGACATCGGTGTTGCAGTAATCTTGGAGAGCGGTATCCAGCGGTAAGAGCAATAAGAGATTCGTGTGAAGAAACAGATTGCCAAGCTGAATATTGCTGTTGAAGAAAGGTAAACAACAACCAGAAGTGAACCCGTGGCAGCTAGAAGTATTCAGAGACGGTTAAGTTACACTAATACGTTAGTTATTTTTTACATGGTTAATTACCAAAGTACTACCCATTAACTGAATCTGGGTTGGTTTAAAAAAAAGAAATTAATAGATATAATCGTAAATACGATAAAATAACTTAATAATCATTAACCCTGAGAAAAAGAGTTTCTTTACATGTACTGGTAAATAAAAAAATATAATAACAGTAGGTACAGATCTTTATTACAATACCTGTAATAAAAAAATTTAAAATAGCACAATGTATATAGTAGTTAAGCATAAAGATTCTTGAGGATAATTTGTATTCCTTAGTCATAATTGTTGTGATTTAATGGGATTTTGTATAATTAATGTGTTATTTTGGATGGGTAATATTGTACTGGGAACATTATTTAATTTGTCTGGAACTAAGGCTAGGATACTGTAAACTTATATTGTTCTGTTAACATGGTATCTTCTAGAGTCAAGCTATATTGTTGAGTGAAACCAATGTAACTTGTTGAAGATGAGTCATTGTGATAGTGTATGCGTATGGACTTGATGATTAAATTCGAATTGATCAATGTAACCGATGGACAATTTAGAAGTTATATTACAATGTAGTCAGATGCATGTTATATTTTGTAATAAACATGAACCGGTACTTTGCTGATAATGAACCAGTATGGCTAAGAGGAAACGAATCAGTTGTGGATATGGTACAATGGAAGGCCTGTTTGTTAAATTTTTAATTGAATGTTATAGAGTCAGGCGTTACTGTGGCGGGCGCCCATCTGATTTTATGGTGTTGGGATCTCGAACAGAGAAGTCCAGTAAGATCGGATGGGTGTGGCCACAGTCGCCAGACTAGGGGGTAAGTACCCATGATTTTAGTAGAGAGTTCAGGGGGGTTGCGGCGCCATATCCTCACTGATCCTCTTAGGTTTTAGGCAATGAGAGTTTGTATGCTTCGGCATACAACCTCTCATTGGGGGGGGGGGGTTATTGTAACGGTACAGAATTGTATGAAAAAACAAAATTTTAAATCAAGTGTATTCCCCAGGTAGTCATTGTTCACCTTTTTAGAACCTCGAGTTAGTCAACCACGTATGTAGTGTTATTACAAAACAAAACGTCTGTGTTTTGTCTCCGCACTCAAACAGTCCAGACAGATTATGAAACAACATACAGTTTTGCGTCAGCCGTGAATCACGGAGAAAATAACGTCAAGTCATGCATTTCACCAGGCGGCAAAATGTTGCCAAACGCCATGCCTGTCTTATAGCGCCTTTTAAAAAGCACCAATTGGGGCGCAGACTGATGATCACGTGACCAGCCTGAAATCCGTGTATTACCGCCTTAGCGCAGTAATGAGTTAGTTGCATTGCAACTCATGGCCGTGCGGCCAGCAAAATTAACCACATAAGTGCTCAAGCAAAGTTACGTCGGCCGACTTAATATTAACATATATGTAGATCTTAAATCAAATTAGTGAACATTTAGTTAAAAACAGTAAACTCATTATAAACAGTAGTGGGAGTGTGTACAAACTAAGAAAGCGGTCAACTAGTTAAAAAGTGATCCGTGCTCGTACCGATAAAGTTACGTGGACCGATACCATTATTAAATGTGAACAATGATTTTGTAATCAGTAAAATGCAATAACAGCAGAAACAAAATTACTCTAATGAGTATACAGCGACTTTCGAAGTGAGGAATAAAAAGCGAACATCACCAGTTGGAGCGAAGCCCCTACCAGGATGAGTACCATATTATCATTTCAGAACTTTTAACTACTATGTTGTAACACTTACATTTATAGACATTTTATTAAACAATAGAGATCTCTAAGGGAAAAGATATAATTAAATAAATAAAAATAAAACGTATTGGTTCATAACAAATATAAATAATTTGTCGTAGGCTAGTTGGATAAGAAATGTTCATTTTACTAATTCGTTGGATTTCATATGTTACTAATGAAGATTATATTTACATACCCTAAAAGAAATTAGAACTTTAATTGTTATCAAAGGAAGACGAAATACTTAAACTGTCCAATAAACCAGACGCTATTTGTTTAAATATAAACTGTGTATTTATCTTTGTACCGTTTATCTCAAATAATCCTTTCTGCAGCTGTGTTCGTCTGTAAAACCTTGGAGAGGAACCCAAAGGTAAGAGTCTATTAATAAATGAAGTAATTAATATAGTTTCAGCCCGATTATTTCAAGTAGATAGGTATTTACAGGCTTGGCAGAAGACGTGCGACGGTTGGCAATGCAAACGGCGCCACGAATTATTTCAATTGATATTGTTTTTTAGGGAAGCTGACACACTTTGCCTGCTCCTGAGAACATCACACCAAGTAAGTACCTTTATACAAAAATGTCTTAATTACAGTTGGAACCAACGCCACCGAAAATATCTACTAGAGAAGAGGAAACCCACTCTGTCCTGTCCGATACTCAACGTTCGACAAAAGATGAGCCGGCTAAACCAGTAAATTAATCTTGAACGTTTTAACAACGACTTTTAATAATAAATAAAACCACAACAAAACATTAAATTAATTTATAAACAATTAAATTAATTAAATCCAACATAATTAATTACGTAAATCACCAACAGTACGACGGCGGATTCAGTTTTATTACAATATGCACACTCACTTGAGGATTCTGTGGACTTGAATTATGTGATGATGTAGCATGTAACATCCTGTTACACTCGGGGGCGGATCCAACAAGCAATTTTGGGGGATATGAAAAGTTCGACCATTCTGTAATGGTCTACAGTATAAATGATAAGAATGAGTGCAGATAAAAATACAATATCAATACAGTAAATTTATTAACGTACAAGTATAAAACCATATCTGTGTTTGTCTGTTCATTGTTCTTTTAATAACGTTCGCTTACAGTTTAAAGTACACACTCCTCATTTAAGTTAGGTACCAAACAAAAATTAACATGGTGGTAAGGTACAGTTACAATTCAAATTTAGAGAAAACTATGAACCTACATACGTGATATGAATGTTGTTGTATCATATTTACAATCACAAAACCATTCTACATCACAAAACAATGAAAGAAATTGTGTCTGATGTGACCATTTGGGGGGGGGGGATCTCCCTCCCCCAGTGGAACCACACCTGGTTACACTAAGATGCAACAGGATTCTATCTCTTCACCGCGATGTGCTACGTATTGCAATAGTCTAAGAAGGACTGTAATAACTTATGTAACCTAAGACAGCGTCCTTTGGAATACACATTAGTGACAATACTGTGAATGATATTTGAAAAAAGGACATAATTTCTCTTGCTGCATCTTCAGATTTTTCCAGTGCACTAAAGAAACGTAAGACAATGGAAATCCTCTTTTAAAGAATTAGACAAACCAATGTTAGACTTGTGTACTCAACAAAGAGCAATGGGTACCCTAGTATCTGAAATTGTCTGCACCACACTAAACTGTTTTTACTTAACTTGGTTTAGAAGTAGAATTTTGACATATCATCTGGTTGGCTTACTTGTTTTACGCAACACCATGAGATCATGAAACTGGTATTTAGGGAGAATCATTAAGTGGAAATGTAAGCGCAGTCAATGGATTTAAAAATTATTTATACACTTCACTAAGAATGAAAACTTTAACTTGTGATCAAACTTAAAATACAGATGAAAGTGGACTTCACTACTTACCCAGATGAATACTAGCCTCTGAAAGTGAATGACATGCTTCATGCCACAAGGCTAGTAAAGAACGATCATGTACTGCTCACATGCTTCTGGAAATCACAAATTAAATCTAGTGATCACTGGAAAATCTAAAGAACTGTGGTTGTTTAAAGGGAGTGGAAGGTAGAACCTGATGATAGTTTGAACATTATTATAATCAAAAAAGGTCTTTGGATAAATGACATTTTTAAACAATGGTTTGCTGCATAATTTGTCCGAAATATCTGTAGCTACCTTAAGAGCAAAAGGGCTCTACAAAAAAGTTATTCTGCTATTGGATAACACCCCTGTTCACTACAATGAAATTTATTACTATTCAACAATGGCAAATGATCTGCAAAATATTTACCCCCAAGTCTAACTGCATCAATCCAACAGATGGATCAAGAAGTGGTATCTAATAAAACTCAACTACCAATATACACCACTTCAAAAACTCATACAAGAAGACAATGACTTAAAATCTTACTGGACAAGATTTCAGAAGCTTGAAAAAAGGTGAAACCCAGTATTTCTGCCAAATTAAGGAAAAAATTATTCCCGGAATGAATGAAGAGGGAGAAGCAGCTACATTCGCTGATTAAATTATTCCTTCTGCAGGTAAGTTCCTAGACTTATATGAGAGGTTTTCAGTGCTTAACAAGAGTCAAAGACAATGTAACAAAATGATTGAAATGTGAAAAGATCACAGTTTTGACTGATGAGACCATATTAGAAATGGTAAAAAGCAGGGAAAATGACACTATTGTTCAGAAGTGGAAAATACTAAGCAGTAGGCATGATGGCACTTAAGCATGTAGAACTACCAACTGTATGAAAAATCAGGACAACAGTTTGTTGTATGATATAATGATGTTACACTAATTATGATCTGGTAAGAAAAAGGTTATGATCTTCTAAGAAACAAAAAACATAACCTCCTACATTGGAAAAGTATAATCATACTTGTTTTCCCAATTAGTACTGTAGTTTTTGCAGTTTACAAGTGAATTATGAGACATTTATGTTAACAGTGTCAGTGAAAATAAAGTCAACAGATCACATTATCCACCTGGACTTCCATATATTATGGTAATAATCTTTTATATGAATTATCTTAATTAATAGTTAACAATTTAGTACATTAGCATCGAATTTTGACTCAGTGACACGGTCTTGTGGTTCAAGCATTGCAACTCCACTTGCAAGGTCAAGTGTTACATGCATGAGTATAGAAACTTAGACAGATGAGCTACACTTGCAATGGGATGAGCTACACTTGCAATGGTAGACAGAGATTACATTTCATCATATTAGCATAGATTTTGTTGATTAATTAAAAATGTTTTGGTATTGTTTTTGTTTTATCTGTGATACCCTTCTTCATCTTTATATCACATTTGTGTGTGTGTGTGTGTGAAACTACCATTTCTTAGAATAAAGTAGACAACTATATAACAAGGGCTAGTCATAAATTAACCTCTGATTGGCAGGTACAGAAAAACAAAAATATGGAAAATATTTTGTTATGTACAAAAGCTACATACACATCTATGTTACATTTGCATATACTCACCAACCAGATGCAAGCACTTATTATGACATTGCACCAGCTTTTGTAGTGCCTTCTTGAAGAATATTACCACCAACGTATCCAGCCAATTTAATCCACAGTGTGGCGGTCTTGATTCCTTCAAAGTGTATGCACAAGATTGTCCACTAATCCCATCGGTGAGTTTCCCTCCAGTTCGGGAGCCTCAAGTATGCAGAGTATACCCTATGACCTGTACTGATGGGTTCCCACTGAACAGAATCGACTGCTTGATAGTTTTGTCAAAGATGGCACAACTTTTCATCTGATGGTGATAGATTGGGCCAATGCCAATGTCCACTAGTCATTTGGTGCACAGCCTTGCATGATTCTGGCGGTGCCAGACAGTTTTGATTCTGCCTTTCCATTGACAAAGAGCCTCATTGTTGGACACCATCCAGCAATTCAGGGCACAGTCCTGAATATACCCAGTATGCAATAGCTGTTTCAACCAACCACCAAGCAACACCTGGTTCCACTTAACTTAGTGGACTTAACCAACCACTAACTGAATGGTTCCAGTTAGTCAGGAAGATCAGGTAGTCATATAATGGGGCACGGGTAGGTTTGTGTGTGTGTGTGTGTGTGTGTGTGTGTGTGTGTGTGTGTGTGTGTGTGTGTGCGTGTGTGCGTGCGTGCTAGCTGGAACAGTTGTTACCAAGCTGAGGATGCAGAATCTCTGAATATGCATGACTGGCTGCACACACAGAAAGGTGACATCATTGACAAGAAGTTGCCATGTCAGGGTTGAATCAAGTGAACTGAGATATATGCACACCCACTTGAGGATTCTGTGGACTGGAATTATGTGATGATGTAGCATGTAACATCCTGTTACACTCGGGGGCGGATCCAACAAGCAATTTTGGGGGATATGAAAAGTTCGACCATTCTGTAATGGTCTACGGTATAAATGATAAGAATGAGTGCAGATAAAAATACAATATCAATACAGTAAATTTATTAACGTACAAGTATAAAACCATATCTGTGTTTGTCTGTTCATTGTTCTTTTAACAACGTTCGCTTACAGTTTAAAGTACACACTCCTCATTTAAGTTAGGTACCAAACAAAAATTAACATGGTGGTAAAGTACAGTTACAATTCAAATTTTAGAGAAAAACTATGAACCTACATACGTGATATGAATGTTGTTGTATCATACTTACAATCACAAAACCATTCTACATCACAAAACAAAGAAAGAAATTGTGTCTGATGTGACCATTTGGGGGGGGGGGATCTCCCTCCCCCAGTGGAACCACACCTGGTTACACTAAGATGCAACAGGATTCTTATCTCTTCAATGCGATGTGCTATGTATTGCAATAGTCTAAGAAGGACTGTAATAACTTATGTAACCCAAGACAGCGTCCTTTGGAATACACATTAGTGACAATACTGTGAACGATATTTGAAAAAAGGACATAATTTCTCTTGCTGCATCTTCAGATTTTTCCAGTGCACTAAAGAAACGTAAGACAATGGAAATCCTCTTTTAAAGAATTAGACAAACCAATGTTAGACTTGTGTACTCAACAAAGAGCAATGGGTACCCTAGTATCTGAAATTGTCTGCACCACACTAAACTGTTTTTACTTAACTTGGTTTAGAAGTAGAATTTTGACATATCATCTGGTTGGCTTACTTGTTTTACGCAGCACCATGAGATTCATGAAACTGGTATTTAGGGAGAATCATTAAGTGGAAATGTAAGCGCAGTCAATGGATTTAAAAATTATTTATACACTTCACTAAGAATGAAAACTTTAACTTGTGATCAAACTTAAAATACAGATGAAAGTGGACTTTACTGCTTATCCAGATGCATACTAGCCTCTGAAAGTGAATGACATGCTTCATGCCACAAGGCTAGTAAAGAACGATCATGTACTGCTCACATGCTTCTGGAAATCACAAATTAAATCTAGTGATCACTGGAAAATCTAAAGAACTGTTTGTTTAAAGGGAGTGGAAGGTAGAACCTGATGATAGTTTGAACATTATTATAATCAAAAAAGGTCTTTGGATAAATGACATTTTTAAACAATGGTTTATTGCATAATTTGTCCGAAATATCTGTAGCTACCTTAAGAGCAAAAGGGCTCTCCAAAAAAGTTATTCTGCTATTGGATAACACCCCTGTTCACTACAATGAAATTTATTACTATTCAACAATGGCAAATGATCTGCAAAATATTTACCCCCAAGTCTAACTGCATCAATCCAACAGATGGATCAAGAAGTGGTATCTAATAAAACTCAACTACCAATCTACACCACTTCAAAAACTCATACAAGAAGACAATGACTTAAAATCTTACTGGACAAGATTTCAGAAGCTTGAAAAAAGGTGAAACCCAGTATTTCTGCCAAATTAAGGAAAAAATTATTCCAGGAATGAATGAAGAGGGAGAAGCAGCTACATTCACTGATTAAATTATTCCTTCTGCAGGTAAGTTCCTGACTAGACTTATATGAGAGGTTTTCAGTGCTTAACAAGAGTCAAAGACAATGTAACAGAATGATTGAAATGTGAAAAGATCACAGTTTTGACTGATGAGACGATATTAGAAATGGTAAAAAGCAGGGAAAATGACACTATTGTTCAGAAGTGGAAAATACTAAGCAGTAGGCATGATGGCACTTAAGCATGTAGAACATCATGTAGAAGCATGTATGGAAAATCAGGACAACAGTTTGTTGTATGATATAATGATGTTACACTAATTATGATCTAGTAAGAAAAAGGTTATGATCTTCTAAGAAACAAAAAACATAACCTCCTACATTGGAAAAGTATAATCATACTTGTTTTCCCAATTAGTACTGTAGTTTTTGCAGTTTACAAGTGAATTATGAGACATTTATGTTAACAGTGTCAGTGAAAATAAAGTCAACAGATCACATTATCCACCTGGACTTCCATATATTATGGTAATAATCTCTTATATGAATTATCTTAATTAATAGTTAACAATTTAGTACATCAGCATCGAATTTTGACTCAGTGACACGGTCTTGTGGTTCAAGCATTGCAACTCCACTTGCAAGGTCAAGTGTTACATGCATGAGTATAGAAACTTAGACAGATGAGCTACACTTGCAATGGTAGACAGAGATTACATTTCATCATATTAGCATAGATTTTGTTGATTAATTAAAAATGTTTTGGTATTGTTTTTTGTTTTATCTGTGATACCCTGCTTCATCTTTGTATCACATTTGTGTGTGTGTGTGTGTGTGTGTGTGTGTGTGTGTGTGTGTGTGTGTGTGTGTGTGTGTGTGTGTGAAACTACCATTTCTTAGAATAAAGTAGACAACTATAAAACAAGGGCTAGTCATAAATTAACCTCTGATTGGCAGGTACAGAAAAACAAAAATATGGAAAATATTTTGTTATGTACAAAAGCTACATACACATCTATGTTACATTTGCATATACTCACCAACCAGATGCAAGCACTTATTATGACATTGCACCAGCTTTTGTAGTGCCTTCTTGAAGAATATTACCACCAAAGTATCCAGCCAATTTAATCCACAGTGTGGCGGTCTTGATTCCTTCAAAGTGTATGCACAAGATTGTCCATTAATCCTATCGGTGAGTTTCCCTCCAGTTCGGGAGCCTCAAGTATGCAGAGTATACCCTATGACCTGTACTGATGGGTTCCCACTGAACAGAATCGACTGCTTGATAGTTTTGTCAAAGATGGCTCAACTTTTCATCCGATGGTGATAGACTGGGCCAATGCTAATGTCCACTAGTCATTTGGTGCACAGCCTTGCATGATTCTGGCAGCGCCCGACAGTTTTGATTCTGCCTTTCCATTGACAAAGAGCCTCATTGTTAGACATCATCCAGCAATTCAGGACACAGTCCTGAATATACCCAGTACGCAATAGGTGTTTCAACCAACCACCAAGCAATATACAGTTGGCATGAGAGGACTGACAGTCTCCATGTTTCATCAATTATTATTTAAACAAAATGGACCATGGATTTGTGCGTTACAATGTAGAAGTATACTGGTTGCTACTGCGCATACATTGTGTTCCTATGATAACCAGTTTGTGATACCAGCCAAACAGGGGTTAATGTCTAAATAGCCCTTGTAGCTAATATACTGTTATGTAATGCGGAAAAAGTGTTACATAATACGGAACGTTCTACAAGTTTCTCGAATACTCCAGCTGTAATGTGTTTGTGCGTACATAATGCTGCTACTTTGCAGTGAAAGACAATTACGTATCAACTATCGGGTCTATACCAGACCACACGAGCGCTAAGATGCAATTAGGAATATTCTGGTCTGTGAGCGCAGGTATAAATACATGGCGGCAGCGGCCTCAAGTTTCAGTACCTATAGTGGCGATATATTTACAGAGCGGTTCGAGAGATATTATCGGGTTATTAGTGAAGTGTTGCGTTTTATAATCGGGTGGTATAATTACAATTTATTGTAATACAAATGTGTTTATATTAGTTGACATTTTATTGTGTGTGAACAATTTTTATTTGATTTGTTGTAAGAGACTATCTTGTTGATTACAAACTGTTCAATTGTGATAATTAAAGCTGGTGATTAGTGACTTAATTGGTGTCTTGTATTTTGTTTTTCACTGTACCATACGACAATCAGTTAGACTGTCGTAACAATACCATTATAATTTGTCTTCATAGTATAATACAAACATTTTTCAATTGTAAAAACTTTTCTATTAATACAGTATGTGCAAAAGTGATAACTGTACTTACATTGATCCCTGTTCATCCAAGTCAGATATTAGGAAACGTCTGTATATGTAATGAAGATCTTTCACTGTAACTTGCTTAGCAAGATTTTTTATGTACAGCCTGCAGGATGGAGCACCTGGTTGATAATTTTTAAATACTGGCAAGACACGCTGATCTAAAAAATATACCAACCATAACGTTAGATTTGTCAATCTATTAATTTATTGTTGTATTGGAGTGTTAGTGGTCTCAAATATTTCTACTAGTAATTTTGTACAAACCACTATGTTGTTTTTGGTACTGACGAGTGCTTTCGGCAATCAAGCCATCTTCAGGTCATTTACCAACCCTGAATGTTGGTAAATGACCTGAAGATGGCTTGATTGCTGAAAGCGCATGTCAATACCAAAGACAACATAGTGGTTTGTACAAAATTACTAGTAGAAACATAACGTTAGAATCCAAAGTCTAAACAAAATATGCCACAGTACATTTGCTATAAATATTATCATGTTAGGTTTGTCCAGAAAATATCCAGCTAGTTTAAATATCTAAAAAAAAATGAATGTCACAATTAGATTCTTGGGGAAGCTACATGTTATTAAGTTACAGATTTTGATGGAAGATGTTGGTGGAAAGTACCAAAATTTGTCTGCGATATCCAAAGCCAAACAAATTTTGTGTGCACGCATGACTTCGTTAAAGTTAAAATTGACAGATTTACTGACATACTGTAGGCTATAAGTAGGAATGAGTTATGAGTTTGCAGTTTTGATCCTGAAATAAATTCCTGCCAGTATTTCTAATTGCAGTTAAACCCGAATAAATCCAAACGTCTTGACATAAATATGTCCTTCCAGATATAAAGTAATATTTCAAAGTTTTTGTCTGGTTCATAATGACAATACACTTACCCATTCTTCAAATCTTACCAAAAATGATCTTAAGGAGACCACAGAAGGTAATGAATGTTCCAAAAGAGGCCTCTACAGGCTGCTTTTAAAAGAAGAAAGAATGGTGCGTATTTGAGCCCCCAAAATAATAATCTGAATTGAACTATGACACCACTGTCAGCAACTTTTTTTAAATGTTAAATTGCTGATACTTTCTGGACAAACAATATATGAATTAAAAGCACACAATAAAATACCATTCGATCATATGTACTAAGAACCTAATAAGATCATATATGTATTAAGTACATATTTTCTACTGAAGTGTACATAAAAAAGTTGTGAGGATGTTTACATTACAAGTGCTTTCTCATAGTTTCAATTTAAAAATTCCAATAATACTCACAAAAATGACTACACTATCACAAAAATCAAAGTCATATAATGATATTTCAAAAATATATAAGTAATTTCAAACCTTATCTACTCGACAAAAAAACTGAATGGACATTGTTCAGTCATGCAACAGTAATCAACTACAATGGCAGAACTGAGTTATTGGAAGTTATAAAAAATACTAGTTTCAACTATATCTAATTTTGAATTACTTTTCTAGTTTTGCGTGTGGCTTTTGGAAAGTTTATTATGATACCAATAACCTGCTAAAGCTTTCATTTGTACGAGCTTTTTCACTTACTGATACTGATTTTTTTTTTACCTTTGGTGCTTTTTTTTTTTTAAACAAAAGACAATTAAACAGAATTAGCACAGTAGCCTTCTGACTACTAAACTCAAGAACAGAAATTAAGTGAAACAAAAATTAGTCACTTAACTTTTCTTTTTCCTGAATGTCAGACTGTTAACATCGAAGTTTTTTTCACTCACTATATTCAAATTTACTATCAAAATAGTGTAACATAACATGTACACGGTCATTTACAAAACAAAAATTACATAATCACTAATACAACAAAACAATAAAGAAAACATTTTACAGAAAATGACACTATAAGGACAATAAATATTACTGTAACATTAAATTAGTATATATATAAACTTTCACATATGAACTTACTTTGGTTATCACTTCCCCATACGTTTCAAGGTGATGTGCCTCTTCCTCAGTGGGATTATTGGTTATCACTTCCCCATACGTTTCAAGGTGATGTGCCTCTTCCTCAGTGGGAGTAAATACTGAGGAAGAGGCACATCACCTTGAAACGTATGGGGAAGTGATAACCAAAGTAAGTTCATATGTGAAAGTTTATATATATTGTAATATAAATTACAAATGTAAAATATAAAAATAATAAAGGATATAATATATGTGTTAATTGTGTGTAGATTTGCCCTGACTGTAAGCCCCACTGTTTAGGCTAGCCAATTTGTAATATAATTACAAATTCAAAATATAAAAATAAAAAAGATATGGATAATCAGAATTGTGTATGTTGTCTGGATCTCGGTATTGAACTCACCGATGATACAGCTCCACTTTGGATTCACCAAATACAAAGAATAGATTTAATATAAATATGTTATAACTAGGTGTGATTGATTGATAAATAACAAATAAATCAAACTTTATAAATTGTGAAAATATTTTTTTTTCTTGTATTGAGTTTTGATTTAATTATTTAATTTAATTAATTAATAATTAATAAATTAATTGAGTGTGTAATTTCCTTATATATCTATTCTCTCACTGTAAATTATTTTTTGTTTAAAAAAAAAAATAATAGTAACATTGATTATAGAAATAAAAAACAATTCTGGTAACTGAGTAACGATTTGCGTTTATTAACATTCAAAATTATGCGCCAGTCAAACTGCGCATGACCAAGGCATTGGCTGTTCTTTGCTCCAGTCGGTAGCGAAAAAAATCAACAAATATATTTTTACAAGGTTAAATTTGTGGTTCTTTTAACGAGTCGAAATTGTCAGAGGGCAAGGAACAAGATACATTCTTAACAGGTATTCTTAAACTAAATGGTAATAGCTGAAATAGAACAAAATTATTATTGCAATTGTCAATTAGAAAAAAATGAATTTCGAACCAAGTCGATGAATGACGTCACTCCCTTCAAGCAGGCAGTGCACCTTGCTGGTGAGTAAAACAAGTATGGCCGCCGTCTTCTCGATTTTAACCGCTATGCTGCTGGAATTGGCTGAGCTTCTCCCGCAGAAATAAAATGATATTCCCTTTTCTGCGAAGTGGTGTTGGTCCAGGAATGTAGTGTAGAGTGTCCTCTCGTCTTCTGCGATGTTATTTTCGTGATGGATTTCTTGTGTTGTGTCCGGTGTTCAAATATGTGTATTGGTGTTCTGTGAATTCGGTCCAAAATTGTTCAAAATGGCTGTTGATTTCTTGTGTTGAGTTTTATGGTGTTATTACTGTGTTTTGGAAATTTGTGAAGTGTTAGAAATTGATAGTTAAGGTTATTTTCACTTTTTAGATCATCTCCGTTACACGCCGCATAACCACACTTGGTTTTTACACAAATTATTCTGTTTTCAGTACTCTGCTAACACATTTCCAACTATTCCGCTTCGCGATTAACAATAGACTAATAGACGCAACGTCGTCGTTTTAGGGTAATTTGTGCTATGTCTTTTTCCTCTTTATATTGTTTAACTATAAAAATATCTGTCTAAGACTTGGTTCACCATCTAAATATACATAATAAATTTTCTTATTTTTTACTGTATTTCAAATATTTCTTAATTTTACATAAATCTAACTACTCAGTAATATTGATTAGTTAATTTTACATCTTTTGATATATAGCTGGGTTTGTTTCAAGCTCATTTAAGCCCAAAAATTACAATTTTATATAATGATTGTATGCCTCATATTTTGTACAAATTCGGTGTTTTAATGGTTTTTATTTGTTTTTTCTTATAATATTTCCATGGAATATACTTAATAACTCCGTGACTACTTTGTTGTTAATAATTTGGTTGTTAAAACATTTCAATATTGATTAATTTACTGTTTAGTCTGATTTGATTACTATTATAGGCCTATTATTAACTGTTTCCAAAAGAAGTTAATTTCCTTTCCTTTGTCATTCTATTTGCTATTAACTGTATCTGTATTAATTATATTTTCAATTTCTGTATTGTATATATATTGAATTCTATTCCTATTACATAGATTGATTCTCTGATAGATAATTTTTTGGTTTATATGCCAGTCTGTGTTTACTAAAATGGTGTCTTAGCTGGTCTGTTTGTACATTATATATGGTTTACTGTTTTGAATAAAATTATTACATTTTTATGTCCTACTTGCCTCTCTGCCTTACACAATGGAAAATTAAATGACATGATTTTAAAATACAATAGAATATCTTGTATCTACTAAACTTTCTTTATAATAATAACATCATTGAACCATAACATAAACATCTTATGCCTAATTTTCTCTATACTTAGGATTATAATGAGAACATATTATTATCAGTCTTTGGCTGTCCTTTGTTTTTATGTTTCATTTTATCACAACCTTATTCTATTAAAATATCTTATTCTTAGTAACAATTTCAGTTATTCACTGTCTCTTTTTATTTACTATAACTATTTTGAAAAATATTAACATAAAAACACCTTAGAACTATTGACACTTTCAGTGATTAACTGTCTCTTGTGTTACCTATACCTAAATTGTTCATACAATAAAATAAAAACATCTTATAACTACTGACACTTGCAGTTATTGACTGTCTTTTGTGTTCCCTATACTTAATTTGTTCATATAATAAAATAAAAACATCTTATAACTACTGACACTTGCAGTTATTGACTGTCTTTCGTGTTCCCTATACTTAATTTGTTCATACAATAAAAATAAAAACATCTTATACCTATCATATTGTTATTATGCCTAAACACTAAAACACTTTTATTATCTAAATTACACTCAGTCATTAGACTGTCTCTTTAGTTTTTATCCAGTATTTCCTACACTAATGGTAGTCTGTTTTAATATATTTTTTATATCACACTTTATTGTAAGGTGTCCTTTATTTTGGCTACACTAATAGTAGTCTGTTTTAATAGTTTTTTGACATATTATTCTTACAACTAGTATACAATCTGGTTTTCTGGGATTGTATCTTGTAACTTGTTCTGGGTCTACATATATCAGTTTTAATTTTGTTTCATGGTATGTATTACATGATTATCGTTTTTTGGAATATCTCTTCCTGGTTCTGGTCTCTTTATGGGAATCTTGATATATTTTGTCCCTTTTTCAATATCACATTAGTAGTTTCTGGTCTTGTGGTTTCTCTGTATCTTGACCTTATTATTATTCCCTTATTAATATGGTTTCATCCTTTTATTTCCTTTTTTATGGTCCTTCCCTTTTTACTGCTTCCCCAATCTACTGGGTATACTGCTGGTTTAACTGGTTTTTACATAATAGGTTATTTTAATCAATGGTTTTCTTTGTTATTTTTCATTTTTATTAACATTTTATTGACTTAATATACAGTTTATAGTGTAATCCTTAAAACAATTTATTCTTCTCACTCACTATGGAACTTTTTCCTTTATTTATGTTGCATTAAGTCAAATGTTTAGCGTGATAATTTTGTTATGTTACATATGCTCTCCTGTAAAAGTGATTAGTTCAGATCATACTCTTAGTATGGATGAAATAATTACTACTAATTCTTTTGTATTTACTATATTTCCTCGTGATTACATGTTTTCACTTTATATACCTTCTTTTTCCCACCGTTGCTTCCTCTCAGATGATGTGTATCTCCTGCATTAGTTTCTTTCTTCATTAATAAGTGATCTTCAATCTTGTGTATAACACTATCATTTTATATTCTTTCTTATTTGGTGCTTCCTCACCAGTATGTTTACTCCCTAACATTCCCTAACAAATTAATTGGAACAGTTCAGAGTGGCACTTTTGGCTTCAATCCCTGCTGTCCAACACTTCAATTGAGTCCAGAGGTATTATCATCTCTGCTCAAAATATAAGACTGATGGCATTTTCTACATCCAGTCATAAAAATAAATAAACAGTAAAAGTAGTCATTTTTGACTAAAATAAACATCTTTAGATTCTTCACTTCATAATACGTTATATTAATTAATACTTTTATACACTTGACTCTTCTTCTCTCTTAAAGCTTATTCCATATTAGGTGGTTTAGGTATGTGGTATAATATACATTTCATCATGTCTACATAGTAAGTAGTATTTATATTTACTCTTCCTACCATCTGGTATCCATTGAATTATTTTTATTGCTCATGGTGTAACATGAATTAATTCTTTATCACTTTCACTATAACAGTGGTTATTGCAACAACATTATCATTATTAGTATCAGGGTTTTTTGGTTTCTGGTCTCACTATTTGGTCTTTACTGAGTTGGTCCTTCTTCATTGTTCCATTTTTATTAAATTATTTTCTTTGTGAGTTTGGTTAAGTTGTTTCGATTAAGTCATATGATATTCTGGTTTCCTTTCTCCTTTAGAATTTTGTATCTCTTTCTTACAAAATCTTTTTTCATATTTCAGAGTTATTTCTCATCATTTGTATGAGTAATGATATGAGCTTAATATTTTTTAATTTTAGATATTTTTATTCAACTACATTCTTTCTTATTCATAGTTGTTTTTCAAATATTTTGGTGTAAGTTGTACTTATTATTGTTTTGAATTTTGAAAATCTTTATTCATCAAAATTCTTTTCTCATTCATAATAGTCTTTGAATGTTTGGTGTAAGTGGTACTTACTAAGTTTTTGAATTTGGAAAATTATTATCTCCATCCAAATTCTTTTTACTTTCATAATAGTCCTTCACATGATTTGGTGTAAGTTGTACTTACTAACTTTTGGAATTTTGTAATTTATTATGTTCAAAATTCTTCTTATTTATTCACAATAATCTTTCACATATTTGGTGTAAGTTGTACTTACTGATTTTTTGAATTTTGAAATTTATTATGTTCAAAATTCTTTTTATTTATTCACAATAATCTTTCACATATTTGGTGTAAGTTGTACTTACTGATTTTTGAATTTTGAAATTTTCTATTTCTCAAAATTCATAATTTCTTCATAATAGTCTTTCAGATATTTGGTGTAAGTTGTACTTACTAATGTTTTTGAATTTTGAAGTTTTTTATTTATCAAAATTCATAATTTCTTCATAATAGTGATTATGGATGTCGGGCTTCCTACCTCTGGAATGTAATGATTTGTTATTATTCCTAGAGTCTTCAGAGTGGTGGCTCTGTTCACAGGGTATAGTTTTGTGAATTTTGTAAAATGATCCATCATAATAATAATATATTTGTATCGATGGCGTCCGCCACTGCAGGGAAATGGACCACATATGTCCAGAAAGACCTTTTCCAGTTTGGCTTGTGAGGTAATTGGTATCATCATACCCTCCTTTCTCTCATTGTTGGTTTCCACCAATTGACATATCAGACAGGTTTTGAGGTAGTTTCTCGTTTTTCTATTGATACTTTTTATATGACAATTCTCTTCTATTGCCTTGATCACCTTCATGGCTCCCATGTGACCGTATCGTAGATGATAGTCCAGGATGATATCCTTTTCGATTGTAGTAGGGATCATGATCTTCCATATCTCTTCATCAAGGGATGTCTTGATGAATAAAATTCCATTATGTATACAATAAAATTTGTTTATTGTGTCATCTTGGTTGGAGAGACGAAGTTTAATATGGTTTAACTTCGGATCGGACTGCTGGTGTTTGCTGATGTCCTGCACTATCTTCTCTAAATCGGATCTGTCCTTAATAATATTATAGATTTTCAAGATGCTCTCCTTTTCGCCTTCGAACGTTTGTTCTTCCAGATTCACTCTCGACAATACGTCGGCTACTACATTTTTACTTCCAGGAACATACTCCCATTGTATATCGTATTCCTGCAGGGCGAGTACCCATCTGGTCAATCTACCATGGCTTAACTTGCATCTTCTTAGAAATGATATTGACTTGTGATCTGTTCGAACGGTCACTGCATATCCGAGGATATACGTCCGAAACTTCCCGCAGGCAAAGAATGTTCTTTTTCCGTCACATTATAGTTCTTTTCACACTGGTTAAGGGTTCTGCTAGCAAAGCTCACTACTAGATGGTTTCCACTTTCATCTTCTTGGTACAGTGTTGATCCCAAGCTAATGTTACTAGCGTCACAGTTTAGAAAGAAGGGTCGGTTAAAATCTGGATGGTTGAGCATTACTGCATCTAAGAACTTCTCCTTAATTGATTTGAAGGTTTCGTCTTGTTCTTGACCCCATCGCCATTTATTCTTGGACGATAACTGGTACTGAAACTGGGCTGTTAGTTCGGAATAATTATTCTGGAACTTCCTATAATAGTTACACAGGCCCAAAAATGATTGTAGTTGCCTTCTGTTTTTTGGTGTAGGGAATCGTTGTATGGCGTCTACCTTTTCTGTTGATGGTGTTATTCCTTGACTGTTTAGCTGGAAACCCAGGAATTGTACTTCTTTAGCTATAAGCTTGGACTTGTCTAGTTTAAGGGTGACATTATTTTCAGCAAGCTTCTTCAAGACATACTCCACACGGTAACAGTGTTCTTCCCAGTTGGTTGATGTTATTAGGATATCATCAACATAGACAGTCGTGAATTGGAGCGCTTCTGGTCCTAGTATATGATCCATACAGGCGACAAAAACAGCTACTGAATTCACCAACCCGAAGGGCAACCTCTTAAACTGATAATTGCGCCCTTCGAAGATGAACGCCATGTATTGCCGGCTTGCTGGGTGCAACTCCACTTGCCAATAGCCGCATACGGTATCCCAAGTGGTAATGAATCGTGTTCCGTGGAACCTCTTCAGAATTTCATCAATTTCGCCAGGTGAGGTACGATCGTTAATTATCATTTTATTTATCTCACGTGCGTCAAGGCAAAGCCTTACCTTCCCATTTTTCTTTTGTATGGCCACAATTGGGCTAGTGTATGGCGATTGACTGCTCTCGATGATATCTCTACTGATCATATTCTGGATCTCTGTGCGTACGGCTTCTTTCAAAGATTGTGCTATTGGATACGACTTTCGGTTAAATTCTACCGGCTCTCTGAATCGTATGGAACATTGGTAGTTCCGGATCTTTCCAGGTTCGTCCGAAAATACAGCTCGATATTTTTCATATATTTCGATCAATTGATTCAGCTGGTTTTCCTTTAATTGCTCGTTAGCATTGTGGCACTGGAAGTTACGTATCTCCTGAATCTTTTGTTGCCATAGGTCATCCTCCGAATCCTGATGTACTGGCTTGTTGTTTGTTGAGTAGTTGGACAAGTAATTCACCTTATTCTGGTGGTCGAGAAGTTGTCTGGAGTCTAACGTCTTGTTATTAGTTAAATTGGCTACCCAGGTCGAACCTTCAGCAAAGAGTGATACCTTTCCTCGGCACAAGTCGATAACTGCTGAGTTTCTGCGCAATATGTCACATCCTATCATGATGTTGAAAGGTAATCCGGCTGCAACAAGAAATATCATATCCACACTAATGCCCTGACTGTTGACACTTAGGGATACCTGCTTTCTTATGGTCTTGTTCTGTCGGCCGGTAGCTCCTACAAGTATAATATTATTAATAGGTAGTACCGGTAAGTTTTTGTGGCATTCCTGCTGTATCCGGTCCAACTCATTTCGATTTATTATGGAGACATTGGCTCCAGTGTCTATCATTATAGGAACAGAAATACCCTCAATTTCTGCAATTATGTATATTATTTCATTATCATTATTATTAATATTAATCTCGCTTTCTTCTAGTAGGTCCTTACGGATATCTTTCAAATAATTGCTGTATATTATGGTAAAATTTTTTCTGTTTTTCTTCGAATTCATTCCTTCTTGGTTAAACCCAGCAGATTGGAGCAGTAAAGGGTTATTGGAATTTATTACTGCCTCCGTTCGTTTAAATGTTCCGCTTCATTACGGATTAGGCCGTTGGAAGCATCAGCTTGGAGTCCTGAGACTGCTTCGTTTGGTTCTGCTCGATCGTCCTGTTGGGCTTCTGTTACCGGTAGTCTTCGCTGATTGTCCAGGCTGGAACTACGTCTGGGCTCGTACTCTCTGTACCGATTACTTCCCTGACTTCCTTGAAAGGTCTCGTACTTGTAGTATCGGCTCCTTCGTTGAGGCTGGTACCTCCTCTGTCCACTGCCTTCCGCTCTGATGTAGTTAATATTGGGTCGATATGTCCTGTAATTATTGTTATTACCTCCATTCGGGTAATTCCGGTTATAATTACCATGATAATTGTTATTAGAAAGGTTGGGGTTCCTCTGACCATTTGGAACATAGTTACGATTATTATTATAATAACCGTTGTTATTTTGTGGACGGTTATTATTATTATTATTATTATTATTATTGTTGTTGTGGTTGTTGTCATTATTATTAATGCGAGGAATATTATTATTATTATTATTGTTGTTGTTAAATCTCGGTAAATTATTGTTATTTCGGGTGTTATAATTGTATTCGGCATTATTCCGATTTGCGAAATTATAATTATTATTGTTACCCACATTCTGCCGATTATTATTATTCAAATTGTTGTTGTTACTTCTTGGTTCTGGCTTTTCACATCTCCTGCGACTTTGGCGGTAATAGTCTTCATGCTCATACATTTCTAAAAGCTCGGTCATGGCTTGCACAGTCTTTATTTGACTGTTTCTTCTGGCTCTTATAATATCCTCCTCATAATGGTATGAGAGTTTGCTGACCAGGCATTCTTCCGGTATTCGGGGCTCTAGATGTTTGGCCACGCACACCTTTCCCAAAAAGTACGCCGTTAAAGTCTGGTTTCCATACGGGTTGTACTTTCCATGACAGATCCCGTCTCTGGCGATATTTTGTGTTGATTCAGACCAATATTTGGCTTTGAATAGCCTTCTGAATTGTTGATAATCGGTCACTTCGTCTCTTATCGCCATCCACCAATTATCTGCTATCTCCTTGAACGATTCGTCAAGCACCTCCTTATTCTCCCTCCAGCGATTACCTCTGTGTTTGGTGAAGTACTCTTCGATTCTGGCTAGGAACTCCATTGGTTTGTTTTTATAAAACCTGAAGTTAATCCCTTCACGATTCTCACTATTGGGACAACTGGTAATGCTTGTCGGTCGACTATGGAATAGGTCTATATCTGTCTGGTTCTGTCGCACCTGACTGTTGATACTGGTCACAGTAGCTTCAATGCCATCGCATTTTTCTGTGAATCGGTCCTGCACTCGCTCCCAGTCTTCCCGTGTTTCCTTTAGTCTTTCCTCCAATGTCTTCCTAGTCATTTCTTCAATGTTGTTAACCTTCGTATTTATTTCTGTCTTGATACTCTGTACTTCTCGTTCGGTTTGACTCCATTTTTCGTCAGCTCTGGTAACCTTTTGTTCGATTACCGTTATTTCCTCTTCTACCTTCTTGCTGATTGTCTCATTGTTTTCAGCTATCTTCTGGCTCAATTCTTCCTTCAATATTTCCATTCTTCCGTCTAACCGGTTCATGTTCTCTTGGTTCGTCTCCTTCAATTCTTCTCTCAATTGCTGACTATTATTCTCCATCTTTTTATTGGTTTCTTCCAGTTTCTGGCTTATCTGGGTCAATTCCTCCTTCGATTGTTTATTGTCAGTTTTTATTTCCTCCATTTTCTCCTCCATCTTCTGGATATTTTCCTCCATCTTCTCCTCGATCTTCTTAATATTTTCCTCCATTAATAGTTTATTTTCGTTTTTTATTTCGTCCACCTTCTCCTCCATCTTCTTACTGTTTTCTTCCATTTTCTCCTCCATCTTCTTACTGGTATCTCCAATTTTATTACTTAATTCCTCCTTCAATTGTTGGTTATCATTTTCCAGCTTCTTACTGTTTTCTTCCATCTTCTCCTTTAATTCTTCCTTCGTCGTTTTAAATTCTCTGAGTAACATCTCCATCATTTGATCAAATTTTGTATCTTCCTTTGTAGTGGATTTCTTTGACTGTTCCTCCGGTGGTGCAGGCTTGTTTGGTTCTGCTGGCGGTAACATCGACTCCACATCTTCCACTGGTGTCGCCTCTTTATCTTCCATGTCTACCTCCTGCTCGGCCTCCATAGCCCTTTTCCTTGATGTAGCTCTCCTGTGCATCTCGCTCCCTCTTCCGACCTATTGACCGCTGCCAAGCTAAAAATAGGAAATTGGACAATCGTCCTTATTTTACAACTCTATTACCTCCTATTTAAAGCCCCTTAAGTTGGACGCCAATTTGTAATATAAATTACAAATGTAAAATATAAAAATAAAAAAAGATAAAAAGATACGTGTTGAGTGTTATGTGTAGATTTGCCCTGACTGTAAGCCCCACTGTTTAGGCTAGCCAATTTGTAATATAATTACAAATTCAAAATATAAAAATAAAAAAGATATGGATAATCAGAATTGTGTATGTTGTCTGGATCTCGGTATTGAACTCACCGATGATACAGCTCCACTTTGGATTCACCAAATACAAAGAATAGATTTAATATAAATATGTTATAACTAGGTGTGATTGATTGATAAATAACAAATAAATCAAACTTTATAAATTGTGAAAATATTTTTTTTTCTTGTATTGAGTTTTGATTTAATTATTTAATTTAATTAATTAATAATTAATAAATTAATTGAGTGTGTAATTTCCTTATATATCTATTCTCTCACTGTAAATTATTTTTTGTTTAAAAAAAAAAATAATAGTAACATTGATTATAGAAATAAAAAACAATTCTGGTAACTGAGTAACGATTTGCGTTTATTAACATTCAAAATTATGCGCCAGTCAAACTGCGCATGACCAAGGCATTGGCTGTTCTTTGCTCCAGTCGGTAGCGAAAAAAATCAACAAATATATTTTTACAAGGTTAAATTTGTGGTTCTTTTAACGAGTCGAAATTGTCAGAGGGCAAGGAACAAGATACATTCTTAACAGGTATTCTTAAACTAAATGGTAATAGCTGAAATAGAACAAAATTATTATTGCAATTGTCAATTAGAAAAAAATGAATTTCGAACCAAGTCGATGAATGACGTCACTCCCTTCAAGCAGGCAGTGCACCTTGCTGGTGAGTAAAACAAGTATGGCCGCCGTCTTCTCGATTTTAACCGCTATGCTGCTGGAATTGGCTGAGCTTCTCCCGCAGAAATAAAATGATATTCCCTTTTCTGCGAAGTGGTGTTGGTCCAGGAATGTAGTGTAGAGTGTCCTCTCGTCTTCTGCGATGTTATTTTCGTGATGGATTTCTTGTGTTGTGTCCGGTGTTCAAATATGTGTATTGGTGTTCTGTGAATTTGGTCCAAAATTGTTCAAAATGGCTGTTGATTTCTTGTGTTGAGTTTTATGGTGTTATTACTGTGTTTTGGAAATTTGTGAAGTGTTAGAAATTGATAGTTAAGGTTATTTTCACTTTTTAGATCATCTCCGTTACACGCCGCATAACCACACTTGGTTTTTACACAAATTATTCTGTTTTCAGTACTCTGCTAACACATTTCCAACTATTCCGCTTCGCGATTAACAATAGACTAATAGACGCAACGTCGTCGTTTTAGGGTAATTTGTGCTATGTCTTTTTCCTCTTTATATTGTTTAACTATAAAAATATCTGTCTAAGACTTGGTTCACCATCTAAATATACATAATAAATTTTCTTATTTTTTACTGTATTTCAAATATTTCTTAATTTTACATAAATCTAACTACTCAGTAATATTGATTAGTTAATTTTACATCTTTTGATATATAGCTGGGTTTGTTTCAAGCTCATTTAAGCCCAAAAATTACAATTTTATATAATGATTGTATGCCTCATATTTTGTACAAATTCGGTGTTTTAATGGTTTTTATTTGTTTTTTCTTATAATATTTCCATGGAATATACTTAATAACTCCGTGACTACTTTGTTGTTAATAATTTGGTTGTTAAAACATTTCAATATTGATTAATTTACTGTTTAGTCTGATTTGATTACTATTATAGGCCTATTATTAACTGTTTCCAAAAGAAGTTAATTTCCTTTCCTTTGTCATTCTATTTGCTATTAACTGTATCTGTATTAATTATATTTTCAATTTCTGTATTGTATATATATTGAATTCTATTCCTATTACATAGATTGATTCTCTGATAGATAATTTTTTGGTTTATATGCCAGTCTGTGTTTACTAAAATGGTGTCTTAGCTGGTCTGTTTGTACATTATATATGGTTTACTGTTTTGAATAAAATTATTACATTTTTATGTCCTACTTGCCTCTCTGCCTTACACAATGGAAAATTAAATGACATGATTTTAAAATACAATAGAATATCTTGTATCTACTAAACTTTCTTTATAATAATAACATCATTGAACCATAACATAAACATCTTATGCCTAATTTTCTCTATACTTAGGATTATAATGAGAACATATTATTATCAGTCTTTGGCTGTCCTTTGTTTTTATGTTTCATTTTATCACAACCTTATTCTATTAAAATATCTTATTCTTAGTAACAATTTCAGTTATTCACTGTCTCTTTTTATTTACTATAACTATTTTGAAAAATATTAACATAAAAACACCTTAGAACTATTGACACTTTCAGTGATTAACTGTCTCTTGTGTTACCTATACCTAAATTGTTCATACAATAAAATAAAAACATCTTATAACTACTGACACTTGCAGTTATTGACTGTCTTTTGTGTTCCCTATACTTAATTTGTTCATATAATAAAATAAAAACATCTTATAACTACTGACACTTGCAGTTATTGACTGTCTTTCGTGTTCCCTATACTTAATTTGTTCATACAATAAAAATAAAAACATCTTATACCTATCATATTGTTATTATGCCTAAACACTAAAACACTTTTATTATCTAAATTACACTCAGTCATTAGACTGTCTCTTTAGTTTTTATCCAGTATTTCCTACACTAATGGTAGTCTGTTTTAATATATTTTTTATATCACACTTTATTGTAAGGTGTCCTTTATTTTGGCTACACTAATAGTAGTCTGTTTTAATAGTTTTTTGACATATTATTCTTACAACTAGTATACAATCTGGTTTTCTGGGATTGTATCTTGTAACTTGTTCTGGGTCTACATATATCAGTTTTAATTTTGTTTCATGGTATGTATTACATGATTATCGTTTTTTGGAATATCTCTTCCTGGTTCTGGTCTCTTTATGGGAATCTTGATATATTTTGTCCCTTTTTCAATATCACATTAGTAGTTTCTGGTCTTGTGGTTTCTCTGTATCTTGACCTTATTATTATTCCCTTATTAATATGGTTTCATCCTTTTATTTCCTTTTTTATGGTCCTTCCCTTTTTACTGCTTCCCCAATCTACTGGGTATACTGCTGGTTTAACTGGTTTTTACATAGTAGGTTATTTTAATCAATGGTTTTCTTTGTTATTTTTCATTTTTATTAACATTTTATTGACTTAATATACAGTTTCTAGTGTAATCCTTAAAACAATTTATTCTTCTCACTCACTATGGAACTTTTTCCTTTATTTATGTTGCAATTAAGTCAAATGTTTAGCGTGATAATTTTGTTATGTTACAATATATATATATATATATATATATATACAGTTGAACCTCGTTAACCCGGATCAACTGGGGCCGGGGCCGATCCGAGTTAACGAAAATCCGGGTTATCCAGAGAATGAGGGAAAAACGATAAAAAAGAACATGTACTTACCAAAAATATTTTTAATGGAGTTTAAAAATTATTATCGGCACACTTTCACCTAAAAACACATAATATGTATTTACACTGTACACAGTATAGGTACAAACTAGTCAGTAGTAAAAAAGGCAGTGAGCTTTTGCTGCCTCAGTTTTGTGTATCGCTTACGAGCAGCGTGATCTCGCATCCGCTTTAGCATTAGAAGCTCGTTTGGCGATGTTTCGGCTTGACTCTCGAAATAAACCATCAATTTATCTATGTTTGCTACTGCTTCTGCGTGGGTCATAACCACAGCTGGTTCATCAACACTGTCTGAATCATCTTCATTTTCATTTTCTGCATGACATAAAATGTTTTTAACACTGCATGATGCAATAATTTCTTCCTCTGTGATCGCTTTATAACCTCCGTCATTGTCAATGTCTTCTTCCTCAACATCGGAACAGCCATCGATATTTTTAAAAATGTCTATAAAATCTTCTTCCACACTTGTTTTTTCTTCTTCTTCAATTGTATTGTTTACTGGCAAGTCACACACACCAGGCCACAGCTTTTTCCATGACTTTATCCAAGTTTCCCTTCCAACCTGGTCCCAAGCTTCCGCAATCATATAAATAACAGTCTTTACGTTAAAAGATTTCAGCACCTCTACCACACCATGCTCTCCTTCGTCCTCTACCAGTTGACTTAGCATTTGCCTTTTGTACACTTTTTTTATTTTTTCTAGAACTCCTTGGTCCATCGGTTGAATGAGAGAAGTTACATTAGGTGGTAAAAACTTCACTGAAATGTCATCTTTGACTAGTTCATTGACAGACGGATGCGAAGGCGCATTGTCAATCAGCAAAACCGCCTTGTTGGGAAGGCCACAGTTCTTCAAATATTTTTTTACTGATGGCACAAAATTATCGAAAAACCATTGTTTGAAAATGTCACTAACCATCCAAGCACTTTTTTGTGAGCTGTAAACGACAGGCAATGAGCCTCGTTTCACATTTTTCAATGCACGGGGGTTTTTAGACTTTCCTATTATAAGGAGAGGAATTTTGTGCTTTCCTGACGCATTACTGCAAGCCATTATGGTGAGGCCGTCTTTCCCTTTTTTATACCCTTTCGCTGAATCTCCTAATTTTGAGGCTAGCGTTTTACTCGGCAACATCCGGTAAAATAAACTGGATTCATCGGCATTGTAAACTTGATCTGCAGTCAGTTCTTCCTTTTTAATAAAGTCTTCAAACTCTTTTTTAAATTTTTCTGCCGCTTCAACATCACCTGACAAGCTTTCTCCAGTGATTGTAAGTTGACGCACTCCATGCCGTTTTTTCCATCTGTCCAACCACCCCTGGCTAGTTGTAAAACTCGGGTCTCCATGGGGCACCTGTTTGTTCAAACTCAATGCTTTCTGTTGGATGATGGGTCCAGAAATCGGCAAACCACGTTCTCTTTCAGCACAAAACCAGACAAACAATGCTTCATCCAGAGTTTCTAGTTTAGCAGTTTTTGCTTTACACCGATTATCCAAACTGTCCTTAGAAATCATTTTGAAACAAAAGTCTTCAATGCGTTTTCTGTTCTTTTTCCAATCAGATACGGTCGATGTTCCTACTCCAAACTCAGCAGCAATGTTCTTTAACGATTCTCCCTTATCAATTCTTGTCAATGCTTCCATCCTTTTTTTCATAGTCACAACAATGTTTTTACGTTTCGTCGCCATCGCGAACAATGCGCTAACGAAATAGCACAACGATACTGTACCTCGACAGTGACACTAGGACAACACGTGAACACTACCGAGATTGCAACGCAACTGAGGAATGTTGTTTCTAGGTCAATGTCAAGTGCGAGGCGTGGGGAGGGGAAGGAGAGGGTTGAGTCACCAGTTAGCTGCGTAGCAACAGCAGGTGGGGTGAGTGCAATGAACTCGCCCGGTGGCAAGTGAATTCGAGTAATGTACCTACTGAGAATAGCGATTTATCGTCTGTAAAACAAGTCTTCATTTACTACGCTAAACTTAATTTTTTTTTCCAAAATTGGTCCGGGTTATCCGGACGTCCGGGTTAACGAGGTTCTACTGTATATAATAATATTTAAAAAAGTGAACGAAGAGGATGAATCCACAAGATAATTAAATTAGTGTGTTACTGACTTGACACAAAATTCAGTCATTACACAAACCAAAAGTATAAACTAGTAACCTACCTGAACTGCAGAAGTTGCTTAGTTTTTATAATCTTTGTGGAAGTCTGACCATTTTTATCTTGTGGTGTCCCTAAAAATAATATTTTCAAACCGAAACATTACTTCCGGATTTGGGTTAACAACAATTCCTTTATTCTGAAGCTCGGCATGGAGTTTTACTGTTTTTTCAAAATTTTAATTTTTTTGGTGTCCTAAAATTTTTAAATTTTCAAACCGAAACACTGTATTCAGACTGTGATTAAAATTATCTTCAATTTTACATCCCATCTGATTTTGATTTTTTTTTCAAAATTTTGGTACACTTTTTGTGACTCGAAATTTCCAAAACTGAGCATTATATTCAGACTATGGTTAAAATTATGTTTCAATTTGACACCTTATATGGGCATGTTGCAATTTTTTCAAAATTTTGACCCCTCACATTTTTGCCTCCTGCTATCTTATTTATGGGTGGGGGGGATCAATCTAAAAAGTAGTAGGTTATATGTATGGATACATGTCAAATTTTACGAAAATTAGTTGTGCATGCATAAATTATCGAATGATGTACCTCAAACAGACAACTGCTAAACGATCAAGTTAAAACTGTGAATTCGCTTTACTCGTCAAAAACTATTGTAACTACCGTAAACTATTGTGTTGTAAAACAAACAACAGAATCTAAAATTAACATGTCTGTATACAAAGATACATGTTTCTAAAGAATAGTTATCCCAGTCTGGGTAACTACTAGACCTAGTTGTTTCAGAGATACCACAAGAGAACAGAGCTTTATGTTAAGATACAAGGTTTCAGTATAACATACACTAGCAGAATAAGCAAAAAATGGTTAAGATGCGATAAAATCAAATTATGCATGTGGGAGTGCTAAGTATCAATTAGACTATGGTACATGAGGCAATAAAAGATTCTTGATATAATCTTATCCTCTCTAATTGTAAGTTTTATAAATGAGATATTAAAAAACTGAATCATTAAATGCGTATACTCAGCAACTGACCTCTTTGTGATATTCTGTTTGACGCAAGTTCTTCAGCAGAAATACAGTCACTTCCTGCATCATCTTTGGTTTTTTCAGATTCTTCTTTCTTTTCTTCTTCACATTCAGTTTTCGGAGCCGAATGCTTGATCCCAATAGATTCTATTGCTGTGTCAGCTAAGAGTTGTGATTGTTTGGCTTCTTGAATAGAACTTAAATCTGATGTTAAATTTAACTGTATTTTTCTTTGTGTCATTTCCTTACTAACTGTTTCAAATACCTCATCTGGAGTTAAAACTAGTTTTGAAGTCCCACTTACGATCACAGGTTTTACAAATTTTGGTCTTTTTACAATTTTCTTCTGCCTAACCATACGCTTTACACTTTTAATTTCACTATCTTTTGTTACATTATCATCTCTGTCACTTTCTATTTCAGATTCTTCTTCATCTGACCCATTTTCAACTAATGCCAACTCTGATTTGTTGAATTCCTCAAAATCAGTATTCACAACAGGAATTTCATTTTCAGGGAAAAAGTCAGAGTGTAGCGGATATGTTTCTGTAAATGGACATGGTAAATTCATTTTGTTCATTAAATGCAAAACCTGTGTATAAAGTTTTGGCACATTAGCCATAGCCTTACAGATATTTACTAAAGTCTGGCGAGTTGGTGGTGAGTACTGATAGATTAGGTGAACAGGAGGAGGTTGATTAAAATCTGCTAACTTAGTCCAACTATTGAGTTTTTGTAAGAAATTTTCATAGTACCTTTTTGTCTTTTCTTTACCAGATTTCTCATCACTTCTGAAACAATTCAAAAAATAAAGTAATTTATTTAAAATCTTCTATATCTTTTAAACTTTTACTTTAATATAAATTGCATGACTTATTTGTACAAACAGAAATAAAGATGATAATCATGTTCGCTAATGCTCACAGAGCAATGCTTAAATTGGACGTGCTTATTGTTTAGGTATATGTCAGATTAAGATACATTAGCAGTGGCGTAACTCCTTTTCCTGCCCCCCCCCCTTACTACCCTTACATAACTGATGCCATTGATCCCTCTTAAATACTAACCCTATAACCTCTTCTTTTGAGTTATAACGGAGGGAACCCAAAATAATTGGTTCTGCCAATTATTTCAGGCTGCCTTATTCGAGACGAGCTGAAATTTAAATCAGAACGACACACAGTAAGACATACAAGGAATCAGGGAAGGTGAAACTGTTGATTTATATACTCAGTATATGTGTGTAACAAGAAGACTGGCTTTATTAAACATTTGAAATATAACATTTACTCCAAAGAACAGATCCCATGACATTATTAATTAAATTATTAAAATTAAGTGAAATGCTTTATTTAGAATATGGGATCACAACAAATTTATCTAGCTATACCCCCGGATCCGGGTAACCATTGGTATTTAGTCTCTAATCTTTTAATTATATTTAATTCAAAATTTTATCTTGCAAGACTTTTACCTTTTTGCTTTATATATATTCCATTAGAAGAATGGTATTAATAACACTACGTTACGTTAATATCTAAACTGTTACAATTGAATGATATTGAATAGTTACAATTAAATTCTCAAATTTAAGTTTTTATATTCTTATAAAAATCAATCGTCTCTGAAAGTCTCTTAAATAGAGTATTGTGTTACAAAAAATATTATCAATATTCCTCGATAGACGTGCTATCGAGTCACCTCTATTTTTTGGATGTAGTAATCGCCTCCATGTGGTTCCGTCTTGGGAGTCCTAAAACGTCGTCCTCGTCTTGGTCTGGTCTCTGTTGTTCATGGCTTAATACGTCTGCAGGATAGGTAGAGTCTTCTACACAGATACTCGTTGATTCTGAGATGTCTCGAACTGCATCATCGGTAGGGTATACTAGAGTTCTCATTTAGATGGTCCATGACCACAGGTCAGATGTTGAAAAGATTCGTCCATCGGTGAAGATTGCAGTCAACGTTTTTTTTTTTTATTAACACTCGTCGTTTGTAGTTACATCTTTCTTCTTGTTACAAAGTTTTTGGAATTTTCTTTTTGTTAACGTTACATGTTACACTTTTTGTAACAGTTAGTAAAATACAAAATAATAATTAATTAATCCACACTAACAACAAATTGCATAACTTTTGAACAGAGCATTTTGCTCGTGCGTCTGCACAGCTGGGATTCGTCATCGCAAGAGAGCAATTTTTCGTCCGCTACCCTTGTACATGACAAGAGAGAGTGGGGTGTTTATTCCGCGAGCATATATAGTTCCTGTTTCTCTTTCAATAAACTTTTTTATTTATACAGACTATCGCTAGATAAAAAATACATCATTTAAATTAATTGTTTTAGTTACTATCTGTGTCTACAGATACTTTAATTATTAACATTAGTTTACTCTATTATTTTTAATTACAGTAGACTCGGAAAACATGTCGAGTCCGGTATCAACAGGTAGGCGCTTGATAGCAAGCAAAGGGTTAAATACGAACATAATAATTATTTACAATATGCCTTTTCTTTATGGATACTTTGCCCTTGTTAATTACTTCTTCCATTCACACTTAGTACCTACATGTTTTTATTATTATTATTGTGAGATTTAAATGGTTAATTGTACGCAACCTTAATTAATTAAATTTTTTTTTGTAATTGTCACAATTTAAATCGTCACATACTCCGCCTCCTTACCAACACAGACTCCTAAAATTTTGGTCAGCTATGTACCGAGAGTATGCTTGGGGAGTTCCGTGTGAAATTTCTCTCACCCATTTCTGGCTGTATATAATTACTAGCAGCATAAGTCATTCTTGACTGGCTGTTTCTTACCATCTATACGTATACTTCATATTTTACACGCTAATTCTACTACTACATAAAATTTACATTATAAAGTATTTTCAACATTCTAAGTTTCCTTAACTCTACTACTTATTACTACTACCGGATTTTTCCTTTTTCTTTCGTGAGAGTTTTTCTTCGTTATAGAATTTACTCTTTAATTACTCCATTACTTTTATTGGATGTCAGCTGACTTCTTGCTTTGCTCTACTTTCGATGAAGAGGATTCAAGGTTGATCAGGCCTCGTACCTACTTATACGACAAGGTAGCCAAAGGTTACTCAAGTACTTTTGCGGTTGAGTACTAAACATTGTTTTCACATTTACTTATTTAATTAACTGGTACTCTACTATTTTCTTCTTCAAGATAACGTTTTATCTGTGAAATATGTGTCCTTCGCACATATTTTTGAGTAGAGGGTTCGTACAGGGTCACAGTTACCGGAGTTAAGTATTTGTGAATTTGATAAGGACCGCACCATCTGTAAGATAGCTTGGAAGTTGTCTTATCGACTGCACTACTCGTTGGGTGCGTGTTATACATAACTAAGTCTCCGATTTGGTATTTTACTTTATTATTCTTATTCTTTTGCTCGTAATATTTCCTTGACTTCGCTAAGTTTGTTCGTAAATTAGCGCGCGCTTCGTTCCATATCTTTCTAATATTTTTATCCCTAATTTCAAGGGGTAACAATTCATGTATTTTCCACTTTGTGGATAATGGGTGGTTAGGTTTATACTTGAACAACAATTCGAATGGGGTAGACTTATGTCCTTCATGATATGCCGAATTAAAGGCGAATTGTATCCAGGATAGGTTCTGGTCCCACGAAGTATGGTCGTTAGCATGGTAGGCAATTAAAGCAGAGTTTAGGTTTCGCAAATACCTCTCAGCTATATTACCTTGCGGACGATACTCGGTAGTGGTAATGTGGTTTATACCTAGTTTGAAACACATGTTCCTGAATTCCTTGGACTTAAACTGTGGTCCGTTATCTGACACTAGATGGACTGGAATACCGAAATCTTTGAATAATCTATTCTGTAAAATGCTTACTGTTGTCGTAGCTAAAGCTCGCCGCATGGGGTACATCCAGACGAACTTACTAAACGAATCTACGCAAATTAGTAACATAGTATTTCCTGACTTGGAACGTGGGTAGGGTCCAGAAAAGTCTAAATAAATTTTGGAAAATGGGGTGGCAGGAATCTCAGATATTAACTGACTTATTTGGCTGTTTCTCGCTGGTTTGCTGAGTGCACACAACTTACACCTTTTTACAAAGTTAGCTATCTCACTGTTCATATTTTCCCAGTGATATTCTCTCCGAATCCGATGTATGGTTTTATTTATTCCCATATGTGCTCCAATGGTGGAAGAGTGATAATATTCCATTAGCATAGGTTTAATAATGTCCGGGGCGATGATACGCAAATATTTTCCGTTAGCTATTCTACAACATAATACTTTCTTATTTAATAGGTATTTTTCAGACTTGTTTCCTTTTTCAAGTTGTTTGATGATCGGACTCAAACGTGGGTCTTGTTGTTGATAATGGGCTAAATCCGTAAATGCAAGAGGAAATTCGGTAATTAACGCATTAATAATCGGTGTCTCTCTACTCTTGTTTTCGTAATTATTACTACTAGGCTGGAACATACGTGACAGGGTATCGGCAACTACGTTTTGGGTGCCTCTAATATGTTGTACTTTGAATTTAAAACAATTTAATCTCAATACCCATCTTCCGATTCGACCTAATTGTTTTGGGTGGTTTAGTAGCCAGGATAAAGCTTGATTATCTGTTTCTAGCAAAAACTCTTTATGTTCTAAAAATGGTTTGAACTTCTCAAACGCAAAAACGATAGCTAAGCATTCTAATTCGTATGCGGAGTATTTCTTTTCTTGGTCCGTCAGGGTGCGTGAAGCGTAACTAATTGGTAATCGAGAGTTATCTACTTCCTGATAAATTACTGCACCTAGGGCTATACTTGAACTGTCGGTTTGCACAACAAACGGTTTACTAAAATCGGCTAATTGTAGTACGGGGGGTGATATGATGCTTTCCTTTAATTTCTCAAATGCGGTTTGGCGTTGCTCATTCCACTCAAATTTTACTCCCTTCTTTCTTAAAGTATTTAGTGGTGCTGCGATTTCGGCTAGATGTGGGATATACTTGTGGAAATAATTTATCATTCCTAAAAATCGAGCAATTCCTTTCGCATCCCGCGGTGGTAAAAATTCTCTGATAGCACGGGTTCGCTCTGGGTCTATGCTTACCTTTCCGTTGGCTTTTACGATGTGACCTAAAAAGGAGAATTGTGTCACAGCAAAATTTACTTTACTGGGGTTTTAGTTAATCCAGCTTTCTCTAATCGTGATAATACCTCACGTATATGTGCAAGATGTTGTTCCATTGACTCGCTGTAAATAACAATATCGTCTAGGTAGTGGTACACATATTTAAACTTTATGTCGTGAAATAATTTTTCTAACAATCTGCTACATACAGAACTACCTTGGGATATACCAAAAGGTACCCTTGTAAATTGGTATAGGTTGAAAGGCACGGCAAAAGCGGTGAGACGTTTCGATTCCTCTGAAAGTGGTATCTGATGAAAAGCCTGATTCAAATCCATAATGGTAAAAATTTTTGCTTTCGTAAAATAATGAAAAGCACTGTGGATGTCGGGAAGTGGAATGGATTCAAATTCTATTCGTTTATTTAGTTGTCTATAGTCTACAACTAATCTATGTTTATCGTTGCTTTTGGGTACTAAAAACGCAGGGGATGAATAAGATGAAGTAGAGGGTTCGATGACTCCTTGTTCTAATAGTTTATTAATTTGGTTCCTCATTACTTCCATTTTTGGCGGTGATAACTTGTATGGGGCTAAACGTATTACTTTATTATCGCTCAAATTTATCTTATACTCTATCAGATCCGTCAGTCCTAACTTTGGGGTGAGCACATTGGAGAATTGATTTATTAACTTTTGTATGTTACGTCTATTTTTACTTTCCAGATGACCTAATTCACATTCGTGATGCTTTAGATGAGAAGAAGTAGTGCTAGTACTTTCTCTGTTATTTGAATTATCCTCTAAGTTATATTTCCGTGAACGATCGAATCCAAAGTAAAATTTCTTATCATGAATATTTAGAATTATTCCTGTTTTACTGATAAAATCGGCTCCCAACATTAACTCGGGTCCTAATTCGTCGCTTACTAACATTGGAAAATACCACGTCAAATGTTTTATTTTAACTTTACACGTGATGATAAGTTTTATTATTAAGTTTTGTTTGTTAGCGGTTGAGCATTTAATGTTTACAGATTGACTGCGTTTGACTAAATTATGTTTAAATAACTTATTGGCGAGGTCATGACTAATTAAACTTCGCGTTGATCCGGAATCAATTAAACCGAGTGTGGATGTTACACCAAGGTCAACTTGTACATAAGGTAATTGACACTTACTGAAATTACACTTATTAATAGCGTTACATTTATCTATAAATTTTTTTACATAGGGGTCTAGTTTTCTTTTGTTATTATTATTATTTTGTTTTATTTTGTTGACTCTCAGGGGTTTACCTTTTTTTACGATGCTGCGGAAGACACAGGGTTTTGGATCTCCCTGCCTTACATGTTTTTTGGAGAAATAGTTTTTTGATTATACCTTTTTTGTTTACAGTATCTACTGAGATGTCCAGATTTTCCGCAGTTATAACACACATATTCTTTACGTTGCGTCTTACTGGTTTCCTGGAGTGGTTGAGCCTCCTGGGACTTACCATGGCCATTGGTTGATCTTCGAAATGGTCTTCTTCTTGTATACTTCTTGCGTCAGATACTAAGGCATGCATTTCTTTTCTATTTTGTGTAGTGGATATCGATGCATGTCTGTGCTGATCTGCGTACCAAACATTGGAAGAATGAATACTACATTGTTCAAAGTCCACGAACGTAAGGGGTCTACTTATTAGTGCTAAACGGAAGCGTTCATCTGGAGACAAGCCTACTAGGATCGTATCGAACAATTGTTTTTCAGTCCAGTCGACTTGTAGTATACGTGAAGATTCTCGGATATCCGCAATATAGTGGGCCAGTCTTTCGCGAGCTCCTTGTACTCTAAGTACAGTACTTCTTTTGATATCCTCATAAATTCCAGTGGGGATAAAATATTTGATTATATTCGTATGAAGATCTTCTACTGAAAAACTTGAGTTTAATGTTTCTAGTACACGATCTCGTAATGGTGGTTTACATTTGGGTAATATTACTTGCAGTATTTGCCGATCGTTTAATTGTTGTAAATCTTTTATTTGCAGCAGGTATTTTATAAAAGTTAACAGTATCGTTATACTTAACCCATCGGTGTAAGGAATCTCATTAATTATTTTCTCTACTGGGTGGGAAATCTTTCCGTAGAGTTCAACATTCAAATTTACGTTTTGTATTTCCTTCGAAGGATTAGTGGTCGCATTTTGACTAGTACGAGTACGCTGAACTTTAGGTGGTGGGGGTTCTTCTACAATAGGGGATTGAACAGGGGAGATATATAATTTTTGTAAGTCTTGCTCAATTTCCTCCATTCTCGATTCATCTGACTTTCGACGTAAGTCGTTAATAATTATAGGTAATTGGCGTAATGCCTCGTCTGCAAATTTCTGCACATCGGCGGGGACGTCGGGCCAGCTTAATAAATTATTTAATCGGCGGGTTAAATGTTCTATACGTTGCGTAACGCGCAAAAGTTCCGTGGGTGATTTCTTGTCCTTAAGGTTCTGAGATAATACTATCAGTTCCCGATATTTCGCATAACAGGTTTCTCGTTCGCCGTCATAATCGAGTTCACGCAATTTATCTAACTGCGAGGTTGTCTCTGATCCGGTTTGGCGTAATGATTTTCGTAATTCAGACACGGTTACATTCAAGTGTTTTAGACCTCGTAAAAGTGCTTCGTAGCATAGCTCATCTTTTATTAATAAATCAGGATTAAATTCAGCCATTTTCGTAAAGTGGCAAGAACTAATTATTCTACGATTAGTATTTACTACTATACAACGCTATATCATTTTACACAAACATAACAATATGAATAAATCGTATTCTTACACGTTTATTAATAAACAATTAAAATGAGATGACAAAGGTTGTCATTTTACATAGAAAGAGAGAGAGAGAAATCTCACACATGTTTACAGATGCTTACGGCAAAAGATTCCCCCTTCGGTTATCAACACCTGAACAGACACGCTTCAAATAACAATACACCACACAAGAAGGGTGACCGATTGTTCTCACTCTAACTGGGGAGACCGACTACGATAATATTAAACAATCGCCAACAGGAAATTTACATGTCCGAGATTGTCGTGAATGGGGGTTGTTTATGAATGGGACTTTTAACAAGTACCTACATGGTTTGTTTACCTTGGATTATATGTTACTCTTACTTTACACATATCATATTTACAAATAAAATTATCTGTACTATATTACTATAATATTAATTATTATTTTTATCTTATTTAAATTTCTGACTCATATTAAAATACACAAGTAAATAAATCAACAGCTTATGAATAGGGACACAATTACTGTTTAGCAACACAAGGCACAAATTTTTTTTTTTTTTAGTAGCAAAATTTAAACAAATTAGCAGAGTGGCGCATCTTATAACCTCTTCTTTTGAGTTATAACGGAGGGAACCCAAAATAATTGGTTCTGCCAATTATTTCAGGCTGCCTTATTCGAGACGAGCTGAAATTTAAATCAGAACGACACACAGTAAGACATACAAGGAATCAGGGAAGGTGAAACTGTTGATTTATATACTCAGTATATGTGTGTAACAAGAAGACTGGCTTTATTAAACATTTGAAATATAACATTTACTCCAAAGAACAGATCCCATGACATTATTAATTAAATTATTAAAATTAAGTGAAATGCTTTATTTAGAATATGGGATCACAACAAATTTATCTAGCTATACCCCCGGATCCGGGTAACCATTGGTATTTAGTCTCTAATCTTTTAATTATATTTAATTCAAAATTTTATCTTGCAAGACTTTTACCTTTTTGCTTTATATATATTCCATTAGAAGAATGGTATTAATAACACTACGTTACGTTAATATCTAAACTGTTACAATTGAATGATATTGAATAGTTACAATTAAATTCTCAAATTTAAGTTTTTATATTCTTATAAAAATCAATCGTCTCTGAAAGTCTCTTAAATAGAGTATTGTGTTACAAAAAATATTATCATTATTCCTCGATAGACGTGCTATCGAGTCACCTCTATTTTTTGGATGTAGTAATCGCCTCCATGTGGTTCCGTCTTGGGAGTCCTAAAACGTCGTCCTCGTCTTGGTCTGGTCTCTGTTGTTCATGGCTTAATACGTCTGCAGGATAGGTAGAGTCTTCTACACAGATACTCGTTGATTCTGAGATGTCTCGAACTGCATCATCGGTAGGGTATACTAGAGTTCTCATTTAGATGGTCCATGACCACAGGTCAGATGTTGAAAAGATTCGTCCATCGGTGAAGATTGCAGTCAACGTTTTTTTTTTTATTAACACTCGTCGTTTGTAGTTACATCTTTCTTCTTGTTACAAAGTTTTTGGAATTTTCTTTTTGTTAACGTTACATGTTACACTTTTTGTAACAGTTAGTAAAATACAAAATAATAATTAATTAATCCACACTAACAACAAATTGCATAACTTTTGAACAGAGCATTTTGCTCGTGCGTCTGCACAGCTGGGATTCGTCATCGCAAGAGAGCGATTTTTCGTCCGCTACCCTTGTACATGACAAGAGAGAGTGGGGTGTTTATTCCGCGAGCATATATAGTTCCTGTTTCTCTTTCAATAAACTTTTTTATTTATACAGACTATCGCTAGATAAAAAATACATCATTTAAATTAATTGTTTTAGTTACTATCTGTGTCTACAGATACTTTAATTATTAACATTAGTTTACTCTATTATTTTTAATTACAGTAGACTCGGAAAACATGTCGAGTCCGGTATCAACAGGTAGGCGCTTGATAGCAAGCAAAGGGTTAAATACGAACATAATAATTATTTACAATATGCCTTTTCTTTATGGATACTTTGCCCTTATTAATTACTTCTTCCATTCACACTTAGTACCTACATGTTTTTATTATTATTATTGTGAGATTTAAATGGTTAATTGTACGCAACCTTAATTAATTAAATTTTTTTTTGTAATTGTCACAATTTAAATCGTCACAACCCCTTCTTATAGCTGTGACAACTATTAAAATTATATTATGTAAATAGAATACATTCTCCTCAAGACTGTTCAAAATCTCTTCTTCTAAGCCTAGACCAGTTTGATTGGTCACTCCTATATATCCTACAGAAAAGGTCTCATTAATTCATAAGTGGTGTGCCTTCCTGCTTCATCTTCAGTAATTGAGGCATATCTGATTATCTGACTCTGTTGATCCCTTCTATTAATGTCTTGTATAGTATCCGTTATTACAGAGGAAAACTGAGCAGATTCCATCTGTTTCAAAATAATATTTTCAATTTTTTCAGATAAAAGCTGAATGAGTTCATCCTTAATTTTGGGACGCACTGTTCTTTGGACGTTGCAACATTATTTTTTGCAACAATGAATCATATTTACTCAAAAGATCGATAACTGCCAAAACGTTTCCGCTGCTGAGCTGGCCTGTCTTCTATTTGTGGTGGTTTCTAAAGGCTAAATTTGAAGCTGCCAATGTCAGAGTAACATTTACAACATGGTCTAGTACTCTGCTCATTTACTAGTATCCTTACTTACGTAGCTCACAACAAATAATGAAGCGACGCAGGCCCAGCCAATGGCCTCAGTGCATTCTTAACTGGAGTCAGCACTCTATTGTGCAGTTAACCAAATAATTTATACTCTCAAAGTACATCAAGTACTGGTAAAATAACAGTAAACAAAATTTTTGTTTTGTTTTTTATGTTAAATACATAAAGGCGAATTTAGTTTTACTCAAGTTCAATGGATTATACCCATTCTTAAAATATCGGTATGGAGAACCATACATGACTTCCATGTTCTAAGATTTATATTTAAAATGATTTTTGAAATGAAATATTGCCATAGAAACTACTTCTTTCTTCAGCCTTAACCACAGTACTGTGGTCACTAACATATACCACCTCACGTTAGCGCACTGATTTCCACTGATGATGGCATTCGATGCCACTGCCGAAACGTCTGGTTTTGCAGAAAACATTGGACCACAGCCAAACAGCAGGGGAAGGAATTTTAACAAAAAACTACTTCTTTGTTGCCGATAACGTAGTACACATAAAAAATTAATCCCCCCTTCAACTATCATTTTCATTTATAGAAAATTACTCCCTCCCCCTTCAACTAGCCTCTTCATTTATAGATATTTCATCTACGTTTCTACAGTGGATTATTATGATCTTCTTTTCAGGATACTTTATTTATCAAAATTAAGTACTTTACTCTTGTTAAAACATAAAAAGGTTGCAGGTAAACTAACACTTCCCCTTAACCGATCTTCACCAAAATCAATAGGCCTTGAGTCCTCTACAATTCATGGATGTATGCAAAAAATTATTTGATTCCGTTTGAATGTGTAGCAGTTATCATTCGTCATAGAAAAAATTACCCTTGTTAAAACATAAAACGTTGCAGGTAAACTACCCCTTTCCCCTTAACCGATCTTCACCAAAATCAATAAGCCTTGAGTCCTCTACAATTCTGGGATGTATGCAAATAATTATTTGATTCTGCTTGAATTTGCGGCTGTTTGAATTTGCTATAGACAAAATTCTACACACAGACACACACACGACACATTTTGCAAAATGACTTTTCTTCATGTTTTGAGGGTAGTACAATCAGAATCGCCCCTTATCTTGAACACAATTTTTTTTGCCATCACCATACTTCCATTTCCTTATGGAACATGGAAGTAAAATATCGGTATGGAAAACCATACATGACTTCAATGTTCTAAGATTTATATTTAAAATCATTTATGAAATGAAATGTTTCCATAGAAACTACTTCTTTCCACTTATTGCTTCTGCCTTAACTACAGTACTGTAGTCACTAACGTATACCACCACATGTTATCGCACTCGATTTTCACTGATGATGGCAGTAGACGGCACTGCTGAAACATCTGGTTTTGCAGAAAACATTGGACTACGGCCAAACAGCCCGGGAAGGAATTTTAACAACAAACTACTACTTTGTTGTCGATAACGTAGTACACATATAAAAATTATCCCCTCCCCCTTCAACTATAATTTTCATTTATAGAAAATTACCCCCACCCCATTCGACTAGCCTCTTCATTTATAGATATTTCATCTATGTTTCTACAGTGGATTATTAAGATCTTTTTATCAGGATACTTTATTTATCAAAATTAAGTACTTTACTATTGTTACAACAAAAAATGTTTCAGGTAAACTACCCCTTTCCCCGTAACCGATTTTCACCAAAATCAATAGGTCTTGAGCGTTCTACAACTCAGGCACATATGTTGCTGGGGAATCAAATAATGTTTCGCATACAGCCATGAATTGTAGAGTTCTCAAGACCTATTGTTTTTGGTGAAGATCGGTTAAGGGAAAAGGGTAGTTTACCTGCAACGTTTTATGTTTTAACAAGGGTATTTTCTATGGCAAACGATAACAGCCGCAAATTCAAACAGAATCAAAAGATTATTTGCATACAGCCCTAAATTGTAGAGTTCTCAAGACCTATTGTTTTTTGTGAAGATCGGTTAAGGGAAAGGGGTAGTTTACCTGCAACATTTTATGTTTTAACAAGGGTATTTTCTATGGCAAACGATAACAGCCGCAAATTCAAACAGAATCAAATAATTTTTTGCATGCAACTCTGAATTGTAGAGTTTTCAAGACCTATTGTTTTTGGTGAAGATCGGTTAAGGGAAACGGGTAGTTTACCTGCAACGTTTTATATTTTAACAAGGGTAATTTTTTCTATGACGAACGATAACTGCCGCATATGCAAACAGAATCAAATAATTTTTTGCAAACATCACTGAATTGTAGAGATCTCAAGGACTTTCGATTTTGGTGAAGATCGGTTAAGGGGAAGGGGTAGTTTACCTGCAACCTTTTACGTTTTAACAACAGTAAAGTACTTGAAAATTCATTTAAACTTTTTCAAACAATGGTAATTGTTAAAAATAAAATAATTTTGTTGCCAGGCAATAAAATTATAATTTTTTCATTTTAATGTAAATTATGTATGAGTTAATATACGTGTATAAAATAATATATCATTCGTGGCAGGTAAGCATATCTCAGTTATGTAATGTTTACGTTTCCATTTTATTATTATGACTACAGCAATAAAAAGGCAGGGAACACACACACACACACACACACACACACACACACACACACACACACACACACACACACACACACACACACACACACACAATTCGCATTATTTCTGGCCTCACTCATGTTTATTTTCTTACATTTGCACGCTTTTTAAATGGAAAGTGCCGAAACCCACACCAACATAACGCGTGCAAACCGAAAAAATGGACATCAATTTGCTTCCTGTGGATCGCTGGGCAGTGTAACAGAGGAACGATTCATAGACAGACTTTTCGCCTTTAGGGAATGAACCCTCTGCAAGATGCTGAGGGTCCATGAGTGACTTCGGAGCGCTCCTTCTTTTTCGCGTGTTTGTTCTGTGAAACACACTGTAGATTCGCAGCTTTACTCTAAGCAACGCTCAATAGGAAATGTTGAAAATTTTTGTCCACGGTGTACCCTCATTCACACTAAACCTGCTCTGATGTTTTAATTACGGACATCATAATATTAAAACTTTGGAAACTTGAGCACTACTTAATGGAGATCAATCATTAACTTATACAAGCCATTAATTTTATGCATATTTTTTATATATATGTGTACAACGTTATCGGCAACAAAGAAGTAGTTTTTGTTAAAATTCCTTCCCGGGATATTTGGCCGTAGTCCAATGGTTTTTTCAAAATCAGACGTTTCGGCAATGCCATCGACTTCCATCATCAGTGAAAATCGAGTGCGATAACGTGAGGTGGTATACGTTAGTGACCACAGTACTGTGGTTAAGGCTGAAGCAGTAAGTAGAAAGAAGTAGTTTCTATGGTGTAACATGACAGTTAAGATACACTGATAATTAATTATAAAACAAAGAAGCTGAAGACAAGAATAAAGGTCAAGAACTTATAAACTCAGAGATTAATAGCCTAATGACAAAGTGACAAATGACTAATAAACTGACGATGACTTGACTCAATAGATTGGATAAACACAAGAAAGAACAATGGAACAAGGAAGAAGGAACCAAGAACCAAATGTAATCAAGAAATTGATAACGAACATTGTAATCCCCTAATAATGACCACAAAATGTATGTAAACAAATGCACTAATGTAATTAGAGTATAGATGAGATGTACCTAGGGTAATAATGACGAATAAGATAGTAATGTTATGTATATTTTATTAATGAAGGAATGTGCTTAAATATAAGATAGGGAGTTAATAATAAACACACCCAAATGAATAGCGATAAATATAATCAAAACCAGTAAACAATACCCTGAGGCAAATAAAGGCCACAGTTAATAACCAAAAGTGATCATTAGTGAAGGGAAAATAAAATAAATACTTATAACCAGTAACCCCATGATGATGTTAACATAAATAAACAACATAGTGAATAATATCAAGTGAGTGGAATAAAGAGTGTATTAATACAAAAGTGGTGACATGCAGTTATAGCAGGTTACATATAAAAGTGAAAGTGAATAAATAAAAAACCTTCTATGAAGGAAAAAGTGTAGTGGGTGAACATAAAAGGGTATTTTAGTTAGTAGACTGTATTAGAATAACTGAAAGACCTGTGATAAACTTTGTGCTAGCAAGTAAGATGAACTCATTATACTGTGATTAAGTTAAGCAATAGTTAATAATAATTATAAAATAAGATAGAAATTAAGTCATTGGAATGAAAGGTAAACAAGAAAGATAGACACTGTTTTCTAGTGAAGGAATGAGGGAATAGAGTATATTGTGTAAAGGACAGTTTAATAGTAGTATAAGTTTTTTTTTTTTAAAAAAACAATATATTGTAATGAATTATAAGTTAAAACAAATAGTAATAAGAAACAGAAAGGTAGTTAGAAGTTTATTTCAGGCCTTGAACCTGTCAACAAAATGTTAATTGTTATGATAAGAGGTGTAGTTAGAATCACCAATGTTTATTATTTGTTTCTAGTAAAAAATTGTTTTAAAATACCATATATAAAGGTAAGGAGTTACAAAGAAATGTTAGATAGGCCTAGAGCATATTAATATATTTATTATTCCATGTATGATAATCTAAATAAGAGATAAGAGATTATCATACATGGAATAATACATATATTAATATGCTTAAAATACTAAATAAACACAAAACAATTAAATTTAACACAATCAATAAAAAACTTAAAAATCTACTAATAAATAGTACACCTAAAGAAGATAATCAAAATTTACACACATTAAATAATAACCACACTTTTTACCCAAAATTCGTAAATTTATCTAATATTAAATTCACGGAAAACGAAATAGCTACCCTAGAATCATCAAACAAAACAAATCTTAAAAATGTAAACAAATATGTAATAGATAATATCATAGTTGAAACTGAAAACGCAATTAATAATGTAGAACAAGAAAAACAAGATAAAATAAGAACAGAAGCCTCAATGGAAATAATAAAATATATCAAAAAATATAATAACCAAAATCATCATATTAAAAATAAAAATAAACAAAATAAAACCATTAATAACATAAAACAGAAACTAACGACTAATAACCTCACTTTAACCAAAGCTGATAAAGAGTAATAGTACAATAATAATTTCTCAGAAAGATTTAGACGATAAAACAGAAGAATTTATAGTTAATAATAATTGCATAACATTAAATAAAGATCCCACAAATAAATATCAAACACAAATAACAAATATACTAAAAAATAGTAACCAAATCCTAAATCCTAAAGACTCCTTTAAATATAAAATGGATAATCCTTGTGCACCAAAATTAAATTCTTTAATAAAATTACACAAAATCAATAAACCTATCAGACCTTTAATAAACGCTAGGACCGCACCAAATTTTAAAATATCAAAATTACTAACTCAAATCTTAAAACATAAAATTGAACTTCCAGCAAAACACAATATAAAAAATAGTATCGAACTCACAGAACAACTAATAAACGTAGAAGTAAACAGAAATACAAAATTATATTCATTCGACATATCAAACATGTATACAAACATTCCCATTGAAGAAACTATAAATATTATAATAAATAATCTGAAAACAAATAACGAAAGCAACACATACATTAAACAGTTAACTAATACTTTAAAAATAATTTTAAATCAAAATTATTTTCAATACAACAACAAATTGTACTATCAAACAGATGGCCTTGCTATGGGAGCCCCAACCTCCGCTATCCTATCAGAAATCTTCCTACAAAAACTCGACGAACAAATAATAAATATAATAAAATTAAACAACCCATTAGGATGTTATTTTAGATACGTTGATGACACTGTACATTTCCCAAAACAATGGTATAAATATAAATAAAATATTCAACTCCATAAATAATTTACATTCTAAAATAAAATTCACGTTAGAAGAAGAATCTAATAATAAATTAAACTATTTAGACTTAACAATAAAGAAAAATGAAACAAATTTTGAATACGCAATATACAGGAAACCTTCTCAAACTGACTTAGTAATACCAAATACTTCTAATCATCCTCCCCAACACAAAATGGCAGTATTTAATTCCATGATTTACCGAATGCTTAGGATCCCATTAAATAACACAGAAAGAAACAAAGAAAGAAAAATTATCCAACAAATAGCAGTTAAAAATGGATACAAAATAAAAACTATTAATAAATTAGAAAATAAAATTAAACATAAAATCACTAATAAAATTCCTAAAAACACTACATTTAAAAATTCATCTATTAATAATAATATAAAATATACAACCTTCACTTATTACGGAAATATAACTCAAAAACTAAATAAAATATTTAAAGATACTAATTTAAAAATATCTTATAATACAGATAATATAATTTTTAATAAAATAAAACCTAAAACTAAATCCAATACTCACAATAAAAATGGAATATATAAAATAGAATGTCCAGATTGCAATAAATTTTACGTGGGCCAGACGAAGAAAAAACTACGAGATAGATTCGTTCAACACCGCAATGCATATTTAAAACCAAATAATTATAAATCTAATTTAGCCACACATTGTCTAAATAATTACCACCAGTTTCCAAACATTGAAAATATAAAATTAATTAAAAACATACAAAAAGGTCAAAAAATGAATATTTGGGAAAATCTTAACATTTACAAACACAATAACAATAATTTATTAATTAAAGAACAAACCCAAATAAAAACAAAACAAGACGATCTATTTAAAATTATAAATTTACTAAAAAATAAAAATAATAATGAATAAAATATAAACAAATTTCAAATATAACCGAGAAAACAGCTGCTGAAGAAAATAAACATTAAAACAATCGTTAACTAATCGACCTAAATCGATTATCAGTTATTTTATTTTACATTAAAATCGATACAAATTCGATTATTCGTTAATTTTATATTAATAGAATTATTTCGATTGTTATTAATTCACTTAGAAACCTCTGATGATACTGATATTTTTCAGTGAAACGTGCGTCAGGTGTTAAAAAGAATATACAATATTATCTACTTGCAGAAGAAACAAATTGAAAACATCACAAAATATATATATATATATATATAAAATAATATTTTATAAAGTGAACGAAGAGGATGAATCAACAAGATAATTATAAAAATCCTTTTGTAATGGGGCAAATTAAAAGGTTTTCTTTATTTCATTAATTTTGGTTTTGATTTTATTAATATTTCAAATTCATTTCATATATGTGGCCAGTCCCCAGCTTGAATCTAACTCGCAGTCTAAACAAAGCAAAGGTACGCTGTAACTGTGTTGAAATATTTGAAAAGAATGTGTTGTCAACTGTAGCACACTTCCTAGAACTTTGCGGCTGTGACATCTACGCCAACGCGCAACCACCAGCATGTGCGCAGACCCACGCCAAGAAGCATAAAACGGACTTGGCGCCAAGACTCTATTTTTTGCCTCATGGTCTTAAGACGCAGGAAACATAATTGTAAGCCACACCCATTTATGTGACGAGAGTAAAGGCAGTGAAATATCGTCGACGGCCGACACTCAAAAAATCCTGTGTGTCATAGGTACAGCCACTAAGACACTGACAATGAAGGCTGTGGGCGGCGACGAAATTTGTTCGCCGGCAAGGCAGTGATGCCCGCCCGGATATAACATCGTCAAATAAAGTTTTCTCCCCAGTGGACTAACAATATTGGCCACGCGTGGTCCAACTAAGTTTTCTGTCCGGACAATTTTAAAAGTCGGCCGACTATAACACTATGTATAAATAAAAATCGGTATGGAGAACCATACATGACTTCCATATTCTAAGATTTATTTTTAAAATCATTTTCGAAATGAAATATTACCATAGAAACTACTTCTTTCTACTTACTGCTTCAGCCTTAACCACAGTACTGTGGTCACTAACATATACCACCTCACGTTATTGCACTCGATTTTCACTGATGATGGAGTCAATGGCATTGGCGAAACGTCTGGTTTTGTAGAAAACATTGGACTACGGCCAAATATCCCGGGAAGGAATTTTAACAAAAACTACTTCTTTGTTGCCGATAACGTTGTACACATATATATAAAAAATATGCATAAAATTAATGGCTTGTATAAGTTAATGATTGATCTCCATTAAGTAGTGCTCAAGTTTCCAAAGTTTTAATATTATGATGTCCGTAATTAAAACATCAGAGCAGGTTTAGTGTGTAAGAGGGTTCACCGTGGACAAAAATTTTCAACATTTCCTATTGAGTGTTGCTTAGAATAAATCTGCGAATCTACAGTGTACGTTTCATAGAACAAACACGCGGAAAAGAAGGAGCGCTCCGAAGTCACTCATGGACCCTCAGCATCTTGCAGAGGGTTCATTCCCTAAAGACGAAAAGTCTGTCTATGAATCGTTCCTCTGTAAACACGTGCAGTTACACTGCCCAGTGATCCACAGGTAGCAAATCGCTATCCACGCTGAACACTTTTTCGGCTTGCATGCGTTATGTTGGTATGGGTTCGGCACTTTCCATTTAAAAACCGTGCTAATGTAAGAAAATGAACATGAATGAGGCCAGAAATAACGCGAATTGTGTGTGTGTGTGTGTGTGTGTATCTTCCCTGCCTTTTTATTGCGGTAGTGATAATAATAAAATGGAAACGTAAACAGTACATAACTGAGATATGCTTGCCTGCCACGCACGATATATTTTCTCTTATACATGACTAGCAGAATACCCGTGCTTCGCTACGGAGTTTCACGTTGTACGTAATGAAAATGTTAGTTTAATTAATAAAGTTTAATTAAAGTAGGCTTCTTAAAAATAAATAGCTGTTGCCCACAACTTCGTTCGCGTGGTCTTCAATTTAATGCGATAATATATTTAGAACAGAATCTATTCTATTGGGTTGCCATAGTAACCAGATCTAATAGTTTTTTAAGACCGCAAAGGACCCCCCAGAGGATCGTATCGAAAAAAAAAACACCTGTCCTATGTTGGTTCTCCCGTTGCGTAAAATATTTGTGCCAAGTTTGGTTGAAATCGGTCCAATGGTTTAGGTGGAGACGTGGAAGACCCCAAAGGACCCCCCAAAGGATCGTATCGAAAAAACACTTGTCCTATGTTGGTTCTCCCTTTGCGTAAAATATTTGTGCCAAGTTTGGTTGAAATCGGTCCAGTGGTTTAGGAGGCGATGTGGAAGACCCCAAAGAACCCCCAAAAGGACCCCATCGAAAAAACACCTATCCTATGTTGGTTCTCCCGTTGCGTAAAATATTTGTGCCAAGTTTGGTTGAAATCGGTACAGTGGTTTAGGAGGAGATGTGGAAGAAACCTTCGCGGACGTGCGCACAACAACTCACCGAAGTTTCATCGCAATCGGATGAATGGTATAGGAACGCATACGGGACAAACAAAGAAACATTCATTTTTATATATAAGATGTAAACTATACCACTTACTTGACATAAACCGTGATAGCTAAGCTAATGTACAACATATATGTATTAATTATACACATAAATGTTCCTCGATAGACACTCTATCTATTGGCGAAAACTTGAATAAAATCCGTTCAGTACTTCCTGAGATTAGCGATTTCAAACACAGAGAGAAAACGGACCGACTTCACTTTATACTATGTACAGATTTACATTAAAATGAAAAAATTATAATTTTATTGCCTGGCAACAAAATTATAATTTTTTACTTCCATATTCCTTAAGGAATGGAAGTATGGTGATGGCAAAAAAAATCGTGTTCGAGATTATTGCAGATTCTGATTGTACTACACTCAAAACATGAAAAAAAGTCGTTTTCCGAAAAGTGTCTGTGTGTGTGTCTGTCTGTCTGTGTGTCTGTGTGTAGATTTTTTTTCTATGGCAAACGATAACTGCCGCAAATTCAAACAGAATCAAATAATTTTTTGCATACAGCCCTGATTTGTAGAGTACTCACGACCTATTGTTTTTGGTGAAGATCGGTTGAGGGAAAGGGGTAGTTTACCTGCAACGGTTTTTTTTATCAAGGGAAATTTTTTTTTTTGGCAAACGATAACAGCCGCAAATTCAAACAGAATCAAATAATGTTTCGCATACGCCCCTGAATTGTAGAGTTCTCAAGACCTATTGTTTTTGGTGAAGATCGGTTAAGGGAAAGGGGTAGTTTACCTGTAACGTTTTATGTTTTAACAAGGGTATTTCCTATGGCAAACGATAACAGCCGCAAATTCAAACAGAATCAAAAGATTATTTGTATACAGCCCTAAATTGTAGAGTTCTCAAGACCTATTGTTTTTGGTGAAGATCGGTTAAGGGAAAGGGGTAGTTTACCTACAACGTTTTTTTAACAAGGGTATTTTCTATGGCAAACGATAACAGCCGCAAATTCAAACAGAATCAAATAATGTTTTGCATACAGCCCTGATTTGTAGAGTACTCAAGACCTATTGTTTTTGGTGAAGATCGGTTGAGGGGAACGGGTAGTTTACCTGCAACGTTTTTTATCAAGCGTATTTTCTATGGCAAACGATAACTGCCGCAAATTCAAACAGAATCAAATAATTTTTTGCATACATCAGTGAATTGTAGAGGACTCAAGGCCTTTAGATTTTGGTGAAGATCGGTTAAGGGGAAGGGGTAGTTTACCTGCAACCTTTTACGTTTTAACAAGAGTAAAGTACTTGAAAATTCATTTAAACTTTTTCAAGTGCAAAAAGATTATTTGCATACAGCCCTAAATTGTAGAGTTCTCAAGACCTATTGTTTTTGGTGAAGATCGGTTAAGGGGAAGGGGTAGTTTACCTGCAACCTTTTACGTTTTAACAAGAGTAAAGTACTTGAAAATTCATTTAAACTTTTTCAAACAATGGTAATTGTTAATATCGGTATGGAGAACCATACATGACTTCCATATTTTAAGATTTATATTTTAAATCATTTTCGAAATGAAATATTACCATAGAAACTACTTCTTTCTACTTACTGCTTCAGCCTTAACCACAGTACTGTGGTCACTAACGTATACCACCTCACGTTATCGCACTCGATTTTCACTGATGATGGAAGTCGATGGCATTGCCGAAATGTCTGGTTTTGTAGAAAACATTGGACTACGGCCAAATATCCCGGGAAGGAATTTTAACAAAAACTACTTCTTTGTTGCCGATAACGTTGTACACATATATATCAGTGGCGAAGTTACATGGAGGCAATTGAGGCAATGCCTACCCTAAAAAATTCTGTAGAATAAAAATTATAAATACGTATGAACTACATAACGTAAAGATTATACATTGTTACTGCGACTGTCAAATTTATTAAACCGAAACGTGCTTTATTGAGCGACCGCTAGATGGTGACAGGTGAGATTCGGCATAGTTCGTTTAAAGCGAATGAGGCAACCTGAACTTGCCTCAGCGTTTTTTGTATACATCGTATGTAAGCAATGTAGTGGTGTGATAGGGAAGTGTAGGGAGAGGGGATTGTCCCGCGCTGTACACATAGAGCGTTGAGGCATGCCTCACTTCTGTGGTCCAAACAGTTAAGTTAAAGCGCCTGTGTTGTTTCTAAGTGTTTATTTTATGCGGTTATTAAAAGTGTCACTGTTATTCCGCTGAACTAACAGATGATCAAGATTGTTATTTGAATTATTTGTAACATTAAACATATATATAGAAACTAATCAAGTTTAAAAATTTGAAGTTCAATCAGTTGTATTATTGTGTATGACTAATACAAGGATTGTTCAACAGACACACGTATAGAGCTGTAAAGCATTTTTTATTCAACGATTTTAAAAGAAGTCTCCAATAACATTAAGACATGAGTTCCACTGTTGCGCTAACCTGTAGATTCCCTGCTAGTAAAATTCTTACGGCTGTTTGTGGAACCATTCGGTTACAGCAAACTCTACCTCAGCGTCCGATTTGAACCACCGTCCTTTTAGTGATTCCTTAAAAAAAATTTAAGATAAGATTTTTGCCTACCCATTCATTAACTACTAGCTTCGCCAGTAAGCAAATTGATGTCCATTTTTTCGGCTTGCACGCGTTATGCTGGTGTGGGTTTCGGCACTTTCCATTTAAAAAGCGTGCAAATGTAAGAAAATAAACATGAGTGAGGCCAGAAATAACGTGAATTGTGTGTGTGTGTGTGTGTGTCTTACCTGCCTTTTTATTGCCTTTTTATTAAATGAAAAATATTATATTACATTAAAATGAAAAAATTTCAATTTTATTGCCTGGCAACAAAATTATTTTATTTTTAACAATTACCATTGTTTCAAAAAGTTTAAATAAATTTTCAAGTACTTTACTCTTGTTAAAACGTAAAAGGTTGCAGGTAAACTACCCCTTCCCCTTAACCGATCTTCACCAAAATCGAAAGTCCTTGAGATCTCTACAATTCAGGGACGTATGCAAAAAAATTATTTGATTCTGTTTGAATTTGCGGCTGTTATCGTTTGCCATAGAAAATACCCTTGTTAAAAAAATGTTGCAGGTAAACTACCCCTTTCCCTCAACCGATCTTCACCAAAAACAATAGGTCTTGAGAACTCTACAATTTAGGGCTGTATACACATAATCTTTTGATTCTGTTTGAATTTGCGGCTGTTATCGTTTGCCATAGGAAATACCCTTGTTAAAACATAAAATGTTACAGGTAAACTACCCCTTTCCCTTAACCGATCTTCACCAAAAACAATAGGTCTTGAGAACTCTACAATTCAGGGCTGCATACGGAACATTATTTAATTCTGTTTGAATTTGCGGCTGTTATCGTTTGCCAAAAAAAAAAAAAATTCCCTTGATAAAAAAACCGTTGCAGGTAAACTACCCCTTTTCCTCAACCGATCTTCACCAAAAACAATAGGTCATGAGTACTCTACAAATCAGGGCTGTATGCAAAAAATTATTTGATTCTGTTTGAATTTGCGGCAGTTATCGTTTGCCATAGAAAAAAAATCTACACACAGACACTTTTCGGAAAACGACTTTTTTTCATGTTTTGAGTGTAGTACAATCAGAATCTGCAATAATCTCGAACACGATTTTTTTGCCATCACCATACTTCCATTCCTTAAGGAATATGGAAGTAAAATATCGGTATGGAGAACCATACATGACTTCCATATTCTAAGATTTATATTTAAAATCATTTTCACCCAAACAGCCAGGCTGTGTCTTACCTGCCTTTTTATTGCTGTATTAAATGAAAAATATTATATTACATTAAAATGAAAAAATTATAATTTTATTGCCTGGCAACAAAATTATTTTATTTTTAAGAATTACCATTGTTTCAAAAAGTTTAAATAAATTTTCAAGTACTTTACTCTTGTTAAAACGTAAAAGGTTGCTGGTAAACTACCCCTTCCCCTTAACCGATCTTCACCAAAATCGAAAGTCATTGAGACCTCTACAATTCAGGGACGTATGCTAAAAATTGTTTGATTCTGTTTGAATTTGCGGCTGCTATCGTTTGCCATAGAAAATACGCTTGATAAAAAAACGTTGCAGGTAAACTACCCCTTCCCCTTAACCGATCTTCACCAAAAACAATAGGTCTTGAGTACTCTACAAATCAGGGCTGTATGCAAAACATTATTTGATTCTGTTTGAATTTGCGGCTGTTATCGTTTGCCATAGAAAATACCCTTGTTAAAAAAACGTTGCAGGTAAACTATCCCTTTACCTCAACCGATCTTCACCAAAAACAATAGGTCTTGAGAACTCTACAATTTAGGGCTGTATGCAAATAATCTTTTGAATCTGTTTGAATTTGCGGCTGTTATCGTTTGCCATAGGAAATACCCTTGTTAAAACATAAAACGTTACAGGTAAACTACCCCTTTCCCTTAACCGATCTTCACCAGAAACAATAGGTCTTGAGTACTCTAGAAATCAGGGCTGTACGCAAAACATTATTTGATTCTGTTTGAATTTGCGGCTGTTATCGTTTGCCATAGAAAATACCCATTTTAAAAAAACGTTGCAGGTAAACTACCCCTTTCCCTCAACCGATCTTCACCAAAAACAATAGGTCTTGAGAACTCTACAATTTAGGGCTGTATGCAAATAATCTTTTGATTCTGTTTGAATTTGCGGCTGTTATCGTTTGCCATAAGAAATACCCTTGTTAAAACATAAAACGTTACAGGTAAACTACCCCTTTCCCTTAACCGATCTTCACCAAAATCAAAAGACCTTGAGAACTCTACAATTCAGGGCTGTATGCGAAACATTATTTCATTCTGTATGAATTTGCGGCTGTTATCGTTTGCCAAACAAACAAAATTACCCTTGCTAAAAAAAAAACCGTTGCAGGTAAACTACCCCTTTCCCTCAACCGATCTTCACCAAAAACAATAGGTCGCGAGTACTCTGCAAATCAGGGCTGCATGCAAAAAATTATTTGATTCTGTTTGAATTTGCGGCAGTTATCGTTTGCCATAGAAAAAAAATCTACAGACAGACAGACACACAGACACTTTTCGGAAAACGACTTTTTTCATGTTTTGAGTGTAGTACAATCAGAATCTGCAATAATCTCGAACACGATTTTTTTTGCCATCACCATACTTCCATTCCTTAAGGAATATGGAAGTAAAAGGGGTTTTCGTATGAGTGAGTGGATGTGCAATCTGGGTCGCTTTGATAGATTCATAAATATATTAGAATAAGTTAAGATGTTAAAATAAATGTTTATGTTATATCTGTTTCAAAGAAAAGAAAGTAGCAGTAATATGTGAATTGAGATAGAAGGATGAGTAAGCTGTGTATTTGAAAGAAAGTAGAGAATGAAATTAAATGAAATTTGTTGCAAATGAAAAGCGAGTTGAGTATGTTATTCAGATAACCTGAAGGTCATACTTGTATGTCGCAGTTTTGTGCAACGGACTTTGGAATAAGAGGTAAGACATAAAATGAATTAAAATTTTTAATAATTAAATGTAATAATAAGCCATAACACACTTTAAATTATTATTACTTTCTTATGCTAATTGTAATATTAATTACACTAACACCATTGTTTTGCTTTTTTCTCAAAGATTATTTTGATATCACTTATAGTTACATTTGGTTCATTTATAACATATTTCTTATTTTTCCAATTGATATTTCTTTATGTAATTTTCTTTAAACTAAACATTATGTATCCATTTTTGTTCCTTATATTTTTACTTAAATACCTAAACATATTATATAGGCTACCTTAATTGACTTTTTGCTATTGCTTTATCTTGAAACTTACAAAATTCGTTTCATCCATGCTAGGCCTAATGCCTAGGTTTCATAATATTTCTATTCAATATTCTTTGCAATCTTTTATATTTATTAATTCTATTTATTTGGTTATTGAACATTTACCAAGGAAACAAACTAACTTAATTAAAACATTTGTGCTTTTAAACATCACATATTTCAAATAATTAACTTTTTTTTTTTCATAGGTCCATTCCTGAAACTAAGCTTCTAACTATCATTGTTCTCTGACCTTAACATTGCTTGTCATTTAAATTTACTAATACTATTTGGTTCATTTACCAACAAAACTCTTATGACACTTTTTTAACATTATTCTAACTACTATTACTCCCATACACACTCCTTTACTAATATTACTTTTTATCTTATTTCTAAGAATTTATTATTTACTAATACTTAATGTTACTTACAGTAATAATACAACAAGTCTTATTTACTACTTATTACCTAACATTCTGCTCTAACATGGTTTGACATATTGTTAATAGTTTGTTGTAAATAGTATCTTACCATAGAGTCACTTACACTTCACTTTTCATTTCACATAGTGTTTATTTATTTAATACAATTATCACTTTGTATGCTATGTTAGTTACATAGTTCGTGGTCATTAGTTTCTACTTATTCTGTTCTACACTTCACCTTTCATTTCACATAGTGTTTGTTTATTTATTTAACTAATTATCACTGGGTTGCTATCTGTCATTAACAGTTTCTTTATTATTATTTTTCATTTGTCACCTTTGTATTCATTATTACAATTGCTAAGCTTGATTTTATTCTACTTGCTTTTGGCTAACTTATTACTTAATAGGGTATTTTTATTTCTATCTTCCTATCTTGGGTTTATACATTTATCTTTCTTTTCTTTTCCTTTAAATCACATAATATATCTATTTTACATTTATTTTTCATATAAGTTACATCTCAATTATGCCCTATCTGATTTTGTACATTTATATTACATTTTATTTTAGTTTCATGAAGAAATTTGTGTTAGTGGTTGAAATCACAATCAGAATGATCACTGTTGCACACCACTATATAAAAATTATCCCGATTAGCGCTTTCAAGCTTCACAGCCCATCGTCAGACCGGAATAGACAGGAAATATGTGAAAACAAACCCTTCACCCCTCTCCCCCACACTGCTCACACACAACACGCTATAATATAATTGACCCTTCCCCACCCCCTAAACCCTGTCCCACCGTCTGTACAGTTACATATTTTTCTAGCAAATTCCTTGTGTTTCAATGTTGTGTGTGTGTGTGTGTGTGTGTGTGTGTGTGTGTGTGTGTGTGTGTGCATCCTTTTAAACTTACCCTCTTCCTCTCCACACACGTGGGTCAGTCACACACCCTTATTTTAAAACATCCAATTAGTACTATGCAATATAATCCTTAATCTTATCTATCTGTCCTCTATCATTTACTTCTTAATCATGTTACATAATATTTCTTCATTATCAAATTTAATTTTAATATTAATTAAATTGTCTAACCCTTTTTCTCTTTCTTTCAATATTTCTAACTCCTCTCTAAGCTTCCTTTCAACTGTGTTATTTACTACTTTTACAATTTCGTATTTTCCAAAGGATTAACAAACTTATGGTTGTCTTCTATGAAATGTCTTGCATATAACGAATTGGTTGTTCTATTACCTTCTCCACGTTTGTGGTCAGACAACCTGCATACGAATTTTCATCCTGTCTCACCTAGGTACACTTTGTTGCAGTCTTTACATTTTAATTTATAAATTCCGCTTTTCTGTAATACTGGAATTTTTTCTATATTCTTATTCCTTATCTTATCAAATACCGTTTCACATTTTTTAATAGCTATATCTACTCCATATTTATTAAAACATTTTATAATTTTTCTAGTATGTGAACCTATGTATGTCAATGACCCTGCATAATTCTTTTGTTCTGGTTCTATTTTAGCTTTTTGTATGTTAACCCTTTTCACAACTTTATCCACTATGTTGGTGTTATAATTATTATTCCTTACAATTCCCTTTATCGTTTTTAACTCCCTATCTTTTGATTCGGTCTCTTTTAAACACTTCTGAGCTCTGTAACAAAATGAATTGATTGCCGCCATTTTATATCTATATGGGTGGTAAGACTCTCTTGGTAAATTATATCAGAATACAACTCTTTCCTAAATATCCCAAACTGTAGTTTCTCATTATCTTTAATTTCTATGTTTAAATCTAAGTAATTTATTTTCTTACCTCCTATCTCTTCTTTAAATTGTAAGTTTTTATCCTTATTATTTACCTCATTTATAAACTCATGCACTTCTTCTATGCTTCCTTCCCAAATTACTAATACATCATCAACGTATCTAGACCATAATTTTATATTGTCTTTATACTTAGTGGAAGTTATTAATTGCTTTTCAAAATCATTCATGTATATTTCAGCAAGAATAGGGGATAATGAAGACCCCATAGGTAAACCTTTTTTCTGTATATAAAACTTGTTATTAAACCTAAAATAGTTCTGATTTACACATTCTTTAATTACTTTCACAAACTGCTTTTTATACCTGTATTCTCCCATATTATTATCGTTTATAAACTTAATAACTTTATTTACTGTGATATTGGTAAACATGTCCTTAATATCCAGTGATATCAATTTTGTATTTACATTAATCCTAATATTTTCTAATTTTGTGTAATCACTTATTATTACATTTAATTATTAAAATTTTAATTCATTTTATGCCTTACCTCTTAGTCCAAAGTCCGTTGCACGAAACTGCGACATACAAGTATGACCTTCAGGTTATCTGAATAATGTACTCAACTTGCTTTTCATTTGAAACAAATCTAATTTAATTGCATTTTTACTTTCTTTAAATACACCACTCACTCCTCCTTCTACTTTAATTCACATATTATTGCAACTCTTTCTTTCTTTTAAAAAACAGATATAACATATAATTTCAGTTTACATTGTAACTTATACTAATATATATTTATGACCATAATAAAGCGACCCAGATTGCCCATCCACTCATTCACACAAAAACCCCCTTTTATATAATTACTTTACGTCCCCTTTTTAAAACAGGATTGTAATAATTTTGATTCTTATACAGTACAGTTTACCATGGCATCTACGTCGACCGCATGGTGCGTCACCCACACTACTCCCTTTTTGATGAAAACTGTTATTGTTCCATTGATTTGATACACTACACTTGTTCACCGGTTCATATGCTTTTACTTTGATTACACTTTTTTATTCCGACATCCTGTTTTGGTCGGCCGACTTTTAAAATTGCCCGGGCAGAAAATTTAGTTGGACCACGCGTGGCCGATATTGTTAGTCGACTGGACGAGAACTTTTTGTGACAATGTTACATGCGGGCGGACATCACTGGCTCGCCGGCGAACAAATTTCGTCGCCGCACACAGCCTTAGTTGTCAGTGTCTTAGTGGCTGTACCTATGACACACAGGATTTTTTGAGTGTTGGCCGTCGACGATATTTCACTGCCTTTACTTTTGTCACATAAATGGGTGTGGCTTACAATTATGTTTCCGGCATGTTGAGAGCATGTGTTAGACAAAATTCGCATCAAGCCATGTTTTGCGCCTTTCGTTTAGCGTGGGTTAGGCGCTCCGCAGATGTTGGTGTTTGCGCATTGGTGAGTGGATGTCACACAGCCGCAAGGTTCTAAGAATTGTTGACAGCGCGAAATTCCTTTTTATTGTTACATCACCCAGCTACAGTGTACTGTTTCTTTGTTCGAACAAAACTTCTACTCAAACAAGAGTCTGGCCACACATATGAAATAAATTGTGCAATTTAATAAAATGAACCCAAATTGTTAATAACATAAAAAACCCTTTTTGTCCCGTTACAATTTTTCTATCAATTTTACATTATTCTCTATGTTGTATTTTGTCCCAAATTCATATTTCTCTTTCAGTACTCTGCTAACTTCCTTTGATAATTTATAAATAGGTGCATTAATAAAAGAAACAATCGGTCTAATTGGTTTTCCTTCTTTATGTATCTTAACCTGACTTTTAAAAGTTGGTGCTGTTGGATTACTTTCCAATAAATACGTTTTCTTATTTTCTTCTATAAATGTTATCTGTTTCATCATTTGTTTTATCCTTGACTGGTACTTACTTGTATAATCATACTTTATTTCCTCGTATGGTCCTTCCCTTATAAATTCTTCCGTTTTCTTTATGTATTCGTCCTTTCTCAGTAGTACCATTGTATTTCCTTTGTCCGCCTTCGTAACTATAATATCATTCTTCTTTATTTTATTCTTTAGTTTAGTTACAGTTGATTTGATTTTTTGTTCATTTTTTGAATTATACAAACTTTTCTTAAATATTTTATCTACTACATTCCCTATTTCCCACCTTATTCTTTTTTTATCATTTTCATTTCCTAGTTTTTGTATTATGCTTTCGCATTCAATAATCGTTTTTTCTTGATTTAGTTCTGGTGGCGGTGCGTATTTTAAGCCTTTTGCTAACATTTCTTTTTCTTCTGTATTGAAATTTACCTCTGTAAGGTTTATTACTCTTTTTTCATAGTTATTCTTAGAGAGGTGTTCCTTTTTTACTTCGTTCTTTCTTATTAATTTATTTAACTTATCTACCATTTTTTTATTTTTATTTTCCAATTTCTTTTCTACGTACCCCAAACAAAAATTATATAATATTTCTTCTAACTCTACATACGAGTATATTCTTAACAATTCTGTGTGTCTGTCATATAATTCTCTATTATATCTATTGATTAAGCCGTAGAGTGACCTTATTTCCAGTTTTATCCACAACTTCTCGCTTTGTTCTTTTACTTTTTTGGCTACACTGTTCTTATTTTTAATTTTAACTTGAGCGTACTTTGGGATGACATTATTATCCACACATTGTTTATTAAACCATATTTTACTTAAAACCCTCTTCAATTTAACTTTTAACCTAAGATATTTAAAGAATTATATTGCATAGTACTAATTGGATGTTTTAAAATAAGGGTGTGTGACTGACCCACGTGTGTGGAGAGGAAGAGGGTAAGTTTAAAAGGATGCACACACACACACACACACACACACACACACACACACACACACACACACACACACACACACACACACACACACACACACACACACACACACACATTGAAACACAAGGAATTTACTAGAAAAATATGTAACTGTACAGATGGTGGGACAGGGTTTAGGGGGTGGGGAAGTGTCAATTATATTATAGCTTGTTGTGTGTGAGCAGGGTGGGGGAGAGGGGTGAAGGGTTTATTTTCACATATTTCCTGTCTATTCCGATCTGACGATGGGCTGTGAAGCTTGAAAGCGCTAATCGGGATAATTTTTATATAGTGGTGTGCAACAGTGATCATTCTGATTGTATTTTAGTTTCATTTTAGGCTATATTGATTGTAGTTATGTTTTGGGTTGTATCATGGTTTCTTGTTATCTCACCTTATCCAATCTATTGGGTTAAGTCTTTGTCAGTGTCTTAGTCAATTTTTATTTAGTAGTGTTGGGCTATCAATCTTCAGGTTATAAGTTTTTATTTTTTCTTCTACCTTCAGCTTTTCTTTCGTTAATTATTAGTGATTTTTGGTGCTATCTTATGTCATGTTACAATGTCCATAGTTACATTACATTAAAAAAAACTAACACTAACCTCAATATGAAAAAATTGTAATAAAGGTTGTAACGTCACAGAACGTTCCATAAAAAGAAATCATTTATATAGTAAGTTAGCATAAGAGGAAAGTGAAGTGAACAGTATCGAACCCAAGTAGTCCCAAAAAATTGTGTAATTTTGTATAATAATTATTTCTATCAACTTGAAAAAACGACCAAACTATGACTAAGACAAAACCTCATATATATTATTAAAGTGAATAAGAGTGAAAAAACCATAAGACACTATAAGAGAGAGAAATAATGTCAGAATCCACCAGAATAAAGTCAATAATTATTAAGTTTTATAACTATGAATAGAGTATTAAAAACTATTTTTTGTGAATAAATGGACATGATCCATTATTATATTATGTGATGTAAATAAAATAAATGTATTAAATGACTTAAATACATTATTAGAAAGAGTTTAAGTTAAAATAAAAATTGTATATTTGCAATGACAAAAAAATATTAATGTGTTGGATTTGAGACCATACACCAAGATTTCATGAAAAAATTAATTATTATCAGATTTAAATAAAAACTATATGTAATTGTCAAGCAGACAATAGTGAACAATTTATCTTAAATAAAGGAAGCTGTCAAATGAATAAAAAGCAGTCAAAATAGCCTAAAACAGTGTTAACTAAAAACATGTAATAGGCATCTAATATTGTATAATTTATGAATTTAATGTTGCCAAAATGCAACCAAACTGTATTAGAAAGCTGTAATATGATATAAAGCAACTATACTAATATACCTGACCAAGTTTAACATTGTAATAGTCAAGTCAGCAAAATATTTACTTATACCGTGTATGGCTGAAGCCAATTATCCAGTACAAAAATAATCATATCTGGCTAAATACTTACATAATACTAACAAAAATAAGATAGAAAGGTACAATACATCAGTATACCTTAATAAGAAACAAACTCAGTTGAAAGTAAAGTCAATTCTAAAAGAATTTAACTAATTAGAGTGAGATTTGTCACACCATAAAAAATGACATCTCAAGACCAATCAATGATGCTATGTCATCTTGTGATAAATATAATATATGTACAAAGTAACCAGGTATCACAAAAGATAGACAAAATAATAAACTCTGTGTGTATAGTGGTGAAATAATACATATATTAAAGAAAAAGACTAATCATTGTATTAGAAAACTGACAAGAATCTAGGCCATGAGCAGAGGCCATATAAAATTGTATTTATTTGTGTTTTATTGATGTTAAAATTTGTTTATTTTGTTGTAGGAAAGTAGTAGTAGTAGATGTTCAGCTTGTGGAAGGAACTTTGTAACTCCACAACAATTTTTGATATAAAAATTGAGTTTTCAATGACAACAACTCAAGGTGAGGGTTGTATATTGTATTGTTTATTAGACTTAAGTTAATTAGATACCAATCATATTTAGTATCGCTAGATTCAGTTAAAAACAAGGAATCTAAATACATTAATGGCATACAAATTGTGAGTACTAATGTGAAACTGTTTGATAAATACCAGTGTAAATTTTGAAATATCCTTTGTATGAAGAATAAGAAATTCGTTCTAAAAGCTTCTACGGAAGTGAAAATTGTTCTATGACATTCCATTTCGTTTATTCTCGAACAATCTAGAAAGAATTTTTACACAAATATACCGGAAGTCGATGAAAACAGTCATCCCGATTTAGTATAAAAGCGAGACCAAATTCGACCCAAAAACACTTGAAGATTGAACTCCAGAACTGATGCATCTCACACAACACTGATCAACGCAGCTAAGGCGAAACCAAAGAGGCGAGAAATCGACAAGACACGGCAGGAAGGCTTTTCCCGTACATAGACATAACCGACTGACTTAACCTCAACGAGAGTCTACGCCAAAAAGTATCGCTGAAATAGAGCAGCGATACGGCAAATTTTAATAGAAATCACGCAGCCAGAACGTCGACGGCCCAGGAGGGACCAAACATTTAAATAGAGAACGAATTCTGCTGTGTTCGCATTGACTGACTAACGTGACAAATAATTCCCCCGAACGTAAACAAACAATACACTAAGCCTTCCTCAACACTGCATGGGAATCAGCGCTGCGGTGGCAGATTTCTGAATCAACGCTAAACAGATGATTCGTAGTGGCGGCGTTTGAACGAGATTCTACTGCCAAACGTTTTGACATAAAGTGCGGAAAAAGTAATGATCGCAAAATTTGACTTTAAATAGATTCAGTGTACACCCGAAGAGGCGAGATTGAGAAACTACCCGAAGGAAGTGTCCAGTGAGAGAATAAACGACCATTGGAACGTGAGTTACCAAAATTAAAGTCATTTGTTACCTGGTTACATTTATCACACAGTTGTACTTTACACGCCACACATACACCTTCAATCACTTAGTTTTTTCTTGTAAGGCATCTAATTGATATGTCTTGGTAGTTCAAAGGAGTCACGTCCTGAGAGTAAAGATTTTTTCACATATTAAACTCATGCTTTTCAACTGAGTCAAAATCTGAATTATACTAGCCGATACTTGATTGGATATATAAAAAATTGTCAATAATAATAACTTGTAAAATTTTTTCTCTGCAATTTTATAATTTTTTTCTATGAATGTTAGTCCTTCAGACGATTTGTTTGTTTTTAAAGAACCATTAAACTTAACTGATTTTTCCAAGCTAAACTGACTTGTTTAAATTTTTTCGTAGATTTAAAAATTTTATCAATCACATTTAACTTTTTCTTGGAACAAACGTTTCCAAGTGGTGCCCACAAAAAGCATAGTTTTAAGTTGTGTTACAGGACTACATCACTGCAGAGGATCCAGTCAACAGAGTAAGTAACAAAAGTGCGCGGAGGTAACGCCCGACAGTTTACAACACAAACAGTTACACAACACCCACTACACTACTTGTTTATCTATAAATTGGCAGCCCAACTAGTGAGGCTTGAAAAAGACGTAACAAGCCCGGCAACTACCAACATATTAAAATGCCGCAACCAAAGGGAAAAAAGGTGAAGAAGACTGTGGAACCCGAGTTAAGTGTGGAAGACGGAGAGGCAGTACAGGTCGAGGAAACGGAATTAGAACCGCCCACACTAGAAATGGAAAGACCGGTACAAACGGCAGACGAATTAGAAGAACAGACGGGAGAAGAACCCATACAAATGGTAGAACAAACAGAGAAACCCGAACCAGAAAAAATAACAGGGAGCGTTGACGCTAATGTAATAATGCTAATGTTCCAAACGCTAAACGAAAATACTAAAAAAAGTAATGAGCAGATGCTCCAAAAAATGGAAGAAAATATGAATAAAAATAGACAGGAAGACAAGGAGGAGACTAAAAAAAGTAATGAGCAAATGTTCCAAAGGATGGAAGAAAATATGAACAGATGTACAGTTACGTTATTTTTGAATTTATAAATACGATATATCTCACAAATGTGGTTATGTATACAAAAACTAAGACGCCATCTATGCAATTAACTAAGTCATGGGCCAGAAGTTCGTTACGCGAAGTCATAGGAAACGGAAATTGCTTGAAATAACAAAACAGCTGTTCTAATTGTTACCAATGAAATACCCCTTTTTATTCTTTACTTTGTTACATAACATTTTTTAAAACCAACTGTAACCCTTCCAAAAACATAATGTGTAATAATAACTTTGATTAAGTTTAATGATTATATGTTTAAATGATTATACAATAATAACATGTATATATTTATATTTATATAGTGGTGCTCAACCCAGCACTTAGAATAATTATGCACGCACACAACCACTCACCCTTTCATTATCATGGTACAACTTATTTAAATTTTGGAGCTCCTTAAATTTAGATTGAAATTTTGAATAATTTGTTAAATGATTGATTTATACAATAACATATATTGGGAAATAAAGGATTCAAAATATATAAGGAACGCTCTCACCAATTTCCGTGTTGGCTTCCTCGGTTTGCACGAACTTCGCGCACCGCCAGTTCGGCGAGTTTTTTCCCGGTCACATCTTGAAGTTGGCGCACTGTACTTATTATATTTATATTGTTTATTAACCACCTACAGTGGTCTAAACAGTTAAAATTCACTCGTAAGTGAATGGGCGGCCGGCCGGCTCAAATCAGAGCTGCAGATGAAATGACGGCAATTTCTGGTTGAAATCTGCGGAAGTGGGGTGTATTGACGTCACATTCCTTTGTCTAAGTTGTTGACATCGCCGTTTGTAGTTGTCAACACATTCTCCGCCTCTGACGTAACGAAGGCTTGGCTCTGCTTATCTCAATAACTGCACACTGTTTTTGTGATGTGACACCGTTTTTTGTCATGAATTAGTTCAAATCCTGGCAAATACTGTAATATAGTCCACTCACTGTAAATTCTATATAGGGTGTTTGAGGTTGGGTTGGGTATGTCAAAAAATAGGAAAATACAATATTTATGATCTCTTTACCATATTTTAGTATATTATGAAATGTACCATGATTGTACCATCACAAAACCCCCTCAATGAAAGATGGTGTGACGAAGCACACAAACTTTCATTGACCCTTTCATACTTCCTAAAGGGATCAGTCAGGACAAGTCGCCACAACCCCCTTACAATTTTATATAAAAAATAACAATAACTCACCCTTGGTCTGGTGATGAGGACCGTACCTTCATGACCTTACTGGACTTCTCCTGCGAGATCCCAACACCATAAGGCCACTTAGGCTCTTAACGCCCCTGCTCTGACGCGTTGGCCAGCTCAGGACCGCTGTCACACCCCAAACACTGAAACAATTTATAAAAAATATTAATATAGTGGCTTATTGAATCACTCCATCCTCAACTGATCTGGTTCCCCTTAGCTAAGTGCTGGTTTGTGCCAATAAGCACTGGGTTGGCTTACTATTTATAAAATTATAAATTATATTAAATAAAATTAGAAAGTATAAAAATTATAAAAATAATAAATCTCAAGGATTAAAAAGAATATGAAAAAGGATTAAAATTGAATGAAATATAATTGAAAATATAAAATATATATAATATAAAATATAATTATATATCTCCCAAACTTGGAGAAAACAAATCAAGAAATTTAATAAATCGATTTATTTATTTATAACCCTTAAAATAAACTTTTATTATGATTATTAGTATTATTATTATTATTATTATTAACAGTTAATCATCTGGCTGATAAATATTATTAACAACGCCATTTAAAAATTTTTTTCTCTTCCTACACATATTATAACATCATGTTAAAAAGTTTTCAAATAAATACATAATACATTAATAATTAACACTGATATATTAATAATACATTTTAAACACTCAATCATATTTAATCATATCTAAGATATGCATTAACATTTGTATAATTTACTTAAAAGTTGTATTTAAATTAAAATTTACCATTTCAGTTATTAATTAAACATCAAATTTATTTATGTATAATAATAAAATACATTTTGAACTTATTGTTACTATTCATATTACATTATTATTTCATTATTCATTTTCTACTACCTCTCTCCTCTGAACTTTCTACCTCCTTAACTACCTAACCTTTCACCTTCTATAGCTGTTTAGTCTGGATAACTCCTATAATCACTATACTTCATTATATAATTTTACTCACCTTCTTCTAACTAACCATCAAATTTACCTATCATTGACACCAATATCTCAATTATATACTCCATTACTACTTTCATTTAAATCTTATGGCACCGCTCGTCTTTGCACTGGGTTGGGTGTTCCCTAACTGGCTATATACATCTCTAATATGTTGCCCTTCCAAATAATTCGGCAAACACTCCCTTAAACTACACTATTAACTGCCACAACACTATTGGTTGGCTACTCATTATCACCTCACCCCCACTACAGAATTCACCAACAACAAATATATGTATGTACCTTTACTTACACCTTCTTTACAAATAATAACCAACTACTGTGTCCCTAAATATTTAATAATTCTCTTTGTATTTTCTTAAAATTCTTATCTTTCTAACTCCATTTACATTAATTGCATTACTCACCTGCACTTTATCTATACCAAGGCTCTATTCCTGTTTAAACACTTACTATAATCATTGACAATTCTCTTATAAAATTCCTCTCCTACCTACTTATAACAATACCTCTTTTCAAAATTCAAATATAATAATTATTTAAACATTCATTATTATTCATTAGTAATTAATTAAAATATTATTATTAAACATTTTACATATATAGAATATATAATAATACACACTGTGGTACCTGTAATACATAATACACATCAAAATACATGGATAAATACAATAAAAATATACTCTCCAACTTCATTATTGTGTCATTAATCGAAATCAGTCCATAACAGTCCAATTCAAAACCACTTTGCACATTATTATTTAATGTTCATATCACAATATAACAGTCTATCCACCATCATTAAACAATAAACGAATCTTAGGTCTATATAAATTCTTATTTAATACATATATTTTATTATTTGCAACATTATATTCATATTCCTGTATGCAATTGTTATTAATCAAATACTTCCAGTTACTATCAAGTAGAGTTCCGTTTGTCTTAGTATCATATGTCATTAATCGGTTTATACTATAATTATCCCCATAATATTCCACCACAGGTAAGTACCTAATGTCTTTATTCTCATTTCTTGTTATTTTCAATTTATTGTTATTATCAGGTAAGTAGTCATCATTTTCATATACCACATATAACCCTAACCTTTCTAACAGTTGTCTGTAATTTCTTTTTACTTTAAATATTTTTATTACTCTCTTACTCTCACAATATCTCTCTATACTTTCTCTCTTAATACATTTCTCTCCATAACAATAAAATACACTTTCTCTCTCCAAATATTCAAGGGTCCCTATCATAAAATCGTTGCACCTCTTAGGTACACAAAAACTAAAAGAAACTTTATTTGTAGAACTATCGTCTATCAAACTACATGAAGACTTGTCTTCACCCCCTAATACAACATTAAAAGAAAATTCTACCCCCTGCATTCCTTGTACTAAAATACTTTCTCTCAACTTTCTTTCTGACTTCATAAACTTGTGATGGTACAATCATGGTACATTGTATAATTACATAAAATATGGTAACGAGATCATAAATATTGTATTTTCCTATTTTTTGACATACCCAACCCAACCTCAAACACCCTATATAGAATTTACGGTGAGTGGACTATATTACAGTATTTGCCAGGATTTGAACTAATTCATGACAAAAAACGGTGTCACATCACAAAAACAGTGTGCAGTTATTGAGATAAGCAGAGCCAAGCCTTCGTTACGTCAGAGGCGGAGAATGTGTTGACAACTACAAACAGCGATGTCAACAATTTAGACAAAGGAATGTGACGTCAATACACCCCACTTCCGCAGATTTCAACCAGAAATTGCCGTCATTTCATCTGCAGCTCTGATTTGAGCTGGCCGGCCGCCCATTCACTTACGAGTGAATTTTAACTTTTTAGACCACTGTAGGTGGTTAATAAACAGTATAATATCAAAATGTATTAAGGAAAGTAATAGTTCGGTTTGGTGTAGGCGTCCTCGACCGATTAAGTCGTTCGTAAACAAGATCGACGTATAGAATCGGTCCCACGACGGTGGGTTACGTGGGTTAACCAAAGGTGTCCCGTCAAGCGCAGTAAAATACACCGATTGTGCCGATATACGAACGAGACTGGCAGTGCGAGGAAGCCAACACGGAAATTGGTGAGAGCGTTCCTTATATATTTTGAATCCTTTATTTCCCAATATATGTTATTGTATAAATCAATCATTTAACAAATTATTCAAAATTTCAATCAAAATTTAAGGAGCTCCAAAATTTAAATAAGTTGTACCATGATAATGAAAGGGTGAGTGGTTGTGTGCGTGCGTAATTATTCTAAGTGCTGGGTTGAGCACCACTATATAAATATAAATATATACATGTTATTATTGTATAATCATTTAAACATATAATCATTAAACTTAATCAAAGTTATTATTACACATTATGTTTTTGGAAGGGTTACAGTTGGTTTTAAAAAATGTTATGTAACAAAGTAAAGAATAAAAAGGGGTATTTCATTGGTAACAATTAGAACAGCTGTTTTGTTATTTCAAGCAATTTCCATTTCCTATAACTTCGCGTAACGAACTTCTGGCCCATGACTTAGTTAATTGCATAGATGGCGTCCTAGTTTTGTATACATAACCACATTTGTGAGATATATCGTATTTATAAATTCAAAAATAACGTAACTATACAGATGTCGCCCGTAATAACAGGGACCTTATGTAATATTATGTATGTATATTATTACATGGGATACGCCTAGAAAGAACACGGAAAAAAAATTGCTTGAGGTAACAGACAAAATTTTATAATTCGTAAACATAACCCCACAATTAGGTTATACAATTGTATGCATGCGTGCATTACACAATTGCCAAAATGAGTACTAATGACAATATTACGTTAGAAATAGGTACAACTAATGTAAATTTGACTGGCGAGATGGATGTACAAACACCTCAAACTAGTCAGATTGACGAGGCGCATACGCCTGTATCTGTAGGAATAACGAAAGTCAATACATCCATTTCAACTAGTTTAGATAGTAAGCAGGATGAAACTAATGCAATGATACAATTGTTATTAAAACTAGATAAAAAACTAGATGAGCAGAATAACGAAATTAAAGAAATTCAAAGTAGTTTTAAAATTAATTTCCATGAGATGAAAGATGAAATTAAAAGACAAAATTGTCAATTTGATGAGCGAATTAACACAGTAGAAACACGTTGTGATAACATACAGAAAAATACACTAGCCATTGTTGATGACAAGTTCAGTAGTACCATAAATGATTTAGACACGAAAATCGATCTAGTTTATGGCACAGTAAATAAAACGATTAAAAGTCAATTAGAGACAAGCAGTACAGAAATACAACAGAAATGTTTACATTTTGTAGAAAGTCAAGTAGAAGTTAAAACCAATGTGTTGCAAAATCATTTAGAAAACATTGAAATAAATGTGATAGATATTACTAAAAATTTAGAAGCTATAGATAGTACTATGACTGAACATGAGAAAAATACCAAGAGTAGATTTAATTTGTTACAAAGTAAGATTAAAGAAATTGATGACTTAACTGTACAAAATAGTATGGATGTGCATGATAAATATGATATGATTGCAAATAATTTGACCAGTGTAAAAAACGAATTATGGGGAGAAATAAATAAAAATGTTTCAAGCATAACTGATAGAGTAGTAGTACCTAGAGATTTCTATAATGAAATAGAACTAGAGAATTTTAGCCATGAAAACAGAGTAATACATCCCATGCGATTCCTTAATCAGACTAGGGATTATAATCATTTTAGTAGTAGTAGCTGGGAAGTGAAATTAAATAAAATTATTAAATGTTTCAAGGGTAACTCAGTCATATGGGCTGAAGCTCATAGGTTAGAATGGGATTGCTATAATACTTTTGAAAAAGCTTTTAAGGGTAAATATTGGACAGAAGAAGAGCAGGAGACTTTAAGAAGCCGTATTATGGGAACGGGTAATTTCATGGGACGTAACGTTAGTAATAATAACATTACTATTTATGTAACAAAATTGTACAACGAAGCTAAATATTTAGAGCCTCCTATACCATTTAAGTCATTTGTTAGGTATGTTAGTAAGCACTTACCTAGAGAAGTGCAGGTCACTCTGATGACTAAAGAAATAGAAAATCTTGATGAACTGGAAAGGGTATTAGATATACTACAAAGTATAAATGATCGTGAAATGGGTAGACGCCCTATACAACCAAATACGTATAACCATAACAATAATAACAATGAGTTTAATCGGCCAAGGCCTTATTTTAATCATACTGGCAATAAATATAATGTTAGAAATGATTTACAGACACCAGGCGGTTGGAGTTGTTCTAGTTGCAGGAAGGAGAATCGGGGTCACATGCAGCATTGTTATTTCTGTAAAGCACCAAGAAATAACCAAGTAAAGCAATTCATACCTGCGAACAGAGGAGCCCCGAGTAACAAAGGAGCACCGTACCACCATCAGGGACCAACACGCGGACACCCTGTGCCATCAACAAGTCATAATAGGACACAGCCAGAAAACTGAAGTCAACAGTGGTAAGTAGGACCCGACCACTGTTCAGGGAAACTCATGAGGTCCGACCCATCGAGAACTTACAATCCAACGTAATAAAAGCAGACATCGTTGCAGATTTATTGGAGGAGGAGTGTAACACGACATTGGAGGTGAGAGCTGGACTCACGGAAATACAGGTAACAATAGATAATAGAAACTTTAAAACACTTGTCGATACAGGGAGCGAAATTTCAGTAATAGCCGAGAACATTTTAAGTGAATTGAAAGAATTGAATAAGAATATTCCAGTTTTACCCGTAGCAGGGGTTACAGTAATAGGAGTCACGGGGGTACGTAGTAAAAGGGTGACAAAACAGATACATTTAAGCTTCTCAATTGGAGATATGAATTTTGATAATACATTTTTGGTAGTCAAGGGGTTAAGTTTATACATCATTTTGGGAAATGATTTTTTACAAAGAAATAAAGCTGTAATAAATTTTAAAGAAAAAGTGGTGGAGTTAGATGGGGGTGATCGGTCTGTGAAAATTAATTTTGAAAATGTGATAAATAAAGTTAGAACCACTGGTGTGAAATTGTTACAGAAACAAGTAGTTGAGAATCACTTAGATACTAAAGTAAATTTTTGTATAGAGGGTGAGTATTTAGAAGATGTTGATAATGAAATGAGTAATATTAATAATGAAGTATGGGAGATAAGGGCGGATGAATTCTGTAGTGGGGGTGAGGTGATAAGGAGTGGCCAACGTATAGCGTTATGGCAGGTAATAGAGCAGTTTAAGGGAGTGTTTGCCGATATTCCAGGAAGGGCAAAAAATTATGAATGTATGTTACAGATAAAGGAACACACACCATTCATGCAGCGGAGCTATCCAGTGCCTTACTCTAAAAGACGAGCGGTGCAAGAAGAGTTGGACAAGATGTTAGATAATGGTATCATAGAGAGGTCAGTGTCTCACTACTCAAATCCGTTAGTGGTGGTAATCAAGAAGGAAGGAGGAGTAAGATTATGCCTAGACGCAAGGAAAATTAATCAAATTATTATACCAGACCGAGAATCACCAGAATCTATAAATGAGATCTTTCAAAAGTTTAGTGGCGTACGATTTATGACATCATTAGATCTGACTGCTGGATATTGGCAGGTACCATTAGCAGAGGTAAGTAGGCAATACACAGCATTTTTGTTTAACGGACAAAATTATCAGTTTAAGCGACTACCATTTGGGCTAAATACCAGCGTAGCTAGTTTCATTAAATGTTTGGATAGAATTTTGAGACCAAAAGATTTAGATTTTCTCACAGTTTATGTAGATGATATTTTAATAGCTTCACGTACATTTGAAGACCATTTAGAACATTTAAAATATGTTTTAGGAAAATTAGAAGCGGGAGGATTAACCGTAAATTGGGATAAGTCCAAATTTCTACAAACGAAGATTAATTTTTTAGGATTCATTATTACATCGGAAGGAATTTCCGCAAACCCGGACAAGGTCGAATCTATTATGCGTTTCCCTGAACCGCGAAACATCAAACAACTTCAGAGTTTTCTTGGGCTGTGCAACTTTTATAGGAAATTTCAGAGGAACTACGCCTACCTAACCGCAAAGTTAAGTGCGGTATTGCAGAAGATTGAACGGGGAGGGGGACCCCTAATTCTTGGGATATATATAAAAAAAAAAAAAAAAAAAAAATAGCTATATTTTGGCATTGATCCCTTGAATCTTGTTTTATTCTAAAATTTTATAGAATAAAATTTGAAAATTGTGTAACTTAAGAGGTTAACTAAGTAAGGAGTTATATTTTTTTTATGTAACTAAGCATATCAGAAGATCCATTGTTTTCCTGGAGTGTTAGAAAAGTGATGTTTTGGACTTGGAAAGTGTCTACAAATTTATTAATGTAACTAAAGAATTAACATTTTTAAATGATATTTCAATTTTGATATATCTTAATTATTTATTAAGATATGATTGAATATGATTGAGTAGTTAAAATGTATTAACTGTATTATTAATATATCAGTGTTAATTATTAATGTATTATGTATTTATTTGAAAACTTTTTAACATGATTTTATAATATGTGTAGGAAGAGAAAAAAAAAATTTTTTTAAATGGCGTTGTTAATAATATTTATCAGCCAGATGATTAACTGTTAATAATAATAATAATAATAATAATACTAATAATCATAATAAAAGTTTATTTTAAGGGTTATAAATAAATAAATCGATTTATTAAATTTCTTGATTTGTTTTCTCCAAGTTTGGGAGATATATAATTATATTTTATATTATATATATTTTATATTTTCAATTATATTTCATTCAATTTTAATCCTTTTTCATATTCTTTTTAATCCTTGAGATTTATTATTTTTATAATTTTTATACTTTCTAATTTTATTTAATATAATTTATAATTTTATAAATAGTAAGCCAACCCAGTGCTTATTGGCACAAACCAGCACTTAGCTAAGGGGAACCATATCAGTTAAGGAGGTAGTGATTCAATAAGCCACTATATTAATATTTTTTATAAATTGTTTCAGTGTTTGGGGTGTGACAGCGGTCCTGAGCTGGCCAACGAGTCAGAGCAGGGGCGTTAACAGCCTAAGTGGCCTTATGGTGTTGGGATCTCGCAGGAGAAGTCCAGTAAGGTCATGAAGGTACGGTCCTCATCACCAGACCAAGGGTGAGTTATTGTTATTTTTTATATAAAATTGTAAGGGGGTTGTGGCGACTTGTCCTGGCTGATCCCTTTAGGAAGTATGAAAGGGTCAATGAAAGTTTGTGTGCTTCGTCACACCATCTTTCATTGAGGGGGTTTTGTGATGGTACAATCATGGTACATTGTATAATTACATAAAATATGGTAACGATATCATAAATATTGTATTTTCCTATTTTTTGACATACCCAACCCAACCTCAAACACCCTATATAGAATTTACGGTGAGTGGACTATATTACAGTATTTGCCAGGATTTGAACTAATTCATGACAAAAAACGGTGTCACATCACAAAAACAGTGTGCAGTTATTGAGATAAGCAGAGCCAAGCCTTCGTTACGTCATTGGCGGAGAATGTGTTGACAACTACAAACGGCGATGTCAACAATTTAGACAAAGGAATGTGACGTCAATACACCCCACTTCCGCAGATTTCAACCAGAAATTGCCGTCATTTCATCTGCAGCTCTGATTTGAGCCGGCCGGCCGCCCATTCACTTACGAGTGAATTTTAACTTTTTAGACCACTGTAGGTGGTTAATAAACAGTATAATATCAAAATGTATTAAGGAAAGTAATAGTTCGGTTTGGTGTAGGCGTCCTCGACCGATTAAGTCGTTCGTAAACAAGATCGACGTATAGAATCGGTCCCACGACGGTGGGTTACGTGGGTTAACCAAAGGTGTCCCGTCAAGCGCAGTAAAATACACCGATTGTGCCGATATACGAACGAGACTGGCAGTGCGAGGAAGCCAACACGGAAATTGGTGAGAGCGTTCCTTATATATTTTGAATCCTTTATTTCCCAATATATGTTATTGTAGAAATCAATCATTTAACAAATTATTCAAAATTTCAATCAAAATTTAAGGAGCTCCAAAATTTAAATAAGTTGTACCATGATAATGAAAGGGTGAGTGGTTGTGTGCGTGCGTAATTATTCTAAGTGCTGGGTTGAGCACCACTATATAAATATAAATATATACATGTTATTATTGTATAATCATTTAAACATATAATCATTAAACTTAATCAAAGTTATTATTACACATTATGTTTTTGGAAGGGTTACAGTTGGTTTTAAAAAATGTTATGTAACAAAGTAAAGAATAAAAAGGGGTATTTCATTGGTAACAATTAGAACAGCTGTTTTGTTATTTCAAGCAATTTCCGTTTCCTATAACTTCGCGTAACGAACTTCTGGCCCATGACTTAGTTAATTGCATAGATGGCGTCCTAGTTTTGTATACATAACCACATTTGTGAGATATATCGTATTTATAAATTCAAAAATAACGTAACTATACAAACTCAAATATTTCATTGTCATGCATTATATTTTCATTATCATGTTTATCCTCTTCTACCACCACAATCTTACTACCTGTATTATTTGTATTATCTAGAGTACATTCATTTTTGGAATTATCAGTTTTAAATAGGTTATCCAGTACAGCATTTTGCTGGGTACTACTATCTAGTACTTTCTGACTTTCTAATTTACTTTCTACCACATGTAACTTATCTAATTTTGTAATCAGCTGGTCACATTTTTTAATAAGTTTATTGTGACTCACTTTTATTTCATTCTTTAATTCATTGAATTTAATATTAGAATCGATTTTCTGTTCATCTAGTTTTTTATCAAAACTGTCAAATTTATTTAATAAAAGTTGCATCATTGCATTAGTTTCATCCTGCTTACTATCTAAACTAGTTGAAATGGATGTATTGACTTTCGTTATTTCTACAGATACAGGCGTATGCACCTCGTCAATCTGACTAGTTTGAGGTGTTTGTACATCCATCTCGCCAGTCAAATTTACATTAGTTGTACCTATTTCTAACGTAATATTGTCATTAGTACTCATTTTGGCAATTGTGTAATGCACGCATGCATACAATTGTATAACCTAATTGTGGGGTTATGTTTACGAATTATAAAATTTTGTCTCCGTTACCTCAAGCAATTTGTTCCGTTCTTTCTAGGCGTACATTAGGTAATAATATGTTTAAATAATACCACCTAATGTCCCTGTTCGGGCGCCACCTGTACAGTTACGTTATTTTTGAATTTATAAATACGATATATCTCACAAATGTGGTTATGTATACAAAAACTAAGACGCCATCTATGCAATTAACTAAGTCATGGGCCAGAAGTTCGTTACGCGAAGTCATAGGAAACGGAAATTGCTTGAAATAACAAAACAGCTGTTCTAATCGTTACCAATGAAATACCCCTTTTTATTCTTTACTTTGTTACATAACATTTTTTAAAACCAACTGTAACCCTTCCAAAAACATAATGTGTAATAATAACTTTGATTAAGCTTAATGATTATATGTTTAAATGATTATACAATAATAACATGTATATATTTATATTTATATAGTGGTGCTCAACCCAGCACTTAGAATAATTATGCACGCACACAACCACTCACCCTTTCATTATCATGGTACAACTTATTTAAATTTTGGAGCTCCTTAAATTTAGATTGAAATTTAAAATAATTTGTTAAATGATTGATTTATACAATAACATATATTGGGAAATAAATGATTCAAAATATATAAGGAACGCTCTCACCAATTTCCGTGTTGGCTTCCTCGGTTTGCACGAACTTCGCGCACCGCGAGTTCGGCGAGTTTTTTCCCGGTCACATCTTGAAGTTGGCGCACTGTACTTATTATATTTATATTGTTTATTAACCACCTACAGTGGTCTAAAAAGTTAAAATTCACTCGTAAGTGAATGGGCGGCCGGCCGGCTCAAATCAGAGCTGCAGATGAAATGACGGCAATTTCTGGTTGAAATCTGCGGAAGTGGGGTGTATTGACGTCACATTCCTTTGTCTAAGTTGTTGACATCGCCGTTTGTAGTTGTCAACACATTCTCCGCCTCTGACGTAACGAAGGCTTGGCTCTGCTTATCTCAATAACTGCACACTGTTTTTGTGATGTGACACCGTTTTTTGTCATGAATTAGTTCAAATCCTGGCAAATACTGTAATATAGTCCACTCACTGTAAATTCTATATAGGGTGTTTGAGGTTGGGTTGGGTATGTCAAAAAATAGGAAAATACAATATTTATGATCTCTTTACCATATTTTAGTATATTATGAAATGTACCATGATTGTACCATCACACAGAAACAAGGAGAAATTAGACAAAAGCATAGAATCTTTAAAGGAGGGTATGAACAAAAATATAGAATCCCTGAATAAAAACAGACAGGAAGATAAGGAGGAAATAAAAGGAAGCATAGAGTCCCTGAAAAAAGAAATTAGCATAAAATACGAAATAGTAAACAAAAGGATCGATGATAATAAGGTCGATAGTGACAGGAAGGTCGAAAATATGGAGAAACAATTGGAAAGGTTACGGGAGGGAAACAATACACGTTTCGAAAGTATAGAGGAGCAGACAGTAGAGACCAAACAAGATGTTAGAAATCTCGAAAACAAGGTAAGGCAGAACCAAGACGCCATCATGCAGGAAGTCCAGAAAGACGTTAGCGAGAGGATGCAGGAAACATATGACATCGCTAACAGGCTGGATGAACAAATAAAAACTGTTAGCGAGAGGATGCAGGAAACATATGACATCGCTAACAGGCTGGATGAACAAATAAAAACTAACAAAAATAGCATACTGGAAATAGACCAGAGAGAGAAAAACCTGCAGGAAAGATTAGAGGCGCTGAGAGACACACCAATACTAAACACTCATACGTGTCATGGTGAAAACAGGGAAGTAATCAACTTCCAGGACTACCGACGAAACCCAATGGAATTTTTGGAAAGAATGGAGGAGGTTATTGGGAGAAGTAGAGAAACAAGGTGGGACAGGATAAGAGAGATGCTTGACGAGACGTTTAAAAATACGAAGGATAACTGGTGGATAGCGGTACGACCAGAAATAACGAATTTAGCAGAGTTTAAACGCCAGTTTAAGGAAAAGTATTGGTCAGAGACCGCACAAAACAGGGTAAGAATGGACATTTTCTATGGCAAATACGATGCGTCCTATGGACAGTCCCCGACGTCCTATTTCCTGGGAAAGGTATGTTTAGCACGGAAGTTGATACCGCCGATCCCAGAAGAATGTTTGGTAAGGCAGTTAGCTGGACATTACAGCTATGGGATCAAGGATGCCCAATTATACCAACAAATTAGCAAAATAGCCGATCTGGCCAAATTATTGGAAAATTGCGAATCCACAGGAAGGTTCCAGGATTACCAACCCCCCAATCGTAAGGTAGAGTACAACAACAATAATAACGGACCAAACCGGAATGGAGGTGGGAACGGTAATAATCTAAACACCAATAATCAGAATAATAATCTCCCACCAAATGGCCGAAATGATAACACTCAGGGCCCAATTAACCGCAACTATCCGGGACCAAACAGAGGTAATTACACCGGGAATAACTACGGTAGGAACTTCCACCAGGGAAACGGTTATCGCGGGAATAATTATAGAGGAAGTAATTATAGTCAACGTAATGGTTATCGCAACGGGGGAAACCAAGGAGGAGGCGATAGGAGAAACCAAAATGAATATAGGCCCCAGGTAAATTATACAATGGCCAATCACCGACGGCCATATCCACCTAATGTACCCACTTACATGTCTTACCCACAACAGGCGCCAGGTAGCCAGGGTGATACGGCGAATAACCGTCAGCAGTTTTCAGAGGGTAGGAGTAGCGAACCACCCCGAAACGAAAGTAACAACCAACAAGAGCCAAACGCTAATCAAAATAATAATGAGAATCGGGTAACAGTTCACGAAAATCCGGGTTTTTCATTACAGCATAATCAGGCAAGTAATGACGAAAAACCCCGAGTATTTTACGTAAACCATGTATTGGCAGAAACTGGCCGAGAACCAGATAATGATCCCCAAAATGAAAGTGAGAGAGAGGAGGAATTCCGCTATGCAGAAAAATTGTGGCCCAAACATGTGATGAGGTGGTAATGCCGTGGATTAGTCATCCAGAATAAATGTCATAGACCAGGCATTTGAAGGAGTAGAGGTGCTAAACATCAAAGGTCAAATATTGAAAAGAGAAGGAATTAAAAAGGAATGGGAATGATAAATAAGGACATAATATAAGGAACACACAACCAAAAGGGGTTGAAATAATCAAAATAATTAACCCAAACTGACAAATATAACCCAAATATTATCAAACATGAAAACAATACCTACGAGGTAACTGACACAATTAGGAACAAGGTAAAAGGTACGTATAACCAGACTTCATTAAAAAAGTACCATGATTAAAAAAAAAAAAAAAAAAAAATCACAAGTCGAATACTCAATCAGTAACCAAGTACCATGACCAAAAAACCAAAGTCAAATACAGCATCATAGAGAAGGTACCTTGACTAAACATGTCAACGTGAATTTTTTAACTTAGCCATAATTAGAAAGGAGGTAGAGATTTTAAATAAATATAAATATTATTGTATAATGATTATTATTAATAAATATTACGAGATGGACACATTCCACCATAGGCAAGATTTATTTCCAATAGCCATGTCAACGTATATTTACCAGCTTACCCGTACTTAGAGAAGGAGAGAGATTATTATTAATAAATACTACAAGATGGACACTTAGTAAAGGAGAAAAGAAGGAGAAATACTGTCATATATTTGATACTAAAGGGAAATGATAAATGATAAATGGAAAAAAAAAAGGAGAGGAAAACAGTGTGTTACATAAGGAGGTAATGATGAATATGAATATAGCTATTAACATTGAATGATTTAAACGATAATTTTAACCTGCGGAGAACGATATATTAATATAATTGTGAATTAATCAGAAGAGTTTAAGAAAGGGAATTTATGTGTAGGAGCCTATGATCTTTGAATATTGTATTATTTTTTTTATTATTATTATTATTATTTGTTGCAAAGGTGCAATTATTATTTTCTGAACAGGGATGTGTTGCCTCTGATTTCAGTAGTTATAGACAGGAAGGGACAGAGAATGTATGCCATAGCGAGCCACTCTGACTCCCAACCCTCTATGTAAGATAGGGAATTATATCAAAGATTAATTATAAAACATCAAGGTAAAAAGGAAAGGAATAGGTGATATGACAAAGAACGAACTAGGAATATTGAGTTGGATTAATATATTAAAGGAGTAGTACAGGAATTTAATTATAAGATAAAAGAATGAAATATAAAGAAGCTAATAATAAAGGGTTATTATAGAGATGATAATTTCATCAAAACCAAAGATATGTTTTTCCAAAATTATCAACTTTAACGAAGAGGCATATGTAACGTCACAGAACGTTCCATAAAAAGAAATCATTTATATAGTAAGTTAGCATAAGAGGAAAGTGAAGTGAACAGTATCGAACCCAAGTAGTCCCAAAAAATTGTGTAATTTTGTATAATAATTATTTCTATCAACTTGAAAAAACGACCAAACTATGACTAAGACAAAACCCCATATATATTATTAAAGTGAATAAGAGTGAAAAAACCATAAGACACTATAAGAGAGAGAAATAATGTCAGAATCCACCAGAATAAAGTCAATAATTATTAAGTTTTATAACTATGAATAGAGTATTAAAAACTATTTTTTGTGAATAAATGGACATGATCCATTATTATATTATGTGATGTAAATAAAATAAATGTATTAAATGACTTAAATACATTATTAGAAAGAGTTTAAGTTAAAATAAAAATTGTATATTTGCAATGACAAAAAAATATTAATGTGTTGGATTTGAGACCATACACCAAGATTTCATGAAAAAATTAATTATTATCAGATTTAAATAAAAACTATGTGTAATTGTCAAGCAGACAATAGTGAACAATTTATCTTAAATAAAGGAAGCTGTCAAATGAATAAAAAGCAGTCAAAATAGCCTAAAACAGTGTTAACTAAAAACATGTAATAGGCATCTAATATTGTATAATTTATGAATTTAATGTTGCCAAAATGCAACCAAACTGTATTAGAAAGCTGTAATATGATATAAAGCAACTATACTAATATACCTGACCAAGTTTAACATTGTAATAGTCAAGTCAGCAAAATATTTACTTATACCGTGTATGGCTGAAGCCAATTATCCAGTACAAAAATAATCATATCTGGCTAAATACTTACATAATACTAACAAAAATAAGATAGAAAGGTACAATACATCAGTATACCTTAATAAGAAACAAACTCAGTTGAAAGTAAAGTCAATTCTAAAAGAATTTAACTAATTAGAGTGAGATTTGTCACACCATAAAAAATGACATCTCAAGACCAATCAATGATGCTATGTCATCTTGTGATAAATATAATATATGTACAAAGTAACCAGGTATCACAAAAGATAGACAAAATAATAAACTCTGTGTGTATAGTGGTGAAATAATACATATATTAAAGAAAAAGACTAATCATTGTATTAGAAAACTGACAAGAATCTAGGCCATGAGCAGAGGCCATATAAAATTGTATTTATTTGTGTTTTATTGATGTTAAAATTTGTTTATTTTGTTGTAGGAAAGTAGTAGTAGTAGATGTTCAGCTTGTGGAAGGAACTTTGTAACTCCACAACAATTTTTGATATAAAAATTGAGTTTTCAATGACAACAACTCAAGGTGAGGGTTGTATATTGTATTGTTTATTAGACTTAAGTTAATTAGATACCAATCATATTTAGTATCGCTAGATTCAGTTAAAAACAAGGAATCTAAATACATTAATGGCATACAAATTGTGAGTACTAATGTGAAACTGTTTGATAAATACCAGTGTAAATTTTGAAATATCCTTTGTATGAAGAATAAGAAATTCGTTCTAAAAGCTTCTACGGAAGTGAAAATTGTTCTATGACATTCCATTTCGTTTATTCTCGAACAATCTAGAAAGAATTTTTACACAAATATACCGGAAGTCGATGAAAACAGTCATCCCGATTTAGTATAAAAGCGAGACCAAATTCGACCCAAAAACACTTGAAGATTGAACTCCAGAACTGATGCATCTCACACAACACTGATCAACGCAGCTAAGGCGAAACCAAAGAGGCGAGAAATCGACAAGACACGGCAGGAAGGCTTTTCCCGTACATAGACATAACCGACTGACTTAACCTCAACGAGAGTCTACGCCAAAAAGTATCGCTGAAATAGAGCAGCGTGTAGCGGGTCAAATTTTGGGTGTTTTATTTTAACCGTATGGGGTATACATATATATATATTTACTTATTTCGTTTTCGGGCGGACTGGTATAATAAATTTGTAAAACTGTAATTGTATTGTGCAACGTTATTTTCCAAGCAACAGCACGATGTTGAGAAACAGCGTTTGGAACAAAGGCGCTGCGCAATTTCAGTGGTGTAATGCGGCAGAGGAATTTGCATATCCACAAAATTCGCAGAAATCTGTACTTGCGTAAACAGCACACAGACGCAACTGTATCACTACAAATCTGAGTGACGCAGCCAGCCACAAAACCGGATGTCCTGGGACGAACAAAATTCCGCAATGTGCTTTTTGAGCGGCAGGAAGTCATGGCTAAATCCGGTCTTTCCAATGACGTCAGCAGAGCCAAGCCCAATATTAAGCTCTGGTCACCCACATATGTTAGCTCCATTCCATATATAAAATGGTTACACAACAGCTTAGGAGCAAGGAGCGACGACGAAAACATCGTGGCATTGAAGAGAACCAGTTTCCCTCCAGGAACAGGTACACGTACCTGTTACGTTCACCGTGACAGTCGACTTTAAGTAGAGACGCCATACAGTTAACAGGACGCCAACACCGCTACTGACAATTACAGTTTCGTTTAAGGCCCGGTTGGTCGAGTGGCGTAAATGTAATTAATCCAGTAGGACCGACCGGGACCCGAGGAATTAACGGACATAACTAGTTTCCAATAAGTGAAGTGGAGTGAATAAACGGGCAACTAACCGGGTTAACGAAGGACACGTGTCTGGCCAGAATCGCGACCGCAAGTTCGTAGAAACACAAGTGAATTTATAAAAGAAAAATAAAAGTTTTTTTTTATTGTTTTAAATAAGAATGAGTGAGAGAGAGGAAGAAAAGCAGACTGGGCAGTCTATCTAGTAGTAAGTAATAATAACTAAGTTACACAAGTTTATAATTACATCTTAACCAGACAAAACATAGGGAAAAAAGGTACTAAAGTTTTCAAGCAATATATTAAAATCTAACTGTACAAATGTTTATTAAATAATCGCTCATTAAAAATAATGGTTACTTCCGAAAAAATGTGTTAGACTAAGTTATTTCGTCATTACCACTGTCTTATTTCTGTGTTGAAAACATTCGTCTAGACGTTCCGGAATCTTCTGAATTATTAATTGGGTGGGTCAGATTGCTAAATTGTCCGTTTTATTTAAGGTGGAGTATAAAGGTTTTCGATATTTTACCTATAAAAAATAATCGTGGCGACCTTGGTCTTCTGGTAAAATTTTAGCAGGTAAGTGTTGTAATTGCGTGCAGGTAAGTCCTGGTAGTGATTTTATTTATTTTATATATTTTGGTCTACTTTTTTATTGTTACAAATGTCGACGCGCTGCCAGGATTTTCGTTTAATTATAATTTTATACGAGATAGACCTATTTTAATACACAGAAAATAGGATGTGGTAATGACGAATGTATAAAAATTTTATCGTACATAATTAAGTAGGTTAGGTTTATGTTATTGTGATTCACAATGTGTTAGGTGTTTGAGTATAGAACAATAGTAGTTTTATAGATAAAAGTGTTATACAAACGAACTTTAAAAATGTCTATAATACAAAGTAATGAGAGTGATTTTGTTTGGGATGAGTGGGAGAATGAATTTCGAGGTGTTGTGGGTGAGATGACAGACGAGGAATGGGGTAATTTAGACGATAGGTTAACCCGAATGGAAGAACAAGAGGAAGGAATATTCGCGGAAATTAAGAAGCACAGTGATGATATTGATAGTGAGGTGCCAAGTAATAAAGGTAAGATCGTTGAAGAAATAGTAGTAGTAAATGAGACAGAAAATAGGCCTAATGATAATGATGTCGACAGTGTGGGGGTAGTAAAAAAGAAGCGTTCATTGGAGGACGTGATGAACTTGTTGATAAAAATGAATGAAAATTGGGATAAACATTTTGAACTAATCACAAAGATGAATAAACAAGACGAGAAGCGGGAGGAGAATAGAGGTCAGTTAAAAGAGAGTACAGAAGTTGAGTTAACACAGGTAAGTGGTAATAATGTCTTTGATAATAGCGAAGAAATAACTAACAAGGTAAGTTACAGTTGTGAAAATGAATTAATAAATAATAATGATAAAATAGTTGAAAACGAGCTATTTAAGAATGATGTGGTGAAAACAAATAGTGATGATGAAGTTTGTGGTGAAGTAGAACTTAATAACAAAATGTTAGCGAGTGTTGATGAAATTGAGAGAGAGTGTGGTGAAAGGTTAGGGTGTCAAAGGGCAAATTTTCCCCGTGATATAAGTGGAGTAAGGACTCCGCTAGTAGTGAATTTTGAGGACAGAGTTTCCTCCGTTAATTATGTGGAAGACAAGGTGTCTTCAAGCAGTCCCCTAATTTTTTGTAAACCTGGAAAAGCCAGGAAATGGTATAGTAAGTTTGTTGTGCCCTTTGCATGGAGTGAAGTAGGTCAGTGGTGTTGTGACAGTTATTGTGATGAAAGTGATTATGAGAGAGAGAAAGAGTTAGAGTGGTTCAAAATAAATAGAGGTTATGTAGAGCTGATAGAGAAGATGGATATAAAGAGAGTTATGATAAATAATGTAGACATACCTTGTGTAGTAGTAGACAATGATTATATTGATGATAAATGTGTACCGGTAGGAAGAATTAGTGTACTTGTAATGGAGGAATATGATGAGAAAATAATTTACCTGGGTGTAACAACAAATATTCACGGAGGCGGGATAAAAACAAATAATAGTGACAAGTCTTATGAAATAATAAAAGGGAGAATGAATGACATAGAGGTAATGGTCTATGATAAAAATAATTATAATAAATTGGATGTAAATAAAAATCATTTAATCTATAAATATGTAAGATACCTTTTTGACGATGGTGGCTAAAATATAAAACAGAAAAGACAGTTAAACATTTTGTTTTAAGCTATTTGACTTTGCTGATTTGAATATTGAGATATGATGACTGAATAAATACTGAAGTAAATTTGTAAATAAATATGTAGTAAAGCCAATGGTATGTGTTGTGGTTAAGTGAACAGTGTATGTAGGTAATTAATTGTTGTAAGAATAATATTAAAATATTTGCAATTTAAATAAATAAACCAAATTAATTTGAAAACAAGTAATCAGAGAATTATAATTGTTTGGATGGTAATGAAATTTATATTTTAATAATGAATTAAATTTTAACAATTTGATATATTTTAAATATTTTAATTGATTATGTAAATGTTGTATAATTAATTTTTTTTGTAAATTCAGTTTGTTTTACGAGATGGAAATTTGGTAATGAATGATAAATTATTTAATTGAAGCTAATAAATTTTGTGAAATGTTTCAGAGATGGTGGTGATTATGTTTTGTGTGTATAGCATGTTAAAGGAATTGTAAGTAGAAAAATTTTATAATCATGTATAATAAAAGCTGTTTACAGGTGTGATTGAGGTGTTAATGCAATAGTGAGATTTTAATGCAATCATTGTGTTTAATAAAAATAATAATTAAAAAATTTTTTTTTTAATAAATGAAAAATGATAAATAATGATTATCAATAATAAATTTTGAAAAGTTTCAAGAAAGTTAAACAGTAAAAGGTTATGAATGGGTTAAATGAGTGTTGATGCAAATATTATATGATAATGTATCTGTTCAGGTAACTAGCTGCTTAGATATTTAAAAAATAAGGTGTTCATTATGCGTTTTAAATGTAGTGTTTACTTGTTGTATGTTAGGTATAGGTATTGTAAAAATAGTTAATTTCATGATGTGTGTATGTTTTTTCCTAAGCCAATAAGTAAATCGTCTGGCAGGTTAACATAAGCATCAGAATCAGAGAAATGGGAAACAATGAGGTGAGAAGGGAGAATAAATAAAAATAAATATGTATATTTCATATAATTTATTCAATTGTGAGATGTATTTTCATTGTGTTAGTAGGATCAGCTGATCAGCAATACCATGTCACTGGTATATTGGTTTGTAAATGTTACAAGTAATTAATGTTTAATGTACTACAGATATTTTGAAGTAAAGATAAAAAGAATATGAGAAATAAAATAACAATAATTTATGCCAATTAATAAAAGATAATTGATGGGTGATAAATGTTTTATGGGACACGTAGACCTGTCCAAATTGAATGAAAAGTTGAATTTGAAATGATAGAGATGTAATGTTGTTTTTGAGTTAATGTGATGTAACAGAGCTGGTGAAGTATTAATGTTGACACAGTGGTAATGGAGACTTTATGTAGATTTTGAGTGATATATTGTTGTTTTTATAGTTAATGAGGTTATTTTGTGTAATTGTAGTAATGTAATGAGATTGAGAATTTTGGGGATGGCAATTTTGTATTAGAGGGTAGTGTAATGTAGGAGTCCGCAACAAAGGTTGGGACGGGATAGGGATAGATTTTAGTGGGGAAGGGGCCGCCTTAGGTAAAATCCAGGGGCCAAATAAGGGAATTGAGTTTTTTGGGGGCGGGAAACACGTATCCTATATACAAAGGGTTAGAGAGTATTTTATATGTAGAGAAGGTGGCGAATTGTGTTAAATGATAAGTTGGGGTTTAGAGTGTCCTGATTAGTAGAGATTTTGGTAGAGATGGGTGTCATGGGAGTTGAAGTTGATGAATATTAGAGTCAGAGGGAGAAAGTTTATATATGTATAGAGATCTAATACAGAAAAATGAGAATAAATAATTTATATCACCCATGGTAAAGTGTAGCGAGATTGTTAGATGAAGAGTAGGATTGTTAAACTGTTAACTAAAGAGAGGAATTTATAATAAAGAATATACAATTGTTTATTTTTCAAACCAGTGACAGAATTTTGATAAAATTTGAAAATAATGTAAAATTAAGAATTGTTTATTTTAAATAATTTAAATGTCAAGTTGATGATCAATTATATTAATATTTCTTCGTTTTAAATATTTTATGTTACCATGTTTTGTATTTCAAGTTAGGATATTACAGATGTTCAAGGTGTTTTCAGAAATCATACATAACATATGTAGGTCAAGGGTTTTGGACTTGACCTAGTTACGATCAGCTGATGAGGTCATACACCTACTAGGCTTGTATAGTAGGAATCCAATTTTAATTTGTTTGTTTGATTAATTCAAACCAATATTTGAATAATTTTAATAAATGTTGTTTAATACACAAATTTAATGAAGTTTTTTAATGAATAAATTTTTTTTTTTGAATTTTAAAATTTTGAAAATTTTAATTTTTTTGAAAAAAAAAAAAAAAAACGATTTTTCGCCTGCCAGCGAGTGAATATTTTTGAGTAATGATTGTTTTCTTATGTGTGTATTAACCATGTTTCTTTTATTGTATTGCATTATATTGGTAGACTATAAGTGATTCTCCTGTTGGAATAAGGATGTGTTTATATTATTAGAAATGTCTAGGTTGTCATTTGAAAAAAAAAAAAAAAAGAAAAAAGAGGAAGAGAATTTTTTGATAAAAGATTATTTTTTTGACATTTGAATTTTTTTTAAATTTATAATAAATTTTAAAAGAAAATTTTTATTTTTAATGTGTTAGGGTATCATGTAACGTGAGTGTGTGTGAGCCCAGTATCTGCTGAAGGCAGCCCAGCTTGCAAAAAGGGGAACCATATCGGCGGAGGAGCTGGAAGAATTTTAGCCAGGGATTGAGGATTTTTGGGGTTAGCATGTTAGAAGGCGAGGCGCGCTGTGGTGCGAGTCTGATCGATTTCTTGGTGTTGGGATCTCTTACGGAGAAGTCCAGTGATCTCGTTCAGATGAGTCCATGGTCGCTGAGCCAGGGGGGTCGTGTACCCAGGAGATTAAGAACCAGGGGGTTGTTGGCACCAGTTCCTCACCGGTCCTCTTCGGGGTTATCGATGAGATTTCTTCTGTCGTGAACAGCAGAATTCTCATCGAGGGGGTATTGTAGCGGGTCAAATTTTGGGTGTTTTATTTTAACCGTATGGGGTATATATATATATTTTTACTTATTTCGTTTTCGGGCGGACTGGTATAATAAATTTGTAAAACTGTAATTGTATTGTGCAACGTTATTTTCCAAGCAACAGCACGATGTTGAGAAACAGCGTTTGGAACAAAGGCGCTGCGCAATTTCAGTGGTGTAATGCGGCAGAGGAATTTGCATATCCACAAAATTCGCAGAAATCTGTACTTGCGTAAACAGCACACAGACACAACTGTATCACTACAAATCTGAGTAACGCAGCCAGCCACAAAACCGGATGTCCTGGGACGAACAAAATTCCGCAATGTGCTTTTTGAGCGGCACGAAGTCATGGCTAAATCCGGTCTTTCCAATGACGTCAGCAGAGCCAAGCCCAATATTAAGCTCTGGTCACCCACATATGTTAGCTCCATTCCATATATAAAATGGTTACACAACAGCTTAGGAGCAAGGAGCGACGACGAAAACATCGTGGCATTGAAGAGAACCAGTTTCCCTCCAGGAACAGGTACACGTACCTGTTACGTTCACCGTGACAGTCGACTTTAAGTAGAGACGCCATACAGTTAACAGGACGCCAACACCGCTACTGACAATTACAGTTTCGTTTAGGGCCCGGTTTGGTCGAATTGCGTAAATGTAATTAATCCAGTAGGACCGACCGGGACCCGAGGAATTAACGGACATAACTAGTTTCCAATAAGTGAAGTGGAGTGAATAAACGGGCAACTAACCGGGTTAAAGAAGGACACGTGTCTGGCCAGAATCGCGACCGCAAGTTCGTAAAAACACAAGTGAATTTATAAAAGTAAAATAAAAGTTTTTTTATTGTTTTAAATAAGAATGAGTGAGAGAGAGGAAGAAAAGCAGACTGGGCAGTCTATCTAGTAGTAAGTAATAATAACTAAGTTACATAAGTTTATAATTACATCTTAACCAGACAACACATAGGGAAAAAAGGTACTAAAGTTTTCAAGCAATATATTAAAATCTAACTGTACAAATGTTTATTAAATAATCGCTCATTAAAAATAATGGTTACTTCCGAAAAAATGTGTTAGACTAAGTTATTTCGTCATTACCACTGTCTTATTTCTGTGTTGAAAACATTCGTCTAGACGTTCCGGAATCTTCTGAATTATTAATTGGGTGGGTCAGATTGCTAAATTGTCCGTTTTATTTAAGGTGGAGTATAAAGGTTTTCGATATTTTACCTATAAAAAATAATCGTGGCGACCTTGGTCTTCTGGTAAAATTTTAGCAGGTCAGTGTTGTAATTGCGTGCAGGTAAGTCCTGGTAGTGATTTTATTTATTTTATATATTTCGGTCTACTTTTTTATTGTTACAAGCGATACGGCAAATTTTAATAGAAATCACGCAGCCAGAACGTCGACGGCCCAGGAGGGACCAAACATTTAAATAGAGAACGAATTCTGCTGTGTTCGCATTGACTGACTAACGTGACAAATAATTCCCCCGAACGTAAACAAACAATACACTAAGCCTTCCTCAACACTGCATGGGAATCAGCGCTGCGGTGGCAGATTTCTGAATCAACGCTAAACAGATGATTCGTAGTGGCGGCGTTTGAACGAGATTCTACTGCCAAACGTTTTGACATAAAGTGCGGAAAAAGTAATGATCGCAAAATTTGACTTTAAATAGATTCAGTGTACACCCGAAGAGGCGAGATTGAGAAACTACCCGAAGGAAGTGTCCAGTGAGAGAATAAACGACCATTGGAACGTGAGTTACCAAAATTAAAGTCATTTGTTACCTGGTTACATTTATCACACAGTTGTACTTTACACGCCACACATACACCTTCAATCACTTAGTTTTTTCTTGTAAGGCATCTAATTGATATGTCTTGGTAGTTCAAAGGAGTCACGTCCTGAGAGTAAAGATTTTTTCACATATTAAACTCATGCTTTTCAACTGAGTCAAAATCTGAATTATACTAGCCGATACTTGATTGGATATATAAAAAATTGTCAATAATAATAACTTGTAAAATTTTTTCTCTGCAATTTTATAATTTTTTTCTATGAATGTTAGTCCTTCAGACGATTTGTTTGTTTTTAAAGAACCATTAAACTTAACTGATTTTTCCAAGCTAAACTGACTTGTTTAAATTTTTTCGTAGATTTAAAAATTTTATCAATCACATTTAACTTTTTCTTGGAACAAACGTTTCCAAGTGGCGCCCACAAAAAGCATAGTTTTAAGTTGTGTTACAGGACTACATCACTGCAGAGGATCCAGTCAACAGAGTAAGTAACAAAAGTGCGCGGAGGTAACGCCCGACAGTTTACAACACAAACAGTTACACAACACCCACTACACTACTTGTTTTTCTATAAATTGGCAGCCCAACTAGTGAGGCTTGAAAAAGACGTAACAAGCCCGGCAACTACCAACATATTAAAATGCCGCAACCAAAGGGAAAAAAGGTGAAGAAGACTGTGGAACCCGAGTTAAGTGTGGAAGACGGAGAGGCAGTACAGGTCGAGGAAACGGAATTAGAACCGCCCACACTAGAAATGGAAAGACCGGTACAAACGGCAGACGAATTAGAAGAACAGACGGGAGAAGAACCCATACAAATGGTAGAACAAACAGAGAAACCCGAACCAGAAAAAATAACAGGGAGCGTTGACGCTAATGTAATAATGCTAATGTTCCAAACGCTAAACGAAAATACTAAAAAAAGTAAGGAGCAGATGCTCCAAAAAATGGAAGAAAATATGAATAAAAATAGACAGGAAGACAAGGAGGAGACTAAAAAAAGTAATGAGCAAATGTTCCAAAGGATGGAAGAAAATATGAACAGAAACAAGGAGAAATTAGACAAAAGCATAGAATCTTTAAAGGAGGGTATGAACAAAAATATAGAATCCCTGAATAAAAACAGACAGGAAGATAAGGAGGAAATAAAAGGAAGCATAGAGTCCCTGAAAAAAGAAATTAGCATAAAATACGAAATAGTAAACAAAAGGATCGATGATAATAAGGTCGATAGTGACAGGAAGGTCGAAAATATGGAGAAACAATTGGAAAGGTTACGGGAGGGAAACAATACACGTTTCGAAAGTATAGAGGAGCAGACAGTAGAGACCAAACAAGATGTTAGAAATCTCGAAAACAAGGTAAGGCAGAACCAAGACGCCATCATGCAGGAAGTCCAGAAAGACGTTAGCGAGAGGATGCAGGAAACATATGACATCGCTAACAGGCTGGATGAACAAATAAAAACTAACAAAAATAGCATACTGGAAATAGACCAGAGAGAGAAAAACCTGCAGGAAAGATTAGAGGCGCTGAGAGACACACCAATACTAAACACTCATACGTCTCATGGTGAAAACAGGGAAGTAATCAACTTCCAGGACTACCGACGAAACCCAATGGAATTTTTGGAAAGAATGGAGGAGGTTATTGGGAGAAGTAGAGAAACAAGGTGGGACAGGATAAGAGAGATGCTTGACGAGACGTTTAAAAATACGAAGGATAACTGGTGGATAGCGGTACGACCAGAAATAACGAATTTAGCAGAGTTTAAACGCCAGTTTAAGGAAAAGTATTGGTCAGAGACCGCACAAAACAGGGTAAGAATGGACATTTTCTATGGCAAATACGATGCGTCCTATGGACAGTCCCCGACGTCCTATTTCCTGGGAAAGGTATGTTTAGCACGGAAGTTGATACCGCCGATCCCAGAAGAATGTTTGGTAAGGCAGTTAGCTGGACATTACAGCTATGGGATCAAGGATGCCCAATTATACCAACAAATTAGCAAAATAGCCGATCTGGCCAAATTATTGGAAAATTGCGAATCCACAGGAAGGTTCCAGGATTACCAACCCCCCAATCGTAAGGTAGAGTACAACAACAATAATAACGGACCAAACCGGAATGGAGGTGGGAACGGTAATAATCTAAACACCAATAATCAGAATAATAATCTCCCACCAAATGGCCGAAATGATAACACTCAGGGCCCAATTAACCGCAACTATCCGGGACCAAACAGAGGTAATTACACCGAAAATAACTACGGTAGGAACTTCCACCAGGGAAACGGTTATCGCGGGAATAATTATAGAGGAAGTAATTATAGTCAACGTAATGGTTATCGCAACGGGGGAAACCAAGGAGGAGGCGATAGGAGAAACCAAAATGAATATAGGCCCCAGGTAAATTATACAATGGCCAATCACCGACGGCCATATCCACCTAATGTACCCACTTACATGTCTTACCCACAACAGGCGCCAGGTAGCCAGGGTGATACGGCGAATAACCGTCAGCAGTTTTCAGAGGGTAGGAGTAGCGAACCACCCCGAAACGAAAGTAACAACCAACAAGAGCCAAACGCTAATCAAAATAATAATGAGAATCGGGTAACAGTTCACGAAAATCCGGGTTTTTCATTACAGCATAATCAGGCAAGTAATGACGAAAAACCCCGAGTATTTTACGTAAACCATGTATTGGCAGAAACTGGCCGAGAACCAGATAATGATCCCCAAAATGAAAGTGAGAGAGAGGAGGAATTCCGCTATGCAGAAAAATTGTGGCCCAAACATGTGATGAGATGGTAATGCCGTGGATTAGTCATCCAGAATAAATGTCATAGACCAGGCATTTGAAGGAGTAGAGGTGCTAAACATCAAAGGTCAAATATTGAAAAGAGAAGGAATTAAAAAGGAATGGGAATGATAAATAAGGACATAATATAAGGAACACACAACCAAAAGGGGTTGAAATAATCAAAATAATTAACCCAAACTGACAAATATAACCCAAATATTATCAAACATGAAAACAATACCTACGAGGTAACTGACACAATTAGGAACAAGGTAAAAGGTACGTATAACCAGACTTCATTAAAAAAGTACTATGATTAAAAAAAAAAAAAAAAAAAAAAAAAAATCACAAGTCGAATACTCAATCAGTAACCAAGTACCATGACCAAAAAACCAAAGTCAAATACAGCATCATAGAGAAGGTACCTTGACTAAACATGTCAACGTGAATTTTTTAACTTAGCCATAATTAGAAAGGAGGTAGAGATTTTTAAATAAATATAAATATTATTGTATAATGATTATTATTAATAAATATTACGAGATGGACACATTCCACCATAGGCAAGATTTATTTCCAATAGCCATGTCAACGTATATTTACCAGCTTACCCGTACTTAGAGAAGGAGAGAGATTATTATTAATAAATACTACAAGATGGACACTTAGTAAAGGAGAAAAGAAGGAGAAATACTGTCATATATTTGATACTAAAGGGAAATGATAAATGATAAATGGAAAAAAAAAGGAGAGGAAAACAGTGTGTTACATAAGGAGGTAATGATGAATATGAATATAGCTATTAACATTGAATGATTTTAAACGATAATTTTAACCTGCGGAGAACGATATATTAATATAATTGTGAATTAATCAGAAGAGTTTAAGAAAGGGAATTTATGTGTAGGAGCCTATGATCTTTGAATATTGTATTTTTTTTATTATTATTATTATTATTTGTTGCAAAGGTGCAATTATTATTTTCTGAACAGGGATGTGTTGCCTCTGATTTCAGTAGTTATAGACAGGAAGGGACAGAGAATGTATGCCATAGCGAGCCACTCTGACTCCCAACCCTCTATGTAAGATAGGGAATTATATCAAAGATTAATTATAAAACATCAAGGTAAAAAGGAAAGGAATAGGTGATATGACAAAGAACGAACTAGGAATATTGAGTTGGATTAATATATTAAAGGAGTAGTACAGGAATTTAATTATAAGATAAAAGAATGAAATATAAAGAAGCTAATAATAAAGGGTTATTATAGAGATGATAATTTCATCAAAACCAAAGATATGTTTTTCCAAAATTATCAACTTTAACGAAGAGGCATATGTAACGTCACAGAACGTTCCATAAAAAGAAATCATTTATATAGTAAGTTAGCATAAGAGGAAAGTGAAGTGAACAGTATCGAACCCAAGTAGTCCCAAAAAATTGTGTAATTTTGTATAATAATTATTTCTATCAACTTGAAAAAACGACCAAACTATGACTAAGACAAAACCCCATATATATTATTAAAGTGAATAAGAGTGAAAAAACCATAAGACACTATAAGAGAGAGAAATAATGTCAGAATCCACCAGAATAAAGTCAATAATTATTAAGTTTTATAACTATGAATAGAGTATTAAAAACTATTTTTTGTGAATAAATGGACATGATCCATTATTATATTATGTGATGTAAATAAAATAAATGTATTAAATGACTTAAATACATTATTAGAAAGAGTTTAAGTTAAAATAAAAATTGTATATTTGCAATGACAAAAAAATATTAATGTGTTGGATTTGAGACCATACACCAAGATTTCATGAAAAAATTAATTATTATCAAATTTAAATAAAAACTATATGTAATTGTCAAGCAGACAATAGTGAACAATTTATCTTAAATAAAGGAAGCTGTCAAATGAATAAAAAGCAGTCAAAATAGCCTAAAACAGTGTTAACTAAAAACATGTAATAGGCATCTAATATTGTATAATTTATGAATTTAATGTTGCCAAAATGCAACCAAACTGTATTAGAAAGCTGTAATATGATATAAAGCAACTATACTAATATACCTGACCAACTTTAACATTGTAATAGTCAAGTCAGCAAAATATTTACTTATACCGTGTATGGCTGAAGCCAATTATCCAGTACAAAAATAATCATATCTGGCTAAATACTTACATAATACTAACAAAAATAAGATAGAAAGGTACAATACATCAGTATACCTTAATAAGAAACAAACTCAGTTGAAAGTAAAGTCAATTCTAAAAGAATTTAACTAATTAGAGTGAGATTTGTCACACCATAAAAAATGACATCTCAAGACCAATCAATGATGCTATGTCATCTTGTGATAAATATAATATATGTACAAAGTAACCAGGTATCACAAAAGATAGACAAAATAATAAACTCTGTGTGTATAGTGGTGAAATAATACATATATTAAAGAAAAAGACTAATCATTGTATTAGAAAACTGACAAGAATCTAGGCCATGAGCAGAGGCCATATAAAATTGTATTTATTTGTGTTTTATTGATGTTAAAATTTGTTTATTTTGTTGTAGGAAAGTAGTAGTAGTAGATGTTCAGCTTGTGGAAGGAACTTTGTAACTCCACAACAATTTTTGATATAAAAATTGAGTTTTCAATGACAACAACTCAAGGTGAGGGTTGTATATTGTATTGTTTATTAGACTTAAGTTAATTAGATACCAATCATATTTAGTATCGCTAGATTCAGTTAAAAACAAGGAATCTAAATACATTAATGGCATACAAATTGTGAGTACTAATGTGAAACTGTTTGATAAATACCAGTGTAAATTTTGAAATATCCTTTGTATGAAGAATAAGAAATTCGTTCTAAAAGCTTCTACGGAAGTGAAAATTGTTCTATGACATTCCATTTCGTTTATTCTCGAACAATCTAGAAAGAATTTTTACACAAATATACCGGAAGTCGATGAAAACAGTCATCCCGATTTAGTATAAAAGCGAGACCAAATTCGACCCAAAAACACTTGAAGATTGAACTCCAGAACTGATGCATCTCACACAACACTGATCAACGCAGCTAAGGCGAAACCAAAGAGGCGAGAAATCGACAAGACACGGCAGGAAGGCTTTTCCCGTACATAGACATAACTGACTGACTTAACCTCAACGAGAGTCTACGCCAAAAAGTATCGCTGAAATAGAGCAGCGATACAGCAAATTTTAATAGAAATCACGCAGCCAGAACGTCGATGGCCCAGGAGGGACCAAACATTTAAATAGAGAACGAATTCTGCTGTGTTCGCATTGACTGACTAACGTGACAAATAATTCCCCCGAACGTAAACAAACAATACACTAAGCCTTCCTCAACACTGCATGGGAATCAGCGCTGCGGTGGCAGATTTCTGAATCAACGCTAAACAGATGATTCGTAGTGGCGGCGTTTGAACGAGATTCTACTGCCAAACGTTTTGACATAAAGTGCGGAAAAAGTAATGATCGCAAAATTTGACTTTAAATAGATTCAGTGTACACCCGAAGAGGCGAGATTGAGAAACTACCCGAAGGAAGTGTCCAGTGAGAGAATAAACGACCATTGGAACGTGAGTTACCAAAATTAAAGTCATTTGTTACCTGGTTACATTTATCACACAGTTGTACTTTACACGCCACACATACACCTTCAATCACTTAGTTTTTTCTTGTAAGGCATCTAATTGATATGTCTTGGTAGTTCAAAGGAGTCACGTCCTGAGAGTAAAGATTTTTTCACATATTAAACTCATGCTTTTCAACTGAGTCAAAATCTGAATTATACTAGCCGATACTTGATTGGATATATAAAAAATTGTCAATAATAATAACTTGTAAAATTTTTTCTCTGCAATTTTATAATTTTTTTCTATGAATGTTAGTCCTTCAGACGATTTGTTTGTTTTTAAAGAACCATTAAACTTAACTGATTTTTCCAAGCTAAACTGACTTGTTTAAATTTTTTCGTAGATTTAAAAATTTTATCAATCACATTTAACTTTTTCTTGGAACAAACGTTTCCAAGTGGCGCCCACAAAAAGCATAGTTTTAAGTTGTGTTACAGGACTACATCACTGCAGAGGATCCAGTCAACAGAGTAAGTAACAAAAGTGTGCGGAGGTAACGCCCGACAGTTTACAACACAAACAGTTACACAACACCCACTACACTACTTGTTTTTCTATAAGGTTGTTCACAATACCTGGTCGTAACTGATGAATAACTGGGTTCATCATGCTGATCTCTAGCAAATTCTGCAGATATGTAATGGCCAAGAAGTTCAAGCTGGTGCAGTCTCTTCAGTGCCACTTCAGCTGCTGCGTGTGTTTTAAACCTGAAAAATCCATTAAAAGAATTACAAAACATTTTATGTCAAAAATAAGTGTTAAGGTTTATTATATGAATCAATTTTTAATAATGTTGTATTAACATTAACAGTAATCCACCTGAAATTTAAAAAAACTACTTTATTACAAATTTTACACATACATACAGTATCCTGACATGTGATCAAGCCTGACAATGTGTATAATCATATTGTATTGTATAATTATATAATTACCTTATTATCCACTCTAGTGATACACAGTTTCGTCAGTTATGACGCGTTTCGGGACTAAGTCCCATCCTCAGATAACACTTAATATCGTATTGTCCAGATATTCAAGTTTTGCTCATTTTCATTGTACTTGTCTCTTTATCGTCATTATTTGAAGTCTCTTCTCCTTACTTCCAGCTACCGAACAGTTTATATCATTGCTTGTTGGATCTGATGTGTCTTTCTTATACATAACATTTATTTAGTTAATGAACTTTTATTTAGGCTAATGAAAAACAACAAACTGAGTCTTCACAACACAAGTTTCCTTCACAGTTTGATTGTTGCTTCTTTGAATGTGAGTTAATATCATACCACATTTTCTGAACAAGGGTTCTGACAAGCTTTACTCAATATGTCCGACAGCTTCTATAGTCTGAAGAAACCTACATTTTCATTGTTACTTGTTGGTGTCTGATGTCAGATTATTGGATATGTTGGATTAGTAAAAGCACCATACTACCAAGATTGTACTGTATTGTTACGACGGTCTCCTGATCGTTGTATGGTATAGTGGAAAACAAAATACAAGACACCAACTAAATCACTAATCACCAGCTTTAATTATCACAATTAAACAGTTTATAATTAACTCGTACAATATTTCCAGCTAGATTTGTCCACACACAATAACAATGTCTATTAATAGAGTTTCACACAATTATTAACACAATACTACTTCACATCGACAAACACTCAATCCGCACTAGCGAAAATCGCTCACATAACTCAACTGACAACCCGGCTGCTATGGCTTTATATACGCCGCGCTGAGGTACAGTACAGCTTTCCCTCCTTAACTGAATGCCGGCGGCTTAATGCGTATATCAAGTGTTCTTGGAACTCACTAGAATCACGTAGTTGACTGATGCAACAGCTGCCACACTGGACGGGGGGGGGGGGAGTGGAGAATGTTCTGGGTTGTTCGGTAAGCTTCTCGTAACAGTATTTTGATTTGAACAGAAATATTTCAAATTGTATAAAGTACTGAGGTTTACGTAGTTCAAATAAAAACAACTGAAGATGGCGACTGAAAGCCTTCAAACAGAGGAAAACTGGTATAACTTCAGGACAAAAAAAAATACCATTTTCTCAAAGAATGTTAGTATTGACATTAAAGTAGTTCTATTAATCAACAAGTTTATAATTTCAATTGCAAGTACTATTACGTTTTTATTTTACTGGTCAGCAAAGATTTATTCAATTGACAGTTTTAGCTGAGTCTTAAATATTTATCATGACCCCTAAATGCTCTACTTTGTAGTAAATCAAAAAAAAAAAATTACATGTTTAAAAAAATCAGTTACTTTCTTTTGAAGTGAATTATTTTTATGTTTTATTTTAAAATAAGCAATTATTTAACATCCAATAACTATATGTTATAACTAAATCTTTAATTTACACCTGTGTATTAAATAAATTGGACAAAACTATGCATGATTACATTTGTACTTTCCAGTACACCAGTATTACATCACACAATTTCTTGCTCGATGACTTAATGTGCTGCAGTAGTGAGGACCTTTATTAGATAGTTTAGGGTGCATCATAATCCTGTAACAGAGATCGTTTACAGATTCTAAAACAAACATTAGATTTTGTTCTAGAACAAAACGGATTATGTCCTCCTTCATAATGGAAATGCTGTATAACTATTAGTAAATACATGTGGAGATCTATAGATTAGCTCTTGTGCTAGGACTTCAGCTGGTACAAAGTTCTGTTCAATGAAATCATAAAGTAAAAAAAAAACTTTCTTCAAAAACCAGCTGCCAGAGAGACAGCATCTTAATCCTGGGAAGGAAACATAATTTACCACTCTTTTGAACCCACATAATTTATGCATAAGGTGTACTGAACACAAAACCTAACTTAATAAAAGTCTGTGAATGCAATTAACAAGATTTCATTTATCTGAGGAGCAAGTTTCCTGAGATTGGCAGGATAAAAATAAAACAGGAGAGATTTATTGAACCAAAGTAACAGCTTATAAAGCATTCTCATTATAACAGGAGCTTTGCTGTATTCGAGTCAGAAGTGTCAACAAAATTTTCTGGGAAACTAGAAAACTGAGAACTACAAAGAAATAATGAACTACAAAACTACAGATCACTGGAATGAAATACATTTCTAAAGTACATTTTTGAATGCACACTGAATGGAAAATCACCTGCACACATTATGTAGATAACTTAAGTGTACTATCTCACATTATACAATTAATGCTAATAAAACAATAATTAAAAAATATATGTTACAAACAATTGAAAAACCAGTATTTAGATAAATTTTATACACAGGTTTGTAATTTATTACCTAAACAATCAATCAATATAGTTTAATTTATAAACAGAATCAATGCCTAAAATATTGTTAACCTATAACAACAAATCAACATTGAAAAACGAAAATTTTCTTAACCAAAATTATCCAATAAAACACCAAACCTAATTAAAACTACTACAAATTACACACAACATAACTGATAATTAGAATAGCACAGTTATCATGTTACAGTAAATATGTACAATAAACTATTTTGGTAAACAACACTGTCGTGAACATTCAGGTAGCAAAAGAAGTCACATACATCTCTCGATTAAGAGTAAAGAAAAATCGAGGGATAACAGCTTTCAGTTACTTGGGTAGTGTGGTAAGTGTGAAAGGTAAAACACCAGATATTCAACATGGAATGTCAAACCAAGGCAAACAGGGTCTATATGAAGTGATAACTAAATTATAGGAATCTGTAAAGGCAACTAAAATACTCCTACCGTCATCAACAGCAATGTATAATCCGTACAGCTTGTCTACCTTTTATGGCCTCTAAATATTGGTTGCATCACACACACACACACACACACACACACACACACACACACACACACACACACACACACACACACACACACACACACACACACACACACACACACACACACACAGAGAGAGAGAGAGAGAGAGAGAGAGAGAGAGAGAGAGAGAGAGAGAGAGAGAGAGAGAGAGAGAGAGAGAGAGAGAGAGAGAGAGAGAGAGAGAGAGAGAGTCTGTTCACATACAAAGTAGTCTGTTAATACTGTACACATGGTGTTGTATATACAGAGCATTTATGTATCTTTCTACCCATTACAATTCTATCATCATATGTTCAAAGAAAATCATTTTTGGTAATAACAACAACAAAAAGGTAATCAGGGGCGGATTAACCGTTAGGCTAACTAGGCTGTAGCCTGTGGCAGGGCAATTTGGGGGGGCACAAAATTTTAGCTAAAAAATAATAAAATTTTACAGCTAAATGTAAAATTGGTAATATAATACAAGGATAAAAATTTGAGTTCATTTTGAACACAGGTGCCTGTTTGCGATAAATTATGGTAAAACTGTACATAAATAATAGAAGTGCTTTCCAAACTGTTTTCTCCGGTTATGAGTCATCGGCGGCCGGCGCTCATAGAACTATGCCGCCACCCGACTTTCGTGGAATTGCCGACCACGTTATCCATTCCATTTAATGTTATTTAACAGCATCCAAAAATTTACTGCTAATGACTTGTGTTAAATGAGAAAGTTATGAGTTAGGCCTACCATTTACTTCTGTAAACCCACTGTACAGCTTGGGCAAGGAGTGTTACTCAATTTTTGTACAAAAGGGGCCACAAGCAGGCTTTATTGGTATACTGTTAACAAATATGGGCACTTCAATAGCAAATGAGCTGAATGTAATAGCAAGAAAAAACAAGTATTTGTCATATTCCAGCAAAATGTAATAATAAATATTCAACTAAGGGAAGGAACAAATAAAAAAAAAACTTTAAAAAGGAAACGGGGTTAGATTCCCCTCCCCAGTGGACATCCACTGGGCAAAGAAACAGTGGACAACCAGCAGACAGAGGATATTTTGAAGGCACTGACAAATGCTTGAATAACTTGGGAAAAAGTAGCCATAATGGTAAAAAAAAAAGATCAAAGGTACTCTGCAGAAGTAAATCTCTTTCTCTCTCTCTCTCTATTTATGCACCTAAGCATTCAAAGAATTTCAACGAAACGAAACATCGAAGCATGATAATGTTTTTAGGCTTTTTTAGGGGATCGAAAGTGTGGAAAAAATATAGTGTTAACATCACCTGGAACGTTACATTTTTCGATGACGTTACACATTTTGCATCACGCATTTTGTGGAATGACCCCCAGCCTAAAAACATTATGATGTTAAAAAGATATATTTTGTGCCTTCGATAATACAGCTAAATGAACTGTTACAGAAGGATAATATATCGTACACTGTATCCACATCTTACACTATAGGCCTACGCTAGGAATATAAAAGAGCACTGGCATCTTCACCAATAAAACACACACACACAAACAAAACTGTAAATATACAGCACAAGAGGCAAAACCTCAAGTGTCACATGTGCACAAGAGGTTTTGATTGGAGGATGAACAGAAGAGGTGGCAGACATGCAGGCCAAACACCTCAATGCAACATAACTTTGGTAAGAATTTTACCTCACCAAATTGAATTTTCATGAAGATTGGTACAACAGTTGCCTCAATAAGAATAGAGAAAAAACATTATATGTTGATTGGTTTTGAAATTATACATACATCAAATTTCAAAAATTGTCCAAAATGTGTGGATAACAAGTTTTCAGACTGAGATTGCAGCTCGCCTAATTAAAGCAGAGAAGTGGGAAAGATATCAATTTTTAGCTATTTTCATGAACTTTCTCCAGACGTACAAGACAATGAGTCTTACTGAATCAAAATTTTATTTCAGATTTTTCAAAAAGCACATCTGCACAAAATTTTGAAAAAAAAATTAAATTGAAAACTCATACTATTCTTAGTTTACCCTCAAAATTTAAAAGTGGAATGGTAACTGATCCACGATGTATTAAATTTATGAAACATGTTCATGCATAAATAATAAACAATAATACTAAAAGCTAGAGTAATTTAAAAACATAACAAGATTCAAATATTTTAATTTGTATTATACGAGAATAACAAACTAATAACTAAAAACTCGTAATAACAGAACTAAAAACTTCAAGATAGGTAGTTAAAGTAAGAAATATATTTCTTAAAATATCTTCTATGCTAAAGAAAATACTTTGTAATACTTTTTTTGTACTTTAGAATAATAAAATATGACAATGAAGGAACTCTTCGTATACAAAAAAAAAAAATTACTGATCAACTTAAATATACTTATGGCTTTTTTAAGGATACTTCTAATCGCAAACGTTTGTTATTCTGAAAAAAAAACATGAACTATATAAGTTACATATAAATGTGAAACAAACATTTATATTGCCTTTATGGGGTTTCAATGGCCTTTTGGCAGCAGTCTTTGAACTCATTGTAAATGGTTTTAATTTAATTTTTAGTATGTCATTAATAGATATCCAAAGGACACCTAGCATTTTTGAATATGAAAAGATGATGGACCAGCTCAATGGAGCAATGTTACTTTCAATTTATCATCATCTTTGTAATTTCTGTCTTTGTTAGATTCTTTGTTAACAAACTGTCTAGCCACCAGTTGTAGGCAAAAGTGATACAGCAGTTTATCAGATCTTGTCACCACTTCCACTGAAGGAATATGTCACTTCAGAATAAGTTTTGAGTAGTATTTTTTAAGTACTTGAGGCTACTGGAATAAAGGCATGGAGTTTGTGTGCTTCTCACCTTGACAGATTCACTGAAGTGCTTTTGTAAAATGCAAACTGGACAGACTTATATTCTCTTTGTCCTGCTAAACTTTTCATTGTGCCACCTACACTAATTTGCCACCTAGATTCTTTTTGTTTATTAAAAATGCCATTCTGCTTCTACATTCAAATCTTCTTTATGAAAACAAATTGTTAAAATCTACCTTTGTTTTTGAAGAGAGCTTTTCTACTAATTTTTCTAATTGTTCTTTTAATACCAAGTCATAACAAACTAATTTGTAAGTTTTTCACAAAATAAAACAGTCTCTTGTATACTAGGGAGCCTCCAACCCACACATTCAAAGTACCGGTAATATTATAAATTATATTAAGTAATATTATTACTGGAATTATTAATACTATTTAGAATAGTATATATCTTATGTTACTAGCACAGGCTAAGTATGTACTCACATGTATTTACATTGTTCCCAATTTATTTATAACTTAATATACATTGATAGACACTAGAATGTTCTATTATATAAACGTACTTTGAACTGATAAGCAAACGTAGTTCGTTCTATGAGATTTCAAAATAAGCTCCTAGAATTTTGTCTGCTTACCTAGTAAGTGGCAAAGTCTGGTGAGTGATGCCATTACAAGATAGCAAAAAATGGAGAAACTAGTCAGTATGTATCGTGAATTTGGTCATGTGAGTGAGAGAGCCTATGTGTGTGTTTGATACTACATTTAGTGGATCTATATCATATTTTTGTTGTTGTTCATATAAATTTATTTTGTCAATAATCGATATCACAGTTGTGAATCAAAATTTTTATTTTCAGTATTTTATATATATTGTAACACCACAAAATGTTACATAACCAAAACACACACCAGAAGGGTAAATTATGACACTAAAGTTATAAAATGAATCATTTGTAATGAATGTAACCAAGAAGAGAAGGGACCAGCATAGAAGAAAGAAGAGGAGGGATCCCAAGAAGCAGTGAAGATTACACTGCCTGACACTACAACCTAAACACAATGACTGACTTTAACTAATGGACATACTGTACAAAGTTCACAAATAAGCTGTCAAGCGAGCCAGTCCATGACATTAATGTGTAGAGTCATGTAAAAGTAAAACTAACTAACAAATGACTTTAATAAAAGTAATGACAATAACAGCATTCTTGCTGAAAATAAAGGAACAATGATATGTAAATAACCAAGACTACTATTATACTAGCTGTAGCCACAAAGCTACAAAAGCTAGCTTTATCAACAAAGATGTAACATTATAGAATAAGGACTTATAAAAGGAAATCTTATGTGTATAAGCAACTTCCTAATTAAACGAAATGTAATTAGTAATAATAATTAAGGAATAAGCAGGGTGATATGAATGTATCTAGACCATGCCTAAACGAATTTATGTCATTAAGTTAATATGGAAACAGGACCCTTAATGAACATTCAATTTACAGAATAATAAAAATAACTACTGAAGTGTGAAATACCATCATTCAATTAATATGGTATGCCTTTAAAATGAATAGGCCAAATAAAAATGTATATAGAGAGTAAGGAATAGTTAGAGTAAGGTATTATCATAATTATAGTGAGATTTAATATTGTGCAGCTGTAAACGGCTTTTAATTGTAATAATATGTATTTTTAGTCATGTAGTAATGTTCGAAAGAGAACCTAGAGACAAATAACCAAATGTAAAAGTTAGGAAAATAATCACATTGTGCGTTATTAGCAGACGACAATAAGGAACAATGTTTCAAAACACTATTTGTATGTATTGTCAGCGAAAGCAAGGTTAAAACCGGCATTAAGCCATATCAAATTAAAGAGCAGAGACTAAACTTTAATTTGATAATAATAACCTAGAGATCGGAATTATAATAAGTTAATAGTGAGTGTTAGCATCATTTTTTTATTAAAATTAAGAAATTGTCAGTGAATACGGACAACAACGACAGTTAGGAGAAAGAGACACTCCGGTGGCAGTTAACAAAAACAATACGTCATCGTAACGGTTTGTTGTACAAATCACAGAGGAGTTTATATAGCGAGATTTTTCCCTAAAGGTGATCTAAGCCTGGGGTATATAACCAGAGAAACGCTAAAAATTCCGCATTCGCTTCCTTCATCTCGAGCCATCTAGTTGCCGCTCGACAGTGTTTTAAATTTTAATGACTTAATACAATATAATAGTAGTAAATACTTCAAAATTTACCAAAATAATTAATAGAACAGCGATTCATCACACGAAAGTGCATTGACAAGTAATAGTGAATATTTTTAATTAGTGCGTGTGTTCGGAACGAGCGAAAGCATTTTAACCAGTAAAGTTAACGACCCGCTATAAGTTAGAAAAGGGTTATTTCTCGTTCCTAGTGCGAATAAAGTGCAGTTATATAGTGATCAATATAATCCGATCACTAAAGTGTTTAATTTTTTAATCTATAAGATTAAAAAAGCAAGGTAGTACAGTGACCAATTTTATTGTTTATCTGTTTTCACTGATGATCATAATTATCAACACTTTTGTACTGACGCAAAGACAACCAAAATATTAATAGCAAACACTGTATCAATTTATTTAGAGGATTAGATAATCCAATGTAAGGATATTTGTGTTAGAGTTAAGTATTATAATATTTGTTAGGATAGAAGCATACAAACGATCGTTAACCTCAAAAATAATTGCGAGTTTTTTAAAGAGGCCAAATATGAATTATTATCACAGTAATGTCTATCAAGGCAATTAATAACGTTCTATTTGTATTTTCAAGAACCTACCCATGAGGTAACTTATAAAACAAAATTAAAATTTGTTAATAACCATAAGAGTTTTATATTGTCCTTAATTGAGCTAGGCCAGATAGTAGATGGGTAACTTACCATCCAAATTGTATTACTGTAACAATTGTATTTTTCATTTGAGTTGATTTTAAAGGGTATAATAAACCCGTAATGTTATACAGCATAAACTTTGGTTCCAATTATTTCATTTAGATACGCAATACTCAGCATAGAGTACATTGAGATACTTTTGAGCAGAAATCTTACAGTACTATATCTGAATTATTTTAAATGCCCTAAGCATTTAAACAAGATATAAAGTGAACACATACAATTTTAAAATTTAGCAATTTGTTTTTTCATGGGAACCTTTCATGAAGTAAACCCATGTGGCGCCCACATTACATACAAGGAGTTGTAAAACCTTGTTTCTAAAGTATAAGCTGGTTATAAGAGAATCTTGACAGTTTATTCAGGGTAAGTGAACGTCAGAACTTCAAGTACTACTACCAGGTACGTGAAAGTATTCTTTATGCTAATTTATTTGTCCAGACAACACTTGACGGTACGTACACTGACGACATTTTTCCAGAAGAGGAGTTCCACTTCAAGATCGACGCTACCGTTACATTCATTTACCGACCAGCAATTATTATTTTATCCATAAAAATTATCACACTATAATTACATAAATAATATTTATCAATTATCACAAAAGAAGATTACTGAATACTGTAATACACGAGAATCCACTAAACAACAATCGATAATTAAATCTATAAATTATATATTAATTTGAGAGGGGGATCTAGTTACGTTACAATATTAACTTGTGAAAAATTATTTGTGATAACGATAAATAAACAAGTGTTGAAAGTGATACGAGCGTTTTATTTTAATCGCTGTCTAGAAGACAAGTAAACTCTATTGAAATTTTTGTAATGTGTCCAAGTTGTAGCTATATGCACATATCCACTGACGAAATGTACTAACTTTTTCAACCATATTTTCATAAAAAAACTATTCCCAGAATTTTTCTAATTTCAGCTCTCACCGAAATACTTGTCTCCTTATATTTTGTCAACTTAGGCTGGAAAACACTATTTCCATGTTTTGTAAATAACGAACCCATGATCATCCCACTTTTAAACTTTAGGGATAAATTAACATTATAATCACCCTAATTTTTTCAAAAATTTAAAAGAGCACTTTAAAAAATGTTTATCAATATTTTAATTTTGGATTTTGAAAACTTTCTCTCTTAAGCCCTATCATGTTTATATTGTTTGAAAGCCCACAAAAATGCTACAAAAAAGAGATCTCCTCTATCACAAGTAGGTGGTGAGTTGCAAATACAGTCTGAAAATCTATTGACAGTGCATTTTTGGCACTTATGATACCTTTCCATACATACAATTAACAAACTGTTCAACATATTATCATAAGAATTGGTACTTTCCTTTATGGAGGCAACCACTGTACCAAATTCCATCAAAATACAATGATGGCGAGGTAAAATCACTGTGCTGATCATCATCTTCAAGTTTAGACATCCCACACCTCTCCATCCCTTCAGCTTATAATTCAATAGGTGTTTTGGGATGCAGTGGTCATCCATTCAGTTAAGCAAGTTCCAACCATTTTACCTGTATTGGGTAACTGCATCGAGTTATACTCATAATATTCAGTTTCTGCCATGTATCTGCACTTCTTCTACGATCTTGACGAGTATCCCCTACCACGTGCCTGAGAAATCTCATTGCAGCTCCTTGAGTACACTGGCCTGGGATTTCATCAAAGCCCAGTTTTCAGATGGAGAGAGTGCGGAGGACCACCCCACCTTGTAGAACTTCATGTCTGTGTTTTTACTCATTGATTTTAGAGTCCTCCTGATGGACTCACACATATGGTTTAATTATGTAGCTTATTCGCCAAGTCATTGAACATAAAAAACTGTGTTAATCTGACATGGAATTACCTAGACAAAGAGAACTAAAATCACATTCACTCTAATGATTCACAATTTCCCCCCTCACCCACCAACCAAAATTGCTTTACTGCACAACTCAGTCACATAACAGGTCTCGTTTCTCAATATGTAAGTTTGCATGACTGACCAAATTGTGATTCGTATCTTAGTGGAAACCAGAATCATTTGATAAGACTAAACTGACAAAATCATAGGTGTATTAACTTTTATTATAACCAAATGATATAATCTTGGCATTCCAAAGCTTCTAAACCAACATGCTGTTGAATTTTATTAAAACCTGTGGAGCCTGTTAATCAGGCAACAACTTCTTAACAACATCTCTACCTACATATACCCATGGAATTCTGACACATAGACCACTGATTCTTCACTGAAATAAAGGGTTGTCCAATTCATTTATTTTTTAAACCTCATATAAACCACTATGACTGTAATGCTTAATACGAGAGGAACATGTTTCAATTATAAAACTTTATCAATAGCTGAAGCAGTATCAAAATACAATGATAACTGAATGTAGAATGAAAAAGACCCAGTATCCTGTATCAACACAACCAACATAGGACAACATACTACCAACAAAATATGGCGGGCCTCAAACAGAAAAGTATCACACCATGCACTGCTGTTAGGAGAGAATGGACAATACGGAAACATGTTGTTCATGGAAGAAAAATATCGGTATGGAGAATCATACATGACTTCCATATTCTAAGATTTATATTTAAAATCATTTTCGAAATGAAATATTACCATAGAAACTACTTCTTTCTACTTACTGCTTCAGCCTTAACCACAGTACTGTGGTCACTAACGTATACCACCTCACGTTATCGCACTCGATTTTCACTGATGATGGAAGTCGATGGCATTGCCGAAACGTCTGATTTTGTAGAAAACATTGGACTACGGCCAAATATCCCGGGACGGAATTTTAACAAAAACTACTTCTTTGTTGCCGATAACGTTGTACACATATTGTATTGTTTGGTCGGCTCTTACGGTTGCGGGATTCTCGTTATTTCAGCCCCAACGTTGCCGGTGTCAATTTGTATTGTGACCTGTGTGTACGGTTTAAGACACACTGTTGAGTTCGTCGATTTGTAATATTTCTCTCGTATGTACCTCTCTGTTTTTTCTCTGTTTGATTATTTTAATATTTCAATTTCTTATATATCTGGGTTTGCTAGATATAGTAATATCGTTAATTATGACTATCTTATCTCTCTATTTAATCTAAAAGTGTTAGTGTGAATGAAACTTATGTATGTAGGGTGTTATTCAAAAATTCCGCTCAGGCCTAGTCTGCCTTGCAGAGAATTATAGAAAATTCATGTGTAACTCTCTTCTCTTTGGTATCGGAGAATTCCGCAACAAGCGCTGCAGTTCCAAAACAAACGGAATTTAGAGGTTAACCCACCGCGTACGGTGATTAGTTATTATACACTCGGTCTGTTTAATTCTTATTCCCACTTCATTAAATAATACCCAAATAATAAGATCCTGAAATTATACAAGATTTCTTTATTAGTTCAATTTTTTAACATTTCAATAAGATTGGTTTTACTTGGATTATTGTTCGGTCCAATATTTTATTTTAAATTCAGTTATAGTTTTTATAATTAATTTAGATTCAGGGTGTGAAGGTCCTTTCAACTGCGGGGAAGATTAAAATTACATAAATAGGAATGCAAGATATTACAAAATTAAAGTGTTGGTGTGTTTAATATTATTTATACAATTGAAAATTACCGTGCGATGTACTAAGCGACTCAGGAAGGCTGTTGCTTCTAATCTCAGTTGTCGCCCCGTATCAGACACAGATGAGATGATTTTCTTTATTCTTGTCTTCAAGTTGTAATAAAGTGAAATCCTTGGTCCTGGTTGATGCAGAAACACCGCTCCCTTTGTTCACCAACGGCCAAACTTGTGATTACGTGCTTCGGCAACTCTGGATCCAAATACGTTTTCAACTGTATGATGTAAACTGCGATGTCCAATGTGATTTAATGGTTATTATTTTTCGTTTTGGTTTGTAGGATTAACTCTTTACACAGGTAGTTCTTTATATGGTATTATTATTTCATTAAATTAGCATTCGTTGCTTGATCTGATATTGGGCAATCCAAGTCATTCTTTTTGAATTCAATTACTTTTTATCGTTTGTATGATACAATTTACAATTGGGTTAATATTTACTGGCCCAAATTCTGACAATTAGTCTTTAATTATTGTGACTGTTTCTAGATTTAATAATTTAGATTACATTAGTTTTTATTGACCATCTCTCTTGGTTTAATCTCGTCTCGTTCATGTCATAAATTGCAATAATCAAAATCAACAAATTATATTAATTTTTGTTGTCCCTAGCAACAAATTTTTTTATTCTTTTTCAATGTTTTGTTATATAGTGATAATTTCATATATTATTCTTACACTCATCAAAATAATTCCTTATTAAACTTCCATTATATCAAAATATAATCTTATTTATAGCTTGTTTACTAATTTCTATATCTATTCTGCTGGTTTTTCAATCTTAGTCTGTTTCTTTTCATAATTATTATTTTTCTGATATCAAACGTTATCAATCGATATCATTGCACTATGGCATTATCATAATTTGTTTATATTGAGTTTGTTTATTTTTTATTATTAATTATTATAGGTTTTTTTCTAACTCCTTGAATTATATTCATTAATTATTAACTTCTTTACCTAACCTTTCTATTCTGAGTTGTTATATAGTGTCATTGGCTGTTAGGCCTTTTATTATATTTGGATCTACTTTTGAATATAACTTGTTAACAACTATAGCCTTTTTATACAAGTTTACAAACATAATCAACCTTTAACTACGTACATGTACACAAATAATTATCTTTATGATATCTAACAACAACTTTATCTTGACCTATGGATCACACATAAGAAAAATTGAAATTAATTAATACTAATTAACTGATTTCCCTCACATTTCTACAACAGTAAACAAATAATACATATTGCTTCATTATTTGATATTACATCAACAAGTAAGCTTCATAAGCTAACACAAACTTTAACATAATATTTATGGTAACAACATAACATTATACAATTCAGAATCATTATTTTCGATTAACTAGTAATGTATATTATTGACTCATTTTTATCTATTTTCACCGTCATTTACTTTAACATATTCGATATTAGTTTCTTTCTTATAATTCTTATCAGTATTTTTGATTTATTTACTTCTCACTGAACTTTGAGATTTCTTACTATTGTCTATAGTACATGTTTATTTTTTATTGCTATTACTATCTTGCATTCTTATTATTTTTAAATAATGATAAATTTATTTATCTGACCCTTGTATTCATATGGGATATAGATATTTATTTCCCTATTCTATTTCTAATATTTTTATTTATGTAACGTCGAGGACCGCATTTCTGTTGCATTACATATGCTCCCCCTCCTAAAGAAGTTTAATTTACCTGAATGTAATTTAGGTCAAGTAAACTTGTATTCTTTACATGCCTTTTCTTCATATCAATTTTAATGGTCAACGATGGGAATCTCAATGTAACTTGTTTAGACTAGTGTTCACAATTCTTTATTTAATGACATTTCATTACTCCTATTAACATTCTTGGTTATATATAATTTTTCTTTAAACAGTATTTGTCGATAGTTGGTTACAATATTGTAACGTACCAAATTGGCAGTTACATAAAATAACTATCTATTACGTCAAATAAAAGGATATCATGAAAATATTTCATCGAGCATAAAAGCAGGAACGGGAGAATATAAATAAAGTGTGTATCTACGAACGAATATTATTGAAACTACCCAACGAAGGAGAAGGAAGGATAATAAGGATATCATCGAGTATAACAAAGAGAGAGAAAATACCGAGCCAATATAATACGTTAGAATCCAGGCCCAATAGATCCAAAGTAGTGAGGGGATATGACGAAAATAATTATTAAAATAAAAAGGAGACGAATCAAGTACAGTCACTATGGTGATAAAATAAACGAATTTGTTTATTGGTGTGAAATAATATGGGACAATGATTACCATAACCATGAATAAAAATATGGAAGAGTATGACAATATTAAGGGACATGGATTATTACAAATAATGTATAACCAAGGAGTACACCGACAGTGAGAAACAACTAACCAGAAGAAGAAAAGAAGAAGAAGAGGAAAAGAAATGTACCATGAAGAATGAAGATTATGTATGAACAGTACAAGACATCAACATTCACAAGATATACAAGGAATTAAAATCAATATAGTGAACAGAAGAAGTATGATGATTATTCAAATACCAATAACAGAGAAACCAGTGTCGAGCATAATTAAGTGATCACGAACAATGACAGTGAGTACTTAATATAAGTGTAACAACATGTGATATGATAACCATTTTACCCCAAGTAAACAGCACAAACAATACCAGTGAAAATGTTTATAACGGAGCAAAGTGATTAACCATTATAAGTGAAAGAATCCACGATTAACTAGTGAAATGCACAGACAATTAGTGTAACAAGTTTAATCAAGATTGTAAAATCACATAGATAATCAATAAGACCACCAAAAAATATGAGACAGAACAGTAAATTAATTGTTCATAGGGATTAATAATAAAAGCTTTGTAAGCCAGAATATGAAATGTGCCTGAATGCCATAGCAAGACAGGACAAAATGTGAATGAATACCAGAACAGATAGTAGCAAATATGCTAGTTTGTTATGTATAAACCAATCAATGTACCAAAACCTGGGTGCAACCCATCAAAATATGTAACATTATTAGACTAAGAATACCTGTGTTATTGTTTCAACAAATAGTGTAAAAATGTATATAACTTAATAATAAACCATTGTAGTAGAATGCCATAATGAGATGGCAATAGTTGAGTTAAATACTGCATAACAGTATGTAGAGCATTGTTGTCAGACAACTGACACATAACCTCACAAGAATTGAATCTATAACATAAAATCATGTACATTAGTTAAACCAAGTAATTATCCAAAATTGTTTCAACCAGAAACTAGCTAAGAATATTAATGCAAACCAATGAATACCATATGTACTGAAGGACACAGCAAATGAATCAGATTGAATATAATATCATAAAGTTAAATGGACAGAACCCCAATGTGACAAGAGAGTTAGTCAAAAAACATTATCAAAACTTATCAAAAGAATGTGACAATTGTTACCAGTAGTTAGAGAAATGTCTAATACTGCTATGAGAACACTTCACAAATGTAATACTAGTAGTTTAATAATTAAAATATTATAAACTAACTAACTGCAATTGTAAAACCAGATGTAAATAAACACCATGCTATAACTTAGAGAGCTTTCAGATAACGAAAAGTTGATGAATACATTGAACCAACAATGTACAACAATTGTACACTATTTTAATTACTAACATTATATCCCATGTGTACTTAAATAACTAAATAAGTGACAAAATGGAAAGATAAGAGCAGAAAGTATTTTGATCATACTATAAGTATATACAAAATAACATTTTTTAGCAAAATAAAGTATGAACAAATATAAATAAATGTACATATTAGTGTTAGGATGTCAAACATATGTAGTAGAATAAGGAATGATGGCGTTACAAGTGAATATAAACAATCGAACATGGTTGGTATAGACGCCATTAACAGATTTTGTTTAAACTATAAATATAACCATTTTATGTACTAACATGAAGGAGAAATGGACTCAAAATGTTTAGTAATAAGTATTACAGTGTAATTATAATGAAATATGGTGAAAAAGACTTATTTATGTTAAGAGTCACCAGATGAACTTCCAAGATGACCAAGTGAATTAATAATGGACGGATTTAGTGCTTGTTTAGACTTAAAATAAAGCCACAAGTGTCCGCGATTTAATGCCACTATCCAAACGACGATATGACAAAAGATAAGAAACTTATGACCATTATAAGTTTTTCAATCATTTTGAGTATCCATGTATACGTCTCAGATAATCTCGAACCCACGCTTAGAGATGCGAAAAATTGAAAGTTTTATTTTACCAAAGTGTTTTGGGGTTGAGAGTGTGACCTTTTGAACCAATCAAATAGCTTAAAATGACCAGACGAAAAAGAGACGCTTTAGCGAAATGTATCATTCGTTCTGCATCACTCACGGCGAAAGGTTTATGCCGAAAGTCATCAAAATATTTTTGAAATGTGTGTGTCACCTACATTAGTATACAAACAAACATTAATCTGTACACAACAACACATTATCGAGTGTCCAGTGAATTAAGTGAATAGTGAATTAACATGACCAGTGTATAATAAGGGTCATGTTCTGTGTATATAATCAGGGAGTACAATATTTTAATTATTTTAAAGAAAATAATAAAAGAAATAATTCTCGTTGATGAACGAAAATTATTGTTTGCACTGCACTAGTCATAACGCTTGAGTACGTTTATAAACAATGATGGACAATTATCAGAATTTAATAAACAAGTTGTAGCACCATCCAATAACAATAATTAATTCAAAAATAATTATTTTACATTTTTAAAATAATTGAGAACGGCGGAATTAAATTCAGATACCGCTCATCAGTATGTGGATATAGTCGCTTACTTGACTATAACTTTTGAATTAATAAATAATTATTTTCTTGTGCAAATACTTTCATGACTGATAATTACACATCAAATGATTTATAAATAAAATGTTTGTAACTATATCATTAAGAATTTTATAAATACATTACTTATTCTAAATAATCACTTACGTGTTACTAGGCGAACTAACCTAGAACCGAAGAATATATTTTTGTCACAAAGAAACAATTCTGTTCTTGAATGATTTTAATGAAATGAAAGCAATAATAAGAGTTTTTTTCTTTAGATTTTTTCTCTTTCTAGTACATGGTTCTGCTAATTAATGAATTAATAATAATAATATTTTTAACCGTGCAACGCTCAAAGCATGTGTCGACCTTAACTGCTATATACTTTTGCATAACGTACGATAGTACGATATTATCGGCTATCGTACCGAGTTTAATAATTTTAAATTTTTGTTCTTTTGTTATAATAATAGATAAGTAAATATTGTGATTCAAACTCACATCTTTATATCTGGTATCATGTATCTTCAAAGAACTCACTAAATTGGTAATATAATTAACTAAAGTGAACCTAACCTCGTACACAATAATATTGTACCTTACAACAGTGTTACCAGCCTTGAGATACAGGGATCTCAATATTTGTTTAAATTTGTTATTGTTGTAAAAATATCTTATTAATTGTTTTAAAAGAGTTTACTGAATTAAATCATTGTCAATAAATCTTCAGTTTATTATCAGTGGAATCAGAGTTTTAATTTCTATGAAATAGAAGCAGTAATTTAATTTTTTTTATAAACAGTTCTCTCATAAGGTGGCGGTATTTGAATTACTGATACCATTCAACTTACAATTGAATATTTGATTTATTTTATTGTTTATGTGCATTCTTTTCGATATTCAAAAGGAATATCTATGTATGTATGTCAAGTGCATTTTCAGTAAGAGAAGTCGCCATCGAGAATAGTGAAGATATCCACGGATGATAAGTGGGGAGGTTAACACAGTGAAGTGATAGCAAGCCTAATACTCTTTTAAACCACAAACTATAAACGTGAACATTAATTCCAATCACCCAATTTTAATAATCGTATCTAATAATAATCATCAACAATAACATCATATCTACCTATACCCGACTTGAGTATCTACACATCTATATTCAACATAAATATCTTATATATCTATAATAATCTATTATAATATTCAATGAAACTTTAGGTTCACTTCTCTTCTACTTCTAGTTACTGCAATCACTGTATTTCTCCATTATTCTTCTGTCAGCTACTTTCCTTCTGTTTTCTTCGTCATTCTCTTTTGGAATTTGATGTTATTCTTCGCAACGATTCTAATATCCCTTAAATATTCACTTTCCCTAACAATCCCTAATATGTGAGTTGGTACAGTTCAGAGAGGCACTGTTTGGCTTCATACTCTGCTGCCCACACTACACTTCAATATAGTACTGCTGGAATTCATCTACAGTCAGCTATAAAAATATAATAATATCATAATAATCTTCTTAATTAATTAATAATAAACATTTGGGAATTCTTTACATTGTCGCGTTTTATATTTAATTATTCCCATCTTTTATACTTCGTGATTCCATTTTATTTTCCTTAATCATTTTCTGATAACATTTCTGACGGTCATTATCTGTAATTAATCTTGATCTTCTTCCTTGTTGTGACAGTAACTCTAAGTATCATTTCTTCATTTGTTCTTATAATTCCAAGAATTTCTAAACTGTAATTGTTTTGATTATTATTATTACTTAAGTTCAGTGTAATTATAGTCATTAACTCAACTATTGTTTTTCTTATCTTATTTTACTACTTTGTCTGGTTACATTATAATGAATTATGTTGATAAACATTTTTTCTTGTTCCATTTGAGATTATTCTGGTCATAATCAATTTTGGTTGTTCATTTCATTTGGCAATTCGGCATGTATTTTAGGTCATATTGTTTTTTCTTTTACTATTTTGCATAGGTACTTCTTGATATAAAAAATTTTTATCTTGGGGTTTCATTATTCCTTATTTATAATATTTCTTTGTAGACATATAGTAATATTTCTGATTTCCTTCTGTAATCTTGGGGTTGTTATTAACTCTTCTTAATACCTTCTTCATAACCATATAGTAAGTCGTACTTACTTCCTTTTGAATGTTGTGTTTTCTATTTAAATAATATTGTTCAAAAAATTCTTTAGTAAGTTGTGCTTACATACCTTTTGGATTTAGTGGTCCTTTTTATTAAATAATATTTTCGTATTCTTTCCAATTGGTTGCCTGGTCAGTTTTCAGCAAATCAGTCCCATTTTTCTGGTTGACTACTTCTTCTTCTAACCATGGTCCATTAATTCGTCTGCACTCGTCATCCGGATTACTGCAGTGTTCATACCAATTTCTACACTTTTTAAATATCTCTCGTGTATCTGGTACTGTAACTCGGCTGATGCAAAGTCTTCATTTAATTCACGGTTTTCGGTCATATTTAAATCTTTCTTAATTAGCAGGTATTGTATCTCCTCTATTCTAACATAATCACCCGTATATTCTACCTTTCCATTCCCTTTGATATCTGTATTATTTACATAATGTTCTGCTGGCATCCTCCGTATTGAAGATATAATTGATGTGGTCATATACTCTTTGATTGTCGATTTATTTAAATGATATTTAAATTTATTTAAGGTTTTTGTTATTATTCCATGGTGGTTTATTTTGGTCATTTTCATAAAGTTTCTTCTATATTTCATACCTTTACATAACTCCCTTCGTTCATTAATTGGGATGTTAAATGCACTAATTAATCCACATTTCCTCATCTCCATTTCTTCTTTTGTATTGACTATTTTATTTCTCCATATTTTCCTTATTTTCTGGATATTCTCTTCTATGGTTTGGATCTTCTCCTTGTCCCTTCTATTTTTATTTTCAGTTAGCCATGCATTTTGGTCTTCTCTATTTTCTATTTCCTTGCCACTCTCTTCTGTGTTTGGATTTACTATAATACCTTCGGAAGTGCTGTCTAGTGTTTTAGACATATTCTTTAAATACATCTCCATTTCTTTATTTGTCTCCTCATTGTATTTATCTACTTTTGGGCTAAGTGTGTTAGCATTTTCAAACTTCTCCATCTTACCCTCAATCCGCTTTAAACTTGCTTCGTTCCTTTTCTCAATTCCTTCATCCATTCGCCTTAAATTTTCTTCGTTTATTTGTAGGATTTCTTCCTGCATTTGTCTGAAAAGTAGTTTTGAGGTTTCCTTAATTTCCTCATTTATTTTGTAGAATTTCTCATCCTGTTTCCTAAATTGTTCTTTTGAGTTTTCCTCCTGTATCTTTGAGTTTTCCAATAGTAGTTTCAACATCTCCTGCATACTCATGTCTTCTTTTTGGTTGGACTTATCTGGTTGATCCCCTTGGGCATCTTCTTCAATTACTTCCTTTTCCTTGTCCGTAATTATTTCAGTTTCTGCTATTTCGCCTGTCTGTTGTTCCATTTCACTATCTGTGATTACTTCTATTTCTTGTTCTTGTCCACCTTCTTCTTTCTCCGTGTCTTCTGCCCTCTTCTTTGATCTACCTCTGGTATTATGCATTTTTAGTCTCCCACAGTTGCCTGCTCTGGTTAAGTAATATTTTTATAATTATAGTTTTACTTAACTTAAGCCCTACACTAGTTGAGCGCCAATTTGTATTGTTTCTCGGCTCTTACGGTTGCGGGATTCTCGTTATTTCAGCCCCAACGTTGCCGGCGTCAATTTGTATTGTGACCTGTGTGTACGGTTTAAGCCACACTGTTGAGTTCGTCAATTTGTAATATTTCTCTCGTATGTACCTCTCTGTTTTTTCTCTCTTTGATTATTTTAATATTTCAATTTCTTATACATCTGGGTTTGCTAGATATAGTAATATCGTTAATTATGACTATCTTATCTCTCTATTTAATCTAAAAGTGTTAGTGTGAATGAAACTTATGTATGTAGGGTGTTATTCAAAAATTCCGCTCAGGCCTAGTCTGCCTTGCAGAGAATTATAGAAAATTCGTGTGTAACTCTCTTCTCTTTGGTATCGGAGAATTCCGCAACAAGCGCTGCAGTTCCAAAACAAACGGAATTTAGAGGTTAACCCACCGCGTACGGTGATTAGTTATTATACACTCGGTCTGTTTAATTCTTATTCCCACTTCATTAAATAATACCCAAATAATAAGATCCTGAAATTATACAAGATTTCTTTATTAGTTCAATTTTTTAACATTTCAATAAGATTGGTTTTACTTGATATACGAAAGGCTATACGTTGAGTTAATCGATTATTGTTTGGTCCAATATTTTATTTTAAATTCAGTTATAGTTTTTATAATTAATTTAGATTCAGGGTGTGAAGGTTCTTTCAACTGCGGGGAAGAATAAAATTACATATATAGGAATGCAAGATATTACAAAATTAAAGTGTTGTTGTGTTTAATATTATTTATACAATTGAAAATTACCGTGCGAAGTACTAAGCGACTCAGGAAGGCTGTTGCTTCTAATCTCGTTAGTTGTCGCCCCGTATCAGACACAGATGAGATGATTTTCTTTATTCTTGTCTTCAAGTTGTAATAAAGTGAAATCCTTGGTCCTGGCTGATGCAGAAACACCGCTCCCTTTGTTCACCAACAGCCAACCTTGTGATTACGTGCTTCGGCAAACTCTGGATCCAAATACGTTTTCAATTGTATGATGTAAACTGCGATGTCCAATGTGATTTAATGGTTATTATTTTTCGTTTTGGTTTGTAGGATTAACTCTTTACACAGGTAGTTCTTTATATGGTATTATTATTTCATTAAATTAGCATTCGTTTCTTGATCTGATATTGGGCAATCCAAGTCATTCTTTTTGAATTCAATTCCTTTTTATCGTTTGTATGATACAATTTACAATTGGGTTAATATTTACTGGCCCAAATTCTGACAATTAGTCTTTAATATATTGTGACTGTTTCTAGATTTAATAATTTAGATTACATTAGTTTTTATTGACCATCTCTCTTGGTTTAATCTCGTCTCGATCATGTCATAAATTGCAATAATCAAAATCAACAAATTATATTAATTTTTGTTGTCCCTAGCAACAAATTTTTTTATTCTTTTTCAATGTTTTGTTATATAGTGATAATTTCATATATTATTCTTACACTCATCAAAATAATTCCTTATTAAACTTCCATTATATCAAAATATAATCTTATTTATAGCTTGTTTACTAATTTCTATATCTATTCTGCTGGTTTTTCAATCTTAGTCTGTTTCTTTTCATAATTATTATTTTTCCGATATCAAACGTTATCAATCAATATCATTGCACTATGGCATTATCATAATTTGTTTATATTGAGTTTGTTTATTTTTTATTATTAATTATTATAGGTTTTTTCTAACTCCTTGAATTATATTCATTAATTATTATTAACTTCTTTACCTAACCTTTCTATTCTGAGTTGTTATATAGTGTCATTGGCTGTTAGGCCTTTTATTATATTTGGATCTACTTTTGAATATAACTTGTTAACAACTATAGCCTTTTTATACAAGTTTACAAACATAATCAACCTTTAACTACGTACATGTACACAAATAATTATCTTTATGATATCTAACAACAACTTTATCTTGACCTATGGATCACACATAAGAAAAATTGAAATTAATTAATACTAATTAACTGATTTCCCTCACATTTCTACAACAGTAAACAAATAATACATATTGCTTCATTATTTGATATTACATCAACAAGTAAGCTTCATAAGCTAACACAAACTTTAACATAATATTTATGGTAACAACATAACATTATACAATTCCGAATCATTATTTTCGATTAACTAGTAATGTATATTATTGACTCATTTTTATCTATTTTCACCGTCATTTACTTTAACATATTCAATATTAGTTTCTTTCTTATTATTCTTATCAGTATTTTTGATTTATTTACTTCTCATGAACATTGAGATATCTTACTATTGTCTATAGTACATGTTTATTTTTTATTGCTATTACTATCTTGCATTCTTATTATTTTTATATAATGATAAATTTATTTATCTGACCCTTGTATTCATATGGGATATAGATATTTATTTCCCTATTCTATTTCTAATATTTTTATTTATGTAACGTCGAGGACCACATTTCTGTTGCGTTACAATATATATAAAAAATATGCATAAAATTAATGGCTTGTATAAGTTAATGATTGGTCTCCATTAAGTAGTGCTCAAGTTTCCAAAGTTTTAATATTATGATGTCCGTAATTAAAACATCAGAGCAGGTTTAGTGTGAATGAGGGTACACCGTGGACTAAAATTTTCAACATTTCCTATTGGGCGTTGCTTAGAGTAAAGCTGCGAATCTACAGTGTTTGTTTCACAGAACAAACACGCGAAAAAGAAGGAGCGCTCCGAAGTCACACATGGACCGTCAGCATCTTGCAGAGGGTTCATTCCCTAAAGACGAAAAGTCTGTCTATGAATCGTTCCTCTGTAAACACGTGCAGTTACACTGCCCAGCGATCCACAGGAAGCAAATTGATGTCCATTTTTTCGGCTTACACGCGTTATGTTGGTATGGGTTTCGGCACTTTCCATTTAAAAAGCGTGCAAATGTAAGAAAATAAACATGAGTGAGGCCAGAAATAACGTGAATTGTGTGTGTGTGTGTGTGTGTGTCTTCCCTGCCTTTTTATTGCTGTAGTCATAATAATAAAATGGAAACGTAAACATTATATAACTGAGATATGCTTACCTGCCACGAACGATATATTATTTTATAAATGTATATTAACTCGTACATAATTTACATTAAAATGAAAAAATTATAATTTTATTGCCTAGCAACAAAATTATTTTATTTTTACTTCCATATTCCTTAAGGAATGGAAGTACTGTATGGTGATGGCAAAAAAAATCGTGTTCGAGATTATTGCAGATTCTGATTCTACTACGCTCAAAACATGAAAAAAAGTCGTTTTCCGAAAAGTGTCTGTGTGTGTGTGTCTGTAGATTTTTTTCTATGGCAAACGATAACTGCCGCAAATTCAAACAGAATCAAATAATTTTTTGCATACAGCCCTGATTTGTAGAGTACTCACGACCTATTGTTTTTGGTGAAGATTGGTTGAGGGAAAGGGGTAGTTTACCTGCAATGGTTTTTTTTATCAAGGGAAATTTTTTTTTTTTGGCAAACGATAACAGCCGCAAATTCAAACAGAATTAAATAATGTTTCGTATACAGCCCTGAATTGTAGAGTTCTCAAGACCTATTGTTTTTGGTGAAGATCGGTTAAGGGAAAGGGGTAGTTTACCTGTAACGTTTTATGTCTTAACAAGGGTATTTCCTATGGCAAACGATAACAGCCGCAAATTCAAACAGAATCAAACGATTATTTGCATACAGCCCTAAATTGTAGAGTTCTCAAGACCTATTGTTTTTGGTGAAGATCGGTTGAGGGAAAGGGGTAGTTTACCTGCAACGTTTTTTTTAACAAGGGTATTTTCTATGGCAAACGATAACAGCCGCAAATTCAAACAGAATCAAATAATGTTTTGCATACAGCCCTGATTTGTAGAGTACTCAAGACCTATTGTTTTTGGTGAAGATCGGTTAAGGGGAAGGGGTAGTTTACCTGCAACGTTTTTTTATCAAGCGTATTTTCTATGGCAAACGATAACAGCGGCAAATTCAAACAGAATCAAATAATTTTTTGCATACGTCCCTGAATTGTAGAGGTCTCAAGGACTTTCGATTTTGGTGAAGATCGGTTAAGGGGAAGGGGTAGTTTACCTGCAACCTTTTACGTTTTAACAAGAGTAAAGTACTTGAAAATTTATTTAAACGTTTTGAAACGATGGTAATTGTTAAAAATAAAGTAATTTTGTTGCCAGGCAATAAAATTAAAATTTTTCATTTTAATGTAAATTATGTTTGAGTTAATATCTTTATATATACAGTGGAACTTGGTTATTACGGCCTCGGCTGTTACGTCAACTCGGGTGTAGCGTTATTTTGTCATAAGTCCGGTCAAACTGATATCTTTAACATTATAAAAATTCCCGGTTTTAACGTCACTAAATATTGTACTACTCTGTTATAGCGTCCAATATTTCTCAGATATTTTACTCTAAATTTCACATAAACGTATATATGTGCGTGCGCGCTAACCCATGGCTACAGACATACATTGTATGCAAGCGATAAGCACTGTAACAGGACTGCCGGCGCCAGCCATTTTACGTGCTCCAACGGATGGCTAGATCGATTTAAGGCCCGACAGTCGATTTCCTTTGCAAAAATTTGTGGTGAGGCAAAATGCGTAGATCTGAACGTTACAGGCGATTGGGTGCGTAACACTTGGCCAGAAATTAGACGATCATATAAAGATGAAGACATCTTTAATGGACATGAAGCCGGAATTTTTTATAAATTAACTCCAGATAAGACTTTCAAATTTAAAAATGAAAAGTGCGTTGGTGGGAAGCTCTCTACACAAAGAGTTACAGTTTTTGTTTGTGCGAACATGACGGGAACCGAAAAAAGGAAACTTTTAGTTATCGGGAAAAGTTTGCATCCTAGATGTTTTCAAAACATCAAAAAACTTCCTGTAAGTTACACTGCCAACATAAAAGCGTGGACGACTTCTAGTATTTTTGAAGATGACTTCTGTACGTGTGTATGTCACTGAACTCCTCCATGTATAAAATAATATATCGTTCGTGGCAGGTAAGCATATCTCAGTTATGTAATGTTTACGTTTCCATTTTATTATTATGCCTACAGCAATAAAAAGGCAGGTAAGACACACACACACACACACACACACAATTCACGTTATTTCTGGCCTCACTCATGTTTATTTTCTTACATTTGCACGCTTTTTAAATGGAAAGTGCCGAAACCCATACCAACATAACGCGTGCAAGCCGAAAAAATGGACATCAATTTGCTTCCTGTGGATCGCTGGGCAATGTAACTGCACGTGTTTACAGAGGAACGATTCATAGACAGACTTTTCGTCTTTAGGGAATGAACCCTCTGCAAGATGCTGAGGGTCCATGAGTGACTTCGGAGCGCTCCTTCTTTTTCGCATGTTTGTTCTGTGAAACATACACTGTAGATTCGCAGCTTTACTCTAAGCAACGCTCAATAGGAAATGTTGAAAATTTTTGTCCACAGTGTACCCTCATTCACACTAAACCTGCTCTGATGTTTTAATTACGGACATCATAATATTAAAACTTTGGAAACTTGAGCACTACTTAATAGAGATCAATCATTAACTTATACAAGCCATTAATTTTATGCATATATTTTATATATATGTGTACAACGTTATCGGCAACAAAGAAGTAGTTTTTGTTAAAATTCCTTCCCGGGATATTTGGCCGTAGTCCAATGTTTTCTACAAAACCAGACGTTTCGGCAATGCCATTGACTTCCATCATCAGTGAAAATCGAGTGCGATAACGTGAGGTGGTATATGTTAGTGACCACAGTACTGTCGTTAAGGCTGAAGCAGTAAGTAGAAAGAAGTAGTTTCTATGGTAATATTTCATTTCAAAAATGATTTTAAATATAAATCTTAGAATATGGAAGTCATGTATGGTTCGCCATACCGATTTTTAACAATTACCATTGTTTGAAAAGTTTAAATGAATTTTCAAGTACTTTCCTGTTGTTAAAACATAAAAGGTTGCAGGTAAACTACCCCTTCCCCTTAACCGATCTTCACCAAAATCGAAAGTCCTTGAGATCTCTACAATTCAGGGACATATGCAAAAAATTTTTGATTCTGTTTGAATTTGCGGCTGTTATCGTTTGCCATAGAAAATACCCTTGATAAAAAAACGTTGCAGGTAAACTACCCCTTCCCCTTAACCGATCTTCACTAAAAACAATAGGTCTTGAGTACTCTACAAATCAGGGCTGTATGCAAAAAATTAGTTGATTCTGTTTGAATTTGCGGCTGTTATCGTTTGCCATAGAAAATACCCTTGTTAAAAAAACGTTGCAGGTAAACTACCCTTTCCCTTAACCGATCTTCACCAAAAACAATAGGTCTTTAGAACTCTACAATTTAGGGCTGTATGCAAAAAATTATTTGATTCTGTTTGAATTTGCGGCTGTTATCGTTTGCCATAGAAAAAAATCTACAGAACACACACACACACACACACACACACCACACACACACACACACACACACACACACACACACACACACACACACACTTTTCGAAAAACGACTTTTTTTCATGTTTTGAGTGTAGTACAATCAGAATCTGCAATAATCTCGAACATTTTTTTTTGCCATCACCATACTTCCATTTCCTTAAGGAATATGGAAGTAATATCGGTATGGAGAACCATACATGACTTCCATATTCTAAGATTTATATTTAAAATCATTTTCAGCCAAACAGCCAGGCTGTGTCTTACCTGCCTTTTTATTGCTGTATTAAATGAAAAATATTATATTACATTAAAATGAAAAAATTATAATTTTATTGCCTGGCAACAAAATTATTTTATTTTTAACAATTACCATTGTTTCAAAAAGTTTAAATAAATTTTCAGTACTTTACTCTTGTTAAAACGTAAAAGGTGCAGGTAAACTACCCCTTCCCCTTAACCGATCTTCACCAAAATCGAAATTCATTGAGACCTCTACAATTCAGGGACGTATGCAAAAAATTATTTGATTCTGTTTGAATTTGCGGCTGTTATCGTTTGCCATAAAAAATACGCTTGATAAAAAAACGTTGCAGGTAAACTACCCCTTCCCCTTAACCGATCTTCACCAAAAACAATAGGTCTTGAGTACTCTACAAATCAGGGCTGTATGCAAAACATTATTTGATTCTGTTTGAATTTGCGGCTGTTATCGTTTGCCAAACAAACAAAATTACCCTTGCTAAAAAAAAAACCGTTGCAGGTAAACTACCCCTTTCCCTCAACCGATCTTCACCAAAAACAACAGGTCGCGAGTACTCTGCAAATCAGGGCTGTATGCAAAAAATTATTTGATTCTGTTTGAATTTGCGGCAGTTATCGTTTGCCATAGAAAAAAAATCTACAGACACACAGACACTTTTCGGAAAACGACTTTTTTTCATGTTTTGAGTGTAGTAGAATCAGAATCTGCAATAATCTCGAACACGATTTTTTTTGCCATCACCATACTTCCATTCCTTAAGGAATATGGAAGTAAAAATTGAAAAGTACTAAGGAAGAAGTAATCTAAACAATTCCTAAAGTACTGTCAACTGAAGTATCCTACTAAAAATCATCATATTATAAGGCCTAATTCTATTCACACCATATCTTCCATTTCTTCACGCACCACATTTATTTTTTAACAGCAATATTATTACTTGAAATGTGTCATTATATTACTTCCATATTCCTTAAAGATTGGAAGTATGGTGATTTATTTATTGCGAAACATTTCCTAGCTCAGTCTTTTTTTAATTCTTGTGTCACTTCTACCCAACTAGTGTTCGTAGTTATAACCTATTAAATCTACCACATACTTTTCCTCAAAAACAAAATATTCATAAATAGTATCATAAAATATTTCAGGTATTCTACTACTACTTTCCGAGTACAATCAAGTACAACTGCATTTAAATAATGGCCGACAATGAAACCATATAATATGAGACAACTAACCTAGCAAATACTAAATTATTCCTTTTTGTTTCTGGCCCTAAAATTTTCACATTCACTGCACCGAAATGTTTAAGAAAACTTCCTTTCTCTTCATTTGTTAATTCGGAAGGTAAATGCCGAATCAGTAGTGTGTCCTGTAAAATCATATTTTCTTCTTTCAAATCACAAACAACTAAGATCACAAAATCACAACTACCACTACGCAAAACAAATATCAGTGTTCCTTCAAAACAGTGTTATTTTCATACAAATTATATCATCTGATGACACTCAATGTGCGACAGACATCTAGTTCTGTAGTTATACATTACGAATTTCGACTTTTTTACATTAATAAATATTTTTAATGTTTCGCAATAATATTTCTGTATCGTGTTATGCCCAATAGGAATATATTACTTTGTAATTTTTGTATTTACTGCAGCTACTAAAAACTATAAATTAAACATTCTACACCATTATTTATCAAAACTAATATTAATTTTCTGAAAATAAATTATGGGAGCTACACGTGAAACGCCAAACTTGGGTAGTGATTTCCTTCAGGATTTTATAGACGGCATTTATTATTTTTCATATAAATCGTTTCAGTAACAACTGTACTTAGTACTTTTCATTAATATATTGATGTACTGACTACTTCCGGTATTGTTAGTGAAGGCACTAGACTATCGACTAACTGCAATTAAAATGTACTATTGTTGATTCTGTTTTTTTCAGCTGAGTGCGTTACAGTCTGCTGCAGAAGCCGGGGAATTCAGCCGGTGCGTTTTGACGTTGTCAATTTTGGTTATTAATTACGTACATTGTTTTTATGTAAATAATGTATATACAACAATGAACAAACATTTTTTTGACCTTAGTTCATTGATTCAATAATAAATAAATTGTTTGTTTTTATTGTTTTAGTGTCCAGTATTTGACAGCACAAATCCCTGACACCACTGCAGTCACAGTTACAAGAGAAAGTATTTTATCATTGATACCATAATGTATGTAACATGTACATATTTTAAAACCAATATAAATTGAGAGTATTCTAGGGCATTGTATTTGTATACATTACAATATTTTTAGTTATTACTTTTTATAAACAAAGACACTTGAAGATGCCACTATAATATTATTTATCAAAACATTATTTATATGAACAATGATTTAATAGTAGAGTAAGATTATAATATATCTAAATGTAAGTCATCATATTATATTAAACAGTCTGACTTTAATATTTAAAAAACAGATACTCTTCCAGATAAATTCCTCCTTAAAAATGCAATCATTCTACTTATGGCTCAAAAGTGTATTTATAAATTTCTTTCATAATATTAACAAAATTTAAATGAAACATCACTACCAATGCTCCTTTCTTTGGTTGAAATATTTATAAATAATGTAAATTTACTAAGGATGCTGGTTTGCAGAAACTAAATTCAACAGTACAATGAATAAGGTAGCATAATTAATCTTGAATTTTTGTATGTGTGAATTATTAATTTTTCTAATCACCAGTTGTGTATTTAAAACTCTCCAGCATCATTTCTAGAAGATGCGTTTAAATTTAAACCCAAACATAAATTTCTCTCAGGGTGATTCTTTGAACTTCCATAAAATTACATTACCTCTTGTTTTTGTGATACTTGCTCCTTGTTATGTATTGTGTAATATATATATCATAAACTGTTATGTATTACAACTATGGTATGTGTTTGCTCAAACTGGTACTGGTACAGTGTTTGTTTACTTCCAATAGTGGGAGTCTGCACTTCTACACATTCACTCTCAAATAGGCTGCATGTAACAATCTTGGATTAAAAACAGAAACCTACTTACACTATTATAATTTTCATATGTTGGTTTAATATTCAACCTTGAATTTCTAAGTATGTTGGTAGAGTTGCATCTGTTTGCTTGCAGTTATTCTGCATTGATATAAATACAATATATTTGAGTAAAATGATGACTCATAACAGAATTATTTCATTAGCGAACTGGTTTCAAAAACAGTGTACCATCTTCAATGCTGTATAACAAATTCATGATTAATTCGAGGATTAAAGTAAAGAATGTAATGCTGTTGGTCAGATTGTATGAAGGACATTTGCTTTTATTGACTATAAGCATATTTATAAGACTTTCTGTTAGATTAACACACTAAACTGTAAAACATGTTTGTAAATCAACATCTGCTAAATACATTTCGTAAATCAACTTAAAAAGGTATATGGCTTTTTCTACAAACTGTTAATGGTAATATTTTTTGGGATCTAATTAATTAGAGAGAGAACAGAGTTGGAACAATCTGCCATGAGATAGGACTCCAAGCTGTCCTATCTCATGCCAGTCTTTTCATTTCTTCGTAACCATATAACTATAACGTATCACCATATATATATAACGTAACTATATAGATAACAATCACTATAATAACACTGTTTTAGGTTACAGTAGTCAAGAGGATGTGAAATGGAAACTGGTATGGCTCAACAATGTTGCATTGATTGAGTTTGTTGTTATTTACTGAGGTATAATTATTGACATATACATATGCATAAACATATATATTTAGAATTTGGAAATCAAATAGGACGAAGAAAGAATTAAATTCTTGGATTTCGTTGTCCATGACGTGTCCGTTACTTAACTAAATATCACTATAGTATTGACGACTCGGAACACTAAGTTGTGCGATGTTTTGTGTTATTCGGGCGGCCTGGTTGTTATGTTTAATTTTGATTTGGGCATATTTAGGTGTTAGTGATTTGTTTATGCATGTTTTGTTGAAAGTTATGTGAGCTACAATCTTTCTAACCTTCAAAGTTGTGAACTTGTACGCTTGGACGGTGGCTCGTCTTGCTGAGTTAAATTCTTGGATTTCGTTGTCCATGACGTGTCCGTTACTTAGTGTTCCGAGTCGTCAATACTATAGTGATATTTAGTAAAGAATTAAAGACTGAAATGTTCTGGTTAGCATGCATTTAATAGTTTTTAGTTCAAAGCAAGTTTGTAGTTTTAACTTGATCATTTGGTATTTGTCTGTCTGTATGTCTGTTTGTAGTATCTTCATGATAATATTTGATATTTAATATTCAATGCATCAACTGATTTTCTTAAAACTTGGCATTGGTCCATACTTTGCCTCACAGATCCCTATTATTGTATAGATTATAGATTATATAGATAAATGATGAAGTGTGGGTGGTGGCAAAAATGTGAGAGTTGAAAAATACGTACAGTTTCAAACACATAACATGGCTTGACTGAACACATAAAAGCATTATACCACTGAACCCACCTTTGCAAATCACCTCATTGAAGCAGACCTCACATTCACAAATATAACAACATAGAAATCCTATATGTACACATGAAAGACCGTAAACTAAACACACTCAAATAACTGGAAATATACAGACACGAAAATGCATGGAAACAACATCCTAAATGAACACACACATTTAGATCACACATACTGTTTGAATATATTAAACGGACGCATGCACACACAGAGAAAACAATCTTTCAAACTACAGTGCCATCTCCAAAACAGTTTGGAAAAACCTCCTAGTGGCAGCCTCTGATGAATCTTGCAATGAGTGAAAGTAGGTCAGACAACGAGGTAAACATTTTTAAGAATTTTAATATAAATTACTAGAGTTCACCTCAGAACAGTGTTTATGAATTCTTACTGAAATTTTCTATCTTTAAGAGCACCATGACCCAAAAATGGAAGTAAAAATTTTTAAGAAAATTTTAAAAGCCTATGTGGGGCATCACGTATAAGGAATTGTAATCAAATATAAACTCAGTATTTTTAATAATTTTATAAAATGAATATCTCTCAACACCTCGTACAAATTTTATACACCTCTTACATCCTTCAAAATGTTTGTACTCTATACATAACTTTATGTATTGTTGTCAATTATTTCTATTTGTGAAAAGTATTAGATGGGACTATAGATATCTACAGAAACATATATGAATTTAAAAGCTACGACTAAAATTTTTGTCATTTAGGCATTGTATATTTGTAGGTATTTTATTTTATATTGTATTGCATTGCATTGAATTGTTCATTCCAGTGTGTGATTGTGTGCTTCAAAATTGTTACTTCACTAAAAAAAAAAAAACTCATTAAGGTTTTTATAAATTTTCTGATAATTGAAAAATTATCTAATATCAAAATTTATCTGAAATTTAATGAAGAAAGTTGTGTTAGTGGTTATAATCACAAACAGAATTATCACTATTGCACACCGCTATAGAAAAATTATTCCAATTAATTCAGATCTGACGATGAGCTGAAAAGCTTGAAAGCACTAATCGGAATAATTTTTCTATAGTGGTGTGCAACAGTGATAATTCTTGTTTAAAAGGAATAAATTCCAAATGTTTAGTACCAAGCCACGTGTTGTTCAATCAAATATATTGGACTTACCGTCTGGGGCTTTTGAAACAACGTCTTTATAAAATTTACATGTTTCGGGACGCTTGTCCCATCATCAGAATTTAAAAATAATTGCGTATCATTTAAAGTTGATACACTTGTCAACACTTAAAACATTAAAATCCAATATAAAAACAAATAACTTAAAATAACATGATAATATAATATTTACAACGAGTGCGAAGGTTTACCGATTGTAATCGGTAAACCTTCGCACTCGTTGTAAATATTATATTATCATGTTATTTTAAGATTGGATTTTAATGTTTTAAGTGTTGACAAGTGTATCAACTTTAAATGATACGCAATTATTTTTAAATTCTGATGATGGGACAAGCGTCCCGAAACATGTAAATTTTATAAAGACGCTGTTTCAAAAGCCGCAGACGGTAAGTCCAATATATTTGAGTGATAATTCTGTTTGTCAAAATTTATCTCATTATAAGTGTATTGTGTTCAAACAGGGAGTTCCGCAGCTCAGGTAGCTTACTAGTTACTGTGTGATTATGAAATGGTTTAGCAAAACTAATTATGTATGTTTATTTTTGAAAGCCTTGACAAGTGATTCACTGTTATAACAATAACTGCAACAGAGAAATTAATCATTTTTTGAATTATTTTTAAAAACATTGTACCCATGTTTTTCATGAATCGCTAAAGGTGCAATTAAGCCATTCAAGCTAACTATTTCAACCTCACTGATTCTAAAGTTTATAAATATATATGAACATATAATCTTTAGCTTATAAATATATATATTCTGTATTTCTTATGAAGGGCTTATTTATTCATTAATTCCTCACTTTTTGTGATGCTGTTAATGCCAGTATTATCAATGTTGTAGTACACCTGCTTACTTAATATTGTGTAAAAACAGTTCAGTAGCCATAATATCATAGGCTTCATCTAGTACAATGTTAGATATCTTTAATGAACAATTTTTTCGTAGTTACATGAAACACATATCAGTGGAACATGTTTGCATATGAATTTAACAATAGTCACCATAATTATTAGCCTATTATTTGGTGTTCTGCCCTAAGGCAGGTCTTCAAATGGTAAAAGCTCTCCAAGCTGTCCTATCTCATGCCAGTCTTTTCGTTTCTTTGTAACCCATATAACTATAACGTATCACCATATATATAACGTAACGATATAGATAACGTATCACCATAATAACACTCCTAAATTATATATAATAAGAAAAATATTGTTTTCAATTAAGTTTCAAAATATATTTAAAAAAAAGTGATTTCAACAAAGAAGATGGACGAATAGTCTAAGGAAAAGAGCAGTAAACAAATACTGTATGTATACAAACAAGTACTGTATGCAAATAGGCAAATCAATTGATATTGTTTATATACATTATAAACAATAGCGTTTATTTTTCTTATTACATATAGTTTAAGATTCCTATTATTTTACTGGTTAAAGCTATAATATTTGCCGTTTCAGTATTGTTACCATTTTTATTATTGTTAAAGTCTTAATGTTATAGTTAATATTAACTTCTTGGATTTTGTTGTTCACTAATGTCCAGTTATTAATGATATGCATTCACCTTTCTGACACAGAATTATTATTTTTAGATACAGATTGTGTTAACATGTGAACAAAGCCAGCTTTCACTCATTGCGAGTTTCATCAGAGGTGGCTGGTTGGAGTACTGTCAGTTCTAATGCTGGAAGTAGTGCTGTTGTTTGAAATGACTGGTGTATGTGAGATGTATTCAAAGAGAAACTGCCCATTCATTTAGAATATCGTTTCCATATTTTTATGTGTTTGTACAGATCAAAAACTAAACTAAATGCATTTGAACAAATAAACATATTTATTAGTAAAAACTGAGAAGACATCCTGAGATAGCTTTATAACATCTATAAACTGAAAAGACAGCTTCAGTCTAAAAAAAAATATAAAGAAAATTAGAACACTGATACATCTAGGGCAACATTGTTTTTATGTTTAATATACATTTTATTTTTTTTTTAGCATCAAATGTTTAGTGCTTCCTGTGATGAGGATGGGAGTCACTAAAGAAGTGAGTGAGATAAATGTGATAATAGAAGATCAAAAGTTGGAATAAAAAATTTGTTGAATTAATTTGGGAGCATATCTCTTGAAATGGAAGTTGTACAGAGGATATTAGAAGTAGAACTGGATTTGAAAGATATTTTTAATAGATTAAGAAACCTGTTGGATACAAAAGGAATTGATGTGAACTTATGAAAGAGATTTGCAAAATGTTTTGTATGGAGTACTGTAATGTATGCATAGGAGACTATTAGAAACAGAGAAAAGAAACGAATAGCTTCGAAACGGGGTTGTGACGAAAAATGAAAAAGATTAGCTGGTATTAAAAGGTAACAAATGAAGGTGTGTTTAGGAGAATACCTTGTAATTCAAGGTTTATAAGAGCCATAAGAACTGGTTTGGTCACATTTTGAAAAGGAACTGTCTACAAAAATGACTAACTGAAGGGAAGATCAACAGATCAAAGGTAGGAGAGAGCTAGGAAAAGGAAGATATGATGTGCTGGCAGAGAGAGAGAAATGAAGAACTGATGTGAGCGGCAGAGGATACAATGATGTGGATAGTACAGTCAGCTGAAACCTATGTAGCTCAGATTCACCAACGATTGACTGATGATGAGGGAATCGTCAGGTAGTTGAGTCTGTCTGTTCTAGTTTCAGACTCAGTTAAGCTACAGAGGACACCACATTATAAATGAATGAAATATTTGGTGTTAAGAAAAATATACATACATTAAAACTAAACCAGTTTTGTTTTTTTTATAGGAGAAAATTGTAAAGTCTACAAGTGATGATATATTTATTTACTACAGCATATTTATAAAGTAAAATAAATTTTTGGTGTAGTTAAATCTTCACCACTGAAACGACCATAATGTACATTTTACCATGACAAGACATTGGTTATATAACTATATTTCAAACACTTTTTGCTACAGTCTGTTTCTTGATGTACAGTATATAATATATTTAATTCAAACACTTTTTGCTACAGTCCGTTTCTTGATGTATATATTATATTTAATTTTTATAATGACTTTACCTCAAGATATTCCTTTCCTTATTAGGAACATGTTTCGGGTACCATTGTGTACCCATCCTCAGCCTTCCAGATTTTGTGTCTGGTGAAGTACATATGTGTTGGCTGGTTGTTATTGTGTGTTCCTGTTGGCTTCTGGTACTTTAAATTGGTATTATTGTGTGTGATTGTGGTGTATGTATTAGTATTTTGTGTATTTTCGATGTTGAGTGCTTTGAAAATTGTGTCATGTTTTGTATTGATTTGTATTTGTCAGGGATTAGTTTGTTTGGTGTTTTACTTACTTCTTACTTCTTCCTACAGGCGTCCAGCTTCAACTGTAGCCGATAGCCAGATGTCCATGGTAGATCATAGAAGCGATAGCCCAGTACTTCTTATTGCTCATGATTTCTTGCCATCCCGACACTTGCATCCTTAAGATATCCCTTGCGGCAATCGGGTAATGACATTTTATAAGTATATGTTCAAGGTTCTCCTCTCCGTCTTCACACAATAAGCATTGTGGTGTATCCGTGAGATTGAACCTAAAGAGATATTCTTGGGTAACGATATGGCCGGTACGTGCCCTCGCAGCAAAAGCAGCTATCGGACGCGCTACTCCCTTGTAGATGTCTTCCTTGGCCGGCACAGGTTGTATTTGGTACAAGCTGCGACCTGTGGTTGCTGATTTCCAACTGTCCTCCCAAGAGCTCCTGAAGTGTCGGTCACCCGAGCTTCTGCACTGCAGCAGGGAGAACTTCTTTAGGTTAGTTGGATACATTGTGCACGCTTCCCTCGCGATCCCATCTGCTATTTCATTTCCGGGGACTCCACAGTGGGATGGAACCCATTGAAGGGTGATCATTTTTCCTTCATTGTGTAGCTGGAGGAATAGTTTCCTTATTTCATTAATACGAAAGAAGTACGCACTCGTGCCAGATTTTGATAGCGCTTCTAATGATGATTTGGAGTCAGTCAAGATACAGATGAGCTTTTGCTCAATGGAAAGACAGCAGGTTAATGCCGCGTTTATAGCCAATAATTCGGCGTCCACACTGGACTGTGCATTAGCTGGAATATAGTACCGTTCGCCATTACTCTGGTTGAAATACCCTGCACCTGACTTCTCGCTTTCGATGTCCACCGATCCATCTGTGAAGATCTTCGTATGATTTTTATACTGCTCGTCAATCATCTCTAGTGTTTCTGCTCTAAGTATATCTGGATGACTCATTTTGCCGAATTTGTGTGGAAGATCCACGATCACTTTTATTCCCGGCCAGCTACGTGGCGGTTCATCGTACACAGGTGGAATTTGCTCCGGCACATTATACGATAACGTTGTCGACAGTATGTTCGTTTGATAGTTGAACGAATTTTTAATGCTTATCTGATTGGCACACAAGTTGTATAATGGGTGAGTTATTGGTAATGTATTGACTTTCAAATGTTTTGTCCACATTTGTCTTCTAATGTACATTTCGATCGGCTCAACACCTAAGTCAACTTGCATAGCAGCTATCGTAGTGGTTTTTGTACAACCCAGGCAAAGATGTAGTGCCGCTGATTGAATCGCCTGAATTTTGTTTATGTGGGGTTTTGCAGCTGAACCCCAAACTTCACAACAGTAAACAGCCTTCGACCTCACGAATGCAAGATAAAACATTTTCAGCGTTGAAGTGTCAGCGCCCCAGTTGCGACTGGCTACCGCTTTCAATGCGTTCAATCTTGGGGTACATGCCTTTATTACATATTCCACGTGTGCTGACCACCGAAGTTTTGGATCAAGAACCAACCCCAACAGTTTTGGATTTCTGTTATGCTGAAGTATTTCGTCTTGAAGGGTAAGGAGAGGCACATAGTTTGCGAGCTTATTACGTCTGGTGAAAAATGCGCATTCAGTTTTCTGGGTTGAAATCTTTAAAGACCATTTTTGACACCACCTGCTTATAACATTGAGGGCTAGCTGAATGGATTCCGTTGCTTTCTCGTGGTTGGTATCCGTCGCCCAAATGGTTTGGTGTTTTATGTTTGTATATTTGTAAATTTTCCCAAATGTTCATTATGGTGCCTTTGTGTGGTATGTGTGTTATTAGTGTCATGTTGGTTATGTTTGGGAATTCATGTCTAGTGTTTATTGCATGTGTGGCCAAATTAGATTTGTATATTTCTGGTTTTATGTATGCGTTTATGTGTTCAAAATAACGTTTTTTCAGTTGTTTTTTTGTTTGTCCTATGTAACAAAGCTAACAAAACTGTTTAAGAACACAGACATTAAAATAGTATAGAAAACTAACAAAAATAATCTACAAAAACTAAATAACCCACACAACAAAGATAATACAACAACCAGTGGTATATACAAAATTGAATGGCAAGATTGCAATAAATATTACATAGGACAAACAAAAAAACAACCGAAAAAACTTTATTTTGAACACCTAAACGCATACATAAAACCAGAAATATACAACTCTAATTTGGCCACACATGCAATAAACACTGGACATGAATTCCCAAACATAACCAACATGACACTAATAAAACACATACCACACAAAGGCACCATAATGAACATTTGGGAAAATTTACAAATATACAAACATAAAACACAAAACAAACTAATACCTGAACAAATACAGATCAATACAAAACATGACATAATTTTCAAAGCACTCAACATTGAAAATACACAAAATACTAATACTTACATCACAATCACACACAATAATACCAATTTAAAGTACCAGAAGCCAACAGGAAGCCACAATAACAACCAGCCAACACATATGTACTTCACCAGACACAAAATCCGGAAGGCTGAGGATGGGTACACAATGGTACCCGAAAATGTTCCTAATAAGGAAAGAAATATCTTGAGGTAAATTCATTATAAAAATTAAATATAATAATATATTTAATATTTATAATGACTTTACCTCAAGATGTTTTCTCCTTATTTGGAACATGTTTTGGGAAGCCTTGTGTTCCCATCTTCAGCCTTCCTGATTCTGAGTCTTGTGAAGCACTTGTGTGTTGGTTATTTGTTGTGGTTTCCTGTTAAAGTACCAGAGGCCAACAGGAAACCACAACAACAACCACCCAACACACAAGACTCAAAATCAGGAAGGCTGAAGGTGGGAACACAAGGCTTCCCGAAACATGTTCCAAATAAGGAGAAAACATCTTGAGGTAAAGTCATTATAAATATTAAATAAACTATATTTCAATATACAGTGGTTTCTAGAAATTTTTTTTGAGCACTTATGTCCCTGGTAAACTTCTGTGTTATTCACATACTTGAATTTGTATTCTACTTACACCAGTTTCAAATCATATTGCTTTTGAATAATTGTATTGTAATGTATATAGTTCTACACTAAAATCAATTTAAAAAAAAATAATGATGTCTTGTGTAAGTTAATTTATATTTTCACTCTGATATTATTTGTTTATTTCTTAAATTGTATTAACTAGGGAATAAAGTGAATATCGTTTTTAATTGTATACAGATAAGTTATCATGTTATTTTTGTACATTGTCTTGTATTTGCCACTCACTGTACAATGTTTATGTGTGCACATAGGTATTGGAATCAGGCTAATGACCATGAAAGGGTTGGAGGTGGGAGAATCAAAGATACCATGAGAGGAGGAATTGGAAGAGGTGGCCAGAAAACAAGAGCAGCTGGTATTCCAAATAAATTTGGGGGAATTATGAAAAAACAACCTGGATGCCTTTTGTATAAACCAAGATGGGATATGAGTAGCCTCAAACCTTTTAAGAAGAATTTTTATATACCTCATAATTCTGTTTCAAACAGGTATACAGTTATTGTAAATATGCAGATTAATTGTGATTGAACATAATTCATTTTACTATTAATAGAGTTGTTTTCAGTCTAGACATCGCACAATTTACAATAGGTGTAAGTGTAGAAGGGTCGTAGGGAAGAGGAGAAAATGTATCAACAGATTCTTTTTGTTGATCTTGGCTATTGTGACTTCACAATTATGTTACAACACAAATAAGCCACCCCAGTACCAGGGATAAAAAAGATGATACTAAATATAAATATACTTCAAATAAAATAAAATATTAAATATAAATAAAATATAAAGACGGTGACACGACAAACGACGACATGACCTAACCCAAGTGATTGACCAAACAAACAGGAAAACGACAAAGAAGGGAAAAAACCGAAACCAAAGAAGAATAAAGACAATTGAAGGAAGTGAACGAATTCATACAACCAAATAAAATAAAACCAAATGAGAAGGGGAGAACCGAATTAAAATGAAGCCAATTGAAAATGAAGGAGAAGAAGAAGAAAAATGAAGAGGAAACGAAGTGAAACCAAGGGATAAGAAACACCACAAATATAAAAGGGAGAAATGGTACACTCAAGTATAATATTGGGAATAAAACCAATAATTATCCAATACCAGAAATAAATATTATTCTCATTTAAATAATTAATGTAACTGTTTTAACCAAAACCCAGTAAAGTAATATTATAAAAAGAAAAAGTACACTAACCCAAAAATTAGAGTTAGATATAGTAAAAATCTATAGGAAAATAACATTAATAATACTGTGTACAATTTGTAAAGAAAGAAATAGTGAGAAAGTGACAAAGAGAAATAATTATGGGGATTACCCACTAAGAAACACTTAATGTAAACAGTTAAAAAGTGCAATAGTGAAAGTGTGAAACCCCAAAATGGTTAGAAACCATATCAATGATAATAAAACGCTCAATAATCAATAAGAAACAATAATTGATTAATAGTGAATCCAATAATAATTAAGAGTAAGTTTTAATGATAGTATTAGATGTAAGCACTTCATAATGTGAAATAAACACTGAAGAGTGATGAGGAAACACTATGTGAGTAAAAGTGATACAAATTAGTAATTAGAAATATAAAGTTTAATAATAATAGTAAATATAAACAATTAGTGATATGAAATGAACACTGGAAAGTGATAATAACATTGTTAATTAAGAGATTTATGATTAATTGTAAACGTTTGTATTTAAAAGGGGAGTATCCCATGAAAAGATAAACAGCTAGTGTTAACATGGATTGAGAGTAGAGTTTAATTAGGAAATAAGCAATTAATAATAAATAAATAAACACCCCAGATTGTAAGGGAAAACCAATTATTCAAAAGGTGATGTTAGTTAACACCCAAAAAATAGTAATTAATGAAATGAGTTGTAAACAAACTTTACTTAATAATGGTAAAATAATTGTATAATTATATTTATGAATAGGGTATGACTGATGAATTTGTACAGAGCATATGCCTAGATGTTATGTTTTTAATTGAGGAAGAATAGGGAGTGGTAGCCATATTATTAACAAAGGCAAAATAGATGATTAAGAAGTTAAGACGATACAAATCTAATTACAATAGAAAATCAATAAATGTAGAAAATAACAGAACCATTAATAAAACAAAATACATTAGAATAAAATGAGACATCATTTGTATAAATTCAGTAAATATAGTCAATGGCTACTAGTGCATCTGAAATGCCTAACTGTCAAAACGAATAATTACAAATTGTATAAAATCCACAAGGAAATTAACAAATCTAAGGCAAGTAACTAGCCAAAAATAAAGTATAAATCATTTTAAAAGAAAAATGTTACAATAAGAGCTTAAATTAAAAGAAATATGTAATTATCAAATGTTCACATAATTAGACAAAAGTTAATATCTAATAGAACATGACCTTATGAGGTATTATTTTAATCTTTGAAAGGAAATACATACAATAGTGATAATATCTAATACTCAGGAAGGAAGACAGAAGAATAAAATCAATCAGAAAATATATAGTAATTTTGAATAAAAAATCAAATATGATAACAATGGTAATAATCTATGCCTTAGCCAATCAAAGGGTTGAGGTTACCATAGAAACGTTTTAGTTGGTTACTAATTTTCCGTTAATTATCAGTACTCGTATAATGACGCTTGGGTAGTAGGGACGCAAGATTTTGTATGACACGAATTTTACTATAAAAAGTTTAAAAACTAGTCAGAATCCAAAAACAAGTACCAGTGAGAAGGAGATGAAGAGGAATAACGTTTAACTGATGTCCAGGAACCATATAAACTAAAATTAAAAGCAGAAATTCCCAAGACTAATTAGAAAAGGACGCCAGCCGCCTAAGTCACTCAAAATTGATGAATTTTCCATGTTTAAAGAACAACGATCTATCACAAACCTTCTGAACTGATAAGTATCATTTAAATACCCTAATCCCAGGAGTAAAAGCACTTTAAATATTTCTCATAATATACAAACTCTCACTATGAATTCAAAATAATTTTCTTGCAAGGATTAAATAAAACAAACTTACGTAGAAAAACTTGTTAACTAAAAAATAACCTCGCACAAGGTTGCGAACTTTTGTAACACCTATTACTACACTGCAGAACAAATTGTAGACACACTTTATATTATTTATGTACGGTAGTGTACTTTTTTATTGTAACCATATTTAATGTTTTCTTTATAATCTAAAGAACTCCAGATTTTGGACGAGTTGACGTATAATGTGCAAACAGTAGCCATGATGGCATCAGAATAACTCGTTTCAAAACCAATTTCGTCAGCTTGAGATAATGCGTTTCATATTTTAATGCCGGAGCAAATTTATTGAATACTAAATTATAATATTATTGTCACAAGAATTAATTACCAAACTATCATTAAAGAAACAGTACAGAGTGTAACCATTGTTTTATTTCATAGGAAATTGTATAATCTATGTGTGTGTTAGTGAACTTAAAGATCAGACAACTAGCGCTTTCGCTATCTGTGCAATACAGTAAGCTGTACAAAGGCGGGAACCGATTCGAACGCTCCAGCCGTCACCGCTGAAAACACCATACTAACATATTAATTCATGAATTTAATTGTTTTCAACAAACAATTTGGCGCCACCCGGGATTCACAAACCCCTATGAAATTACAGGTAAGGTTTCCACTAGGTTGTACTGATAATTGTGACAACGCTACGGACTTCGTTAGTGAAAAATTAATGTAACAACGCCAGTCCGAGACAAACGCATTAACAAATCATACACATACAAAATTGGTGTACATTTTACAGATACGCACCAAACATTACCTTTACAAAATTCATTCATTTTTAAAAACATTCGCATTTTATAATTCATTCATCAAATTATATTAATTTTATATAACAGATATTTCCAATTTTGAATTATTTGTATGTGATCTTTTTATAAAACATAATTTTGTTAGTGTCAAGTTTAGTTGTAAGCTATAAGTTTAATCATGGAACTTACTTGTTTGATCAGGTATGGCAATATTGTTTTTCACAAGTAAGTATACATTTTTTGTGGTTTCTGGTTATATGTCAATTTATGTTGTAATGAGATGTGGCAGATTTTTAATAAAGGGAATTTAGTATTCTTAGAGCTTTGTAGAAATTATTTTTTAATACAAACAATACAAATTTTCGAATTAATCACAAAAGTAGTACATTACACTGTCTTTAGAGGAAATGGTAACTTTGAAAATTTCCACATACATCATCTGTTTCACATAGCCATTGTCAGTGGCAATTTCTGTGTTACACCAAACTAAAGAATGGAATTAAACTGTAATTTTATAATCTTTAAAAAAATTATATTGTAATTTTACTATAAAATTATTATTATACGAGGTCTGATACAAAAATAACGAGATTGTTAGCATTACTAAGGAACTACTTATCGTGTTGTATTGTGCGTGCACTGTGTTCGACCTTGAACTGCATTCTTACGCAGTGACAAGTTACAAGTCACTCGGTTGACTCAGTCACAGTGAGAGAGCAGTTGAATACAGCAGTTGTGTTTTTACGCTTCGCCAGGAAATGTCGGATACGAAAAGTGATCAGCACGTTAACATCAGGTTTCTCGTGAAACTTAAAAAGTCGGCAACAGAGACTTACCAAATGTTGTTGGAAGCTTATGGCGATAAATGTTTGTCGCGTGAACGTGTCTTTGAATGGCATAAGGGATTTTTAGAAGGCAGGGACTCCATGAAAGATGACAACCGTCCAGGCCGACCACGCACATCAACAATCGACGAAAACGTTGTAAAAGTTTGAGATACAATACGAAAAGACCGAATATTGCTGTTGCTGAAATGTTGCATATGAACAGAAAAAGTGTTCGATGCATTTTAACAGAAGAGTTGAACATGAGGAAGGTGTGTGTGCAAAAATGGTGCCAAAAGTTTTGTCAGATGAACAGAAGGAAAGGAGAATGCAACTTTGTTGTGATCTTTTGGAACGGATTGATGGAGAGCCCAGTTTTTTAAAGAGTGTTATTATATCTGACGAGACGTGGATATTTACGTACGATCCAGAAACAAAGCGGCAATCAATGCATTGGAAAACACCATCTTCCCCAAGAGCAAAAAAAGCATGCATGAGTCGTTCGAAGTTCAAGGCAATGCTTATCGTTTTCTTCGATATCCAGAGCATCATTATGGCAGAATGGGTACCCAGTGGTCAAACAGTTAACCAGCATTATTATAAACAAGTTTTCGAAAAATTGCGTGAACGTGTTAGAAAGAAGCGCCCTGAATTGTGGAAGAATGGGATGGATCTTGCACCAGGACAATGCGTTATCAGTCAAATAATTTTTGGCCAGTGAAAACATCACAGTCCTTGAACATCCTCCATATTCCCCCGATTTAGCTCTGTGCGATTTTTTCCTATTCCCCAAAATCAAAAAAGGGACCCATTTTTCAACGGTGGAAGAGGTACAAGCGAAAACGGCGGAGCTCCTGTGCAGCCTGATGGAAAGCGATATGCAGAAATGTTTTGAGCAGTGGAAGGAACGTATGCAAAAGTGTGTGGCCTCAATGCGGTCCTACTTTGAAGGCGACCACCAGTAATTGTACATATCAGGTAAATAAAAAAAATTACAGCATCGGTCTCGTTAGTTTTGTGTCAGACCTTGTAAAAGGTATTAGCAAAAACAAATGTTTACAACCCATTTCAACCCGTAAATGGGGTTATAGCTTTAATAAGTGGCTTTAATATAGACATTTTTGCAAGAATGCAACAGGTGCACCATGGATTGGCAAAAAAATAATCTTTTTCACATTTTCAAATTATTTACAAATGTGCACCAGATTCATAGTATCAAAAACAAATGGCAGACAGCTAATTGCATCATGCATGACTAAGTTGTATGATCCATGACAGAGAGATAAAATCAAGATATACAAAAATATTTCAGATTATTCTAGATCTAAAAATAATAAAAAAATATTATATAAACATAGGTCTGAAAATGCTTTGCTTTTGAGTTAATCATATTTCTGTTCCAATGGAGTAATAATGCAATATGAAAATTTTTGGAAGACAAATTATGAGGCAAAATTGGTGGTTCTGTATGTTGCTTTTGAATGAGATATTAAAAGAAAAGGATCCCAGAGCTCTGGCTTTAGGATTTTGCAAAGTATAAAAAATTTTAGTTCAAAAACCTGTGGAGCAGCATAGCATTATAGTAAAAACCTATGAAGCTTCAGGAGTCTGATGGAAGTCAATGGTCTGATGTCACATTGTGTGTGTGTGTGTGTGTGTGTGTTTAGTTGTAATAAACAAAGAATAATCGCTTGTTGTACAAATCAAGCGATTAAGCAGAAAATAAGGTTTTCTGGTGTGGAGAAATTCCATGAATCACTGTTTTAATAGTAAACCTATACCGGGTATATATATATATATATTTATTGTAGCATGACAGATATTCCACCAATAATTAATTCATTTAAGATCATAAAAGATAATTAAATTACATATACTCAAAGAATGTCAAATGAAATTCAATTAAACTTCAAAGGAAAACACCACAATAAAAGAAAAACAATAATTAAATAATAAAAATACAACCATAAAGGTCAAAGTAAATAAATTAAAGAAAACTCATATTAAAAAATCAGGAGATTACCCAGGAGATTAGGAGCAGGTGATAAACAAGACACCCCAAAATCAAGAAAAAAGAATAGTATTAGGAGTAGGTGATAAACAAAATACCCCAAACACAAGAAAAAAGAAGAGTAAGGTTTAATATCAGGTAATAAACAAGATACCCTGAAACCAAGAAAGAAGAGTAAAGTCAGTATCAGATAATAAAGACGATACTCCGAACCAACCATCAGACAAGATAACACTGAGTACCTTGGTTTACCCAAGAATGAACACAAGAAGGAAGACGAGAAGAAAGGAAGAAATAGGATGGAAGAACCACAATAAAAACCTATTATTAACTACCATTAACCCCAAACCAATTGATACCATTAAAGAAAGTATAACATCCCAAAACCTTATGAAAATGTAATTATTTATAAACAAAAGTGTTGTGTAGTATGATAAGAAGTGCACCAACTAAAGTTATTATATGATAAAAAATAAACAAATCTTCACAGTCCATTATGACTAAAGGTCTGGTCTGAGAATAATAAAACTCAAATATAAGTCAGAACCAACAGTGAAAGTGTACTAGTGTAAGTGTTTTGAAATGTAATAAACTTCAAGTTGTAGTGTATCTATAGCTTAAACAATATGCTATAAAATAACTTTTATATTTTATAATTAACAAATAATGAAATATTAAAATGGATAATATTTCCAATATTTCATTAAATAAGTTCACTGTGTTATCTCAAGACATTCGTAGGAGTGACAATAACAACTAAAGTATGGGTGGAAATGTTTACTGTATAAGGGGATGTTAGATAATAGTAGTAAAATCAGAAAGGACTGGTAATAGTTTAAGTTTTAATAGAATTAAGAAGTTTAAGTGGCTGATATTGTTCAAAGCCATGAACTCCATATTTTTAAAAGAGTTTTAATAGAATAAGGTTTATATGTTTAGAGTAAGTTGTATTAGTTATATCACAGCATACATCCAAGTTAAAATGTTTCAGTATGGATGCTGTATTAATTTACAAATGAGTTAAATGTATGTTCAAAACAGTTTCAGCAAACATGTCCAACTTCAAAGACTGCTGATTAATGTTAATTATTATTTTTGTAACAGTAGCATGAATTAGATGCTACACATCTCAATAATTATGTATACAATTTTATTTTATGTCATGTTAACTATTAAGAGTCAGAGGAGGAGTAGAATTAAATTTATTTGAAAAAACCATACATGTAAAATACTAAACTCTAGGCCAAATAATGAATTCACAAAAAATTAATATAAACCAGTTAATTAACCAATGAACCATGTAAAGTGACAAGATTTAGGTAAGGTAGATCAATTAACAACTACTGTAAATGGACCTATGATTTAAAAGAGTAATATAGAAAAATATCTTAAATTATTGAAAATTTTTGAAATGTATAAAATAACTATTTTTAAAGAGGAATGGTAAATTCAGAAATTATCACTAAAAGACAGTTCAAATGTTAAATTTATAAGTAATTAAGGAAAGCAAGGATTTGTGACCATTTGAAATTTATTATAATTATATTAATAACACTTAAAATGGCAGTAAAAGTGTGGAAGGACGGAAACAGTTTTTTTGGGCCTAGATTTCCAAAAAGACAGAAATTTGGTAATTTTAACAAAAATCTCAACAAATATGGACTATGACATATCAAATTAAACAGAATGAGATAAATAAACCAATTATATGGTTAATAGTTCATGAAAGCGAACAATAAACTAAAATTATTCCATATATAATGTACTTTGGAATTATGTACATGGGAAGTGAAAATTATTTTAACAATACTTTTCCAATATTAACTTGACAAGATATTTACTAAAGTGGAGGAAGTAAGTTAGTTCTTTGTTAACATTCAAATGGAACAGTCGATGCGGAATCGCGTTCTTAAAACCGTATAATGGAGTGCATAGGTTAAAGCCTAAAATCAGTGGAAAACGGGAGTTACATAAATTAACACTTTTCGAGTAAAAACTAATGAAATAATCCACGAGAATAGTGAAAACGAACAATACACCATATAATACAAGTGATTTAAACCATTGAAACTACATAATATTAATAATTCACTCTACAACAGATTAACAATTCTTCGTCACGATCAGACATAAAGTGAACACCTCTCACAGAAAACAATTAACACCAGTGGACACTGAACACTCATCCAGAATACCTCAAACAACATAGTAGACAGTATACACAATTTTGGAGATCCATAAAACAATTATAACGGTGAATTTATTGTGAGATTTTCCTGTGACAATATTACGTATAACCTCATCAATTCAGCTAGCCGCCATGATGGTCCCAAGATGCACTGCACCCTTTCTCTACTGATTTCATAGAAGCTGCATTGGTTTGAGAATTCAAATATATTAAACATTGTATATTATTCACAATTGTTAAATATTAATTATTTAAGATTATTTCTTGTAAATGTTATACTTTCTAGTCCTGCCCTTCTCTGACTATATATAAAATAATCGTTGAAAGAACCTTTTTTAATAATTATATAAAATTTTAACCTGTATTCACATATCAATATATCCCTGTGACGGAGTCGAACAATTGCTCTAAATCTATTTAAAATCAATTATTAGTAATAATTGTCAATAAATCAATTTATTTCAACTGTGTGAATTATAAAATTATTTCACATTTTACTTTAAGTGTTTAATTAACCACGAGACTTCCTGGAAGACGAGAAATATTAACGAAAGGTGAGATACTAGAGCAGCACTGAAAATCATTAATCGATTGCTGAAAGGAGATAATCTGATTAACTCCAGATTTTGTTAAGCTCTACCAGAAGTGCAAATTAAACCAAAAGTACCTTACAGAATTTTAAAAATTTGAATAAAACAAAACCAGGATTAATTCTAAATTATATACACAACAAACAAACATAAAATTTTTTTACAAAATTTTTTTTAAATAAATTTTTTTTTCTTTTCTTGTATTTGTAACTACAGTTGACAGGTCTTGTTACAAATTGGCGTCCAACTAGAGGGCTTAATTAATTTAAGCTTGGCAGCGATTATATCATAGAAAAGGAGGCAGAATGCAAAGACGAGCTACTTCTAAGAAGAGGGTGGCAGAGGCCGAAAAGGAAGTCGATATGGGGGATAAGGAGGCAACACCCGTTGAGAATCCAGAAGTGTTAGTAACCCCGGTGGAACGGAAACAAACTGCACCTCCAGAGGAACAACCTGAAGTACCAACACAGACCGGGGAGGTTACATTCCAGGAAACCTTAATGAGAATGATGATGGAAATGAAAGAAGATAACAAATCCATAAGGAAGGATATTGAAGAAAATAGTAAGAAATTGAGTCAAGATTTGAACAAGAAAATGGATGACAACAACCAGTCCACCAAGGAAGATTGTACAGTATTAAACAAATTGATATTTAATGTAATTTAATTTAACCTAAGGGAATTTACTTTCAATTTAATTATTTTCTGAGTAATTTCTTCGGGCGCCATCTTTATAGCCAACTGTTAATATTTACCAAAGTTCGAATCAGCGAACCAGGAAGTGCAGAACTGGTTATTTGAAATAATTTACCCAACAACTTATTTGTTGCTCATGAATTATTTATTCATTTTATAGCAAGTTATTTCTTTCCATTTACTTCATTATCGTTAGAACATTGGTTGTTAGCCATATTTATAATTATTCAATACTATATTTTCCCATATATATATATATATATATATATCTAAGTTTAACATTTAAAAGAAGAAACAATTAAAACTAAACCATGGTATTTATTCAATTAATTTACTACCTTATTAACCAAACCAGCGTTCTTTATTTAATACGTACTCTCATTCACTCTGTTTTACATTCCCCCATACCCATATGAGATCTCATTTGTTTAGTGCTTAAAATTTTGTTTCGTTATAACATGTATATCGGATTTTGTTGATGTTAGACGAAAATTGAAGATTACTTAACTGACATGTGAGTCCAGATGACATCGCCTTATACTACACGCACTACGTAGATCACTGAATTTACATGTTTTTAGAAAAACCCATTTAACTGTTAGTTCAATTTAATTAGGTTGACAGCTGCTATTTTACATTTAAAATTTGTATACGTGCGGGCGATAATTACGCACGGCCGGCGAACACCAAAACTTCGCCTTAAACCGGCGAACCGGCGACGCACAGTTGTTAGCGTCTGCTGCGTTCAGAAGTTATATGCCGACTAACTCTTTGTTCTCTGTTTCACAACGCTGCTGGCGCTGACACACCCCGCATTGCAACGTTATGTAAGTTGCTGACGTAACATGGTCTGATCGTCTCGTTGCATAATTTGTTGACAGATTTTATGTCACTGGAGCTGACCTTGGCACAGTTTGTCGGTTATTGAATCTGTTCATATAAAATATTATTAAATAATTCTGCATTCAACGCCTCAAGCAGTGCAGCCACCGTCGCGATCGCTCCAAACAGTCAATTTACCTCTCTTTATAAATTTTTGTCCCTATCACCAAAATGTTATTTATTATCATAAAAAAAATACAAATTGTGTTATTGCTCCAAAATAGGCCCGTTACAATATTTGGGGGGAATAAATAAAAACATAGAAAATACCAATAAGAGAATGAGGAAACCAGCAAGGAGATGAAAAAGGACAATAGATCTTGAGTCAGAAAATTGACGAAACTAACCAGAAAATGGAGAACAACAACCAACAATTAAAGGAAAAGTTGGAGGAAAATAATCAGAAAATGGAGGAGAAAATGGACGAGAATAATCAACGATTAAGAGAAGAACTAAGGGAAGTCAACCAGGAGAGCATGAAAAAGGTAGACGAGAGAATCGAATTAGCGAAGGAAGAGTTGAATAGAAAAATAACAGACACTAAGAAATCCATAGTCAAAAAGTTGGAACAAGAAATAGTTGTTGTAAACCAACAGATCAGGGAAGTGGACGAAAGATGTCGTCAGACGGAGGGTGAAGTACTGGAAGTCAGGGAGGTAATAAATAAAGAAATTACCCAGGTCAAGGAACACCAAAAAACTAAGTGGGAAGAAAACCAAAAGTTAGCACAGGAAGAAATAAATAAGGTGCGAACCCATGTCACCGAAAGATGTGACGGTATGGAAGCAGCTATGACGAATATCACTGGACAAGTGCGACACAGCCAGTAAGAAATGGAGGTAATCAGAAACTGGCCGACTGGCTACAGTAATTTCCCCATGTCTGAACATAGAGAATGGCTAAACTTCAGGCAATATAAGCGAAAGTCAATTGAGTTCTTGGCCCGAATTGAAGAATACATGGACAAACATAGAGGAAACCGATGGGTCCAAAACCGAGAACTTCTAGACGAGTCTTTTCTGGAGATGAGCGACCACTGGTGGATGGCAAACCGAAGTGACATAGAGAACTACCAGCAATTTAAAAGCCTTTTCAAGGCAAAGTATTGGTCTGAAACGACCCAAAACCTAATACGTGACAATATATGCCACGGCCACTATAAACAGCAAGTAGGTAGCTCCATGACGGCGTATTTCCTCGGCAAGGTATGTATGGCCAAACATTTGGAACCGGCCATACCTGAGGAATGCCTAATCAACAAACTCTCGTATCATTATGACGAGGAAGTGATTCGAGCGAGGAGAGGCAGCCAAATTAAGACCATACAGGCCATGACCGAACTCCTCGAGAATTACGAAAATGAAGAGTACTACCGACAAAGCCGGAGAAGAAACGATCGGCCCGAACCTAGGACGTATCCAAATAACAACCATGGTACGACCAACACCAACACGGGATACCAAGGAAGCCGAGTATACCCACAGAACAGCAACTATAATAACAATAGTAATAATAATAACACGGTTCAAAACAATACAAACCATAATCGACCCAATAATGGTTATCAGGGTAACCGAAACCAATACCCTCCAAATACTAATAGTCAGAGAAGCCCCAATTATAATAACGATCGTTACTATAATAATAACAATCGTTGTAGTCCAACAAATGGTAACCCCAATAATAACAGGTTTTCTCGACCACGAGTAAACTTCATTCGAGCGGAAGATGGTCGCCAACGGAGGTACTACCACCAGAGAAGAAACAGCTATCACGAGTATGAAGATAGGCGGAGGAGCCGAGAACGAGATCAACCAAGGTACTATCCTGTGAGACGGAGTACCAGTTTAGATAACACTGAATGGCTGACCAACAGCGAACGACCGGTAGATCATAGAACAGAGCGGCAGGGACCCACTCTAGGCATCCCAAATGATGCATCCACAAGTGCGACACAACATAACAATGATGTCTTGCCTTTAAACGGGAGGAGGCAGTAATAAATCACCAGAACCCGTTACTGCTCCTAAACACTGGGTATAATAATGAGTTGACTAATAAAAATAAAAATAATCGTATCACTATAATAGGTTGTAACTACCTGAAGAACATCCGACATGAATTATTGGAAGAGGATGATGATAGTCCCACCAATAACACTAATAATGAAATCATACATGTAAATGCGGAGGTAGAAGGAATCCCCGCTAATTTGATGATCGATACTGGTTCCAATGTATCCATTATAAGTACAACTGAGTTGGAAAGAATACAGAGAGAATGCGGAAGAACATTACCGACGTTGCCATTAAACAATATTATTTTGTTAGGTGCAACCGGCCGACAAAATAAAACAATACGAAGGCAAGTCTCCGCCAGTGTGATGAGCTGCGGTATAGCTATAGAAATGGAATTCTTGGTGGCGAGCTGGCTGCCATTTAAAATATTGGTCGGGTGTGATGTGCTCAGGCGGAACTCCGCCATAATTGATTTGCGAACCGAGAAATTGTCACTATTTACAAACGGACACACTTGGACGGCTAACTTGGTTGGTAGTGACCAAGTAATTCCTAATAATATCCACCAACAGATTCATGAGATCAATTATATACCTCCAACTTCTATTATTGAACAAAAGATAGATGATAATGCTAATGAGGACTTATGGTCCCAAAAAATCCAGGAAATCAGGGATTTCCGGAGCGGTATAACCGGAGAAAAATTGCAACCATACCAAGCAAATAAATTAATTAAAATATACGAACAATATAAATCAGTCTTTTCTGACGAGCCCGGTAAAGTAAAAAACTTCCAGTGTACTCTACAGTTCCGAGACACTGGACTTTAACCGGAAGTCTTACCCCATCGCGCAATCACGAAAGGAAGCAGTAAGAGCTGAAATAACAAAGATGATTAACCATGACATAATAGAGAGTAGCCAATCCCCGTACACAAGTCCTATCGTGGCTATTCCTAAGAAAAACGGACAAGTCCGTTTGTGCCTAGATGCGCGGGAGATTAATAAGATGATTATTAATGACAAGACTTCGCCCGGTGAGATTGAAGAGATTTTGAAACGGTTCCACGGTACCAAGTACTTTAGTACCTGGGATACGGTGTGCGGCTACTGGCAGGTGGAATTACATCCACAGAGTCGCCAGTATCTGGCCTTTATATTCGAAGGGCGGAACTACCAGTTTAAGAGGTTGCCCTTCGGACTGGTGAATTCAGTCGCAGTCTTTGTAAACTGCATGGACCAGATACTTGGCCAAGAAGCACTACAGTTCACCACCGTGTATGTTGATGACTTGCTAGTGTCCTCAGAAACTTGGGAGGAACACTGCTACCGTGTGGAACACGTATTAAGAAAATTAGCTGCGAATAACATCACGCTAAAGCTAGAGAAATCTCACTTCATAGCCAAGGAAATTCAATTCTTGGGATTTATATCGAACGACCAGAGAATCTCACCGTCGGCTGAAAAAGTAGAAGCGATTCAAAACTTTCCCACACCTAAGAATCGAAGGCAATTACAGTCATTCCTGGGACTCTGTAATTACTACCGCAAGTTCCAGGAAAGGTACTCTGAATTGACCGCCAGATTTCAGCCGCAACTGTCATCCAAGAATAAATGGATATGGGGTACAGAACAGAATGAGACCTTAACACTGATTAAACAGAAATTTTTGGAACCAATAATACTTCGCCATCCGGATTTCAGCAAACCGTTCTACCTGAATTGCGATGCCAGCAACATCAGCCTCGGCACAACGTTGTATCAAGAGGATGTGGAGGGCGAACATCTTGTGATCTGCTTTGCCAGTAGAGCATTAAATCAGTGTGAGAAGAATTATCTCGTCTCTGAAAAAGAGTTGTTAAGTGTAGTGTTCGCGTGTGGAAAATTCCGCACATACATCCTTGGTTACCCCGTTACCGTCCGGACAGACCATAAGTCCATATCGTTCTTAAGGAGATGTAAACTAAGTCACGAAAGGTTGACACGGTGGATACTGTTGCTACAAGAGTATGATCTTAAGTGGGAGTACATCCCCGGAAAGAAGAATGTTGTCGCAGACGTGTTGTCTCGAATAGACACTAATAAACAAACGTTCGAGGGGGAAAAGGAAAGTATACTTAAGGTATACCACATTCTGAGTAACAGCGCCGATCTAGAATCATTACTGGAAAACCTGAGCACACACCAACAAGCAGACCCGAAGTTACAATCCATTAAAACAAGATTGGAAGCAGGGAACGAGACTATCGCCCAATATTATAAAGTACACAACGATATACTATTTATACAACCATCTTGGAAAAAGGAAGAATGGAAAGTCATCATTCCAACCCATATCGAAAAGGAGATAGTGAATAATTATCATGTTCGATATGGGCATATGGGCCCCTTAAAGGTGATAAAGGCCCTGGAAGAGAGCTGCCACATTAAGGATATTAATCGGAAGGTCCGAAAATATATAAAGAGTTGCCGAATTTGCCAACTCGTGAAATCAAATAACGAGAAAAAGGAAGGGCAAATGATTCCAATAACATCTCAAGCGAAGCTAGAAAAAGTATTTCTGGACATCTGCGGGCCATTTCCCCGCAGTGGGGGCTGTCACAGATACAAGTATCTAGTCATCGTGATGGACCATTTCACGAAGTTCATCAAGCTATACCCAGCGAATCGGGCGACTACAAATAAAATTCTCGACATATTAACCAACCAGTACTTCCCAGACATCGGAAAACCAGTTTCGATCATCACCGACCACGGAACCCAGTTCAAGGGAAAAAGATGGCGGGATACACTACTGTCGATGGGGGTTCATACCTATAAAACCTCGGTATACCACCTGAGCAGTAACCCGGCAGAAAGAGTATTGAGAGAGGTGGGGCGAATATTACGGACGTATTGCCACGATCAATAGAGGAGGTGGCAAGAATATTTAGACGCCACAGAAGAATTCCTCAACTTGGCATACCACCCAGCAATAGGAATTACCCCATACTCCGCCATGTACGAAAGACAACCCCCAAGGGAGATCGAAGAAATATTGGAGTTCCCGAGAGAAAATAAATATATTTTTGATAAAATTAAATTTCATAATAAGGTGGCCGAAGACCAGGAGAAACGGCGGATTAAATATAATAAAGGGATGGGTAAGATAATTACCTATACCATTGGTGAGAAGGTTTTATTAAAAAATAGGGAGTTACCAAAGAAGGGATAACTAAGAAATTATTACTCTTATACACTGGACCCTATGTAGTCTCCAAAGACAAAAATAATAACACCTATGAAATTAAGGAGATGGGTTCTAGTAAAATTAAGGGTGTCTACAACCAGGCATCCATGAAGAAATATCATGAATAATAATTGAAACACTACCAAAATAATAATAATATATAGGGTTACCCCCCAAAATTATCTTATCATAAATCAAGTCGACATTGGTATTTTTTATAAAGTCTTCGTCAGTGTTTTTATACAATATTAAGTAATTTATTTTCTCATCATATTCATCAAAATAATTATCAAACTCTATTTTCTAAGGTAAATCAATTTGCTCCTCTCTCTCCATACATAAATTCTGTACTAGTATTTCATAATCTCTATTCAACTTAAATATTTCTGTTTCTCTCTCTTTAATTCTCTCATCACAATATTTATCACAACATTTCACATTCTCATTCCATACAGAGGGCAACACAACATTATTACAACGTCTGGCTTTTCCAGATACACAAAAATAATTTCTTTGACATTTAAAAGACCTTTAATTTGTAGTCTTCTACAAAAACTAACGAGGAACCTTTGTCCTCCAACAATACTGGTGAAGTTTTTTCTTCACCTGTCTCACAAGAAATATTTGCCCTCTTTTTATACTTTACATTTAAACTATCTTCACACTCTCTCTCATTCTCATTGGCATTTGCTAGCAACACTTCATTACTAAACTCTACTTCAACAAAATCTTCCTTATCACTCTCAACATTAATCTCCTTGTTCTCTACTACCACGTTTTTACACATATCGTTATAATTTTCATTTACCTCCTGTATTTGTTTATTGATTTTCTCTGCTATGCTACTCTCTATTTCATCAACTCTGTTAGTCATATTTTTTAATGAATGACTCAACGTTTCATTTAATTCATATTTCAATTTGTTAAAGTTACTCTCACACTTGATTTGTACTTCATTAATGTCAGTTTTAAGTTCATGAAATTTTTCGCTAATTTCGTTTTTTTGTTCATCAAACTTTACAGTCTGTTTTTCTATCATTGCTTGTATTATTTTAAACATTTCATAGCTATCGTCAGATTTTTTACCTTGGATAGGTGTCGATTGATGTTCGACATTTTTCATTATTTTTGATTCTGTTAACTGGCTATTACTGTCAGTGAAGCTGACTTCATCATTATTTTCACTCGTTTGAATTCCTGAGTCGCCTTTATTGGCCGGCTCAGTTGACATGTTTTCATTCTCCATTCTGAAATTACTTTATTTACGCCCTCACTTCCAAATAACCCGTTCTGCACCTTGGTTAGGTCTGGCGATTGTAAGTTGTAACTTACTCTCGCGTCCCTGTTCGGGCGCCAATGAAACACTATTAATTTACGGCAAATACTAAAATCTTACTCTTACCTTCGGGTTCGAGTCCAGAGTCGTTCAGACGAAACCAGCTACAGAAAGGATTATTTGAAATACACGGTATAAAGAACCATACACAGTTTATGTTACAACAAATTGCTTCTGGTTTATTATGCAACTTAATACTTCGTCTCCCTTTTATGACAATTAAATTTCTTATTTCTTTTGTATTATATTAAAGTACTCGTGAGTAGCAATTAGTAAAAAGCAAACAAATTGACAAAATGAATAGTTCTTACTTAACTCGCCTTTGACAAACTATTTCTATTTGTAATGAACCAATACGCAAGTTAACCCCACACTCACACACATTTGTTCTTTTACATTGGCATTCTTTTTAAGCCCCTCTTTGAGGTCTCATGATTTAGGAAAAATGTTTGTAAATATAAATGTTAATGTGATTAAAAATTCTGAATTGAAAATATAGTACTCATCCTGGCTGTTCCTCTACTCCAACTGATGATGCACGTTGTTTTTATCCCGCACTTTAAAAGTTAATTAAAGTTCGTTCAAGTGATTTTGTCTGTTGACTGGCGCTAAGTTTTTGCTGATTACTAAAACCACGTTTTTTCACATTTCACTTTGTATAATAATTGTGTCGGCCGACGTAACTTTTCGAACGCTTGATCTTGTAGGTTGGCCGCGCGGCCATGAGTTGCAATGGAACTGGTCGCGCTATATTGTTTGTACACTTTTATAGATATTTTAAACCCGCTACATTGTTCACACTTTACTAGTTGTTTTACTGGATAGGCCGATTACAGTATTTTCGGCCTATCTTACACCCGAAGCCACCGTTTTATTTAACCAGCTGCACTGTATGCTGCTGCTTACTGGCTGCTATTCACCTGCATACTGTTATTTACAAGAAGCCTGCTGCTGGGGCAATTACGCAATGCGTCTAGACTGTTGACTAACAGTGTTGTACTGCTGGTTACTGGGGCACCTCACAGGGGAAGTCTGACAATTGGAAATTAACTGAATTGATCAAATAAAATTTACATTTCTGTACCGTTACATAATCATAAAAATTCTAAAGCAAAGTAAGAACAACTTACAAACCAATTATTTGAGAAAGAAACATTTTGGAAATATAATATAAAATATAGAAAGAATTTTGAATTGAATCATAAAAATTCTAAAACAGAGTAAGATCAACTTACTACCAAGATTTGAGAAAAAAACATTTTGAAGAGATAAAAATAAAAAGAATTTTTGAATCATAAAAATTCTAAAACAGAGTAAGAACAACTTACAAACCAATTATTTGAAGAAAAAACATTTTGGAAATAATAAGAAAAGAATTTTTGAATGAATAGTGAAAATTCAAAAGCAAAGTAAGATCAAATTACAAACCAATTATTATAAAAACTATTTGGATATATAATATAAAAAGGATTTTGATAAACCAAATAAAGTCCAAAAACAGTGTAAAAACAAGTTACTACCAACAATTTGAAAGAAACCATTTGAGAAAATAAAAAGAGAAGAGTTTTGAGAGGTTGAACACCTACAAAATTAAAAAATTAAGTGAGAGCACCTCACTACGATCTAGAAAGGAAAAAACTATGGTGAAATAAAAAGAAGAGAAGTAATGCTATATTTATGGTACTAATACAATATATTTACCATATTTATGGAAAATCTTTATGAGATAAATAAAAGAAACAGAAATTAGAATTAAACCAAGTAATTCTGAAAGAGTATGATAATGTCTAATTTCAATAAATAAAGTGTAAAAAACCTTCAATAAAATGATAAAAAAGGGAATAAAAATCAGTGATACGATTCGATTGATTAAATATGATAAAATACAGAACTTATGTGGAAATATAAAATGATCAAACTTTGAAGTGGTATAAGGAGAAATGATGACCTCATTACCAAATTAATTAAAACATTCATTTGAAAGAATAGAAACGAAGAGAGGAGTAATTTGAGAATAAGATCAAAGATATGATGTAATTAAACAAATTAATATTGAAATGATCATGAATTAAATGTCAATTGTAATAACGACAATTATAAGAAAGTTCTAGAACATGGAACAAGTGGAACTAATAAAAACAGAGCAACAAACCAAAAATGTCATAAAAAGATGCTACTATAAACCAAAGCAGATTGTAATAAAAAACCAGAAAGGAATAAAGCATTAATAACCAAAAAAGTTATATGATAAGAAAAATTGAAAATTGTACTAATAGAAGAGCTTCCTACCATGATATCAAATTAAATAACCATCAAGCTAAAGAGTCAGAAGAACAACTGAGATAGGAATATTAAAATCTCTGAGCACTATAATAAGTAAAGTATCCAAAGATATATTTTTTTTAATAGTAACAAAAGTGTACTATTCTGATGTAATTTTTTAATCTGTCTGTAGATAATTCCAGCAGTATTAATATGTTTTTTGAGCAGAGATGATTTGCCTCTGTACTCAAATAAGAAGTGAAGTATTGGACAGCAGAGGAAGTAGCGTACAGTGCCTCTCTGAACTGAACCAGCTCACAAATTAGGGAAGATAGGGAGGAAATATCCCAAGGAGAAAATACTAAGAAGAAATATGAAAATAAAATAATAAATATGAAACTCAGATGACTTACTATCAAGGAAGATCAAGTAAGAATGAGAAAGATATAAGCTCAAATATATATAAGAAAATTTTTAGAAATGGAAGGAAGTCAAGAATAATAAAAAAACTATAATAATTATCATAAGCAATTGTTTCAGACAAAGCAAGTATAGTCTGAAAAAAATCACTTCTGGAGAAGGGCAATCTGTAGCATGACAGATATTCCACCAATAATTAATTCATTTAAGATCATAAAAGATAATTAAATTACATATACTCAAAGAATGTCAAATTAAATTCAATTAAACTTCAAAGGAAAACACCACAATAAAAGAAAAACAATAATTAAATAATAAAAATACAACCATAAAGGTCAAAGTAAATAAATTAAAGAAAACTCATATTAAAAAATCAGGAGATTACCCAGGAGATTAGGAGCAGGTGATAAACAAGATACCCCAAAATCAAGAAAAAAGAATAGTATTAGGAGTAGGTGATAAACAAAATACCCCAAACACAAGAAAAAAGAAGAGTAAGGTTTAATATCAGGTAATAAACAAGATACCCTGAAACCAAGAAAGAAGAGTAAAGTCAGTATCAGATAATAAAGAAGATACTCCGAACCAACCATCAGACAAGATAACACTGAGCACCTTGGTTTACCCAAGAATGAACACAAGAAGGAAGACGAGAAGAAAGGAAGAAATAGGATGGAAGAACCACAATAAAAACCTATTATTAACTACCATTAACCCCAAACCAATTGATACCATTAAAGAAAGTATAACATCCCAAAACCTTATGAAAATGTAATTATTTATAAACAAAAGTGTTGTGTAGTATGATAAGAAGTGCACCAACTAAAGTTATTATATGATGAAAAATAAACAAATCTTCACAGTCCATTATGACTAAAGGTCTGGTCTGAGAATAATAAAACTCAAATATAAGTCAGAACCAACAGTGAAAGTGTACTAGTGTAAGTGTTTTGAAATGTAATAAACTTCAAGTTGTAGTGTATCTATAGCTTAAACAATATGCTATAAAATAACTTTTATATTTTATAATTAACAAATAATGAAATATTAAAATGGATAATATTTCCAATATTTCATTAAATAAGTTCACTGTGTTATCTCAAGACATTCGTAGGAGTGACAATAACAACTAAAGTATGGGTGGAAATGTTTACTGTATAAGGGGATGTTAGATAATAGTAGTAAAATCAGAAAGGACTGGTAATAGTTTAAGTTTTAATAGAATTAAGAAGTTTAAATGGCTGATATTGTTCAAAGCCATGAACTCCATATTTTTAAAAGAGTTCTAATAGAATAAGGTTTATATGTTTAGAGTAAGTTGTATTAGTTATATCACAGCATACATCCAAGTTAAAATGTTTCAGTATGGATGCTGTATTAATTTACAAATGAGTTAAATGTATGTTCAAAACAGTTTCAGCAAACATGTCCAACTTCAAAGACTGCTGATTAATGTTAATTATTATTTTTGTAACAGTAGCATGAATTAGATGCTACACATCTCAATAATTATGTATACAATTTTATTTTATGTCATGTTAACTATTAAGAGTCAGAGGAGGAGTAGAATTAAATTTATTTGAAAAAACCATACATGTAAAATACTAAACTCTAGGCCAAATAATGAATTCACAAAAAATTAATATAAACCAGTTAATTAACCAATGAACCATGTAAAGTGACAAGATTTAGGTAAGGTAGATCAATTAACAACTACTGTAAATGGACCTATGATTTAAAAGAGTAATATAGAAAAATATCTTAAATTATTGAAAATTGTTGAAATGTATAAAATAACTATTTTTAAAGAGGAATGGTAAATTCAGAAATTATCACTAAAAGACAGTTCAAATGTTAAATTTATAAGTAATTAAGGAAAGGAAAGGATTTGTGACCATTTGAAATTTATTATAATTATATTAATAACACTTAAAATGGCAGTAAAAGTGTGGAAGGACGGAAACAGTTTTTTTGGACCTAGATTTCCAAAAAGACAGAAATTTGGTAATTTTAACAAAAATCTCAACAAATATGGACTATGACATATCAAATTAAACAGAATGAGATAAATAAACCAATTATATGGTTAATAGTTCATGAAAGCGAACAATAAACTAAAATTATTCCATATATAATGTACTTTGGAATTATGTACATGGGAAGTGAAAATTATTTTAACAATACTTTTCCAATATTAACTTGACAAGATATTTACTAAAGTGGAGGAAGTAAGTTAGTTCTTTGTTAACATTCAAATGGAACAGTCGATGCGGAATCGCGTTCTTAAAACCGTATAATGGAGTGCATAGGTTAAAGCCTAAAATCAGTGGAAAACGGGAGTTACATAAATTAACACTTTTCGAGTAAAAACTAATGAAATAATCCACGAGAATAGTGAAAACGAACAATACACCATATAATACAAGTGATTTAAACCATTGAAACTACATAATATTAATAATTCACTCTACAACAGATTAACAATTCTTCGTCACGATCAGACATAAAGTGAACACCTCTCACAGAAAACAATTAACACCAGTGGACACTGAACACTCATCCAGAATACCTCAAACAACATAGTAGACAGTATACACAATTTTGGAGATCCATAAAACAATTATAACGGTGAATTTATTGTGAGATTTTCCTGTGACAATATTACGTATAACCTCATCAATTCAGCTAGCCGCCATGATGGTCCCAAGATGCACTGCACCCTTTCTCTACTGATTTCATAGAAGCTGCATTGGTTTGAGAATTCAAATATATTAAACATTGTATATTATTCACAATTGTTAAATATTAATTATTTAAGATTATTTCTTGTAAATGTTATACTTTCTAGTCCTGCCCTTCTCTGACTATATATAAAATAATCGTTGAAAGAACCTTTTTTAATAATTATATAAAATTTTAACCTGTATTCACATATCGATATATCCCTGTGACGGAGTCGAACAATTGCTCTAAATCTATTTAAAATCGATTATTAGTAATAATTGTCAATAAATCAATTTATTTCAACTGTGTGAATTATAAAATTATTTCACATTTTACTTTAAGTGTTTAATTAACCACGAGACTTCCTGGAAGACGAGAAATATTAACGAAAGGTGAGATACTGGAGCAGCACTGAAAATCATTAATCGATTGCTGAAAGGAGATAATCTGATTAACTCCAGATTTTGTTAAGCTCTACCAGAAGTGCAAATTAAACCAAAAGTACCTTACAGAATTTTAAAAATTTGAATAAAACAAAACCAGGATTAATTCTAAATTATATACACAACAAACAAACATAAAATTTTTTTACAAAATTTTTTTTTTAAATAAATTTTTTTCTTTTCTTGTATTTGTAACTACAGTTTACAGGTCTTGTTACAATATATATATATATATATATATATATATATATATATTACTATAATACTTATAACTATTTTACCTCAAGATGTATTTTTTCCTTTAGGGACATGTTTCGGGAGATCCTGTTCTCCCATCTTCAACCTTCGCCATCTTCGCCCGAACATGTCCCTAAAGGAAAAAATACATCTTGAGGTAAAATAGTTATAAGTATTATAGTATTATATACATCAAGAAACGGACTGTAGCAGAAAGTGATTGAAATATATATATATATATATATTGCAACGATACAGCCATATGCTGTATTGAGCATTGATTTAAATAAATGTAAAATTTGTAAAATTATTATAAGTTTGGGGTAAATGGACATGTCTGGGATTGTAAAAATGTTTCATTGTTACACTAGGGGAGAAATTAACCTGTTACAACAGGCAAGGAACACCTGCTCGATTGTATGTGTGTTACGCATGTATCTTGTGTGTGTTAGTGATGCATGTACAGACAGGAATCCCAGCAACCCTCCCCAATTAATTACTAAAAATAATTATTTTAATTCACTGTGTGAAAACTAATTAGTGTATAAACAAACAAAAGGCACCAAAGTGTGTGTAAATTTTATAGTTATCCAGAGTAAGAAAATGACGTTAGTAGGACACACTACGAGAAGTCAGTGCGAAATAAGTGTGCCAAAAATACGTAAATTACACTAAGACGCGCAAATTAATACAGTGAGTGCTTAATCAAATTATCTATGATTTGTGCTATCTCAATTCCGTACAAAACATTGCCATTTGCAAGAAATTGCAAATATATGAAAAGGTTCGGGAGTGGGGGCTATCATGTGATCTGCAGGTCTCGACAGGACAATTTTGGAACCAACAGGTGCGGAATCTCAAGAGGGTATAAATTAAGGGTTCGACTGGAAGCCCTTCTCTTCTTTTCAAGACACAGTTACAGTTGGACACGCTGTCCGTCGGCAGAACAGTTTTATTTTGTTATAAGTCTCATCTACGAACGAATAAAGATGTCTTCAGTAATTATGTTTACACTATTACGGGAAACGTAGAGTACCAGGACCGTTTAAGTCAGAAAGAGTATCTACAGAGAAGCTACAAAGAGCGACGCAAGATGCTGGACCAACAGCACACAACCCAGTAAATATATAACACTTACATACTACAATTCCAATACACATAAAATTGCAAACACATTTAGGAAACAAAATTATAAAGTAGCTTACAGAACCAACAACACCATTAGAAAACACATAAACAATACTAACAAAGACATTGACACATACAGCAAAACGGGTTTATAAATTAAATTGCAATGATTGCCAACAATTCTACATTGGCCAGACAGGAAGATCTTTTTCTTCCAGGTTTTCTGAACATTTAAAGCCCTCACCACAAACTACATACATTCCACATTTGCCACACATTTACATAATGAAAACCACAGCTACACAAACATAGAACACAACATGGAAATACTACACTACTTACCTAAAAGTAGAAAACTAAACACAGCTGAACAATTTGAAATATACAGATATCACACACTACAACCAAACAACATATTAAATGAACAGATACATTACAAATCACACACACTATTTGACACACTGATCCACACACATAATTCGAACCTCAGCGCCAATCCCTTCCCACCATCAACCCCCACCACACACTCCATTCCGTAACGGTTATTCTGTAATCGACAGTTAGTACTAAACCCACTGAAGAAGAGAAACAACATCTCGAAACGTTTGGGAAGTGACAACAGTAAGTTCATAAGTGAAAGTATTATATATATTATTAAATTAATAAGTGAACGAAGTGGATGCAACAACAAGAGAATTTTAAATTTCAATATAAAGTATATAGGAAACCCATCACCACAGATATTACAATACACGCCGATTCTCATCACTCATAAAGTCAGAAAATGGCGGCTTACAACAGTTTTGTTCATAGGTTGGTAACGATTCCACTTAACCAAAAGGACTTTCAGGATGAATTGGATATAATAAGGCACATAGCAATAGCGAATGGGTACAAGAGTTCGATGATAGATAGACTTCTTAAGCGACACCTATATAAAACTAGATCCCACCATAATACCATCGATGATAATAAAGTTAACAAAAATAAAAATAATAATAAAAAGTATATAACGACAGTGTACGGTAGCCTTTTACCTAACATTATATCCAATGTGTTTTCTAAATTTAATATAAAAGTCACGTTTAAAACAAATAATAATATTTCTAATTTGTTACGCATAAAACAACCATTCCCGTTAGAAGAGAAAACAGGTGTTTACAGGATGTCATGTGATGATTGTGATTGTTTCTATCTGGGTCAAACTGGCAGGTCTTTCTTGAAAAGATACAAAGAACATCTACCAAGGAATGATTTAGACAAGACCAAATTTAATTATGCGCGCCATCTAATGATGCATAACCATAATTACACAGATTTCAATACTAATTTCAAAGCAATCCATGTATGCGGTAAGGGTAGGTTAATGGACGCTCTCGAGGAGTTTGAGATTTATAAATAATTTAAAGACAAGAATATCAACAATAACAGTATATTAAACGAACCATTAAGGTTCAATCTCACTCACTATATGATACAGCCCTAAATATAATCGCGCATGATGGTAATGACTGGTGATAAGGATTGACTTAGTTTAATTAGTGGCTCGGTAACTACACGCGCGGTCGGACCGGTCCAACGGAGCCGAACTTACATCGTGTTATGTGTGTGTCGTTATTGTGATTTAGTAAATATGTGCAAATGTGTTTTTATGTGTTTATGTGAATTTTAACATTTGACGAGGATTACTGATGATGTGACACATGTCACGAAACGCGTCTATATAAAAAACGCTAGAACGAAGTCACTGACGGATACAAGGTAATTAAATTATTGTGAAAAAGTGACTTGGATACTCTATAAAAACAAAATACTTTATATTATTTTGAAGATTGTGATTCCCTTATCATTCTCAGATTTATCTCTGTATTTACTTAGATCCATGTTTTGTATATATTGTTTAATGGTCAACCATCCCACCCCTTTTTAATATCACTAGACACCTCTGCAATCAAATAAACTATTCATAATTTACTTTCTGACAACTCATTTTACTTAATATTGCAGGACAGTTAATGATATTATACAGTTTAGAAGAATGAATGAAATGACGATTAAAGGCAATAATATCCCTCATCCAATTCAGCAGTTTGAGGAAGGAAACTTTCCTCCATACGTCATGGATGTAATCAGGTAAATATACATGTTTAGAATAATGTGTGTGAGTGTACAAAACATTGTATAATATAACATATAATACTCTACATCATTGTAAGTAAGGTATTGCAATTAGGGTTGACAATACAAACCTCTTTATACATATTTTGTATTTTTAATTAATTCTGACAATAAAGAGTGTCAACTAACTGGAAGAAAAATTCTGTTCTTATTGTTAAATATCATTTTGGTTTTACTCAAAGTAATCTGTAGGATATCATACACTGGATATTACCACCTGGTCCACTCACCAAAACAGATGTGGAACTAATTTTGTAAATGCCTTCAGAACTACTGTTGTATTTCTTCTGGTGTTATCAAAGCTATCAGAATGTGTCCATTTCTATGCTTTTTTCAATATTTGAGATAAAAAGGTCACACAATACCAGATCCAACGAATAGGGTACAACTTTGAATGTGGTGATTTTTTTCTGTTAACTCTCGGAGAGTGCTATCTGAACATTGTAATGATGAAAGATTAGTGAGTTATTAGTGAATATTTTGGGTCTTTTTTTCTCCTTTACCATTTAATCTCCTGTAAGACATCAATAACATTAAACAGTAGTAAACAATATTAATAGCAGAATTGTCAGTAAAGCAATATGACATTATCATGTATTCGTGCCACCAAAGATGCAACGTAGCAAGTTTGTGAACTTTATTATGGGGTGTGTGTGTTTATGTGTATGCGTGCGCTTGCACACGCACTCACACATGTGTGCTCAAGTGTTTTTTCCTACATTATATTAAATGTAAAACAGTTTTTACAAAACAGTATGCAGAAAACATTTTTTTAATTTAGAGTTTTTACTTTAGGAAATCATAATTTATAATTAAATAGTGATGATATTGTTTTTACATTCATTATCACGTTGCAGGATTTGTCAAATCCTCTATAAAGGATTGGTTTTAATTATGATCTTTTTTATTAGGTTCTCTGAAATTTTTCTCATAGATGGAAGGCCATGATCCAATTCCCAAAGTTTGTTAGGTGTTCCATCTACAAACTCCAATTTGGGTGTGACCATTTCTGAGACACTGGTGTTCCGTTGCTACAGCCTGTCACAATTATGTGCATGAAATGTTTTCTCTTATTTTACTTCTCTGGAGTAACCATGGTGTAGGCATAATGCTTATTCTGACTTCAAAGGCTATTCTCCAATCACTCCAATCACTCTTCCTGGGCTTTCAAACACTTTTCCTTCCAACCAGATTATATTGTATGTATGGCAACATTCCACAGGTGTTGTCAGTCTTTGTTGCTAATATGTCACATCACTTCATATAACTGTTGATTCCCTGTTTGTTTCATATGTCTAAGTTCCTTAACTTGCCTAGCTTAGCACAAACTTTTTCTGCTGTGAGAATGTAATTTTTGACAAATCACTTCTTTTTTTTCTGTTATCTCACTAAGTAGCAATTATCTTGGCAATCAGAGTGAAGGGCCATCTTCTGCATCATACCAAAGCATTCTTTTTATATATTTGCTATTATTTTTGTAAGGTATAATGATACACTTAGAGTATGTAATACTTTATACCTTCACACAGTAGTTCTGCCTGTATCTGAACAAAAGACTATTGTTTGTATTGTTTAAATTAGCAGTCATCCTTACTATTTCTTTTATGAATTTCCTAACTGCTATAATTTTTTATTGTTCGACTAAGCTTTTCGTCATTACTGACATCTTCAGGTCTTAAACAACCACGCATGTTTTATTCTTCGTATTGTTTAAATTAGCAGCCATCCTTACTATTTCTTTTATGAATTTGCTAACTGCTATAATTTTTTATAAAAAATTATAGCAGTTAGCAAATTCATAAAAGAAATAGTAAGGATGGCTGCTAATTTAAACAATACGAAGAATAAAACATGCGAGGTTGTTTAAGACCTGAAGATGTCAGTAATGACGAAAAGCTTAGTCGAACAATAAAAAATTATAGCAGTTAGCAAATTCATAAAAGAAATAAAAGACTATTGTATTTTATATTTAAAAGTGTATAATATTTGCTTTATTCAGTTTTGATATCTTTGTGATGTTCAAGATTTATAAGTTTACTACAATCAACTATGAAAGCTACTACTACAAGTTAACATTGCATAATGAACACTTTCAGTGCCAACCAGGTTCAATAACCTTAATACCAGGAAGCCGGATATTTTTAAGGCTCTTTGGAAATTAATAATTGTAACAATCTAATGGGTCGGTACCTGTTAAAATGTCTCACACTTGTTTATTTTGTGTATTAGTGTGAATGTAGTGTGTTTGCCTCACACTGGTTGTTACATAAATCGACGTCACTACTGGAGTCCGTAGCGTTGTCAATGTCCCCAGTACAACCTACCTGTCAATTCATATGGATTTCGATTCCCGGGTGGCGCCAAATTGTTTTTGTTAAAACAATTAAAACATTTAATTTTTAAAGTAATATGTGGTATTAGCATGGACAGCTGTGGCGTTCGAATTATTCCCGCTGCTACACAGGTTGTCGACTCGGCCAATCGTGACAAGCGCTAGTTGGCTATGACTTAAAACTTCGCTAACACACATATATTTACAAAAAATCCTATGAAATAACAAGATAGTAATGTACTGTACTGCGTTTTTTAATACACATTTAATTATTAATAAACATGACAATTGAATCATAAACAAATTTATAATATTATGCTCCGGCTTAGAGCTTGAAACACAAAATATCTCAGGTTGGCAAAATTGGTTTCAAAACACTATCGTTCATTTACTTTTAACAAAATTACTATGTTTTTTAAAACCTGGAGTTCTTTTGATCATGAAAATAGACATAAACATTGATTACATGAAAAGAAAGTACACTATTATACCTTATACGTACTTAGGATTTATAATGTGTTTGTACAATTTGTTCTGTAGTGTCGTATTTCTGTTACAGTAGTTATGTTCACAAATAAGGTTATCTCTATAAGTTAGTCAAATGTTTTTTAATGTAAGTAAATTGTGCCTTTACCTTTGAAAGAAAATACTATTTTTTAAATAGTGAGAAATTTTATCATTTGAAAATAATTCAAGTAATTTAGGGTTTTTTGGGAGTAAGAAATTATTCAGTACTTATCAGTTCGTCTCACGTTGAAGGGTCATCATCAGGGTAGGCGTGTATTTTTCGAATTTGGGCTGGTTGTAGGCTTCCAGCATCTTCTTCAAACTGGTGTGGGTTTTTTCTTTAATTGGTTTATTTAATTTCGCTCCTGGTCATCATTAATTCTGTATAGATCGACGTCTCTTCATATTGGATCATTTCGGTTCACTAGTTGACTTGTTGTAACTGTTTAAATTAAAGTTTTAGTTTGTCCAATTTCTTGTGTGGCGTACCCACGCTTCGTTTCTTCAGCGTCTATTTAATTTAACGGAAAAATAAGCCTCAAACGACTCGTTGTCATAGTAACTAATAATTCAATGCTGGTTTAATTACTCCTTACTTACATTGTTAGAGATATTTGAATTTTTATTCAAAGTTATTAAGTATTTTCCTAATGATTTTATTCCCTTATAATTCCTTTGGGATAATAAATGACATCACTATTATTTTTCTTTCCTTTCAAAGTTTACAATGATACCTCATAAGGTCATATTCTGTTACACTTTAACTATAGTCTAATTAGTTGACATTTAATAAATAACATATCTTTCTTGAATTAAATTATTACAATAATATTTCTGTGTTGAAATAACTGATATACAATTATTGTCCATTCACTGTTCTTAGATTAGTAAGATTTTTTGTGAAATTGATACAATTTGCATTTGAATGTTCTTGGCAGTTAACTGTTTTCATAGTTACAAACAGCCATGATTGTTTTCTAGTGTATTTCCTTTTTAAATTACATTCTGAATTCAGCCTGATGGGCTTCACTTATTTGTTTGTGTTTTAATTATTATTCAACATACATTTTCATTACTTTTCATTTAAAATATAATAGTTAGGTTTATGGACTGTAAGTCCCCTTTCAGTCATATTCCTTCTTTAACATTGAATTAACTATTCTTTATAAGTCATAAATTATTCTTAGTACTAACATTGATTTCTTTCTTGTCTTATAAACTAGGGTGATAAACATTGTCACTTTCTCTGATATTATGAAGGTTAATTCCCCTTTCAACATGGGGTGTTGTATTCTTTATAATTTTAATCTTTAATAACAAACTTTACTTCTATACTATCATGCCATGTTAACACAAGTTATGGTACTGGGCTTTCTCCCTGATATGTCACATGCTTCCCTTATATTAATTTTAAATACTATTTTTAATTACCTCTAGGTATACAACTAATTATAATTCCACTCCAATCATTGGTGATTTATCAATGTTTTAAAGAGTGTCTATTTCCTTAGCATTCTAATTTGAATGTTTCACATCCACTTTCACTATTTTTTAGGGCATTAACACTTCACTAAAGCACTTCACTTTGGTTCACTGTTTTGTAATTAGTGTTATTTAATGGGTAACCCCTATACCTTCTCCTACCATTTCTCACCATTTTTGTTTTAGTATTATATTTACTATAAACAATATTAGGCTAGTTGTGTTTTGGGTTGAATCTAACCTTTCTGACAGGGTTAGTGTACCTTTCCTATACTACATTGTTTTACAATTGTATTGTTTTAAAAATTGGATACATATGTTAAATTAATGCTAATAATAACATTGGTTTTATTAATATATAATTATTTAAGGTTTATTGACCGTATTCTATCTTTAACATACAAAATCTCCCTTTTATATATGTGTGTTAGTTTCCCCTTGGGTTTTATCTGTCTCCTCTTTATTCTTCCTCTTCTTCTTCTTCAATAATCTTCATCTTCATTCTTCATCTTGGTTTGGTTCTCCTTTAGTTCTATGTCCATCATTGTTTTGTCAATCACATTTTCTTAAGTATGTTTGGGTTGTCGGCTCAATCATGTCAAAATATTTACATTTTAATAAGTATGTTACATGGTTCCCTTCTTTATGTCTGTGTTTTCGGCTCAATCACTTGGGTTGGGTAATATCGTGGTACGTCTTGTCAAAGTATTTACATTTTAATAATTTTTTACACATTTTATTTCATATGAAGTAAATTTTATATTAAGAATTATCTTTTTTATCACTGGTACGAGATTTGGCTTAATTGTATCGTTACATAATGCCTCTCCTCTAAAATTGATCATTTTAATAAAATACTAGCATAGTTTTTTATGAAATTATCAGTTATAGATAACTTTTTTCCTTCTCTTCCTTGTTTGTTTCTCCATTCTCCATTTCTCTTCTTACTTAATTCACTCCATTTTATCTGGATCTGTTTTTATTTATTTCCATTGGTGCATATTCCCTCATACACAAATTTTTTTCTTCCCTAACTTCATATAGTAGCTGGTTTCTCCCATTACTACTCATTTTTCTGAGACTAGAGGCACATCTTCTCTACTCAGTTCATATAGATTGCTGGACTTTTCAACAGTCAATCTTAAATCTTTGTCAACTTGTGACTTAATAATAATAATAATATAATAATATAATTGGGATTGTCCACCTTGTGGTTTGTTTTTAGATCACTTTATCATTACTACTCATTCTTCCTTCCGCTATACCTTAACTATACACTAACATCAACTCATATACTATATTGAGAAATTTTATCTTTATTCATATGTTAATTTCATCATATCTCACTTTTCATTATTTTGTTTTCAATGCTCGTTGTGATCATCTTAATTGTCTTAGACATTTTTTTTTTTTTTTCTTAGTCATTTAGCAGGATTCTGCTTTAGCCATATTTGTATATTGGTTTTATATACAATTTCTCTCTCTCCTTGTACCAGGTATAGTTTTATTTATTTTTTCTGATAATACTGTTGATTCAGTACAATTTCAAGTATTTATCTCAGTAATTTGAACTTGATTTTATTTTTGTTTATTTTACACTGTATTCAACATCATTTTTGATAATTCTTTGGTAAGTTAATGGTCTTACCTTAAAGGAATGTTTGTAGCGTATTCCTTTTTAGCTATTTTTTGTTTTTAATTATAATTGTAAGTTTGTGCTTCTTACATTTTTATTACATAGGAATGTGTGTAACTTATTCCTGATTATCTCACTTTTTACTTCATACTTCATATTTCAGTCTTTTGTTATATTTTAAACTGATTTAAATTGAAAGGAATTTGTGTAACTGTTTCCTTTGTTTTTCTCTCTTTTTTTTTCATTAAAACTTTTTTATTGTTCCGCATATATCATCTAAATATTTGAGTAAGCTACTCTTACAATCTCTTTTAGAATTTTGAAATTGGTTTCATTTCACAATGGTTTTATTCTTCTTCGTAAAACTTTTTTATTGAAGTTTGATTGTAAACTCCCTTGATTTTCCTTGTATTGATATTACTGATTTGGTAAGTATTATTACCATTGTCTCTTGTGATGATATACGGTTTATTATGATATACATAATTGTTCTGTTCATATTACTATACACAGGACCTTGTTATTTATATTTGTTGAGTTGACTTCTCCTTTTCTTTCCTTTATTATTTCCTTCTCTTGTTCGACTCTTTGTTATAATGCACCTCTACTCCTTCAAGTGCTTGATAGACACACTTATTCTGGATGATATTTTGTTCATGTCATCACCACCTTACCACATGTTGGGGCCATACCTTCTCTCCAAAACTTAAATCATCTTCTCTATTACCTCCATTCCTGTGGTTATCAGGTGGTTCTTGGCTGGTTTCGGCCCTTATGGTGTTTACTTGAGCTATCCGGGGTCCTTCGTCATTACTTGTTGTATCATGCCGTATTGAAAACCCCGGATTCTCATGAACTGTTACCCAATTTCCGCTATTATTTTGGTTGGTATTGGGTTCCTGGCGGTGGTTATCTTCATTGCGAGGTGGTTCATCATTCCTATCCTCTGCTGGTGGGTTATTATTATTATTTGAGACTTGATAATAACAGTTAGGACGATAGTTCTGGCCATATCTCCTTTGGTTATTCTGTTTTTGTCCACGGATGAAGTTTACTCGACGTTTGTCGTCATTTCTATACTGATTACCCCCGGGTCCCCGGTTGTACTGGTCATTGGGATGATACCGGTTGCCGTAGTAATTATGGTCATTGGGGTGACCATTGGTACGTCGTTCAGGTCCATTTCCTCGGTAATTATCATTCTGTCGGTAATTATTATTTGGGCTGTTTCTATTATTGTTTGGACTTCCTGGGTGATGGTTCTGTTGTCCTCTGTTACCAGGCTGATCGTTTGGAGGGTGTTTTGGGTATTTCTATTGAACGTTTGTTCTGCATTATTATCATTATTATTGCGGCCCCAGTTATTTCTGTTATTGTTTTGTGGATAATTGTATGGTCCATGGAAATTAGTTGTATTGTTATTTTCATTCCACTTATTGTACCTTTGGTTAGTGATTCTGTTTCTTCGATATTGGTTATCATTCTCCATGTCCTCCAGTAAGCTAACCAATCCTTGGATTGTTTTAATTTGGCCTTGTCGCCTGGCTTTCTGGATGGCCTCTTCGTAATGGTAACCCAGTTGTATCACCAACGACTCCTCCGGTATTCTGGGTTCCAAATTTCTGGCTAAACATACCTTTCCCAGAAAGTACGATGTTAATGTGTGTCCTCCTTGTGTCTCGTACCTTCCGTTACTAATGTCATTGCGGACCACATTCTGTGTTGATTCGGACCAATACTTCTCCCTGAATTGTTTCTTGAACTCTTGAGTATCATTTATCTCAGGTCTTGTGGCCGTCCACCAATTGTCATGGGTGTCACGAAACATCTCGTCGATCATACTTCTCACATTAGACCATCTGGTTTCTCTGTTCTTCTCTATTAGCTCTTCTACCCGTTTGAGGAATTCTATCGGGTTTCTCCTGTAGCTACGAAAATTAATCATTTCTCGAGGTTCACTGGTTATGAATTGTGTGTGATTATATGGTTTTTCTCTTAATGCATCTAATTCCTCCTGCATCTGTTTCTCTCGCATACTGATTCCCTGGATTTTTTCTCGGTTTTCTCGGGTCAGTCCGTCGACTTTATCTATGACGGTGTACACTTTCTCCACCCGATTGTTTACATCCAGTTGTAGCTCTTTGTGCCTCTCCTCCAATTCCTTGACCACCTCCTGTTTCTTCTTCTGGCATCTTTCGTTAAGGGCTTGGTAGAATTCGGTCACTCTCAACTTATTTTCTTCTTCGACATCGATGATTTTATAATTCATTTCTTCCCGTACTTGTAACAAGGGTTCGTTGGTCTCTGCTACCGATTGCCTGGTCTCCTCTCGACATTCGACCAATTTTTGCTCCCATTCCTCCTTGGTTTTCTCCCTTGCTTCCTCTATCTTCTGTTGGAGAATATCATGATTATTTTCCATCTTTTTATTTACTAATTCTAGATCATTTTTGATCTGTTTCTTCAGCTCCTCGCTCTTCTTTTCCAATGCTTCCTGACTTCTCTTCAAGTCTTCATGGTTGCTCTCTATCTTGTCATTCAGGAATTCTATACTCTCCTTCATTTGCTTCTTCAATTCTTCACTATTTAGGTCTAGTTTTTCCAATATTCTATTCAAATTTTCCTTGTCTTGTCTTCTATCTTCCTTGTCTGACTCTAATTTTTGACTCATTTGTCCAAATTGTTCCATCATGAACTTCATCATGCTATTTAAATTCGTTTCTTCTGTCGGTTTGACTGGTTGTTCAGTCACCATGTCTTCTGCTTCTATTTCCGGTTCATTTGGATTAGGATTTTCCATTTGGTCCTCCTGTGGGTTTTCTTCTGACAATTCTCCAGTCGTTTCCTCTACTTCTGCTTCCTCAACTTCCTCCATTTCTTCTGGGTTTCCTTCTTGGTTTGGTGTTTCCTTCCCTTTGCGTCTCGTAACCATCCTGTGTCTATTCATGATCGCCACTAGTTATTTTTACCAGCCACACGTTGTTGGTCGCCAATATGTAACAATCTAATGGGTCGTCCCTTGTTCAAGCCCCGCGTTGGGCGCCAATATGTAACAATCTAATGGATCGGTACCTGTTAAAATGTCTCACACTTGTTTATTTTGTGTATTAGTGTGAATGTAGTGTGTTTGCCTCACACTGGTTGTTACATAAATCGACGTCACTACTGGAGTCCGTAGCGTTGTCAATGTCCCCAGTACAACCTACCTGTCAATTCATATGGATTTCGATTCCCGGGTGGCGCCAAATTGTTTTTGTTAAAACAATTAAAACATTTAATTTTTAAAGTAATATGTGGTATTAGCATGGACAGCTGTGGCGTTCGAATTATTCCCGCTGCTACACAGGTTGTCGACTCGGCCAATCGTGACAAGCGCTAGTTGGCTATGACTTAAAACTTCGCTAACACACATATATTTACAAAAAACCCTATGAAATAACAAGATAGTAATGTACTGTACTGCGTTTCTTAATACACATTTAATTATTAATAAACATGACAATTGAATCATAAACAAATTTATAATATTATGCTCCGGCTTAGAGCTTGAAACACAAAATATCTCAGGTTGGCAAAATTGGTTTCAAAACACTATCGTTCATTTACTTTTAACAAAATTACTATGTTTTTTAAAACCTGGAGTTCTTTTGATCATGAAAATAGACATAAACATTGATTACATGAAAAGAAAGTACACTATTATACCTTATACGTACTTAGGATTTATAATGTGTTTGTACAATTTGTTCTGTAGTGTCGTATTTCTGTTACAGTAGTTATGTTCACAAATAAGGTTATCTCTATAAGTTAGTCAAATGTTTTTTAATGTAAGTAAATTGTGCCTTTACCTTTGAAAGAAAATACTATTTTTTAAATAGTGAGAAATTTTATCATTTGAAAATAATTCAAGTAATTTAGGGTTTTTTGGGAGTAAGAAATTATTCAGTACTTATCAGTTCGTCTCACGTTGAAGGGTCATCATCAGGGTAGGCGTGTATTTTTCGAATTTGGGCTGGTTGTAGGCTTCCAGCATCTTCTTCAAACTGGTGTGGGTTTTTTCTTTAATTGGTTTATTTAATTTCGCTCCTGGTCATCATTAATTCTGTATAGATCGACGTCTCTTCATATTGGATCATTTCGGTTCACTAGTTGACTTGTTGTAACTGTTTAAATTAAAGTTTTAGTTTGTCCAATTTCTTGTGTGGCGTACCCACGCTTCGTTTCTTCAGCGTCTATTTAATTTAACGGAAAAATAAGCCTCAAACGACTCGTTGTCATAGTAACTAATAATTCAATGCTGGTTTAATTACTCCTTACTTACATTGTTAGAGATATTTGAATTTTTATTCAAAGTTATTAAGTATTTTCCTAATGATTTTATTCCCTTATAATTCCTTTGGGATAATAAATGACATCACTATTATTTTTCTTTCCTTTCAAAGTTTACAATGATACCTCATAAGGTCATATTCTGTTACACTTTAACTATAGTCTAATTAGTTGACATTTAATAAATAACATATCTTTCTTGAATTAAATTATTACAATAATATTTCTGTGTTGAAATAACTGATATACAATTATTGTCCATTCACTGTTCTTAGATTAGTAAGATTTTTTGTGAAATTGATACAATTTGCATTTGAATGTTCTTGGCAGTTAACTGTTTTCATAGTTACAAACAGCCATGATTGTTTTCTAGTGTATTTCCTTTTTAAATTACATTCTGAATTCAGCCTGATGGGCTTCACTTATTTGTTTGTGTTTTAATTATTATTCAACATACATTTTCATTACTTTTCATTTAAAATATAATAGTTAGGTTTATGGACTGTAAGTCCCCTTTCAGTCATATTCCTTCTTTAACATTGAATTAACTATTCTTTATAAGTCATAAATTATTCTTAGTACTAACATTGATTTCTTTCTTGTCTTATAAACTAGGGTGATAAACATTGTCACTTTCTCTGATATTATGAAGGTTAATTCCCCTTTCAACATGGGGTGTTGTATTCTTTATAATTTTAATCTTTAATAACAAACTTTACTTCTATACTATCATGCCATGTTAACACAAGTTATGGTACTGGGCTTTCTCCCTGATATGTCACATGCTTCCCTTATATTAATTTTAAATACTATTTTTAATTACCTCTAGGTATACAACTAATTATAATTCCACTCCAATCATTGGTGATTTATCAATGTTTTAAAGAGTGTCTATTTCCTTAGCATTCTAATTTGAATGTTTCACATCCACTTTCACTATTTTTTAGGGCATTAACACTTCACTAAAGCACTTCACTTTGGTTCACTGTTTTGTAATTAGTGTTATTTAATGGGTAACCCCTATACCTTCTCCTACCATTTCTCACTATTTTTGTTTTAGTATTATATTTACTATAAACAATATTAGGCTAGTTGTGTTTTGGGTTGAATCTAACCTTTCTGACAGGGTTAGTGTACCTTTCCTATACTACATTGTTTTACAATTGTATTGTTTTAAAAATTGGATACATATGTTAAATTAATGCTAATAATAACATTGGTTTTATTAATATATAATTATTTAAGGTTTATTGACCGTATTCTATCTTTAACATACAATCTCTCCCTTTTATATATGTGTGTTAGTTTCCCCTTGGGTTTTATCTGTCTCCTTTTCATTCTTCCTCTTCTTCTTCTTCAATAATCTTCATCTTCATTCTTCATCTTGGTTTGGTTCTCCTTTAGTTCTATGTCCATCATTGTTTTGTCAATCACATTTTCTTAAGTATGTTTGGGTTGTCGGCTCAATCATGTCAAAATATTTACATTTTAATAAGTATGTTACGTGGTTCCCTTCTTTATGTCTGTGTTTTCGGCTCAATCACTTGGGTTGGGTAATATCGTGGTACGTCTTGTCAAAGTATTTACATTTTAATAATTTTTTACACATTTTATTTCATATGAAGTAAATTTTATATTAAGAATTATCTTTTTTATCACTGGTACGAGATTTGGCTTAATTGTATCGTTACATAATTCATTTAATTGAATGGGCAATGATAATCTTCTAAACAGAAAAAATGAACAGAGTTTCCGATTTAAAACTGTATGAGACATGTACACATAGCAGAAATAAATAATTACTGTCACTTAAATGCAATCATGTGTTTTATTTTTTGACAAAATCTACATTTTATTAAAATTATGAAACATTTTTATAACTAAAAAATACTATTGGACTAAAATAACCTGTTCAGTTTATATTTTTCTGCCAAGGAAAAAGCAAAATTCATCAGTGTTTATTTTCTAACAATATATTGTCTATCTGATTAATGTCAAAGTAAATAATGTATAAGTGCAAACACCAAACGATGCAAACTGATACCATTTATTTACATAAATTATAAACTTCTGTTAATCAATAAAATGCACAAAATTACTGTTAACATTCAAGAGAATTTTACAAAATGCTTTTTTCCCATATATAGCCTCTATTGTATTTTATATAATATGGCATATGGCAGTCCGTGGTAGCTATGGGCATTGGACAGCTGATTAAAGTATCAAATTCATAGAAGACACGGGTTTGGCACTGAAAGTGTTATAATTCGGAGGTATACTGTAGTCTAAATTCATTTAGTTTACCATAACTCCTTATCTATAGATAGGGGTGAGGGCTGGAAAGATGGACTTGGAGGCACATGTAAGGACTATGGTGGGTGGGTGAATTAACAATGTAAAGATGCTCAAAAGAATCTTTTGAGGGTTATACAAAAGGAAAAAGGAAACTGGATTTGATGTATTGACTACTAACAGTGGTTTTTGAATGAACTCTGAAAGGAGGACGAAGAAGTTGAAACTCTTGCGTGACAGAGAATATAGAGTGTCATTCGAAGAGATGAAGGTTCAAGCTCAGAATAGATACAAATGGAAACTACAGTGGTGTGTGAGACTGCAGAATACCATATGATGATGATGATGATGACAATGATGAATTTTTTTATATTTTGTGTGTGCTTTTTATAATCGTATCTATGTTAAATATACAGTACTTTTGAAGGGATTATACATTAACATCAGTTGATATTAATGTGTTCTAGTCTGTTCAAGAAACTTTGTGTAACATATGGTCATTTAAAACATGTTAATTTGTTTATAGGAAACAAGGTTTCTCAAGTCCTACTGCTATACAGGCACAGGGCTGGCCAATTGCACTTAGTGGTATTGATATGGTTGGCATTGCCAAAACCGGTTCAGGAAAAACACTGGCAGTATGTATAAAAAATATATATTTAGGCTAACTGAAGTTAATACATAGTATTACATATACACATATAATATAAGCCTAAATTAACGTAGGTTCTATTTTGTGAACCTCAACAAATCAGCTTATTGTTCTGGCATAATAAATTGAGAACGTTGTTGGGAAAATTTTCTTTAGCTAAACTGAAATTATATTGAGAAATAAATGCAAATTAATCCAAAAAATGTTGTTTCATTATTCAGGCCTGGGACTTTTCACCCTACCATCCTCATACAGTATACTTACTTGGTTTTCACTAAGTTTATTCCAAGATAGGTCCAAAATCAACCTGGAACTAAGTATTGAATTGGATCAATACTTATCTGACTGGTTGGTTTAACAAAAATGTTATTTCCTGATAGTATAAAGAAGTTTGTTACTGAGGGAACAAGTGCATTAACCAATGAAAGAACTGTGTTAAAAATGGAATTCTTTCAAGTTAATAAATAATAATAATTAATAATTAAGTTAATAATTCTCTTTCCATTGTAATAAACATAGTCGTTTGGATTGTGGGTAACTATTGACTCAGCCTTGTGATAATTTCTTGATAGGCTCTTCATCTTTACAATCGCAACATACATACGAGGGTCACTTGAAAAATTGTAAGTACAGTTGTGAAGTGTACTACATAAGTACCATATATGAAATTATTTCCTTCCTGTAAAAAGATTTCTAAATAAAAGACAGTCTCATCTGAAGGGTGTAAAAGTCAAGTTTGTGACATGATAATTTCTGATCCATGAATATTATCTGAAGCAAGGATAGTTGTATAGTTTTGTGATTTATTATTTACTTTCCTGAAGAACTCTTCATTAAAAGCATTATGATGTTCTAGATCAGTTGCTAGATTTTTTATAACAGCATTTGATGTATTTACATCCACTGTATGATGTACTAGTAGCAGTGTCTTTGAGATAGTGGTATTAACTTCCTATAAAATTGTCTACATTTATCTGCACTTTTACATTTCAATGATATTGTAATTCTATACTTTTAATTTAAATAAAATATTAATGCATTTTTTGAATTTACAGTATATGTTGCCGGCAATTGTTCATATAAACAATCAGCCACCGCTCAGTCAAGGAGATGGCCCTATTGTATTGATACTTGCCCCAACCCGTGAGCTGGCACAACAGATACAGCAAGTTGCTTCAGACTTTGGCATGACTTCATCGACACGTAACACCTGTATATTTGGTGGTGCACCAAAAGGACCTCAAGCATATGATCTTGAACAGGGTGTTGAAATTGTAATAGCAACTCCTGGTCGTTTGATTGACTTCTTAGAAAGAGGGACAACCAATCTAAGGCGATGTACATATTTAGTGTTAGATGAAGCAGACAGAATGTTGGATATGGGGTTTGAACCTCAGATACGTAAAATCATTGAACAAATAAGAGTAAGTGAGTAATTTAGTGTTTTCCTGATGAATTCTCCTTAAATTCTGTACATGTAGTAATTGAATGTGCTTGTTTTTAGCCTGACCGACAAGTTCTCATGTGGTCTGCAACATGGCCTAAAGAAGTACAAGCACTTGCTGAAGATTTTCTTGTTGATTACATTCAGCTTAATATCGGGTCTCTGAATCTAGCTGCAAATCACAATATTCTTCAAATTGTGGATGTGTGCCAAGAGCATGAAAAGGAACAGAAGTAAGTCATTTGCGTCAATAGTGAAATATAATTGTAACACATATAACATAATCAACACATCTCTTCCTTTTTATTTTGTTTAATAAACTCAATTTAGTGGATTATTATAATACATTACACCTTTGTTGTAATTGCTAATAAACTATGTTAACTTATGTTGAGCACTTTCAAACACCTCGACTCATCTTCAGATCATAATCACTACCTTATATATTCGAAAACACTCATCACCAGTTAAAATAGTGTTACCGATTTTGTTTTGATTTTCTGAGTGCTAAGCTATGATGTACTTTTTTTCTTCAACCAGACAGACATTTCATCTACATCTGGCTCAAGAAGAAACAACAGACCATGGGAATAACATCCAGAAAACAAGACTAGAGTGAAGATTAAACTTCAAGAAACAGTCATGTGTCTCTATCAGTTATCATTACCCATATGTTTTTTATTTTTGTCTGTTAAATGAAGAAACATAATGTTGAATGTTTTTGATGAGTTTAGTATATTACATAGCTATATTAATACATAAAATATTAAACTATAGTAAACTATCGTACACGGTGTTTTGGTTAGTATGTACTGTATAATATTTACCTATTTCTTCCGTCGTGTGACTTCGTTAGCGTTCGATTGATTTACGTGTTTCAAAACATATGTTTCGTCTTCAGAAATCAAAAATCATTCTTAGCGAGGTCATTAAATATTAAAATTGCAAATATTGAAAAACAATTCCACACATATCCTTGTTACATAAGTGCGCACTCGAGTCGGACCGATCGGACACTGACTGTTAATAGCTATTGTGTAAACAGGTTTATTGAGGTATCGTAGAGCGGGTTTGATTTGAAATTTAAATGCTCATTTAGCACAAAGTCACGACTGTGTACGTCATTGTACGCTCTATATATCTCAAATTCTTCCAAGGCGTTCATGTAAGCGCCTTTATTACTAAAATATATGGATTTCAGGTTGGAATTAAAGCTTGTATTTTTATGATTTTCATTTATCAAGTCATGTGCGTAGTTGGATTTTATGTTGGATTCGATACCAACATTTACGCGCTCTACGATACTGCAATAAACCTGTTTACACAATAGCTATTAACAGTCAGTGTCCGATCGGTCCAACTCGAGTGCGCACTCATGTAATGTGGATATGTGTGGAATTGTTTTTCAATATTTGCAATTTTAATATTTAACAACCTCGCTAAGAGTGATTTTTTATTTCTGAAGACGAAACATATGTTTCAAAACGCGTAAATCAATCGAACGCAACATGAAGTCACACGACGGAAGAAATACAGTAAATATTATACAGATTTTGTCAATAAGTGACTTGGATACCAATTCAAACATGTCTTTCTAGTTAGTACTGTCAGCCTTTCAAAAAATAAAAACAATTTTTAAACAGTGTTATTATTGCTAGAAAGGACAGACCTTAGTCTACTTGTCTAATAATGTCTACTAATATTGAAGCATTTATTACAGTGGGGTATCAATTCCAACTTATCCTGCTGAAATGAAGCTGCCTGTTAAAATAAAATGACCTGTACAGGTTTTTTTGGCATGTATTTTATAAAAATATTTCATTTCAGTTTCCAGTCAAGTTCTTGTGACTCCATTTTCATTTATGTATTTCTGTACATTTGAAATTTTTTATAAGATGTATAAATAATTGTAGAATTTGTAGAATGTCATATGTATAATTTGTTCCATAACACATAAGTAAATATCAATATCACCACAGGAAAACTCTAAAATAACCCAAGTATTTCTTAGATCTACAGACAGGAACACTTCTTACTACATGACTATAATAATTGTGTGTGTGTGTGTGTGTGTGTGTGTGTGTGTGTGTGTGTGTGTGTGTGTGTGTGTGTGTGTGTGTGTGCACGCGCGCAAGGGACAGGGGAGAATGTGTTTGCATCACTGGCCTTTGCAATAGAAAATATTCTCTGTTTTCTTAATAGTGACATGTTTCTGAATATGTATATTATATGTTGTTCTACATTAAATATATTATTTTTAAATATTTTATTTTTTACTTTCTGTAGGCTAAGAACTCTTCTACAAGAAATAGGTTCAGAAAAAGAAAACAAAACCATTATATTTGTGGAAACAAAACGGAAAGTAGATGATATTACTCAATGTATTAGACGTGACGGGTAAGTTATTTTTTTAATGTGACAAAAAATGCTCATTATTTTCTTTATAACTGCTGTGAACCTGTGAGTGAAAACCTAGTCATACAGAATTGTATTAATTTACCTAATTCTTGATGACAGTGGGGTAGTTCAGTGGAAGAGAGTTAATTTTACATGGCGTTAATTCATCATGAAGGATGTAAAAGGATAGATACAATAGGAAAGAAGTTTTGGTATTGGATTACCGTATTTTCTCGCATAATTAATGCACTTTTTTGACAAAAAATACCGGCGAAAATTTCGGGTGCGTAAATTATTCGAGGATTTCAGATATACCCAAATTTCATTTGAAATTTATTGACATTTAAAAGATACATTAAATGTACTGTACTGTATTATACACAAAATCAGTTCAACTCATTGAAGTTATCGTCATTTGGCGTAAAATTACGGTTGAGTTTTCTTCTGAACAATCAAATAGAGTACATTAGGCAAGTTGGAGTTAATGATGTCAATAATAAGATAGAGCAAACTAATAAATAATCAATTTTTTTTATACCGAGGAGGAGTATATATAACGATTCATAATATGTCGTCATATTTGAGCATTTTATGAAAGGGTCAGGCTGTGGCCGTAAGCAAGACAGAGAGCGTATAATATGCAACTATCTCACTCTAACTTCGTCACAGTGAAGCACGCGGACAGATCAGACGTGAATTTTACTCAATTCATTTTTGCAGTTCAACCTGCGATAACTTCAAAACCAATAAATATACAGCAATTCTGAAAACTGCATTGTGTTCAGTAATTAAAGCTCTATAAGTAGCCAAAATCTCAATTAATATAATTAACAATTACAGAAGATACACAGAAGAACGTGTTTTTTTAGACGTTTCTATTGGTTTAGCATTTGTATTTGTACACTGTACTCTTTAAAAAGACACGCAAACACAGACTGCGGGTAGCAAGTGTACCCGAAACACTCGTAAAATGAGTTTCTACCAGACTGGAATAAATCATCACTAATCACGTCTTCGCTGATTCACTCACCGGACTGAATACCGCAGTGAGTAATAACAGGAAGTTGCACGAGGGTTTGAAATGCTAGGTTGCGCAATAGGAAAGCTACTACTTGACATCTTTATTTCGAAACGCATCCGGAACTGCGTGATGAAATCATCGAGAAAGTGGGTGCGTCAAATACGCGAATATTTCTTTTTTCCCACTTTGAACCCCCCAGAAATGGGATGCGTAAATTATGCGGGGGCGTTAATTATGCGAGAAAATACGGTACTTTTTAATGCAATTGGAAGTGATATAGAGTAAGGAATATCAAAGTAATAAGAATAAGTAGAAATTGTGAATATCCCAAGGTGCTCACACCTTGTGAATACAAGTGTGGCAAGCCGTGGGTGCCTAGCTGAACTCTTACTTTGCTTGAACTTGCCTTGGGTAAGGTCCCGTACTTTAATCTTTCCTGTTGGTCTCTCTTAGCCTTTCTTATCCTGACACTGTTGAGGTATTGAAGGGCTACAGGTCTTTACTTTCCTCTCTTATTCTTGATCTTAAGATGATCACCAGTCTCAAAGGCAGAAATGAAAATTTTCTAGTGGCAGAGAGGGGAGAAGAGCCTACGAGTTAGCCTCTGAATGAAGCCCAGAGCATGTCCAGATGCTATAAGGTGGCAACCCCACTACTGTTTTCACCTCGCGCAGCGCTTAAGACAAGGTTGGAGGGGATTGTATGTTTCTTGCATGTTTCAATAAACAGGTGTCTACACTTACTCCAGGATGGAAGAAGAAGAAGAAGAAGAAGACATTGGAATTATCATTCTTTAGCCAAATGGAAGTGATGGAAAAGAGGGAGGAGGAGGTAGACAAACAAAGGAAGAAGTAAGCCATAAATCAAAGGTTACTACCTTAAGGAAGACAAATTTAGAAGTAAATGTAAAAATTTTAAATAGAAAATATACAGAATAGACATGAATGAAGGGATGGAAAACAGGAGAGAAATTTAGTGCAGTGAAAATAGCAAGTATTGGTAATACAAAACAGAATGATGAATGAAATAATTGTAATTAACCATAGAAAATGAAGTGGAAGAGATATTTCCTTACAAGAGAAGGTGGAAGATTATGAGAAGTGAAGAGTGGAAAGATGAAGAGGCCACAAAAGAAGTTACATGTTATGTTTGGAGAAAAAAATGACAATGTTATGTCATGATTATTTTGGAAAGAGTAAGAAAGTTTTTCATGGTAAGAAAGTCTTTCAGTTTAGAAAGAGGAAGGTTTATAATGTGGTTAATATAAAAGACAAAAATTTGAAATTGAATATGCAATATGGAAAGATGGAAGCATTATTTTAGTAAACGGACTGAAAATATAAACTGGATTTTGGAGGAGACAGAGTGAGGAAAATAGTAGAATAGAGCCACTTAGGGAAGAGGACATAATAGATACTGCAAGAAAACTGAAGTTGACAAAAATGCATAAAAACTATCACATCTGACAATACAGGAAGATCGAGAGTGTTTGTAATTCCATATATCGTAAAAACACACTATAAAATGAAAATGTATGTCCTTTCATACCTTGTTATTGTATTTTTATGTATAGTTTAATACTCTACTTTGACCTGATCTTCTGTATTTCTAAGGAAAATACAAATTATCTTCTGGAAACTGATGTCTAACTAATTTGGAATAACTCTACTTTAACCTGTACTTGTCTATTTGATGTACTTGTAAAATATGTAATGTTATTCAACGTATTCCAGTTTTAGTTAAAACTAATATTAATTTTTAAAAGCTATATCCATGAGAGGAATAAGATCAGTGGTGACATACATGGAGGAACAGTGTGTCTGACAAGGAAAGATGAAGAAAGACTGAATATTCAAAAGGTAGATTATAAGAAGGTTTCAAGGGCTGAAGATAAAACATGTGAAGATAAAAATCGAAGGACGATATATTGAGAAATAGAAGAAACATTGAAAGAAGAAAATATTGTAAAGCTAATAAAGTTCCAAATAATATGCTGGTATGAACATATGTGGAGAAGGGAAGAATTCTCAGCTTTAAGGAAGATAGTCAACTGGAAGCCAAGAGGAGTGAATATGGAGGTAAAAAAGTCAGTGGGAGGACCAGATAATAAGAGATGTGAAAATTATGGGATTTGAAACAAGGAACAAATGAAGAACAGGGAAATTTGTAAAAGGTTATTTGAAAAAACGAGATTTAAACTTATAGGAGATTAATGAAGGAAAACATTGTGTGACTCAAGACAACAAATGGATGTAAGGAACTCAATAAATTGAGTGACTGCTATTCCACTATTGCTACCACTACTACTACTACTACTACTACTATTATTATTTTGTTTATTTCACTTATATGTATTTTAAAAAATGCAGTAAATATACTTTGGTAAACATTTATTTAATGTATAATTAAAAAGTCGTTTTAAGATTTTAAGAAAATCAGATTTTAAGAAAATTTTAAATGCTAAAAATCAGAAAAGTAATGTGGTATGATTTTAACCAATAATTGCTTAAAATGGATGTAAGTTAACAATTATTGTTAATCCACATTTTTTTAAAGTTCCAATTTGCATTTAAAAATTTTACTAGTAAAATTTTTGAATTCATTTGTTTTTAGTTTTTTACTGAGAATTCTTACATGCTTTTTATAACGAAAAATGTAGACTTCTTTTTCTTAATGAAGACTTCTTTTGAGTTATTACTTTTTATAAAGTAAACATAACTTCTTTGTTACTTATATTATTAAAGGCTCATTATAAATCGAATTCTGAATAATTAACTGGTTTCTGAATAATTCAGTAATGTTACATGTCATGGTTAAGATGAACAAAATTTGTTTTAGTTGGTTGGCTCTCAGTATCCACGGTGACAAAAACCAGCAAGAACGTGATCATGTATTACAAGGTATATTTTTATTATTTAATTTGCAGTTAAATTATAGTATACCTTTTACTTTTGATTTGGCACATTTCGAAATTTATACAGGTATAATTTAAGTTAATACATTTGTATGTTTGTACAGAATTTCGCAGTGGACGAGCAACAATTTTAGTAGCTACTGATGTAGCAGCCCGTGGACTGGGTAAGAATCCTCAACAGTGTAAATAGATAAATACAAAACAAGTTAGTAACAAACATTCAAATACATATTTTTCTGTAATCTCTTAACTGAAATAAACAGTAATGTGGATAATTCCAGTTAACATTTTTGTCCAACCCAAACCAATCTGTATTGTGAATTATTGCCAAAAATTATTTCTTCGTATTTACAAACATTAAATTTTATATTTATTAAACATTTTTAAGAATAAATTGTTATATTAAAATTTTCAAAGTAGTTGACAACAATTAAAATGATTTTTTTAGTAATCATAATTACTTACTTACTATAACTTTCTGTCACAAGGTGTAAGACTGTAGAGTTGAGTTAATTTTCTTTTTTCACCCTTTCCTGTTTTGTAATAACTTAGTCTGCTGCAATCAGTGGCGGCTCGTACAGGGAGGGCAAAAGGGCGCAGCCCTCCCACTAAAATTTGCAAATTAAACTTGTCAATAATATAACTATAATGTGTAGTATCCTTATGTGATAGATATTTTTGGGGCGACTAATAGCGATCACCCGATGTTTTCGGCATGGTCCCGCAGCCGGACGCTAATACGACAGCCCTCCCTGCATAGGCGGGTCTTGCGGGGAGCGGGGAAAGAGGACGTGTACACATGTCTATGCTTTTAAATTAGCGGTAGCCATTACAGGGAGGACTCTGCCCACTGTCTGATTTCGCGGCTCTTTTCATAGAGAACCGGAGCGTTGTTCAAAACTTCTCTGTTGCTGTTTAAAGTCCATATATTTTCTCTTGTGTTTTATATAGTTTTGATTGTGTTCTTGTTGTATTTTTTGTGTCAACATAATGTTCTAATAATTTATTCTTTATTAGGCAGTGTATTCTGTGTAAGATAGTGTTTTGGCGAAACTTGTGTACATAAACATGTAACTTATTCTGTGTAGGCCTGAGCCTGTGTGTTCTGTGCATATTTGTTAGAAATGGAAAAAATGGCTATGAATTCAGTAAGTACCGTATTTTCTCGCATAATTAATGCACTTTTTTGACGAAAAATACCGGCGAAAATTTCGGGTGCATAAATTATTCAAGGATTTCAGATATACCCAAATTTCATTTGAAATTTATTGACATTTAAAAGATACATTAAATATATTGTACACAAAATCAGTTCAACTCATTGAAGTTATCGTCATTTGGCATAAAATTACGGTTGAGTTTTCTTCTGAACAATCAAATAGAGTACATTAGGCAAGTTGGACACACAGTTTCAAGTACGGACACCGGAAAATATTCTTCCCGTCACGAGCTGATAGTACGACTGGAAGCAAAATAAATATGAATTAACGAAAGTACTAACAACGTAAGTAATAATGACATACCTGCTAAAAAGGAAGAAAAATAATCTTACCTTTTATAGGCTACCGAGTTGGTCGTCGCCACTGGAACTGCAGGAAGAATTGGTGCTGCTATCACTGCTCACATCTCTCCATAAGAAGTCATCTTCAGTCCCGTCTAACGCATTCGAGATTCCCGTCTTTTTGAAGCTCTTTTCAGTCACCTTCGAAGAAATCATGTCCCAAGCGCGCAGTATCCACTCACAAAGGAGTTCCACAGATGGTTTCAGAATTTTGCCTGTTGGAGTAAGTTCGTGCACATTTTCCGCCATCCAGTACTGATAGAGTTTTCGCACATTGTCCTTGAATGGTTTATTTATCGAAACGTCCAAGGGTTGAAGTACTGATGTCAGTCCACCAGGAATCACAGCCAAATCAGTTTTCATGGTTTCCAATAATTTTTTAGTATTTTCCGTCAGATGGCCACGAAAACTGTTCAACACGAGAAGAGCCGGGCACCGAAGGAGAGAGCCCGCTCTATTTCCCCAAACCGTTCGTATCCAGTCGTCTACGAGTGACGTGTCCATCCACCCTTTTTCTTGGACACGAACGTGGATCCCACGTGGAAATTTTACTTTCGGCATTGTTTTTCGCTTCAGGACAACGTACGGTGCAAGCTTTCTGCCATCAGCTGTTGCAGCAAGCATTACTGTACACCATTGTTTTTCACTTCCAGTAGTGCGCACAATAACACTCGATGTTCCTTTCTTATCGATTGTTCGACTTTGTGGCATATCGAAACTGATGGGCGTCTGATCTGCGTTTCCTATCTGGGAAAGCAAATATTTCTTTGCTTTCCGTTTCCTAATCACGAAGCGATGAAAATCAATGACTTTTTGGTCGAAATCATTCGCCATTCTTTGACATAAGGATGTTCTTCTTCGAAGAGAGAGTCCATTTCTCTTCATAAATTTAATCGCCCAGCCTCGGCTAACCTTAAAATTCGAGACACTGATCCCATGTGCTGCAGCTATTTCTCGTCCTTTAAAATACAGCATTTCATAAGAAACGGCATATCCATCATTGCGTAACGAAATCACATATTTCAGAAGATACTCCTCTACTTGCGGAAACTTGCCACTTTTTGGACCGCGAAATGCTTTACGAGACTTGTTGGTCTCTTGAAGGGCAATTTTCTGTTTTCGCCAGTATCGCACATTACACTCGGACACAGAATATTTGTGGCCTGCTGCCCTATTCCCGTGTGTTTCGGCATAAGCGATCACCGCAAGTTTATATGACACAGTATTACTCGAATACTTGCTCATTGTGGATTAATGAATGACTTTGAGATCACAAAACATCCGTGTACCCAAAACACTCGTAAAATGAGTTTCTACCAGACTGGAATAGATCGTCACTAATCACGTCTTTGCTGATTCACTCACCGGACTGAAATACCGCAGTGAGTAATAACAGGAAGTTGCACGAGGGTTTGAAATGCGAGTTTGCGCAATAGGAAAGCTACTACTTGACATCTTTATTTCAAAACGCACCCGGAACTGCGTGATGAAATCATCGAGAAATGGGTGCGTCAAATACGCAAATATTTCTTTTTTCCCACTTTGAACCCCCCAGAAATGGGATGCGTAAATTATGCGGGGGCGTTAATTATGCGAGAAAATATGGTAATATTAAACGTTTGATTATTTCAAATTCACTTACTTTCGAAAAGAAAATAGAACTAAAAAAATTAGGGCCACCAAAATCCAATTTAGATATCACACAACAAAATTATAAAACAGACAGGCCAGCATCAAGTAAAAAAAAACTACACAAGAAAGTTTAATAGAAACTGTTACTTACATGCTGATTGGATATGTGGATGTGAGGTGATGCATTCCTTTTTTTGTTATGTATGTTTGGTGATGAACCTAAACAGTGATTCAGCCTGGACTGAAAATGGAATTAAGGACTTGAAACATTTGGGAGAAAAAATTAAAAAACATAAAATTAGTGAAACTCATATGAACAATTGTATTGAATATTCATTGTTAGGAAAATCATTATTAGTTGCTAGTTGGACAGTGCATATAGATTAAAAATTAAACAGCATAATGAACTTTATATAATAATGAAACTTTCAACTTGTGAAACTTACTTGTCTTTTCTTCTCGAACGCGTTTCGGCGTGGTGTTCGCCTTCGTCAGCTTTGAGACAGACTGCCATTAATTTGTAACAGTTTTTACTTGGGAGGTATAGTGGGGGTGGTGTGTGGAGGAAGGGGATTGGCGCGGGGATCCAAATTATTGTTAGTTTTTTGTATAATTGTGTCAAAAAGTGTATGTGATTTATACTGTAATTGGTCGTTAAGTATGTTGTTTGGTTGTGTTGTGTGGTGTTTGTATATTTCATATTGTTCTGCTGTGTTAAGTTTTCGACCTTTGGGTAAGTAGTATAATATTTCAAGATTAGTATCTATGTTGGTGTAGCTGTGGTTTTGTGTGTGTGTGTGTGTGGTAAACGCGAAATGTATATGTTGTTGGATAAAGCTGTTAGGTGTTCAGAATAACGAGATGAAAAAGATCTTCCCGTCTGGCCTATGTAGAAACTATTGCAGTTATTACAATTTAATTTGTAAACACCTGTTTTGTTGTATTTGTCTATGTCCGTGTTTGTATCTTTGATGTGTTTTTTGATGGTATTGTTTGTTCTGTATGCTATTTTGTACTTGTGTTTTCTGAATGTGTTGGAGTTATGGTATGTGAGTGTGATGTATTTATTGTGTTGTGTGTTGTTGGTATTTTGTGTTTTGTTTATGATGTGTTTGTGTAGTTTGTTTCTTAAATTAGGGTTGTATCTGTTTTTCATTGCTGTGTATTTGATTGTGTTGAGTTCGTCAGTATAATCTTGTTTACTTAATGGTATTTTAGTTAGTCTATGGAGCATATGGTTGAAGGCTGCATGTTTATGTTGTGTTGGGTGGTTTGATGTGTTGTGTATAACCATGTCGGTTGTGGTTGGTTTTCTGTATATTTTGTACGTGTGTGTATTGGTAGTTTTGTTAATTGTTAGGTCCAGAAAATTTATACTATTGTTTTGTTCTATTTCCAGTGTAAATTTTAGTTTGTGGTGTATTGTGTTTATGTATTTGTGGAAGTTTTCAACCTGTCTTGTGTTGCCTTTGAATAAAAGTAATATATCATCTACATACCTGTGCCAGTAAATGATTTTGTTGGTGTATTTGTTGTTTATTATGTGGTTCTGTTCTATGTTGTGTATATATATTTCTGCCAGTATTCCTGATATGGGGGATCCCATCGGGAGACCGTCTGTTTGTGTGTATATCTTGTTATTGTATGTAAAGTAATTTTGCTCAGTTATTATTTTGGTAAGTGTGATGATCTCTTGTATGTGTGTTTTGGGTGTGTTGTTTTGTCTGAGTAAATGTTCTAGTGTTTGTATGGTTTTTAAATTGGGACATTGGTGTATAAATTGGTTATATCAAAAGATGCTAGTGTTGAGTTGTGTGGGATGTGGATGTGTTCAGTTTTCTTGACTAGTTCGATGTTATTTTTGATAGAAGTATTGTTACTGAGATTAATGTTTTCTCTGATTATTTTGTGTAGGTGTTTTGCGATTTTGTGGGAGGGAGCTTGTATGTTGTTTATTAATGGTCTGATGGGAATGTTAGGTTTGTGTATTTTCGGTAATGCATTTAGTTTAGGGGGGTTAGTTTTGATTTCTTAAAGGAATTTGGTGCTTTCTGGTTTGATTATATGTTTTGTGTTATTTATAAATTTGTTAATCTGTTTTTGAAATTTTAGTGTGGGGTCTTTATTTATTTCCATTATATTATTTTCGTTGAAGAAATTCTCAATTTTAGTATTTAGTTGATGTTTGTCCATTATGACGTTTATGTTCCCTTTATCAGCTTTTAATATTGTTATGTTGTGTTCAAGCAACTTTTGTTTTACATTGTTAAGCGTTTTTATTTCGTTGTTGTGTCTTTTTGGTTGTATATGTGTATACCAATTATTTATACCATAAAAAAGACACACTCAACAGACAGGCATGCAACTTACACATAAAACTTACACAAATATTACACCACACAGAGCTTGAAAATGTAATACAACACACAAAAGACAACATAGAAAAACTCAAATTGATAATACAAGATCGACACAAAAAAAAAATAACAAACCTCACAACACGCACAATAGAAGCAATCCCTGAACCGACACACAAATTCCACACACGCACAGTAAACACAACTGACGTTAATTTCACAACAGATGAAATGGATTTATTAAACAAAGGACTGAAACATAATTTGAAAAACAATATAACTAACAACAAAAACCACAATAGACACATACGTGACATAACCATAGACACAGAAACAGCTGTACAAAACACGCACATTAACGACCAGGACCCAACACATCACGACATAAAACGGAAACTCCAACGCACACATATACAACCAAAAAGACACAACAACGAAATAAAAACACTTAACAATGTAAAACAAAAGTTGCTTGAACACAACATAACAATATTAAAACCTGATAAGGAACATAAACGTCATAATGGACAAACATCAACTAAACACTAAAATTGAGAATTTCTTCAACGAAAATAATATAACGGAAATAAATAAAGACCCCACACTAAAATTTCAAAAACAGATTAACAAATGTATAAATAACACAAAACATATAAGCAAACCAGAAAGCACCAAATACCTTAAAGAAATCAAGCCTAACCCCCATAAACTAAATGCATTACCGAAAATACACAAACCTAACATTCCCATCAGACCATTAATAAACAACACACAAGCTCCCTCCCACAAAATCGCAAAACTCCAAGACAAAATAATCAGAGAAAACATTAATCTTAGTAACAATACTTCTATCAAAAATAACATCGAACTAGTAAAGAAAACTGAACACATCCACATCCCACACAACTCAACACTAGCATCTTTTGATATAACCAATTTATACACCAATGTCCCAATTCAAGAACCATACAAACACTAGAACATTTACTCAGACAAAACAACACACCCGAAACACACATACAAGAGATCATCACACTTACCAAAATAATAACTGAGCAAAATTACTTTACATACAATAACAAGATATACACACAAACAGACGGTCTCCCGATGGGATCCCCCATATCAGGAATACTGGCAGAAATATATATACCAGTGGCGAAGCTATTGAGAGGCTTTTGAGGCTTAGCCTACCCAAAAAATAAACGAAAAAATGAATACATGAAAAGTTAATGTTTCAGGATTATCGTATTTTATAAGTTCATAACAATTGGTTTACAAAACGCTCTATAAAAGCACGGTACGAATGGAACTGTCACCAGGCTATGTGAGGCTTTCTGGCAAAGCCTCTCTCCCACCTCCATTTATGACGTGCGATGGGCATTATGTGTTTGTGTGTGCGGGAGGGGGAGAAAGCTGTTGCGTTGCGGGCCAAGAGGCTAGTCTCCTTCTCGGGCAGTGAGCGTGAACGGGTATATCTTTCGTACTTAGTGCAATTAATTATTCACTCTACCAATTCATTTACGTTTAATTTAATTAATTTACGTTCGTTAGTGTTCATTTTATGTTTTTACTTGTGTGTTAGTGTTAGATATTTTTGTGTACAATGGGTGATACTGAGAGAAGATTAACGTCATTATTTAGTGAATTAAACGCGAAACCGTTTTCATGTTGGAGTTATGAAACAAAGTGTGCCTACAAAGATAGGAGATTGACACCACATTTAGACATTAAAATAGCGGATAGCAGACAAAATAGAAAGTTTCAATTCTCTTGGTACAAGAAATATCCTTGGCTAACAGGGTGCTCTGAGAAAATTAAATTATACTGTTATACCTGTATTCTGAGTGGGGGTGAGAAAGAATGGTCATCAGCTTCTTATGGTGTCTGTGTAACAAAAAATTTTGACAGAAAGGCCGAAAAACATCAGTGTTCAAGAAGGCATCTTCAGAATGAAGAGACATTTTTATTATTAGGTCGTGGAAGAATTGAACATTCCATTTCTGAAGGTGCTAAGCTTCAAGCCATGAAACACAATGAAATTGTGAAGCAAAATAGATTTGTAATTGAGAGACTTATTGATGTTGTGTGCTTCTTAGGTAAACAAGAGCTTGCTTTTAGAGGGCATTTTGAAGATGAAAGTTCCGACAGCAAAGGTAATTGGACACACTGACTGTACAAATGGAAACGCATTTTGGAGATATTGAAAAGATCAGATTTGTCGAATTGCTGGATCAAAATTGCTTTGGGGGATATAAACTAGATTTTCCTGCAATGAAATTAAACAACCTTCTGTCCAAGTATCCATTTTTCAACAAAGAACGATTGGAAAATGAATTAAAGAATATTTATGTAGATGAAGAAAAACATTTACCCCCTGTAGACCTTCTGAAATTCATAACTAGCAATGGTCTTCAAACCATCTATAAAGAAGTGACATGACTTATCAAGTTGGTCTTGACATTTCCCGTTACTACAGCTTCCTCTGAAAGAAGTATGAGTACATTAAAAAGGATAAAAAATTGCCTCCAAAATTTAATGACAAATGAACGAGTAAGTTCTCTCAGTACAATCGCCATTGAAAAAAGTTTAGTTAAAGAACTTTCTATGGGTCAGAGTTTCAAGGAACATGTAATTGATATTTTCGCAACAAAGAAGAATCGACGTGTGGACCTATTGTATAAAAAAATATAAGGTAAGGAAGCATATTTATATTTTATCAGCCTACCCAGTACTTACACATTAGCTTCGCCACTGATATATACACAACATAGAACAGAACCACATAATAAACAACAACAAATACACCAACAAAATCATTTACTGGCACAGGTATGTAGATGATATATTACTTTTATTCAAAGGCAACACAAGACAGGTTGAAAACTTCCACAAATACATAAACACAATACACCACAAACTAAAATTTACACTGGAAATAGAACAAAATAATAGTATAAATTTTCTGGACCTAACAATTAACAAAACTAACAATAACACACGTACAAAATATACAGAAAACCAACCACAACCGACATGGTTATACACAACACATCTAACCACCCAACACAACATAAACATGCAGCCTTCAACCATATGCTCCATAGACTAACTAAAATACCATTAAGTAAACAAGATTATACTGACGAACTCAACACAATCAAATACATAGCAATGAAAAACGGATACAACCCTAATTTAATAAACAAACTACACAAACACATCATAAACAAAACACAAAATACCAACAACACACAACACAATAAATACATCACACTCACATACCATAACTCCAACACATTCAGAAAACACAAGTACAAAATAGCATACAGAACAAACAATACCATCAAAAAACACATCAAAGATACAAACACGGACATAGACAAATACAACAAAACAGGTGTTTACAAATTAAATTGTAATAACTGCAATAGTTTCTACATAGGCCAGACGGGAAGATCTTTTTCATCCCGTTATTCTGAACACCTAAAAGCTTTATCCAACAACATATACATTTTGCGTTTGCCACACACATACACACAAAAAACCACAGCTACACCAACATAGATACTAATCTTGAAATATTACACTACTTACCCAAAGGTCGAAAACTTAACACAGCAGAACAATATGAAATATACAAACACCACACAACACAACCAAACAACATACTTAACGACCAATTACAGTATAAATCACATACACTTTTTGACACAATTATACAAAAAACTAACAATAATTTGGATCCCCGCGCCAATCCCCTTCCTCCACACACCACCCCCACTATACCTCCCAAGTAAAAACTGTTACAAATTAATGGCAGTCTGTCTCAAAGCTGACGAAGGCGAACACCACGCCGAAACGCGTTCGAGAAGAAAAGACAAGTAAGTTTCACAAGTTGAAAGTTTCATTATTATATAAAGTGTAGTGCTGTGAAAAAAGATGATGAACAATCAAGACAACTAGCATAATGAAGATTAAACAGCATACTCTAAGAACAGATACACCCTAAGTAAGTTAATTGACGGTGTAAAGTTTTGTAGAATGTTTGAACTAGCTTTAAGGGGACATAATGAAACAAACAGATCTGAGAATCCAGGTATTTTTAGGGGCTTAGTAAATTTAATGGCAGGCCTAGATAGCACCTTAAGAGAGCATATTGAAAAAACAAACAATAGGGTTTTCGTTGGTCTTTCTAAAACAATTCAAAATGAAATTTTTGATTCTATTTATGCAGTGTGCATTGGACTATGGTAATAAAAAAATAAATAAATGAAACTGACTACATTTCAATTGAAGCAGATGAAATCATGGATTGTGCCACTCTGTCACAAATGATGTTAGTTGTGAGGTATGAATTGGATGGAAAATTACATGAGAGATTTATCAGTTTTTTCAGTTAACAAGATCACTCCGCTGAAGGTATTAGTAATACTATTTTTGAAGAATTAGCAAAATTAGAATTTGATAAGATGCCTAGTAAAATTATTGCACAAAGTTACGATGGGGCAGCAGTAATGAGTGGAAAACATAACGGTGTTCAAGCAAAAGTTAAAGTCGTGTACAAGAATGCCCAGTATATACACTGCTATGCCCATCAACTAAACTTAATTATTGAGCGTGCTGCATCACAAAACAAGCAAGTAAAAATATTTTTCTGTAATTTAGATGGCTTTACAACATTTTTTCAAGATCTTCCAAACGAACTGCCATACTTGATGAAGTAGTAAAGAAACGTCTCCCAAAATCTTCTAATACCAGGTGGAATTTTAAATCCCATTGTGTGACAACAGTATTTATTCATAAAAATGACATTTCCGCTGCTCTTGAAAAAATCATGTGGACGTGAGTGACATGTCCACTGTTCAGAAAGTATTAGGACTGAAAAACACATTAAATAATGATGATTTTAATTTTTGGTTAACATTTTTCAACAAAATTATGCCAGCCTGTGACATTTTGTTTAATCAATTACAGCAAGTAGAAATTGACAGTATTAAAACACTGACAGTATGTTGCCTCATTCAAGTCGCACATTCATAATGTCAGAGATTATATTGATTTTGATCCCAGTCTGTATGCAACAAATGATTTTAGAGAATCATCTCAAAATCCAAAAAGGTCACGTTTTGATGAAAGCAAGAAGACTGCAGCTAAAGAAGTTTGTGACATAATAGTTACCAACATAGACGACAGATTTTCATTTTCAGACCATTCAGCAATAGCAGTTTTGTTGCAACCAACCCTGTTTTCTAAACATCAGCTTATCTTTCCAGAAACACAGTTACAAATTGCTGCTTAACAATGTAATTTAAATGAAACTGCATTAAGACATGAACTGGTAGTTCTATACAGCAGACCCGAATTCACAAAGGCAACTGGCGCATTCGTTCTACTCAATTTTGTATATGAAAACAATCTAGTTACTGTTTTCCCCGAACTAGTAAAACTATTAAAAATTATTTGTACAATCCCTATGACTACAGCAGAAAGTGAATGATGTTTCTCAACTCTCAAACGCAGTAAAACATTTACACGTAATACAATGAAAGAGGACAGACTAAGTGCTCTGGGAATGTGTTCAATAGAAAAAAAATGTTAGAAATAACTCCTAACTTCAATGAATTAGTTATTGACTGTTTTGCCAAGCAAAAGGAGAGGAGAATGGATTTCTTGTTCAAGCAAATAAACTAACCCAAGGTTGGGAACAAATATACTGTATTTTATTTAGTATTCCATGCATTTAATAATATATAATTTATTAAGTATTTAAGTTTAGGAACGTGAACTGCTTATAAATAATTTCAGTTTCAAACACTATTTAAATATTGGTAGTTTGCAAGATAGGTTTTTGATATTACCAATACTTTTAGTAGTAAAGTAAAAGGTTCAATTTTACAATTATTTCATGATAATAGCAATAATTTAGTTTCTACTGGTGACTTTTGTTACATATGGGTCCAAAAAAATTTCTCCCCCCCCCAGTCAAAAACATTACCAGCCGCCACTGCCTGCAATTGAATATTTCTGTCTTGAGCAGCTTACCTTTCCTAACTCTGTGGTTTCACACTCTTTTGGAGGGTCTGACCTCCATAATTCTACTTAAGTTGCCCAACCATCCCAAATATCTTTCATGTTGTTTCTCATCACCAGTTTTATTGTTAAATAAACTGTGAAAATTTCATTTCCTTTTTTTATTTCTTCTTAACTTTTCTTCTATTTTCTTTATAACTCTCATTTCAGCTCCATATAATCAGTTTCTGTTTCTTTTCATGAGCATCTTAGCTTCACTCCCTTTAGTACTAAGACTACTTTTTTTTACGGCTTCACCATTTATTTCTTCATCACTTTTCTTTTCCCATAAAGTTGTTTTTTAAGAGATATATAATTTATCAACTTGATCTGATTAAGAATTTACTTCTTATTTTGCCTTGACTTTCCTTTTTTTTTATTCCAAATACTTAAGACTCATTACCTGCTCTATTTTGGTTCATTGTTTAAGTGAAACAAACGAAGAAAGATTCAAGGGGGCAGCTAGACAGAGAGGCAGAGGAGAAAGAGCTTTTTCATAAATTTTCAACACTTCAGTTTTAGAGTTCAAAAGTTAAATGTACTTTCACTGAGATGCTAGAACATTATTTAAGAAAATTTTACATGTTTAAGTAACCGTTACACTTATTACTATACAAAATTTCTATTACTGTTTTCTGTTTTTTAAACTTTGAATTTTCTCTTGGTGTTTAAATATTTTTTTGAATATGAGAAATTCAGTGGATGGTAAAAAATACTATACCTACAACAGTAAAGCTGGCATATCCTGTATCTACCCCCAAACCGTATGTACCTGCCATATCTCCTCAGTAGCACTGTTTTTGTTACTGCACTTTCCTTAGCAGGGGTATTGTCAGAAGAAACTGTAACTCAAGAGTTTTCATAACTCATGTGGACCATTAAAAAGTTTGTAATCTGGTGATAAGGAGAGAAAGATATGAATTCAGAATTGAGTTTCTGTTTCAGCCATTCAGTATACATTGTTATAAAAAATCTGCCAGAATATCTGATTAAAGAATATTTTGTTGTATTCGTAGGATTTGTAGAATTAAGATGTTAATTATAAAATGTGTTAAACGTAGTTGTTTCAAATAACAAGTAGTATTTATTCTCTGTAGATGTTGAAGATGTGAAGTTTGTAATTAATTTTGATTATCCATCGTCGTCTGAGGACTACATTCACCGTATCGGACGAACAGGAAGGTCACAGCAAAGTGGTACAGCATACGCCTTCTTTACTCCACACAATATAAAACATGCAGGAGACCTTGTTTCAGTACTCCAGGAAACCAACCAGGTTGTGAATCCTATGCTAGTAGAAATGGCTGATATGGCAAAGGCTGGAAAATTTTCATCTAAAGGTAACCCACTGTAGATAAAATGATAATGTAATAAATACATCATTCTCACAGATATTTGTGAGGTTATGACGTCTCTGTTAAAAAGTAGCTGACTTTTTTTTAGTGAAACTAGTGATGATCTAGACTTGCCTGTAAAGTTATTATCAATTTACAAACACCCAAGAAGAATATTACTTACTTTACTTACCCTGGTTACCGCGATCTTTTTACGTACTTACCTTAATATAGAAAATTCCAAACAGTCCAAAGGTCGCCACCATATTTTGAAGAGCAAATATAGAAACCTTTTTACACTATTCCCATTAAAACAATTTCGTTGATTTTAATTCCCTTAACTCAAAAAATTCATAGGTTTGATTAGGCGAGATTTCGACACAGAAAATAGGTTAGGTTTTGGCGTAATAACTACACTTAACACATGGTTATTGTAATACAGAAATCTGAATTTATTTTCATTGTAGCAAATCAAAAATTACTAACCATATTCATTTTTTATTAACAAATTACTCAACATTGAGCACACATAAGAATTAGTTAAACAAAACTATAAATGATTAATTATAATTGCGCAAACCAGTACCTCTCTCTCTCTCTCTCTCTCTCTCTCTCTCTCTCTCTCTCTCTCTCTCTCTCTCTCTCTCTCTCTCTCTCTCTCTCTCTCTCTCTCTCTCTCTCTTTATGCCCCCTTAATTTTGAGATCTCATTTATATTTTAAGTTCAGAATAATACAAATTGATGTGTATTTTATTTAATTTTGGCCAGTCGTTCTCGGTACTTAGCTGTAGATGATATCCCAGTTGTTACGCCATCAGATGCATCACACTTTTTTATTAAGCACTCCACGAAAAGGTTTCAAACTGTTATATACTGTTCACTATTACATTTTTCTCATTAATAAAGATTTTTAACTGTTGTGTTATACTTCTACACCCAACATTTGGTAGGCCTACCTTTACTTGCCAGCGTAGGCCTCCCAACACTATTACAATGCAACTGTTCTATCTGAAGGTGTTCTGCAGACTGCCGCGAGTTGGGTATGCAGGTGTATACTATACAAGTCTTTTGCGCATCAGCCACGAGGCTTCACCGGATATCCACTTCGTCTCTCGCCTTTACTCATTGAAGATTCCATTTGATTCTGGTACCCGGAAATGCGTTGTAACACTGAAAAACACGTGGCTCTCTCATGATCCAAGCGTGACGTGATGATAATTAACAAATACCTCACCTTATACAGTAATGTCTGTTCGACTTGGGACATGAGTCACATATTTCGTTCTAACTTCTAATGAGTCCTTCACAATGGATTTCATAAAATTATTACATATGGTAATTACTGAAAATTATTAAAACAATGGTTCAGCCCATTTTGTCCCATTACATGCCAACAATGGGTACACGTATAAAGACTTTTTTTTCCATAAGAATGATTTTTTGTTTCCTTGTAGTGCTCAGTTCTGTCAGTAACTGTCAGAAAGTCACATGGTGCAATGTGTGTTCATTGTACCTCATTTTCTTTACAATGACTGAATGCTTGAAGTAGGGGTACTGCATATAGTTATGTCAGAAACTAGGAGACACCGAAGCAGATACCATCCGAAAGATTTAGCAGGATTTTGGTGGTAATCCAAAGGGGGTTATGCAAGTTAAACATTGGTACAGCCGTTTCAAGAATGGCTGCTTGTCCATTTTAAACATGATAAGTAAGGTTCAGACTTGGGATTAACTTGTTTAACAAAAATTATTTGTTAAACACTTTTTAAATTAATTGTTTAAAATGTTTAACTTTAATCATTAATCGTTAAATTTTTTTGTTAACGATTAAAAAATTAACAAGTTAATTTTTTTTTTCTTCAACGATTAGTTTACCCTTAAAATCTTTTACTAAACCTGGTTCGTCTTAAAAAACTAATTTATTTTTATTTATTACTTGTACTGTTTTCTCCCTATCTTGATAACTAAATTCCCCATCTTGATATAGTATTTTATTCATTTTCTTACCCCAACTATCTTCAGTTTCTAATAATTCATGACTATTTACCCTTAAATTACAATAATTAATCATCAAGGGCCTACATTCATTTATGTCATTATCAGAAATTAACATTCCCTTACTAATTATTTTTAATGCTTTTATTTCTACAATTCTCTTTCGTATAAATGGTATTTCAATTATAATATTTTCATTGTTTAATTTCATAGTCTGTGTATAATAGTTTAACTCAACCTTGAAATTATTCAAAAAATCATTACCCACTATTGCTCCCATATTCAAACCTGGAATGACCAGGAAAGGTACATTTATTGTGTGTTTATTTATTTTTGCTGTAACATTATTTGCTTAGTTACCTTTTTACTGCGAACACCTGTTACCCCTACAACACTAATTCCCAATACTGGTAGTTGTGGAATTGTCTCTGTGGTTTTATTTTTTCAAAAACTTTATCATCTATAGTGGTAAGCTCACTCCCTGAATCTACTAGAAAAGTGTATTTGGAATTAAACACTTCGGCTTCAAATTCTGCCATGCCAAAATTATTGCTACTCTCCCCTACTTCTTCATCGGATAAATCATTATGTATATTGGTAATAAGTGACCCTATTGTCATGTGATTTCTAGATGGCTGGGGGCTTTCCTTTTCAACCGCCCTGATTAGTTTAACTGTACTGGAGGTGGTGGTTCGCTGTAAACCTCCCTATGATCCCCTCTACTGTTTTGATTATTAGAAGGTGCTTCAACACCCCTAGTTTCGTTTGGATTACCAACATATCCCCCTCTACCTCTGTGGTTAAAATTTCCCGGCATTCCCCGATTACTGGTGAAACCTCCCCCCCTATTACTCCCTCTAAACTCACTATGATCAAAACCTCTATTATAATGCTCTACTCTCCCTTGAGCACTACCCCTAGGACCCCGACACCTATAACATTGATTTCGCGAACTATTATAGTTTCTAGCTCTACAACTAGGGTTTGGACATAACCATGCCCCCTCCTCCGATCTACTCATATTATTAACAAAACGGTCTGGTTGTCTTACTTCGGTATTCATTTGCCTTGATTCATTATCTCTAAACTGATATTTATTATCTTCTTCCTCTTTCATACTCTGGTACGCTTCTAGTATTTTTTCTAACTCGGCTATATTAACAAACTCCTGGGTTCTGATTGTGGACCGTATGTCCTTAGGTAAATGCTTACTAATGTATCTTATAAAAGATGAAAGAGGCATTGGTGGTTCTAAATATTTAACCTGGCTATATAGTTGTGTCACATACGACGTAATACTCATATGTTTAATATTGAAATTACCCCATCCCATTATTGTACTGCGCAAGCCCTTTTGTTTTTCCTCTGACCAGTATTTATTTTTAAATGCTTGTTCAAACTCATTAAAATCTGCCCAGTTATCATTATGAGTGTCCGCCCATATTTTAGCATCCCCTTTAAAATACTTCAAAATTCGTACTAACTTAATTTCCCAGCTTTCTTTATTATACTTGTTAAAACTCTTTATAGAATTTAAAAATTGTATGGGGTTCACTCCCTTACCCTCATTACTGAAATAACCTAATTCAACATCAACATTCACTCGTTCACACATCTGGGTTAGTTTTTGATTAATTGCTAAGCTTAAATCTTCTCTAACTTTACTCATCTCTTGTTCATGTTTTCTGTGTGCTTACTTTTCAAATTATTTACATTAGTTTTAATTGTATCAATCTGTTCCATGTTATTTTTGAATTCATTATTAAGATTTTCTTGTATCTTATTTGCTTCTTTAATTCACTCACACTCCTCAATCACCCCTTGAACATTATTATCAATTTTGTCGTTTTGTTTTTTTAATTTAGCGTTAAATTTATTTGTTAACGCATCAAATTTTTTATTTGTCTCTAGCATTTTCTCATTTTGTTTTTCGTTAATTATTTTTATATCATTTTTCATCTCGTTTTGTATTTTGTTTACATTTATAGTCATCTCACTCTTCACTCCCGCAATAATCTCATTCATACTTTCCAATCGTTCATATTCACATCACTCATTTTTAGTTCGCTTCTTATGTTCGCAAACTCGTTATTTATGTCTACTAACCTTTCGTCTTGTTTGTTAAATTTACTATTTAACTCATTCAAACTCACGTTTAACTTATTATTTTCTGATTTCATTTCAGTTTTAAGTTCATTTAAACTCGTGTTTAGATTATTATTTTCTGACTTCATTTTCATGTCTTGTTTGTCAAGTTTATTATTTACTACACTTAGGCCTACTTCAGTTTTCATTCCTGACATCATTTCCATCATCAACGCTAATTGCTTAGATATATCTACGTTATGGCTTTTACTACTACATTCAACTTCGACCGTTTCATTTACATTCGGTATTTCTGACTGTACGCTCTCATCAATACTTTCGTTCGTCGATATTAAATCATCTTGTGTAACGTTTAAAATTGATCCCTCCTCTACACCCTCACATAAATTTGCACTCCTATTTTTCTCTACCATTTCGACTAGGTTGTAAATTATTAAATTTAATTTACAACGTCGCTGTTACGGGCGCCATTTGAAGTATTACTTGTAAATTAAATGATTTACGTGATCGTAAATTATGTCACCTACCTTTATTTGGACATCAATTGAAACATACTTAAACCTTGACGTTCTTGTGCAAATTAACCAAAGTGTCGTCTAGTGTACTCGGCAGAGAAAAATAGGTAAATGCCAATAACAAATACATATTTATACGTTCACATAACACATTATTTTATTTCGTTTTACTCTGTCATTCTTGCTAAACTACCACATCAACAATTCCGTCTTTCTCTACATTTTGTATTCTAAAAACAGATTCTAAAATATAGTTAAAAATAATTCCTATACCCTTATATTTACGTATTTCTAGATTATATCTACTTTGGAAGGCGATCCAGCTTTGCTCACACTCTCAGTCATTCATTATACATTTTATATTGTAAAGCGCTTTTATTTAATTTTCATAATTAATATTGGTGTTGAATTTAGTTAAAATTGAAATGTTTTTGTCTGTTCAACTGCTTATATTAGGTACTCATCCTTTCATCGCCATCTCCACGCGGTTGCACCATCACTGCTAACTTTCGATTTTGCTAACACACTCTGAAAATAAGTTTAGACTGTTATTACGTGCAGATTACTTCTGATTGATCACTATGACATGATTTACTGTTGTTTAAACTAAAATCACATGATTTACTGGTCGGCTGACCCTAATTTGCTCGAGCTAAGTTTTTATACGACCTTGCGGTCCGAACACCGTAGTAAGACAGACGTACATCACCAGCGTCCCAAAATGGCCAAGCGTTCCTTGTTCTCTTCAACTTGCTATTTCATTGGCCCAGGAAGGAACCACGTGACACAATAATGAGTTAATTTTCTGAGAGCGAGTTTACCATTGTTGGCCGAGTAACAGTCGACCTGGGGCTCGCCAAAAAGTTCGTGCTTATTCAAACGCGCGAGCAAGCAGGCGCGCGCTTGAAACATTCCAGAGTACCTGCAAATGGTACTTGTTGACAGATTTTCTGAACCAACATGCGGATGGGCGTCACCTACAGGAATGTCTATTGTTATACATTGAGGCCTCGTGTGAGTAACTACTGCGTTGTATTCACAATTAAAATTAAATCTATCGCACAATTCTCCCCCATTACATGCTCTAGTTTATGAACATTTTTGTTATTGTTTTTGGCAATTCTAATTGACAACTGCTTGTTAGTTTAGGTTATGTGTCCTTGTCTGGATTCACAACAGTGGTTTGACTTTATAGTTTGTTTTTTACACATTGTACTTAATTCATCACATGTATTAGTTTTTATTATTTATAGTCAGATATATCTTTTTATTATTTTCTCAACATTATTGTTGACTAATAGTTCTTTCTTATAATTTTATATTTACATAACTTATTGAACTAGTCTTTTGGATATCAATTAGTTGTTATCTCTATACATTCTTAATTTATACAATTACACTTTTTATATTCACTCTCCCCCTTACTTTCTCTATCATTAGTTTACTTTTGAGTTCTGGTCATACTGTAACGTCATTTAAGTTAATTTATAAATGGTTTGTTGTCAGTGTCATGTCATTGCATAGGGTTTTAATTCAGCTTTTAAATCACTTCTTTTTCCTCCATTCTTATCAATAATTTATCTTCGATTTTATTTATTTTATTCTTGTCATTGTTTATTTCTTCTTTTAGTTGAATTCATTTTATTTTCCCTGGTTGTACTGATTCTATTACCTTTCTTAATAAATCTCTTGTTGTCATCTTCTCACTGTCTGATCTATTGGGTATTTGGGTCAACATTGTCTTGTCTCTAGTCGTTTGTCTTTATTTCTTCTATAATACATTATTTGTTAATAATAATTTCTTTTATTCCCCGAAATTAGTCACTATTCGTCCTAGGTTCTTCTTTAATATTCACATTTTGTTGTTTATATGGCGTTAGATTATGGATACTTAGTTTTATTTCATGTTGGTATTGTGTTGGTTATATGTAACGTTACAATATATATAAAATTCAAAGTCTGAGGATTTATTTGTATTGAATACAAATACACACCGTTAAACCGATTGCCACCAAATTTTGCATATATAACCTTTAACACAAAGCAAAAAACACTGTTTAACTTGGAATTTAAAATATCTTGCTCGTTCGCATGATTTAGGCTCTTTTAATTATGCCCTTTTGTTGACGTGTATAAAGATAACAACACCATGGAGACTAGAATTAATTACCACAGTAACAATTAAATAAACAAATGTTATTTAGCGGCATCGGAACTGTACCTTTATCCGTTCCTGCAGTACATTTTCGATGTTTTTAATATGCGATTGTATTGATACATTACGATGTGAAAAAATAATAATATGACACTACTGCCACTAGTACTACTACTACTACTACTACTACTACTACTACTACTACTACTACTATTACTAATACTTTATTATATTATTGGAATTGTATGCATCGATTTTTACTTATTTATTTATAGCGTGTATCGAGTTTCAAATAAAATCGATATTTTAACTGGCCTTGACACTGTTGAACCATTCAAAACTTGCATGGCATTTGTGTCTTTCGTTGATTTTTTAAATCAACATTAGCGTACAGAGTGTGTTGTTAACAACTTGTAACGGTACATTTCAGTCCACATAGTGGTTTTGAGGGGGAAAACAATATAAATTTTATTGTAATCCCAAAGTATAAATAATAATGGTAGAATTTTGTAATGACGCAGACAAGAGCAGGAAATTATATCAAGGTCAACATTGTAGACGCAAAAACAACAATTACATTTTGCCAAACGAACTTTGACCGATGAAGTCACCGTTTACATAACAAGCCAAGCCTGCAAATACGTCACATGGAATGCAGTGCGTAATTCGCCTCGCCTTGAAAACTGGTTCGTCATATTCTGAAAACAATAAGACTTGGTGACGTAACACCCTCTCCACCTCAGAAAATAACGCAGTACATTCGCTCTCAGTCAAGTATAACAGCTAGTGCCGGCCGGTCACAGTTAAAAGTTTCAAAACTAAATTGTGGGTGCACCCAAACCAAAATGTGAAAGTATTCACAAAGTATTAACGAAATTGTAGAAGATTAATTAACAGTTACTATGTAAAAGTATATCATCTCAGAAAAGTGCGGGCGATCAAGAAACAGCAGGAATGATCGAAAGTGTGCAATAAGATGGACTCACCTGGTGTACGCAGATAAGTACTAGAACGAGACATCGTATAACTTCTTCAATCAGGAATAAAATAAATTCAAACCATTCAAAATTTTGTTAAAGAAAGGATTTAAAATGAGCTCATAAGGGGAATATAAAATATGTACCGTATGAAAGAGTGCGTGGCTGTGTGAATGAAAAATCTATAATGTATTTAATAAAAAATGATTTGTGTAGTCATAAGACCAGACTGTTATTCGATGATGGTGGTTAAACAGTTGTGTTCATGAACATTTAATTATGTGAATAGTATGGTTTCGAAATGGATTGTATTATGAAATGATTTGTGGTGAATGATAACAGATAATAATTTGGATTGTATATTCTTTTGTGTGTTGATGTCAAATGTATTTGTATATTGCATTAAGGTGGACTCTGTATTGTATGTAAACAATGTATGTATGTAAAAGGGATTGGTTTAATAATAATTATAACATTTTTTCAGACTAAATAAATTATGAGAGTAATTGTGAAATTTTAAACTGATTGAATTAAATAATTGGAGAGTAAGTAATTAATTAATTAATGTTGTATAAATGAACTTTGGTGATAAAGTTAAATGATTTTCTGAGATTTAGATTCTATAATGAATAGTAAATGATTAAACATACAATATGTTTAGGTGTTGAGTTATATTGTTATTATGAGGTAAGTTATGAATTTTCTAGTGTAATTTTCAGTGATCACATTAATGTAAAATGTTGTAAAAGATGGAGTTTGGGTGATAATTATGTCAATAAGGCATTTGAGTCAGTCAGAGTTAACTCTAATGGGTGTTAGACAAAATAAGAATTTTGGAATAAAAGTAATACAGAAACGGGTCAGTAGTAGGGACACAGTAGCGGGAGTGATGGTATGTAGAGAAAGTGAGAGTAGTGTAAATGGAGAGTAAATAGGTGGTGGTGAAATTTTGTAGTGAGGGTGGAGGTGTAAGGAGTCCTCAACGCAAGGCGTTGTGGCGGGAGGTGAATAGTTTTAAATGAGGGTTGCCGGTTACCTGGAAGAAGCCAGGAACGGATAAGGGAATGAGTATAAGGGAAGGGAACACACATCCTATGCACAAAGAGGGTATCAGGTATTTTATTCTAAGAGGAGAGTGATATAAATAGAGTAGATAAAGTGTTGAAGGGGGTTATTATGGAGAGATTGGTGTCACCCTATGCAAATCTGTTAGTGGTTGTTAGAAGGAAGAAAGGGAGTAAGGTTATATTTTAATGCCCATTCAATAAATCAAATCATTGTGAATGACGGAGAATCACCCAAACTAATTAATGATGAAAATGTTAAATAAGAAATTCATAGTGGAAATGTAATAATAAATGAAATGTGATGTAAAATGAAGGTTGATAATAAATTTGAATTTTTGAAGAATCTAATTATATAAGAAGTGGTAAATAATTAAAGGTTGAGTATTAACAGGTTCAATTAAAATTAAAATTTTGGAATGTTTGGAAATTTTATTGAGATGCAACTGAGATGTTTATTTTAATGTAATGAAGTTTATGTTCATTGTGAGTGTTTACTATGTTTTATTATGTTATATTATATCGACCGTTTTAAGGTTTTTATTATGTAATCAGTAGGATATTGTAAACCCTTAGGGATAACCTTATCTGAACTTTATATGTAATGCCGAAGCAAGGACAGGAGACGACAAAATTCCTCCTTAATTTCAGTTCTTGTGGAGGCAACTGGGCGCTACAGTCCAGGGGGGGGCCATAGTGTGTGTGGAAGGAGGTTACTAAATTATTAGTAATGCATTAATGAATATTAAAATGAATTATGTTGAGGATCTGATGAGATAATTGAATGATTTTGTATTGAATTCAGAAGTATTATGATAATTAACAATTTTAAGTAGATGATTTGTTCTGATGTAGTTGATTTAAATGTGTTTTGTTATATATAAGAATTGTATTAATGAATTTAATTGTTTTGATATATGAATTCTATGAGGGAAGGTATTTGTAATGTTGTAATGGGAAATGTTTATTTAAATTCTGATAGAATCAGAGAAATATTTTGAATTTTGGGAATAAGATGTAACAAGAGAAGGGTACGAAGAATGTCGATATTGAGGTTGGATGTTTTATATTCTGTTATAATAAATATTGTATTCATATATATGTTAGGAGTTAAGGAAAAAAAAACCAGTGCTTCTTAACGCAAACCAGCACATAGCTAAGGGGAAACATCAGTTAGGGATATGGTATTATACCAGGCCACTATTTGATTTTTAATTTGATGTTTCAGTGTCTGGTGATGCTGTGGCAGCGGTCCTGAGCTGACAGCACGTCAGAGCAGGAGCATCAAGTGCCTGACTGGCCTTGCGGTGTTGGGATCTCGAGAGAGAAGTCCAGTAAGGTCATTCAGGTGCAGTCACAGTCACTGGACCAGGGGGTAAGTTAACTATATTTTTTATATAAACCGTAAAGGGGGTTGTGGCGACATATCCTGGCTGATCCCTTTAGGAAGTATGAGTGTGTCAATGAGAGTTTTTATGCTTCGGCATAAAACCTCTCATTGAAGGGGTATTGTAACGGTACATTTCAGTCCACATAGTGGTTTTGAGGCGAAAAACAATATACATTTTATTGTAATCCCAAAGTATAAATAATAATGGTAGAATTTTGTAACGAGGCAGACAAGAGCAGGAAATTGTATCAAGGTCAACATTGTAGACGCAAAAACAACAATTACATTTCGCCAAACGAACTTTGACCGATGAAGTCACCGTTTACATAACAAGCCAAGCCTGCAAATACGTCACATGGAATGCAGTGCGTAATTCACCTCGCCTTGAAAACTGGTTCGTCATATTCCGAAAACAATAAGACTTGGTGACGTAACACCCTCTCCACCTCAGAAAATAATGCAGTACATTCGCTCTCAGTCACGTATAACAGCTAGTGCCGGCCGGTCACAGTTAAAAGTTTCAAAACTAAATTGTGGGTGCACCCAAACCAAAATGTGAAAGTATTCACAAAGTATTAACGAAATTGTAAAAGATTAATTAACAGTTACTATGTAAAAGTATATCATCTCAGAAAAGTGCGGGCGATCAAGAAACAGCAGGAATGATCGAAAGTGTGCAATAAGATGACTCACCTGGTGTACGCAGATAAGTACTAGAACGAGACATCGTATAACTTTTTCAATCAGGAATAAAATAAATTCAAACCATTCAAAATTTTGTTAAAGAAAGGATTTAAAATGAGCTCATAAGGGGAATATAAAATATATACCGTATGAAAGGGTGCGTGGCTGTGTGAATGAAAAATCTATATTTAAGAAGTGCTGGGTTGTGCTCTATTATATATACGAGGTGTGTTCAAAAAAAGATCGAACTATTTGTGTAGCACGTCAGCTAGCGCATAGAGCGAGCTGCAGAATTAAGTGCTGCTAGTGACAGGTTTTGACGCCTGAATGCTGTTTTCTCTGTCCCGTCACGATCTTCAGTCTTCAAGCTACACGCGCTGTAGTGGGCACGGGCACACACTGTCCGGCGGAATTATAACGAAGTGAGAATGAAGATATTAACACAACGTGTGTATATAAAATTTTGCTGCTGACTTCATAAAATCTTTACAGAGCTATTTCCATTGTCTTCCAAAGTTTTCATTACCATTTGCATTGGTACGCAGTTGTTGACCGATTTCAAAACGGGTCTCTTTCTGATCGTCATCAATAAACACAGTAAGAATTTTTCAGTGATACGATACATTTAAATTTTTCTATCAAAATTTAATTTTACGATCTTAAATGGATTCTGTCAGAAAGTATCGGCATTTAAACAATGATTTACAATTACCACATCACGAGTTCTCTTCCCATGATCTTCGATATCGCTTTGATCTGCACCGACCATTGTTTTTCCCTCTTTAAAAATTCTTAAACTAATCGTTCGCCTCATGCAGGCTTCCGCATATGCTTAATTGAAAACCAGAATGTCTCTGAAAAGTTTTAACCTAGTTTTGCTGCAAAATTTCATACGCACACGTTCTCGCGGTCTTTCTTAATCGCTTTGTCACTAATCCGCCGGCCAGCGTGTGCACGTCCCCACTCAATGTGATATACAAAGACTACTACTGCTAATAGCGGAACACAATAAGTGGCAGTTTGTTGTCAAAAACTATCGCTAGGTGCGCGCAAAGTTGCGGCGCGTCGTTTGTGCAGGTTAATGTGTTACTCAAAAAGTTTGATCTTTTTATGAACACACCTCGTATAATTTAAATTGATGATTATTATACTTTATTTTGGTGGGAAAGTAAAATGTTAATGAGAATAATTACTTCTAACTTAATTTTATAAATTGCGCCGCATGGCCGAATAGGAGTGTTCATTTTTCGAAGTAGGATACAATGTACGAGTGTTCTGCGTAAAATAAAAGGAGAATGTCATTGTTAAACAAAAAATATAAGAGTAATTTACTGAAAATAACCTGTTCTGCTATTTTCCATTCGCCTAACCGAACCCGGCCCGAAAGGTAAGAAATTTTTATATTTCATTGTTGGTACTATTAAAGATGGCGTCCGGACAATGGATGAAGTAAAGTAAACAGAATTAAATAATTAAAGTAATTCAAATGTAATAAAAGTCGAGTATATTACAAACTATAAGTTAGCAGACCTCACTGCATAGTGCGTAGTTGTTGATTAATCTGAATGACACCAAGTCATTGTCCGACTATAATTAACTATTGCCATTAATTGTTTCTCAGTTCAGCAACTTTGTGTGAGCATTTGTAAAAAAATTCTCGGAAGTTCTGCTGCTGTGTTCCCTTTTTCTTTCTCTTTCTTTTCTAACGACGCCATCAATTAAAATTTGCGGTAAATTAATTTTTTCGGTCGATGCAAGTCGATTGATTTGTCTATCAAAAAATTCTTAATAAATATTTATTTTGAATTAACCAAAAACTGAAGTGTCAAGTTTTCTTCTACCACCACACCATTGTAAGTCATACAAAAACAAAATATACTTCACATTTTTCATGACCGGAATTTGACATCTGCTCTCTTTTGGTTTATTTAGTCAGTGATCCACTGTGGTCTAACCCAAGGCAAATGGAATGTGGAAAAATAGAGTCTGCTCTACAGCACTTACCAAATGTACAAAGCAATAAAGAGTACTGTATTAAGTAGACTTAGAGCTTGGATTTTTCTGTTTGGAAGGTTACCCGAAGAGTCTTTTAATGTTTCTCGGTTACCCAGGCTTCGTGGAGACGCTTAACTAATACGTCCCACTAGCATTCGGTTCACAAATGCCTTTTGTCTCATCTTACGGCACCTTTACATTCACAACGTTGTGGATTCTGAGTTCACCCTCGTATGTACCGTTTCCTAAGCCTTTCCAACAAAGTACATTTCATATTTCCGTAATTAGTGTCAGAGATGGTGGTTTTGGGGAGAGGAGGGAAAGAGAGAGAGAGAGACAGAGAGTGAGAGAGAGGAGAGGAGAAAGGTGTAAAGCTACAGTAGTAAAAACCATGGGATTTTTATTGGAGGTGGCTACTGATAACGTACTTGAAAATAATGAATGAGTATACTCATATAGACAAAGTAACCTTTTTCAATCTGCCTTGTGACTTCTTTTTAATATTATAAGAAGCCAGGATCGTACCCCTTATTTAAATTTATTTTTTATTTTTTAAATTTATTTATCTCGATATTATCTAATCTTGGTTTTCATTTTAATTAATTTTTATTGTTTAATTATTGTAATCTCTTTTAATTAATCTGGTTCACTTTGGAATCCTCTTGAAGTTCCGTCGCAATTCTGTTGACCTAAATTGTCATTGTACAGTAATAGTGTTGTTTAAAGTATATTATAACGTAATGACAACTTGCACGTACCTTTGGTGTAGAACTGGTAGGTTATGTCTGTTTGAACTGGTTGTTCAAATTGTCTTGTTATGTTATAAAACCACTGGTTCATCAAAACTGTATATTAGCACTGTTTACAAGTAAGTGAGCTAAGTTTGTGTTATTTGGGCGCCATATGGAATCTAGGTTGTTATTCCATAAAATAATTTATTAGATGAATAAATTAAATAATTTTAATGAATTTCGTTAAATTATTTCCTTGATTGTACTATGAAATTAATTTAATTAAATAATTCTTTTGTTGTTATGTTTATAAATTTGAATGGTTGGCGCTTCACACGTCCATGCTGCCAGCTTAACTGTTTGAGTGGCTTGAATTTACAACTCTTTTAAATATGAAAAAATTACTAAAAATTACTTAAATAATTTCGTACAACATTTGTTAATTAAGATATTACTGTTTTATTGCTCACTGAGTAATTTCTTCCTCTTTTTTATTTTCACTGTCTATAATCTGTTTTTTCTCATTTTTTGATTCTTCCCCCCACAGTAGACCATAAATTTCTTCCACTCTCGTACCTTTCCTTAATAGTTCATTTATCTTCCGTAGGGTTACCTCCTCTGTTTTTGTTAGTCCTGACATTTTCGTTTTATTGTACTCGCTGGGCTAAAGTAGAATTGTTAAAATAATGTACTGGAATCCTGTACTCTCCTATCTTCTTTAAGCCCCATGTTGGGCGCCAATTTATAAGAAGCCGGGATCGTACCCTGTTAAGAATTGTGTTTGATTAATATTTTTGTTGAAGTAAAATTTTTGACGTGTAGATTCCTTGGTTGATCATTTTAATAATGTCGTGGAATTAAATTGGCCAGGATGGAGAAAATAATTGTGAATAAGCGGACTGTAATTTAATACATTTATTTTGTGTAAATGTTACAAGTGAATTTAGATTTTGAAAACGTTAGCTAAGCATTCTATGCATCATGACGTCTGAGAAATCACATTAGAACAAAAAATTTTTACATTATAGAAATGAGGCGCAATTATGCAACACTCGAAAGATACATGAAATGAAATGATTTAGGCCTAAGGCCTACATAATAAGTCGCAACATGAAAGAATTAAGATGACAGCTGAACGCAACAAGCGTAAGTCACGTCTGTTGTATTCGAACGCTCAGAGCACTGTGTCGTCATGTTTGCCATTGCAAGCAGAATTAGAGTATGATCAGATTAGCCAACCTTTCATTCATATAATTCCCACATTAAATACCAACATTATCGTCCATAACTGCCCGCAAAAATCGAGCGATTTTTTTTTTGTAATACATTTTTAACAATTTATATTATAAAGAAAACACAAACATGTACGTTCTTACTAATAGATATCAACCATCAGTAGTTTGATGTCTTAATTATCGACATTGAAATGTTAGATAACAAAGATTATGACATTAAGTTGCTCAGAGATAAAACCTTAATGATAATGATAAAGTTAGATAGGCCACAGTTGGCTTGCAAACTGATTCATACATGACTATAAACGTGCATGAATCAGCAGAGATGCATACAATACAAAACATGAATAATAAATAATCTGATAATGCTTGATAATGAATAATCTGTGACTCATCCCTTGATGGGCCAGATATAAATTGCGAATATTTATGCAAGTCATGATTAATAATTTAAGCTAGTCAAGGCCAGCTGATTTATACATAATAGTATTGCATATAAAATGAATAGACAAAGATTATTATAAAAAGTTATATGCAATAAAACATAGATTAAGCATAACGCTGTAGTATAATAATTAAATAGCGTATGCTATACCAAACAATTGCAAGAATGCACAAATAAATTGACATGCGAAAATAGATTATACATTGTTGAATAGTTACAAGTATATAAATGTAATAACATGTGTGTCATAAGCACAAATACATGAATAATAATATATGTGCGATACATGATCGTAAAATACAAATACAAAAACATATGTGTAAAAATATATGCGTGGTGCATAATCATAGACAATAGATGCGGGTACAATAATATGTGTTACATAGATACAAAGTATATAGGTACAAAATATGTGTTGCATAGCTACAAAATACATGGTAAAATACAATAGAAATATGTGTGTTGCATAATTACAAATTACATGAATACAAGGCATAAAATACAATATAATAGTACAAGTGACAAATGCTGTAAATGTGTTCACATACAAAAATGTAATGCATGTGTTGAGCAATTACAAGTAACACATGAAAATTCATAGAATAGTGAAATAGCAATGCACAAATCTCAATAAAAAATGTACAGCAAATATGCATACATGGTTTGTATAGTTACAAAATACATGTGAATCTATAATATAACGCGCTAGGTAGTGTGTCCGTCATCGGTATGTTACCACAGTAACAAGTAAATAAACAAATGATATTTACTGGCATCGAATCCGTTCCTATAGTTTTTAATGTTTTTACTATGCGATTGTGTTGATATGTTTTGTAATTTTGTATACAGGTACGTCTATATATTTTGTAATTGTCCTATATTTCTGTATAATATAATGCGGAAGGTAGTGTGTCCGTCATCGGTATGTTACCATAGTAACAAGTAAATAAACAAATGATATTTACCGGCATCGAATCCGTTCCTATATTTTTTAATGTTTTTACTATGCGATTGTGTTGATATGTTTTGTAATTTTGTATACAGGTACGTCTATATATTTTGTAATTGTCCTATATTTCTGTATATGTTTTAATTGTGATATTTATGTTTATACGTATTTCTGATGATCCAATGAATAAGTAATGAAATACGATCAAATATGCCTCCTAAACGCCAGCAACCACCAACTGCTGAAGAAATTGCAGCAAATAAAGCACATAATGCTGAAGCTCAAAGACGCCGTAGAGCGGCCATGTCAGAAGAGCAGCTTCAAGCTGTGATGGTACAATCATGGTACATTGTATAATTACATAAAATATGGTAAAGAGATCATAAATATTGTATTTTCCTATTTTTTGACATACCCAACCCAACCTCAAACACCCGATATCGAATTTACAGTGAGTGGACTATATTACAGTATTTGCCAGGATTTGAACTAATTCATGACAAAAAACGGTGTCACATCACAAAAACAGTGTGCAGTTATTGAGATAAGCAGAGCCAAGCCTTCGTTACGTCAGAGGCGGAGAATGTGTTGACAGCAACCAAACTGCGATGTCAACACGTTAGACAAAGGAATGTGACGTCAGTACACCCCACTTCCGCAGATTTCAACCAGAAATTGCTGTCATTTCATCTGCAGCTCTGATTTGAGCCGGCCGGCCGCCCATTCACTTACGAGTGAATTTTAACTTTTTAGACCACTGTAGGTGGTTAATAATTGTGTAAAACACCTTACAGTGCGTGACCGTAAAAAATGTGACCGAGACGTGTACACGTAAAACTCGCGGTACTGGGCGCGAAGTTTTACCGCCAGCTACAACAACCAGCAACACTACATTGGTGAGAGCGTTCCTTATATATTTTGAATCCTTTATTTCCCAATATATGTTATTGTAGAAATCAATCATTTAACAAATTATTCAAAATTTCAATCTAAATTTAAGGAGCTCCAAAATTTAAATAAGTTGTACCATGATAATGAAAGGGTGAGTGGTTGTGTGCGTGCGTAATTATTCTAAGTGCTGGGTTGAGCACCACTATATAAATATAAATATATACATGTTATTATTGTATAATCATTTAATCATATAATCATTAAACTTAATCAAAGTTATTATTACACATTATGTTTTTGGAAGGGTTACAGTTGGTTTTAAAAAATGTTATGTAACAAAGTAAAGAATAAAAAGGGGTATTTCATTGGTAACAATTAGAACAGCTGTTTTGTTATTTCAAGCAATTTCCGTTTCCTATGACTTCGCGTAACGAACTTTTGGCCCATGACTTAGGTAGTAAAAGATGGCGTCTTAGTTTTTGTATACATAACCACATTTGTGAGATATAATATATCGTATCTATAAAATCAAAATAAACGTAAGTATACAGGTGGCGCCCGAACAGGGACCTTATGTAATATTATGTATGTATATTATTACATGGGATACGCCTAGAAAGAACACGGGAAAAAATTGCTTGAGGTAACAGACAAAATTTTATAACTAGTAAACATAACCCCACAATTAGGTAATACAATTGTATGCATGCGTGCATTACACAATTGCCAAAATGAGTACTAATGACAATATTACGTTAGAAATAGGTACAACTAATGTAAATTTGACTGGCGAGATGGATGTACAAACACCTCAAACTAGTCAGATTGACGAGGTGCATACGCCTGTATCTGTAGAAATAACGAAAGTCAATACATCCATTTCAACTAATTTAGACAGTAAATCAGATGAAAGTAAGGCAATGATACAATTGTTATTAAAACTAGATACAAAACTAGACGAACAGAAAAGCGATACGGATATTAAATTCACACATTTGAATGACAAATTCGATAATTTTGATATTAAATTCAGAGAGTTAAAAGGTCACAATTTTCACTTAGAAGAACGAATTAATATAGTAGAAACACGTTGTGATAACATTCAGAAAAAGACACTAGCCATTGTTGATGACAAGTTCAATAGTACCATTAGTGATTTAGACACTAAAATTGATCTAGTACAAGACACAGTAAATAACACGATTAAAAGTAAATTACAGTCAACAAGTACAGAAATACAACAGAAATGTTTACATTTTGTAGAAAGTCAAGTAGAAGTTAAAACCAATGTGTTGCAAAATCATTTAGAAAACATTGAAATAAACGTGATAGATATTACTAAAAATTTAGAAGCTATAGATAGTACTATGACTGAACATGAGAAAAATACCAAGAGTAGATTTAATTTGTTACAAAGTAAGATTAAAGAAATTGATGACTTAACTGTACAAAATAGTATGGATGTGCATGATAAATATGATATGATTGCAAATAATTTGACCAGTGTAAAAAACGAATTACGGGGAGAAATAAATAAAAATGTTTCAAGCATAACTGATAGAGTAGTAGTAACTAGAGATTTCTATAATGAAATAGAACTAGAGAATTTTAGCCATGAAAGCAGAGTAATACATCCCATGCGATTCCTTAATCAGACTAGGGATTATAATCATTTTAGTAGTAGTAGCTGGGAAGTGAAATTAAATAAAATTATTAAATGTTTCAAGGGTAACTCAGTCATATGGGCTGAAGCTCATAGGTTAGAATGGGATTGTTATAATACTTTTGAGAAAGCTTTTAAGGGTAAATATTGGACAGAAGAAGAGCAGGAGACTTTAAGAAGCCGTATTATGGGAACGGGTAATTTCATGGGACGTAACGTTAGTAATAATAACATTACTATTTATGTAACAAGATTGTACAACGAAGCTAAATATTTAGAGCCTCCAATACCATTTAAGTCATTTGTTAGGTATGTTAGTAAGCACTTACCTAGAGAAGTGCAAGTCACTTTGATGACTAAAGAGATAGAAAATCTTGATGAACTGGAAAGGGTATTAGATATACTACAAAGTATAAATGATCGTGAAATGGGTAGACGCCCTATACAACCAAATATGTATAACCATAACAATAATAACAATGAGTTTAATCGACCAAGGCCTTATTTTAATCATACTGGCAATAAATATAATGTTAGAAATGATTTACAGACACCAGGCGGTTGGAGTTGTTCTAGTTGCAGGAAGGAGAATCGGGGTCACATGCAGCATTGTTATTTCTGTAAAGCACCAAGAAATAACCAAGTAAAGCAATTCATACCTGCGAACAGAGGAGCCCCGAGTAACAGAGGAGCACCGTACCACTATCAGGGACCAACACGCGGACACCCTGTGCCATCAACAAGTCATAATAGGACACAGCCGGAAAACTGAAGTCAACAGTGGTAAGTAGGACCCGACCATTGTTCAGGGAAACTCATGAGGTCCGACCCATCGAGAACTTAAAATCCAACGTTATAAAAGCAGACATCGTTGCAGATTTATTGGAGGAGGAGTGTAACACGACATTGGAGGTGAGAGCTGGACTCACGGAAATACAGGTAACAATAGATAATAGAAACTTTAAAACACTTGTCGATACAGGGAGCGAAATTTCAGTAATAGCCGAGAACATTTTAAGTGAATTGAAAGAATTGAATAAGAATATTCCAGTTTTACCCGTAGCAGGGGTTACAGTAATAGGAGTCACGGGGGTACGTAGTAAAAGGGTGACAAAACAGATATATTTAAGTTTCTCAATTGGAGATATGAATTTTGATAATACATTTTTGGTAGTCAAGGGGTTAAGTTTGGATATCATTTTGGGAAATGATTTTTTACAAAGAAATAAAGCTGTAATAAATTTTAAAGAAAAAATTTTGGAGTTAGATGGGGGTGAGCGGTCTGTGAAGATTAATTTTGAAAACGTGATAAATAAAGTTAGAACAACTGGTGTGAAATTGTTACAGAAACAAGTAGTTGAGAATCACTTAGATACTAAAGTAAATTTTTGTATAGAGGATGAGTATTTAGAAGATGTTGATAATGAAATGAGTAATATTAATAATGAAGTATGGGAGATAAGGGCGGATGAATTCTGTAGTGGGGGTGAGGTGATAAGGAGTGGCCAACGTAGAGCGTTATGGCAGGTAATAGAGCAGTTTAAGGGAGTGTTTGCCGATATTCCAGGAAGGGCAAAAAATTATGAATGTATGTTACAGATAAAGGAACACACACCATTCATGCAGCGGAGCTATCCAGTGCCTTACTCTAAAAGACGAGCGGTGCAAGAAGAGTTGGACAAGATGTTAGATAATGGTATCATAGAGAGGTCAGTGTCTCACTACTCAAATCCGTTAGTGGTGGTAATCAAGAAGGAAGGAGGAGTAAGATTATGCCTAGACGCAAGGAAAATTAACCAAATTATTATACCAGACCGAGAATCACCAGAATCTATAAATGAGATCTTTCAAAAGTTTAGTGGCGTAAGATTTATGACGTCCTTAGATCTGACTGCTGGATATTGGCAGGTACCTTTAGCAGAGGTAAGTAGGCAATACACAGCATTTTTGTTTAACGGAAAAAATTATCAGTTTAAGCGACTACCATTTGGGCTAAATACCAGCGTAGCTAGTTTCATTAAATGTTTGGATAGAATTTTGAGACCAAAAGATTTAGATTTTCTCACAGTTTATGTAGATGATATTTTAATAGCTTCACGTACATTTGAAGACCATTTAGAACATTTAAAATATGTTTTAGGAAAATTAGAAGCGGGAGGATTAACCGTAAATTGGGATAAGTCCAAATTTCTACAAACGAAGATTAATTTTTTAGGATTCATTATTACATCGGAAGGAATTTCCGCAAACCCGGACAAGGTCGAATCTATTATGCGTTTCCCTGAACCGCGAAACATCAAACAACTTCAGAGTTTTCTTGGGCTGTGCAACTTTTATAGGAAATTTCAGAGGAACTACGCCTACCTAACCGCTAAGTTAAGTGTGGTATTACAGAACAACGTAACTGGAGAGATAGTAGGAACACACAATGCTACAAATTTAAAGTTGTACTGGTCGACTTAGTTATTTTATATTGATGTTTTATATTTGGAGTATATGAGTATTAATTTAGTTATTGGTTTACAGAAGGGACTCTCCCCCATTTTCGGGCGATCACAGACTCACCACCTCTGATCGTGGATTTTGGAGTTTGGGAGGTGGACCATGGTTGGCGGAACTGACGTAAGGAAGTGAAAGCAACGATGGTCTTCCTCCACACAAAATTGGTAGAAATTTGAAAATTTAATCTTATTATTGAACGGGGAGGGGGACCCCTAATTCTTGGGATATAAAAAAAAAAAAAAAAACTATATTTTGGCATTGATCCCTTGAATCTTGTTTTATTCTAAAATTTTATAGAATAGAAAAGTTGAAATTTGTGTAACTTAAGAGGTTAACTCATTAAGGAGTTGTATATTTTTTTTATGTAACTAAGTATATCAGAAGATCCATTGTTTTCCTGGAGTGTTAGAAAAGTGATGTTTTGGACTTGGAAAGTGTCTACAAATTTATTAATGTAACTAATGAAAAAATTAACATTTTTTTAAATGATATTTCAATTTTGATATATCTCAATTATTTATTAAGATATGATTAAATATGATTGAGTATTTAAAATGTATTAACTGTATTATTAATATATCAGTGTTAATTATTAATGTATTATGTATTTATTTGAAAACTTTTTAACATGATTTTATAATATGTGTAGGAAGAGAAAAAATTTTAAATGGCGCTGTTAATAATATTTATCAGCCAGATGATTAACTGTTAATAATAATAATAATAATACTAATAATCATAATAAAAGTTTATTTTAAAAGTTATAAGTAAATAAATCGATTCATTAAATTTCTTGATTTGTTTTTCTCCAAGTTTGGGAGATAGATAATTATATTTTATATTATATACATTTTATATTTTCAAATATATTTTATTCAATTTTTTATAATTTTGTGCTTATGTTACAATTATAGTAATTATAGAACGAAGATAATTATTATTGATAGGAATCGAAACTATTATTCAAGCTAGGGTTTGTAATATGCAGGCAAGGTATTCTTTTTAATCCTTGAGATTTATTATTTTTATAATTTTTATACTTTCTAATTTTATTTAATATAATTTATAATTTTATAAATAGTAAGCCAACCCAGTGCTTATTGGCACAAACCAGCACTTAGCTAAGGGGAACCAGATCAGTTGAGGATGGAGTGATTCAATAAGCCACTATATTAATATTTTTTATAAATTGTTTCAGTGTTTGGGGTGTGACAGCGGTCCTGAGCTGGCCAACGCGTCAGAGCAGGGGCGTTAAGAGCCTAAGTGGCCTTATGGTGTTGGGATCTCGCAGGAGAAGTCCAGTAAGGTCATGAAGGTACAGTCATTATCACCAGACCAAGGGTGAGTTATTGTTATTTTTTATATAAAATTGTAAGGGGGTTGTGGCGACTTGTCCTGACTGATCCCTTTAGGAAGTATGAAAGGGTCAATGAAAGTTTGTGTGCTTCGTCACACCATCTTTCATTGAGGGGGTTTTGTGATGGTACAATCATGGTACATTGTATAATTACATAAAATATGGTAAAGAGATCATAAATATTGTATTTTCCTATTTTTTGACATACCCAACCCAACCTCAAACACCCGATATCGAATTTACAGTGAGTGGACTATATTACAGTATTTGCCAGGATTTGAACTAATTCATGACAAAAAACGGTGTCACATCACAAAAACAGTGTGCAGTTATTGAGATAAGCAGAGCCAAGCCTTCGTTACGTCAGAGGCGGAGAATGTGTTGACAGCAACCAAACTGCGATGTCAACACGTTAGACAAAGGAATGTGACGTCAGTACACCCCACTTCCGCAGATTTCAACCAGAAATTGCTGTCATTTCATCTGCAGCTCTGATTTGAGCCGGCCGGCCGCCCATTCACTTACGAGTGAATTTTAACTTTTTAGACCACTGTAGGTGGTTAATAATTGTGTAAAACACCTTACAGTGCGTGATCGTAAAAAATGTGACCGAGACGTGTACACGTAAAACTCGCGGTACTGGGCGCGAAGTTTTACCGCCAGCTACAACAACCAGCAACACTACATTGGTGAGAGCGTTCCTTATATATTTTGAATCCTTTATTTCCCAATATATGTTATTGTAGAAATCAATCATTTAACAAATTATTCAAAATTTCAATCTAAATTTAAGGAGCTCCAAAATTTAAATAAGTTGTACCATGATAATGAAAGGGTGAGTGGTTGTGTGCGTGCGTAATTATTCTAAGTGCTGGGTTGAGCACCACTATATAAATATAAATATATACATGTTATTATTGTATAATCATTTAATCATATAATCATTAAACTTAATCAAAGTTATTATTACACATTATGTTTTTGGAAGGGTTACAGTTGGTTTTAAAAAATGTTATGTAACAAAGTAAAGAATAAAAAGGGGTATTTCATTGGTAACAATTAGAACAGCTGTTTTGTTATTTCAAGCAATTTCCGTTTCCTATGACTTCGCGTAACGAACTTTTGGCCCATGACTTAGGTAGTAAAAGATGGTGTCTTAGTTTTTGTATACATAACCACATTTGTGAGATATAATATATCGTATCTATAAAATCAAAATAAACGTAAGTATACAAAGCAGAATGTGAAGCTAATGCTGTAAGTCACCGGCAACACAGAGAAAACATGCCACAAAATCAACTTCAACAAGAGCGCGAGGCAAACGCTGAAAGACAAAGGGTTGCACGCCAACATCAAAGAGGACGTCTGAGTAGATATGTCCGATCCCGCAACACCGCTTTGGTTCCCGAAAACTTCAATGAAGACGAAATTGAAGAAAGTTATCTTGGCCCAATGGACGCTAAATGTCCATTTTGCAATGCCACGCATTTCAAAAATGAATTAATGTCAAATTGCTGCCATAAAGGGACCATTGCATTAGATGAAATACGAACGCATCCCTTCATTACAAATTACATGAATGGATCTGATCCAAGTTCAAAAAATTTAATGGAAAACATAAGATCCTACAACAGTGCAATGGCCTTTGCCTCAATGGGAGCACAAGTTGACCAATCAGTGACCAGACGTTCAGGTCCTTTTTGTTACAGAATCCATGGGCAAATTTATCACACTACATCTGCATTACACCCAAATCAAGGTGAATTACCAAAGTATGCCCAACTGTACATTTTGGATTCGGCCCAAGCCTTGACAGAAAGAATGAACAGTCAAGCAAACAATGCATTGCATTATGGATGCGGGGTGTCTTTGCACCCATGGCTTGATTGCAGCATCTGGAACGTGTCCAATGTCTGCCAGAAGTAAACTTAGTGCTGGTACATTGTCGACTGGTGACCTAAGACTGGAAAAGGAAACCGCCAACCAGTTAACTGAGAAGGCGGGGGAGTATAACTTTTATTTGATTGGTGCACTGCCGCTGGTACCGATTCGAGCAACAGGTGTTGCCCGTTTCAAGTCCAGTCAGCAGACGCCCTGAGGGCGTCGGTCGCTCCCTGCGAGGCTGAGAGCCTCCGTGTCAATGATTGATGACAGCGACAAGCAGCCGGCTCAGCGTGCTAGGAGGTGGACAGGAAGGAGGAAAGGACAGTTTAGGTGAAATACTCTGGTCTAGGACTGATGATTACTTTGTTTTTGTTTAATTTAAAGAGGATTGCGTTATGGCGGGTCATCAAAGTAATAACTTGATACAGGTTGTTTCATGATATTTAAACGCATGAAGACATTGGGCGAACCCGTTGGACACCTAGATGCTTCGGACCTCCCCATGCATTCGTGTCGTAATGGAGAACCTCCAAAAACTTCTTGGAGATATCAATCCGTTCTCTAGAGAATACAAGAACACGCTCAAATTTGAACAAGACGAAATGCTAAAGGCAAATCAGGAAAACCAAACGCCAATTGAATATAGCATGACTTTCTTGAGAGAAAGAGTAAATAATGTGCTCCCCGGCAGAACCAACGCTCCCACTGCCAGAGGAGAAATTGCTGCCGTTTTTTACAGTGCAGATGGTGCACCCCCAGAAAATCGGGATATTACAATTTATCCAAAAAGCGGAAAGATCTGAAGAAAGCTGTTGGTCAAGGAAATGTGTCCCAGCTTCAATGGTATTCATACCATTTTGCCATTTGTGATGGAAACTTTAACGAGTTCCTCAACGCAGGAAAGCTGACTCACCAATTCATGGTTGATACCTATTGCAAGACCGAGGCAAACCGTTTGAATTGGTTTTGAAAAAATCAAAACACAGTAAGAGCTGAAGACTATGATGTTCTTCACCGATTTGTGAACAACCACAATTTTGAGGACGTTAACATAAATTGTCTGGAAAGAAAGTTATATTGCCTTCAACCTTCCAAGGGAGTCCAAGAAATATGGCTCAAAATTACCAAGATGCTATGGCCATGGTCAGGAAATATGGCAAACCTGACTTATTTGTAACATTCACGTGCAATCCTAAATGGAGGGAAATCAGGGAAAACTTACTTCCCGGTCAGCAACCATGCGACCAGCCTGATTTAGTAGCAAGAGTATTTGAGTTGAAACTGAAATTGCTACTTGAAGTCTTAACCAAACACCATAGATTTGGACGTGTTAGGGCTATGCTCCACGTGATCGAGTTCCAAAAACGTGGTCTACCACATGGGCACATATTGCTATTCATGGCCCCGGAAGACAAAGTCTGGGAGAATGAAAGAATTGATAAAATTGTCTGTGCAGAACTCCCTGATACAGATGCCCACCCAAGGCTATATGAAATTGTAAAATCCTGTATGATACACGGCCCATGTGGTTCATTAAATCCAAACGCACCGTGTATGGAAAATGGCAAATGCACAAAAGAATTCCCAAAAGATTTCTGTGCTGAGACCAACAGCAATGTCAATGGTTACCCAAAATATCAACGCCGAGATGATGGTAACTTTATATTTAATATTACCTTGTGTACCCAAGTACACTGGTGCTCCTCCTTGCAACTTCAATGTTTCTTTAAAAACTACGCGTTTCGGGACTCATGGTCCCATCATCAGGTTGATAAAAAACAAGAATCACTCACATGGAGTACGTCAACTTAATAAGAAATAAATAAAAAGTTTCACTCGCACATACCGCGTGTATACAATTACACAACTACACGATGCGCATCGTATCGGAACTTGCAAGCGACTAACCGTTACGCGTCGCACTATCTCTACCTTTATCTATGTGTTGTTCCAACACGCGTATGGCCGTGTCATACAGTCCATTGGACTTAAAAGAAAGCTTGTCGTTCAAGAGCTGATTACCTTGGGTTTTTGAGGCCTTATAAATTTCAAATTCTTCCAGCGCATCCATAAGCCTGCCCTTTTTACAGAAATGCAACGGCTTGAAGCTACTTTGAAAACTCGAGTAATTATGGTTCTGGTTGACTATATGCAAGGCAAAGTTTGATTTTATCTTCTGGATATCACCTCTAGGGAGATGTTCTCTGTACCTATCCAGAAATTTCCTGCCCGTTTGTCCAACATAAAAATTATTGCAGTCCTCGCATTCTATTTTATAAATACCAGAACAGTTTTCTACTAGTCTGTTGGTCACTGGTCTCAAAGCGTTCAAAATACAATTACTCGTTTTGAAAGAAACTGCAAAACCGTGTTTTTTAAAAACGTTCTTAATAGTATTAGGCAAAAGATTTGTAAATTCTGTTGGTATATATTTAATGTCACTGTTGTGTGTTTTGTTTATGCTCCTATTTTTATATATGTTCCTCCTCTGCCTCACTACTATTTTGTCTACAGCTGTACTATTGTAACCGTTGGCCACCGCGATATACTTTATCGTATTAAGCTCATCGATGTAGTCTTTCGCCTCTAACGGAATTTTTAGTAATCTGTTAACCAACGAGTTGAATGATGCCATTTTTTGTGCAAATGGATGAAATGAAGAAGCATGAATAGTAATATCTGTGGCAGTTGGTTTCCTATAGATGTTGAACCTAAACAAATTATTTATTTTTCGCACAGTTATGTCCAGAAAATTTAGGCTACTGTTATTTTCCATCTCCAACGTGAACTTTATTTTTGAGTGTATACTATTCATGTATTTACTCAAGGTTTCTATTTGTCTATGTGTGCCATTAATAACAAGAAATGTGTCATCCACATACCGAGTGTATGAGATGATATTTTTGTAAAGCTTGTTTTTATGCTATAAAATATGTTCATTTTCAAAATAGTTAAGATAAAGATTGGCCAAGAAACCACTAAGTGGCGATCCCATTGCAAGGCCGTCGTCCTGCGCAAAAAATCGGTTGTCAAAAGTGAAATAATTCTGGCATAATATTATTCTTAGTAACGCGATAAGTTCATGGATTTTTTGCTGATCCAAAGTGCCTGAATCCTCCAGGTTTTTCTGTAAAATATCAATCGTTTGGGGCACAGGAACATTAGTGTAAAGGTTCGTAACATCAAAGGACACCAACTTATATTGTGGTAATACTACTAACGATTTCACTCTGTCCACAAACTCAATACTATTTCTGACGCTGTGGTTAATGTCTATTTTAATATTACTTTTTAAGATCTGTAAAAGTTTCTTAGCTACCTTATACCTAGGTGCTGTGGTAAAATTAACCACAGGACGTATGGGCATATTCTCCTTGTGTAATTTTGGGAGGCCGTTAATTGCGGGAGCTTGGGCGTGTATTGGTTTTAGCAGACGCATGGTGCATGTATCAAATAGGCATGTGGATCTATTAATACAGTTGTTGATATCCCTAACGTATTTTGTAGTGGGGTCTCTAGTCAAAGTACGTATGTTATTATCGTGAATAAACTCATAAACTTTCTGTTTGTATTCGTCTTGATTTAAGATTATAATCGTATTGCCTTTATCAGCTTTAGTTATGATAGCATTATTGTTCTCGAGTTTTTGTTTAATATTGCGTACAGTGTTTATATCCCTGCGATATTTGTAGTCAGGTGGACGCTTTTCACTTTTTAACATACGGTTCAACAGTAACATACGGAGGAACATATATAAAAATAGGAGCATAAACAAAACACACAACAGTGACATTAAATATATACCAACAGAATTTACAAATCTTTTGCCTAATACTATTAAGAACGTTTTTAAAAAACACGGTTTTGCAGTTTCTCTCAAAACAAGTAATTGTATTTTGAACGCTTTGAGACCAGTGACCAACAGACTAGTAGAAAACTGTTCTGGTATTTATAAAATAGAATGCGAGGACTGCAATAATTTTTATGTTGGACAAACGGGCAGGAAATTTCTGGATAGGTACAGAGAACATCTCCCTAGAGGTGATATCCAGAAGATAAAATCAAACTTTGCCTTGCATATAGTCAACCAGAACCATAATTACTCGAGTTTTCAAAGTAGCTTCAAGCCGTTGCATTTCTGTAAAAAGGGCAGGCTTATGGACGCGCTGGAAGAATTTGAAATTTATAAGGCCTCAAAAACCCAAGGTAATCAGCTCTTGAACGACAAGCTTTCTTTTAAGTCCAACGGACTGTATGACACGGCCATACGCGTGTTGGAACAACACATAGATAAAGGTAGAGATAGTGCGATGCGTAACGGTTAGTCGCTTGCAAGTTCCGATACGATGCGCATCGTGTAGTTGTGTAATTGTATACACGCGGTATGTGTGAGTGAAACTTTTTATTTATTTCTTATTAAGTTGACGTACTCCATGTGAGTGATTCTTGTTTTTTATCAACCTGATGATGGGACCATGAGTCCCGAAACGCGTAGTTTTTAAAGAAACATTGAAGTTGCAAGGAGGAGCACCAGTGTACTTGGGTACACAAGGTAATATTAAATATAGTTAGTTATATGCAACTTGGAGACCACAACACAATATGTATATGGTAACTTTGTTGAACTTGGGGGAAACAAAGTGGATAACAGATGGGTGGTGCCATGCAAAACCCGTACCTGTCTCTGAAATACAACGCCCACATTAACGTAGAGATTTGTAGCTCAATTCAAAGCGTTAAATACCTCTTCAAATACGTTTACAAGGGGCATGACTGTGCAAATATTCAATTCGTTACTGTTCCCACAGAACAGGAAGCTACTATTGAATGGGACGAAGTAAAAAATTACTTGGAGACCCGATATGTAAGTGCACGTGAAGCATACTGGAGGCTCAGGGAATACAAAATGCACCACCAAACTGATCATGTGGAAAGATTAAATATCCACCTTGAGGACAAGCATACAATATGTTTTATACCAGGCAAGGAAGCTGAAGCTGTACAGCAAAAAGCCACCAAGTCCAAACTTCTGGCTTGGTTTAAACTTAATCAGGAAGACCCTAATGCCCGAGAGTATTTATATATTGAAATTCCCGAACACTATACCTGGGGTGACAAAAATTCTAAATGGAAACCACGTCTTAGAGGACATGAAACTACAATTAGCAGAATGTTTGCCGTAAGTCCCACGGATAGAGAAAAATGGTTCCTCCGAATTCTCCTTCTCAATGTTAGAGGAGCAACATCTTTCGAGGACCTAAGAACGGTCGAAGGAAATCCTATCCCCTTTCCAACTTTCCAAGAAGCATGCATTGCAAGGGGATTAACTGATGATGACTCAGAATGGGATACTTGCCTAACAGAAGCTGCAACCCATCAAATGCCAGTACAACTTAGGCAGTTGTTTGCATTTATTTGTATCATGTGTGAGCCGTCGGATGCAGCAGCATTATTCGACAGACATAAGGACAATCTTATGCAAGACTATAAGAGACGCTTTCCTGATGGAGAAAAAGCTCTCTATTTGACGCTAAAGAAATTGAATCTGTCCTTCGTACACATGGAAAGTCATTGGTAGATTTTGGCCTAGAACTTCCAGTCGGCAGCTATGGCGAGCCAATCCATTTTGGAAAATATTACGACCCAATTGCCGAAAAAACCATGTTCGAAGAAAAGTTTCAAATGCTCAACCCAGGGCAAAGAAGGGCTTTCGAGAAAATCAGGGAGGCAATTGAAAACCCTAACTTACTCAAACGTCTATTCTTTATTGATGGACCTGGTGGAAGTGGTAAAACCTTCCTTTACAACACAATCATGCACTATGTGCGTAGCAAAAATGAATTAGTCTTGCCATGTGCATTTACAGGCATACCAGCAACTTTGCTTGAGGGAGGCAGAACTTCCCACAGTCGTTTCAAGCTGCCTATTCCAATAAATGAAACATCAACCTGTAATGTTCGACATGGGACTAATACGGCAAATGAACTGGAAAAGGCCAAAGTGATAATCTGGGATGAAGCTTCAGTGGCCCCAATGGAAAACTCCAAGAGCCTGGATTAGAGGAAGGCATCTTCGAAATTCCTCCAGTCTGCATTGAAAATGGATGTATTGTTGCTGCTGTCTTTCCTGAGGTCATCCAATCAGGAGATGACAGCATTGCTAACCGTGCAATCCTGACTCCAAAAAACCACGAGTCACTTGAACTTAATGAAAATGTCCTTAGACAAATTCAATCTGAATTGAAATGCTATACCAGCATAGATTCTATTCAGCAAGACAGTGCAAATGCCGAGGAGGCAGCAAACTATCCAATGGAGTTTTTGAACAGCTCAACACCTGGAGGTATGCCTCCTCATAGACTTACCTTGAAAGTTGGTGCAGTAGTAATGTTGCTACGAAACCTTGACTCAACAAGAGGTCTTTGCAATGGCACCAGAATGGTCATCAAGCAAATGATGTCAAAAGTCATTGACTGTGAAATCCTGACCGGATCTTTAAAAGGTACCAGGGTATTTATTCCAAGAGTTATTCTTGCACCCAGTGACCCTGACCTTCCCTTTACATTAAGACAAAAACAGTTTCCATTTAGACTTGCTTTTGCTATGACCATCAACAAAAGCCAAGGGGAAACACTGGATTCTGTTGGTATTTATTTGCCATCTCCAGTATTCAGTCATGGACAACTTTATGTTGCATTTTCAAGAACAAAGTCCTTTCAGCAAGTCAAGGTAAAAGTCTTAGAAACTGTCCAACAAGGCAACTTAAAGAAAGACCACAGAGTTTACACCAAAAATGTGGTCTACAAAGAAGTTTTCACCCAATAATTAAATTTCATAGCCAATATGTAATTAAATGTATATTAAATGTATATATAATTAAATGTATTTAATACATGCCAATAAATAATTAAATATGTGCTAATAAAAATGCTCGCCAGCCGGGCGTAGAACGGGTACTTCAGCTAGTATTATATAACAAAATACATAACATAAGAACCAAAACCACCAATAGACATAATACATAAACCACTACCAATAGCAAATATGAATATACAAAGGACATAGTATATGTCTTACAGAATTATCTATACATGTAAATACAAGAATGAGTACAGTATACTACAATGACAATATAATAGTATAAACACAATAACATAATGCATGTTTGTAAAATTACAAAATACATGCGAATTTGATATGAGATACACCATAATGCAATATCAATATATAATGTATTAAAAAACGTTTGTGACAGCACATATCACGATAATTAAAGTCGGCCAAACTATAAAACAATTAAGTAATGAAAGCTTGTGGCCAAGTAAAACATAACGTTGTGCTAAGTAGTTACATTGACATCATGTCTAGGCTTCGTCCCGCGCTGGCAACAAACATAACTTGTGAATTGGTCTGCGAAAGGTGCTAACAGGCGTACGAACGTCAACTACCCTAATTAAATTGTTTGGTCCGGGAAATGTGCCTGTGATTACCCCAAATTTCCATGCTAATGGAGGCAAGTTATCCTCGATTAGAAGGACCAGGTCACCAATGGAAACGTTTTCTTTAGCGAACTTCCATTTGTGACGCTGTTGCAATTGGTGTAGGTAGTCGCGCGACCATGATTTCTAAATAGCTTGGACAAACTTCTGGAGAAGTTGCCAAAGGCCGAGATGAGAGATGGGAACGTGTGACAAATCAGGATCAGGTATTGCCGTTAACGGTGCACAGATTAAAAAATGGCCAGGGGTAAGTGGCACTGGATCGTTTACATCCGATGAAACGGCAAATAATAGACGTGAGTTTAGACAGGCCTCTACCTGTGATAAAACCGTAGTAAACTCCTCAAATGTGAGTATGGACTTGCCGACAACGCGGCGCAAATGATATTTCAAACTCTTTATACTGCTCTCCCATAGCCCACCAAAATGAGCTGATGAAGGAGGAATGAATGACCACTTAATACCATGAGAAGTTGCAAATGATTGAATTGTTAAAGTGGCATCCTTGTTATGCCAGAGATTGTAAAGGTCATGCAAGACGTTGCGGGCCTTCCTAAAGTTTGTGCCATTGTCAGAATACAATTGGCTAGGTATGCCCCTACGGGCCATGAAGCGACGTAAGGCAGCTATAAACGCATTGGCCGTGAGGTCGGAAACCAATTCCAAATGAATGGCCCTAGTGGCTAAGCAAATGAATAGAGACACATATGACTTGGACAGAGTCCTAGATCTCTGCCCGCCATGACGGATCATGAAAGGACCACCATAATCCACTGCACAGAATAAAAACGGCCTGGAAGGAGTAACCCTGGGAGATGGCAAGACACCAAGCCTTTGAGCTTGATGTTTAGTATTAAATCTGACATTTGACGCATCTACGAATGATGGAACGAATCACTATCTTGGCGTTAATAATCCACCAGCGTTGACGAAGTGAATGATGGACAAGCTGAGCACCAGCGTGGAGAAGTCGAATATGCTCACTCTCAATTATGAGGCGAGTGATGTGAGCCGAAGGATGCAAGACAGTAGGATGCTTATTATCATAGGGTAGTTGCGACTGCTGTAGACGTCCGCCGACACGTATGATGCCAAACTCATCAAGAAATGGGTCAAGAGAAGACAGTTTACTCCTAATAGAGACAGAAGCTCCATTTCGAAGGCAATTAAGCTCAGTAGCGAAATGGATCGACTGGGATTGCCTTATGAAAAAGTTAAGGGTAGGATGAATTTCGGTAGGGGTAAGAACTCCCGAAATTTTCTCTGCCTTTGAGGATCTAGCATTTTTGATAAATCGAAAGCAATAAGTGTACACGCGGGTCAGTCGGTGCAACGAGGAAAAGTCCTTAGAGAGATCAATAGGTAAGGTAGAAATTAGAGAAAGCTTGGGGGTTTGTTTCTCCTCAACGGAACATTCAGGAAGCGGCACATTAGAAGGTGAAAAAGGTGAAAAAACATTGGGCTCAGAAGATTGAGACAGACAAGTAGGACCATGCCACCAAAGCGAACAATCACGCAAAACGTCAGGGTGACATCCTCTTGAAATAATGTCAGCAGGATTATGTTGCGAATCAATATGATGCCATGTGTGGGTTTCAGTGAGACGCTGAATCTCAGCAACATGATTAGCGACGTAGGTCTTCCACCTAGAAGACTGAGCATGAATCCAATAAAGAGATACCATGGAATCGGAGTATATGTCTACGCTATTGACAAAGGAATGGAGAGCAGGGGTGACCTTGAATAGAAGTCGCGATAACAACAAACAAGCACAGAGCTCATTGCGGGGTAATGACACCTGTCGTAGTGGAGCCACATGAGATTTAGAACACAAAAGGTGACAAGAGGCCATTAAATCTTGATAAACAACTCCCCGCTATAATTGACAGGATTCTTCTCTTAGAAATACTTGACTCAACTGGAAATGACTTGATATCAAACATGAATGAATCTGCGAGTTGTTCCAAAGAATGCCCAAGGTACGCACATTGCCTTGTTTGTTTAGCGGAAGTGATAAATTACTATGCTCAGTGACTACATTTAGTTCATTTGATGCCCATTTATGTAGAGTAAAGCCATATTGACTCAACAATGTACTTAAGTCAGATTTTAACTTGATCAGATTAGAAATGGTGTCTGCACTGGTCAACAAATCATCAACATAAAAATCATTAATTATAGCTGAAGCAGCGTCAGGAAATGAAGCTTCATTATCCTTACCAATCTGAATAAGGCAGCGAGTTGCCAAGAATGAAGCGCTAGCAGTACCGTATATTACAGTTCGCAGCATGAAATGTTTAAATTGTTCAAGCGAAGAATCCCGCCATAGAATACGTTGGTAATGACAATCGTTATCAGAAACTAGAATTTGCCGATACATCTTCTCGATGTCAGCGATTAGAACATAATTGTGTGTACGAAATCGCAAAAGAATGGAGAAAAGATCTTGCTGGACATTTGGGTCCACTAACAAAATTTCATTGAGAGATAGACCATTGCTAGTTTTAGCAGAACCATAAAGAACGACGCGAAGCTTCGTCGTGGAACTAGAATGTTTAAAAACGGCATGATGAGGCAAATAGTAGGTATTTGAAATCCTGGAATCAACAGAACAATCGTCAACCAGCGTCATGTGGCCAAGATCCTTATATTCCTGTATAAAATTTGCATATTCACGCGCAAGCTCAGAATCACGCTTGAACCTGCGTTCTAAACTTAAAAATCTCGCTTCAGCGGTAGCATAGGAATCACCCAGCTGGGCATTATCAGAAACAAATGGTAGTGAAACGACAAATCTACCTTCATTATTACGATCAGTAGACTTAACAAAATGTTGTTCGCAAACTGAGTCGTTAATAATGGGTGCATTATCAAGGACGGTTTCAGTCTCCCAAAACTTCTGAAGAGACGCTAGAATTTGATCATCGTTGTTTCTTGCCAAGAACGAAACAGCAGGACCCTTTGAATGACAATGCTTAGGCAAATTGCCTGCTAGAATATAGCCTAACTTAGTTTCTTGTATGACAGGAAAGTTAGGACCACGAACATATTTGTTAGCTTGAATCAAGTCTAAATAAAGCTGCGCTCCTAACAATATGTCTATGTCAGCTGATACATTAAAATTTGGGTCAGCAAGGAAAATATTATCTGGAATATTAAAATGTTTTACGTCAAAAGATTGTGCTGGAAGTTTGTGGGTCAAAGTAGATAACACTGCGCATTGAGCATTAAAAGTAAAATTTTGATAACGGGAAACAATACGAACTGATACCAAATTAGTAGCGCAACATGTTGCATTATTAATACCTGAGATTGGTATATTAGATTTAGTTAAGTTAAGTTGCAGTTTTTTTGCAAATGATGCAGTACAAAAATTAACTTGAGATCCTGCATCTAGCAAGATCCACGCAAGTTGCTTGTTACCAGAGCGGTCGATGACGAATACGACGGCTGTAGATAAGATAACATTGTTTGCTGATTGCAGTTTAAATGAGCAGTAATTACTACTGCTGGCAGGACTGTGTTTTAACTCCTTATTTATATGAAGTAATGTATGGTGCCGTCTGGAACAGATCTTACATGACTGCTTGACCTTGCAATTAGGTGAAAAATGATCTGGTCTCAAACAATTAGTGCAGCATTTATGCTTTAATATAAATTGTCCTCGTTCCGATATGCTCAAATCACTAAATTTGTCACACATATAAATTGGGTGACTTGCCTTGCAGTATGGGCATGAATAATTATTTCAGGTAGAATGATAGCTTTTAAATACAGTGCTGCCAGCAGAGTTTCGTAACTTAGATTTATCAGACTTATTGTTAAATTTTAGAATTGGTTTGTTAAGCTGCTGTCCAGCTTCTAGCGGTAACGTGTTTTCTAATAGTTGCCTACGGGCATTTAGAAATTGTATAAAACTCTGAAAATTAGGAAGATTTTCAGAATCTATAGATTCTTTCCATAATTTAAATGTGGAATGATCAAGTTTTGTTGACAATAGTTGTATGACAATAAGTTCAAATGAATCCACTGACAATTGCATGGCTGTCAGAGAATTGACAGAAGACGTTATGGTATTTGTAAATTCTGCTAAGCTCTGTACAGAGTCCTTGGTTGTAGACTTCACTTCTAATAAATTTTGAATATAACATTTAGCTAATATGAATTTATTGTCATATCTAGCGGACAGCAAACTTAACGCTATTGAATAATTTTCGTTACAAATAGGCAAAGCCTTGATTAAATCTAGTGATTCATTTTTGAGAGATGAATATAAGTAATGTAATTTTTGCACTGAAATTAAGTCAGATCTAGCATGTACCAAGTCTAAAAATATCGAGTAAAAGTGCTGCCATTCGAGAATGTTGCCTGTGAAGCAGGGCAGCCTTATAGGTTTTAATTGAATGTTACTGCTTAATGTTTGAGATTCAGTCTGGATGTTGAAAGTGTCTATTAGTTGTAAAATCTTAGCCTCGGTTGAATATAAAAGCTCTTGAACCTCGACTCTGTTCTCTTGGGCAGCATTTATGTCTTTAGAAATTAGTTCGATCTCAGACTGGACCTCATCATATTTTATTGATAAACTTTTTAAAATGCATATTAGTTCTTGGTATCCAAGTCATGTATGAACAGTAAATTATTATAAATAAATCACCTTATATCCGTCGTGTGACTTCGTTACGTCGATTAAAATGACGCGTTTCGGAACATCTGTTCCATCATCAGATAAAATCGCTCTATTGAGGTCGTTAAACGTTAAAAACACATGTTACACATAATTGTCCACTATGTAATTCACTTGCTTCCTAAATGGTGCGCACCACGATGAAGCCGATCGGACACTGAACTATTATCTGAGTGATTACGCCTAAGCAGGTTCAAAGCTGTATCGTATAGCGGGTTGGATTTAAAATTTAAGTGGTCATTCAATATGAAGTCTTGGCTGTTTATGTTATTATATGCTTTGTATATTTCGAACTCTTCTATTGCGTCCATGTAACGGCCTTTGTTGCACACATGTATTAAATTAGATTTAAAATCAGTATAATTATGATTGTGTAAGATTAAATGGCGGGCAAAGTTGGACTTGATATTATTTAAGAAAGTGAGATTATTTAGGTGACGTTTTGGTGTGTGTTCTTTAAATCGTTTGAGGAAACCTCTCCCTGTTTGACCAATGTAAAAACTGTTGCAGTTGTTACATGATAATTTATATATGCCGGATTTCTTTTCTAAATGTATGGGTTTTCTATGACGTAGTATTTTTACGTCATAGCAAAATAATAATAAAACTTATTAAAATAATAAGTTTAATAATACCATAAAACACCATAATTTTGACAACCATTCACCTCATGGTTTACAGAAACATATAAGATTTTCCGAGTTTAAGTTATTGAAACAAATAAAAGCTAAATTAGTTGATAATAATGCTCTAATTACTAAGGCAGATAAGGGGAATACTCTTGTTGTCATGGACTTTGACGTGTATAAAACGAAAGTAAACGACTTTATTTCAAACAATAATATTAGAACCTTGAAATCTGATCCTACTGATATGTATGTCAAGACATTGAATAACAAAATCAATAATTGCGTAAATTTGTTTAGCGAATGCACACGTCGCTTCCTGAAGCCTATTAATGCTAAAGCTCCCGAACTCACTGGCCTACCCAAAATTCATAAACACGACATACCGGTCAGACCACTCGTTAATTTTACCACAGCGCCCGCATACAAAACAGCTAAAAAACTCGTCAAAGTAATCAAAGAAAACATAAATTTAAAGAACAATGATAGTGTCACAAACAACACGGATTTTATTAATAAATGTAAAAATGTTGATATACTACCAAATTATAAGTTAGCATCATTTGATATAGTAAATTTGTATACCAACATACCAGTAAAGGAAACACTAAATATCTTAAAAGAAAATTTATTAGAGAATAATAAATTAAATATACAGACAATAAACGAGTTAATTGGTTTACTTGAAACTATCTTAGAACAAAATTACTTTGCTTTCAATAACCAATTTTTCATTCAGGACGATGGATTGGCCATGGGTTCACCTCTCTCTGGTCTATTGGCTGACGTTTACTTGAATTTTTATGAAAACTCTCATTTGCTCTCACATAACAAATACAAAAATGATATAATATTTTATGCACGTTATGTAGACGATACCTTTCTAATTTTCAATGGCACTGTACGACAGATCGAAAACTTAAAACATTATATGAATAATATTAATAAAAACATTCAATTCACGTTGGAAACTGAAGTGGATAGTAAATTGAATTTTTTAAATTTGTCTGTCACTAAACACGTAAATAAATTGAAATTTAATATTTATAGAAAACCGACTATCACTGATGTGACAATACATGCTGACTCTTATCATCCATTTTCGCAAAAGTTGGCAGCTTATAATTACTTTATCCGCAGATTGTTGGCAGTACCTCTCAGTGATGATGATTACCGTGAGGAGTTGAATACCATTACACATATAGCTTTAGCTAATGGTTACCAAAACACGTTGATTGATAATCTCATCAAGAAACATAAAATTCGAAAATCCAAGCCCCCAATAGATAAGGATACAAAAGTAACATTTATTTCTACCACATACACAAATATAATGCCAAAGATTCTAACCTCCACATTTAATAAATTGAATATTACTGCTACCTTCAAAACAAACAATAGTCTATTAAAAATACTACGTCATAGAAAACCCATACCTTTAGAAAAGAAATCCGGCATATATAAATTATCACGTAACGACTGTAACAGTTTTTACATTGGTCAAACGGGGAGAGGTTTCCTCAAACGATTTAAAGAACACACACCAAAACGTCACCTAAATAATCTCACTTTGTTAAATAATATCAAGTCCAACTTTGCCCGCCATTAATCTTACACAATCATAATTATACTGATTTTAAATCTAATTTAATACCCCTACATGTGTGCAACAAAGGCCGTTACATGGACGCAATAGAAGAGTTCGAAATATACAAAGCATATAATAACATAAACAGCCGAGACTTCATATTGAATGACCACTTAAATTTTAAATCCAACCCGCTATACGATACAGCTTTGAACCTGCTTAGGCGTAATCACTCAGATAATAGTTCAGTGTCCGATCGGCTTCGTCGTGGTGTGCGCCATTTAGGAAGCAAGTGAATTACATAGTGGACAATTATGTGTAACATGTGTTTTTAACGTTTAACGACCTCAATAGAGCGATTTTATCTGATGATGGAACAGATGTTCCGAAACGCGTTATTTTAATCGACGTAACGAAGTCACATGACAGATATAAGGTGATTTATTTATTTATTTATAATAACTTTTTAAACTTTCTAGTCTCACAGTTAGAAAATGCTTGGTATTGCTATTTTTATCAAAGTTAACTACTGCGGAATTGATTCTCACTATGGCAGACTTTAAGCCGCCTCTCTTTTTAACTAACACTCTTAAGCCTTCTTCCGTCATTTTACGCACCTTTTACTGATGGCGTTGATGTCGTACCTTCGGTGAGATGTCTTGCAGTGTTGAGGCCGTGGAGCAGATGGTAGACACGCACGGACTGGATGGATGACTACTCTCAACTTGAAACTGCTCAAAACCTGGCGTGTAGGCGTTAACACGTGGATTTTTTATGTACTGTGGTGCTGTCTATGAAGTTCAATCTCGGCGACGAAAGAAATGTTGACATAAATACCGACATGGTCGGATCAGTGAACATACTGAATCGCCCGTGATGGCCAGAAATTGGAGTAAAAAAATGATTAGGTGAGAAGCCGCTCGGTAAGGTATAAAGTTGTAAAGAAGGTTGAATGATAAATCCAGGTGCGGAGTGACCAAAAAATGTTAAGAATTGTGTTTGATTAATATTTTTGTTAAAGTAAAATTTTTGACGTGTAGATTCCTTGGTTGATCATTTTAATAATGTCGTGGAATTAAATTGGCCAGGATGGAGAAAATAATTGTGAATAAGCGGACTGTAATTTAATACATTTATTTTGTGTAAATGTTACAAGTGAATTTAGATTTTGAAAAGGTTAGTTAAGCCTTCTATGCATCATGACGTCTGAGAAATCACATTAGAACAAAAAATTTTTACATTATAGAAATGAGGCGCAATTATGCAACACTCGAAAGATACATGAAATGAAATGATTTAGGCCTAAGGCCTACATAATAAGTCGCGACATGAAAGAATTAAGATGACAGCCAAACACAACAAGCGTAAGTCACGTCTGTTGTATTCGAACGCTCAGAGCACTGTGTTGTCATGTTTGCCGTTGCAAGCAGAATTAGAATATGATCAGATTAGCCAACCTTTCATTCATATAATTCCCACATTAAATACCAACATTATCGTCCATACCCGTTATTTAAATTTATTTTTTATTTTTTAAATTTATTTATTCTCGATATTATCTAATCTTGGTTTTTGTTTTAATTAATTTTTATTGTTTAATTATTGTAATCTCTTTTAATTAATCTGGTTCACTTTGGAATCCTCTTGAAGTTCCGTCGCAATTCCGTTGACCTAAATTGTCGTTGTACAGTAATAGTGTTGTTTAAAGTATATTATAACGTAATGACAACTTGCACGTACCTTTGGTGTAGAACTGGTAGTTTATGTCTGTTTGAACCGGTTGTTCAAATTGTCTTGTTATGTTATAAAACCACTGGTTCGTCAAAACTGTATATTAGCACTGTTTACAAGTAAGTGAGCTAAGTTTGTGTTATTTGGTCGCCATATGGGATCTAGGTTGTTATTCCATAAAACAATTTATTAGATGAATAAATTAAATAATCTATATATTAATACGTGAAGAGAAAACTTTGTACCCCTTTTTAAGCATATTGCGCGCACGGAGGAGTGTGAGATTTGGCATAGTTAAAGTTTATATGGAGAAGGAGTGCAGAAAGCTAAAATTTATATATAATATGTGTTACAAATACATTAAATTAAATAAAATAAAACATTCATTTGCACTTGAAAATTCATTTAAACTTTTTCAAACAATGGTAATTGTTAAAAATAAAATAATTTTGTTGCCAGGCAGTAAAATTATAATTTTTTCATTTTAGTGTACGTTCATACTGCCAATGTCAAACACATAATAGTCTGTGGTCAAACAGTAGCACAGAGTAGAGATTGTCACCAAAGAATTTTAAAATGTTGCCAACAAATAATTACAGATTGACTGAATGAGCTGAGAATTTTGTGTGATTTCAAATGTTCCTTTTTCAATAGTCTCTGGAGTGTATGTCAAGGCAAAAAAGCGTTTATTTTATATTTTGTATATTAGATATCTGTGTTTTATATATTAATGTGCAGTTGAAACTGAAATACAGCTTTCTTAATATACACCTGTTGCAAAAGGAAAATTTTGTAGCAGCAATTTGAATTGACTTACTCTCGCCTAATTATTATTGGTGGTTTCAAAAAAGTGAGTACATTTTATTATTTTTAAATTAAACCCTGTCTAATTTTAGTTTCAGCAATTTCATTACATGTTTTTTTTTACATTCAGATATTCGCACCTACTTCCATTATGCCTCGACATAAAACATTAACGGGTCGGAGTGCTAGACAAAGAAGAAGAAATATATATTCGCGTGAAAGTCAAAATGATAATAGACCAAATGCAAATTTAAATAGTATAAATAGTATACAAAATGATGAAATTATTTTGAGGGATACATTTAAATGCGCACTGAATGTCATTCCAAGAAATTTTAATACTTTTGATTGTGGATTAATGCATTTACAATGCAGGTTTTGCAATGCAAAACATTTCGAATCTGAGGTCACTTTAGGTGAAAGGACTGCATTCACTTCATGTTGTCATAAGGGTAAAGCAATATTACCAGCCTTAAGTCAAAATGAATACTTTAAATCATTGTACGATGATGGACTTACTTCAAATGAACCTTCAATAAAAAGAAAGTCAAAAAATTATTTTGAAAACATTCGTAAATACAATTCATCATTTGCTATGGTTAGCTCAGAAGCTAAAATTTCGGATACAGTTACGCGTGGAGTGTATCATTTTAAAATACATGATGTTTTTTATCACAGATCAGGTCCAATGACTGCTGGATATGGTCGCTCACCATGTTATGCGCAATTATATTTTTATGATGTTGACACTGCTGTCAATTATAGATTACGTGAACACTATAATAAAACATGCAATAACAATATAATGCGCGAAATCTCTCTTGAATTGGAACGCATTAATCCTTTCGTTCGCTCATTCATTGCAATGAAAGATCATTGTCAGAGAGTTGAAAATCAAAATAAAGAAATTTGTATGCTCATTAAAGTAAATCGTGATTTAGATCTACGCCGTTATAATGATGCAGTTCAAACTGATGTAGCAGTAATACTTAGTACAGTTGATGGTGAGCCACCCTTTGAACGAAATATGGTTTCGTTTTCAAAAGTTAATGATACCATTAAAAATATCTCTGTTTTGGATTCATTTATACAATTGAGTTTCAAAAGAGAGGATTGCCTCATGCTCACATTTTACTCTCTTTAAATGAGCAAGATAAAATTATTAACGCTACCGATATTGATAAAGTTGTATGTGCGGAGATTCCTAACATTCAAACACATCCTACATTACATGAATATGTTGTAAAACACATGATGCATGGTCCATGCGGTGTACTTAATCCAAATTCTGTATGTATGAGAGATGGAAAATGCACAAAAGATTATCCAAAACGATTCAGTGAATTTACATGTGAATCATTAAATGGATACCCATTATACAGAAGGCGTGATAATGGTATTAATGCTGAAGTTCGCGGTAGTTGCCTCGACAATCGTTATGTTGTACCATACAATCCGTATTTACTTGCCAAATTTAATTGCCATATAAATGTTGAAGTATGCACTACAGTTAAAAGTGTTCAGTACATTTATAAATACGTGTATAAAGGCTATGACAGTGCATCTGTTGAATTAGGTTCAGAGAGAAATGAACCAGGTCAAGAAATAGAAATTGATGAAGTTAAAAATTTTTTAAATGGCCGTTATGTCGGATCAACTGAAGCTGTATGGCGCATCTATGAATTACCAATGCATTTTCAATCACATGTCATTGTTAGACTTGATATTCATTTACCACGTAGACTGAATGTTTACTTTCGAGAAGGGCAAGAACGTCAAGCAATTGAAAATGCAAGACAAACAAAATTATTAGCATTTTTTGAATTTAATCGATCAGATCCATCAGCGCATGAATATAAGTATATTGAAATTCCTTTGCATTATGTGTGGGAAGATTCCCGAAAAAAATGGAAGAAGAGAAGGCGTGGAGGTGATAAAATCATTACACGCATATATGTAGTATCACCAAAAGACATCGAACTTTACCTTTTACGATTGCTTTTATTACATGTCTGTGGTCCAAAATCATTTGAGGATGTTAGAACATACAATGGAATTATACACACTTCTTTTGTTGAAGCGTGCCATGCTCGCGGCATTGCTTCAAATGATAATGAATGGCGCGAATGTTTAAATGAAGCAAAAGAATTACATTCACCAAAACAAATGCGAAATTTATTTGGTTAAATTTGTGCATTAAATGTGCCAGCCAATGCATTGGCGTTATTGAATGAATTTAAAGTATATCTTAGTGAAGATTTTTTGAGAGATTACAACGAAGAAGTATCCTTTAACACAGCTCTATTAGAAATTGAAGATATTTTGAATGTTCATAATTTGTCATGTCAAGAACTTGGTTTACCAGTTCCCACGTATTCGCAGAGAACAGACGAAGCAAATGCTATTGATGCAATAGAACAAGAGTTTCTGTTTTCTGAGCATTATGAAACTGCAAATATTGAACAGCGTAATCTAATTGATCGTGTGATTCGTGAAGTTTTGCACCATGATACTGGATCTAATGTTTTTTGTTTAACCGCTCATGCAGGTTGTGGAAAAACATTCACACAAACAGCAATCATTGACAAATTAAATTCGCTTAATCTTAGTTGCATTGCAACAGCGTTCAGTAGCATAGCTTCAACTCTATTACTTGGAGGTAGAACTTTACACAATGTGTTTAAATTGCCTATACCCATTTTGGAAAATTCTGTAGCGAATATTACCGCAAATAGTAGCTATGGACGTTACATAAATTCATCATCGTTGATAATTATTGATGAAATTTCTATGTGCCCACTGCAAGTGTTGAAAATCATAGATAGATTATTGCAGGATCTATGCGATGAAAATGATAAACATAAACCATTTGGAGGGAAAACGATACTTCTGTGCGGTGACTTTCGGCAAATCTTACCAGTTGTCCCACATGGATCACGTGCAACTTTAATTGAAAGTTGTGTCACGAGTTGGTATAAATTTGTTTATTTTCATAAAGTAACGTTTACTCAAAATATGAGAGCCTTACCAAGTGAAATAGAATTTGTCGAATTCTTGAAAAAAATTGGTAATGATGAAGCCCCACAATTCCCTCAGTTTGGTAAAAAGATTATTGAAATACCTCAGCAATTAATAGGAGATGAAAATAATATTATTAATGAGGTGTATGGAAATATTTCCGAAAACATACTCTCAGATAACATATTGAAGTCAGTTATTTTAGCACCTAAAAATGATGATTGTACTTTTATTAATTCTGATATACTTAATCGAATACCAGGTGAACAGAAAACATATCATAGCTACGATAAAATAATTTGTGATGATGACAATGAAATCAATAACTATCCAGTAGAGTTTTTGAATTCTTTGACTATTAGTGGTTTGCCACCACGTAAGTTAGTATTGAAAGTTAATTGCATCGTTTTACTGATCAGAAACTTAAATACAAAGGAAGCATTAGTCAATGGAACAAGAATGCACATCAAGTGTATGCATCGTAATGCTATTGATTGCAAAGTTTTAACTGGAACCGCACGCAATAAGAGATTTTTGATTCCACGTATAAATTTTACATATTCCGGTACTGTTTTACCATTTAACTTTCAAAGAACTCAATTTCCAATTATACCTGCATTTGCGATGACAATAAATAAGTCTCAAGGACAAACATTCGAAAAAATTTGAATTTTATTGAGGCAACCAGTTTTTACACATGGTCAATTGTACGTCGCAGCAAGTAGAGTTTGATCATTCGATGGTTTGAGATTTTATATTTCTGAATATAATGGCCAAGGGCATTTAGCAAATGATGAAAGAGTTTTTACAAAAAACATCGTTTACACAGAAGTTCTGAATCATTAAATTCACTTTCAAACTATTTTAAGTTCAATGGACAACATTTATTTTTTTAACCGCCCGGTTTTTTTGATTTAATGAAAAATATATGAAAAAATACGAGGCTCATATTTTTTATTTCATTTTTTATTTTGTATTAATTTTTTATTTAAATTTTATATAATTTGAAAAAGATAGGCAAAATAACTGTGTAACCTTGGCGAAACCTGGTAAGTATGTCAATTAAAAAAAACCCAAGGAAATGTCAAAAAACGCGTTTTTGCTTTTTAAATATGGCTTAGCCAAGCTAAACCTCATTTTTCCTATCTTTCATATTTTTCAAATAACTCGAAAATTAATGCATAGAAAAAAAAATTAAAAAATTATATAAGCTTTGTAGCAGATAATCTTCAAACTGTTTTCGAATTTTGTAGCTTACCAAAAATGAAATGTAATCCACTGGGATTGAAAACAATGTATCTTATACTTCTATGAATGTCAAGTCTCATTTTTATTAGCGTTTATTTGATTCAATAATAACATGAAAAAATTAAAACTGACAATGAATTATATCAAAAAATAAATACGAATACAAGCTGTAATTGTGTTTTTTTTTTCAACTGTTACTAACATTAAATATTAAATTTCATAGGTATTGCAGGGAATTAAGTTAAACAACACACGCTAATGACGTATTTGTACACGCTCGCAGCTGACGTAATAGAACAAAATTCAAAAAAATTATATGAAATAATTATAGAGGTATACTCTTTGACAAAAGAACCTCAATAACGTTCAAACTTAAAAATTTAATGAATTACGGTCGAATTTCGACCACTGAGCGACCACTAGTTTTAATTAATTTTGTTAAATTATTTCCTTGATTGCACTATGAAATAAATTTAAATACCACTATTGTATTAACGACTCGGAATACTAAGTTTTTTATAAGTAAAAGCATAAAGTTTTACCTTACAGCCTGAACTGGTTTTCACCTTTAAAAGGCTTCTTCAGAGGCTGCCGCTGGTAGCGCTGTCTGTCCTGTTGTGGGCGACGGAATCGAATTTTGAAAGATCGATACATATCTCACCCCACACACACAGCATCGATCTTTCAAAATTCGATTCCGTCGCCCACAACAGGACGGACAGCGCTACCAGCGGCAGCCTCTGAAGAAGCCTTTTAAAGGCGAAAACCGGTTCAGGCTGTAAGGTAAAACTTTATGCTTTTACTTATAAAAAACTTAGTGTTCCAAGTCGTTAATACAATAGTGGTATTTAGTTAAGTAACGGACACGTCATGGACAACAAAATCCAAGAAATTAATTTAATTAAATAATTCTTTTCTTGTTATGTTTATAAATTTGAATGGTTGGCGCTTCACACGTCCATGCCGCCAGCTTAACTGTTTGAGTGGCTTGAATTTATAACTCTTTTAAATATGAAAAAATTACTTAAATAATTTCGTACAACGTTTGTTAATTAAGATATTACTGTTTTGTTGCTCACTGAGTGCTTTTTTAATTCTGTACATACAACTCAACAATGATTTCGTGATTACAATTGACCTGGCTTATTTCTCTCATAACCCAGAAGGTTGACAATGATGACTCTAATTAACTATTTATTTATTTACAAATTTCTTATATCTCAAGGGTGAATCCTTTTGAGCTACGGAATAAAACTAATATGCTTTGAGTTACGATGCTTCACAAAGATTTTTGTTTTGTTGGTTAGACACCTTTAATAATTCAGACTTATTAACAAACTGTTTGTCTGACCTTACGATTTTTGAGGTTAACTACGGTTAGCCTAAATCGTGAATTCTTGTATTGGAATTGTATAATTCCTTTTGAAAAAAGTGTGGACAATTATTTATTCTTATTGTGTCAGTGTATGGTGTTTAGTACATAAGTGTATTATTTCTGAATTATATCTTGTACTAAAGACATAATAATTGAACACTGTAATTATATTTGGCACTGTACTCCCTGATTAATAATCTTTTTGAATTATTGTTTATTCACTATATGATCTCAATACACTGATCGTACACATCACTTTCCGCGAAGAACGATTAATACTTCTTGTGGTTAATTATTTGTGGTTAGGTAACACTTCTAACCTCGTTCTTTTTGTTTCGCACTACTAGTTAAAGGATACTGATTGTCGTAATTCACTTTACTATGTAGGTAACTTCTCTGCTGTTGGTTAATAATGTTTCAATTAAAATTTTGATGTGGAGCTCTTGTTGTATCTGCCGAGATGGAATTAAAAAAATGTGTGTCGTTTTCTTCTAGTGTTCTGTATATATAGTCGCCTCAGACTGCGCTTGGCGGTGACGACAAATTTTCGTATCTAATTTTCTGATTGGTTCAAAATGACGTCATGATGCGGTCATTCTAAAAATAACTTTTACATAATTGCTCTAAGCGTGTGTAAATCGTTTTTGTTGGTATTACCTCGTACCCTTCCAAAATTCACAAATTTTATCTTATTTATGTTTGTTTCTCATTTATTCTAATTACAAATTTTGATCTGTTACTAGCATCGTATTGCTCGTTCCTTGCTGGTTATTTTGAGATGAATAGCGGCCAGTTTGAATACATTTTTAATTAATAAATTATATTTTATTGATAGCCTATCTTAAACATTGCTTTTTTCTCAAACGTCTTCTCTTACAATTTGCAGATTCTATTGCTGTATTTTTTAACATTTCATAAACAATCATTTTTTACTACATTGAACACAATTATTATATTTAAATTAACATATTATTGTATAACTTTGCTGTATCCAGCTGAACATTAATAATTCTTATAACATAATTGATTATTACCATTAAATGGCTTGGTCCTTTTATTATTAATTATTCAAAATTACTCTTACTCCCTATACTTATTTTAATTGAACCTGTCTGGTGATATTACACCTTTTACATAATTGTTATTCATATTTTTCTATACTCTGTATAGTATGGTCTCTTTATTAATCTTATTTTCATAATCGCATTTGTTATTTTGTATTTGTCTAATCATTTCATGTTTCCTTTTACAATTACAATATTTCTTTTAGTATGCACTCTACCTTATTTGTTGTGAGTTACGTTAATTATTGTGTCTTTATTTCAGTATTTATAATAGACATTTTGCCATTGTTCTGACCTTCTTCTAATTCATGTGCTAGTTATTGCACAATATTATTGTCATTTGGCATATAGGCCCTGAGAGGTTAACTAATACTTGAAAATATAAATGTGTCCCTAGTTCGGACGCCATTGAGATATTACTATTACTTGAAAATAAATTGCAAACAACTTTATTTTTTCCCCATAAAATATTTAAATTTCCCCAAGTTCCAAAATCCTTACCTGTACGGGGTCCAGGGTCTTTCACACGAACTCGTGACCTGCAATTGTGATTATGGGTTCGTATTACTTAATAAATACAACTAATATATTAACGACTCAGAACACAATTAAGTTCATTTTATGTATAGTCTCCAGACCGCTGTTAGAACCAAATTTAAATAATTTACCTTATATATAATCCGCTAAGCGATCTTCTGTTATTTATATGTTTTTACAACATATTTCGGGGATAAATCACCATCCTCAGGTAAAATGTTTATTCACCCTAATGCATAGGGGTCGTCGAAAATGTTAACGCACATAAAATGTAACACATAAAACTAGATAAAAATGATTTTTAAACACATGTGTTTTATGTATTTTTATCTAGTTTTATGTGTTACATTTTATGTGCGTTAACATTTTCGATGACCCCTATGCATTAGGGTGAATAAACATTTTACCTGAGGATGGGGATTTATCCACAAAACATGTTGTAAAAACATATAAATAACAGAAGATCGCTTAGCGGATTAAATATATGGTAAATTATCACAATTAAGTAACGGACACGTCATGGACAACGAAATCCAAGTACTTAATAAACTCGACTGTCATTGATAGCATTCAACCAACTTGTTTATTAACATCATTTCAATTGAGAAGTTACTTTTACTCTCTATGAAATCATTGTGGACGCTTACTTATTTTACACAAGAAGAATTAACAATTGACCAATTTGCTTATCCAAATAACTATATTCTAGGCATTCTAAGACAATCCAGTGCTTTGCTCATACGCTCTCTCCCTTTCACACTTTTCACCTCCCTTGATTTTAGAGCTCTTTCTTTAATTTTCATTTGTTTAAATTTAAAATCGTTACTTTCCTGTGATGGAGTCCGACACGTGGTCGCTACACTCCCGGGTTTTGTTCCTTGATCACATGGTTTGTCTGAAATACACTTTAACTGGTTAAATTTTGATCACTGGTTGTTGTTTAATGTTTCACTGTTGTTGTAGCACTTTATACCATTTTTATTGATAGTTTATTAACATTTTTTACAGATTTTAGTATTCTTTGGCTCGCGAGCCCTTTTACACTGAACCGCGCGGTTTCGAGTTTCGACGCCGACTGACGCTTATTTATGGTTTATTAACACAATTTTCACATTTTCGGCTGGTCGGTCTACATTGTTGAATAGATTTTAGGCGAACTGCCAATTAACGTATCTGCGTGGTTCCGAAGTTATAAGCCGAAAATCAAAATTATTGCCCTGATTCCCATCAGAATTAAAATAGACATTTCCCATTACAACATTACAAATACCTTCCATTACCCAAATTACATCTAAAATATTTAAATCCATTGTTACGACTCTCTTAAACACATGATCAAAATTTAATCCAATCGAATACAATTTATCGATATCGCCCTTCTTCTACAATTCTTACCCATCTCCCATTTATATCTAAAACAATTCAAACTCATGTAACATTTTATAAAATATTATTATTAACAGAAATTCTATTTACCCAGTGCTGTTAATAATAAGCATCCCCTTTTCTCCTCCACACACACTATTTCCCCCCTGAACTGTTGTGTTCAGTTGCCTCCACAAGGACTGAGGCGGAAGGAGTAAGCACTTTTTTCTTTTCTCTCACTCCCATCCTTGCTTCAGCGTTACAAAAACTTCAGGGTAAGTACCCCTACTCACTAGCTTAATATATGCCCCTAAGGTCTACCACCCCTATCTGGGTGAAAATAGCCTGTGTTCAAAATAATCTTAGATTCCCTTATTAAACCCCATTAAATTTCTAGGTTTGACCAATTTCAAAGGCAACCAACTGTGGTCAGTTTTATAATAACTCTGCTCACAGCTGATTGTCATCCAAAACCACGATCTGGGTTGGTAAGGCCGAGATCACCCGAAATGTAGGGAATCGAATCGCAATGGTTTGACACCTAGTGAAAAAAATAATATACATTACAAACATTAATAATCATATTATCACTGTTCATCAAGCAGTCTTAAGGCATCACCATAGTTTCACTATGTCCTTCTTCAATTTACAACCACTGAAGGTTGTCACTTTAAAACAATTTTCAAAATTTTAAATTTTGTCTTTTATTTTCTCCAAAAAAAAAGGTTGATTTTTATTTATTTCACATAATAAAATTTTAATATAGACACTTTTGGCAAGTTTCAGCTTTCACTTTTCAACAATACCTTCTCATGACAAGATAATAAGTACAACAATAGATCATCTTACATTTCTAAATTACATAAATTACATCTCTATTCTATAAAGAAAAACATAACTCCTTCCTGAGTTAATGATTTACGTTACATAAATTTTGGGTGTTTTATTCCATAATTCATAAAATAAAACTACTGTTCATGGAAAATACTGCCAATCACTGTTTTTTTTTTACCTTTCCGCGAAACTAGGGATCCCCCTCCCCGTTCAACAACAAAATTAAATTTCTACTTGCACCATAGAGGACCATCGTTGTTTACACCCCCTTGCTGAGGCTACCGCCAACCATGGTCCGCCTTCAGATTGCCAAAATCCACGATCAGAGGTGGTGAGTCTGTGATCGCCCGAAAATGGGGGAGAGTCCCTTCTGTAAACATAATAAAATCAAATTAAATTTCATCCACACATTAACATTAATAACAGTCATAAAACTCTTACGATGACCAATACAATTTCAAATTTGTAGCATTGTGTGTCCCTACTATCTCCCTTGTCTCTCTGTTCTGTAATACATATGAATTCTTCATCTTAACTTCTATTACCTCATAAGGTCCTTCATAGAGTAAGAAAAACTTCTTGATCTCCTTGTCCTGAGCACTCGACAAGTCGTGTCTCCTCACCAATACCAACTGTCCTACTTCGTACTTCATCCAATTACCTTTTGCATCGTGTGTACGTTTTCGTCGTTCCCCTTTACTTAATAAATTTTCATTAGCCAACCTGATTTTAATACTCACATCCGTTTGCTCACTCTCAGGTGGGTAGTCAAATAACTGTTCTAAAATCCTCGGGGGGCGTGTTCCCTTAATCAATTCGTGAGGTGTATATCCGGTCGACTCGTGGGTGGTACTGTTCAGCCAATTTTCTACCCTTTTTACGTATAACGGCCACTCGCTGTGTTTGGCGTGACAATAGGCTTTAAAAATCCTGCCTATCTCTCTCATGACACGCTCCGCCTGGTTGGACTGAGGATGGTAGACTGCTGTGTGCTTCGGGATGATTCCTTCCCATCCAAGGGTCTGGCTCCATCTCCCACTGATGAACTGTGGCCCATGGTCCGATAAAATTACCTTTGGCTTCCCCACATTTATCATAGTCTTTTGTCACCTTCTCACTCAGCACATGACTGGTAGCTCTCTTCACACTATATAATTTCACATATTTAGAAAAAGTGTCTAACATCACAAAAATATACATAACTCCGCCTCTACCCTTCGGCAACGGTCCGTACAAATCTACCGCAACTAAATCAAATGGCCTTTCTACTTTTATAAAATTCATCTCCCCCTCAACCCTATAGTTCACTACTTTAGAATTCTGACACAAATCACAACCCCTTAACAACTTTCTAACACGTCTTTCCATATTCTTAAAAACACAAGACTCCTTCAAAACGTTAACACACTTTTTCGCCCCAAAATGACCGTATCTCAAATGACAATTCCATATGATTTTATCTGCTAACTCATCTGGCACAACAAACCAAAAATCACGCTCACCCCCTTCTACTTTCTTAAACAGCAACCCTTTATAAATTTGAAAATGTTGATTATACACTGACCCAGCTAACTCAGTCTCTAAACTATCTATAATCTTACCTGACTTACCATCTGCTCTTTGCATGGTGCTAATGTCTTTTAGCTCTTCCCCAAAAATTCTATCCTCCCGGCTAATCTGAAAAATCTCTATCTCTTTCAAATCCCTACCAGTCTTATTGTCTAAAAAATCTATCCTAGAAAGAGTGTCAGGTATTTTATTGTCTGTCCCCTTGATGTACTCCCATGCAAAATTATATTCTTGTAAAACAAGTACCCATCTGGTTAGACGGCTGTGAGCGAGCTTACACGTGTTCAAGAATGATAATGCCTTGTGGTCCGTTCTGATTACCGTTTTGTTTCCCAGGATGTACGTCCTGAACTTCCCCATGGCGAACACAATGCTTAAAAGTTCTTTTTCGGTGGTTATATAATTTTTTTCCGCAGACAGAAGCGACCTACTGGCGAAGGCGATGGTAAGTTGTTCCTTATCGCAGTCCTCCTGGTAGAACTCCTCCCCTAAAGCTACGTTGCTTGCATCTGTCTGTAAGTAAAAGGTTTTATTAAAATCAGGATGATTCATCATAATCATATGACTAAATTTTCTCTTAATTTCATTAAATGCGTCGCGTTCCGTTTCTCCCCATTTCCACTGCTTGTTCTTCTGGAGTACTGCACTTAGTTTCGATGTTGTGTGTGCATAATTCTTCTGGAACTTACGATAAAAATTACAAAGTCCTAAAAAGCTCTGCAGTTGTTTGATATTTCGTGGCTCAGGGAAGCGCATAATGGAGTCAACCTTATCTGGATTTGCGGAGATTCCCTCTTGTGTAATAATAAATCCTACAAAATTAATTTTAGTTTGCAAAAATTTGGATTTCTCCCAATTTACGGTGAGTCCTCCTTCTTCTAATTTAGCTAAAACATATCCCAAATGCTCCAAGTGTTCCTGAAAAGTTCTAGAAGCAATTAAAATATCATCCGAATATACTGTTAAAAAGTCTAAGTCCTTCGGTTTCAAAACTTGATCTAAACATTTAATAAAACTATCTACACTAGTATTTAACCCAAATGGTAAGCGTCGAAACTGGTAATTCTTACCGTTAAACAAGAACGCTGTGTATTTTCTACTTACTTCTGCCAATGGTACCTGCCAATACCCTGCTGTTAAATCGAGCAACGTCATGTATCGCACCCCACTAAACTTCTGGAAAATCTCATTTATAGATTCTGGTGATATATAAATATATTCACCTGAAATTAATTATACTACCATTCTATATAAATAATTTATATAAAGTCACTGTTCGGAATCGCCAATTGTTATCTTACTTACCTTTTTATAAATTAATAAATAGGTTTTGTTTATTTACTATGGTTTTTGGCTCTGTAGACGCCATGTTGTTGTCTGGCAACCTGAAATTTCACTCGCCAGGGTTCGAATCAGCGAACGGGAAAATCAGAACTGGTTTTTTGAAATTAAACATATTTGTTACTCTTATACTCTTTTTCTTTATTACCTCAAAACAATTCAATTGCATTTAAATAAACAACAGAAAATTTTAGATGCTGTTACAACCCCATCATAAATGAAATATCCCTTCTCACTTTAAATTTTGACTAGTGGTCGCCCAGTGGTCGAAATTCGACCGTAATTCATTAAATTTTTAAGTTTGAACGTTATTGAGGTTCTTTTGTCAAAGAGTATACCTCTATAATCATTGCATATAATTTTTTTGAATTTTGTTCTATTACGTCAGCTGCGAGCGTGTACAAATACGTCATTAGCGTGTGTTGTTTAACTTAATTCCCTGCAATACCTATGAAATTTAAAATTTAATGTTAGTAACAGTTGAAAAAAAACACAATTACAGCTTGTATTCGTATTTATTTTTTGATATAATTCATTGTCAGTTTTAATTTTTTCATGTTATTATTGAATCAAATAAACGCTAATAAAAATGAGACTTGACATTCATAGAAGTATAAGATACATTGTTTTCAATTCCAGTGGATTACATTTCATTTTTGGTAAGGTACAAAATTCGAAAACAGTTTGAAGATTATCTGCTACAAAGCTTATATAATTTTTTAATTTTTTTTTCTATGCATTAATTTTCGAGTTATTTGAAAAATATGAAAGATAGGAAAAATGAGGTTTAGCTTGGCTAAGCCATATTTAAAAAGCAAAAACGTGTTTTTTGACATTTCCTTGGGGTTTTTTTTATTGCCATACTGACCAGGTTTCGCCAAGGCTACACAGTTATTTTGCCTATCTTTTTCGAATTATATAAAATTTAAATAAAAAATTAATACAAAATAAAAAATGAAATAAAAAATACGTGCCTCGTATTTTTTCATATATTTTTCATTAAATCAAAAAAACCGAGCGGTTAAAAAAATAAATGTTGTCCATTGAACTTAAAATAGTTTGAAAGTGAATTTAATGATTCAGAACTTCTGTGTAAACGATGTTTTTTGTAAAAACTCTTTCACCATTTGCTAAATGCCCTTGGCCATTATATTCGGAAATATAAAATCTCAAACCATCGAATGATCGAACTCTACTTGCTGCGACGTACAATTGACCATGTGTAAAAAGTGGCTGCCTCAATAAAATTCCAATTTTTTCGAATGTTTGTCCTTGAGATTCATTTATTGTGATCGCAAATGCAGGTATAATTGGAAATTGACCAGTTAAAACTTCGCAATGAATAGCATTACGATGCATAAACTTGATGCGCATTCTTGTTCCATTGACTAATGCTTCCTTTGTATTTAAGTTTCTGATCAGTAAAACGATGCAATTAACTTTCAATACTAACTTATGTGGTGACAAACCACTAATAGTCAAAGAATTCAAAAACTCTACTGGATAGTTATTGATTTCATTGTCATCATCACAAATTATTTTATCGTAGCTATGATATGTTTTCTGTTCACCTGGTATTCGATTAAGTATATCAGTATTAATAAAAGTACAATCATCATTTTTAGGTGCTAAAATAACTGACTTCAATATGTTATCTGAGAGTATGTTTTCGGAAATATTTCCATACACCTCATTAATAATATTATTTTCATCTCCTATTAATTGCTGAGGTATTTCAATAATATTTTCACCAAACTGAGGGAATTGTGGGGCTTCATCATTACCAATTTTTTTCAAGAATTCAACAAATTCTATTTCACTTGGTAAGGCTCTCATATTTTGAGTAAACGTTACTTTATGAAAATAAACAAATTTATGCCAACTCGTGACACAATTTTCAATTAAAGTTGCACGTGATCTATGTGGGACAACTGGTAAGATTTGCCGAAAATCACCTCACAGAAGTATCGTTTTCCTTCCAAATGGTTTACGTTTATCATTTTCATCCCATAGATCCTGCAATAATCTATCTATGATTTTCAACACTTGCAGTAGGCACATAGAAATTTCATCAATAATTATCAATGATGATGAATTTATGTAACGTCCATAGCTACTATTTGCGGTAATATTCGCTACAGAATTTTCCAAAATGGGTATAGGCAATTTAAACGCATTGTGTAAAGTTCTACCTCCAAGTAATAGAGTTGAAGCTATGCCACTGAATGCTGTTGCAATGCAACTAAGATTAAGCGAAATTAATTTGCGAATGATTGCTGTTTGTGTGAATGTTTTTCCACAACCTGCATGAGCGGTTAAACAAAAAACATTAGATCCAGTATCATGATGTAAAACTTCACGAATCACACGATCAATTAGATTACGCTGTTCAATATTTGCAGTTTCATAATGCTCACAAAACAGAAACTCTTGTTCTATTGGATCAATAGCATTTGCTTCGTCTGTTCTCTGCGAATACGTGGGAACTGGTAAACCAAGTTCTTGACATGACAAATTATGAACATTCAAAATATCTTCAATTTCTAATAGAGCTGTATTAAAGGATACTTCTTCGTTGTAATCTCTCAAAAAATCTTCACTAAAATATACTTTAAATTCATTCCATAACGCCAATGCATTGGCTGGCACATTTAATGCACAAATTTAACCAAATAAATTTCGCATTTGTTTTGGTGAATGTAATTCTTTTGCTTCATTTAAACATTCGCGCCATTCATTATCATTTGAAGCAATGCTGCGAGCATTGGACGCTTCATCAAAGAAGTGTGTATAATTCCATTGTATGTTCTAACATCATCAAATGATTTTGGACCACAGACATGTAATAAAAGCAATCGTAAATGGAAAAGTTCGATGTCTTTTGGTGATACTACATATATGCGTGTAATGATTTTATCACCTCCACGCCTTCTCTTCTTCCATTTTTTTCGGGAATCTTCCCACACATAATGCAAAGGAATTTCAATATACTTATATTCATGCGCTGATGGATCTGATCGATTCAATTCAAAAAATGCTAATAATTTTGTTTGTCTTGCATTTTCAATTGCTTGACGTTCTTGCCCTTCTCGAAAGTAAACATTCTGTCTACGCGATAAATGAATGTCAAGTCTAACGATGACATGTGATTGAAAATGCATTGGTAATTCATAGATGCGCCATACAGCTTCAGTTGATCCGACATAACGGCCATTTAAAAAATTTTTAATACCATTATCACGCCTTCTGTATAATGGATATCCATTTATTGATTCACATGTAAATTCATTAAATCGTTTTGGATAATCTTTTGTGCATTTTCCATCTCTCATATATACAGAATTTGGATTAAGTACACCGCATGGACTATGCAGCATGTGTTTTACAACATATTCATGTAATGTAGGATGTGTTTGAATGTTAGGAATCTCCGCAGATACAACTTTATCAATATCGGTAGCGTTAACAATTTTATCTTGCTCATTTAAAGAGAGTAAAATGTGAGCATGAGGCAATCCTCTCTTTTGAAACTCAATTGTATAAATGAGTGCTTCAACTTTACCGAAGATTTTTTTTAGTGTAATTAACGCTTTCAGTTTGGACTTGAATACACACACAACAATATCAGGTCGAAAATTAGCTGACTCACCTACACCAATATTGCTAACTATTTCAGGCCAACTTGGATTGCAAGTCATTGTAATAAACAAAGAAGGCTTTCCGAAATGTTGTACAATTGACATTGCATCTAAATAATTCTGATACATATTTCTTGGAGATCCATTGAATGAAGATGGTAAAATTACTCTACGGCCAACATTATTGGCATTGGGGTTCAATTCTAAGTAATCTGTTAAATTGTTGTAAACTTCAGACCTAAGACTTGTTTGATTTTGTCGAATGAAATGTAACCTTGTGCCCTCTATTCTCACATACATATCAACTATCCACTGCAGAAATAATTTTTGTGAATGGTGCAACATGCTAAAATCTTCTCTAATTGCAAGTCGATAGACTCCATACTGAAGCATGGTTAATTTATTTCTGGGCGCTCTTGAATTAGATGTAGTTGGTACATTATGAGAAATATTGATATGCCACCCAGTATCACCATTTGGAAAAACTAATGGATACGCTAAAGGGTCCAATGATGAATCCAAAACAGAGATATTTTTAATGGTACCATTAAATTTTGAAAACGAAACCATATTTCGTTCAAAGGGTGGCTCACCATCAACTGTACTAAGTATTACTGCTACATCAGTTTGAACTGCATCATTATAACGGCGTAGATCTAAATCACGATTTACTTTAATGAGCATACAAATTTCTTTATTTTGATTTTCAACTCTCTGACAATGATCTTTCATTGCAATGAATGAGCGAACGAAAGGATTAATGCGTTCCAATTCAAGAGAGATTTCGCGCATTATATTGTTATTGCATGTTTGATTATAGTGTTCACGTAATCTATAATTGACAGCAGTGTCAACATCATAAAAATATAATTGCGCATAACATGGTGAGCGACCATATCCAGCAGTCATTGGACCTGATCTGTGATAAAAAACATCATGTATTTTAAAATGATACACTCCACGCGTAACTGTATCCGAAATTTTAGCTTCTGAGCTAACCATAGCAAATGATGAATTGTATTTACGAATGTTTTCAAAATAATTTTTTGACTTTCTTTTTATTGAAGGTTCACTTGAAGTAAGTCCATCATCGTACAATGATTTAAAGTATTCATTTTGACTTAAGGCCGGTAATATTGCTTTACCCTTATGACAACATGAAGTGAATGCAGTCCTTTCACCTAAAGTGACCTCAGATTCGAAATGTTTTGCATTGCAAAACCTGCATTGTAAATGCATTAATCCACAATCAAAAGTATTAAAATTTCTTGGAATGACATTCAGTGCGCATTTAAATGTATCCCTCAAAATAATTTCATCATTTTGTATACTATTTACACTATTTAAATTTGCATTTGGTCTATTATCATTTTGACTTTCACGCGAATATATATTTCTTCTTCTTTGTCTCTCACTCCGACCCGTCAATGTTCTATGTTGAGGCATAATGGAAGTAGGTGCGAATATCTGAATGTAAAAAAAAAAACATGTAATGAAATTACTGAAACTAAGATTAGACAGGGTTTAATTTAAAAATAATAAAATGTACTCACTTTTTTGAAACCACCAATAATAATTAGGCGAGAGTAAGTCAATTCAAATTGCTGCTACAAAATTTTCCTTTTGCAACAGGTGTATATTAAGCAAGCTGTATTTCACTTTCAACTGCACATTAATATATAAAACACAGATATCTAATATACAAAATATAAAATAAACGCTTTTTTGCCTTGACATACACTCCAGAGACTATTGAAAAAGGAACATTTGAAATCACGCAAAATTCACAGCTCATTCAGTCAATCTGTCAGTATTAAGCAAGCTGTATTTCACTTTCAACTGCACATTAATATATAAAACACAGATATCTAATATACAAAATATAAAATAAACGCTTTTTTGCCTTGACATACACTCCACAGACTATTGTTGCCTGGCAACAAAATTATTTTATTTTTAACAATTACCATTGTTTGAAAAAGTTTAAATGAATTTTCAAGTGCAAATGAATGTTTTATTTAATTTAATTTAATGTATTTGTAACAGATATTATATATAAATTTTAGCTTTCTGCACTCCTTCTCCATATAAACTTTAACTATGCCAAACCTCACACTCCTCCGTGCGCGCAATATGCTTAAAAAGGGGTACAAAGTTTTCTCTTCACGTATTAATATATAGATATCATCTTAAACAAAAATTATAATGATTACTTATTCGTATATACTGGTATTACCTTGATTACAATAGACATATTTAAAATAACATAGAAATAGTTATACCCCATTTTATCACAAACCAGCGCCTCTTAATTTTATTACATGATTATTACACACGCCCTTTTACTCTCTCACGATACATATTTAAATTTCCCTTATGAGCTCATTTAAATTTTTTAAAAAGGTTTCAATTTTGAATGGTTATAAAATTTTGCTTTAAATTTCTTCTTTTCCTAATTTATGAATATAATAGAATAAGATAATTGATTCTCTTCTCTGCCATTTTGTCCCTAAAATTTAGTCCAGCCTCCGTCCGTTTTCTATTTCTTTCACCACGCTGCACATTTCGTTCTTTGCTGTAATTTTCGCCGGGTCACTCGAAACTGTCACTTCATTTCACTTCATAACTGTAAAACTTATTAATTTGAATTAAAATCACATTTTTATTATACGGGCCCGCATTTTTGTTCCGGAACTGTTCTTTACAACCGGCCGGTTTAAGAGTGTAATTTCAACTGGGCGGATTGTACTGCATTGCGTTCTTTGTTTCCATCGCCCTTTTGGCTCTGGAATGTTTCGTACGTGCCTGTCACTCAGTTCTCAGCGTCACTCATGCGCGCGTACACGCGAATATGCCCCCTCGCTGCTAACTTTCACATTCCCCGACTCGTTAATGGCTTTTGTGCAATAACAACACCTACGTACGGCTTGGCTTGGAACCGCACTGACTGCAAGGTGTAAAAAAAACTGTCCAGTGTTTATGATTCAAATGTTGTTCAGCTTGAGTGGCCATTACATTTTACATTTATTTTAGAAGAAATAAATCCCAATAGTTTGTCCCGTTACAAATTATTAATTCTTATTGTGTCAGTGTATGGTGTTTAGTACATAAGTGTATTATTTCTGAATTATATCTTGTACTAATGACATAATAATTGAACACTGTAATTATATTTGGCACTGTACTCCCTGATTAATAATCTTTTTGAATTATTATTTATTCACTATACGATCTCAATACACTGATCGTACACATCACTTTCCGCGAAGAATGATTAATACTTCTTGTGGTTAATTATTTGGGGTTAGGTAACACTTCTAACCTCGTTCTTTTTGTTTTGCACTACTAGTTAAAGGATACTGATTGTCGTAATTCACTTTACTACGTAGGTAACTTCTTCTCTGCTGTTGGTTAATAATGTTTCAATTAAAATTTTGATGTGGAGCTCTTGTTGTATCTGCCGAGATGGAATTAAAAAAATGTGTGTCGTTTTCTTCGAGTGTTCTGTATATATAGTCGCCTCAGACTGCGCTTGGCGGTGACGACAAATTTTCGTATCTAATTTTCTGATTGGTTCAAAATGACGTCATGATGCGGTCATTCTAAAAATAACTTTTACATAATTGCTCTAAGCGTGTGTAAATCGTTTTTGTTGGTATTACCTCGTACCCTTCCAAAATTCACAAATTTTATCTTATTTATGTTTGTTTCTCATTTATTCTAATTACAGATTTTGATCTGTTACTAGCATCGTATTGCTCGTTCCTTGCTGGTTATTTTGAGATAAATAGCGGCCAGTTTGAATACATTTTTAATTAATAAATTACATTTTATTGATAGCCTATCTTAAACATTGCTTTTGTCTCAAACGTCTTCTCTTACAATTTGCAGATTCTATTGCTGTATTTTTTAACATTTCATAAACAATCATTTTTTACTACATTGAACACATTATTATATTTAAATTAACATATTATTGTATAACTTTGCTGTATCCAGCTGAACATTAATAATTCTTATAACATAATTGATTATTACCATTAAATGGCTTGGTCCTTTTATTATTAATTATTCAAAATTACTCTTACTCCCTATACTTATTTTAATTGAACCTGTCTGGTGATATTACACCTTTTACATAATTGTTATTCATATTTTTCTATACTCTGTATAGTATGGTCTCTTTATTAATCTTATTTTCATAATCGCATTTGTTATTTTGTATTTGTCTAATCATTTCAAGTTTCCTTTTACAATTACAATATTTCTTTTAGTATGCACTCTGCCTTGTTTGTTGTGAGTTACATTAATTATTGTGTCTTAATTTCAGTATTTATAATAGACATTTTGCCATTGTTCTGACCTTCTAATTCATGTGCTAGTTATTGCACAATATTATTGTTACTTGGCATATAGGCCCTAGTAATTATTTTGATCTTTTATTACATCATTTATTATTTATTAAGTTACTTTAACTCATCTTGGGTCATTCCCTTATACTTCACAATTTATAATAAGGTTTTGTTCACCTTACCTTATAATACATCTTTTTACAAAATTAACAAGCTTATAACATTTTTAAATACATAAAGTTCTTTACATTGTTGATTACATTTGATATCATTTACAATTAGAACGCATACAATTTGATCTTTCATTAATTTTTCTTTCATCATTATTTATTATGCCTTAGCATACCCTTCTTTCAAGGTTGATCTAACGTTGTGATTATACTGTTAATCTCATTTTAATTATTCTTTTATCATAATTCATCTACAGTTCATTATTATCAACATGATACTTCTTTTTAATTGTTCAGCTAATGTGCTGTTTACTTCACTATAATATATTTTTAAAATATCAGTTATTTCACCTTTTATTTTATTTATGGTGTTTGATTTTGTTTATTTGTTTTATGCTCAATTAACTAATCTATTGGGGAACTAGTCTTTGTCAATGTCTCAGTCTATTCGTCAGTTTATTTTGTATTGTCATTGAATGCTTTTTGTAGATTTACTACTTGTTATCATCACTTTTTGTTACTCAGCTAGTTTGTTTTTATGGAACAGTCTGTACTGTTACAATATATAGATGACGCATTTGAAAGCATATGCTACAACATCAGATCATAAAATATCACTTGTACGTTGTCATTGGTTAACAATCCTTTGAATGTGTCAAAGGCGTATGTGTGTCAGTAGGTGCGCACCTATTCACGTTTGGTCGACCACATTGAGTATAGTCATTATTATTTAGCCAGTTTAATGAAAGATGATCAAAATGTGTAGATTTAGTATAAAAACGCCTGAAAGTGTTTAGCACAAACTATTCTACTTTTCACGTCTGCTATGTCTACACTAATTTTTACATTATAGCAGCCCTAGGCACTCATTCTGTACTTCACAGTTAAACTCTGCTACTCATTCATACATACGTTTGAGGATATGTGACTGCATAGTAATATGTGTTTTGATGTTTAGTGTCTCTGCAATAATTTTAACCCTGGTTGTATTTACCCAATGTGAAAATACTCAGGTTGGAAAGTTTTACTACTCTGAGTGCCACAATCAAAACAACAAAGCATATGTGTGCACTGCGAGCGCAACATGTGCGCGCGCATGCCAGAGTGCGTGCTGGAGTCAATGCAAGCCAAGCTCGCTTGCACTGAACCACAACACGCAGGCTGTGTCCGCCAAACGGTGTAATTAAACTAGATTCTCTCAAATTTAAAACGGTGTTATAAATTGTTTAATATTTGACTTTAAAAATTAAAAGTGTATTATAAGTTTACAATTGAAAGTTAAAGTTACGAGTTATGATGAATCAAAAAAATTATAATTGTCTTGAAAGAACTCCTTTAAATAAAATAAAAATAGTTGCAGTAATGTTGTTTGAACTATAACGTTGCTTAATTTAATAAATAAAGCGTACTAGCTGGTCGCTTGATGAAGGTAGCCGTCGCGTCGATTCTGGCAGCGAAACTCCTCCTCCAGGTTGACCGTCGTCTAAGTACGTAAAGTCAAGTCATGTCTGGACAATAAAATTAATAAAATACACTTCCACGTACCTGGTCGTGATTCTGGAAGTTCGGAAGTTCACTTTTTTTTAGCAAATTAATAAGCTGCCAAGACGGTTTACAAAACCAGCTTGCTTTATTTACAAGGTTAGGTTACCTTGTTTAATAATGGGCGCCACACAGGTTTATTTCGGGAAAATCCCGTGTAAAACCCATTAATAGAATCAAATAATTATTTTAAAAAACTGAAATTGTGTTTATTGCCCTTATGGCAATTCAAATTCAACAACGTGTGATCTCTACTAAAAGTTACTTTGATTGTTCTGAATAAATTATTTATTTACCCTTCGAAATAAATTAAGTCAAAGTTATGCTGCTAATAACTGGGTTTTATTTGTACCCTTGATAATGAATTCAAACAAACATAATTAAGAAAATACATTGGTATACAATTGAAATTACTTCGTTCACTTACCCTACTGCAGTAGCTCAGAGCATAAACAACTTTTCTGGTTATGTCCAGATAAACTTTACTTTGAACATTAATTTTATTTATATCTCAGGCGTAAATTCTTTGAAACACAAGAAAGAATGCTCATGCCTACACAAAAGTTAATTATTTCATAAAACAATATTGACTAGTAAGGCCTTGTTGTTTACTAACAAAAAATCAAACCTATTTATAGGTTAGGCGTTCGTCACGCTTGCTTAATTATTTACAAAAGTTATATTGACCACTTACGACTAACATCATTCTTAAACAGGATTGACAAATCCACTAAATAAATTCAGTCATTGTGTAACACAGAAAATGTTTTGGTGTTATGCGTCAGTACAAATTTTGTTTATAAAATATATCAGTGCACTCAGATTAATGGAATAAATTGTCACGATGTTACCTCTTTATTTTAATCTTTTAGATTAAAATTTAATTAAACACTCCAGTGGTCGGATTATAATGACCCTGGTTATACACTACACACGCACTTTGAACAGGTAATAATTGTCCGCTTCTGACTAAATTGGACCTTTTATAATACTATTTAATTATTTTCTCCTGTTCGATATATCCCGCACTAAATAAAATAAATACTTCACATCGATGCACTGATTCTAGGTAGACTGTATTGTAGTTATTTGTTGTTGCCGAAATGGTTCAGTGGACGCACTAATACATGATGCTATAAGTTAATAAAAATTTTGATGAGACGAGCGACACCTTTCGCTCTCGATGATTGTCAAAAAGTGGTAACGGCGAAACTCGTGCTCCCGTTATATACCCTCTGCTTTGATGAGGCTTAGGCGATTGTTTTATTTAGTAAGCTATTTTTTGATTGGCTCAACCTGACGTTACGAAAATGACGCATTGTCTTTCCAACGGTCATTAACCGACTTTCGGCTAAGATGATTGACAGTTGACGTCGTTGTTATTATTGACAAACAAAATTCTTGCCTTCTATTTACAAATGATGCTAACGCATGTCACGCACTTATTATAGTTGCGATCGTGGTTATATCGCTATCAACTTAAAGGATATTTTTTTCTCTTTAATTTGATATAGTTTGACACTGGTTTTATTTACACTTTCACAAACAATGTTCAGATATACGGCTTCGCGCTGTCGTCTGCTAGCGACGCCGGCTACGATTCTCTCGTATCAATAAATTATTTGTGTTGCACATCGCGTTTTCACTTAAACGTCTGTGTCGGAATACTGATATATCCGTCTTTATACTTATTTAGTGAATATAATTATTAAATCTTACCTTACTGATGTAATACACTGCTATGAACTATCCTTACTTCCTAATTACATTTTGTTTACACTATTTAGCTCTATGCTACTCATTAATGATTGAGTTGTTACTTGTATAATACATTAACAATGCTTATTGCTACACTTGGTATAATGATTGTTCAGTGTATGTTATTTACACTAGTAGTCCTTTCTACTTATCATCTTACTGACAATTGTTCGTTTTAGGCGTTGCCTAGGCATACCTTTTACATCGGGTTTATCCCTTAATAATGTTCATTAGTTACATTTGGTACATTGGTGAGGTAACTTACTTATATAAGGTTCCCTCTTACAATTATTTTTACTTCTTATGATTACATTTGAGATTGTAATACAGTTTCAATTTTATATTATGGCCATAGCTAATCTTAGTTATATGCATTGATGGTTATTAGTCATTGTTGATTTATTCTCAGCCAAGTACTGTTGCTGATATCATATTATTCGGGTCGTTACTTAAATATTTTTTTATTAACATGTGAAATTACATTCAAGTTATTCACTGACTCGCTTGACAGCTTAAAGTGAATTTAATTTGTCCATTAGTTTGTGTCAGTTATAGTATTGGTTGTAGTGTCAAGCAGTGTTTTGTTTACTGCTTCTTGTGGCACTTCTTCTTTCTTCTTCGTTGGTTCTTCTCTTCTTCGCTACTTTCATCATCATATTATCTACTTATATTACCTTCATGTATTTATTAATTCTATGGGTATATGTCTAGGTTATGTAACACTTGGTCATGTTACATATACTCCCCTCTCAAAATTGATAATTTGAGAGAAATTTTACATTTGATAAAATTATCATTTCAGTTCAGTTTTAGTACATTATTACTGCTTTTTTCCTTTTTCTCTCTGCATTGAATTTAACATACTACTAGTGTGTTGCACTAGATTGAGTTCTTGGCTAGTGATATAATTTTTAGCTTACTAGTATTTTTTCAAGTTTCTCATATTCTAATTCATTTAGTTACAATAGGTTTCACTTCTTAAACTAACAATTTCCTGTCTTACAATAATACATTTTTCTTTCTTACTACATATCTTTATTTTCGTGATAAATTCTCTGGTTCTTTCATTTTTTACCTCATAGATTTTTTATTAATAATCCTTGATATATTACCCTATAATTCCCTAACATTTGTAGTGGGTTCGGAGTCAGAGGGGCTCTATTTGGCATCCATTCTCCGCCGTTCCTCAACTACATGTCCTCAGAATCAGAGGCATCCTCATCTCTGTCTGGGACAAAATAAAAATTGCACGTAGCAACAGTTGCACTATCACAACACATAAAATATAACATATCATTCATTTTTCAATAATATAACATTCAAGGTATTAGAGGTTTCATTTGTATCACATTTCATTCTTTTATACTTTCTAACATACTTCCTTTTCACAGGTAATTATTCCCTTTCAGACTTGACATATTGGCTATGTTCTTTATTAGCCTTGTTGTTACTTTTCTATACTAGTTGGTAATTTGTTTTTGTTCATCTGAGTATTCTTAAATTTACTCGCTTATATTGATCATCATACAGTCATGCAGTTGTTTCTTAAATATAGGGTTTACAATATTTCACTCTTACAATAGTTTACAAGTTTTACTCTCATCAATAGTTTATAATTATCCCGAATTATAAGGGTTTACAGTATTCATCTACTAAACGTTTTTGTTAGATATTCTCTGACATATCTTGTTGGTAAATACAATAGATACTTTTTTATCGTCTAATTAATATTTTTTTTTTATATTCCTTGATAACAGTAAAATTTTGACACTTATTTTTGTTATTTATTCATAGGCATTTTTCTCTATTATATCAGATAATAATCATTCAATAACATTTGAACAATATTTGATAATTGAATAACACCTTTATTTCTCTTTACTTCATAATAATAATAATAGCCTTCTTTCTAATTAACTCTCTTTGGTATTCTTCCTCTCTGCTCCTTCAAGTGTTGGAATCTTTAACACTTATTCTGGATGGTTTTATATAAATTCTTTGTTTTTGTGAGGGGTATACGATATTTGATATTGAAATACAATATAATGATATAATAATAACACATTAGTAGATAATACTTCTTTCTCTTTTCTTCTTTCCATAATAAATATAGCCATCCTCTTAAATTACTCACTTTGGTATTCTGCCTCTCTACTCCTTCAAGTGTCTGATAATTTACACTTATTCTGCATGATTTTATATATAGTTCTTAGTTTTGATTTAACATAGGAGTATTAGAGTAATTTTATATCACTATTTTATGTACATTTTTGTTATATGATAGTCTTTTGTTCTACACAATATAATAGATATCTTCCTTATCATTAGATTATTTGGTTTAAAATACACATTTTTCTATCATCTAATATGATGAATCTGGTTCTCATTTAATATATAACAGATAGTTTTGGTACACATACTTATACTACACACTCTTTTTAGACACTTTCAATACATTGGGTATAATAAATGATCCTCCTGATCATTAGTTTATTCCTTTTATGGTAGATACCTTTAACATTTCTTATACACTAAACACTCTTGTGGTAATCGTCGTACAATGATGTAATTAGTCCTTTTATAATAATAATTACATTTATAGTTTATACGTTGGGGTTCTATTGGGCTTCTCCATTCTATTGGGTTCATTGTTTGGGACAATTACGTTTCACAGGTACCCTGTTTTATAGCTGTCTCTAGTACAACATGTTTGTGGTATTTGGCACCCTATAAAACATCTCATAACAAACTTCCTTACATATAGTATCTCTTTAACGATGCTTGGTTATAGGTACCTTTGACCTTTTTATTTATTATATCGGTAAGTTCATACGTATTATTTTTATGGTCCTTTGTTACGGTATAAGGGCCTATGTACAGTACTAGTAGCTTTGGAGATACCTTCCTATCATGCGGCTCTTCCATTTCGCGGCTACAGATAGTCATCGGCTTCCCGTTTTCTTGCCTTCTTCTTCTCATCATCTTTGGTATTCATGTGTCCAGTGTCCTCCTGGTCCTTGTTATTATTGACTCCCAGTACCTCTTCTAATTCTGGTTGATCGTCATTAGTTTTCTGGTTGGATTTTTCCATTGATTGGTCCCTCTTCTTCCGCAATTCTTTTATTTCTTGGGCATACCCTTCAATGATCCGGTCCAGTTGTTCTTGATACCCTTTCCTTTTCTTGGAATGCCTTATTCTCCCTTTGGAAATATCTGCCTTAAGTATTTTATTGGTTATAGTCTTCTTTGTTGTAGCACATTTCTTCTCTTCGTCCATCTTCATGAAGTTCCTTCGGTACTCCTTCCTATAGATTCCTTCTTTACGGTTGATGACTGGGAAATAAATCATATTAATTAGACCACTTCGAGTCATTTCGATTAATTCCTTTGTTACCATAGTCTTCTTTGGGCGTATTATTCTTCTTATCTTCGCTTCCTTTTCTTCCGTTTTCTTAATTATTTTGTTCCTTTCTTCATGAATTTTAATTTTCGAACTCCCTTGTTCAGTGGTTTTATTTCTGGATAATTCTTGTGTCTCCACTTGATCATCACACATGGGCAGATTATTTTGTTCTAAGTCTTCATTCTCAGTTTGTTTGACATCGTCTTTGGATGGCATGCTTAATTCTTCTATGGTTTCATCATTGGGTACTTCTTCCGTTCCTGAGTTGTTGTCGTTTCGTAATTCTCCTCTTATTATCTCTTCCGTTCTCTTATAACCATCGCGTATTATCTGGCTCCTTTCTTCCATATATTTCTTGAGATTATTATTAAGTATTTCGAAATGTTCCCTCATCATCTTCATCATTTCTGCCTGCTGTGCCTCTGTAGGTTCCCACATCTTTGCTTCGGTGTTCGCTTTGTATATATTATTGTGTCTGTGTATGTAAGGCGTGACTGTTCTCTTGTGTTTGCCGGGCTGATTATAAATATAAAAAAATATTTTCGTTTAATATTTTTCAGCCTCACGTTGCTGGTCGCCAATTTGTAATAAACCTAGGATACTCTCCTTTAAGCCCCACTGTTGGGCTAGCCAATTTGTAATAAACCTAGATTCTCTCAAATTTAAAACGGTGTTATAAATTGTTTAATATTTGACTTTAAAATTTAAAAGTGTGTTATAAGTTTACAATTGAAAATTAAAGTTACTAGTTATGATGAATTGAAAAAATTATTATTGTCTTAAAAGAACTCCTTTGAATAAAAATAAAAATAGTTGCAGTAATGTTGTTTGAACTATAATGTTGCTTAATTCAATAAATAAAGCGTACTAGCTGGTCGCTTGATGAAGGTAGCCGTCGCGTCGATTCTGGCAGCGAAACTCCTCCTCCAGGTTGACCGTCGTCTAAGTACGTAAAGTCAAGTCACGTCTGGACAATAAAATTAATAAAATACACTTCCACGTACCTGGTCGTGATTCTGGAAGTTCGGAAGTTCACTTTTTTTTAGCAAATTAATAAGCTGCCAAGACGGTTTACAAAACCAGCTTGCTTTATTTACAAGGTTAGGTTACCTTGTTTAATAATGGGCGCCACACAGGTTTATTTCGGGAAAATCCCATGTAAAACCCATCAATAGAATCAAATAATTATTTTAAAAAACTGAAATTGTGTTTATTGCCCTTATGGCAATTCAAATTCAACAACGTGTGACCTCTACTATAAGTTACTTTGATTATTCTGAATTAATTATTTATTTACCTTTCGAAATAAATTATCAGACGTTTAATGAAGAAATTTGTGTTAGTGGTTGAAATCACAATCAGAATGATCACAGTTGCACACCACTATATAAAAATTATCCCAATTAGCGCTTTCAAGCTTCACAGCCTATCATCAGATTGGAATAGACAGGAAATATGTGAAAACAATCCCTTCACCCCTCTGCCCCACCCTGCTCACACACAACAAGCTATAATATAAATGACCTTTCCCCACCCCCTAAACCCTGTCCTACCATCTGTAGAGTTACATATTTTTTCTAGCAAATTCCTTGTGTTTCAGTGGTGTGTGTGTGTGTGTGTGTGTGTGTGTGTGTGTGTGTGTGTGTGTGCATCCTTGTAGTGGATACTAAAAGGATATGATGAATTCAACACCAGTATAGTGGATAAATTTATGAAAAGGTTAACATACCAAAAGATAAAATAGAACCAGAACAAAAGAATTATGCAGGGTCATTGACATACATAGGTTCACATACTAGAAAAATTATAAAATGTTGTAATAAATATGGAGTAGATATAGCTATTAAAAAATGTGAAACGGTATTTGATAAGATAAGGAATAAGAATATAGAGAAAATTACAGTATTACAGAAAAGCGGAATTTATAAATTAAAATGTAAAGACTGCAACAAGGTGTACCTAGGAGAGACAGGACGAAAATTCGTATGCAGGTTGTCTGACCACAAACGTGGAGAAGGTAATAGAACAACCAATTCGTTATATGCAAGACATTTCATAGAAGACAACCATAAGTTTGTTAATCCTTTGGAAGAATACGAAATTGTAAAAGTAGTGAATAACACAGTTGAAAGGAAGCTTAGAGAGGAGTTAGAAATATTGAAAGAAAGAGAAAAAGGGTTAGACAATTTAATTAATATTAAAATTAAATTTGATAATGAAGAAATATTTTATAACATGATTAAAAGTAAATGATAGGGGACAGATAGATAAGATTAAGAATTATTTTGCATAGTACTAATTGGATGTTTTAAAATAAGGGTGTATGACTGACCCACGTGTGTGGAGAGGAAGAGGGTAGTTTAAAAGGATGCACACACACACACACACACACACACACACACACACACAACACTGAAACACAAGGAATTTGCTAGAAAAAATATGTAACTCTACAGATGGTGGGACAGGGTTTAGGGGGTGGGGAAGGGTCATTTATATTATAGCTTGTTGTGTGTGAGCAGCGTGGGGGAGAGGGGTGAAGGGGTTGTTTTCACATATTTCCTATCTATTCCAATCTGACGATGGGCTGTGAAGCTTGAAAGCGCTAATTGGGATAATTTTTATATAGTGGTGTGCAACTGTGATCATTCTGATTGAAATAAATTATGTCAAAGTTATGCTGCTAATAACTGGGTTTTATTTGTACCCTTGATAATCAATTCAAACAACATAATTAAGAAAATACATTGGTATACAATTGAAATTACTTCGTTCACTTACCCTACTACACTAGCTCAGAGCATAAACAACTTTTCTGGTTATGTCCAGATAAACTTTACTTTAAACATTAATTTTATTTATATCTCGGGCGTAAATTCTTTGAAACACAAGAAAGAATGCTCATGCCTACACAGAAGTTAATTATTTCATAAAACAATATTGACTAGTAAGGCCTTGTTGTTTACTAACCAAAAAATCAAACCTATTTATAGGTTAGGCGTTCGTCACGCTTGCTTAATTATTTACAAAAGTTATATTGACCACTTAAGACTAACATCATTCTTAAACAGGATTGACCAATCCACTAAATAAATTCAGTCATTGTGTAACACAGAAAATGTTTTGGTATTATGCGTCAGTACAAATTTTGTTTATAAAATATATCAGTGCACTCAGATTAATGGAATAAATTGTCACGATGTTACCTCTTTATTTTAATCTTTTAGATTAAAATTTAATTAAACACTCCAGTGGTCGGATTATAATGACCCTGGTTATACACTACACACGCACTTTGAACAGGTAATAGTTGTCCGCTTCTGACTAAATTGGACCTTTTATAATACTATTTAATTATTTTCTCCTGTTCGATATATCCCGCACTAAATAAAATAAATACTTCACATCAATGCACTGATTCTAGGTAGACTGTATTGTAGTTATTTGTTGTTGCCGAAATGGTTCAATGGACGCACTAATACATGATGCTATAAGTTAATAAAAGTTTTGATGGTACGAGCGACACCTTTCGCTCTCGATGATTGTCAAAAAGTGGTAACGGCGAGACTCGCGCTCCCGTTATATACCCTCTGCTTTGATGAGGCTTAGGCGATTGTTTTATTTAGTAAGCTATTTTTTGATTGGCTCAACCAGACGTTACTAAAATGACGCATTGTCTTTCCAATGGTCATTAACCGACTTTCGGCTAAGATGATTGACAGTTGACGTTGTTGTTATTATTGACAAACAAAATTCTTGCCTTCTATTTACAAATGATGCTAACGCATGTCATGCACTTATTATAGTTGCGATCATGGTTGTATCGCTGTCAAATTAAAGGATATTTTTTTCTCTTTAATTTGATATAGTTTGACACTGGTTTTATTTACACTTTCACTGACATTTCTTAATAAACAATGTTCAGATATACGGCTTCACGCTGTCGTCTGCTAGCGACGCCGGCTACGATTCTCTCGTATCAATAAATTATTTGTGTTGCACATTGCATTTTCACTTAAACGTCTGTGTCGGAATACTGATATATCCGTCTTTATACTTATTTAGTGAATATAATTATTAAATCTTAACTTACTGATGTAATACACTGCTATGAACTATCCTTACTTCCTAATTACATTTTGTTTACACTATTTAGCTCTATGCTACTCATTAATGATTGAGTTGTTACTTGTATAATACATTAACAATGCTTATTGCTACACTTGGTATAATGATTGTTCAGTGTATGTTATTTACACTAGTAGTCCTTTCTACTTATCATCTTACTGACAATTGTTCGTTTTAGGCGTTGCCTAGGCATACCTTTTACATCGGGTTTGTGCCTTAATAATGTTCATTAGTTACATTTGGTACATTGGTGAGGTAACTTACTTATATAAGGTTCCCTCTTACAATTATTTTTACTTCTTATGATTACATTTGAGATTTTAATACAGTTTCAATTTTATATTATGGCCATAGCTAATCTTAGTTATAGGCATTGATAGTTATTAGTCATTGTTGATTTATTCTCAGCCAAATACTGTTGCTGATATCATATTATTCGGGTCGTTACTTAAATATTTTTTTATTAACATGTGAAATTACATTCAAGTTATTCACTGACTCGCTTGACAGCTTAAAGTGAATTTAATTTGTCCATTAGTTTGTGTCAGTTATAGTATTGGTTGTAGTGTCAAGCAGTGTTTTGTTTACTGCTTCTTGTGGCACTTCTTCTTCTTTCTTCTTCGTTGGTTCTTCTCTTCTTCGCTACTTTCATTATCATATTATCTACTTATATTACCTTCATGTATTTATTAATTCTATGGGTATATGTCTAGGTTATGTAACACTTGGTCATGTTACATATACTCCCCTCTCAAAATTGATAATTTGAGAGAAATTTTACATTTGATAAAATTATCATTTCAGTTCAGTTTTAGTACATTATTACTGCTTTTTTTCCTTTTTCTCTCTGCATTGAATTTAATATACTACTAGTGTGTTGCACTAGATTGAGTTCTTGGCTAGTGATATAATTTTTAGCTTACTAGTATTTTTTCAAGTTTCTCATATTCTAATTCATTTAGTTACAATAGGTTTCACTTCTTAAACTAACAATTTCCTGTCTTACAATAATACATTTTTCTTTCTTACTACATATCTTTATTTTCGTGATAAATTCTCTGGTTCTTTCATTTTTTACCTCATAGATTTTTTTATTAATAATCCTTGATATATTACCCTATAATTCCCTAACATTTGTAGTGGGTTCGGAGTCAGAGGGGCTCTATTTGGCATCCATTCTCCGCCGTTCCTCAACTACACGTCCTCAGAATCAGAGGCATCCTCATCTCTGTCTGGGACAAAATAAAAATTGCACGTAGCAACAGTTGCACTATCACAACACATAAAATATAACATATCATTCATTTTTCAATAATATAACATATTCAATATAACATTCAAGGTATTAGAGGTTTCATTTGTATCACATTTCATTCTTTTATACTTTCTAACATACTTCTTTTCACAGGTAATTATTCCCTTTCAGACTTGACATATTGGCTATGTTCTTTATTAGCCTTGTTGTTACTTTTCTATACTAGTTGGTAATTTGTTTTGGTTCATCTGAGTATTCTTAAATTTACACACTTATATTGATCATCATACAATCATGCAGTTGTTTCTTAAATATAGGGTTTACAATATTTCACTCTTACAATAGTTTACAAGTTTTACTCTCATCAATAGTTTATAATTATCCCGAATTATCAGGGTTTACAGTATTCATCTACTAAACGTTTTTGTTAGATATTCTCTGACATATCTTGTTGGTAAATACAATAGATACTTTTTTATCGTCTAATTAATATTTTTTTTTTATATTCCTTGATAACAGTAATATTTTGACACTTATTTTTGTTATTTATTCATAGGCATTTTTCTCTGTTATATCAGATAATAATCATTCAATAACATTGGAACAATATTTGATAATTAAATAACACTTTTCTTTCTCTTCACTCCATAATAATAGTAGCCTTCTTTCTAATTAACTCTCTTTGGTATTCTGCCTCTCTGCTCCTTCAAAGGTTGGTTGGTTAAACCTTTATTCTGGATGATTTTATTATATAATTTCTTTGTTTGGTGAGGGGTATACAATATTTGACATTTAAATATCATATAATGATATAATAATAACACATTAGTAGAGAATACTCCTTTCTCTTTTCTTCTTTCCATAATAAATGTAGCCATCCTCTTTAATTACTCACTTTGGTATTCTGCCTCTCTACTCCTTCAAGTGTCTGATAATTTACACTTATTCTGGATGATTTTTAATATAATTCTTAGTTTTAATTTAACATAGGAGTATTAGAGTAATTTTATATCACTATTTTATGTACATTTTTGTTATATGATACTCTTTTGTTCTACACAATATAATAGATATCTTCCTTATCATTAGATTATTTGGTTTAAAATACACATTTTTCTATCATCTAATATGATGAATCTGGTTCTCATTTAATATATAACAGATAGTTTTGGTACACATACTTATACTACACACTCTTTTTAGACACTTTCAATACATTGGGTATAATAAATGATCCTCCTGATCATTAGTTTATTCCTTTTATGGTAGATACCTTTAACATTTCTTATACACTAAACACTCTTGTGGTAATCGTCGTACAATGATGTAATTAGTCCTTTTATAATAATAATTACATTTATAGTTTATACGTTGGGGTTCTATTGGGCTTCTCCATTCTATTGGGTTCATTGTTTGGGACAATTACGTTTCACAGGTACCCTGTTTTATAGCTGTCTCTAGTACAACATGTTTGTGGTATTTGGCACCCTATAAAACATCTCATAACAAACTTCCTTACATATAGTATCTCTTTAACGATGCTTGGTTATAGGTACCTTTGACCTTTTTATTTATTATATCGGTAAGTTCATACGTATTATTTTTATGGTCCTTTGTTACGGTATAAGGGCCTATGTACAGTACTAGTAGCTTTGGAGATACCTTCCTATCATGCGGCTCTTCCATTTCGCGGCTACAGATAGTCATCGGCTTCCCGTTTTCTTGCCTTCTTCTTCTCATCATCTTTGGTATTCATGTGTCCAGTGTCCTCCTGGTCCTTGTTATTATTGACTCCCAGTACCTCTTCTAATTCTGGTTGATCGTCATTAGTTTTCTGGTTGGATTTTTCCATTGATTGGTCCCTCTTCTTCCGCAATTCTTTTATTTCTTGGGCATACCCTTCAATGATCCGGTCCAGTTGTTCTTGATACCCTTTCCTTTTCTTGGAATGCCTTATTCTCCCTTTGGAAATATCTGCCTTAAGTATTTTATTGGTTATAGTCTTCTTTGTTGTAGCACATTTCTTCTCTTCGTCCATCTTCATGAAGTTCCTTCGGTACTCCTTCCTATAGATTCCTTCTTTACGGTTGATGACTGGGAAATAAATCATATTAATTAGACCACTTCGAGTCATTTCGATTAATTCCTTTGTTACCATAGTCTTCTTTGGGTGTATTATTCTTCTTATCTTCGCTTCCTTTTCTTCCGTTTTCTTAATTATTTTGTTCCTTTCTTAATGAATTTTAATTTTCGAACTCCCTTGTTCGGTGGTTTTATTTTTGGATAATTCTTGTGTCTCCACTTGATCATCACACATGGGCAGATTATTTTGTTCTAAGTCTTCATTCTCAGTTTGTTTGACATCGTCTTCGGATGGCATGCTTAATTCTTCTATGGTTTCATCATTGGGTACTTCTTCCGTTCCTGAGTTGTTGTCGTTTCGTAATTCTCCTCTTATTATCTCTTCCGTTCTCTTATAACCATCGCGTATTATCTGGCTCCTTTCTTCCATATATTTCTTGAGATTATTATTAAGTATTTCGAAATGTTCCCTCATCATCTTCATCATTTCTGCCTGCTGTGCCTCTGTAGGTTCCCACATCTTTGCTTCGGTGTTCGCTTTGTATATATTATTGTGTCTGTGTATGTAAGGCGTGACTGTTTTCTTGTGTTTGCCGGGCTGATTATAAATTAAAAAAAAAATTTTTGTTTAATATTTTTCAGCCTCACGTTGCTGGTCGCCAATTTGTAATAAACCTAGGATACTCTCCTTTAAGCCCCACTGTTGGGCTAGCCAATTTGTAATAAACCTAGATTCTCTCAAATTTAAAACGGTGTTATAAATTGTTCAATATTTGACTTTAAAAATTAAAAGTGTGTTATAAGTTTACAATTGAAAATTAAAGTTACAAGTTATGATGAATTGAAAAAATTATTATTGTCTTAAAAGAACTCCATTGAATAAAAATAAAAATAGTTGCAGTAATGTTGTTTGAACTATAACGTTGCTTAATTCAATAAATAAAGCGTACTAGCTGGTCGCTTGATGAAGGTAGCCGTCGCGTCGATTCTGGCAGCGAAACTCCTCCTCCAGGTTGACCGTCATCTAAGTACGTAAAGTCAAGTCACGTCTGGACAATAAAATTAATAAAATACACTTCCACGTACCTGGTCGTGATTCTGGAAGTTCGGAAGTTCACTTTTTTTTAGCAAATAAATAAGCTGCCAAGACGGTTTACAAAACCAGCTTGCTTTATTTACAAGGTTAGGTTACCTTGTTTAATAATGGGCGCCACACAGGTTTATTTCGGGAAAATCCCGTGTAAAACCCATCAATAGAATCAAATAATTATTTTAAAAAACTGAAATTGTGTTTATTGCCCTTATGGCAATTCAAATTCAACAACGTGTGATCTCTACCAGAAGTTACTTTGATTATTCTGAATTAATTATTTATTTACCTTTCGAAATAAATTATGTCAAAGTTATGCTGCTAATAACTGGGTTTTATTTGTACCCTTGATAATGAATTCAAACAAACATAATTAAGAAAATACATTGGTATACAATTGAAATTACTTCGTTCACTTACCCTACTACACTAGCTCAGAGCATAAACAACTTTTCTGGTAATGTCCAGATAAACTTTACTTTAAACATTAATTTTATTTATATCTCAGGCGTAAATTCTTTGAAACACAAGAAAGAATGCTCATGCCTACACAAAAGTTAATTATTTCATAAAACAATATTGACTAGTAAGGCCTTGTTGTTTACTAACCAAAAAATCAAACCTATTTATAGGTTAGGCGTTCGTCACGCTTGCTTAATTATTTACAAAAGTTATATTGACCACTTAAGACTAACATCATTCTTAAACAGGATTGACCAATCCACTAAATAAATTCAGTCATTGTGTAACACAGAAAATGTTTTGGTGTTATGCGTCAGTACAAATTTTGTTTATAAAATATATCAGTGCACTCAGATTAATGGAATAAATTGTCATGATGTTACCTCTTTATTTTAATCTTTTAGATTAAAATTTAATTAAACACTCCAGTGGTCGGATTATAATGACCCTGGTTATACACTACACACGCACTTTGAACAGGTAATAGTTGTCCGCTTCTGACTAAATTGGACCTTTTATAATACTATTTAATTATTTTCTCCCGTTCGATATATCCCGCACTAAATAAAATAAATACTTCACATCGATGCACTGATTCTAGGTAGACTGTATTGTAGTTATTTGTTGTTGCCGAAATGGTTCAGTGGACGCACTAATACATGATGCTATAAGTTAATAAAAATTTTGATGGGACGAGCGACACCTTTCGCTCTCGATGATTGTCAAAAAGTGGTAACGGCGAGACTCGCGCTCCCGTTATATACCCTCTGCTTTGATGAGGCTTAGGCGATTATTTTATTTAGTAAGCTATTTTTTGATTGGCTCAACCAGACGTTACGAAAATGACGCATTGTCTTTCCAATGGTCATTAACCGACTTTCGGCTAAGATGATTGACAGTTGATGTTGTTGTTATTATTGACAAACAAAATTCTTGCCTTCTATTTACAAATGATGCTAACGCATGTCATGCACTTATTATAGTTGCGATCGTGGTTGTATCGCTATCAACTTAAAGGATATTTTTTCCTCTTTAATTTGATATAGTTTGACACTGGTTTTATTTACACTTTCACTGACATTTCTTAATAAACAATGTTCAGATATATTGCTTCGCGCTGTCGTCTGCTAGCGATGCCGGCTATGATTCTCTCTTATCAATAAATTATTTGTGTTGCACATCGCGTTTTCACTTAAACGTCTGTGTCGGAACACTAATATATCCGTCTTTATACTTATTTAGTGAATATAATTATTAAATCTTAACTTACTGATGTAATACACTGCTATGAACTATCCTTACTTCCTAATTACATTTTGTTTATACTATTTCGCTCTATGCTGTTCATTAATAATTGAGTTATTACTTGTATAATACATTAATATTGCTTATTGCTACACTTGGTATAATAATTGTTCAGTGTATGTTATTTACACTAGTAGTCCTTTCTACTTATCACCTTACTGACAATTGTTCGTTTTAGGCGTTGCCTAGGCATACCTTTTACATCGGGTTTGTGCCTTAATAATGTTCATTAGTTACATTTGGTACATTGGTGAGGTAACTTACTTATATAAGGTTCCCTCTTACAATTATTTTTACTTCTTATGATTACATTTGAGATTTTAATACAGTTTCAATTTTATATTATGGCCATAGCTAATCTTAGTTATAGGCATTGATAGTTATTAGTCATTGTTGATTTATTCTCAGCCAAATACTGTTGCTGATATCATATTATTCGGGTCGTTACTTAAATATTTTTTTATTAACATGTGAAATTACATTCAAGTTATTCACTGACTCGCTTGACAGCTTAAAGTGAATTTAATTTGTCCATTAGTTTGTGTCAGTTATAGTATTGGTTGTAGTGTCAAGCAGTGTTTTGTTTACTGCTTCTTGTGGCACTTCTTCTTCTTTCTTCTTCGTTGGTTCTTCTCTTCTTCGCTACTTTCATTATCATATTATCTACTTATATTACCTTCATGTATTTATTAATTCTATGGGTATATGTCTAGGTTATGTAACACTTGGTCATGTTACATATACTCCCCTCTCAAAATTGATAATTTGAGAGAAATTTTACATTTGATAAAATTATCATTTCAGTTCAGTTTTAGTACATTATTACTGCTTTTTTTCCTTTTTCTCTCTGCATTGAATTTAATATACTACTAGTGTGTTGCACTAGATTGAGTTCTTGGCTAGTGATATAATTTTTAGCTTACTAGTATTTTTTCAAGTTTCTCATATTCTAATTCATTTAGTTACAATAGGTTTCACTTCTTAAACTAACAATTTCCTGTCTTACAATAATACATTTTTCTTTCTTACTACATATCTTTATTTTCGTGATAAATTCTCTGGTTCTTTCATTTTTTACCTCATAGATTTTTTTATTAATAATCCTTGATATATTACCCTATAATTCCCTAACATTTGTAGTGGGTTCGGAGTCAGAGGGGCTCTATTTGGCATCCATTCTCCGCCGTTCCTCAACTACACGTCCTCAGAATCAGAGGCATCCTCATCTCTGTCTGGGACAAAATAAAAATTGCACGTAGCAACAGTTGCACTATCACAACACATAAAATATAACATATCATTCATTTTTCAATAATATAACATATTCAATATAACATTCAAGGTATTAGAGGTTTCATTTGTATCACATTTCATTCTTTTATACTTTCTAACATACTTCTTTTCACAGGTAATTATTCCCTTTCAGACTTGACATATTGGCTATGTTCTTTATTAGCCTTGTTGTTACTTTTCTATACTAGTTGGTAATTTGTTTTGGTTCATCTGAGTATTCTTAAATTTACACACTTATATTGATCATCATACAATCATGCAGTTGTTTCTTAAATATAGGGTTTACAATATTTCACTCTTACAATAGTTTACAAGTTTTACTCTCATCAATAGTTTATAATTATCCCGAATTATCAGGGTTTACAGTATTCATCTACTAAACGTTTTTGTTAGATATTCTCTGACATATCTTGTTGGTAAATACAATAGATACTTTTTTATCGTCTAATTAATATTTTTTTTTTATATTCCTTGATAACAGTAATATTTTGACACTTATTTTTGTTATTTATTCATAGGCATTTTTCTCTGTTATATCAGATAATAATCATTCAATAACATTGGAACAATATTTGATAATTAAATAACACTTTTCTTTCTCTTCACTCCATAATAATAGTAGCCTTCTTTCTAATTAACTCTCTTTGGTATTCTGCCTCTCTGCTCCTTCAAAGGTTGGTTGGTTAAACCTTTATTCTGGATGATTTTATTATATAATTTCTTTGTTTGGTGAGGGGTATACAATATTTGACATTTAAATATCATATAATGATATAATAATAACACATTAGTAGAGAATACTCCTTTCTCTTTTCTTCTTTCCATAATAAATGTAGCCATCCTCTTTAATTACTCACTTTGGTATTCTGCCTCTCTACTCCTTCAAGTGTCTGATAATTTACACTTATTCTGGATGATTTTTAATATAATTCTTAGTTTTAATTTAACATAGGAGTATTAGAGTAATTTTATATCACTATTTTATGTACATTTTTGTTATATGATACTCTTTTGTTCTACACAATATAATAGATATCTTCCTTATCATTAGATTATTTGGTTTAAAATACACATTTTTCTATCATCTAATATGATGAATCTGGTTCTCATTTAATATATAACAGATAGTTTTGGTACACATACTTATACTACACACTCTTTTTAGACACTTTCAATACATTGGGTATAATAAATGATCCTCCTGATCATTAGTTTATTCCTTTTATGGTAGATACCTTTAACATTTCTTATACACTAAACACTCTTGTGGTAATCGTCGTACAATGATGTAATTAGTCCTTTTATAATAATAATTACATTTATAGTTTATACGTTGGGGTTCTATTGGGCTTCTCCATTCTATTGGGTTCATTGTTTGGGACAATTACGTTTCACAGGTACCCTGTTTTATAGCTGTCTCTAGTACAACATGTTTGTGGTATTTGGCACCCTATAAAACATCTCATAACAAACTTCCTTACATATAGTATCTCTTTAACGATGCTTGGTTATAGGTACCTTTGACCTTTTTATTTATTATATCGGTAAGTTCATACGTATTATTTTTATGGTCCTTTGTTACGGTATAAGGGCCTATGTACAGTACTAGTAGCTTTGGAGATACCTTCCTATCATGCGGCTCTTCCATTTCGCGGCTACAGATAGTCATCGGCTTCCCGTTTTCTTGCCTTCTTCTTCTCATCATCTTTGGTATTCATGTGTCCAGTGTCCTCCTGGTCCTTGTTATTATTGACTCCCAGTACCTCTTCTAATTCTGGTTGATCGTCATTAGTTTTCTGGTTGGATTTTTCCATTGATTGGTCCCTCTTCTTCCGCAATTCTTTTATTTCTTGGGCATACCCTTCAATGATCCGGTCCAGTTGTTCTTGATACCCTTTCCTTTTCTTGGAATGCCTTATTCTCCCTTTGGAAATATCTGCCTTAAGTATTTTATTGGTTATAGTCTTCTTTGTTGTAGCACATTTCTTCTCTTCGTCCATCTTCATGAAGTTCCTTCGGTACTCCTTCCTATAGATTCCTTCTTTACGGTTGATGACTGGGAAATAAATCATATTAATTAGACCACTTCGAGTCATTTCGATTAATTCCTTTGTTACCATAGTCTTCTTTGGGTGTATTATTCTTCTTATCTTCGCTTCCTTTTCTTCCGTTTTCTTAATTATTTTGTTCCTTTCTTAATGAATTTTAATTTTCGAACTCCCTTGTTCGGTGGTTTTATTTTTGGATAATTCTTGTGTCTCCACTTGATCATCACACATGGGCAGATTATTTTGTTCTAAGTCTTCATTCTCAGTTTGTTTGACATCGTCTTCGGATGGCATGCTTAATTCTTCTATGGTTTCATCATTGGGTACTTCTTCCGTTCCTGAGTTGTTGTCGTTTCGTAATTCTCCTCTTATTATCTCTTCCGTTCTCTTATAACCATCGCGTATTATCTGGCTCCTTTCTTCCATATATTTCTTGAGATTATTATTAAGTATTTCGAAATGTTCCCTCATCATCTTCATCATTTCTGCCTGCTGTGCCTCTGTAGGTTCCCACATCTTTGCTTCGGTGTTCGCTTTGTATATATTATTGTGTCTGTGTATGTAAGGCGTGACTGTTTTCTTGTGTTTGCCGGGCTGATTATAAATAAAAAAAAAAATTTTTGTTTAATATTTTTCAGCCTCACGTTGCTGGTCGCCAATTTGTAATAAACCTAGGATACTCTCCTTTAAGCCCCACTGTTGGGCTAGCCAATTTGTAATAAACCTAGATTCTCTCAAATTTAAAACGGTGTTATAAATTGTTCAATATTTGACTTTAAAAATTAAAAGTGTGTTATAAGTTTACAATTGAAAATTAAAGTTACAAGTTATGATGAATTGAAAAAATTATTATTGTCTTAAAAGAACTCCATTGAATAAAAATAAAAATAGTTGCAGTAATGTTGTTTGAACTATAACGTTGCTTAATTCAATAAATAAAGCGTACTAGCTGGTCGCTTGATGAAGGTAGCCGTCGCGTCGATTCTGGCAGCGAAACTCCTCCTCCAGGTTGACCGTCATCTAAGTACGTAAAGTCAAGTCACGTCTGGACAATAAAATTAATAAAATACACTTCCACGTACCTGGTCGTGATTCTGGAAGTTCGGAAGTTCACTTTTTTTTAGCAAATAAATAAGCTGCCAAGACGGTTTACAAAACCAGCTTGCTTTATTTACAAGGTTAGGTTACCTTGTTTAATAATGGGCGCCACACAGGTTTATTTCGGGAAAATCCCGTGTAAAACCCATCAATAGAATCAAATAATTATTTTAAAAAACTGAAATTGTGTTTATTGCCCTTATGGCAATTCAAATTCAACAACGTGTGATCTCTACCAGAAGTTACTTTGATTATTCTGAATTAATTATTTATTTACCTTTCGAAATAAATTATGTCAAAGTTATGCTGCTAATAACTGGGTTTTATTTGTACCCTTGATAATGAATTCAAACAAACATAATTAAGAAAATACATTGGTATACAATTGAAATTACTTCGTTCACTTACCCTACTACACTAGCTCAGAGCATAAACAACTTTTCTGGTAATGTCCAGATAAACTTTACTTTAAACATTAATTTTATTTATATCTCAGGCGTAAATTCTTTGAAACACAAGAAAGAATGCTCATGCCTACACAAAAGTTAATTATTTCATAAAACAATATTGACTAGTAAGGCCTTGTTGTTTACTAACCAAAAAATCAAACCTATTTATAGGTTAGGCGTTCGTCACGCTTGCTTAATTATTTACAAAAGTTATATTGACCACTTAAGACTAACATCATTCTTAAACAGGATTGACCAATCCACTAAATAAATTCAGTCATTGTGTAACACAGAAAATGTTTTGGTGTTATGCGTCAGTACAAATTTTGTTTATAAAATATATCAGTGCACTCAGATTAATGGAATAAATTGTCATGATGTTACCTCTTTATTTTAATCTTTTAGATTAAAATTTAATTAAACACTCCAGTGGTCGGATTATAATGACCCTGGTTATACACTACACACGCACTTTGAACAGGTAATAGTTGTCCGCTTCTGACTAAATTGGACCTTTTATAATACTATTTAATTATTTTCTCCCGTTCGATATATCCCGCACTAAATAAAATAAATACTTCACATCGATGCACTGATTCTAGGTAGACTGTATTGTAGTTATTTGTTGTTGCCGAAATGGTTCAGTGGACGCACTAATACATGATGCTATAAGTTAATAAAAATTTTGATGGGACGAGCGACACCTTTCGCTCTCGATGATTGTCAAAAAGTGGTAACGGCGAGACTCGCGCTCCCGTTATATACCCTCTGCTTTGATGAGGCTTAGGCGATTATTTTATTTAGTAAGCTATTTTTTGATTGGCTCAACCAGACGTTACGAAAATGACGCATTGTCTTTCCAATGGTCATTAACCGACTTTCGGCTAAGATGATTGACAGTTGATGTTGTTGTTATTATTGACAAACAAAATTCTTGCCTTCTATTTACAAATGATGCTAACGCATGTCATGCACTTATTATAGTTGCGATCGTGGTTGTATCGCTATCAACTTAAAGGATATTTTTTCCTCTTTAATTTGATATAGTTTGACACTGGTTTTATTTACACTTTCACTGACATTTCTTAATAAACAATGTTCAGATATATTGCTTCGCGCTGTCGTCTGCTAGCGATGCCGGCTATGATTCTCTCTTATCAATAAATTATTTGTGTTGCACATCGCGTTTTCACTTAAACGTCTGTGTCGGAACACTAATATATCCGTCTTTATACTTATTTAGTGAATATAATTATTAAATCTTAACTTACTGATGTAATACACTGCTATGAACTATCCTTACTTCCTAATTACATTTTGTTTATACTATTTCGCTCTATGCTGTTCATTAATAATTGAGTTATTACTTGTATAATACATTAATATTGCTTATTGCTACACTTGGTATAATAATTGTTCAGTGTATGTTATTTACACTAGTAGTCCTTTCTACTTATCACCTTACTGACAATTGTTCGTTTTAGGCGTTGCCTAGGCATACCTTTTACATCGGGTTTATGCCTTAATAATGTTCATTAGTTACATTTGGTACATTGATGAGGTAACTTACTTATATAAGGTTCCCTCTTACAATTATTTTTACTTCTTATGATTACATTTGAGATTGTAATACAGTTTCAATTTTATATTATGGCCATAGCTAATCTTAGTTCTATAGGCATTGATAGTTATTAGTCATTGTTGATTTATTCTCAGCCAAATACTGTTGCTGATATTATATTATTCGGGTCATTACTTAATTATTTTTTATTAACATGTGAAATTACATTCAAGTTATTCACTGACTCGCTTGACAGCTTAAAGTGAATTTAATTTGTCCATTAGTTTGTGTTAGTTATAGTATTGGTTGTAGTGTCAAGCAGTGTTTTGTTTACTGCTTCTTGTGGCACTTCTTCTTCTTTCTTCTTCGTTGGTTCTTCTCTTCTTTGCTACTTTCATCATCATATTATCTACTTACATTACCTTCATGTATTTATTAATTCTATGGGTATATGTCTAGGTTATGTAACACTTGGTCATGTTACAACGGGTGTGTGTGAATGTGATGCCCGTGTGCCCTAATCTTAGCAATCAAAACAGCAAAAAATCCTGTGTACCTCGAGTATTTCACAATGGGTAAACATTCCACGAGATGGATTTATTTCCAGAGACACCAGCGGAATATATGTGTAATCGTTGACAATTTGAATTAAAATAAATAAATTCATTAGTGTTTAAACTTTGTACTGTTTTGTCAGTTGTAAGCAGCCTACTAACATTGCACGGCACGCGCGGATGACGTCACGCTTTTATCAAACCTTGCAATCGGCCAGCCTAGCCGACTGCAAGCCAGTATTAGTTTAGTTTATAACACGACTCCGAGCGCAACTCTCGTTAAACACTTCTCTTACAGCCGCGGCTTTTGGCTATTATACAGCATGCATTTATAACATTTCACTTTAATCGTCTACCTGCGTCCATCTGCAATGGACCACGATTTCATTCAAAATTAATCTCGGGCATTTTCGCCTCAAATGCTTCCGCACGTGCCGATCGTAACTAACAAACCAAATTATTCAATAAACGCATGTTCAATATCTCAAATACAGTCCACTTCTTTCTAACAAACAATCCAGCTTTCCTTATTAGCGTCTTTGGAATAACTCGCGATTCTTCAAGAGCTTCCAAACCGCAACATTTTTGGTCCCACCGGACCGGATTTCACATTTCAGGCCAAAAACGACATCATTTTTGGTCCAATCAGGCAGGATTTCACATTTTCAGGCCAAAACAAACTACATCATTTTTGGTCCCAACGGCACAGATTTCTCATACCTGAGTATACAGGCGACAACATTTATTTATATACATCATTTCTGGAAAAACCAATCTGAAGTTAATCACCACAGACGGGCATCATTTTCGTCCTGAGCGACACCATTATCGTAAAGCACGTCGCAGTCATCTCGACAAGATTCAGCCAAGCAGTAGACCAGAGACGACGGGACGAAACAGGACAACATTTACGAGATTCCACAGCTTTAGATGATGGAGGGTACAACATGAGGCAACGGCTAACCGGCAGAGACAGGAGGTCCAAACGGGATCGAAGCCAGCTTCATCACGAATGGATCGACGGCCACGTGACTATAAACTTTACCTATATTTGATTTATTTTTAATAATATTTCACCCAGTGTGTATTTTTGACATATTTATATAAACAATTAACTTATTACACAATATAAATTAATAGATGGTTGGCAGCTCATTATCAGTCAGAACTTTAAAGATAAAGCTATACTTTGTAATCATTTAGATTTATAATTTCAATAATTTAACTGCCAACGAGTTTGATTAGTTAGAGAGAGTAAGTTTATGTTCAAACCAACGATCGCTAGCTACCAAACGTATTTAAACTCATTCAAAATTAAGTTTGTGGTTCACATGCTCGATGCTCAATTGTTTCTAAATATCTTTCCATTTTTTATCTCAAACTGTAATAATGGCCGATGTAAGGGCTCTGATAAAAAAACGAGGTACAATTAAGGCCTCAATATCCCGAATAAATACCTTCGCGGATAATTTTGATTTGTTAAACAGCGATCCTCATGCGCTCAAAATAAAACTGCGTCATTTGATGGAATTATCCACCAAATATGACGAGATACAGTCACAAATCGAGGCTGAGGAAGCAGACGTTGCGTCAACAAGTGATAGAGTGCAAACGGAGGACGATCTCTGTGCTATAGAATGTAAATTGCAACACTTGTTGGAGCAATCTGAGCACTTGAACCAAAAACCACTAATTAATACTGATGGTAAACAGCCTAAAACAACCCCCATTCAATTGGAACCAATAAAATTACCACGGTTCGAGGGTAGTATTGTGGAATGGCAACATTATTACCATATTTTTATGGAACTAATTCATGTCAGAACAGACCTGACAGATATACAGAAGCTTCATTATTTACACTCGTCATTACATGGCGAGGCGCTTAACGTAATAAAATCATTACCCATAACACATGAAAATTACGCGGTGGCTATCGATCTGTTGAGGAATAGATATGATAGTAAGCTGATTGTCTCCGCTCACCACGTGTGGAATGTCCTAGACGTACCATTAGTTCAGCAGGAATCCCAAGGTAGCATATCGCAATTTATTGATCAAATCTCTGCAAATATAAACGCTTTAAATAATCTCAAACTGCCAGTCAACACGTTTGAAATTATTGTCGTAAATTATCTAGCCAAAAAACTTGACAGTTACACTTTACGTTTGTGGAAAGAGAGTTTATCGGAGCATAAACTCCCTGATTTTAATAATTTTATAAATTTTTTAAATTCACGTAGGAAACTACTGCAAAATATCGATAACGCGACTAGCCCAACGAGCAGGTTGAACAAAAGCGATAAGTCTCCTTATCGCAAGGCAGTTAAACAGATAAGCAATCCAAAGGGCGCATTCCACTCACATATTAGAAATAATTTATGCAGGCTATGTAACGGTGAACATAGACTTAGCGATTGCCCACAGTTTATATCGCTGTCTATCCCTGATAGAAAAAATGCGTTACTAAAAAACAAACTTTGCTTAAACTGTCTCCGTTCGGGACACGAGGGTTCAAAATGTCCCTCCAAATTTTCGTGTAAAAAATGTTCTAGGCGTCACCACACCATGATTCATGTCCCCAACAGGGACGTAACTTCTGTTAACAACCAGTGCTCACTGAAATCACAGACCAATAAATCGGTATTGTTATCTACCGCCGTCTGTATGACATACAATAAGGTCGGCAAAAAATTTCCCGTTAGGATATTACTGGATTCCGGTTCTCAAGCGAACTTTTGCACAATGGATTTCGCCCGCAGGATGGGCCTCCAATTAGTTAAATCACAATTGCCCATCACGGGTATAAACAACTCGCTTTCCCAGGCTGAATTCAGCACTAATGTAAGGCTACATTCACGCTATAAACCCTTCACGTTAAACGTACATTGTGCCGTATTACCCAGTATAACTAATAATTTACCGGCGGAGTCGTTCAATCTTACCTCTTTAAATTTACCCAAGCGCATATTCCTGGCGGATCCTCACCTACATTGCTCATCGCAAGTCGATATATTAATCGGCGCTCAATATTTTCTACAATTAATTGAACCTGTGAAATATACGCGCGGACCACACTTTCCTATAATTCAGGAAACCAAGTTAGGATTAATCTTGGCCGGTGACTTACCATTCAACGTCGATGTGACTAAAACGGTTTCTTCATTTATGGTCTGTAAGGATGATAATCAGGTTTCCTCGCAACTAAAGGAATTTTGGAAGTTGGAGGAAATCTCTAGTCGCGAAACCCGATCTGAGGACTCACCGTGTGAAAGGCATTTCGTGAAAAACACTAGCCGCAATCGCGACGGGAGATTCGTGGTAGCCCTGCCCCGCAGATCTGATAAATCTTATTTGGGAGATTCTCTCCGCGGAGCAATACGAAGATTCCAATCGTTAGAATTCAAATTCAAGCAGAACCCTACCCTTTATAAGGATTATAGTGAGTTCATGAATGACTACTTAAGACTTGGCCACATGTCGCCGCTTAATGAATACGATCTGTCGCTTGACAGGTCAGAGATCTTTTATCTGCCCCATCACGCAGTCTTCAAAGACTCTAGCTTAACCACTAAATTGCGCGTGGTATTTGACGCATCCGCTAAAACCACCAATAATTTGTCCCTTAACGACACTTTAATGGTCGGTCCTACGATCCAGCAGGATCTGTTTTCGATAATGGTTCGGTTCCGCACCCACCGATACGTACTTATTGCGGACATTGAAAAGATGTATCGCCAGATCATTGTTAATCCTAAGGATTCAAACTTGCAACGCATTGTTTGGCGTGATGCACCGCATAAGGAATTGCGACATTACGCGTTAAGGACGGTTACATATGGCACTGCTAGTGCCTCCTTCCTTGCTACGCGTTGTCTGGCTCAAATAGCATATGAAAACAAAGCCGACTACCCTACCGCTGCTAAGGCCATAGCAAATGACTTTTACGTAGACGATCTCATAACGGGTTCGGATGATCCGAACAGCTTAGCTGAAATGAAAGGCGAGATCGAGAAGTTGTTGAGGAGGTATGGTTTTTCGTTACACAAATGGTTCTCTAACCACCATAAGATTATGACTCTTCGCGCCCAAGTAACCCGTGACTTCAGCAAGGGTCAAAACGTGCGTACCTTGGGCATACAGTGGAATGTTGAGGGGGATAACTTTTTGTACACCGTTAGGGGTGATGACAATCTAACCGTTCTCAACAAGAGAAGCGTGTTGTCAATCATTGCCGGGATCTATGATCCACTAGGTCTAATTGCTCCCATCACATTTTGCTGCAAGCATTTCATGCAGCAGTTGTGGTTGGCGGGCACTGATTGGGACGAACCCTTGTCCGGGTCACTAGCCAATCAATGGTCGGAATTATACACCCAATTAGTCTCCGACACTCATTTTGAGATTACGAGGTCGGTTAAGAGTTCGAACAGTTGCCCAGTTAGTTCATTGCAGCTGCACGGATTCGCCGACGCTTCGGTTAAAGGTTACGCGTGTTGCATTTATGTGCGGGCGGTCTATTCGAACGGCGCCATATCATCAAACTTGTTGTGTGCTAAATCTAGGGTCGCTCCGCTGAAACAGATAACGCTTCCTAGACTTGAACTTTGTGCTTGTTTATTGTTGGCTCAATTAACGTCCAAGGTTTTAAATGCCGTCGATTACAATTTTGACGGATTATATCTTTATTCGGATTCGATGATAGCGTTGTACTGGATACATCAGCAATCTTCCCGCTGGAAGGTATTTGTGGCTAACCGTGTCGCAGAAATACAGCGTCTTGTTAGCAGCAGGGGAACTTGGCGTCATGTAGTATCGAATGACAACCCTGCCGACGTTCTATCGCGCGGTTGCCTCCCTCGTAGTCTGCACTGTCATGCTCAATGGTGGCATGGTCCCTCCTGGTTGGCTCGTGATGCGGCCTCATGGCCGGTCAGCGCGTTCGACATTAATACTCCCTGTACCTTTCCCGACATTGAAGAGGAACGTCGCAAGCAGGCTCAAACCTCACTAATTGTCGCGTCCTCAACACATAGTTACATTGAAAACTATTCATCTCTTACGAGGCTTATTCGCGTCTTCGCATACTGCCGTCGATTTCTTCGCAATTCTAGGCTCGCGGTGGTTGAAAGAGACACGTCCTTTTTGTCGGCTCAAGAATTGTCTGACACGCTCTTGGTTTTTGTCCGGCAATCTCAGAAGTTGCATTTCGACGTAGAGGTTAGGGAACTTGAGGCACACCGGTGCCTTCCACGCAGTAGTAAAATTCTTGCTCTCAACCCATTCCTGGATAAATCAGGCATTTTAAGAGTGGGTGGACGCTTGCAATTCTCCCCACTTAGCTACGAGACTAAACACCAAATAATTTTACACCCGCACTCTCATCTCACGAGATTAATAATTGAATACGAACACATCCGTTTGTTGCACGCTGGAGTGCAATCAACTCAAGCTTCGCTTAGGCGTAAGTATTGGATCATACACGATAAGTCCTATATCCGCTCAGTGATACATAAGTGTGTCACTTGTTTTCGTTTCCGGGCTAAAGGCGCGAATCAATTACTCAGTCAATTACCCTCTTCTAGGGTCACGCCGTCAAGGCCATTCTCACAGTCGGCCGTGGATTACGCAGGTCCGGTGTTTTTGCGCCATGGCGGGCAGCGCTCTAAGTCCACGACCAAGGCATATATCGCTCTATTTATATGCATGTGTACTAGGGCCATCCATTTAGAATTGGTGTCGGATCTTACTTCCAACGCCTTTATAGCGGCTTTAAAAAGGTTCATATCGCGCCGAGGTATTCCCGCGCAAATATTTTCGGATAATGGCACGAATTTTCGTCGTGCCAACCACACGTTGCATGATTGGTACAAATTTTTAACCTCCAAGGAAGTTGAACAATCTTCTCTGGAGTTTTGCGGTCTCCACGGCATCAAATGGTCCTTTATCCCCCCTTCAGCCCCTCATTTCGGTGGTTTGTGGGAAAGTGGTGTAAGGAGTGTTAAATTCCATTTACGTCGCGTAATTGGCAGTACGATCTTGAATTTTGAGGAATATTCTACCCTTCTTTCTCAAATTGAGGCTTGCCTTAATTCACGCCCGTTATGCGCCGTGTCCGACGATGCTAGAGACCCTGAACCCTTAACACCCGCTCATTTTTTGGTCGGTGCTCCACTGACGGCACTTCCGGAACCCGACTATACACAAGGCAATAATACTCATTTGGGCAGATGGCTTCTGCTCCAAAAATTTACGCAGACCATCTGGAAACGGTGGTCTAGGGATTATCTGCACCAGCTGCAGCAGCGCAACAAATGGCGCACCCCATTTAAAAATTTGAAGGTCGGACAACTTGTCCTCATTTTGGATGACAATTCCCCCCCTTTAGAATGGAAGCGTGGGGTAATTAGCAATGTTTTTCCGGGTCAAGATTCCTTAGTACGCGTCGCAGAAGTACGCACCGCGCTAGGTATCTTACGCCGACCCATCCACAAATTATGCCCCCTTCCGGTGGCAACAAGCTAGTCGTTTGCGTGCCTTACGGTGTGTGTGTGTGTGTATGCATGGGTGTGCGCGTGTCACATTACATGGAACACGCCCGGGACATTCCCCGGGGCGAGCATACAAGTCAATTGTATCATAAGCATTGTAACATTGTTAAGTGTCGCTAGCTATTACAGAAATAGTGACTGTGTCTCATATGTACTATCAATTATTATGAATGTTGTGTATCGTTAATGTGTTTGTGTGATTCAAATTCTGAGAACCACAAGTGTCAGTTATAGTGGCAATTATTCTATATATGTATTGTATTTTCTAAGGGTCAAAACATTATGAAATTCATTGGGGTTGTTATGTCAATATCATGGGGAAATTATTGTATTTTTATGGTGTTATCAATTTATTGTATGCTTGGTGATTGTTAATTGAATTTATATTATGTCCATTATGTCATTGTTCTCTGGCCAGTGCGCCAATTATTGTATCGCTTACGATATGTAAGTCTAATTATTATATTGTTCAATTTAACCGTTAATGTACAAAATCGTCCCGATTTTGGCGGGCAGTATGTTTAAACTTTGTACTGTTTTGTCAGTTGTAAGCAGCCTACTAACATTGCACGGCACGCGCGGATGACGTCACGCTTTTATCAAACCTTGCAATCGGCCAGCCTAGCCGACTGCAAGCCAGTATTAGTTTAGTTTATAACACGACTCCGAGCGCAACTCTCGTTAAACACTTCTCTTACAGCCGCGGCTTTTGGCTATTATACAGCATGCATTTATAACATTTCACTTTAATCGTCTACCTGCGTCCATCTGCAATGGACCACGATTTAATTCAAAATTAATCTCGGGCATTTTCGCCTCAAATGCTTCCGCACGTGCCGATCGTAACTAACAAACCAAATTATTCAATAAACGCATGTTCAATATCTCAAATACAGTCCACTTCTTTCTAACAAACAATCCAGCTTTCCTTATTAGCGTCTTTGGAATAACTCGCGATTCTTCAAGAGCTTCCAAACCGCAACAATTAGTTTCATTCAATTGCTTAGGAACAGACAATTTATTGTTAACAATTACAACAATTAAAATTTAATAATAAATTTTTGGAAGTACGTAAAAGTCAAAAATTGATGTTAAATACTCTCATTTTGAAGATAACAAGTGATAAAATGTATTTTATCTAAAATTCATTCAATTTCAGAAGTCACCTTAACTAAAAGAATTTAGATTCTAAAATTCTACTTTCTATTAGATAATCTGAAATATTAGAACTTCTTTGCCTGCACAACGTCAAATCCACCTCAGTTGTATCTCCAGCTCCCAATTATTTTTTCACATCCACTTGTAGATTATAAAAGTAATCAATAGAGTAGCCTAATTATTGGCTGTTCTATTAAGACATTTAATACTACATCGCCCTGCAGGCACAGTTCAATATCAGTAGTCAGTACTGTGTTCTGTCTGACCCATCACCGCCAGCATCCCCCAAGGATCTGTCCTTGGCCCCATTCTGTACCTAGTGTACACGAACGATCTTCCTGTTCAGCCTGGAGTTACGCTCTCACTCTATGGGGATGACGCTATGTACCACTACAGTTCAGGAGACCTTCGTTTTGCTACTGACGTGCTGCAGCCAGGAGTTACGCTCTCACTCCGTGCGGATGATGCTATGTACCACTACAGTTCAGCAAACCTTCGTTTTGCTACTGACGTGGTGCAGCCTGGCTAAGGAAATGGTGGGTGGCGATCACTATGGAGAAATCCGAGGCGATTGCCTTCTCCCATCAGCTCACTTCCTGATGCCAGACCCTCTCCCTTGAAGAGAGCCTGATCACTTGGAAACATACTGTGAAGTACTTAGGCGTCACTCTTGACCAATGCCTAGGCTTCAGAGCTCACGTGTCCGACATACTCCAGCACACCCGTGGCGTCAAAGCCAAACTTCTCCCATTTTTATCAAATCGAGGGCCACTGCTTGTGCGCACAAAGCTCTCAATTTATCTGGTTTTTCTTAAAGCCATCCTAATGTACACAGCACCTGCATTTTGGTCTCTATTAAACCCCGACGTTGTTGCACACCTGAAAGCATTCCAGTCTTGTACCCTCCACTACATCTCCAACTCTCCCTGGTATGTTAAAAATGATGTTGTCAGGTGAGGGTTGAAGATTCTGTCACTCGACGGGTTCATGCGAACTCTTTCGTACAATCTATTTAATCGTGCCTCCAAATCAGCCTATCCACACCTCCACCAGTCAAACATAGACGCCCTCAAGCTCTGTTTGATGACCCACCTTAAATCATAAAACCATCTGCCCATTTACACCCCTTCCAATCTTTACTCATTCAGGTTCCGTTCCATTGCATGCCGACATATGGATCGGGGGTTGGGCCCGCTTTAGGTGTGCCAAGCACTGCCTTTTTCTGGTGACTTTTCCCCTCCACTCTCTTGCCTGCTCCGGCATCCCCATACGGCAGTCTACCAGGACTCTTACCAGGCAGGCGGAAGTGTATCGACCTGTTGTGGGCGAGCAAATCCTGCCTGTCCATGCGAAGAGTCCGCGTAGACTTCCCTTCTGCAGTCGTAGCGAGTCGCGTCGCGATTCAGCCAATCACAGCCCACATCCTTCACCTCCACCAAAATAAAAAAGGAAGCTCCATCATTTTTCTGCAACAAGGTTCGCACCAGTACTCGAAGAGCATCAGGCAGTCATCAAGCTCGCCCGGATGCTGCCGTCACCGGGGCATGCCTGCATTGTGCCCCTACATCTGGACATCTGGAGTCAGTACTGGAGTGAACTGAAAAATGCAATAGACAAACAATATTTAACTACCTGCTCCAATTAAAAATAAAGTTAATATAATTCAATGATTAAAATAAAATCATGTATGATTTTTAATTATTAAATTAAAATGATTGAGTTTTTTAGTGCTAAATATTTTGTCATTTTTTTCTGGAACGGAAATATTAATTAATTTGTTTAAAAAAGCTTACTTTGTTGATTTATTTAACATGATTTTAATTATTTCAACAGCCAAAGTAGCTTGCTCAATAAAACAAAAACAAAAAAGAAAACGTAAATTTTTAACTTTTAATCAGTTACTTTTTGCACACATTTACTTTAACTTTAACTCAGTTAATTTTGGGGGCACTAACTTCAACTTTAATCATTTAAAAATTTTTATTAACTTTCCTAAGTCTGGTAAGGTTAAGAGAATCTAAAGTCAACATTTTTATAGTATTGTGCCCTTATCTCTCTTTGCCTTCCAGTGATCTGCCATTCTTGAAGCACAGATGCCACTCAAAACACCTCACGTGACTCACTGATTTATTATCATAAACATACTGAATTATTTTAAAAGTCTCCATTCCAGTTTTACTAACCTTTATGCTGAATTTTATGTTTAGCACTCTGCTCTAGATTGTAGTCCATACTGAAACCGCTAATGTGCTTCAGTATGCAAACACACAGCTTATGAAGTTCACAGAACAAAGCCACTTGGGATTCTAGCTAATACAGTAAAAGGTACTGTTCACAACTGCTGTTCAGACATCCCTGTGTTACCCTCTGTTTTCAGCTACAGAACCAGTCTTGGAACTTTTATATACCACCTCTTATTGTATGCAACAAAATGTTTCAGAAGTTTCTAATTTTAATCCTCCAAAGAATAAGTATTCACTACAAATGCAATATAAATTAATTTAGCTGAATGAAGTGTTAGTGTTAATGAAGTTCCACTACCATCTTCATGCAAACTGTTAACAATTTAGACATGCACGTATTTTTAGTTGCATTTCTCTAGAGTATGCACGATTTTCATGAATTTCATAATTTTTTCTGTGAAGACTAGTTAATGTTTACTGAAAGCTTCTTCTATCTTGTAAAAGTTAAATTCTTTCTTGTTAACTGACATAAAAAAATCACAGTGTAATGATGTCTAGTATGTTTTTATTAATTAAAAAATCACATTTTTTGCTTACAAGAAAAAAGGTTTATATAAGTTTTGAGTCAGTTTGCATTCATAAATGTTGCATAAGAGCTAATTAAAATTAATTATATATCTAAACTAGTGTAATATAGTATCTCATTGTCGTGTAATAATGAATTTCATTTTTAGTCAAATTATCTTTGAATTTCGTCTTAGAATCCATACTGCATGCTTATAAATAGCTCCTCAGTTCACGGAATGGCTGTGAAAACATGATTCCTATTTGCAATAAACAGAATATAAAACTCAAAAGTGCTGTGATCTGTATTTTTTTCATGAACTAAATATGTGAGAGATTATGTTCCACATCACACAGCCCTCAGATTTTACATAACTAACTTCCTACACGCACAAATATACACCCTTATGGGCAACGTGCACAGATAGAAAAATACCCACCCGCACTTTTCTCGGGCAATGTAGCCAAAATATTAAAAGCGTAGAATGTATTAATGACAGTTACCATTTTTCAGGTCCAGGAAAAAATCGTTTCCCTAGTAAGTTTGGTGTTGGGAAACGAGGTAGAAATATACAGCAAGTACCGGGTAGAGGAGGAGGTCGAGACATCAATGAGGGAGGACTGCTCCGTCATACAAGTTGTCTGCTAGGAAGAGGTACTGGGAATAGGGGAATTAATAGAGTTGGTGATCCAGGGGAAAAAGGAAGAGGGGGAAAACGATGGGGTCAACACAAGTTAAATAACAATCGATTTTTAAGCAATAATGGTGCAAACTTCAATAAAAATACTCATCAGACAGGTATGTACAACAAATATGGAGTATCTCCACTAGTACAACAACCAGGGACATTTCAGCAAAATAGTCAAAACCATGGGTTTCTGCAACACTTTAACCCAGCTCAGCCACCAGCTCCATCACCACTATTTTCAGGTGGCCCTAATTTTTTCCAAGAATCTGTATCAAATTATTAGTTAACTCCCATTTTATTTTGTAAAATTTTAATTTAAAGAAAAATGGTAAATCTTTATTATATAGATCTGGCTAAGTTGAGATAAGACATTAATTTATTATTCATTAAACATTAAATGTAAAAACTGATAAATATGATCAGTAACTGATGTTAAATGTATGTGAGATTAAATACATTGTCACAAAACTTACATGAAAATAATATATTTTTGTTATAATAAATGCATTTTATTTATAATATATACACTTTCTGATGTGTTAATAATATTTAATATGTTTTAATGCACAGTAACTATGTTTGTTAGAATAAGTCTGTGTGTGTGCACGCGTGCGCATGTACATGCACATATTATTTGTGTGCATATACGTTCATTCCATAAAATCTCCAAGAATGTTAGTTTTATGGTTATTCATGATTTAGTGATTCATGAACACTGGATAAAAATTTATACTCAGCAAGTTTCATTAATATATTTTTGTTGTTGTCTCATGTTACTTACTTCTAAATTGTTTATCTTTATGAATGATATCAGTTTTTACTGTGATATTTTTAAGAGGAATGTGATAATATAATATGAATGTTTACTGTGATATCAGAGGAATGATAATGGGAAAAATAAATAAATAATTTTGTATTCTTAATGTATCTACATAAGGCAATGGAATTTAGAAGAGTAAATTACTATTTAAAATTGTAAATCTAAACTGGATGATTTTAGAAGACAACAAACTGTGAAGGTGATATATGGTACAGAAAAATGTCATCCTCTCTATATTGTGTGCCATTATGGTTAAAATACATATTTTGTTTTCATATTTCTATAATTTCTGTTTAAATTGAATAGTTCATCAAATTCCTGCTTTAATTGTATAATTTATTTTGTACATTAATAAAATCATAGTGCAGGAAGAAATGTGCAGAATAAAATCAGAAATATATCTGACCTTCAGTTGTAGAACATACATATTCGCTATAGCAGAAGTGGTTCAGTACAGGGGGGGGGGGGATGGCTAAGAATAAAAAACCTCTTTTTGAAAACTACTGTCTTTAAAATATTTCTAAGAAAACTATACCACTTCATAAAAGTGATATAACACCATACAATACCAGTTTACACTGGTATGGTAAACTATACCAGTGTCAACATCATAAAAATATAATTGCGCATAACATGGTGAGCGACCATATCCAGCAGTCGTTGGACCTGATCTGTGATAAAAAACATCATGTATTCTAAAATGATACACTCCACGCGTAACTGTATCCGAAATTTTAGCTTCTGAGCTAACCATAGCAAATGATGAATTGTATTTATGAATGTTTTCAAAATAATTGTTTGACTTTCTTTTTATTGAAGGTTCATTTGAAGTAAGTCCATCATACAATGATTTAAAGTATTCATTTTGACTTAAGGCCGGTAATATTGCTTTACCCTTATGACAACATGAAGTGAATGCAGTCCTTTCACCTAAAGTGACCTCAGATTCGAAATGTTTTGCATTGCAAAACCTGCATTGTAAATGCATTAATCCACAGTCAAAGGTATTAAAATGTCTTGGAATGACATTCAGTGCGCATTTAAACGTATCCCTCAAAATAATTTCATCATTTTGTGTACTATTTACACTATTTAAATTTGCATTTGGTCTATTATCATTTTGACTTTCGCGCGAATATATATTCCTTCTTCTTTGTCTCTCACTCCGACCCGTCAATGTTATACTATTTACACTATTTAAATTTGCATTTGGTCTATTATCATTTTGACTTTCACGCGAATATATATTCCTTCTTCTTTGTCTCTCACTCCGACCCGTCAGTGTTCTATGTCGAGGCATAATAGAAGTAGGTGCGAATATCTGAATGTAAAAAAAAAACATGTAATGAAATTACTGAAACTAAGATTAGACAGGGTTTAATTTAAAAATAATAAAATGTACTCACTTTTTTGAAACTACCAATAATAATTAGGCGAGAGTAAGTCAATTCAAATTGCTGCTACAAAATTTTCCTTTTGCAACAGGTGTATATTAAGCAAGCTGTATTTCACTTTCAACTGCACATTAATATATAAAACACAGATATCTAATATACAAAATATAAAATAAACGCTTTTTTGCCTTGACATACACTCCACAGACTATTGAAAAAGGAACATTTGAAATCACACAAAATTCACAGCTCATTCAGTCAATCTGTCAGTATTAAGCAAGCTGTATTTCACTTTCAACTGCACATTAATATATAAAACACAGATATCTAATATACAAAATATAAAATAAACGCTTTTTTGCCTTGACATACACTCCACAGACTATTGTTGCCTGGCAACAAAATTATTTTATTTTTAACAATTACCATTGTTTGAAAAAGTTTAAATGAATTTTCAAGTGCAAATGAATGTTTTATTTTATTTTATTTAATGTATTTGTAACACATATTATATATAAATTTTAGCTTTCTGCACTCCTTCTCCATATAAGCTTTAACTATGCCAAATCTCACACTCCTCCGTGCGCGCAATATGCTTAAAAAGGGGTACAAAGTTTTCTCTTCACGTATTAATATATAGATAGCCCTCTGTTTAGTAAATAAACTTTGTACATTAATATTGAAAGCTAAAGGCACGAAAGTGTATGAGGTGCTTATGTATGGAGGGGGAATGCCCATGTGAAGGGGACCACTCTAAAATGTATGATGGAAGTCATATTTACAGTTTCAGTGTAGCCAACATATGAATATTAAAGGGTTGTCTGATAGTAAGAAGAGCAGTGAAAAGCAGCTTTTATGAAAAGACTTGCATGAAAGACAGATAACAGTATTCCCCTCTAAAGCATGAAGATCTAAGAAAATTATAAGTGAAAGCATTTTACATATTTATTTAATATCTGTAAAAAATTAAAAAATTTATTTTATATATTCGCATAATATCTTATTTTTAATAACCAATTAACTCTAAAAACAAGTACTGGTAAACTGTATTTTGGTGCTTGGTCTAATGATGCATAACACTGTCCAATGTACACTTTAAAAAGCAATGAAACTAAATCATGACATATACGTTGACAACACCTATATTTGATGGAATAGCATATTGGCTGGTTCTCCAATCCCTCCTGATGATCAGGATTTCAAAGTGGATTCATCCATAAGTAAACAATTTTTGCTTACATGCCCTTAGCTTTGACACAGTTATACGTCTACTTATATAGCTATGAGGGTAAGTCAATAAATATCTGCAAACAATTTATTATAACAACAGTACCAATCTTACAGCTCATTTTTCAGCATAGTCCCTTGCTTTTCAATACACTTGGTCCATCGTTGCACAGGCTTCCTGATGCCCTCAGAAGAAAAGGTTTTCGGCTGAGCAGCAAAACCATGTATGCACCACTTTCTTCACTTCTTAGCCTCTAGAGTCTAGAGAATTGACGGCCATTTAAAGAAGGCACCTTCAAGTTGACCAAGAGATGGTAATCGATGGGGGTGTATGCAGAATGCTCCAACACCTTGAAATGTAATTTCTCAAGGGTTTGGACAGTGTGGGTGCCAACTGTCCAAAACTCCTTCTCCAACAAAAAGCACTCTTTCTGACAACAGACCTTGGCATTTGGATGGAATGGCTTCAGTTCGTTAGACAGCATCTCACTGTAACTGGCAGTATATACTGTTGAGTCCTCCAAGCATTGTTGTCGTATTGGCCCTTGTGAGTCCCAGAATACTGTGAGCATTACCTTTCCTGCAGACAGCTGACTCTGGAACGTCTTTTTGGCTTGATACTCAGTGTGTTTCCTTTCCATGTTCTGTTGTTTGCTTTTCAGGCTCAAAGTGGTGGATCCACGTTTCATCTCCAGTGACTATTCGCTCCACAAGAAAGCTTCACCTTCACTACCATAGCGGTCCAGATAGCATTGACAGATGACCACACAGTTATGCTTGTGCTTTTCAGTGAGCTGTTTTAGGACCCATCTTGCACAGACTTTACGAAAGCCTCAAGCCTGTTATGCATAATTTATGTACATAACCATGACTATTTTGTACATGGTACACCACTTCATCAATAGTTGTTCTTCACTTGGTCTGAAACATGGCATTATCTTGTTCAATAATGGCATCAGTAGTGGAAGAGGTTGGGCGACCTGATCTTTCCTTGTCCTTGACACTTGTCCAAGCGTTTTTGAATTTTTTGATCCATTCATATACACTTTGCTGTGGTAAAACATTAGCCCCATAATATTTTGAAAGTCTTCTATGGATTTCGGTTCCTGATACACCTTCAAACCACAAAATCCAGATCACTGCACAGTGTTCTTCATTGGTGCAAATGGAGACAGGGGCAGCCATGCTTATCATTCAGCAGTCCACAGCTGATGGATGCGACAGACAGTCTGAACACTCCACAAGTGGAGACAATGGCACCATGTGTTAGTATGGCATAGCATTAAGTGGTACTGCCAACCTACAGGTGATTATAACAAAATTTGCAGATACTTAATGACCAACCCACGTATTTAAAATACTGCTATGGCGCGTGTCCACACAACATTGTTAACATTGCCATCTGACACTTAACTTATGACACTATAGTTTATGCACACTGAATGGATGGATTGTATGTTCCATAATATTTGGGGTGGTTGTGCAACTATTCTTTAAACTTTTAGTTACTACACTTTTTGTAACTACTCGCTTCTAATTTGTATTCTACTGTAAATTGTAAATGTAGTTTCAAAATTTGTAAAAATTGATTCATGAAGTAGGAGGTAAAAAAGAATGGTATATGACATAAATTACTGTGAAATTGACTGTGATTAGAAGAAATGATAGTAATAAAAATAAAATCACGTATGTTTTATACCTATGTAACATGTTGAGTGCTGAAACAATAAAATAATTTATATTTTGGCACTAAACGTAGTTGACAGTGAAGACAAATAATAAAAAGTGTGTTATACATGTGATTATTTAAGTTAGTGAATAAGACTGATGGATTTTTAAAAAATGGCATTTGGTTAGAATGCTCAGTAGTGGTATAAAGAAAAGTAAAACTATTTAAATTTTTTTACTAAAATCTAAGTGGAGGTTTTTGGTTTAGCAATGGCCTCACAGCATATAGTTTAAAAAATAGAACTACAAGAAGTATCTTTTACTTCCATAAATAAAAAAGAAGTACTTTAGCTGACTGGTTTGGCTCTAGGCTTGCAAGATTAAGAATAAGAGAATTAGACAAATTAGCATATAGTGAAAATTTATCAGTAAAACAAACATTGCTACTGCATTTAAAGAATATGTTTAGTGTAGTGGAAACGTCAGTGTCAAAAGTCAATAGATAAATAATTATGACATTGTGTGATTACAGCAAGCCTTGTAATAATAATATATTTTAACAATTTAAGCCAAACTATGTGGCCACATTTTACATTTTCTACCAATCCTTGAGAGATGAGCTGTAGACAGTGAAGTGTTCAGTTCAGACTTCCAAATACAGAACATATTTAATCAATACATAACGTATCCTGTTTTTTTTTTTTGACAGATTACAAACCAAGAAATTAAAGAGTAAACCAACCATTATCTAAAAATTAGTGTTCTATACTGAGAAAAGTACATTGTGTAAAATGTAAAAATCACACACACATGCATGCCTATCATGGACAACAAATTCCAAGGAAAGAAAACAGCTCAGTGTATATCTCATGTAAGGCTCTGTATATTTTGAAAAATTAGCAAATGGCCAGATGAGTATTATCAAATGGCCAGTATACCCTGTTTATCCTAGGTTTTAAATGTATTACTTTTTGATTATTTGTTTTAGAATGCAGAACAAAGTGGGTTTGTTTTACTATACAAAACCTGTAATTATCAGTCTTGTTTTTTAGAAACAGTATTATTATTATTTGTATTAATAGTATTATTGTTGTTGTTGTTATTGTCTTTCAGCTGTAGTCACTAGTTATTCTATGTTAGAAGGTCTGTATGACAAACTTTAACACATTGCCAGAATAATTATTATTACTGTTATCATTATATTCATTATTATTATTGTTTTTATTGTTAATATTATTATTGCATAAATTACTATACTGATGTATGGTATGGTTAAAATCTGTTAATGTTTTGTGTGTGTGTGCAAGCACCTGTTGAGTAGTAGTAAATGTAGGAATATACATGAATTGAGGAGATGTTTTTTGAGTTGACCTTTAAGAATTCTTGTAAAGATATTTCTTAACACACCATTTTTTTTTGGATGAAGTGAATTTTTTTCATTACAGTGAATGACCAAGTTGACTTCTCTGTAAAGTATCTTCTGAACATCAACAAGCTTTCTGTGCTTATTTTACTTATAAGCAGGGGAGTTTTATATTATAAATGAGATGAAGAAAGCATATCTATTGCACAAGGGATATCAAGAAAGCAGGTTCCATTTTTAAATATTGCTGCAGTATCGATGCAGTTACAATGTCCCACATGTGCGACGAGTTTGTTGATTCGTTAGCAAGGCAACAACACTTTTTGTAAACACTTAAGTAAGCTTTGTTGAGTTTGTTTATACCATCAAAGAAAATAGAGATATCCAACACATGTGAAGTAGGTGTGTGATTCATTTCTTGATTGCGAATGGCATGTCAACGGGTAACTAACTGATACGGGGAAACTTTCTTTAGTGAATGATGATATGATGTGGGCTGTTGAAGAGATAAATTATAGAGACTAGGTGATTCACTATGACATCACTCTCCCTAGATTTTCCAGAGATTTCTTGTTCACTTCTTCATGAAATTGTTTCACAGAAGAAATTGTGGCTGAAAAACTAAACTACTGGAAGTTTTGTGCATCCTGGATTCCAAAAATGCCTCCAAATCAACACAAAATAATATGGTAGGACAGTGCATTAGCTTTGACGTGATTCAGATAGCAAGGGGTTGACTCCCTGTGCCATATTGTCACCTGAGACACGAATGGGTGGGGTATCACATGCAACCTCTGAATCAAAACAATAATCCCTGGTGTGGATTGCTTGCAAAGAAAAAAGTCATAGTTTTCCTTTCAGAAAATTATTTGCACAGTCTTTTGGGACAGATAAGGGGTTTTGCTTATGGACATCTTTCCTCAAGATTCCAGAATTAACTTGAATGTCTATTCAAAATAGTGTTGTGCGATCCAGAATAAGTGATTTATTCTGGGACATTGTGTTGATTTATGGCAATGCCTGCCCACACACTGTTACTGCAGTACAACATCTGTCATATAATCCAGACCCCACACCAAGTGAATATCACCTTTTCAAGCATCTAAAATCGTTCCTTGGTGGCCATAACGATGATGATGCCGAACAAGCTGTTAACACATGGTTCATATCACAGGCAGGAAATTTCTGCAATTAAGGAATACAACACCTGGTGCCCTGCTATGAAACAATGTCAGAAACTATGTAGAAAAGTATTTAAGGTATCTATATTTAAAGTATTTTCAGTAATCTAATAATATTATAATACCAATGAAAATAGTCTTTGAAGGATTGCACTGGGCATGCGAAGCCCACTACCTGACTTCTAATAAAATCATTAGAGAATCCTTCATATTTGTTCCCTGGACACCATTATACAGACACTGTCGCAGAAATTCTATCCCCGCACCGCCCACTTTCAGGGCAATCACCTTATTAGTGCTCTCGGTCGCTACCAATCTGTGCCAGGTGAATCTTGGACCCAGCCTTGGCGAACACTCACCCTCAATTAAGTAATTAATTGAAGACCCACAGCCGGTAGCTGGCCACACCCTTAATATCCAGCACCATCTGTGGTCCCTGCTCCAGGAGCTCTATTTGAATCTCGGGATGCAGCACACAAACGGGGGACGGACATCCCCTTCATCTCCCACAGTCCTCACTCTGGCTGAAAATAGTCTTTGTTTTAACAACCTATTGGAACATACTTTCTGGATATCCCTTGTAACATCAGTAGTATTACAGGGATCAAATTTAAAGATTATCAGTTTAATTTAACAAAAAGTGATAAAACTGATCAAATACTTGAAGCAGAAAAGTATTGTTATTAACATTTTTATTGAACTTAGTTGTATCATACTTTATGGCAATATTTATAAAAGCACTTGAATAACATATGTGGAAATAAAATAACTTTTATTTCAAATAACAGGGTGAGAATTGGTGGAACCATAGCTCTGGAAGATGCGATGGTATAATAAATGATATAATATTTCAGGATGGTTGTGAATAATAATATATAAATTTGTATAAAATGAGGGGAAAATGTGAAACAATAAAGTTCTCAAACTTATAGCAATAAAATTTCTACTTACGTTTACTGTTGAATATCACTGTTGTGTCTTCACAAAGTAATCTCATGAAGTTACAAAATAATCTAAAACTGTCAAATTATAAAATTATAAAAGTGGTCTTGATGTCATAAAAATGTGTCCCTTTCAGTGTTTCCCTAGTAGAAGTATGTACCAAGCTGTTTAGCCGTGGTCCAGGGTTTACAAACAAACCAAACGTTTCAGGAGCACCACTGGCTGCCATCTTCAGTGGAATTCGACTCTACCTGAACGCGGGGTGTCAAACGTCAGCCCCACAGTACTGTGGTGAAGGCTAAAGATGTCCTGCGATGCTACCTGTACTTATAACACAGGCCTGACGTTTGACACCTTAGTACTGTGGGCCTGACGTTTGACACCCCGCATCTAGGTAGACTCGAATTTCACTGAAGATGGCAGCCAGTGGTGCTGCTGAAACGTTTGGTTTGTTTGTAAACCCTGGACCACGGCCAAACAGCCTGGTACATATTTCTAATATAACTGACACCGGCTGTGAAAGCCTTAGAACAATATTAGTGTTTCCCTATCTATCGAAAAAGGAAAAACCTTATGGAACCACATCCTGGTGACTAGGATCCAAAACTCAGATTTGAAAGAATCTGCTAAAAAATTTTCAGTTAGTGCCATGTGAGCAGGTGCATTATTAAGACATTACCGGCAAAAAGTTACACTTTTTTAATCAAATTTTTTGCAGGCTTTTGAGCAGTTCCACACAATTAGGCGAGTGGCACACCCCTAAAAAGTCAGTTAGAAACAGCAATATGTGACCACACATTACTAATGTCTAATTTCAATTTTACTTTATGTTTTTGAGGTCGCTGAATATGAATCCGAGGCTATTTTTTACCTAGGAATGGGGGAACACTGCACAAAATGGCAACGAAGTGAATAAATAGAAAAAAATATTTTAACGTTTTTTCCTGTTTAACTTGCTATATCTTCGGCAGTTCTTGATATTTCTTTTTGAAATTTTAACCACTAATTCTTTGAAGTATTAACATTAAAACGCGACATGTTAAAAGTCTGTAAAACTTGTCTTTGTTGAAAAGTGAATTTTCAAACATTTTCTGCGTGGTTTTGTGGATCATTTCATTCTGCCACAAAAATTGAGTGACAAAGTTTCGAAGTTCTAAAATCTAACTACTAGGTATTAAAATATCATACCTAAGAAAGTTTTCTGGAAAGTTACAGCTTTTCATCTCGAATAGAAAAAAAGATATGCGATTTTGAAGTTCAGTATTGGTTCCGCGGGCGCGCGCTCGCTGCGCGCTCAAGCCCGCGGAAGCGCTTGGCGATGTTTTATTGCGACCACTACTATCTTATAAGTTAACGAATGGAAACAAGCGACGCATTCTATAATTATTTCTAAGGATATCCAAAAGTTTGGCTGGTTGATGGTAAATAGACATTTAACTTTTGATTATTACGAAGGGTGCACTGCAATAGAGATACTGCAACAATATTTTTGTTCCTGCACTGGAAAGCATGCCTGTACGACTGCAACGTGTCCATGTATAAAGTCTAATTTAACATGCTGTGATGTTTGTTCCTGTAATGACTCTTGTATGAATTTAGAAGTAGAAATTTGTAACGACTCTTCATCAAATGTTCAAATAAATGAGTAATTTAATTTTAATTTAATGAATTTTCTTTATTTTAGATCTTATTATTATTACTAATATTAATACATTTATGTTAGTATAAATAACCATTTAAATTGACGGAAACCATGGGTGAAAAATAATAAATATTTATTCAAACCTTATAAGATAGTAATGGTCGCAATAAAACATCGCCAAGCACTTCCGCAGGCTTGAGCGCGCAGCGAGCGCGCACCCGCGGAACCAATACTGAACTTCAAAATTGCATATCTTTTTTTCTATTCGAGATGAAAAGCTGTAACTTTCCAGAAAACTTCCTTAGGTATGATATTTTAATACCTAATAGTTAGATTTTAGAACTTCGAAACTTTGTCACTCAATTTTTGCGGCCGAATGAAATGATCCACAAAACCACGCGGAAAATGTTTGAAAATTCACTTTTCAACAAAGACAAGCTTTACAGACTTTTAACATGTCGCGTTTTAATGTTAATACTTCAAAGAATTAGTAGTTAAAATTTCAAAAAGAAATATCAGAACTGCCGAAGATATAGCTAGTTAAACAGGAAAAAACGTTAAAATATTTTTTTCTATTTATTCACTTCGTTGCCATTTTGTGCAGTGTTCCCCCATTCCTAGGTAAAAAATAACCTCGGATTCATATTCAGCGACCTCAAAAACATAAAGTAAAACTAAAATTAGAGATTAGTAATACTTTGGTCACTATAGACTCATTTTCAGGGGGTGTGCCGCTTGCCTAAATAGGTCTGACTTGTATTCAATCAAGGCCACACTATACTACTGGCCGGAGTGCTGGAAACGTGACATCACACTAGGCGCCGAAACGAAACAGCCGCTAATGCTGTTTACTGTGTCGCGTGCTCAAATAACCTTTCCTACACACACCTGTAATGGTTTACCTGAACATGTCCTATATGGTTGTAATCTGTATGAACTAACAAAGACCTTGGTATGAAAAAATGTAGAGTTTTGTGAACAACAACAGTTATATTTAGCATCTGAGAAAGTGTAATTTACACGAAGGATATAAAAAAGCTGTGAATCAAGGTAATTGACAGCTTATTGGGGAAATAACTTTTCAAGTTTCTTTATGTAGATAAACAGCCAAACTTTCGTATTGTACAAGATTTTATATCATGTATGATAAGTAGTACCAGAAGCGGGGAAAGCAGGAAAATTAAAGAAATAACCGATTAGTAACTGCTCAGTATTTATTTACAACAATATTTGATCATTTGAAGATGATGCATTACAATCTCGTATTGCCTTACGTCTAACATATTTACATGTAATTTAAAATCTACTTACAATAAAGTTATTTAGACTAACTTAACAATTCTGTGTCTAACATTTTCTAAGTTAAAGCTGAACTTGGCTAAAATTTGTGTATTTTTCTCTTTTTGTCCGATTTGACATCATTCTGAGCATCTTTCCTTTTTTTATTGAATTTGTCATTACGAGATTTTGAATAATTGTTTAATAAGATGTTACAAAAGGAAAATAAACATTTATCGATAAGTTTGTTAAAATTAATTTTACATATATTACAATTTCTCTGTGGATGATGGATGTCAATAAAACCTAAAACAGTGGATTTTAGCGCTACTCTCTGATTAGTGGACAATAAAAACTGTGTTTCGTATCTGTCAGATACAATTAATGTAAACACTTTGAAAGCTAAATTTAGTACTTCCATCACTTAATCTGAAGGGTATTTTAAAGATCCTCTATTAATAACATTAAAATAGTAATTGTCCTTTTGTGGTATAACAGTAGACTCGGTATTTGTTGTAGTAAAGAAATCTGTACACCCAGTGCAAAAGTTATTTTTTAAAATACTGTGTACCAAGTAACCACCAATATAAACAAGGCCTAAAGTGTCATTTTCTGATAAGGTAACATCAGTTATGTCTACCTGCAGGTCATCAAAAATTTGATTACTGTTGTCATGCATATCATTACTATCGCTTTCTTCACAGTCTGCTGTGGAAATAAATAAATCTTTGATACATACTTTACTGTATCTAGAGGAGTAAATATCAATCAAACTCAAAGTTTTTAGTTTTTTTTCTGATTCCAAAACCCGCTTGACTGATACATGGTAACATGCACCACTCATCTGTCTATACTGGCTAAATCTGGCCTCTAACGGATCGGTCTGAAATTTGCCAAGTAAAACATATGACAATTTCATGTCTCCTAAGAGAAACGAAATAATCTCCATTAAAGTGTTAACAGTATGTACCAATCCTACATGTGTTTCATTGGTAAGTTTTCCTCTCCTTTTAGCTTTTGTCAACTCCTCCCCTTGAACAACAAGTTCATCCCATTTAACTAACCATTTACTAAAAGACTTCAAAAAAAACAAAATTAGTATCTGTTACAGACTGGATTGGTTTAAAGTTTTCGTCATTAAATTTAACTCCCTTGTACATATGTTTTACGCTAAACTAAAAACAGCCACTGAACTATCTGTGTTATAATTGCTTTTGCATCCTGGTACGCAGCATGAAGTTGGCATGTTGTAATATTATTATCACAAATGTACGGAATGAAAAACAGTTGCAGCAAAACTTCGTATACGAATACAAACACGTGTGTAAGTGTATACTGACTAAAAAAGCATTGGGCTGGTGGCGCGAAACGGTCCGGCGCCTACTGTGACATGGCGCATGGAGTGGAGGGGGTGACTCCGGCCAGTAGTATAGTGTGGCCTTGATTCAATGCTATTACAGTAGTTCCACTGCAGCAAGTGTATGAATTTTGTTGCCAGACTTTATCAGTTCTGTTTTTATGAAGAAGTATCAGAATGCCTTAGTGTCCTTATTTTGTATTAATGATATCTAAAAGACTGAATGAAATTAAAGGTCATGAGTTATTGTTGGATACAAAATTAAACTTTACATTAAGTAAAAATTTAAAACTAAGCATACAAAATTGTGAAATTTATTATTAGGTAATTCGGATTTTTTTTCACTTGAGACTTTAAAATTGTTATATATAAGACATGTCAGCCTGAACTATAAATTTGGGAGCCATCTTTATATTACTTAAATAAAACAGTAGAAAACATTTTTATTAAATATAATTAAATTGTGTTCTAAGTTGGTAATGATTAATTATATTTAGTTAAATTAACGGACACGTCATGGACAACGAAATCCAAGAAAATTTTTATGACAACTATTTTAAATCCATTATTTCATACAAGGAACTGTTAAAATTATTTAAATTTTTTCAAGCTGTTAGAAAATCATTAATTAGCTAAATGTGTGTATTTAATAATGACTGAGGAAGCAGACAGAAAATGAGGTGATTAAAATGAAACGGTGGTACTCTGAACCATAGTAATCTGAATGCCCAATAATTTCTGTAAGTTTATTATATTAAATTTACCAGGAGTTACAAATAAAATTGAAGCACATATGCATTGAAATCAGTTAAGGAAGTTAATCAATTGAATTGAATTGAAATAAATCAATCAGTAAAATATGAAATGATTTAAACTGAGAAAAGAGAATCAATTTGTAACATAAAAATGAAGCAAAATTTAACTAAGAATTTGCTAAGCTAACTGTTATGTAACACTGATTTTTTGTTTAGTTTAAAAATAATAATTTCAACTGTTTCTTTATATTTTTTTTTAATTTAAAACAATAAAGCAAATGATGCAATTAAAAATGTGTAAATTCTGAAAAATTAAATTTGATTTTTACATTTCAGATTTTAATTTAGTAATTTAATACATAGGTACTATTTTGGCAAATCTAATTACATAGCTTGGTTATCAGCATACATTTTTTTGGGGGTTATTTGCAATTTGAGTTCTATCTACTTAACTTTAATTTAGTATATATTGGACTATTATGGTATAAAATTTACCATTTTCAACTGTAGAAATCCCACATTTGTAATAATTGGAACATTTTGATAATCTGAATCAGTCCCAGTTAGGACTATTAAGGTTTTACTGAATTGTCCAATAGATTAATATTTAGAGACCATCTTTCTTTAATCCTCAATTTATTTTGAGACTAAACTGTATAATAACAGGGCTCACTAACATTTTCAATGTGTAAAATGTGACCTTACAATGTATTGCCACCAGCTGTCATTTATTCATGTTTTGTTTTTTACTGGATATGCTTACTGCAAACTAAGTTTCTATCCTATTGGTGTGGCACAGATTTTTGTGAGATGCTAAACAAGTGTAAGTTAAATATTTGTGAATGGTCATGTTGGATGTACATGTTTATATTACTTTTTTAGACATATTTGTTATGCATGGATATACAAAAATATACATGTCATGAAGTGTAAATAACTTTTAAATACTTTTTTTGTTATGCACTTTTGATGGTAATTTATCATTTTATCTCAACATATTATAAGTTCCTCTGGTTATGTACATAGTACTGTTCCAAAGTATTTCATGTTTAATTGCAATATTAAATGCCCCCTCCACCAGTGCCGGATTAAGGGGAGGCTAAACCCTGACCAGTTGAAAATTCTTATTTTTGAACGAATAAATAAAATTTTATTATATTTAATCAGTATAAAATAGAAAAATATGCGAGTTTAAAAACAATATTTTGTTTATTATATTTATTAAATGATCATCTGCATATCATTTCAGAGGTGTTGGACAAACACCTCATTTTGAGGCTAACAAGATTTTCATTTATTTCACACATGCACACAACAGTCTTGTATAGTGTTTCATAGTATGAACATTGGTTGCAACAAGACTGGTGAGAACAGTGGAAGCATATGTGGTGACAGAGAGGGAGATAATATGAAAGTGAGACAGTGAACTGTTATCACGTCGTCTCCCCTCTCTCCTCTGTAGATAACTTAGCTATACTTGTAAGTGGGGGTAATTCATGCATTGAGTCGGCGCAGCTTACTGTTCAGGATCGACTGTCGGGCCTGTAACTTTGATTATTGTAAACTTTGCAATCTGTATAGAAAGCCAGATCGTATGACATGTCTAATACTTACAGAATGCTTAAACTCAGTATTTTTTTCATTAACCAAATAAATAATGTTGAAAACTAACTGTTATTTTGCTTCTTATCTTAATTCTAAATTTTTGAAATCTGAGGAGTTACTCCTATCACAAGTGAGCAGGGGAGTATGTTTACATTCGTTTTCTACACTACTTAGTATTTTGTTCTGAAAACATTGCCTTCATTGTATATGATACTGTTTGGTACACCTTCAAAGCTTGATAAATCCAGACATACATGTTACTGTTGTAATATCTGGTTATAAATAATTTGAATAATTAATATAAAAAAATGAGTGGTGTTTATTAGTTATGTAATATTGTCGGTATCCGTATCCATGATCTTTAAAACCACGAGATCCAGGATTACTTACCAATGTTATAATGTGTATATAAGTCTACAGTCACTAACCAATAGTGAAGTAAAATACAAAGACGTTATAACAATATTTTGTTTAATTCCATTTAAAAATATTATTTTGTTTTTAAATACTAATATACAGTTTTTTATGTTATTCATAGTTCTATTATATATTAACACTGTATATATTATATAATATTCTGTTAATAGTTCTGTATTACTCTAGTCCATTATATTTTGGAATGTTAAATGCACATTATGTAAAGGTTCTGATTACAAATTTAGAACATAAAAAAAAATTAATGTTTTACTCTTCACAGTGAACTAAGGTTGAAAATAAACAATAAAAAATAACATGTTTTTAATATTTAGTCAAAATATTGTGTGAGGTAAGGAGCAGTTTTTACATTTGAATATTTTTTCATCAGTATACACACTATATATTTATGGCAGTTATGTAAAAACAGGTATATGAGCTATACGAGTTATTTTTATGTACAACTTATGTTCTTTATGATGCTGATATAATGTTTGTATGACCTAATACAACGCATTGTAAAGCACTTTCCAAAACATTACTTGTTATAAAATATAGTAATATAATTCATTGTAATTACACAAATACAACAAATGAAAAATAAACAAAATTTTTTTCCAGTTGTATTTTATTAATAAAATATGAAAGCTGATTTTTAAAATATAAATATTAAATAGAGTAATTCAGTAGTGTTTTTATAGCCATTTAATTGAATGTTATACTCAATCATTATTACAACTTGCAAATAATAAAAAAATATTACTATTTATTGAGAACTAAAATAAAATGAAAATGACTACATTTTCATGCTGCTGTTCTGACTGAAACCAGAAACATAAATAGGCAATGAATCTGTATAGTACTGTAATTTGTACAAGATACAAGTAACCTAGAGAACATTATTTTGTGTGTGTGTGTTCTTCACAGGTATGTTAATAGGAGCATACAAAATGACTCTGTGTATGGAGTACAGTATCAATTAAAATTACTGTGAAACTTTATAAACAGAATGCAATAAAGTTAATCTTAACATAAATACTCCAAGTCATAAGTATAATTAAATAAATAATTTACAATTTTATAAGTATTTAGTTCAAAATCAAATATTTGAATTCATAAATTATAAAAAAATATTTTTATGTGATAGAATTTAGCTTACAAATAATTGTAGTTACGTCCTTATCCATTGATAAGATAAGGTCTGTTGTTACTGTTTGAAACTTTATGATCTATAAACCTAGAGAAAGCTGTGTTGTCATTTCCAAGTGTTGTTTTACTATCTCGTCATGCTCACCAGACTTTGAGCATGAGTAGGATTTTTTGTTTTATTAATTTCCATAATTTTTTAAAATTTCATTTTACAGTTTGACATTGATTTTAACCATATTTATTTTTCAATCCATTGCTCCGTTGTTGCAAATTATCTCATGTAGTTAGTTCAAAAAATTTCTATTAAGTTATTGTTACACCTCAGGTTCTTTAGTTCACACACATCATTAAGACACAGATAATAAGTTCTGAAGATAACCACTCATTATTTAAATAAGAATATTAGTGGATGTAACATTTTAAATAAAATTTTATTACAAATTTTAAATAATTGTCTGTGGAAACTCTTCAAAGTTTTTTTCTGTGCTAACATTGTCAGACTGACACGAATTCAGTGATTATCAAAGACTGAACTGAAGACTGACTAAAAGGGGTTGAGTATTTGTGGCTGTGAAATTAATAGTTGGGTAGGGATGTACAGATAACTTGGACCAGAACTCATAATAAACTGATTTCTATCATGTTAAAAGCCTAACTCCTCTATTGAAAAACATGCAAGAGTGGCACCCAAAAAACATTCATCTCGCTCTATAAAGGGCATTAGAGCTTATGTACCAAACAAAACTACTTTCATCAGTACAGCCCAATAGACATGTTGATAACATTTGAAATTGTATGCTAGATGGTTAATCCTTATTTTAAGAAATATTTTTAAAATATCGCTGTTGACAATTATGAAAAGCTAGTTTTATATAAATTCAAAATAGATCTCTCGGTATTAATAAGTGTCTAGAATAATAATTCAAATTTGCATTTTTATCAACTAGCCTGCTAGAAACATATAGCCAGTAGTGTCTGTTTGTTTTAAATGTACTGCTTTTATTTTACATCATCTTACTTGTAACATTGAATTACCTGATCGTTTAATATGGCAGGCAATGGCTACGTCTAACAACGATTACTGTAATTTAAATTGAGTGTCTCTTAGTGTGACAAGTTTTTGTAGTTTTGGATTTATGAAGTTTGTTTTCTTGTGGAGAAAGCACATGTTACTTGATGAGCACACATATGAGTTCAAATTAACACAAAACTGAAGTACAGTATTTTATTTCTTTCTATTACATTTTCAGAGATATAACTGGAATGTTAGTATGTGGTAATAGCATTCATTCTTTGTAAATGTCAACCATGTGTCCATTAGGCTCAGTAAGTTCATTGTGTTATAAGTAGTATTGTACTGTGGCTGCTTTCATTGAAGAAACTGGTACAATGTTACAAAATATGCATTATGATGAACTACAACATCTGGTAAATCAGAGCAACTAGATAGCTATTTCATTAACACAGTTTTTTACTGTCTTTAGTTAAAATAAAAATGTTTACAATAACATTTAATATGATCTAGGGAAGTATAATTAGTACCTTTTATCAATTATATATTTTAATTGTAATGTTTTAGTTTATGGATTTAGAATAACTATGGTGCGATAAGCCAAAAATCATGTAGACCAAGGAATCTGTGTAATTTCTTAATATTTTGTTTGAAAAATGTGTGTTATTGGTTAATGAATAACGAATAACAGCTGTTTTTGTAACTTTTAACTATGCCCCCTATCCACATATGCAACACGCGCACACACACACACACACACACACACACACACACACACATACACACACACACACACAGTATATACATTGAACAAGTTTCGTCCATTCCAACAGGGGCAATTAAATTACATGCTCTCTTTTGGAGCTCTTTCACTGGTTTTAGCAAATCTAAGTTGAAAAGACAGGACTTAGTTCTATATTAGTCTATTACAAGTTGGAAATAAAGTCAGAAATGTAGGGTTTTAAAGAGTAGTAAGAATTTAAAAAGAGTACTTAATTTTAATATAAAATTATATACAAATAGGAAAGTTATTTTAGACTTGTTTAATTTCTGGAAATGAGAAATAGCAATCATGTTCTTAGTTGTATTTATATTTAGAAAGGGAAATTTTGTATTGTATAATAATATATTCATGTACACTTAGTTTAGTTTTGCACATCTGAAAACTGTATGCAAAATATTTTAAATATTTAAATATAATATTTATGTACAACAACTTAGGTTATTTTCTTGTGTACTTTAGTTAGAGTGTCTGTGTGTGGCATGTGATATTTTTTGTTTATCAATGTATACAAATACAATACAGTTATTTCTAAATCCACTTTTTTAATACAAAACTACCTAATTTGTGAGTCCAATAATATTTTATGCACTAGATGGAAAACATTTCGGACCAATAGGCCATTGTCAGTTGTTTACAAGTCCTTTGCCAAGGATTACATATTACATCTACTGACTCTATCCATGAGATACATCATTCTTTACAAATTTTATGCATTATTGAAAAAATAACTTTCAGTTTAGGAAATAAAACTCTAACAGTGTGTTTTATGACACAGTAACAGTAAGGTCTGCAATTATGTTTCACAACAAATAGGAATCAAAAAATAAAATGTCAGTTAATAGCATCACTTTTTTAACTGGCAACCTTGTTTTATTGACATTGTTATTTAATATCAAATGTATCCATTCATGCCATGGGACAGTCTCAACAGTACCTCTGAGGATACCACATCATGGAATGACAAAATGTGTGGTGCCAATAATAAATGGCTGGTGCCATTAGAATTTCGAACCATGTAAGACTGTGAATTAAAATATGTAAACCCATAAATTGTTAGCAATAAATACTTGAATAGTGTGGATTAATATTGTGTGTTGCTGGAATTATCAGTTCTGTGCAGAATACTTGCTTGTTTACTGTACAACAGGGTTCTGCAAGGTAAGTAATTTCATAGAGTAGTATGTAGTAATTAGCATTCCATATAACATTTGTTTACTTGACTCTATCATTTGAGTGAAGAACACTGTCATTTTTATTCTTTATGTTTTAGAATGAGTTTAGTCTGAAGACTGCTGCTGATTTCTGGTGCAGCCAAAAGTTGCCTCATAAATTAATTCAGTGATGGCTAATTAATTAAATTAATGGCTATTCATAAAATCTTATATGATATATTTTTGTTTATATATTGATAAAAGAACAAAACAACTAAATAAAACAAAGTGTCAACTGAGTCTAAATACTTGGATTTTGTTGTCCATGACATGTTCTTTGATTAACTAATTATAAGTATAATACAACTGGCTTGGAACACAATTTTTTTTTAATTGGTAAAAATGTAAGATTTTTACCTTATAGCCTGAACCAGTTTTCACTTATTATAAGCTTTGTCAGAGTAATAATACCGGTATGTTAATAATTAATAATAATATTTATTATTAATAATAACACATTAAGTCTCAATCATTGTAATACACACATCAAAACTGAAAGTGTACCTTTGGTCTGGGATAGAGAATTAGTAAAACTCTCATGTTATTAACAAATTAAGATTTGTGATTTGAAATATCTGTGTACAAAAGTAGAGAGAAAAGACTGTGAATGTTGTAGAGCTTAACTTTTTCAACACCCATCACAAACATAATAAAATGTTTATTTAACTAACCATAAAATTGGTTTACAGTGCTAAAATATATAATGCCATTAATAAAATATTACTAAGCACTTAAACTGATTTTAAAACAGGAGATCTCACAAAAAATAAAATAATATGTAATTCCTGATTAAAATATTAAATTTTTTTAGTAATTTTAAAAATGGTATATTAAAAGTTACTTTCCCATAAAGACCCATTTGAGTATCACACAAATTGCTTAATATCATATTGCATTATGGGAGACTGTAAAACTAATGGAATAAAAAAATTCAAATCGTATCCAAAAGTACCCTTATTGTGGTTGGTTATACAATGTTTCGTAGTGAGCCTAATCAGCTACAATCATCGTCTCATTGAGACTGATTTACCCAGTCATATGGACATGACGTTTTTACACAAAAATAATTCAGATTTATTATTGGTTGTATTAGAAGAGTTCCTAGATATGAAGTACTTAGATAAGACACTGGTGTGTGGGATATCCAGTTCAACAATCCTTCATGTGCTAGAACAAATATATGAAGGCTTTGGTACGACTAGTTTCACGGGCAGTTCTAGGATTTTAATTTTGAGGAGGAACTTGATTCTAAGGGATGTATTGAATAACTCCTACAAGGGGGTATTGAATAATCCCATTTAGACAAGCGAGTTTGCTTCAAAAGCAAATGTGTTAAAAAATGAGTTTAAAACTAGTTAACTCCCTGAGCTGCAGAACTTTGTTTCTATTTTGAATGGAATACATTCATTAATTTTATTTTATTTTTTTAAGGTATGAGTAAAGTTCGTCATACAAATAATTATTACGTTAGCCAAGAAAAGCCCTGAGGAGGTGACCATTTGTCATTACCATGGTTTTGCTGAACATTAAAAACTAAAAAATGTAAAAGAAAAATTACAAAACACTACTACTACATACATACGTAACTCAACAGTATGTAAAGTTCATTCAAGCTTGCAAACTTTTTGAAAGTGGTCTATTTGTAAGGGGTGTTATCAGATATTAATTATTAAAAACACCGAGTTCATATTTAAAATGAAAATCCTCATTATTTGGTGCCCCACATAGACTTCTATAATTTTTCAAAATTTTGACTACCATTGGGGCATGGTTAAAGTTACAAAAATTGATTTTGCAAAGCCGGCTATGCATTAACCTTCCCTGCTGGACATCATGACAGACAGAAAGTCAAAAACAACAGTGCATAGCTTTGACATCCATCTGCATGTTGTGTATTTTTTGAATGATGTGTACAACGAAAAATGAGCAGCAAGACCATCAAATCAAGCCACACGACGTGCGGATGGATCGTGTGTAGTGTTGACGGATGTCAAGGCATCGTGCATGTTTGGTCAAGTGTACGCTTGCTGTCTATCAAATCGTCATTTTCAAGCAAGTACAGTACATGTTTTTAGAGCACATTCATTTAATAAAGATTTACTGTTCAATTTTACGTTACATTCATTTTTAGTTTATATTTAATAAGTAACGATTCAGATAAAATTTCAGTTTAATATTTAGTTTAGTTTATTCTTCGTTTACATAATATGTACATTTAAATATCATTATCAGTTATTATTTTAAATATTGTTATTATTAATTTGTTTTAATTACAATTCATAATGGACCGTGAAATAATATCAAAATTTATCGAAAAATATAAATTAAATAGCTGTCTGTGGGACGTATCCTTGGCAGATTACATGAATAAAAATTTATTTTTATAAAAGAATGACAACGAGAACTAAAGAACATCTGGCATGCTGGACGAGTTGTACGACAGTGTGGTGCGCACATCCATCACTGACGTCGGGCATGCTGAACAGCGGCGATGGATAGTGCATAGCTGGCTTAAGCATTACATTCAGATTTGGGTTTAAATTACCTTCAGTCTGACACCCAGCATGGATTTAGAAATTTCCTAAGCAGAATATTCTATTCAAATTTTGGTTAAGTTTCTCTTTACTTTGATACCTGACATGGGTTTCTGTGACTTTTCTGAATCTTTGCCCCCACACCGCATATTTTTAGGGATCAATCTAAAAAAAAAAAAAAAAAGGTATATGGGGTAAAGTATGGGACATGCATTCCATAATTTATGAAAAACCATTGATACATTCAAAATTTCTTGGCTTTTATTGTCCAGACGTGTCTGTTGATTAACTAATTATAAGTATAATACTACTGACTCGGAACACTAAGTTTCTTATTGGTAAAAATGTAAAATTTTCACCTTATAGGCTGAACCAGTTTTCGCCTATTACAAGCTTTGCCAGAGGCTGCCAACTAAACAGGACATTGCTTCAAACAGAGATACATTGAACACACAAAGGCACTGCGCTTCACCACAGAATCCACCTCATTGAAGCAAACCACATTACACAAACATAAACAGTAACATGGAAACATGGGTATTCTACAAGTACACACAAAAGGCCGAAAACTACACTCTTGAACAACTAGAAATATACAAACACAAAAACGCAAAAAAACGACATCCTTAACAAACAGACACAATTCAAATCACACGTAGGCCTACTATTCAAGCATATCACACCACACACACACAACATCGATCTTTCCAACAACGGCACCGTCACCAAGAACAAGGACAGCGCTCCTAATGGCAACCTCTGATGAAGCTTGTAATAGGCGAAAACTGGTTCAGGCTATTTTACATGTTTACCAATAAAAAACTTAGTGTTCCAAGTCAGTAGTATTATTAATTATTCAAAAGTTATTGTGAGACGTACCCTGAATAGGTAAATAGACAAATTTTAAATGGTCAAGTTAAAACTAACAACTTCCTTTCCTCATTCATTAAGGCCTGGGAAAATTGATTTTCTATAGGCCTAAATCAGCTCCAAACCTTAAAAACTGGTAGTTCTAAAATGCAAATCATATTTCTGCTGAAACTTTCTTTGTTTTATGTTTTAGTTTTAATATGTCTCTTCTTACAGTCTCCATCTTCAACTGATGTGGTTTGTGTTGTTTTATTTTACTCAATTATTTTTGTTAAATTTCTAGACTAATTATTATGGTACAGTTAATAATGCAAAAATATATAGTAAACACACCCAAAGAACTCCTGATATTTTAATGTTACTCTACAAAGTGGTGACCATTCTGGTATGCTGGTAAGGAGTCTGGTGAGTATATGGCAGTGTCCTCCTACAGGGGAATATTCAGTGAAATTCTCCACCCAAAAATTAAAAAAATGTCCACACTCTTACCTAGCTTAGTTTTATTCTTTAAAAATTCAAAAACTGATCTTTAAAAATATTCAAGAACAGCGTTTTAGAGAATATATGAATTTCTTTTGAAAGAAGAATTGTGGAAAATGAAATGTTTCTTCCAATTGTATCCCGCCCCAAATACTTTTCTGTGTCTGCTTGTAATATCCTATCATTGTTTTATATTTTTACTTTCATATTTCCCGCTTTTGAATTGGAAGAAGAAGAAGGTTAGCTATCTCTTTCTTGAGAACGATTCTTGTAAGAAGCCAGAATGGAGAACTAGGCTACCAATACGTCACCGAGCCCTAATATTTTCACTCCAATGACTTCACCGGTTTTTTTAACTTTTTAGTTGGTCAGTGCAAATCTAAATATGAATTTCTTTTAATTGCGATCGTGCAACAATACTTTATTTTAAATACAGTATTGTCCTTAACAACTTTAAAAGAGTTCACAAGAACACTTTTGAAACTTCAGTCATAAAAAGAGAAAAACCAAGAATTTGGATATGTAAAAGGCATTCCAAACATAATTAGTCATTTCAGCATACGTTATGGTTTGTAACATACGTACATAAATCATTTTTAAAACAAAGGACCCGTCAATTTTTTGTAGAATAAGTCTAATGGTTTAATGTTGGTATCATTGAAAATTACTAGTGTATTGGTTTTGGTTGGACCTGACGGCCATTTTGTCGTTCGTACGTACGTGTTTGTCAAACCGAAAGTGGATGCCAGTGATTGTTGAAATTTATGCTTAACTTGTAGAACTGTAATCTAACTATACTACTGAGGAAAGTATACGGATTGAATTAATATTTGGACATTACTTGAATAGAGTTAAAATTTTTAAGACAGGAACATTAAACATGTAAGTAATACAAAATGACCTGATATGATTCAAGCAGAAAGAATATAACATTAACTGGTTTTCACATTTGTGTATCGAAATTAACTTTAAAGAATCTATTTAGTGTTAAGTAAGACAGATGTACGTAAGATTAAAAAATAGAGAGTATGAATTCTTAAATTTAGTATGTAGACTAGGTATTTGAGAATAAATGAATGGATTAATATGGCACATTTGAAAAATTACCATATATCCAACTATGGACAGATGTGCCATCGAATACGTTTAATATATAAATTAGGTGCATATGAACGTAATTATGTGCCGTAATATTTTCGTAATTTGCATTAGTAGAAATGATTTGACGATCCAAAATGTCATACAATAGTTTATTGACTCGTATACTGTACATTTTACATATCAAACTTTAGCCTTCGGAAAATGAAGTCTTGAGTTTTCTTTTTATGATCTTTATAGCCTAATTATTTTTAGTAATTGTTGATAGTAGGCTATGCGGTGAATGACCTAAGCCTTCTGCGGTGATTTTTCTCTGTGACAGATTAAGACAAATGTCGACGTCCAATTTTCCCAATGTTAATATGGCAATATATAATTATGCATTAGATAGTGTACTATATTTGAGTTGCTTTTTTGCTATTAATATAGTATTATGTATGTACCTGTTGAGAATTGTATTTGTATTTTTAGTACTAATTGATTTGCATGTGTAGTGAATCAGACTTTAGATAGGACTGGTAAAAAGTGAGAGGTGTATAAAATTACAGTGGCCTCTCTCTTATCCGACTTGGATGGGACCGGGTAACAGTTGGATAATGGAAAATTCGGTTAACAGAACGTTAGCTCATTTATGACCGTTGAGAACAAAGAGTTGAATAGCCTATATTTGAAGTACATGTACATAGTACAACCCACTTTGTATTGTATCTGTAAATGAAATGCGTACGATAAAATTGGATAAATGGTTTAATTATAATTGCTTTAATTATCTGTGAGTACAGTAAATAAAATATATACGATAGTGAACATGAATGACTTACCGTAATTATGAAAATGAGAAAGAAATTATGGTCTGCTTTCTTTTGGCTCATGTCAGTTCTAATTTATAAAGAAACTAAGATTTTGGGTGTTAAGTAAACTATGTAGGCAGAAAATTAAAGTTGTAACATGAAAACGTATTACGTATATTTTACTGTACAATTAACCTACGTAAAAACAAACACTTTAATGCACACTGTACACTTAAAAAGTTTAAAACCCTCAAGATTTATGAGAAAAAGTCGGTCATTTTCTTTCGTTTTATGTTACTCTGACATCTGTCAGCTGCTTAATCTCTCCACTTTTTCAGATTCAGCACATATACTGGCATTGAAGTAGGCTGTTGTTCAACATACTGAAGTTTCTAGAGTTTCTAGAGCGTCTTTCCCAGCTGCATGAGAAATTTTTCTTTCTTGATCCTCATCGGATTCATTTTCACTTTCATGATCCTCATTATTATTTATGACTGCTTCAATAATTTCATTATCATCCATTTCTTTCTCTCTTCATCTTCATTTAACCATTCGAATATCTTTTGTTCTTCAGCAGCTTTGCATCCTGGTAATTGTCTCTAGTGGCAAGAGTTCATTTTCTGCAGGGCTGGGCATAATATCATGTGAAACAACTGCTAACAGAATTTTTCGCCAAGATTTTTGCAGAGTAGTCTCAGAAATTGTACTCTACACATCAGCTATCATGTATATAACATCCTTAATAATAAGTTTTTAAAGCTTGTGTTATATCAATATTACCATCATCTGTATTTTACAAAATTGAAGTCAGTAACTTTTTTTGTACAGTTGTTTTATTGCCGCGATAACACCTTGATCCATCAGTTGTATAATCATTGTAACATTAGGTGGCAGGAACATGGCTTTAATTTCTTCCTGTTTGAGGAAATCACGTGGTGGATGACTGGGAGCATTATCTAACACAAGAATGACCTTTTCTGGAAGATTTTTTGATTTAAGAAATGTTTTCACTTTTGGAACAAATTCAGTATTAAACCAGTCTTGAAATAAAAAGCAATCCATCCAAGCAGATTTCTGAATGCGATAATAAACGAGTATAGATGATGGATTTAAGTTTTTGAAAGCACTAGGTTTTACAGATTTTCCTACAACAAAAAGTGGTAATTTATGTGATCCCGAAGCATTCGAGCAAACAGCAATAGTAATTCTGTCTTTAGACAACTTAAGACCTGGTGCATTTAGTTCTGCTTGTCGAGCAAAAGTCTGTTGCAGAAGCATTCTATAATTCAGCCCCATTTCGTCAATATTATAAATCTGATCAGCCACCATGTTTTCATCAGTTACGATTTTTATAAACAGATTTGAAAAATTAGTAGCAGCCGATGGATCAGCCGATAACTTTTCTCTGCAAATCGATAAAATGATTTTGTGTGCAGTTTACAGAGTGAAATTAGTAAATGGATGAAGCTCCTTGTAAACAAAAAAAAAAAATTTTTCTTATCGATAGATAACTGCCCAGCTCATCTGGAATTGACATATTTAAACAACATAAAAGTCTGTTTTGTACCGCCAAATGTTACATCTGTTTTGCAACCTATGAATCAAAGTGTTGTTAGATGTTTTAAATCACATTTTTATCACTTCCTTGTATTCCAACTCATTAGCCAGGGAGAAAATTTATCAGTGAATACAGTAAACAAATCAATAAATGCACTTGAAGCGATTTGTCTGATGAATGATGCATGGAACTTAGTAACTCCATTAACAATACAGAAACGCTTTAAAAAAGGCAATCTTAGGACATCTCAACGTGGATGAAGACAGCAATAATGAAGATAACATTCCCTTATCTCAGTGGCTAAAAGCCAGAAATTTGTATCATTGTGATAATTGTACAGACGTAGGTGACTATGTAGATGTGGATAATAACGTTGCAACTTTGGGTATACTGACAGAAAGTGAAATCTTAATATATTTAATATTGCTCAAGAAGAAACAGGAAACAGTGATGCTGACGAAGATGGAAGTATTGTTGCTGAAATTATTGGTGCAACAAAAACAAATCGTATGTGGGATGAAGCTGAACGTATTGGAACTGTTTACGATATTTTGTGAATCACAGTCTAATTGTAGTAATGAAGTGTTTAAATCTGTCAGTGAAATGAGAAACCATTTTACAAACGTAAAGTCAAGTAAAAGAAGTCATCAGATACGCACTGAAGACTACTTCAGTGGCAGTTAGTTAAAAGTTTTTGTTCGTGCATTTGAATTATAGTATTAGATTTAAGTTTATTTGAGCTTGTCTGTGATACTTTAGTGAATTACAGGTAGCCTAACTTAATTGTTTAACTGTACAGCCTACTAAAAATAAATGTTAATTTACATGAGTAAATATGTAATTCACATTACATACTATCTCTTTCAAAAAATAAAAGATAGTACACATCAATATTCTTAATTTTCATAAAAAGTAAATTAACTAAACGTTTATGTGTTTGTTTAGTTAATTTATTTTTTAATATTGTGTAATTTACATCTTTTTTTTTAAATTTTGGTTTGTCATTATAAAGCATTTCTCTCTTTATAAGAAAATGTTCAAACCTTCCTTATTTCTCAGGTGAAATGAATATCAGTTATAATGAAAACATTTACAAGGGCCCTTTTTGTTTGTTATAAACAAGTTCTGCAGTACTTTTCTGAGGTTAATAATATTTTACTGTCATTTTATTATTATGTGAAGCATAATAATCCAGCGTTATTGGTGACAAAAATAGTGTCGTTAGGTTAACCTCAAATGCCTAAAAATAATGAACACAATAAATAATACATAATCACCTTTACTTTACAATCCAAAAACAGCATGTAGGTCAATACATACTCTTACCTTTACAATCCATAAACAGTATGTAAGTCAAAGTAATGTGGTATGCACCACTCCTTGCGGTTTACAATGCTGAACTTCATTGTGTCACTTTTTCAGTACTTGCCTTGTACTCTTCTCTGTAAACAATGTGTTTTTTGTGAATTGCATATTTATGTTATCCTGAAAAGTAATTTCAATTTTCTACCTCCAAAAAAGCAAATTCTGCCACATGAGGAGTCCAATATGTAACGGGGAAAAATTTGTATAACCGCCCTTTATAGTAATTTTCAGTGTTACAATAATTTATAATAATGCATAATAAAAATCAAGGGAACAAACCTAGTTAGAAATGTGTTAGGTAATGTGACAAAGCATGCGTGAGTCATGTTGGGTAGCGTGAAAGTCAAACAAGACGATGCCGAAATAAGGTGAGGTATGTTGTTAATTATTGTCACGTCACCTCTGAGTCATAAGAGCACCACGTGTTTACAATGCTACTGCGAGCTTCCGGTGACGAAAAACAACGAGAAGTTTCCATGCTTCAGGGCAGGAGGCGGGTGGAAATCCACTTGAAACTAGTTTAAACGGCATTGGAAGAACGGGGATAGCGTACCCACGCCAGTTAAGATCGCCCAGTCTTGTACTCGCCAGCAGATCGTAAGGACGTAATTTAACCGTGGCCTCAGGCGTTTTTGGTAGGCCGAAGCTGTCATAGTAGGCCTACCGAATTGTTATACAAAAGTGGTGAAAATGGTAAAAATGTCAATAAATCTAAAGTAAAGTGAAGTACAGCAATGGAGACGTGATCAGAGACTGTTGGAACTTTTTTTTTATTTTAAAGTGTATCACAAGTGATGGTGTAACAACTCGGACCACGTGCAGATAAGTAATAGTAGACAAAATTCGTTGGCCAAAATTAATTAAAATTACATATCAATTTATATTTTTCTGAAATTAAAATATATAAAAAATGAGATCTCACGAAAATATGTAAAAAGAGAGTGCGAATATTGTAACGCAACATAGTTGAGGTTCCCCAACGTTACATAAAAGACTGAATGAAATATGGTCAAAGACCATACCCTGACTTAAGGTTGTTCGATAGTTCATATGTTTGAGAAGGACCTCAAGTAAAAAGGAGGCAATGACTAATATTAAATGTAAAAGAGAACCAATGAATGATTGGATGTAATGAAATGTTTGTTTTGTACTGTGACATGTTAAGGTCTACAGAATATTTATATTGTATGTTGAATGTGTTAAAAATGAAATGATGTTGTTTGATAATAATACTTACTCAATAATTATGTTTATATTTTATATTAGATTTGTTTTTATACAGCACAATATAGTTACCAATGTTAGGCACGGTACTAAGTTGTCAGTATTGTATAAAATTGAAAGATACTGTTGTTCTAATTAATGTTTATAAACTGGATCAGGAGTGTGACCAGTGTTTCAAGTCTAACAAGTAGTTCTGACAATTATGTCATAAATTAATAAAGGGTTCCAGAACCAATTGATTAATGTAAAAACAAATAACCACCAGTAAATTAAAATTCATGTAATTAACTATGTAATCAATAATTAATTGTACAGTAGGTCAGGTAAAAAGAAAATTAAGTTAAAAACCAAATAATGTTATAATGGTTGTAAATGAATCTATAGGCCTAAATTCCATATTAGTGAGAGGAAATTAATACCTTTTTAGTAAACCCAGTCCAACGAAACTCTAGTAAAACATTTACTGTTTAATAAGGAAGGTTAGGGGAGAATTTTATGTGATTCAATATTAATCCAAGCATGGAGTATTTTATTGGAAAGGAGTAGTAATATTCTATAATGCCGGCTCAAGGATATATAGAAAACCTGGTTGTTAAGGCAACTGATTTTTAGTAACTTGTTGATTTTGAATAGATGGTACTGATTGTTACAAGCTATTAGGTTGAAATGAACCGATATATTTAAAAATATATGAATAAATATAAAGAAAATATATATCCAAATTGAAAAAAAACATTTTGCAAAACAATTATACTGGAATGTTAATGAATCATACAGATTAAATAACCCTATAAATTATCAATGAATACAATAAAAAAGAACTGAAAGCGTCTCACCTCATTCACTAAACAATTCCGCTGAATTTGGTATCAAACCAATTCATGCTATAAATTGAAGACCAATAAAGAGTTGAAGCCTGAATTAACGGAAATATTTGGAAATACAGAAGATTCGGTTGACGAAATAACCTTCATTGACAGCGGAAGCTGAGATCCTAATTCCAGTTCGTTGGGACCAAGAATTGTGAAGACGCAAAAGAAGACTCGAAGCACCAGAGTTCCCGTGGGATTATCATCATCCATTCATTGAAGACCAGAGCAGTTTTACTGGGTGAAGACGATATAACCTGCATTTTGATCGTAGTTGACAAACATTCACCGCCTAATGAAGCTTTCGCCGCTTGGGTAAAAAAACAAATTATTTTCATATCATTGTATTTTAAGTAAATAATTTTATTCTTTTTGTAAATTGAACAACCTTAATTATGCGTTTTACCTGGCCTTACTAATGGTTCAAAGAACTACACGAACCCTGGTATAAGAATTATTTGTCATTATTTTCAAAGTATATGTTTTTTTTTTTAGAGTTCGAATAATTAAGAATTGATATATGTTGGGATAGTCGATTGGATCGTCTTATTGTTTGTCTGAGACAACGTAACTTGTTAAATACCAGAGAAAAATAAATAAAGTACATTTGTTGTATTAGATAACGTTTTAATCATTGCAGAGAAAATACTATATGTAATTGGCGTAATAATTTATTAACAGATTGATACAAACACTCAGAATAACTATCCTATACGCACAATTACTTATAATAACAGCGCTCCAAGTTTGCAGCTGGTGAGACGGGAGATTGCTGAACTAACGGGTTTTGCCATACTAAATTTGAATGAAATTTTTATCGTTGAGGGACTAGGGTTGAGACAAAAACCACTTACATTCAGTAAATACTCCATATATATTGCTCATATTAAACAACCACTGAGAATTAAATTAAGTCTACAGAATACTACCATTATAAATTCAGGAATATAATTCTAAGTTTGTGGACTTAATAATCTGTGTTCTGAGGGTTTCACTGGTCACAACCGCAAGGTATATTAGTTAATAACATATTAATTAAACCAGGTAACAGCATTTTAATTGTTACGAATCGCCACCTACAACGTACTACTTGGCGTTTGTTACACCGGAGTCTCTTATAACTAATTACACTCATAGACAAGATCTCTTTATAATTTGACGTCTCCAGCTGGTATCATACATTATTACATACGTCCTCACATAATTAACAAGCAGTTCGTTACTAAATTGATTACAACAGTGGGGTTTGAATAAGACGGACATTTTCGCTAGCACCGGCACATATTAGTCTCTTTACAAATTGGCACATAACAACGTGGAACTTATTTAAACACGTACTCGACACATTCTATATATTTCATTTTGTTACAAATTGCCGCCTGCAACGTGGGGCTTAAACGAAAACGAGGACGTCCATTAGTCTCATTCTTTACAAATTGACGCTCGCAACGTGAGGCATCATCGTCGCATCTTAACACCTAAAATTATTTCATTCTTTACAATATATAGAAACTAAAAAGAGGGGAGGGAGTATAAAGAGAAAGAGAAAAGTATTGGGTTGCGAGTTAAGAAATTTTTTGTGTATTATAATGTTTTTGTCTCAAAACTTTTGTCAATTAGTTTAGTTGTTTTACAACAGTAAAAAGAAATTAATGTGATGTTTGGTAATAAAATAAGATTGGTTTTGGATCTAACCATGTGTTAGTGTAATTATTACACCTGTATACCATAACCTATTCTGTACCAAAAGGCTCGCCTAAACGAACTTGGAAGAGTTTTTTTATAAGGGATATAAATTATCTATTTTGCGGAAGAGTGTAATTGGTTTCGATATTTAATCCACAAAATATAGTGGCAACCTTGATGAGGGCTTTGGGATCTTCTGGTTGTTTTTTAAGGTAAGTCGAAGTAAGATCGTCAGAATCGGGGGTAAGTATTCTTCTTGTATTCTTGTCTATTTATTTGTAAAGTTACAAATAGTAATCTACAAGGACCTGTATGCTTAATTTTGGGTTGTTTTGTTCAACTGACCATGGCCAAACAGCCTGTATATAAATTGTTCATCAATGACTCCGGCCGTGATGGCCTACATAATAAACTTATTCATTCTAATGTTTCAGTCATCCTGTAAAACATTAAAGTTGAAGTGTATTTTATACTTATTTTTGTTTGTACACACTTTCACAGTCCATCAACGCAACAGAACGGACAGGAGGAGCACGTTGCAGAGGTTTGGCAATTCTGTACACTGGAGACAAAAGTCTACATAAAAGAAACCTTACATTTTAAAAAGACAGTAACCAATTTCTCACATATTTAAAAAAAAAAACTAATAAATTGTTAACATTAGTAATAAAGTTTGGAAATTTGTTTTATAGATGGACATAATCAAAAGATTATTTAAAAACTTAATTTGTTGGCAGAGTAACTGCTAAATGATTATGAGATTGCAATCTTTCTGAATGAACCTTAGCACTACCCCTTAGTGGTTCAAGTGGCATTACCACCAATAGTTTAAATGGTCATTTTGTTTTGTGCACGCGCGCGCGCGCGCGCGCACACACACACATTCTTTGTAAGTAACTCAAAGTTTATTGCAGCATTCATGTATAATATATTTTTTCAAATTATAATTACTTCTGCAAGTAGAATGTTCTTCTGTTTGTTAATCTAAAGTAAAATAACCTAAAATTTAGGTTAAAATATAAAACGATAAAAAAATAACATTCTAGGTGCAGAAGTTGTGTGTGTGTGCCCACACACATGCGTGCGTTGCGAATTCAACAGTATTTTGCTCAACATTTCACTTTGCTCAAAAACTTGATGCCAACAAATTTTGCATTTTTCACTTTGCATACATGTAACAGCATTTGTGCGAAACATTTACTGGTTTCTGTTGTTTGTGCATGCAGGCTTAACTTTATAGTTGCACACTGAATACACAGATAGCAGCACAAGATTAGATTATTGCAGATAGAGTGATTTTTACATCTTGTGAAAAAAAACAAACTTTCTAAAACTTGTTATTTTACAAAAACGTGCTGCTGTTCCAGGCACAAAAAATTGCTTCTATGTAAGGAGAGAATAGTTAGTTCTTATTTTATGAAATTGAAGGGCCAATCTTTTATTTTGACATATAATTTATGATGTTTTTACCAAACCTTGCTGTTTTAAGAAAATTGGGAAGAGTATAGAAAGCAGACGGGTGCTGGGACATGCCTATGCTAAAATGACCAGAGTCGAAAGTGTAAAAATTATTGTTTGCATTCTAGCCTCTGAAAGTCCGTATCTTCCCAAACTACTTCTTGGCAGCTCCTTTCTTACATGGCTGATGATATGCCATATTTCCAAGTTTTTATTGGCCTTCTTCTTCTTTGTTTCTCAAAAACGGACTCAATCTTATCACAGATCCCAAAAAAATAGCTAACACCTTTTGCAAGTACTACGCAAATATAAGCCGAACCCGAAAGACAAGAAATGAACACAGACACCTGAATAAAAAACCTCTAATGCAGTGCCTCAACAAAACCGAACAAAAAATTTGCCTAAGCGATTTTAGCCTCTCCGAACTTGAATTTGCACTATTAAACACAAAGGGCAAGAAGGCAGCAGGAGCCGACGCAATCTACCCAGAACTCCTAAAAAATCTTGGTAACACAGCGAAACTAGCCTTGCTCAATCTCATTAATCTAACGTGGAAAACACGCGTCCCCCAGCAATGGAGGAAAGGGGAGATTATACCTATTACCAAGAAAGGAAAGCCAAGTGATACACCTGAGGGCTACCGCCCCATCACATTAACAAGTGCTTGCTGCAAGGTTGCCGAAAGAATGGTTGTGCGGCGTCTGAACCAGTTCTTTGAAATGAATGCGGTTATTGATGAATGCCAAGCAGGTTTCAGAGCGCACCGATGCACCATGGACCAAGTCGTCTACTTTGCACAAAGTGTTAAGGATGGGTACCACAAGAAAATGTCCTCCCTGGCAGTAATGGTTGACCTAAAAAACGCGTACGACACAGTCTGGAGACCCATGTTGCTTCACAAACTTGCTTTGAGTGGCGTCGCAGGTAACCTTTTTAACTGGATAGCGTCCTTCCTGAGTCAAAGACAAATTCGTGTCCGCTATAATGATTGCCTTTCAGAGTACCGAATCCAACGCCAAGGGCTACCCCAAGGTGCCATTATCAGCTGCAGCCTATTTAACCTTATGGTCAATGACATTCTGGTGGCTGTTCGGTGTGTGCCGGGAGTACAAGCGCTCCTGTATGCCGATGACCTTATCATCTGGGCAACTAGCAGCCATATCATGGGTCTTGAAGCAACTATTAATAGTGCACTTGTTAAACTAGAAGAGTGGGCCAAACTAAATGCCATGACGGTAAATACCACCAAGACGACATACCAACTTTTCTCTCTATCAACAAGGCGGCCTACGGTCAATCTGCGCTATTGTGGATCGGAACTCGAAGAGGTGAACATGTCTAAATACCTGGGTGTTAATATAGACACCAGAATGACGTGGAAGCACCATATAGAACAGTCCGCGAACAGTGCGTCCAGGCGCTGCCGGCTACTTAAACGACTCACTGCGACTACATGGGGAGCAAATCAAGATGTTCTGACAACTGCATATAAGAGCTACATTCGGCCGCTATTGGAATATGGCGCAGAAGCAACTATTACTGCCTCCAATGCAGCATGCCAGAAACTTCACTTGGTCCAAAATGCAGCCCTTAGAACGATAACTGGTGCGCCAAAATCAACTCCTATACTTGCCATGGAGTCACAACTGCAAGTCGAACCTATCCAAGTAAGACGGGAAAAGCTGTGCCTCATATCCTGGGAGAGATGTAAAAGAGCCTACCAACAACGGTGGAATAACTATAAAACAGCGACAGAAAGGCTGAAAACTCAGAAATGCCCGATTGCGATCTATGAAGAACTCCAACGCAAATATGACATAGAACCAAATGAGGCAGCACCATTTATACATCACCGTGAATTCTTTAGCCAACTCCCAAATGCTAACTTGAAACTCTTCGACCATAATAAGACCAAAACTGAGTCGAATGAAGCCGAGCTTCGTCAAGCAGCCTTACACACTGTACAAAAACATTTTCCCGCTGATCAGTGGATACGAATCTACACAGACGGATCCTGTATACCATCTACAGGGGCAACAGGGGCTGGGTTCTACAGCTCTCTATTTGAAGGCCACCTCGCTGTAGGAGGCCGGCTAAGCAACTATGACGGAGAGGTAGCAGCCATAAAGGCAGCATCTATTGAGCTTGCCAAGATCTCACCACCTAACAAAGCCGTCTTCCTCATAGATTCGACTGCAGCGATTCAAAACGTGACCTCAAATGGTGATACAAACTGCTCCCTGACAATTGAGTGTAGGCGAGAACTGCAGAACCTTGTACAATTAGGCTGGCAGATTGAACTGCAATGGGTACCCAGCCATGTCAACATCATGGGAAATGAAAAAGCCGACATCCTCGCCAAAATGGGCGCAGCACTACCTCAGCCGGAGACCCCCAGCTCATATGCATCTGCGAAAGCACGAATAAATTCCTCAATAAGCCTATGGCTAAAAGAAAAACAATTAAGAGCCTGTGTGGGAAAAAGATGGGCAACATTGGTTACGGACGGCCCCATCAACAGAACTCTACCCCGAGCAACTAGTGTTGCTCTTTTTAGAACTACAACCGGTCATGACTACCTGGCCTCCCACCTGCACCGCATTGGCGTGTTGTCGTCTCCTGAATGTGTTCTCTGTGGATACGCTTCCATGAATGCGGATCACCTAATTGCATGTCCAGCCTTGATTTCAGACACGGAAGTCCAAGACGAAGATGGTACGGCAAGGCTCTCACGTCTCTACTGGTCAGCGCGCCGCCTAATGGCCCAACAGCCAAGGGTGGGCGTTGGCTAGTAAGTAAGTAAGTAAGTCTTCTTCTTTGTTCTAAAGTTGTCCACTTCAACATTTGTATGTAATTGCCATCTTTCCTCCTTTATCCTTTGCACATGAACTTACCGTAATAGGCTTTTGCCTCTGTTATATCAGTTATTGGTGGACCTACACTGTTCTCTGCTTGCATCATTTTATTTGCGGTTATGTAATGTAACTCCACAACTTTGCATGTGATGATTCTTAGTAATCAGATTTGTTCTCATTTGATTATTATATGAAACATCCTTTGTAATATTATGGGTTACATGAGCATAATTTGTGTGTGAAATTCTGTAATTCTAGGTCTTTTGTAATTCAGCATAAATTGAAGGTCTGAAGTCATTTAAAAATCTAAGCTGGTTTTCACCAAATACCCTATTACTTTGTTTCTTCAGTTTCTTTCCTTTTGGAATATATTGCAGCATTATATTTTTTGTATGATTGTAACTTTATTTTAGATTACATATAATGATTATTTTTATCAATTATAACGGAGAGAGAGGTAAAGTAATCGAACTGTCAGTTGTTTTATTGTAATGATAAGAGATTATTAATATAGGTGTACTATGCAATATGTGGTCATACAAAACAAATACTGCAGAGTACACTCCCCAAATGGCACTGAATTATAGGACAAAAGAATGAAAGGTTTTCTTCTTTATAGTTAATAATAGTAAAAAGGGTTTATACTTATACCGTGTACTAACTTCCATGGTAATTAGTAACAGTCTGTTTTTGTTCTTATGTAATTAATAATGGTAACACACACACACCATTGAAATAATTAACTTCAAATCAACATTTTTCATACATGATCTGGAAAACAAGTTTTCCTTCTCAGAATTACCTGTCAAACTGTATAAATAACTAGCCGATTTACCCAGCGTTGCTCGGGTTCATAATTTATTCATAGGCTCATACATTTCTTTTTCAAAAATTATCACTAACTTTCAGCGACGAAAAATAAACCTTTTCCATGCTATTTTAAATTTAAATCTTTCAAATGTAGCTTGAATACTACAATAGTTATTACAATAGTTTGTTATACAACATTGCAACAATTTGAATAGAATATTACAACAGTTTTTGTTTAAATGAAAATGCGTGTAGTTTTAAAAGAAACATGTATTTGAAACTTACACAAAGGTACAAAAACAATAACTTATACAAATATACGATATGCATACAAATAAATACAATTTTCAATATACAATACAACAGTAAATTTAAGGCTGCAACGACAGAGTCTATCGCAATGCTTGCCTGTAAACGACATTTTTCGTCTTACCTCCTGGAGCTCTAATAAAGAGGTGTTTTTGTGAGCCAACTCTGGAGCACGCTACATAGAGCTGTCCGTGAGAAAAACAGGGATTCTAGGTGAACACCACACCACTTGATTGATTGCCCCTGTGCCTTGTTAATTGTGATGGCAAAAGAAAGTTGCACAGGGAATTGTTATCGCTTGAAACTGAAGGGCATATTAGTTGGGATCAATGGTATTCGAGGAATGAATACGTCCTCACCTTTTCCTTGCCTGTTAAGATTGTAGCTTCTATGACGTTAGCTAAGTCTTTTCATGCTGAGTCTGGTACCGTTGCAAAGTTTCAGTGGATCTAAATTACATAACAGCAGGATAACAGAACCGATTTTAAGCTGAAGGCGATGTGGTGGCATTCCAGTAGGGTCTAGTGAGTTCAGAAATTGTATGGGAAAATTCACTGCGTCATCAGTGTCCACTACTGTATCTATAGATTTGTACTCAGTGGCTGGGCCTGGTATCATATTTTGAATTCAGCTGTTTAACTCGTGCACGGCATCGTTTTTAGCTGCAAGAATGGCTCTTTCGCATAACCATTCGTGATTTCTGTAATTTTCAGGTATACCTGGATAAATTTTGTCAATCAGTTCTTCAACCGTTGCAACCAGAGTGCAAAAACATGTGGAAAGCTAATTTTGCCGTTTGATTTAGTCGGAAATGTGCCTTCACCGATTTTTAGAAGTTTATCTGCAAAATGTTGGGCCGTCTCATCTCCAAAGAGCTGAACTCTCATGTTTGTTTTTAATGTGAATCTTTTAACAAACTTCCACAGAGACGAAGTTTTCAGGGAAGCATTGAGTTCATCTGCCGGAGTTGATTTCGGTAGGACTGGAAGAGTTTGTCAGAAGTCACCAGCAAGAACCAGCAGAGATCCTCCCAGCAACTGATCATTCTTTCTCAGGTCCCGCTGAGTCCTGTTAAGGGCTTCTAGGGATTTCTTATGACCCATTGTGCATTCATCCCACACACTAATTTTGCACATTCGTAGCACCATTGCCTGCACTTGTTTTGCTAATATTGCAAACAGGGTATTCTTCCATATTTACTTAGAGGCAGTTTTAATGCCAAGTGCGCCGTCCGTCCACCATCCAGGACAGTAGCCGCTATGCCAGAGGAAGTCATTGCAAGTGCTATGTCATTTTTTGATCGAATTTCAGCGAGGATAAAATTAATCAAAAAAGTTTTACCAGTTTGCCCTGGAGCGTGTAGGAAAATGATACCTCCCTTTTCTCTGTTGACACATTCCATGATGCCGTCATAAGCTTTCCTTTGATCAACCATCAATTGTGGTTTATTGGATTCAATAAATTTTTTCAATTCTGTGGTATTGTAATTTTTTCATGGAGAAGATCTGCATTATTTGTGTTGTCAGAGTTTCTTTCTGGAGCTGGTAGCCCAAACTGTACCAAAGGTTTGCTACAAATCGATTGACATTTGTGCTCTAGTATAATGAGAACTTCGTTAAATATTTCTGCAGAAAATTGTATGTTATCGTTGACGTTGTTTCGGCGAAGTCTGACAAGGATGTCTTCACTCATGCTTTCACGGTATTTCTTCCACAAAATTCTGGGATTAGATGGATTGCAGGTAGTCAAGATAATTGCAAACAAATTTCGTATTTGCTCAGGAGATGACGTTAATGTTGCTTCGGACATTGCTTTGCCCCAGTGTTCATCTTCCAGCAAACCCATTTTTTGACAGGCTCCCTGAAGGTGTTGCATACTTCACCATTCACAGTTTTAAGCATTTCGTAAGAAGCTGGTCCCCGGACTGTATGAAGCAGCATTCTTAAGAAAAAACATTCGGCATTATTCGGGTGAACAGTGTAGACGCCCTAAAGCCTCGCTTGCAACAACGTCACTGCCCAAAACAGGTACTCCTTTTTTTTCTTTGGGAAAAAACTTTCCTTCCAGAATCCCAGGTATAGTAGCGAGGAACTTCCGAATATAACAATGTCCTTGCAATTGCATCCTGTTGACATAACTGAAAGAAGACTGTCAAAGTTGTCCTGGGCGGTTCAGCAGCAACTGCTTGTGCATTTTCTCTTGTGAAGTAGACTCTTTGGCCATTATCTAAGTGTACGTTCAGATGAAGGACTGTAGGGTGCCTCTCATGAATGGGAAAAATCAGTATTCGCCAAACTGCCTCGTTGCTGCTTATGTATCGTCCCAACTGATAATTTGATATCATGCTCACTGGCCTTCGTCAAACCAAAGACAGCCATATCACTGCCCTTGTTGATAAATTTGCATATGTACTTTATGGATTTTACTGAATTACAGTATTCAACATTTATGTGAGCCAGGAACATTTTAGAAAGCAGAGGTGAGTATGGAACTACCCACTTGTCGATCTCGATTTCCTCACCTCGAACACTTAATTTTCCTGTGTATCCACCATCTTCTGGACCCCTTCTCCTATACTTGGGGTAGCCGTCATCCCCGTTTGTGTCTCCTTAATCAATTGTCTAGGATATTTTTTGCTACATCTCCCGTCTTTCTTGCAAGGTGCGTTCTGGTTAATGTTTCCACATGGCCCGTGTACCATGTTTTTTTTTTACTACATCCGAAAGAACTTTATCTACTTCTGCATTTGGAAACTCTGCAGAAATAACATCGTCTATTTGGGTGGGATGAATTTTGTTCTTTCAGCCAGATTAAGTTATGAGAATGTGGAAGTTCTCTTTTCTGCCACTCAATAGAATACATCCAACATCTGGTTTCTCCAAAGACGTGGCTCTTGGTCAATACATTGATTAACTTTTGTTGTTTTTGTCGAAAACTGGCTAACAAGTCATGACGATCATTTGATGTTTGCCCATGAGTTAATTCTTCCTTTAATTCTGGCCAAGCTGGATTACGTGTAAATGTAATAACCAGGTCGGGACGTCCGTATGATCTGATGTAGGCCATAACATCTTGTGTGTACTCATGCATTTACCTAGGACGTCCTGTAAAAGTGGCGGGCAAAATCATCATTTTCCCAATATCACAAGCAGAATTATCACTGTTGCACACCACTATATAAAAATTATTCTGATCAGCGCTTTCAAGCTTCACAGCTCATCGTGAGATCGGAAATGAAACAAATGTCCCAAATTCATATTTCTCTTTCAGTACTCTGGTAACTTCCTTTGATAATTTATAAATAGGTGCATTAATAAAAGAAACAATCGGTCTAATTGGTTTTCCTTCTTTATGTATCTTAACCGGACTTTTAAAAGTTGGTGCTGTTGGATTACTTTCCAATAAATACTTTTTCTTATTTTCTTCTATAAATGTTATCTGTTTCATCATTTGTCTTATCCTTGACTGGTACTTACTTGTATAATCATACTTTATTTCTTCATATGGTCTTTCATTTATAAATTCTTCCGTTTTCTTTATGTATTCGTCCTTTCTCAGTAGTACCATTGTATTTCCTTTGTCTGCCTTCGTAACTATAATATCATTCTTTTTTATTTTATTCTTTAGTTTACTTACAGTTGATATGATTTTTTATTCATTTTTTGAATTATATAAATTTTTCCTAAATATTTTATCTACTACATCCCCTACTTCCTCCCACCTTATTCTTTTTTATCATTTTCATTTCCTAGTTTTTGTATTATACTTTTGCATTCAATAATCGTTTTTTCTTGATTTAATTCTGGTGGTGGCGCGTATTTTAAGCCTTTTGCTAACATTTCTTTTTCTTCTGTATTGCAAGTTAACTCTGTAAGGTTTATTACTCTTTTTTCATAGTTATTCTTAGAGAGGTGTTCCTTTTTTACTTCGTTCTTTCTTATTAATTTATTTAACTTATCTACCTTTTTTTTTTATTTTCCAATTTCTTTTCTACGTACCCCAAACCAAAATTATATAATATTTCTTCTAACTCTACATACGAGTATATTCTTAACAATTCTATATGTCTGTCATATAATTCCCTATTATATCTATTGATTAAGCCGTAAAGTGACCTTATTTCTAATTTTATCCACAACTTCTCGCTTTGTTCTTTTACTTTTTTAGCTACTGTGTTCTTATTTTTAATTTTAATTTGTGCGTATTTTGGGATGACATTATTATCCAGACATTGTTTATTAAACCATATTTTACTTAAAACCCTCTTAAATTTAACTTTTAACTTGAGATATTTAAAAACTTTACTTACCTTATTGTTGTCGTTTATTACCTCGTTGTTGTCCATTACCTGTCGTCGATTGCACATCTTAACAGAATTTTAATGAAGAAAGTTGTGTTAGTGGTTAAAATCACAAGCAGAATTATCACTGTTGCACATCACTATATAAAAATTATTCCGATTAGTGCTTTCAAGCTTCACAGCTCATCGTCAGATCGGAAATGAAACAAATAACCTGAAAACAAACCCTTCACCTCCATCCCACCCCACCCTGCTCACACACAACAAGCTATAATTCAAATGTCCCCACCCTCTGAGCCCTGTCCCTCCATCTGGACAGTTATATATTTTTCTAGCAAATTATGCGTGTTTCAGTATTGTGTGCGCGTGTGTGTGTGTGTGCGTGTGCGTGTGTGCATTCCTTTTAAACCTAGCCGTCTTTTTCATCCACACTTGTGAGCCAGTCACACACCCTTATTTTAAAAACATCCAATTAGTCCTATGCAATTTAATTCTTAATCTTATCTATCTGTCCTCTATCATTTACTTCTTAATTATGTTATAAAATATTTCTTCATTATCAAATTTAATTTTAGTATTAATTAAATTGTCTAACCCTTTTTCTATTTCTTTCAATATTTCTAACTCCTCCCTAAGCTTCCTTTCAACTGTATTATTTACTACTTTTACAATTTCGTAGTCTTCCAAAGGATTAACAAACTTATGGTTGTCTTCTATGAAATGTCTTGCATATAACGAATTCGTTGTTCTATTAGTTTCTCCACGTTTGTGATCAGACAACTTGCATACGAATTTTCGTCCTGTCTCACCTAGGTACACTTTGTTGCAGTCTTTACATTTTAATATTGGGATGTAATACCGGGATTTTTTCTATATTTTTATTCCTTATCTTATCAAATACTGTTTCACATTTTTTAATAGCTATATCTACTCTGTATTTATTAAAACATTTTATAATTTTTCTAGTATGTGAACCTATGTATGTCAATGACCCTATATAATTCTTTTGTTCTGGTTCTATTTTAGATTTTTGTATGTTAACCCTTTTCATAACTTTATCCACTATGTTGGTGTTATAGTTATTATTCCTTACAATGTGCCGTACTTTGTTCGGCTTATGTAAGGCGATTGCTGACACGGGCGATGTTTTTAAAAACGAGCGGGTTTTGACGTCACGCGCGGCCACTGCTTCTTGTCGCCATTGGGTATGCAGACCGGTTGTGCATAGCGATGATATCCAGTTGGCGCGCTCAGCTGTGATTTGTGTGTTCCTGCATCGGCGAAGTTTCGTGGTTAGACATTCCCATCAAATCATCCCCATTTCTATTTGAACCCTCAACCAGGTCATCTGCTCTCGGCTGACGGCACTCATCGGTTCAGACTTCGTTGCTCTTCTCTATGAGAGGCTAAATAAAGTTCTGCTCCAGGTGCTTGAACAAGGGCGAGATGGGTGTCGGGTGTAGACGACCAACTGTCCACCCTTCTGGCAGAGACGACTGTTAAGCCATGACATGCCGTCAGTCGAGATTCACGCATACGGACACTCGTGAAGCTACTCTGCCCCAGGACTTAATGGTGCGCTCGAGACTCTACCCATTTAACCCAGGCTTACTAAAGTACACCGGACGATCCAGGTGGGACAATTCTATTATTTAATACTATCTCAACTACCTCTACACTGTGAATCCACGGAAGCCCCCAGAAGCAGACTCATGCGTTTAATTACTAAAGATCTGCAAAAACTCTCATGTTTAGATCTGTGCCTACATGTGTGAACCTTACATAATTAAGTCTAATTCAATCTATTATATCTTCTTATAATATGCAAGAAAATTGCGCGCGCGCGCGCGCGCGCACACACACACACACACACACATCCGCAGGCTCTGCTCTAAGTTCTACCTTTTATCGAATTAAATCTATCCGAGAGTTAGTTATTTTCGGCTTGGTCATGTCATATGGTCAGGGCAGCATTCCGGACTAAAGGGGGCGTTTTGATTTCTTTAAGTGTTTCTACTATTTACTTGGTCACATATGCGGAATTGCTTATTATTATTAACGTGGTAGTTGAGTAATATTTTGAGTCTCTGGTTTGGTTGGGGGCACTTGCATTTCCCGTGCTAATTACTTTGACATATTAATGATCCGTAACTGAGAATTACCTAATTGCCTTGTTAATTATATATATTTGTGTATTTATTTATTCTTGTTGAAAAGGGTTATTATGAGGGGTTTTGTACAGAAATGAGGGGTGTGTGTTATATATGTTGTGTATGTGCTTGTGTGTAATTTTCATTTTTTTTTGGAGGGGAATGTGTTAAATTATGATATCATAAATGTTTAAATAAATAATTACCTTATTTTATCCACTAAGTGATCTTTTTCTTTTTAATTACTACATGTTTCAGGGCTTATATCCCCATCTTCAGGTAAAAGCAAATCTACCCTATTATTAGGGTTTCGTTAAAAATTCACAACGACACAAACACATAACACACTTAAATAAATTAACATTGAACATTAAATCTGTATCGGAACACGCTACAAACGAACCAGTGCACTGGCCGAAGTCCGACTTTCAACTGATCCGTACACGCTATTCACGGTTTGTTTTCATAGCTGTGTCATATAGTTTATTTGATTTGAATGATAACTGTTCATTAAGTACCTGATTTTTATTTCTTCTTAAGGCCTTGTATATTTCAAATTCCTCTAAAGCATCCAGTAGTTGACCCTTTTTACCTATATGTAAAGGTTCCAAATTCTCTTTAAATCCAGTGTATGTATGATTTTCGTTTATTAGATGTTGTGCGTAATGCGATACATTATTATTGGGGAACTTCTTAGGTAAATGTTCTTTAAATCTCTCGGAAAATTTTCTCCCCGTCTGGCCTATATAGATTTTATCGCATTCATTACACCGGATTCTATAAACGCCGGAACAATCCTCTAGTAATGCTTTGGTATTAGGCTTAAGTATATTTGTTAATTTGTTCATGGTCCTGAATGAGACAATAATCCCTAGCTTTTTTAATTCATTATGTAGTGTATTAGGTAGTATGTTTGTATATCTAGCAGAAACATATTGGGTTTTATCTTTAACTTTGTCCAATCGTTTTAATTTATTAGCGTGTTTATATATTATTTTATCAATGATTTTACTATTGTAACCATTCACTATCGCTATATGTTTTATTATATTAATTTCATCGTTATAGTCTTCTATGTCCATCGGTATATTTGTCAATCTATGTGCCAGTGCGTTAAAGGTTGCCATTTTATTTGTATAAGGATGATTGGAACTAGCATGTATGGCTATGTATATCATAAATGTGCTTACTAAGTTACTAAAAGGCTAGCCTATTTAATTTCTTTTTCTATACAACACTCGAGGATTAGTAATTTTCAATTTAACTTGTGAATGATATTCTTGCAACAATTAATTTGGACATAACGTGGCAGGATCTATACAATTTATGGTTAAACTTAACTTCACTCACAATCTTATGCTGTAAAGAATATTGATATATATATATATATAATCCTGCAGTTCAAGTTTACTCATTGTTGAATTTATAACTTGTCATGTCATGTAAGATTTGCTTGCTTAATAAAGTTCACGCTTGTTTGTAAATAGACTTTTTCATTTGCAAGTCCTGTCATTCACCTGGGGCGACATGTCTGTAATTGTAGCTTGGGCCTTTGCACACATGCTTCCTCTAGGTTCACCACCTAGTTCTAAATATTATGTCTCTCCCCTTTACAAAAAAAAATACTTAATAAAAAATAAAATAAAATAAAAATTCAAAAAAAATTTACAAAAAAACTTATAAGATAAAAGGGGGGTTTCAACAATTCCCTTTATCTTTTTTAACTCCCTATCTTTTGATTTGGTCTCTTTTAAACACTTCTGAGCTCTATAAAAAAATGAATTGATTGCTGACATTTTATATCTATAAGGGTGGTAAGACTCTCTTGGTATAATTATATCAGAATACGATTCTTTCCTAAATATCCTAAACTGTAGTTTCTCATTAGGCCTATCTTTAATTACTATGTTTAAATCTAAGTAATTTATTTTCTTACCTCCTATCTCTTCTTTAAATTGTAAGTTTTTATCATTATTATTTACCTCATTTATAAACTCATGCACTTCTTCTATGCTTCCTTCCCAAATTACTAATACATCGTAAACGTATCTAGTCCATAATTTTATATTGCCTTTATACTTAGTGGAACTTATTAATTGCTTTTCAAAATCATTCATGTATATTTCTGCAAGAATAGGGGATAATGAAGACCCCATAGGTAATCCTTTTTTCTGTATATAAAACTTGTTATTAAACCTAAAATAGTTCTGATTTACACATTCTTTAATTACTTTAATCAATTGCTTTTTATACCTTATTTACTGTGCTGTTGGTAAACATGTCCTTAACATTCAGTGATATCAATTTTGTATTTTGATTAATTCTAATTTTTCTATCAATTTTATATTATTCTCTATGTTGTATTTTGTCCCAAATTCATATTTCTCTTTCAGTACTCTGCTAACTTTCTTTGATAATTTATAAATAGGTGCATTAATAAAAGAAACAATCGGTCTAATTGGTTTTCCTTCTTTATGTATCTTAACCTGACTTTTAAAAGTTGGTGCTGTTGGGTTACTTTCCAATAAATACTTTTTCTTATTTTCTTCTATAAATGTTATCTGTTTCATCATTTGTTTTATCTTTGACTGGTACTTACTTGTATAATCATACTTTATTTCTTCATATGGTCCTTCACTTATAAATTAGACCGATTGTTTCTTTTATTAATGCACCTATTTATAATTATCAAAGGAAGTTAGCAGAGTACTGAAAGAGTAATATGAATTTGGGACAAAATACAACTTAGAGAATAATGTAAAATTGATGGAAAATATTAGAATTAATGAAAATACAAAATTGATATCACTGGATGTTAAGGACATGTTTACCAATATCACAGTAAATAAAGTTATGAAACTAATAAACGATAATAATATGGGAGAATCTATATATTGTAACGTAACGACTCTTTATCAAAGGTTTCCGCCTCTCCAAGAGTGTATTGCAATTACGGGTTTAGTTAATTCAGTCCCACTGTTGTAAGCACCATTCTGTAACGTACCGCCTTTAGAGGTACTTTCCGCGGAATCTTTGTATGTGACCTATTGAGTGCTCGTCTTATTTAATTAAGCCCCACTGTTGTAAGCGCCAATTTGTAACGTAACGACTCTTTAGGTGTGTGTGTGACGTCCGTCTTTTTTACAGTCTCGGATCGGTCAGAACACCTCTTAGCAATCGCCACTTATGAATTATAAAGACTGAGGTTTAAATAAAGTTGGTGGTAATGTTACCCAAACAAGGCAGAAATCAAGGGTGTGTGATTTGGGTCAAGTAGGGAAGTTGTTTAGCCTTCTTTTGAAGAGAGAGCAAGTACCGTTTGTTTACCCTCGGATTAGACGATTTCTAAATTTTTCAAATATTTGCCGTGAACCGAATCAGCTGATTTTGACATTAGTCTCCAAATATAGGTTAACCAAACGACACTGTTGCTGAATACGACCTGGTGGATCGTCCTCTTCTTATTTTTTCTGAAATCTACACAACTACCCACTACAATAAAGGAAACACATTTTATTATTCAATATCATTTCTCAATAATATTTATTTATAATATTATTGGTTTTTCTCTTCCGCCAAAATACAAATATTACAATCGATATTTTCATTAACTAGTACATGATATCGACTTCATTGAGTAAACATGGAATCGTCATAAAATCTGGTTTTGACCGATTTTACAATTTTATCTTTTATTTAAACATCAATCAACATGTAATTCTTTTATTTATTTCCCCAGGGTTAAGGGTAAGTTCTTTTTGTTATGAGATGGTCAGAAATGGATAATTATACTACGCTTTACAAATATAGAAAAACTTCGAAAATTTGTTTATTCTCTTAGTACGTAGTTCCGGATTTGTCCGTAAGAGAGCAGATTGGTTTTTTATTAAAACATGTGATTACACTTGGAAAGTTTTGTACTGAACGACAATTTGATTTGAGTTTTCTTTGTTAAATATTAAAAGAACTGTTTATATTACCTCTCTTCTCGAAGTTCTTACTTGTGTGAAGCTGTTTCTCATGTGGTGTTCTTAGTTGTTTGGTAATTTCATGACCGTCTGTCAGATACTATCTCGTCAAAAAAACTCGAAACGCGGCTAGGCTAGGCCTGATCTTCCAAATGGTTTCTCACTTTTATTATGGAGTATAGCAAGTTACCTTTGATAATTAAGGTAGTGGTACATACTGTTTATACTGTTATTTAAATTTTGTAACAATTTTATGCTGTTCAAAAGATTTCTAAAGGATTTTTTAATACAATTTTTATCTCATCATTTTGTCAACCGGACGGTTTTCAATCTCAAATTCGATTAAACAATACTTGTTATTTCGTTACTCTTAGTAACCCATAATTTTTTATATAATTTTTTATTGGTGCTGCTATTTACTTTTTAGTCTATAGGCAGTTTTTAATTATTATAAATTTATTTTTGATTTACTGAAAAATAATTCTTTTTAATTTTGGTTTCTTTCCCAATTTGATTTACATAATAGTTTTTTGTGTATTTTCTTATAACTTTAGATATAAGTCTTTAATATTATTATTAACTTTAAATGAATTTAAATAGTATTCTTACACTGCACTATTTTCTTCTGCCAGTTCCCTCATACAGTATTATTTTAATTTTTATTATCATCTGATATTTAAATCTTTTATTTTTTAAAAACCCTGGGTTATCTTATATAATAACACAATTATTTTATAAAATATAAAATTAACATAGGTACTAAATTTTGTTGCCTACACAATATAAATCCTACAATAACTAAACAAAATACATAATTAGTTGGTAGCATCATAGTCTACTATTATAGTCTATAATTCTCACATCTACAGCACAATTCTGTAAGAAGTTCCCTTCACCTTCACTTATTACCTCATTGGGTACACTATAACTCACTTGTCACTGTATATCACTTCAATATTGTTTATAATGTTTAGTGATACAACTTAATTTTTAGCTAGTTATAGTTTACCCATTTCTGACCTTTATGGTAGTACAATGTTATATTCTTTACTGAATTATATTTAATGAATACCAAATATTATTTAACTTCCACCTACCGTCTCGATCTCTTCCGTCGGGTTCCAGGGTCCGATCACATGTACGCTAGATACAAACATGGTTTACCGGTTTCGTAAATAATTTACATAACACATGTTTGAGAAGAGAATTACCTTTCACTTTAATTTTGACTCATTCGAAATTTCTTTACATTCTACGGTATCTGAAATAATTCTGTGAGAGAAAAAAACCTATTGCTTGGTTACCTACTCAGCGTTCTTACTCTAACTTATATTCTAGCTTACCTTATGCTTATACGGACATACATACAGAGCCCAGCCTGCATATTTTTTACACACTCACTCAATCACTCCCCTTAACATTTTAAAATAAAATCCCCCAGTCTTTACACTTCAACCGCCAGCCACGTGTTCGCGCGCGCACTCATCGTTTCTTTTAATTCCTGGTGGGTTACTGTCCGAAAATTTCAAGTTATCTATTCTGCTCTGGTAACTCGACCGCGGTCACATAAAAAGTTACTGTAGTTACACCTTTCTTTACGGTTAAATTAAAATCTTTATGACGAGCCTACTTTGGCCGTCCCGGCGCCGGGGAGTTCAGTTAGTAGACTGGGGACGAAAGCGTAGCAGGTATTACTGTTGTGATCTCATACTTGGTACGGAAATCACTGCCTTGATCTTCGTCGCCAAAGCTTCGTCCCATGCTATGCATGTAATTTTTTGGAGTTAATATAGCATATGATCTCAGCTAGGCACTGGCTGACGTCACAAAAGGGGCCGGACTTAAGACATTATTTCCGGCTGTTCCACGACCATGTGCTCGTAGAGTTGCTTGCTTTTAGCCATTTTGAGTTTCACCAACGCGTGGGTCAGCGCCCATGCTTGGTGGACGCATAGGTGCGCACTGCCACACTCTCGCATAGTTCTTGGAAAAACTAGGGTGGTAAATTCTTTGCATACTGATTGCCCAACACTACTACGTCTTGCCTTTGTCCCAAACTGTTCAGCTTACCATGAGTTCTCTTGTAATGAAATAACGTTGCACAATAATTTTATAAATCCCACACAAAAACGAAATAAACAAAAATGTAAATACCCCATACGCTAAAAAATAAAATGACCCAAAATTGACCCATTACAATACCCCCTCGATGAGAATTCTGCTGTCTACAACAGAAGAAATCTCATCGATAAACCCCGAAGAGGACCGGTGAGGAACTGGTGCCAACAACTCCCTTGTTCTTAATCTACATGGGTACACGACCCCCCTGGCTCAGCGACTATGGACTCATCTGAACGAGATCACTGGAGTTCTCCGTAAGAGATCCCAACACCGAGAAATCGAACAGCTAAGTACCACAGCACACCTCGCCTTTTAACATGCTATCCCCAAATATCCTCAATCCCTGGCTTAAATTATGCCCGATCCTCCACCGATATGTTTCCCCTTGTATGCAAGCTGGGCTGCCTTTAGCAGATAACTGGGCTCACTCACACTCACATTACATATTACACCTTGGCAAATTCTTTACAATTTACAAAAAATTAAGAAAATTCAAATTTCAAAATAATATACTTAAAAAATTCTCATCATTTTTTGGTTTTCTTTAAAATGACTTAAGTTAAGCATTTTTTCTACTTGAACATCCTTAACCTAATATGTAATCACTTAGAATCTAACAATACAATGCAATACAAAATAAATCAATAAACTAAACATGGTAAGTACACCCATAATAAAATAATCATTACCTAAAATATTCATTCGCTGGCAGGCGAAAAATCAAGTTTTTTTTTTTCAAAAATTTTTCAAATTTTCAAAAAAAATTTTTCCAAAAAATTTTAAAATTCAAGAAAAAATATAAATTTATGAAAATGTTTCCTTTATATATATAATTGGTTTAAAATTTGTTTGAATTGATCAAATAAACAAATTAAATTGACTTCCTACTATACAAGCTTAGTATGTGTATGACCTCATCAGCTGATCGAAACTAGGCCAAGTCCCAGACCCTTGACCTACATACGTTATGTATACGTTCTATCTGAAACACCTTTGACATCTGTAACAATCTAATTTGAAACACAAAACAATAAAATAAAATTATTTAAAACATTTAAAACAAACAAAATATTAATATAAATGATAAGCAAATTGACCTTTAATTTATTTAAAATAAGCAATTCTTAATTTTGCAGTACCAAATTCTATCAAAATTCTGTCACTGGTTTAAAAATGAAAATTTATATTCTTTATCATAAATCTCTTTCTTTGCTTAACAATCTGATTCTACATTACTGTGGGTGATGTAAATTATTTATTCTCATTTAATTTACTACTTGATCGGTATACACATATAACCTTTCTCACTCTGACTCTAACCCCTAACCACTTCAACTCCCATGACACCCATCTCTACCAAAACATCTATCCCAAAACGCTCTAACCCCAACTCACTATTAAACTCAATTCGCCGCCTTCTCTCAATATAAAAAAAAAATACTCTCTAACCCTTTGTACATAGGATACGTGTTTCCCCCACCCAAAAACTCAAATCCCTTATATGGCCCCTGGATTCTACCTAAGGCGGCCCCTCCTCACTAAATCGATTCTAATCCCGTCCCAACATATCATTTTGTTGCGAACTCCCACATTACACTACCCCCTACTACAAAATTGCCATCCCCACAATCTCAATCTCATTACCTTACCACAACTACAATAAAATAACATCATCAATTATAAACAACAATATATCGCTCAAAACTACATAAATTCTCCCTTACTACTGTGTCAACATCAATACTTCTCAAACTTCTACAAGATATATTAACTCAAAAACAACATTACACTATCTTCATCTCTACTATTTCAACTTTAACTTTGACTTCAACTTGGACAGATCTACTTGTCCCATAAAATATTTATCACCCACAAACTATCGTTTGTTAACTTGCATAAATTATTACTTTACTTCTCAGTTTATCAAATTATTTTTATCATTATTTTAAAACATCTGTAATACATTAAAACATTGCATTGAACATTAATTACTTGGAACATTTATAACTAATATACCAGTGACATATTATTGCTGATCAGCTGATCCTCCTAACACTGTGAAAACACATCTCAAAATTGAACAAATTATATGGAATATATATATATATTTATTGATCACTACTTCTCACCTCATTGTTTCCCTTCTTTCTGATTCTGATCATTTATTGTTGACCGCCTGCCAGATGATTTAATTATTGGCTTAGAAAAAGAATACACACATAATGAAAACACATTTTTATCAATACTTATATCTAATGTACAACAATAAAATAATACATTTACAATTATAGCATGAACACTTTATATTGTGTGTCTGAGCAGCTAGTTATTTAACAGAGCACAAGCATTTTTTATTGGATCACAATTTGAATTAGCAAAAAAAATTTTTTATGTTGTAAAATTTAAATTCGTGGCTCATCTGAGCCACCCCCTGATCCACACACACTATTTCAAATTATGGAGGACTGTCTCGCCCTTTTCGCTTCGGCAAAGACGGCATATTTTGGAGTAGTTTTACCTCTCCATGTCTTTGCTTCCGCTGTTACGTTTTAAAAGTTATGAACATCAACATGTTCTGGTCTATATTTACATGCCCTTAATGCGGGTCTACCACCTGGCTTTGCTGCCCCCAAGCGGGCAGAGTGGCAGCCGCTGTTTCATAGTTCCGGGAGATTTCCCCTAATTGTCGCCCCCCATTGAATTTCTAATATATACCAATTTCAAGTCAGCTATGGTCAAGGGACTTGATATGACCATAGCTGGCCGCTAGCCAAATCCACGATTAGTGCTGGTAAGGCAGTAATCGCCCGAAAAGTCGGGGAAATCTAACTTGCATTTCACTGCCTGTTACATTCATTATTACTATGTGCGACACGGTCGTCTAGCAGTGTGTAAACTTTAATTTACACGGAAAAGGTGTGCCGCACATTTTCGCCATTTTGGCCTCCGATGGAGGTAACACTCTCTGTTACCCCCAACCCATTTCGCTATCTACGAGGGCACAGGCCACCCCCGCAATAGCAACTTACTAGCTAACTAATTAACAAATTTTATATACCTTAAATAAATATAATCTTTCATCAGTAATCATTTACTCATTCATAACTTTATACCATTGGACTTTCTTAAAATTTTCCAAAATTTATTGTTAATAATTAGTATTTATCATCTTTCAGTTATTATTAAATTTATTAATTATCATTTTTATCGCACACAATTATTTCAAATAATCATGTTATTACTGAATTAAAATCTTAGTTACCTGTAAACATTTTTGTTATACATGATTATAAAATTTTTTATACTTACAATCCATTTACCATGCTATACACACAAAACATAATCACCATATCATATTACTTTCACCTCACCTCTGAAACATTTCATAAAAATATTAGTTTACATCAAATAATTTATCATTCATTACCAAATTTCCATCTCGTAAAATAAATTAAATTCATAAAAAAATTTAATTAATTAATATTTAAATAAGCAATCAAAATATTTAACATGTATCAAATTGTTTTAATTACATTAATTACCAAAAAATATTATATAGTTATCGCAACAATTACCATTAATCAATTACTGTTTTCACAATTAATTCTGATATTTATTTAACTTGCAGATGTTTCCATATTACGTACACACATTATTTACTTAACATTCCACAATGCACACCAATAAATTCACTATATTTTTATTTACAGACTTTTGTCATTTACTGTTCAGTTTTCCCACACTTCATTGTCCAAATTTGCCATGTCAAAAACCATTAAACACAGTGTTTATACTGTCTTTTATTGTTTTAATAGTTTACCCTCCATCGTCCCAAATAAGTCTTGGTTTTATGTAGCATTGTTCACTTTTTTCACCACACAAATGACTGTATTGTGTGTTGTAACCATACAAACTAAACCCATTCATCATACCAAAATACTCATTACACCAGTCTACATTAGGCAATTTTGTTAAGTCTCCGTTGGTAAATACATTCGTGATCGGGTCCATTACTTTAGTCAAATCCTTATAATCATTGTCACTCAAATATACTTTTAAAGTTTCCTTCCATTCATCATACTTTCTATTTAAGTTATATAATTCTGTTACTTTCTCCACGCACAATTCTCTGCTTAAATCTCTTTCATCACCATACCAAATCACACTTTCAACATCATTATTACCGACAGAGGGTACAACATTACACAACAATAATAAACACCTCAATTCATCTATTACTACGGGACTCTTGCCCTTCAACAACACTTGCGACCACCTTAAATCATCATCATAAACATCATAAATAATAAAGGGAAAATTTGCCCTCTGTCCCCACTCTACCACAACATTATTTTTCCTCTCTCTCTCTAACTCACTAACACACCTTAACATCTCATAATCACATTCCCCAGACTCCTCAGTACTCTCTGATATGACATTTTCAATTATATTATTATTCTCATTGTTTTTAACAACATCATTATTATCTATTAATTCGCTATTTTCACACTTGTCATTACGATTTTCATTGGTTTTATTTTTCTCTGGATTCATCACATGTACTCCCATTCTCTCCACACTCTGTTCTAATTTACATAAACTATTTTTTATTGTTTCATGGGTATTTTTACAACATTTATTCATTTCTTGAATCTCATATTTCAACTCATTAATATCCCTACTTTGTCTATCAAATTTGTCATTAAATTCTCTAAAATTACTGTCTTGTTTTTCTAAACTATTGTACATCATATCATACAATCTTGCTAACATAGTATCATTATCAGATTTCTTATTTTGATTCCCTAAAATAGGTGTTGAATGAATCTCAACTGTCTGTATTATTTTTGACTCCTCAAGACTGCTGTCAGATAAACTGGCATCATTATTATCTGCCATTTTTTATAATTGATAATCAGTATTTTAATTAACTTAATTAATTAATTTCATTAGTTTTTTGTAACGTGCTTTCGGTATATCTTTGCGTCCATAACGCAATGTTATTTTGCTACGCTAACCTGACCCATGTTTGTATCTTTGTAGATGTGGAATTTAATTAAATATATTAATTATAATTCGTGCCTGTTTCGCGGCACCATTGTTATATTCTTTACTGAATTATATTTAATGAATTACCAAATATTTAACTTCCACCTACCGTCTCGATCTCTTCCGTCGGGTTCCAGGGTCCGATCACATGTACGCTAGATACAAACATGGTTTACCGGTTTCGTAAATAATTTACATAACACATGTTTGAGAAGAGAATTACCTTTCACTTTAATTTTGACTCATTCGAAATTTCTTTACATTCTACGGTATCTGAAATAATTCTGTGAGAGAAAAAAACCTATTGCTTGGTTACCTAGTCAATGTTCTTACTCTAACTTATATTCTAGCTTACCTTATGCTTATACGGACATACATACAGAGCCCAGCCTGCATATTTTTTACACACTCACTCAATCACTCCCCTTAACATTTTAAAATAAAATCCCCCAGTCTTTACATTTCAACCGCCGGCCACGTGTTCGCGCGCGCACTCATCGTTTCTTTTAATTCCTGGTGGGTTACTGTCCGAAAATTTCAAGTTATCTATTCTGCTCTGGTAACTCGACCGCGGTCACATAAAAAGTTACTGTAGTTACACCTTTCTTTACGGTTAAATTAAAATCTTTATGACGAGCCTACTTTGGCCGTCCCGGCGCCGGGGAGTTCAGTTAGTAGACTGGGGATGAAAGCGTAGCAGGTATTACTGTTGTGATCTCATACTTGGTACGGAAATCACTGCCTTGATCTTTGTCGCCAAAGCTTCGTCCCATGCTATGCATGTAATTTTTTGGAGTTAATATAGCATATGATCTCAGTTAGGCACTGGCTGACGTCACAAAAGGGGCCGGACTTAAGACATTATTTCCGGCTGTTCCACGACCATGTGCTCGTAGAGTTGCTTGCTTTTAGCCATTTTGAGTTTCACCAACGCGTGGGTCAGCGCCCATGCTTGGTGGACGCATAGGTGCGCACTGCCACACTCTCGCATAGTTCTTGGAAAAACTAGGGTGGTAAATTCTTTGCATACTGATTGCCCAACACTACTACGTCTTGCCTTTGTCCCAAACTGTTCAGCTTACCATGAGTTCTCTTGTAATGAAATAACGTTGCACAATAATTTTATAAATCCCACACAAAAACGAAATAAACAAAAATGTAAATACCCCATACGCTAAAAAATAAAATGACCCAAAATTGACCCGTTACAACAAGAGTTATCAGTTATTGGGACTGGGTTATGTACCGTTACATAAAGCCCCCCCACTAGAACAAATTTATTTTGGTTTTACTCGTTTACTAAAATAAATTGTTGATTGTTTCAATTCTCTTAATATTCTTGGCTTTTTTCTTCGTAATATTGTTTCATTTCCGACTGGTTGTACACTCCTTTTATTCTGTTATTGTTAATTGTTTTAATTTCATAGGTATTATTCCCCTTCACCTGGGTTATGAGGTAAGGTCCAGTATAAAGTAACAGTAGCTTCCGAGCAATACCCTCTATAGAACTGGGTAGTTGTCTATTTTTGATTAATACCTTATCTCCCATCTGGTATATATCCAATCTTTTCTTTTTTACTTGATCCCTTTTTTGTTGAAGTTCCACTTTATGCAACACTCTGTTGTGCATTTACACTTTGTCGAACTTTACTCTCTCTCCTGGAGGAAAATTTATCAACGAGGTAATTTCTCTTGGTGGTGGTTTATCAAACGTTACCTGATAAGGGCTAGTTCCGATAGTGTCATGGTATGACCAATTAAGGAAAGTCTCTGCTGGTTCGATGTACTGGCTCCAGTTTTTATGTTCTTGGTGACAGTATGTACGTATAATTCGGCCAACTTCCCTTAATACACGTTCAGCAGGATTACTACTAGGGTAGTACACTGATGTTTTGTAGGTCCTTATTTGCCATTTTCTCAATTCTTCTTTCCACTCGGTTACAATGCTCCTCCCAAGTACAAGACGTAATTAATATGTCATCCACATATATGGTAGTAAAATCTAAAACTTCCTTACCTAAAATTTGCTCCATGCATTGGATGAACATGGCCACAGAATTTACCAATCCGAAAGGCAAATGCTTAAAATGATAATTTCGTCCTTCGAATATGAAAGTAACATATTGTCTGCTGTTAGGGTGCAACTCTATTTGCCAATATCCACAGACTGCATCCCAAGTACTCATGTACTTGCATCCATAGAATTTTTTCATTATTTCTTCAATCTCACCTGGAGACGTGCGATCGTTAATAAGCATTTTATTCAACTCCCGAGCATCAAGACATAGTCTTACTTGACCATCTTTCTTCGGCATAGCTACCAACGGGCTGGTATACGGAGAACTACTTCTTTCAATTATGTCTTCCAATATCATTCTTTGAATTTCTTTCCTTGCTGCCTCTTTCAAAGCTTGAGCAATAGGGTATGACCGTTTATTAAAATTTACATTTTCCTTGAACTTTAGTTCACACAAGAAGTTTTTTGCTTTTCCTGGTGACTCTGAGAATACTGATTTATATTTATCATAAATTTTTATAAGCTGTTGTTTTTGTTCTACATTAATTATTTCCGGTGCCTGCCAATTCTGAAACTCAATTATCTCTTCTATCTTCTCTTGCCAAATCTTTGATTCTGTTACTTCTGTGTTTTTACCTAGGGTTAATCTATTATCCTCCCTAATAAAAAATGAGCTCGCACACTGAGGGGCACTTTGGCTACCAATTATCTCAGCCGTTAACTCACCATTTTCTGTGCTCAAGGTTACTATACCCCTGGCCAGATTTATAATTGCAGTGTGTCGCCGTAGCATATCACACCCTATTAACACCCTAAACGGTAGCCCTTTTGCTACTAAAAATCCCATAGGTATTCCTATTCCACTAGTGGTAACATTCAAAGACACTTGTTTCCTGATTGTTTTATTTTGTTTCCCGGTGGCACCAACAATTGTTAAATTATTAATTGGTAAAGTAGGTATTCTCTCGGTAGTTAGCTCAGTAATACGGTCTAGTTCTAATTGATCAATAATTGAAATATTTGCTCCTGTATCAATCATGGCCTCTGCTGACACTCCATTTAATTTTATTTGTATATAGACTATGTCATTGTTTGGCGATGTCTCTTTAATTGCTCTTTCTTCCATTAACTCTGACTGTATATTTAAAAAAAAATTATTTCTGAAAATTGTTAATGGTTTGTTTAATTTATTATTATAATTGGGTTTGTGGTAAATTCTGTGCCCTGTTGTTTCTAGCAGTGACGGGCAGTCACATCTTCTCACTGCTGGTACCCATTTCCCCTATCATTATTATTGTTTGATTCAACATTTTCATTATGTTGAATATTGGTTATTGGTCTCCTTTCTTCATCACTATCTCTGAATCTAGGTTGCTCTTCACTCCTACTCCTTTGTGGACCTTCTTCTCGGTGATAAGAATCATGTCTGTAATTTCGACTGTTATAATTTGGCCATCTTCCTCGATACCTGTTATTAAAATAATTGTTATTAGCATGCACATAATTTACTCTAGGTCGATTATCTCTTGGTGGTTCATTCTTCCGCTCCTCGGTATTCCCTGACCTCCATCTACTCCTCCTATAATAAGATTCTTGCTCATAATTTTCTAGTAGCGTTTCCATGCCTCCAATAGTTTTTATTTGTCCACTTAATCGGGCACTGATGATCTTCTCTTCGAAATGATACGCAATTTTGGTCACTAGACACTCTTCAGGGATCTTTGGGTCTAAATACTTTGCTATACACACCTTCCCCAAAAAGTAAGCAGTAGGTGTTTGCCCCATTGTACGGTCATACCTACCATGACAGATATCGTCCCTAATAATGTTTTGTACTGACTCCGACCAGTACTTAAGTTTGAACATTGTTTTGAAACCCCCATAATCACACACCTCGTTCCTGATTACCGTCCACCAATTATCATTGATGTTTTTGAAAGATTCGTCTAATATACCTTTGATCATATTCCATCGATTCTCCTTTGATCTGTTCAAAATTTCGTCTACTCTCCCTAAAAATTCGAGTGGGTTTCTGCGATAATCCCGAAAGTTTACACTTTCCTTACTATCTTGGATAACATGATGACTGTTGGATGCAGATCTAGAACTTATTCTATCTACATCACCTTGTAAATTGGTTTGTATTTGTTGCAAATTATCTAATTTCTCTGCTTGGCTATTACACTGATTTTTTTACATTCTCTACAGTTTTATGAAAATCCGAAAAGTTACAGTTTAGACTGCTTTTGATATTACCTAACTGGTCATTGTTTTCTTGGCGTATGGCCATTACACGAACTTGATTATTTTGTTCCTCCTTTTCCATCCGTGCATCGATTCCTGTTTTAATTAGTTCCATCTTTTCTTCTGTTTTATCCAGTCTTTGATTGGTTTCTATTAATTTCTTCTCTGCCTCTTCCTTATATTCATCTACTCTTTGGCTAAGCGTATTACTGACCAGTTCAATTTTACTCTCAAGATTTTCTCTTAACTCCCTATTGAAATTCTCCATTTTACCCTCAAATTGTTTTAAATTTTCTTCGTTTATTTTCTCAATTTGTTTTAAACTGTCCCTCAAGGTTTCATTTTGCTTCCTTGAGTTCTCTTCCTGTTTCTTAAAATTCTCATCTATTTTGTCAAATTTTTCTCTCAAGGTTTCATTTTGTTTCCTTGAGTTTTCCTTATTTTCCTCCTCCATTTTGTCTATTTTCTTTTTTGTTTGCGTATTATCTTCCTAAATTTTGTTATTCCCTTCCATTATAATTCTTAACATCTCCTGTATGCTCATGTCTTCTTTTTGTGTGGGTTTATCTGGTTGGTCCCCTTGGGCATCTTCTTCAACTCTTTCCTTTTCCGTGTTTGTGATTGCTTCAGTTTCTTCTTTATCACCCATTGGTTGTTCCATTTCACTGTCCGTAAATATTTCTATCTCTCATTCCTGTCCACCTTCTTCCTTCTCCTTTTCTTCTGCCCTCTTCTTCGATCTGCCTCTGGTATTATGCATTTCTTGTTTTCTCATAACTGCCGACGATAATTAGGTTTTTTCGTATATTAATTTATTAAATAAATCAAAATTCTTTTCTAATTACAGCCCCACGTTGGGCGCCATTTTGTAACGTAACGACTCTTTATCAAAGGTTTCCGCCTCTCCAAGAGTGTATTGCAATTACGGGTTTAGTTAATTCAGCCCCACTGTTGTAAGCGCCATTCTGTAACGTACCGCCTTTAGAGGTACTTTCCGCGGAATCTTTGTATGTGACCTATTGAGTGCTCGTCTTATTTAATTAAGCCCCACTGTTGTAAGCGCCAATTTGTAACGTAACGACTCTTTAGGTGTGTGTGTGACGTCCGTCTTTTTTACAGTCTCGGATCGGTCAGAACACCTCTTAGCAATCGCCACTTATGAATTATAAAGACTGAGGTTTAAATAAAGTTGGTGGTAATGTTACCCAAACAAGGCAGAAATCAAGGGTGAGTGATTTGGGTCAAGTAGGGAAGTTGTTTAGCCTTCTTTTGAAGAGAGAGCAAGTAACGTTTGTTTACCCTCGGATTAGACGATTTCTAAATTTTTCAAATATTTGCCGTGAACCGAATCAGCTGATTTTGACATTAGTCTCCCAATATAGGTTAACCAAACGACACTGTTGCTGAATACGACCTGGTGGATCGTCCTCTTCTTATTTTTTCTGAAATTACTACAACTACCCACTACAATAAAGGAAACGCATTTTATTGTTCAATATCATTTCTCAATAATATTTATTTATAATATTATTGGTTTTTCTCTTCCGCCAAAATACAAATATTACAATCGATATTTTCATTAACTAGTACATGATATCGACTTCATTGAGTAAACATGGAATCGTCATAAAATCTGGTTTTGACCGATTTTACAATTTTATCTTTTATTTAAACATCAATCAACATGTAATTCTTTTATTTATTTCCCCAGGGTTAAGGGTAAGTTCTTTTTGTTATGAGATGGTCAGAAATGGATAATTATACTACGCTTTACAAATATAGAAAAACTTCGAAAATTTGTTTATTCTCTTAGTACGTAGTTCCGGATTTGTCCGTAAGAGAGCAGATTGTTTTTTTATTAAAACATGTGATTACACTTGGAAAGTTTTGTACTGAACGACAATTTGATTTGAGTTTTCTTTGTTAAATATTAAAAGAACTGTTTATATTACCTCTCTTCTCGAAGTTCTTACTTGTGTGAAGCTGTTTCTCATGTGGTGTTCTTAGTTGTTTGGTAATTTCATGACCGTCTGTCAGATACTATCTCGTCAAAAAAACTCGAAACGCGGCTAGGCTAGGCCTGATCTTCCAAATGGTTTCTCACTTTTATTATGGAGTATAGCAAGTTACCTTTGATAATTAAGGTAGTGGTACATACTGTTTATACTGTTATTTAAATTTTGTAACAATTTTATGCTGTTCAAAAGATTTCTAAAGGATTTTTTAATACAATTTTTATCTCATCATTTTGTCAACCGGACGGTTTTCAATCTCAAATTCGATTAAACAATACTTGTTATTTCGTTACTCTTAGTAACCCATAATTTTTTATATCATTTTTTATTGGTGCTGCTATTTACTTTTTAGTCTATAGGCGGTTTTTAATTATTATAAATTTATTTTTGATTTACCGAAAAATAATTCTTTTTAATTTTGGTTTCTTTCCCAATTTGATTTACATAATAGTTTTTTGTGTATTTTCTTATAACTTTAGATATAAGTCTTTAATATTATTATTAACTTTAAATGAATTTATATATTACTTATTAATCTCTTATAGTATTCTTACACTGCACTATTTTCTTCTGCCATTTCCCTCATACAGTATTATTTTAATTTTTATTATCATCTGATATTTAAATCTTTTATTTTTTAAAAACCCTGGGTTATCTTATATAATAACACAATTATTTTATAAAATATAAAATTAACATAGGTACTAAATTTTGTTGCCTACACAATATAAATCCTACAATAACTAAACAAAATACATAATTAGTTGGTAGCATCATAGTCTACTATTATAGTCTATAATTCTCACATCTACAGCACAATTCTGTAAGAAGTTCCCTTCACCTTCACTTATTACCTCATTGGGTACACTATAACTCACTTGTCACTGTATATCACTTCAATATTGTTTATAATGTTTAGTGATACAACTTAATTTTTAGCTAGTTATAGTTTACCCATTTCTGACCTTTATGGTAGTACAAGAGTTATCAGTTATTGGGACTGGGTTATGTACCGTTACAATATATTGTAACATTACATTTGGCATAGCTTGATATCGTACCAGATTTAATGAAGATCATGGATAAGAAACTTAACAAGAAGAAACATATCTTTTAAAAATGATAGTGAAGATGAAAAAATGACAAAGTTAAACTGACTTTTAGACTATAACTGACCGTACCCAAATTATTGTTTAGGTAAAGTGATGTAAAATACCCCGATGATGAGATAAAATCCAAATAATTACAATAATAATACTTGCAAAGCCAGACAGCATTATGGAGCATTACCATCAGTAAACAAATTGTTTTGTTGAAAGTATATAATATAATAATAATCAAAATACAAATTGAGGGATAATAGGCCCAAATACAATAGAATGTAAAATAATATAATACCAAAATGTTAACTAACCAATATAATTGAATAATACAAGAACACAATCATTATAGATACATGGAAACATACAATTAATAGTGTGAATAATGGTGGACCTAATGTTATAAAATAAATACTGTACAATCAAATAATAATTATCAAAGGTATATAAGATGAAAAAATAGTAAAAGTACCTAGTACAGCAATGGCTGAACTGCCTAAGAAAAATAGAAAAAATAGAAAATCATTAAATGATTAAATTTTTTATTTAAATGTTCAAAAGTAAGAATAAAGTTGTGTTTATGTTATTTACGAGGTGCTATCAGAAAGTTCCTGGACTAGGTATAATAAATTCTTTTTGCTTACCTAGTCCATTAATGGCTCCCATCTCCTTCAAAGTAGTCTCCCTGCGAATTGGTACAACGAATCCAGCGTTGTTTCCATGCCTGGAAAGTGTCAAAAAAAGTCTTTTGCTGAAGGCTGTCAAGCACCTCCTGCGTTTTTTTCTTAATGCCTTCTACAGTGTCAAAACGGTGACCTTTCACCTTTCATGTGAATTTTTATTTTCTTGAACAGAGAAAAATCACAGGGGGCTAAATCTGGTGAATATGGAGGGTGTGGGACGGTGGCCATATTGTTTTTGGTCAAAAACTCTGTTGTTTTCAGTGAAGCGTGAGCAGGTGCATTGTCGTGATGCAACAGCCAGTTTTGGTATTCCCACAATTTGGGCCTTTTTCGTCGCACATTTTGTCTCAGCCGCCTCAAAACGTCACAATAAAAATCTGAGTTCACTGTAACACCAGCTGGCACGAACTCGCGATGGACAATGCCTTTGATGTCGAAAAACACAATGAGCATGGTTTTTGTTGCACTTCTGACCTGCCGTGCTTTTTTTGGTCTCGGTGATTGTGGACTTTTCCACTGTGACGACTGCTGTTTTGTTTCTGGATCATAACCATAAAACCAGCTTTCATCACCGGTTATGACCCTGGAGATGAAGGTAGGGTCATTTTCAGACATTTCTCTGAGTTCACTACACACATCAACACGGCAGTGTTTCTGATCCACAGACAAAAGCCGAGGGACGAATTTCGCAGCAACATGATGTATGCCTAAATTTTCAGTTAGAATTTCTTGACAACTTCCATAGCTTATTCCGGCACTTGTACACAACTCATGGATTGTTTGACTACGGTCTTCGTGAATGAGTTGTCAAATTTTTTCAACATTTTCATCCGTTTTGCTCGTGGAAAGTCGTCCTGAACGGTGATCATCTTCAAGTGACATTCTGCCGGCCTTGAAATGAGCGTACCACTCAAAAACCTGTGTTCTGTGTAGGGAATGTTCTTCAAAAGCTTCTCGAAGCATTGCAAAAGTTTCAGTAAGCGATTTACCAAGTTTAAAACAAAACTTAATGCACGCGCGTTGCTCGAATTTAGCAGCCATCATAAAATTAGCAAAAGAACGTTAACACACGATTACAAAACACAACGCGTAGACCGAACACAACCTCACAATGCAACGAAACTCGGCAGACTGACTCATTACGTATTACGGAATCGGACACTGGGACGCCAGGTTGTACAGTCACATCCAACAGCCGTGCCAAGTACAGTCCGGGAACTTTCCGATAGCACCTCGTATAGTTTTGTTAAGTAATGAGTGGATGATATGTCTTATGCAGGATTTATGTAACCAGGCATATACAGATTGTTTGATCACAAAATGTGAATTATGTTTTTTATGATGTTCCAGTGATAATTATTGTAATTTTAAATAATAATACTAATAGAGTTATAGGGAGTAGTTTTGATGGTAGTTGCATAGTTAATAGGTGTTACAATAACAGAAAATAGAAATTTAACATGTCAAGACATAGGCCTATAAAAACTTGGGAATTTTGTAAATTTTAGGAAATACATTTAGAATTTTAGAAAACAAATGTTGTAATATGGATAGGTTTATAATTATTAGTATACACAGCAAATATGGAATCGAAATAATCAGTTTTAAAATATTTAATGAAATTCAAATAGCAAAAATGTAACATCAGAATTTCTTAAGCCAAATTAGGCATGTTTGGTGTCTATGTGTCACAAATGTTAACACCAAAATAATGATGCTATTAGTTTTAAATTCCCAATTAGTACAACAGAGTTATACTAATTTGAAAGTGTTGGCCAAGTTCATGCAATAAAACAATGAATTTGTATGACAATGTATATCTGAATCAACCAACCCGATTTCAAGTTTTACCTTAGCAACCGAAAATTCAGATAAATAAAATAGGACTTCTTTAACAACCATCATTGAAGACAGACGCGTTTTCAAAATGTCTTAACTAATTATAATTTAAACAGAGTAAATCTAAACCAAAAATAGTAAAACGAATCAGGACAGTTATTGAAGAACATTATAGGAACCCAAGAACAACCAGACACCAATTCGGAAGAATACAAATCCTGGAAGAGGAATTGAGGAAGATTTGGACCTCACCTTCGTCCTGAACGAGTAAAAGAAGAGGATCTGGGTGAATCTGAATAATTTTATAACCTTATTCAACAACAACACCCACATACGAGCACACGAACCACTTAGAAAATTAAACAATAAAAAACCACTTACAATATAATACACCAACACTAAAGAACACTTGAAGATAACACAAATTAATTATTACACCTTTTGAATACCAAAAAACTGAACGACAACTAATAAATATCTAAAACTGTTCATAACCTATAACTGTGAACAACACATACACAACTACTAGTTTGCACTATAAACATCAAAACCTTTTTATATCCTTCTATTGTAAAGTTTGTATTTTGATTTTAAGAGTTGTATTAATTGTTTAATCATAATATTCGGACCGAATATGCCCTGAGATTATTTTATTTAATAGAAATAAAACAACAAGCATCAATATTTTGGTTTGATTCCAACCTACCAACTTATGAATGAAGACGACATAATTTGTCACAATTTGTATTTAAAATAAAGAAAAAAGAGAAACGTAATTGATCAATCCTTCAATTGAATAAAGATTGATTGAAAGAGTACTTCTGTTTGGTTTTATTTTGCATTATTATTACTGTTAAAATTAAAAATACAACAGCACAGCAAAGCGGACGGAGCGGCAGTTGGCAGCTCTGCATTACATCACTGGTTTTGGATGCCGAGGCGAGAGCGAACGGCGGGAATAGTGAACAACGACAAGAAACGAATTGAATAATTTACTAAATAAAAAGTTATTGGTACAAATAGACGCATCCAACGTGCGGCATAAAATACGTCCCGTTAGTTATTGTTGCAAATTGGTGAACCAACGTGTGAGGCGATAAATTAAAATATAATTTATAATCAAACAACCAAAAATAAACGAAAATGAGGAAGCGAGAAACATCGCGCAAATGAGCGGCTGAAACCGAGATTGTAAGCGAATTAAGCATGGAAGACAAGAAAGCAACACCGGTTGAGGAAGTAGAAACCATAATAAGGAAGCCTCAGGAGACAACCAGAAGAACCCACACAAACAGAAAGCGAGAAGACGCAAGAAATGATTAAACGTATGGAATTAATGCAGGAAACTGGTAAGAAAACAGAGGAGCGTAATAAGAAACTAGAGGAGAGTAATAAGGAACTAATGAACGAAATGAAGGACAATAAACAGTCTATAGAGGAATTAAGCCGAAAACGGAGGAGAGTAATGAGAAACTAATGGACGAAATGAAGGGCAATAAACAGTCTATGGAGGAATTAAAAAAGGACAATAAACAGTCTATGGAGGAAATAAAGAGTGATAATAAACAGACAAAGGAGGAATGGAGTGGAAAATTGGAAGAGACTAATAAGAAAATGGAAGAAAAATTGGGAGAATTGAAAGAGAATAGCAGGAAAATGGAGGAGAAAATAGACGAAAATAATAGAGCATTGAGGGAAGAATTGAAGGGAAATTACCAGAAAACCATGAAAAAATTGGATGACACAAAGAGTCATTAAAAGAAGAGTGGATTAACAAGATGGAAATTAATAACCGGCAATTGCAGGAAGAATGGGACAAGAAGCTAGAAGAACCGGTGACCGAAATTAAAAGGGTAGAATCCGAAACCAAGGAAAAGTGTGAGCGGATGAACCAAGAGATACTGAGCGTCCGGGAAGAAACGATTGGACGAATAGAAAATGTACAAACCAACCAAGCAGTGATGGGAGAAAGATTAGAAAGCATAGGTACTGGTCTTAATCGGGTACAAGACCAAACAACTGCCCATAGAGATGAAATCAACTCTCTAAGAAACAGACAATGTACTGGTGCCCATACCACATGTGAGGAAAACCGAGAAGTTATAGACTTTGAGAATTATAGAAAATACCCCATGCTATTCCTAGAACGGGTAGAAGAAAAAATAGCAAAAACTGGAGAAGACAGATGGGTTGTAATTAGAAGTATGCTGGACGAAATGTTCAGAAAAGTCTATGATAATTGGTGGACGGAGATGCGGCCGAATATACAAAATTTTCAAGAATTTAAAAGACAGTTTAAATCCAAATACTGGTCTGATGCAACACAACACATGATAAGAAGTGACATAGGATTGGGCCGATATGATCTACACGGCAAACAAACCCTGACCACATACTTTCTGGGTAAGATCAACATAGCCAGACATTTAGAGCCTGCAATTCCTACTGAATGTTTAGTGAGGCTATTGGCTTACCACTATGGTGGAGAAATTACGAGAGGCCAAATAAACAGACGGATACAAACCGTTGAGGAGATGTCGGCATTGTTAGCGGAAATGGAACAAGAGAAGAGCTTCCTCCAATACAGACGAAGGAGCGACGAGATGGATAGAAATAATGGTCGCCGCGACGCCCGATATGAAAACAACGGGAATAGACCAAATAATAATAATTACAACAACAACAGCAACAACAACAGTAACCACTATCAACGTAGTTACCAAAATAATAATAACAATAATAACTATCCACAGAATAATGTGATGAAAATAATAACAATAACAACAGCCACTATTACCGTAGCTCTCCTACGAATCATAATAACGTATACCAGCGTGCCAAGAGACAATCACTACCAGAACAACCGAGGTCATCAATACAATTACGATAACCGATACAGACAGAATAATAATGGCAATTATAACAACCAAAACCAAACATCGAAGGCAGGTGAATTATGTGAGCACCGAAGATAGAGATATGGGAAGACGTTCGTACCAGGGACGAATGAATTATAATGGGAACCGGGAGAGAAGTTTTCAGGAGGAGAATAACCAACGCTACCGGGATGAACATAGACGTAGTAGGAGCTGCGACGATGACAGGAGTAACAGAAACATGGTGACGTTCAGTAATAACGCCATTGAGATACAAGAATTACAGAATAGAGACAGACCCGGTCAACCAGACAACAGGACCGAATAGATCAGCCCTGATTTAAACGGACCGCGGCAGTGAGAAACCAACAGGTCCCATCACTGAACTGACAATTTGGGTACTTACTAGGACGAGACAAAACGACTGACAATACAATAACAATAGTGCATAATCATTTTTTAAAAACTGTGAGAGAAGAATTGCTAAACGAAGATACAATAACGAACAATAGTTCGAATAATGAGATTGCTTATATTATCGCCCAAGTAAATGGACTAGACACAAGATTCATGATAGATACGGGCGCAAACGTGTCGTTAATCGATATCAACGAATACCACAAAATTCAAAAATTAAGTAAGATCATCTTACCGACTCTACCAATCCAGAATATAATTTTAATTGGAGCCACTGGAAGGCAAAACAAGTCAATAAGAAAACAAGCTATTATTACTTTATAACGGACCATATGTTGTTGTAAAAAACAATAACAACAATACTTATGTAATCAGTGATGTGGAGACAAAGAAGATTAAGGGAACATACAACCAAGCTTCCTTAAAAATATATTATGAAGCCAATTAAAACCATTTTTGAATAAATCTCAAAATTCAAACAAATAGTAAGGACAACTTACAGTACATGTTGATAATGTTATTTTGGATCAAGGGAACAAACGAATTTGAATAAATTTCAAAATTCTAAACGAATTAAGCACATCTTATTAAATATAATTACGAACTTATTATTTGAATATAAAAGAAAGAGACAACATCCATGAATCAGGAGAAACCAAAGTATTATAAAATAAATAAGAAAAGACAAATGTAGACGATCGATGATGAAAATAAGACACGACTAGAAACGAATTTACTACCAATAACCTATCATGATTGTGAGAGAATCAACAACAACTATAGATACAGATACTTGTTACGTGTTAATTGAATAAAGATAGTGAATGAAAAATGAAGATTAAGCAGTACTGATAAAGAAGGAAAAAAGATAGTACCAATTAAAAATAAAAAATGTTATTAATATCCCCACAAGAAAATGAACATCTAAAGGAATCAATGGAAAAGAATATTTAGATCTGAGAATTTAAACTGAGTGAACCATCCCAAGAATATATTATTATATTATTTTTATTTGATTTAGTCGTGAATAGACTAGTTATTATTAAATGTGATCGACTGATGAGATAGCTCCAGGAATTGATATTATTGATGTATTATGTATTATAAGGACAGCGGGATATTAGGTCAAGAGAGCCCCCCGACTGAATCCAAGATATATGTGATAATGATTAATTTGTTAGGGAGGTAACATGTTCCAGGGATGGAACACTTATAATTAAAGACAAGTATAACAGATCATAAAACGCATAACAAGTGCTAATATGGAAGATAAGATAATTGATAATTTCAACAAAATATATTATTTTATTAAAATAATCAAATTTGGTGGCAGGGTGTTATGTAACATTACATTTGACATAGCTTGATATCGTACCAGATTTAATGAAGATCATGGATAAGAAACTTAACAAGAAGAAACATATCTTTTAAAAATGATAGTGAAGATGAACAAATGACAAATTTAAACTGACTTAGACTATAACTGACCGTACCCAAATTAATGTTTAGGTAAAGTGATGTAAAATACCCCGATGATGAGATAAAATCCAAATAATTACAATAATAATACTTACAAAGCCAGACAGCATTATGGACCATTACCATCAGTAAACAAATTGTTTTGTTGAAAGTATCATATAATATAATAATAATCAAAATACAAATTGAGGGATAATAGGCCCAAATACAATATAATGTAAAATAATATAATACCAAAACGTTAACTAACCAATATAATTGAATAATACAAGAACACAATCATTATAGATACATGGAAACATACAATTAATAGTGTCAATAATGGTGGACCTAATGTTATAAAATAAATACTGTTCAATCAAATAATAATTATCGAAGGTATATAAGATGAAAAAACAGTAAAAGTACCTAGTACAGCAATGGCTGAACTGCCTAAGAAAAATAGAAAAAATAGAAAATCACTATTAAATGATTACACTTTTTATTTAAATGTTCAAAAGTAAGAATAAAGTTGTGTTTATGTTATTTATAGTTTTGTTAAGTAATGAGTGGATGATACGTCTTATGCAGGATTTATGTAACCAGGCGTATACAGATTGTTTGATCACAAAATGTGAATTATGTTTTTTATGATGTTCCAGTGATAATTATTGTAATTTTAAATAATAATAGTAATAGAGTTATAGGGAGTAGTTTTGATGGTAGTTGCATAGTTAATAGGTGTTACAATAACAGAAAATAGAAATTTAACATGTCAAGACATAGGCCTATAAAAAGTTTGGAATTTTGTAAATTTTAGGAAATACATTTAGAATTTTAGAAAACAAATGTTGTAATATGGATAGGTTTATAATTAATAGTATACATAGCAAATATGGAATCGAAATAATCAGTTTTAAAATATTTAAGAAAATTCAAATAGCAAAAATGTAACATCAGAATTTCTTAAGCAAAATTAGGCATGTTTGGTGTCTATGTGTCACAAATGTTAAAACCAAAATAATGATGCTATTAGTTTTAAATTCCCAATTAGTACAACAGAGTTATACTAATTTGAAAGTGTTGGCCAAGTTCATGCAATAAAACAATGAATTTGTATGACAATGTATATCTGAATCAACCAACCCGATTTCAAGTTTTACCTTAGCAACTGAAAATTGAGATAAATAAAATAGGACTTCTTTAACAACCATCATTGAAGACAGATGCGTTTTCAAAATGTCTTAACTAATTATAATTTAAACAGAGTAAATCTAAACCAAAAATAGTAAAACGAATCAGGACAGTTATTGAAGAATATTATAGGAACCTAAGAACAACCAGACACCAATTCGGAAGAATACAAATCCTGGAAGAGGAATTGAGGAAGATTTGGACCTCACCTTTGTCCTGAACGAGTAAAAGAAGAGGATCTGGGTGAATCTGAATAATTTTATAACCTTATTCAACAACAACACCCACATACGAGCACACGAACCACTTAGAAAATTAAACAATAAAAAACCACTTACAATATAATACACCAACACTAAAGAACACTTGAAGATAACACAAATTAATTATTACACCTTTTGAATACCAAGAAACTGAACAACAACTAATAAATATCTAAAACTGTACATAACCTATAACTGTGAACAACACATACACAACTACTAGTTTGCACTATAAACATCAAAACCTTTTTATATCCTGCTATTGTAAAGTTTGTATTTTGGTTTTAAGAGTTGTATTAATTGTTTAATCATAATATTCGGACCGAATATGCCCTGAGATTATTTTATTTAATAGAAATAAAACAACAAGCATCAATATTTTGGTTTGATTCCAACCTACTAACTTATGAATGAAGACGACATAATTTGTCACAATATGTATTTAAAAAAAAAAAAAAAAAAAAAGAAACATAATTGATCAATCCTTCAATTGAATAAAGATTGATTGAAAGAGTACTTATGTTTGGTTTTATTTTGCATTATTATTACTGTTAAAATTAAAAAATACGACAGCACAGCAAAGCGGACGGAGCGGCAGTTGGCAGCTCTGCATTACGTCACTGGTTTTGGATGCCGAGGCGAGAGCGAACGGCGGGAATAGTGAATAAACGAATTTAATATACTAAATAAAAGTTATTGGTACAAATGGACGCATCCAACTTGCATAATAATAGCTCGGCTCGTTTATAATTGTTACAATATAAAAGAGAAATACCACTGACTCACTGACTTGACTGACTCACTCACTGATTCATCACGAAATCTCCGAAACTATAACACCTAGAAACTTGAAATTTGGCATGTAGGTTCCTTATGTGATGTAGGTATCCACTAAGAAGGGATTTTTGGAAATTCGACCTTTAAAGGGGGAAAAGGGGGGGAGTTTGTATGGAAAACCTAAACCGCAGGGTCTAGAAACTTGAAACTTTGCACAGAGACTCCTTGAATAACGTATAGAACTAATCAATATAGACTTTATAAAATCATCCCCAAGGGGTTGAAAAGGGTTGTAAAAGTTTGTATGGGAAAAGTCAAACAGCTACGTTTAGAAACTACGCATTTTGTAAAGAGACTCCTAGAATAACATATGCAAACATTCAACAAAGATTTTTTAGAACTTCATCCCCTAAGTCGACCCCTAAAGGGGGGAAATAGGGGGTGAAAGTATGTATGGGAGTAGAGTATGTATGTATCTTTTTTTAAGTTAGAAATATGAAAATTAGAATAAATGCTATTCGTTACAAATAAAGACACACATGTACAGCGTTTCTGTCAAATTGACTCCTAAGGGCGGAAAATATGGGGTGAGAGTTTACGCCGGTTCACTTCAATATGATTAAACTCATCGTACCAACGCCTCACGGTATCGAGGTTCGAAATTGGATTTTGTTTGAAAACAATACACCAAAATAAAGTTAGAGCGAGTTGAAATTTAAGCGTTTTATCGACAAAATCGTGTCGTTTTTTACCAGTTCTCGCACTTGCTGCATACACTTTCGATTGCCATGAAAACCAATTTCCGACATTCTTAAAGTGTCCTCTACTTTGCTAAGAAAAAATAAAATTTTGTATATCTGTGATATTATTGAAATTATAGCGAAACTAAGAAAACATTTCCATAAATAGCCAATTTCGCTGACATAACCTGCATACTCTCTGTTGTACGCGGGGGTGCAGAAAGCAGGCGGGGTATGGGGAGGGGGCAACCCCGCCCCTCCACCGCCTGCGCCGCCACAATCAGTGCAGGCAGTTACCGGTCGGCATTGTGCTGTGCGTAACGCATTTTGTGTACTTAAGCGATTCTTTTGTGACCAGATAATTTGACGACTTGGATTGACAACAGAACTGATTAACTGATTTGCTTTGTGTTTTGGTATAAGTGTTCTTTTGATCGACGACCATTGCTCTCTACACGGACTTTGATTTTGTTTATTGACACGGATGGATTGGGTGAGTAGATAGATAGATAGATAGATATTATTTATTGACATAAAACACAAACAGTAGAGTGCAGATTATTCCTGTATTTAAATTTCAGTGTTTTCAAATAAAACTGTACCTACATCACATACCTAAAAGATTTCAAGGAGAGTCAATACCTATTAATAAATATAATAAAATAACATAATTACCTACGCTACGCTAAGTCAGTCGGTCTGACCGGTTTGTGCGCTCTCGCTTTTTTAGTTAAGTACCTAAGTAAGCAGCTACAAATTTTTATACCTATTAGCTAAATAAACATTCTATTTTGAAAGTAGAAAATGGACGAGGAAATTGAGGTTATAATAAGCAACGGATTACAGATTCCTTGCCGAATAGTAAAGATAAGTGGTGGTGGCGCGTGTCTCTTCCCCCCCGTCCTATCTGGTGCACGGCGACGTTTCAAGGGCCGCTCAAATTCGTGCAGAAATAGTGAATCACGTGTCCAATAACTGGCAAAGGTTCAAATGCTTTACTCACCAGCGGTCTGGAGCTCCTTATGGTACCAAACGTCTGTACCTCGCCGAAATGTCTAGGCCGTACACATATGGGACTACTTGCAGCTCAAGGCTGCTGGAGAGATATTTCCTTACGAGTTTCAGGTGTTTCAAGGTGGCTCTATTCTTGCTATTTTTGGGGAGGCATTACAGGGAGTCAAAAGAATTCGGTTCACTGGAGATTTCAATGAAGGGCATTTTGATGTTTTAATTCCCTTGGCCGAATCAACACATAATACAGTTAACTTAGAATCCCCGAATACCAATAACCCAGCGGAATGTCAACTGAATATGTCCGAATCCCCAAATACCAATAACCCAGCGGAATGTCAACTGAATTTGTCCGAACCCCCGAATACCAATAACCCAGCGGAATGTCAACTGAATTTGTCTTGCACTGTCTCCCAGTCCCAATCCTCTCCTTACGTTGACCTCTCCAGTCCCAGTTCAGACGAACTGTTGCTTTGACTGTAGCATCAGTCAAAGGGAAAAGGGGAAAAAAATATAGAAAAAGGTTTACAAATGCAATCAGGAAAAAACAAGTAAGGGAAGCTGCTACCAAATATGCCAAAAACAACCTGAAGTTCATAGGGAGGCAGTCGAAAAATATACTTATAGTCACCCGACAGTTAACCGGGAGGCTGTAAAAAAATACAATGAAAGTCATCCAACAGTTAATAGGGAGGCCGTAAAAAAATACAATGAAAGTCATCCAACAGTTCATAGGGAGGCCGTAAAAAAATACAATGAAAGTCATCCAACAGTTGATAGAGAGGCCGTAAAAACATACAATGAAAGTCATCCAACAGTTCATAGGGAGGCTGTTAAAAAATATGCATCTAATAACCCCCATATCAATCCAGTAGCTTCTGCAAAATATAATGAAAAGATAGCACATAATAGATTATTGACCTGGGATAAACTTTTGTCCGGATTTCAATATGAACTGGAAATAGATTATTCCACGGACAAGTTCGTTGAGCTTGGAGTTCGGTCACCGTGTAACTGGTGCCGTGCACTGAAGTGGAAGGATGAGACTCCTGGTTTGTGTTGCAATAATGGTAAGGTCCAGCTTCCTCTCCTTGAGCCCTATCCTGAACCCTTACACAGTCTCGTCAATCACCAGCATGCAATGACTGAGCACTTTCTTTCTGCTACCCGGAAGTACAATGGATGCTTCCAAATGACGTCTTTTGGAGCCAAAGAGGTAAAAGAAGGAAACTTTATGCCAACTTTTAAAGTACAGGGCCAGGTCTATCACAGGATAGGGAGTCTTATGGCTGAGCCTGAGCAACAGCCTTCATTTCTCCAAATATACTTTGTTGGTGATGATGACAAAGAGAGGGATATCCGTTGTGGAATATACCCTGGCGTCAAGCCAGGATTAGTTAGCCAACTGCAGAAATTACTTCATGAACACCACAAGTATATTTTGGATTTTAAGGCTGCTGTTGATTCTGTTCCCAAGGACCAGAAGGAGTTTCAGGTTGTTATTAACACAAATATGAAGCCTTCTGGAGAACACCATGGTCGTTTCAATGTTCCAACAACTAGAGAAGTGGCAATTCTCATTGTCGGCCAGGATTTTGATAAAAGAGATATCGTTCTCCATAGCAGAGACAATAGATTGATACGAATCAGTGAGACGCACCGTGCCTATGATGCTCTTCAATACCCTTTGATGTTCTGTCGTGGAGAAGACGGCTATTCTATAGACATACCACAGCGCGACCCAAAGACAAAGGCTCCTCTCAAGAAAACTGTGTCTGCTACTGACTTTTACAGCTACAGGATAATGGAGCGTGATGGTGAACAATGCAACTTACTGCTGTTTTGCAACCTTCTCAACCAATTTCTGGTTGATATATATGCGAAAATTGAAACAGAGAGACTCAATTGGATACTTAACAACCAGAAAAAGCTGAGAAGTGAGAATTATGTCCACCTGAAGGATGCCATGAGTAGAAAGGACGGCCAGTTATCAGAAATAGGCAAGATGGTTGTGCTGCCGTCCACTTTCGCTGGAGGACCCCGATACATGCATGAGCGAACTCAAGATGCGATGACGTATGTGCGCCATTTTGGACGACCGGATCTGTTTATTACGTTCACTTGCAATCCAAAATGGCTGGAAATCAGAGATATTGACACAAGGCCAAAAATCACACGATAGACATGACATAGTAGCAAGGGTTTTCAACATAAAAGTTAAGTATATGATGAAACTCCTCACTAAAGGTTGGATCTTTGGCCCTACCAGGTGTCACATGTACTCCGTGGAGTGGCAGAAGCGTGGGCTCCCTCACGTTCATATCCTTCTGTGGTTGGAGGAGAAGATAATGCCAGAGTCCATAGATAAAATTATCAAAGCTGAAGTACCTGATCCCAACCTAAATCCAGCGCTCCATGAGATTGTCAAGACAAATATGATTCACGGACCATGTGGACTGCTTAACAGGAACTTACCATGCATGGTGGATGGCGCCTGTACAAAGAATTACCCACGGCCATTCTTAAAAGAGACTCAGACAGGAGAGGATGGCTATACTAAGTATCGCAGACGGTCACCGGCAGACGGCGGATTTACAGTAAAAATCAATGAGGTTATTCTTGACAATCGCTGGGTAGTTCCGTACAACCCCGTCATGTCTCGCACATTCTCAGCCCACATAAATGTTGAATATTGCAACTCTGTTAAATCAGTCAAATATATCTGCAAGTATGTGAATAAAGGGTCTGATCAAGCAGCGTTCACCGTTGAAGATCTGGACGAGGTGACAAGGTACGAAACAGGACGATACATCAGCAGCTCTGAGGCAGTCTGGCGCATCCTCTGCTTCCCAATTCATGAAAGGTTTCCTCCTGTTATGCACCTTTCCGTACATCTAGAAAACGGTCAGAGTTTATTTTACGGAGGACAATGTCATTGACAGGATAAATAATCCTCCAAAAACGACACTTTTGGGATTTTTTGACCTGTGTAAAGTTGATGCCTTCGCAAGGACCCTTTTATATTGCGAAGTTCCGTCCTACTACGTATGGAAAAGCAATCAATTCTGCAGGAGGAAGCAAGGTAAATCTGTGACAGGCTATCCAGGGGTAAAAAAAGATCAGGTGTTGGGTAGAGTATACACTGTCCATCCTGGCAATGCTGAGTGCTACTATTTACGCCTCCTCTTACATGAGATCCGCGGTCCTGTATCATTTACTGCATTAAAAACTATCGCAGGGGTAGTTCAGCCAACATTTCAAGCGGCGTGTAGAGCACTTGGCTTGCTGGAGGATGATGCCCATTGGGACCGTACTCTTGAAGAAGCTTCTATCTCTGACTCTCCTAATAAAATTCGTGAGCTATTTGCCATAATGTTAGTATTCTGCCAAGTGGCAGACCCCCTAAAATTGTGGGAGAAATACCGAGACAGTCTTGCGGAAGATGTTAGAAGGCAAATAGAAAGAGAGCGCGGAGACGTCCAGTTAGTCCAGGACATTGTTTACAACCAATGCCTTAAGCTTCTTGAGGATACTGTCATATCCATGTCGGGTAAAACACTCAAAGAGTTCGGTCTTCCAACACCGTCACGAGAGCAAGAAGTTATCAGCAACCATCAATACCTGAACGAACTGTCCTATGATTGTGTTCGGTTGTCTGAAACAGTGGCTGTAAATGTTCCAAAATTAAATCAAGAACAAAAAGATGCCTATGACGAAATCGTTCACAGTATTAATTGTGATTCTGGGAAATTGTTCTTTCTGGACGCTCCTGGCGGCACTGGGAAAACGTTCTTGATAAATCTGTTGCTCGCCACAGTTAGGCACAAAAGGAATATCGCAGTTGCAGTTGCTTCATCAGGTATTGCAGCTACCTTGATTGAAGGAGGAAAGACTGCTCACTCTGGATTCAAGTTACCCCTTAACCTGAATCATTTTGAGTCTGCACTTTGTAATATTTCTAAGCAGAGTGATATGGCACAGGTGCTTCGTGAAGCTAAATTAATAGTGTGGGATGAGTGGACTGTGGCTCATAAAAGAGGCGTTGAGGCTCTGAACAGAACACTCCAGGATATTAGAGACCGCAAAAGCCTTATGGGTGGAGTTACAGTGCTTTTGGCTGGTGACTTCAGACAAACATTACCCGTTGTTCCACGAGGGACACGTGCGGATGAAGTTAAGGCCTGTCTAAAGTCGTCCACTTTATGGCCTAATGTCAAAATACTGTCCTTAAGAGTTAACATGCGTGTCCACCTTCAACATGATTTGAGAGCAGAGGAGTTTTCTAAATTATTACTTGATATTGGGGATGGAAGGATTTTAGAAGAGGAGGATGGAAAAATAAATATTCCGAATAATCTTTGCTCCGTTGTAAGAGATTTAACAAGCCTGATTGACAAGATCTTTGGAAGTAATATTCAACAGAGTGGTGCAGATTGTACATCATGGCTCAAGGAAAGGGCTATTCTTACTCCAACCAACGATTCAGCCAATTCTATCAATAACCTTCTACTAGAGAAGCTACCTAATGAACTCATGAAGTATGAATCTATTGACTCGGTAGTGGAGGTAGAAGATGCGGTCCATTATCCTGTAGAGTTTTTGCACACACTCGATCCACCAGGAATCCCACCACACGTCCTCTACCTTAAGGTTGGTGCTCCAATCATGCTTTTGTGCAATCTAAATCCACCCAAACTCTGTAATGGCACTAGGCTTCAAGTAAAAAACCTGTACAAGCACGTGATTGAAGCCCAGATTTTCACAGGCGTCAGTCGGAGAAACTGTCTTCATCCCCCGAATTCCAATGATCCCATCGGATTACCATTTTGAGTTTAAACGTCTGCAATTCCCGGTTAAAGTTTGTTACGCTATGACGATTAATAAGGCGCAGGGACAGAGTTTAAAAGTGGCTGGTGTGGATCTCAGGAGTGACTGTTTCTCCCATGGCTTGTTGTACGTGGCGTGCTCGAGAGTCAGTTCATCTGATAGCTTGGTCATCCTCCAGCCAGAAAGGAAAACCAGGAATGTTGTTTACAGAGAGGTCTTGGAAAGATAGCAACTGAAAATCATAGCAGAATTAAGGAACTGAAAATCTTCTAACTTACTTTTTAAGTTTCTTGAAATACGTGGAAGGACATAGGTACTTAGACAAAAATATTCTTCGACGCGGACGAAGTTGCGGGCAACAGCTAGTACAGGTATAAAAAGCAGTTGATTAAAGTAATTAAAGAATGTGTAAATCAGAACTATTTTAGGTTTAATAAGTTTTATATACAGAAAAAAGGATTACCTATGGGGTCTTCATTATCCCCTATTCTTGCAGAAATATACATGAATGATTTTGAAAAGCAATTAATAAGTTCCACTAAGTATAAAGGCAATATAAAATTATGGACTAGATACGTTTGAGCCTCCAGGTGGTCTAGTGGCTAACGCGGGCGATTGATGCGCTTGTGGTCCCGGGTTCAATTCCCGGCGGAGGTTCCGTACGGCGTGCACTCAGCGTCGTGAGGCAAACTGAGTAGGCGGTGAGATAACAGCGCCGCCTCCTGGCTGTGAATACCGCAACTAGCGGCTGGTGGCGCGTATTACTAGCCATACACCGTCACACTAACACAAAAGCCGCGCGGTACGCCTTGGTCCTTAACGGACTGTGTAGCAGAGGTTTATTTATTTTATTTTAATTTTAGATACGTTTACGATGTATTATTAATTTGGGAAGGAAGCATAGAAGAAGTGCATGAGTTTATAAATGAGGTAAATAAGGATAAAAACTTACAATTTAAAGAAGAGATAGGAGGTAAGAAAATAAATTACTTAGATTTAAACATAGTAATTAAAGATAGGCCTAATGAGAAACTACTGTTTGGGATATTTAGGAAAGAATCGTATTCTGATATAATTATACCAAGAGAGGTATATGATCTTAAGGTATGTGGTCTTACCACCCTTATAGATATAAAATGGTGGCAATCAATTAATTTTCTTATAGAGCTCAGAAGTTTTTAAAAGACCGAATCAAAAGATAGTGAGTTAAAAACGATAAAGGGAATTGTAAGGAATAATAACTATAACACCAACATAGTGGATAAAGTTATAAAAGGGTTAACATACAAAAAGCTAAAATAGAACCAGTACAAAAGAATTATGCAGGGTCATTGACATACATAGGTTCACATACTAGAAAAATTATAAAATGTTTTAATAAATACGGAGTAGATATAGCTATTAAAAAATGTGAAACGGTATTTGATAAGATAAGGAATAAAAATATAGAAAAAATCTCAGTATTACAGAAAAGCGGAATTTATAAATTAAAATGTAAAGACTGCAACAAAGTGTACCTAGGTGAGACAGGATGAAAATTCGTATGCAGGTTGTCTGACCACAAATGTGGAGAAGGTAATAGAACTACGAATTTGTTATATGCAAGACATTTCATAGAAGACAACCATAAGTTTGTTAATCCTTTGGAAGACTACGAAATTGTAAAATTAGTAAATAATACAGTTGAAAGGAAGCTTAGGGAGGAGTTAGAAATATTGAAAGAAATAGAAAAAGGGTTAGACAATTTAATTAATACTAAAATTAAATTTGATAATGAAGAAATATTTTATAACATAATTAAGAAGTAAATGATAGAGGACAGATAGATAAGATTAAGAATTAAATTGCATAGGACTAATTGGATGTTTTTAAAATAAGGGTGTGTGACTGGCCCACAAGTGTGGATGAAAAAGATGGTTAGGTTTAAAAGGAATGTACACACATACACACACAATACTGAAACACAAGTAATTTGCTAGAAAAATATGTAACTGTCCAGATGGAGGGACAGGGCTCAGAGGGTGGGGACATTTGAATTATAGCTTGTTGTGTGTGAGCAGGGTGGGGTGGGATGGAGGTGAAGGGTTTGTTTTCAGGGTATTTGTTTCATTTCCGATCTGACGATGAGCTGTGAAGCTTGAAAGTGCTAATCGGAATAATTTTTATGTAGTGGTGTGCAACAATGATAATTCTGCTTGTGATTTTAACCACTAACACAACTTTCTTCATTTAATTTCCCAATATTGTCGACATTTCTCTCACTCGCAATGGCGTCTCTTAAATGAATATATTCTTCACTCCGAAGCTTTTTTTGGTTAAGTCTTTGAAAAGAAGACGCTCAGCATCAATTTTGGCGTATATATCAATGATAAACTGATGAAATAGCTGTCGAGGGTTTAAAATATGATTATATGAGTTTTTTCGAATCATTATCTTGTATGCATGAAAGTTCATCATTGAAACTTTATCAATTGTTGACTCCGTATTTGGATTGTATTGCTTGATGTTAAAATGATATCCATCCTCACCTAACCAAAATATAATGGGATACTGCAGAGCATCATATGAGCGGTGCGTCTCTGCAATGCAATGTAGCGAGCCGCCTCGTCTTTGTATTATTATGTCCCTTCTGTCGCAGTCACTGGCGGCTATGATGATTGCCACTTCATTTATTTGGGGACTGTTGAAGCGCCGCTCGTGTTCTCCAACTGGTCTTTTATCGGCACAGATGACTAATTTACACTCATCCGAAGGCATATCCTCTAAAGCTGTCTTGAACGTTTTTATGAGTTGGTTATGTTCGTGAAACATTCGTTGGAGATTTAACACAATATCACGTCTCATCCCTGTTGTGTAGTCACATCATTGATCCACTTCCAGATCTTCGTTTCCAGAAAATAAATTTGTAAAAACTTGGCATTTTCACTCGGAATAGGGAGGAGAGAACCCGCCTTATGGTATATTTGACCCTGAACCTTGAAGGTGGTTTGAAACCCACTTTGTCCTTCTATGGATCAAGCTAAGTCATTTGAAAATATGAATTGTACCTCCTGATATTCTTGAGGAAATGTTTGGAATGTGAAGTAGTCCCAGACATGCAACAGAGTAACGGCTCTGGTGGCGTTTAGAGTGCTGGTAGACGGTCTTTCCCGCTGCAACAGCTCATACCCTGAGGTTCGCCGTTATATTTCTTGGCAAAACAGTACTTACATATTTGGTCCATTCCTCCAATAACAACGTTTTCATGTTTGCGGTACTCTTTTCTTGGATTGTAATGAAAGCCTTCGAGAAATAAATTGGAATCCCATTCATCCGACCGCGATGTGCTAGCGTGTTCCCGCATTTCTTGAAAACGGCGTTCACGTTGGTCATCCGATTCAGTGGCCCGTGATGTGCTAGCATGTTCCCGCATTTCTTGAATACGACGTTCATGTTGGTCCTCCGATTTATTGGCCCACAATGAGCTAGCGTGTTCCTGCATTTCTTGAAGACAACGTTCACGTTGTTCCTCAGATTCAGTCACCCGGGATGTGCTAGCATGTTCCCGCATTTCTTGAAGACGACGTTCATGTTGGTCATCCGATTCAGTGGCCCGCGATGTGCTAGCATGTTCCCGCATTTCTTGAAGACGACGTTCACGTTGGTCCACAGATTCAGCTGACCGGGATGTGCTAGCGTGTTCCTGCATTTCTTGAAGACTACGTTCACATTGTTCCTCAGGTTCAGTCACCCGGGATGTGCTAGCATGTTTCCGCATTTCTTGAAGACGACGTTCACGTTGTTCCTCAGATTCAGTTGCCCGGGATGTGCTAGCATGTTCCCACATTTCTTGAAGACGACGTCTGCGTTGATTCTCAGATTCAGCCGCCCGGGCAACTGCTTAAGAACATGTCATAAACTTTATTCTTATATCTGGAGAAGAATTCTGTTGCGCGTGATACTCCTGCTCAATTTCTAACTCTGGGAGAGGGCGAACAGCTAAATTAGTTTTTCAATAAAATGTCTATAGTACTTGCACGCACTGCGTATTTAACTGTCGTTTATAATTCATTGTGTTAATGTTGAAATAAGGTATTTGTTAAATTAGTGTCTCCTAAACTTATTCTAACAATACAATACTACTATAGATTTCAGCTTATCAATTTTTAAATTCAACTGAAGCAAGCGCATTTATATTGTCTGAACACTACGATCTGAATACATTCGCTATCAAAACGTATTTTATACTCGCTTATAACTTACTTCGATCTTAACTTATCCACTTTTAAATTCAAACTGAAACAACTCTGAATACACACTATTAAGAAGTTTCTTAAGATCCATACACCACCTTCGATATCATAACCTATATCTTTATTTATAATTAATGCTGGTATGAACTTAGAAACCTTGGTTAAATTGTTGGATATGGTGCAAGATTTTTCACCAAGCAAAAAGAGCAACAATAATATTAGAAATGTAAGGTTAACAGAATCGAAAAATTTTCACATGAAACTACAAAGGTATTTATTTTGTTGGTTGCTATGGCAACCAGAATGTATTCTATTGGGTTGCCATGGTAACCAGATCTAATAGTTTTTCTTTTAGACCCCAAAAGATCGTATCGAAATAAACACCTATGTTGATTCTTCCATTGCGTAAAACATTTGTGCCAAGTTTGGTTGAAATCGGTCCAGTGGTTTAGGAGATGTGGAACATACATACATAGATACATACAATAACTTTTATTTATATTAAGATTAGAAGCTTTTAGCTATTTTGTTTAAGTATGTGTTATGTCCCTTCATTAGTACAGGTATTATACATGTAACGTGAACAAATTCCATATACCATAGTCATAAATAGGTTGTATAAGTCAAGGCATCAGAATAAAACTGAAATTTAACATTCAGCATCACAGTAGATGCTCAAACTGATAAAATAAATGTTAGTTTTTATTATGGAATTTCTTACATAAATGTGTAATTTGCCTATCATTTTATCATTGTTAATGATCACATACTTGGAACTGTGTTCATTAGAGTTGCATGTGTGTATAGTTTAACTATATAACTGGAACATACAGGAATTCTTCAAGAAGATCTATGGCTTACAATAGATACAGGTATTGATATTTAGTGTGGAGAGTTTCAGTGGCAAAAAGTGATCACACAATTCAAATGCAGCAGAGAGTGAATGTAGTAGATATAGAGGTGACAACATATAAACTTACGTGTGTAAGACAAAGATGAAGTTTCTCGATCTTTATTATTGTTGCTAAATACTGCTTAAGCATTTTAAAGTTGGGGAAACAGAGTAGCTGTGGATTTTTGTTATCTGAACTTCCAGTCTGTGACATATTGTGTGTAGAAAAGCCAGAAATAATGTATGTGGTAGAAAACCATTTAAAAAAATCATTTACATGGTACATACAGTGAAGAGCATTTCCTGCCAGAGCAAATCCTCTTACTGTTTTAAATAATTGTTTTCTTATAGTTTAGTATAGTATTTTATAAATTTAAAAGAGGATATTGGTGCATTCTCTCTTATCTGTGAAGAATCGGTGACTTCGTAAAGAACAGCTTAATTCTTGTTACTATGAATAATAAATTACTAAACTAAGCGTACTTATAACTTGCTATAAGTTCTTTTAATTATATTGTTTTGCCCAGTCATTTCCATCTTGCGTTAAGGTAACATACTAGACATAAATTATGTATTCATTATCTAATCATCAAATTATTATATGGAATTTGATTAACGTGTCAAATTTGTATTTGACATATTAATAATTTATATTGTTACACAAATGGTGGTAAGGTTGCCTGAGATTTGGAGTTATCAAGTATGTTTCAATCAAGGAACCGATGTTGCTTTCTGAATTTTATATTGTTTTTAAATTATTAATTATACATTTTTATGGTTTGCCCAACAAACAATACATGTGCACTGTATTAATTAGTGTTATTAAATCTATATCTTGTAATATTACAGTAATTGTTTTCCTTTAGTCAGGTCAAATCAAATACTATACAAAATATATGAAAATTAAAGTTTGTTTTTTAAAAGTTTTATTTTAAAAACTGGAAGCAGAATACTTCAGAAGTAAGAAATGAGTTTTAATGAATGAACTTTCCAGTAGTATGAAATGCAAACAATTTGGCCGAATATAAAACTGTTAATTGCTACCTGATGTTTTAAGCAACCAGGTTTTTATTCATGTAGACCCTAATAAATTATGCATCTCTTTTAGTTAAATATAGAATATTTACTTGTAGGCACTTGTATTATCAAATATTGAATCAAATGGTACAAAAAAATTAAATTAGCCTGTATGTTTTATGATGGTTGTGTAAAACATTGTGAGAACAAAGTATGTAAGATGTATACAAAGTAGTTAATCTTTACAAATCCGTGTCAATAATCAGTGTTGATTATTTTGCACATTACAGTAATAAGCATCATGCACATTTAGTTAATTAATTTACAGTTTGGTAGTATCAAGTAGTTGCAACAGTGTGTGTGTGTGCACACGCACGTACTGGCATGTGCCATAACTCAACAAGAAGATATTTTGAAAACACCTTTCATGTATAAAGTGTTGGATATGGATTGTGTTGTATAAACCCCAATTTTATCTGTAAGTACGACCACTTTTGGTCATCTACCCAGTAATATGATCACGATGAGTATCACTGATGAAGATGCAAAATCACCATTAGTCCAAAAGTTGGTGTTAATCACTACATTCCCAACTGTGGGTGATGTGACTGCAAGTGTAAAAATAAATATTTTGCCTGAACAATAAAATTTGTGACATACTGGTGTGTTTTGAGTGTTTAAAAACCATATGGTATATATGATATCAAACTTTGCACAAAAATACAATTTTAATATTCTGTTTTCAAATTTAATTATTGAGAATCATTGTTGACATGCTTTCATCCAACTTCATGGGATCTATAAGTGGGGTTTAATGATTGATAAAAGACAAAGATTTGGAGGGGACGTGATGAAAGTCAGAATCATCATGAAAATACAAAAGCTGACTAACTGCTAAACAAAGTAAGACATGATGTGAATACCATTGGTTTTAATGTAAAGTATTACATACCAGATATAAAAGCAGTGCTATATAGTGCACAAGAGAAAAGTGTATTTAAATGAACCAAATAAATACTAATGAGAAACTCTCAGATGTAAATTTAAGTAGTAATTTAGTATAGACCAATATTGCTCATTATTCAAAACTAAGAAATTTGCATTGTATAAACTGTTGATTGAGTGCGTTATTAAAAATCTTAATATATGTGTACATAATTGATTCCAGTCATAAATATGCTATGTATCTTCTAAAGTACTGGAACTCTCTTTTGTTTTCCTGTACAACAAACTTTGTATGACATCCAGTATGAATAAATGTATCAGGCACAGACATTAATACATTAGATATCTATTTGAAATTATATTGGATATCAATTGTACTTTGAGCTATATGGATGTTCTCATATATATTTTTTTATTTCAGGTATCGTAATAGAGAAGGTGGTAGAAGTGGTGGTGGAAGAGGTCGCGGAGGTGGTGGTCGGGGTGCCCGAGGGCAGGGAGGCCGTGGTGGCGGTGGCGGCGGCGGCGGCGGTGGTGGAGGTGGCGGCGGTGGAGGTGGAGATTATGATAGAGGGTTTGGGGGAAGAAATAGTTTAAAAGGAAAGCAGCCAGGTGAACGTCTGAGAAAACCTAAATGGGATTTGGGTGCACTTCAGTCTTTCCGAAAAGATTTTTATATTGCTCACCCAGCTGTTGCTAATAGGTTTGTATCAATTACAAAACAGTCTGTAATAATCATTAATTGCAATTTTGTCTATTTGTGCAAATTTTATAGGTTTGAAAAATTTATTATTATAATTTTTTCTTGTAAATAATTTTTTTTCTACTGTTAAGCTGGTATAAGTCCTCAAAATTAAAAACATGTAGCATGTCACTGATAGTGATTTTTTTTCCTAAAAATCAAAATTATGATTTGCATGCTTGTATTTCTCAAAAACTTTACAAATTAGCTATAAAAATAATTTAGTTGTACTTTTTTATAATTCTTCAGGTGTCATTAAATTGTAAATTTTCACTTAATTAAATGATCTGAAACTTCTGTAATTCTGGATGATTTTGACAGAGGTATTATTCCCTCATGCTAGATTGATCTCTGGACTTCGTATCACTATTTTCCACTTAATGTGTCACTTTCCATTTTAATGTGTCACTTGTCATATTCATAATAAGCTTGCACCATCAGCTAAATTTTCAAGAACTTTTTCTGTATTTTTCCACAAACGAAGTTCTTTCAGGCAACACAATAGAATGCAAACAGAATTGCATGTACAATAATAATATGATGCGAGTTGCATTGGATTTTGAAGCTGACTGGTTATAATTATATTTGTTTTCTTTATTTTTTGCTTTCTTTATTTAAATGTTCAATAAACTTGACACTGCATGCTCTCAGGTTGCTCAAATTCATTACAACTTATTTTGTTGTTATGACAAATTTGTTTCACAATATTGAATATTCAGCCATTTGAATATCTATCTCCCAAGTGTGATCAATGAGCATGCGTGTGATTTTAAAATAAACAAGACTTGCTTACCTTTGTCCTGAACATTTAAATATATATCTTTTATTACAAAGGAAAAAATACATAGACATTCTTAAGCATGTGGAATAGTTGTGCAGCAATCATAAAAAAGAAAGAGGATAAAATAAAAACTAAAGTACATAATCATACACATCCTGGAGTTAACTATTTGTTAGGTAGCTATAATGTGTGTGAACAGTTGTTTTGAGATTTGGACTTGAGGATATATGTAACTACTTTGGAGCTTTGCAGTGTGCTGGCTAAGAAAGTGGAACAGGACAACTAAAAAAAATATTGAGATCCACATTACTGCTTGGCATGTCACACATTCCTTGAACATTTATAGAGCTGCTGCAGATATAGTATTTGGCTGTTGTTGATTTTATAAAGGTTACTGTAATACACTTTTTTACTTCTTAAAACTAGAAAACAAGAATTAGCTCATTAATATTTCTTTTATAAAATTGCTAAACTGCTATAATTTTTATTGTTTAGTATAACAAAAAAAAAAAATTTCGAAAAGTTTTATTTTATAATTTGCAGTAAGGAATGTCGCTGAAAGCAATAACGAAGGGTGTATGTGTGGAAAACATATTTTGTAAGGGACAAAAGGGGAACGAGCAAGCAAGCTGTAGTGACGGACACGTCATAAATTTCGTAGACAGCTGCGACGCGTACCCTGTTAACAGAGTTCACTGCTCCGGGTACGTAGAACACCAGTTTTTTGTGAAAACACATTGATTCCATAGAAAACTACATACAATGTGTACAGAGCCATTAAAGGAGAAAAGGCTTAACTATGGTCAAGCATACATGCTTACGCCAGCTGTCAGGAGAAAGCGACGAAGGGTGGATTGATTTGAAGGACTCCAGCGGTCGATGACAGGGTTTTGACCTTACTTGGAAACGAAAGCGCAGAGAGTACGTCCAAACTCAAGGATGGGGTGTTGCCTGGCAATTAAAAGAAAAAACCAACTTTCAAAGAAGGGTAGGCGAGGCCCTTGAACAACAATAGATAATAACGGCAGAGCGACGAAGTCAAGAAACAATGAAAATGGAAGAGAAACTCAGAGTTGTCACTGAAGATTTTAGAAAAAACGACAGATAAAATTTATTGCTGCGTTGTCTGGAAATGACAACGACCTCAAAATATGAAGCAAGGGAAGAATCTGGTGGGGAACCAGAAGCCCTATCAGAGAACGCCTTTGAAAAGATGGGTAGTATTTGGACTTGGAGGGAAAAACATGAAACCAATAAGGAAACGGCGTCGTTGGAATCAGAAGTCTGGTGGGAGATTTGTTAAGGAAAATATAGGAAGGAGACAGGAACGCGCTCAAGGAGTTCTAACTAAAATACGGACGCGAGAGGAGTTCTAACGAAATTTCGGACGAGAGTGGAGTGAAGTCGGTGACGAGAGAAATTAGCATTTTAACGAACTTAGAATAATTTGATACACAGTGTGAGAAGGTAGTTTTCGAACTTATTACAAAAATTAATACAGTCATTACAAGCAAACGAACTATGAAGTAGAGTCACACTATTAGCCTACCCGTGAACATTAACTGAAACAAATAGAAATCAGACAATAATGTAATTTCAGTGTATAAAAAAAACACTTTACAACAATAACTTTTAAGAACGATTAACAACACAAACTACATTCATGAACACTTAATAACCAGACATACCGCAACAATGGTGCGTGATATTAATTCAGATCTGATGTACAACAGAGAACGCTAACTTTTATTCATAAATTATAATCCGAATGCGTGGAGTTGGTGAGTGAAGTGTCTGTGAGTGACATCGTGGAATTCATCCAGTGCCATCTATCATCTGGAGGAGTTATCTGCACGATTCTAGAACGATCGACATGGGGGAATCATCACCGCAACTACCGAGTGATTGGATATTCGAATACCAAGTATAGTAAAACATGTCTTAATTAATTTAGATCCACTGTCTGTCATCTCAAAGAATCCACACACAATAAAATTCAATAAAGTAATCGTAAAGGAATTAAAGAAATCGATTCTAAAGTTTGTGTAGAAGTAAAAATTATCATTGTTTATCAGTTTGGAATAATGTTTATTCCCAAGTTCTAAATGAATCCGTAATTACAAAATATAGTAACAGCTTAAGAGATATTCATATTAAGAATTCATAAGATGAGGCTAAACATTATAATTTACTTAATGTACTAAACGCAACTGATGAATGATCATTAATATGCAACCATTAGATTGAGAGTTTGGATAACTAATTTTATTACTGTATTATTTTGATATGTACAATTTAATGAGTATTCAACTTTATTACTGTATTATTTTGATAGTTACAATTTAATGAGTATTCAAGTTATTAATGTATTATTGTTTGATATTTACGATTTAGCCATGAGTATTAAATTTTGGTAATGTGTTAATTTTATATATTTACAAGTACTAATGAGTACGTAGAATTTTGTGCTATCTTAATATTTACAAGTAATAGCAAACTAATGTGAATAAATTTAAGAGCTATCAGTAGAATGAGCATTTATTATTATTTTTAACCCTGAGATAAAGAGAATAAACATATATATTTATTGTTAAATTGGCGTCCATCGCTGGGCGTAAACGGGTAAAACTCGTTTATTGTTAAATTGGCGCCGCACCGCACGGCTTGATAAAATAGTAAGCTAGGGCAGTGACAGACAGTGGCTAGCAATAAGTTTAAAATAAGTACATGTAAGTAGCTTAAGCTATATTATTGTTGTCGTATATCGGTCTCTAAGTCTCTGAATGATAACCCGAAGTCAAGCTAAAATGGCATCTAGTGGAGAGAATTCAAATGAGTTTGATGTCAATAACCAGATGGGCTATGAGCAGCCTGAGGACGGAAACGCAATGAACGAAGAAAGCTCCACAACCGGTGCAGGAACTAGGGCCGGGGGACCGCAATCACAGTCGCAGTCATCTGAAGCAAATTTTCAAATGTTAATGGCATTGATGAAACAACAATTTGAAGAAACAAGAAAGCAAATAGATGAAAGAATTGAAGAATCGGAGAAGAAGAACGAAGAAATGCACAAGAGAACGGAAGAAAGAATCGCCAAGAAAGTGGACGAGAAATTAGAGTTAATGAGGGGAGAGTTACAAGGACAAATACATCAGGTAAATACAGAACTACAAAGACAGTCAGAAAAGTTAGAAGAAGTACAGAAGAAGAGCGAAAGCGGAATCAAAGAATTGAGCAAAGAATTAAAGAAGCAGGCGAAAGAAAATAAGGAAACCCGAGAAAAGGACAGGAAAGAATGGCAGGAAGCCATAACCAACACTCAACAACAAAATCAACACCAAATCGAAAGTGTAGAACAGCAAGTAAGAAGCATCAAGGAAGCGCACCGCAGTACGGAGGATAAAATAAAAGAGGTCTCCACGGAAAAGGGGCGAGAGCTGGAGGAAATCACAAATAAACTAACGACTGTTCGCGAGAGCCAACAGAGGGTGCAACGTCGCCTGGAAGAGATGGAGCAGAGACCGGCTGGAGCCATGAATGCAGCAGTCATCAATAAGGAAGCCACGTTCGACGGGGAAGACAATTTCCCGATGGAATTCCTAAAGGAATTGAGGGAAATCCAGGAAACATACTATGGGGAAGAAAATACTCGGTGGATTGGGCGACATTTAACCGGCGAAGCAGCTCTATGGTGGAGAATTGTAAGAGAACAGATTAAGTCCTTCCAAGAGTTCGAGGAAGCATTTACCAGTAAGTATTGGAGCGCGACCCAACAGGAGCGGGTTCGTGACCAATTAGAATACGGTAGATTTAATTCAAGCGGTAATCTTGACATGATTCAGTACATGGAGAGGTGTGTGCTGAAAAGTCGGCAATTAATACCTATATTGTCGGATAAGCACATGATAACGAAATTAGCACGGCATTACAATAGAGAAATTCAAATCGCGGTGGTCACCAGAGGTATAGTTACCATAAATAGTTTCGAAGGTCTGCTAAGGGAATACATGGACATTAGCAAGAGGGTAAATAACGGCCAACAAAGTGAGCGACAGCCCATAAATTTTAAAAGAGACCCTCAGCCGACCCGACAACAAAATAACGATGTCAGTAAGCCGCGTGCCAACTGGCGGGAGAATTTCCGACAGAGGGAGGTAAACAGACCCAGTGCGGGGGAAAATAAACAAAACCCTGTCAATAGTATTGTTATTGAGCGACAAGTGAAAGCGAAGCCAGACGAAGGGCCGTCTACATCGAGGCAATGACTTCCGACGATGAGTACAATGAACCCGGCAAGTAAAGAAAGGGTTGAAATAAACACCAGAATGGTAAACATTACCACAATTTTTCCTGATCTTAAGGAAGACCTAATGGAAGAATCTACTCAAAATATTGACATAAAAATGATAAAGAGCCCGGAGTTACTAATTCAATTAAACCATGTACCCGTAATTGCCCTAATAGATTCAGGTAGCGCAGTAAACGCGTTATCCGAAGACTGGTATAATAACCACAAGAGGGAGATGGGGAACCATGAAATATTAAGTGTAAATAATACAAACATAATTAGTGCTGTCGGGAGCAAATCAAAAAGTATAAGAAAACAAATATTTTGCGAAATTTGTATTAATAATAGTGTAAGTTTTGACTGTGTCTTCTTAATTATACCAGGGCTGGTGAGAGAATGCATACTGGGTATGAATTTTCTTCAGCAAACAAAAAGCATAATCAATATACCAGAAAAGAAGATACAAGTACAGAAGATATTGGGAACAATTGAGGAAGAAGGTTCTTGTGAAATACCTCTTATGGTGATAAAGGAAGACGTAAGTAACATAGAGGCGGAAATATATAAGAAACTCGACGAAATTGAAGGGGTGGACCTAACAAGAAGAAGCCAATTAGAACAGCTTTTATATGAAAACAAAGCAGTATTTGAAGAACGACCAGGCCTCATAACGGGATACAAACATTACTTCAAGGTGACTGATAACACGCCTTACCTGCAAAAAGGGTGGCCTGTTCCTATTAAGTATCAAGACGCAGTAAAGACTGAAATTAAGCGAATGCTGGAGTATGGGATTATTGAAAGGGCCCAAAGCCCCTACATTCAACCTCTGGTGACTGTAATAAAAAGGGACGGGAAGGTGCGATTATGTCTGGACGCCCGAAAGGTAAATAGTATAACTATCCCAGATTATGAAGGACCGCCACCGATAAACGAAATATTAGCTAGATGTAGTAATATAAAAGTTATGTCTACTATAGACCTAACCAATAGTTTTTGGCAGGTGCCACTAAATGAGAATTGTCGTGATTACACGGGTTTTTTATATGAAGGCCGATGTTATCGTTTTAAAGTTACACCATTCGGACTAAGTACCAGTCTCGCGAGCTTAGCACGTGGACTTGACCACGTACTTACGGAAGAAGTAAAGGAAAACGCAATCATCTATGTAGATGATATTCTATGTTTTTCGCAGAATGAACAGGAACACATAATACATTTAAAAGGGCTATTAGAAAACTTAAGAAATGCCAATATGACTATTAATTTACAGAAATCACAATTTTTCCGCAAAGAAATTCAGTATCTTGGCTACTGTTTGACCACAAATGGGATTAAACCAACACCGGAGAAAGTAGCTGCTATCATGAATTTTCCTGCACCAAGAAACCCCAAGCAATTAAAAGGTTTCTTGGGGCTTACTAACTTTTACAACAAATTCACCAGCAAATATGCAGAGTACACACAACCATTATTAAGACTGTTACAAAAAGGAAATAAATTCCAATGGGATTATGCCATGGAAGAACAATTCCAGCGAGTGAAGAAATTATTCATAGATACCGTTATGCTCAAATTTCCTATACAAGGAAAACGGTTTTACCTACAATGTGATGCAAGTAATTATGCATACGGGGGCCAGCTGTATCAGATCGATCAGGAAGGGGAGATCGCCGTCATCGCATACACAAGTAGAACCTTTAAGAACGCCGAAAGAAACTACTTTACTACAGAAAAAGAACTGCTTGCCATAGTACAATGTTTAAAAAGGTTCCGTATCTACATATTAGGTCAACCGCTAACAATAATAACAGATAACAAAGCGTTAACCTTTATTCAAAAGTGCCATTTAAACAATACCCGGATTACTAGGTGGATACTCAGCATTCAGGAATACAACTTCAAAATTCTACACTGCAAGGGGAAGGAGAACTTAGTCGCAGACATACTGAGCCGATACCCGGAAGATAACAACCGGAATGTACTAGCCGAAGATAAACATGAATATTATATACATGCAATTGAAATAAAAATGAATAAGAACACTGCCGCTAAATTACGAAATATAAATCAAATGCAACTCGCAAATGATAAGATAAAACAAATTATAATCAAGATTAAGGAGGGAAATGAGGACCAAATGAATCAGCATTTTAAATTAATAAATAATAAATTATATCGCAGTTGGAAAAACCAGTGGAAACTATATATTCCAAAAGAATTTAGAGTCGAATTGATCCAAGAAATTCACCAGATGTACGGACACCCAGGGACGAAAAAGACACAACAGCTGATAAGAGAACACTTTACTATGGACACCATGTTCAGAACTATCAGCCAAGTCATAAAATGCTGTGATCTTTGTCAAAGGTGCAAGGATAGCGGGAATCGAAATATCACCGGAGAAACACGACCGATATTGCCATCACGCAAAGGGGAATTAATTAGCATGGACTATTATGGTCCACTCCCTGTATCCAGTGGTGGAGTGAAATATTTATTAGTTGTTGTCGATAATTTTACTAAATACGTAGAATTATATACACTGCGTAGGGCTACTACAAATGTGACGCTCAAAAGACTACAACAATACATAACGACCCACGGGAAACCAGATAGTATTTTGACAGATAACGGTACACAGTATACATCGCGAAGATGGACAAAAGGTCTGGGACAATTAAACATTAAACCAAAATACACAGCCATTAGAAATCCATGCACCAATATTGCCGAACGGTGGAACAGGCAACTTGGAAACATGTTCCGGATTTTTGTACGTGAAAGGCATACAAAGTGGGCGACGTACATCAAGACGATTAAAGCGTGTCTTAACGAAACATATCAAGAAACTATAGGAACAACACCACATGAAGCCCAGTTTGGAACGAAACCAACCAGGCATTGGGAGAAATATTTAGACCCAATAGTGAAGAATGACGAGGGAGTAAAGGTAGAGAAATTACAAATACGAATAAAGGAAAGAGGTGAGCGGCAGGCTGCCCGAATAAATCAAAAGAATAAGATTACTGACTTTGACGTAGGAGACAAGGTTCTTATACGAGCAGTGAATTTATCTGACGCAACACAGAATATTATCGGAAAATTCTGCGCGCTGTATGAAGGCCCGTACACAATAATACAAAAAGTAGGAAACGCTACATATAAACTGCAGGACGAATCTAGCAATGGTGCGATAAGAGGCATCTTCAATACTAGGCAACTGAAGAAATATCATTCAGGGGCTTAGGGGGGGGGGGCCTAGCAAAAATGTAAAAGAATTATTATAATTTGCTAGAACAATTAATGAAATGTCTTAGTAGTAACACGAGATAAAAGAAAATAGAAATAAGAAAGCAAGTGTATAAAATGAATTATATTTTAATGATTAGTTGTCATAGTCAATAAATGTCGTGTTAATGATTATGAATAAAAAAATTAATGATAATAGATGTCAATAAGAGTGAAGAAGATAGAAGGGTAAATGTTTAAATGATATATATGTGAAGACAATTAATAGAATTGTGAGAGAAATATTCAATTTGTATGTATTTAAGATCATGTTTAAGTAAGGACAACTTACAAGCTTAGTATAAAATTGTATAATATAATTGTGTTCCAAAATGTTAGTAAATAGAAAAGAAAAAATGTTTTTTTTAGTGAAAATGCTAGCGAGATATCAGAAAATATGAACTAACCAGAGACAGTAATAATAAAATAGGTTAGAAAACTATAGTGAATTAGGATATAGAAATACATATTATTATTATTAATACCAATGTGCTGTTTATAATTTAGTGATGATAGAAAGTATGATGGTCACTAAGAATTCTATATATATGTGGTAAGTTTTTTTTTAAAGCCAATTAATTTGGAGATATTGATGCAAATTTTAGTAAGTTGTGACATAAAAATTAGATGTATTAAAGGATACAAAGAAAATTAATCCTAGAGGCAAGAAATATTAATACCAGTATCGAATAATTTATGAAATTGAATTTTGTAGATATTGAAATATTATATGAAGAATAGTTAAGGAGAATTACAAATTTAGTTTAAGATTTTGACTAAATATAAATTTGTAAATATAATAACATGTTAATTAGAGTGAAAGAAAAACGGATTCACTTAGAATGTTGAAAGCGAAAGTACTTTAGGGAGCTGGGGTGTGTTTACCATTATGTAACGAACCTTTTCTGTTACGCTGAGAATATAGGTCAACGAGTAAAAGTAAACAACACTATACTAGGTCCAATGAAGAACGAGCCACTACAAGGCAACACAAAGTACACCTATTGGAAAGCAGATTTTGGCATTTAAACCTTACTGAAAGGGCGCAAAAATTTTGGATCAATTTTGGATGTACAGAGTCCATCCAAACTGACAAAATTTGGGGACAATATAACAAAAAAAAAAAAAATTTCGAAAAGTTTTATTTTATAATTTGCAGTAAGGAATGTCGCTGAAAGCAATAACGAAGGGTGTATGTGTGGAAAACATATTTTGTAAGGGACAAAAGGGGAACGAGCAAGCAAGCTGTAGTGACGGACACGTCATAAATTTCGTAGACAGCTGCGACGCGTACCCTGTTAACAGAGTTCACTGCTCCGGGTACGTAGAACACCAGTTTTTTGTGAAAACACATTGATTCCATAGAAAACTACATACAATGTGTACAGAGCCATTAAAGGAGAAAAGGCTTAACTATGGTCAAGCATACATGCTTACGCCAGCTGTCAGGAGAAAGCGACGAAGGGTGGATTGATTTGAAGGACTCCAGCGGTCGATGACAGGGTTTTGACCTTACTTGGAAACGAAAGCGCAGAGAGTACGTCCAAACTCAAGGATGGGGTGTTGCCTGGCAATTAAAAGAAAAAACCAACTTTCAAAGAAGGGTAGGCGAGGCCCTTGAACAACAATAGATAATAACGGCAGAGCGACGAAGTCAAGAAACAATGAAAATGGAAGAGAAACTCAGAGTTGTCACTGAAGATTTTAGAAAAAACGACAGATAAAATTTATTGCTGCGTTGTCTGGAAATGACAACGACCTCAAAATATGAAGCAAGGGAAGAATCTGGTGGGGAACCAGAAGCCCTATCAGAGAACGCCTTTGAAAAGATGGGTAGTATTTGGACTTGGAGGGAAAAACATGAAACCAATAAGGAAACGGCGTCGTTGGAATCAGAAGTCTGGTGGGAGATTTGTTAAGGAAAATATAGGAAGGAGACAGGAACGCGCTCAAGGAGTTCTAACTAAAATACGGACGCGAGAGGAGTTCTAACGAAATTTCGGACGAGAGTGGAGTGAAGTCGGTGACGAGAGAAATTAGCATTTTAACGAACTTAGAATAATTTGATACACAGTGTGAGAAGGTAGTTTTCGAACTTATTACAAAAATTAATACAGTCATTACAAGCAAACGAACTATGAAGTAGAGTCACACTATTAGCCTACCCGTGAACATTAACTGAAACAAATAGAAATCAGACAATAATGTAATTTCAGTGTATAAAAAAAACACTTTACAACAATAACTTTTAAGAACGATTAACAACACAAACTACATTCATGAACACTTAATAACCAGACATACCGCAACAATGGTGCGTGATATTAATTCAGATCTGATGTACAACAGAGAACGCTAACTTTTATTCATAAATTATAATCCGAATGCGTGGAGTTGGTGAGTGAAGTGTCTGTGAGTGACATCGTGGAATTCATCCAGTGCCATCTATCATCTGGAGGAGTTATCTGCATGATTCTAGAACGATCGACATGGGGGAATCATCACCGCAACTACCGAGTGATTGGATATTCGAATACCAAGTATAGTAAAACATGTCTTAATTAATTTAGATCCACTGTCTGTCATCTCAAAGAATCCACACACAATAAAATTCAATAAAGTAATCGTAAAGGAATTAAAGAAATCGATTCTAAAGTTTGTGTAGAAGTAAAAATTATCATTGTTTATCAGTTTGGAGTAATGTTTATTCCCAAGTTCTAAATGAATCCGTAATTACAAAATATAGTAACAGCTTAAGAGATATTCATATTAAGAATTCATAAGATGAGGCTAAACATTATAATTTACTTAATGTACTAAACGCAACTGATGAATGATCATTAATATGCAACCATTAGATTGAGAGTTTGGATAACTAATTTTATTACTGTATTATTTTGATATGTACAATTTAATGAGTATTCAACTTTATTACTGTATTATTTTGATAGTTACAATTTAATGAGTATTCAAGTTATTAATGTATTATTGTTTGATATTTACGATTTAGCCATGAGTATTAAATTTTGGTAATGTGTTAATTTTATATATTTACAAGTACTAATGAGTACGTAGAATTTTGTGCTATCTTAATATTTACAAGTAATAGCAAACTAATGTGAATAAATTTAAGAGCTATCAGTAGAATGAGCATTTATTATTATTTTTAACCCTGAGATAAAGAGAATAAACATATATATTTATTGTTAAATTGGCGTCCATTGCTGGGCGTAAACGGGTAAAACTCGTTTATTGTTAAATTAGACAAAGCTTTTCATCATCACTGACATCTTCAGGTCTTAAACAACGACTTCAGGTTGTTTAAGACCTGAAGATGTCAGTGATGACGAAAAGCTTTGTCTAAACAATAAAAATTATAGCAGTTTAGCAATTTTATAAAAGAGATAGTAACGATGGCTGCTAATTTAAACAATACGAAGAATAAAACATGACTCATTAATACTTAAAATAAATTGTATTGTTACCAACTTTCATTAACTCTTTTCAACCTAATCCAATAGAGATTTATTATTAAAACACATGTTTTTCAGGGTTCACAAATAAATATAGGTTTTTCTACTTACTAGATCCCCCTCGTGCGTGCGTGTGTGTGCGCGCGCGCGCTGCCTTGAAGTTATGTTTGCTTTTCCACCTTTTTAAAATGTCCTTTTTCTGTGTCTCAAGGTGATACAATCAGATTCTTGATTCGTCTTGATGAACTTGACATTTTAAATAGAAGTATGTACTTACATTTTAAATATATTCACTTAATTGAAATAATTCAGTTTTTAACTGATTTTAATTATTATTTCAGTTAATAATTTAGTTTATATGAAATAAACTACAGCAACTGTGCCATTTATGTCTGCCACATGATAAACTCCCTGCTTTCTTATAGTACACTTCACATATACATAAAATGTTTGAAATAGGATCCAGTAGTTTGTAAACATCCTTAATGTGTTTACATTAAATATTGAAAAAAGCATCTTTCCGGCTTCTTTTTGCTATTGAAATAATGTAAAATGTACTTACAAGAAGCACATACAAGTTATAATGTCCATCTTAATTTGAGTTTAGATGTCACATGTTCCTTTGCGGTTAAGGTCTTTGAAATATTTGTTGAAGGGCCAATTTATGTACGTTTGAAAACTGAATTAAAATTTTTTTGTTTAAATATGATGTAATGATTACAGATGATTTACTTACAAAAAATCATCTTGTAATTATTAATATAGAAATTAATGTAATGTTAATTGTTATTATTACATGATGTTGCTATTAATGTAATTTTTATTATTAATCGTCTCGTAATCTTTCTCTGGGAAAGAAAGTACGAAAAGATACAGAATTAAAATTTTATAAAGTAATGGCAACACCAGTATTGATGTACGGGAGTGAATTATGGATTGTGGACTCTCATCCAAATCAGAGAAAACGAATTGAAGCTGCTGAACTGAAATTCTTAAAGCGAGTCAAAGGGTGCACCCTAAGAGATCACATAAGAAATGCAGACATAAGGCAAGAGCTGAATACATACTCGATAAACAATAAAATTAAACAAAATAAAGAAAACTGGATACAACACATAAATAGAATGGGTGGCTTGAGAATACCAAAAAAGATATTCCAGTATAAGCCTCTTGGAGAACGAGATAAAGGCAGTCCAAGAAAACAGTGGCTGTGAAGACAGAACAGGCTGCAAATCTAATCCTTGAAGTGAAGAAGAAGATGATTTACTGATAGCACACGATTGATTTGATATATTTTTTTAACTTCTAAATGTTACCTCAAGGCTTAAAAAATACATTTAAAAGAATTGACATATTCATTAAAGACAGTTCTTTCATTTGTAACATGTATCTACTCAGGACACACTGTGTGCACGCGCGCGCGCGGATGTGTGTGTTTAATTCTTGTAATATTTCACATATTATATATAAAATGGAACGCCCTCTTTAATAAATAAGATTGTGAGTACAGAATAGTATAGTATTTTTTGTGAAAATAAGTTTTTTGTTTATGACATCATGAAAGTTAATAAAGATGAGTTTTAGTTGTTAATAGTACTGTCATTAATTAAGGAGTACGTGTTTCCATAATATTAAATGTTCTAAAAATTATTTATTTATTTACAGGCCTCCTCAGGAAGTAGCAAAATTTAGAAATCAAGTGGAAATAACAACAAAAGGGGAGAATATTCCAAATCCGATTCTCCGTTTTGATGAAGTTAACTTTCCTGATTATGTGATGAATGAAGTGAAGTAAGTAATTTGCACTTATAGAAGTTTCTTTTACTTCATTTTTCTGCTCTAAAAAAGAGACTTCTTGACTTGTGCATAACTTCCCTATATTCATTTGTCTCCTATCTGTGTGTCTCATGATTAGAATCAATTCATTGTGTAAATATAACCATATAATGGCACTGTTTTAAGCTAAATAATATTTAATCCAATAACAAAATGTACTTGTTTAGGAAACAAGGCTTTGGAGAGCCCACTGCAATTCAGGCACAAGGTTGGCCCATTGCATTAAGTGGTAGAGACATGGTGGGCATAGCCCAAACTGGTTCAGGAAAAACTTTGGCAGTAAGTTAACGTTTTCTCAATTTATCTTCAGTCTATACAAGATTGCTACTGAATATTGTATTTTTATTTTTACATTGGTAATATTAACTTTACGCTGATGCGATTGTAAACCCAGCATGAAGAATTATAATTTTTTCATTGTAGTAACCTCCTTGCCCACTGAAAATGAGTCAATGTGTTGATTTCTAATTTGGATGGTATTTGCAAATTACATGACATTTCCCAGCTAACAATGGGCTAACCATTCCTACTGGGAAACACTAGTACAGCAGACAGAAACAGATGTTCACTAGTGTTGCCAACATCAGAATATCTCTTGACGTCTTTACAACTCACGACACACTGACATATTGAAAATATATTGGATGCAGTGCATAATACTTAAATAATTTGTCAGGTTTTTTTTAAGAGTTTTACCTTTACATGCATATCCTTATAATAAACATAATATCATATACTAAACAAAAGTTTTGGAGGTTATTTTGTAAACTACTGATGTTTGTTTTAATCTGACCAATTTGTTAACCTAAGAATTCGTTTTTCTAATAATAGAAGATATTTTATGTATCAGATTTTGATCCACAAAGGTTTAAAATTATTGGATCCAATGTGTCCAACAATTTTGAAGTTTAATATTTTAAGCAGCTTAATACGTACTACAAATACTTAATACTGATGTAGTGTGGACAGTAAAGATTTTGGAAAATGTTTCAGTACATTCTGCCAGCGATTGTACATATCAATTATCAGCCAAGACTTTTAAGAGGTGATGGACCAATAGCGCTTGTTCTGGCACCTACCAGAGAGTTAGCACAACAGATTCAACAAGTGGCAACTGACTTCGGTTCGTCAACAGCAGTACGTAATACTTGTCTGTACGGCGGAGCTCCCAAGGGACCTCAAGCCCGTGACTTAGAACGTGGTGTTGAGATTGTTATAGCAACTCCAGGACGTCTTATAGACTTTTTAGAAAGAGGCACAACAAATCTTAGGAGATGTACATATCTAGTTCTGGATGAAGCAGATCGAATGTTAGATATGGGTTTTGAGCCACAGATACGTAAAATCATTGAGCAAATTAGGGTAAATAAGTTAAAAGTTATTGTTTTAAACATACACTTATTTCTGTAGATAAAATAGACTGCACAATTGTTGTATCCAATTATTTGTTTCATTAAATTAAATTTTAACGTTTGCTTATTTCTATAAATGAAAGTAGCATTTTCTTTAAATATGGTTTTAAATATACTGCCATGTAGAATTGCATGTATTGTTAAATTTTTTAGGTATGTATAAAATGTGTTCTGCATATTTTACCAAATCAAGGGTTATTTATTCTTGATGTTCCTTTTGCTCCTTTGTCAACAATTTTGGAAAGAACTGGTCTGGTACTCTCCTTAAGCCCAAATCAACAGTCAAAATGGTTTGAACTGATGTTGAAATCATTTGCTAAACTCTAATTTTCAGATGGGTGTGTGAATTTTTTTTTGATATTTCATCATTGAAGGTTGTCCTTCATGTTCATCACTGTCAGATTCATTTTTCTCTTCATATCTTTTAAACCACTCTCTTCCATAGGCACTAATAACATTTGGTAAGTTTCTATGGTGGTTTTCTCATTCTTGTGACAAAATTTGATGCATACACATTCTGTATTTTCATTCATAACAGATTCCAAGAAAACACAAAACTGAACTTCACCAATGGCATGTAATACATGAATGAGAGAAGCTGGTAGACGGTATGACTAATCCCCCCTCTCGGCACTTCCAAGTCAGTTGACATGCTATACATGCTTCTTTAACTCAGCTACTTAACTCACAGTAAAGTCAGCCATGATATTTTTTTGTTTCTGTGTTTACATTTTGTACAAAACGTAGTGAGAGAGAGAGAGAGAGAGAGAGAGAGAGAGAGAGAGAGAGATTATTTTTCAACAAATTTTATGGAGTGTGTTATGTCTACATTATAATTTGTTTTTAATGCATTAGAAAGAGATCAAATTAAAACTTATAACGATGTGTTTTCTAATGAAAAACAGCCTGACAGACAAGTTCTGATGTGGTCAGCGACTTGGCCAAAAGAAGTTCGCAACTTGGCTGAAGAATTCTTGAATAACTACTTACAAGTAAACATTGGATCACTTCAACTGTCAGCCAACCATAACATAATGCAAATTGTTGATGTATGTGAAGACTTCGAAAAACAGCAAAAGTAAGAAAATAATTTGTTATATTAATAAATATTGTTGTTAATAGTTATAAATACTAACTTACAGTATGATAAATGCAGGCAATTGTGGCATTTCTTAATACCATGTGGTGATCATTGACAGCAATTGTTTTATAATAACGGAAATAGTAAGAAGAATATAGGTAGTCAAGTTAGTATTATATGTTGTGCCAGGATTGAGGAATTATTATGAATAAAATCGACAACTGTTGTTCATTATTGTGGCCATCATTTATTTTATAATAAATAGAATAATTAAAAAAAATATAAGTGAGCCAACAAATTTTTTCAAACACTGCTTTCAGAATGCATACACATAAGAAAACCTACCATATTCTGAAATATTTCACTATCACAGTCAGCTTCATCACATTCTGGAAAAGTACATAACACCATAAAGAAGACAGGACAGTATCACCAACTAAAAAACTAATCACTGGCAACTTTTTGATAATTATTTTCAAACAATTTTCTGTTTCTTAGTGGTAGTGGAGAGATAACGAGGGCAATTATTGAAAGATGGAGGATAGTAAGAGATTATTTTAGTCGATGGTTAGTTTATCAGTAGTAGAACAATTCAGAGTTTGGCTCTGACAGTTGTGGAAGGTGTGATCTTACAAATTGGTGATGACCAATCGTAACTATTGTACTTTTACACATTTCTTTATCTTCATATAAATATATTTAGAAGAAGAAATAACAAGCAACATACATTTGGTTTTGTTTACCTTATTTACTTCAGACACGTGTGCCCCATACACCCATAATTATGGTACTTACCATAATTATAAAAGCCTGTTGTTTCAATCTTATTATTATTATTATCATCTAGGGTCCAGGGTTTCGACTCAGCGTGATTGCTGACAGAGATAGGCATTGAAATAAAAAATACGTTCATTTGAAAACATTAAACATCAATATTGGTTTATTCTCTTTCATGTGTACACCGGACTGCTTCTTTACTGACAATGGCCAATTGTCCCAAACAAGAATTCAAAATGGCGGCCTTTACTTACATTAACTCTCTTTTATTACAAAATTCTTTTATAGCTTCTTAAACGTCATGTTACCAAAATTTATCTATTAACTATGGAGCTGCTTTATTATCAAATGATTTTAATTAATTTTACTTAATTGAAACGCAAACCAACACCCCGTTTGGATGTCGACATTTACCATACACTCCCAACTTCCTCACTCTCACTCATACTTACAGTATTAATTTACTTTGGGTATACATATATCTGTTAATTTGGGAAAAGAGCTCTTTAAATTGAATTGTGTTTTGCACTTTCCTGATTTTGTAGACTAGAAGTTCTGGAAGTGGATTCCCATGTTGCTTTCTCCAAAGTGGCGTGGTTACATTTTTTACTATATTCACTGACTCTAATGTATAATTTTGAAAACAATTACTGCACACTGTCTTAGTTTCTCTTCTAGCTAGTATATAATTACATATTGATTACATTTTTGAACTGTTTAAAACAACTAGGCCGGTATAAACTGCCGGCTGCCTTTAGCAAGGTGTTGCCGCTGCTGCGGAGTTGGGTAGACTGGGGCGGACAATACGCAATTTTTACGTATGTATGTGTGTGCATACGTCATTGTTCTTTGTCTTTCGTTACATAAACGCCCTGCTTGTTACGTATTTTATGCACGTCATTGTTTTTTTAATGACGTTTGGCGTTGTCGGCCAATGAAACAGATGTATCTAGAGCCGGTATTTGTTGGTGTAACCATTTTAAGTGTTCTTATTCGCACGTACACTGCTGGCCTTGAAATTATTTTGTTGTCTCGGAACTGCGTCGTTGCCGGCAAAACCAGGGAAATTGTATTACCCATAGAAATGAATGTAAAAAACATTGAAATACAATAATTTGCTACCTTGTATACCATAAATTTTATATCAGGCTTTTTCGTACTGTCACAAAACCCCCTCAATGAAAGGTTTTGTGTCGAGACACAAAAACTTTCATTGACTCATTCACACTTTTCTAAAAGGATCAGCCCAGATATGGAGCCACAACCCCCTGTAGTGTTACTATAAAATTTCAATCACTTACCCTTGGTTCAATGAAGAGGTTCGCACCTTCTGACCTTACTGGACTTCTCCAGAGAGATCCCTACACCATAAGGCCATGAGACACTTTACGCTCCTGTTCTGACGCACCGGCCAGCTCAGGACCGCGGTCACCACACCACCAAACTCTGAAACATGTAATATAAAATTTTTAAAATAGTGGCCTTCTCTATATCCATATCCACAACTGATATGTTTCCTCTTAGTACGTTGGTTTGCGTTTTTGGGGCATTGGTTTGCTTAATTCTACAAGTTTCAAACAATGTATAACAAGAGTTAAGATAGAAAATTCCTTCTCTTTTAATAACCCGGTATTTAGTACACCTTTCTGACTCCAGTCAATTATATTCACTCTCTTTATCACATGAAAATAATTGTTCTTAACCTAAACAGAAAATACATTTTACTTCTCTAGCAACAACCATTAACTCTAATATTTTACTTCATATAACCTTACAATATCTATATATCATGGCAAACAACCTTAAAGCTCTCTAATTTCTTTACGATTCTTTCTTTATGTTTAACTTTTCTTTATAATGGAATCATTACTACAGAATTGACAACCCTCACAAAATTTAATATTATTATTGTTACTATCCTGGTAGTAACCTCCCATCCTATGGTACCATGTACATCATAAAACATAATAAAACATTGTATATTAAACATTAAACACTAACATTGAACAATTCACATTAAACAATTTACATTTACATAACTTGTAGCAAAACTTTAATAAGACCTTACTATTTTTATCAACTCTCTATTAACTTTTATCATTTAACATTCATTTAGATTCTATACAAAAAATTTCACAATTATCATTACCTTTCAGTTGCCTCACCTTTCTGCTATGAATTTTCCTTTTCTAACCCTTTTGTCCTTATTAGTTTGGATGACTCTCAATTATTCATTATTCTCTATCTTATTTTGGCATTTGTCAACCTAACCTTACTCACCTCTTTTTAACTAACAACCGCTTCTAACCATTAACATATTATGACACCAATATCTCAATAATAACCCCCTTCACAAATCCCATTTAAAACCTCTGGCACCGCTCATTTTGTTTTTTATAAGGATGTATGTTACCTACCTATGCTCATTCCCTTATGTTGGTTCCTGGATTCTACCTAAGGCAACCCTTTCCGGCACACAACGGTCCCTTCCTGTCCTAACACCTTTCGTTGCGGACTCCCTACACCGGATCCTTACTACAAATATCATCATCAACAACAAATATAATTACCATTCACATTACTCACCTCTACATATAATCACTAACCACTGTGTCCCTAAAATATCTAACGCCTCTTTATATATTATCTGCATCTCAACACTTTATTTTCCCTAACTCCCATTAACTCTATTTAACTAACTCCAATGCCCTTATTTATCACTATTCCCAAACCTCTTTACAACATTTCACCTTAATATACCACTAGAAAATTCATCACTTATCTACTAACAACAATACCTTTCAACATCCAAATATATAATCATTTACTAACCATTAGACTCTGAATTCCATAATATCATTTCAAAATCATTATTAACTTAATTATTCTTCAATATTTAAAATTCTACAATGCATGGTTTACAAAAAAAATACATAAAATACACAACTACAAAATACACAAATACACTGACATTAATATACACAAAAATATACAATCCACATTATCATTATACCATTTACCAAAACTCAGTCATAAACAGTCCATCTTAAAAAACACTGTTCACATAATTAAATGTTCATAAACACAATAAGAACAACTAACCTCCATCGTCAAATAATAATCGGACCTTAAAACTATATACATGGTTTAATATTAGATATTTTATACTAACATCCTTATACATGCACCAACTATTCAAATTTTTATCCGTTTCCACAAATTCATATAACTCCTGATCGGGTATGTTTCTGTCACCTTCAGTAAAATCAGTCATAATTATGTATTTTACAAAGTCATCATTGTTATTCTCTCCTACTACTTCAGTCTCATTGCAAGGTAAGTACTTGTTATTATTTTCACTTCTCTCTCCACCTAACCTTTCTATAAACTCTTCATAATTTCTACATATCTTAAAAATTTCTACTTCTCTGTTTCTCTCACAATACCTCTCACTTTTAAAACATCTCTCTCTTTTAAAACATCTCTCAAAATACCTCTCCCCACAACACTTCTCTCTCTCAATATATCTCTCTTTACACCCTCTCTTTAATCCTTCAACACACACTATCATTCCATTATTATTATATTCTATTCCCCATAAAACCTCATTACTACTACCAACCTCCACACTATTATCTCCTATTACTATATTTTCATTTATTTTATCATCATTTCCACTACTACTTACCTTGTCTTTGTTTCTATCTAATCTGTCTATTTCTCTGTAAACATACAAAATAAATCGAAATATATAGATAAAATAAATGCTGCCAGAACTTACCTGCAGTCTTGTTCACTTACCTGCTGCATAAATTTTTTAATCAGAAGACCAGAGTCGCCACCTATATCTTTGAAGGACAGATATGGAGACCTTTACACTTTACCTTAAATAAAAACTGGACAATTTAGCAATCTGACTGCCCCCCAATAATAATTCAGAAGATACCCGGAACGTTTAGACGAATCTTGCAGCACAGAAATGAGAAAGTGGTAATGACGAAATAACTTAGACTAACACATATTTGAAGTGACTAAATAGTTTTAATTACTCCCATTACTTTACCAATTATTAACAAACACAAAAAAAACAAATTTTGAAATATATGTACGGATGTCTTATTTCTAAATATACCTCTTACCTTAACCTACACAGCCCAGCGTGCTCACTCACTCATTCATTCAAATTTATAAAACCCCTACATGTACTTTAGTTAGGCCTTGGTAAGAAAATTGATTGATTAGAATACAGTTACTTGTTTCCATAGCGTCAACGCCAACCACATGGCGCGTCCCCGTAATATTCCCGCACTCGGTCACAAACATGACCTACTCATTTTATGGACCAATTATATAACTCTGGTCCCTAGTTCGGGGCCAATGAAACTACTCACTTAAATCTTATTAATAATTAATTCTTACCTTCGGGGTTTTACTCCAGGGTCGTCCAGACGAAACTGCTGCAGAAAGGATTATTTGAAGGTTACCAGTACACATATAAATACGCAGTTCGTTTATAAAACAAATCGCTTCCAATTTATTAGCCCCATTATTTACTCATCAATTAAACACTAGTCTTTATATTGGTAATACATTATATTCAAACAAATTAATAAATGAAATCTTTCTTAACCTATAACAAATTATATCTTTTTGAATAAACCAGCACGTTTATTTTTTATTCTTTCACCTTGCTTTCATATTTAATATAAAAACCTTTTTCTTAGAGATCTCTTTGTTTCTTACTTTTTAAGCTTTTGGTAATCAAAATTTACTCAACATTGGTTTAAATGTTAATATGCTGTGATTTTAGTTACCCATCCATTACGTTTTCTTCTGGTTTGCTACGTCGTCTCATGATAACTGTTTTACACGTTTTTTCGCACTCCGGCACTATTAACATTGCGTTTGGTTGTTGTTAAATAATTTATGCACTGTACGATGTATACTGTATATGTTTTGTGTGTCGTCACCATAAAAACCAAATTCATTCACTTTACCAAAATAATCATAAAACAAGTCAACGTTAAGTACATCGGTTATGTCTCCATCAGTAATTACATTCATTATCAAGTCAGTTATTTTTTCATCATAAGGTAAATTATTATTCTTTAAACATGTATCATCAAAACAATTCTCACTCTCTATTTTAACAGGTAAGTACTTCAAATCATTTAACATCTCTTTCAACTCATTATAATCTCTCATTAGTTTATATAATTCTATCTCTTTATCAACACACAACTCTCCATCTAAATCTCTCTCATCATAACACCATGTCATACTTTCAACATCATTCCACACAGAGGGTACTAATTTATACAAAAAAAGGAAACAATTCAAATCTTTCACTAATAAGGGTCTCTTGCCCTCCAATAATAACATTTTTGAACACCTTGGTTCATCACAAATAAGGGGGAAATTTACCCTCTGCCCTCCATATTCATCTACTCTTTCTTTCCATTCTTTTTCTAATTCATCAACACTAATTACTAACTCGTTACAGCATATCACTCTCTCTCTCTCTCTCTCTCACTTATTGTCTCACTATCTATTTTCAGCATATCACTCTCTGATACCACATTCTTAATTATATCATCATTTTCAGCATTATTTCTCTCACTTGTTACTTTTTTATTATCATTATTACTATTACTTTTAATCTGTTCTCCTATTGACTCTACTATTTGTTCCTTAATAGTGTTAACGCATTCATCCATCTCATTTAAACGTTTATTAATATTGTCTTCTAACTTAGCGTTCTGTATATTAATTTCATCAAAACGACTATTTATAATATCAAATTTACTATTCTGTACATTGACTTTCATATCTAATTCATTATTCTGATTTTTTAATACATTGAATTTAGCGTCCGAGTCACTCTTCTGTTCATCAAATTTCGCGTTAAAACTACTCAAGTTATCAGATATTGTTTTCATGAAATTACACATGTCTTCCATTGACAACTGTTTAATTCGTGTCGTCGTCGGGGTAGATTGTGCTGCTACATTTTTGTCAGTGAAGCTGACTTCATTATTAATTTTATTTTCCCTATTCAATTTTGGGGTTATTTGAATCCCCGAATCATCTGTATTATTTATTTCATTTGTAATATCTGGTTTTATTTTATTGTCGTGACTCCCATTTGGAGTCGAGTGGACCTCAATATTATGCATAATAGCCGATTCATCAAAATTGTCAACATTAGTTACTTCATTGACATCGTCATTATTCGCTGCCATTTTGTACAAGTTTATATAATGTTACACAAGAATATTAATCTTATCCACTATTGACTTAACCCTTTTTATATTTAATTTACCAAAGCGTCCTCCCTCTCAAATGACCCGTTCTGCAGCTTGGTTAGGTCTGGCGAATATAGGTTATAAACCCTATACTCGCGTCCCTGTTCGGGCGCCAAATGTAACTACTCATTTTATGGACCAATTATATAACTCGGGTCCCTAGTTCGGGCCAATGAAACTACTCACTTAAATCTTATTAATAATTAATTCTTACCTTCGGGGTTTTACTCCAGGGTCGTCCAGACGAAACTGCTGCAGAAAGGATTATTTGAAGGTTACCAGTACACATATAAATACGCAGTTCGTTTATAAAACAAATCGCTTCCAATGTATTAGCCCCATTATTTACTCATCAATTAAACACTAGTCTTTATATTGGTAATACATTATATTCAAACAAATTAATAAATGAAATCTTTCTTAACCTATAACAAATTATATCTTTTTGAATAAACCAGTACGTTTATTTTTTATTCTTTCACCTTGCTTTCATATTTAATATAAAAACCTTTTTCTTAGAGATCTCTTTGTTTCTTACTTTTTAAGCTTTTGGTAATCAAAATTTACTCAACATTGGTTTAAATGTTAATATGCTGTGATTTTAGTTACCCATCCATTACGTTTTCTTCTGGTTTGCTACGTCGTCTCATGATAACTGTTTTACACGTTTTTTCGCACTCCGGCACTATTAACATTGCGTTTGGTTGTTGTTAAATAATTTATGCACTGTACGATGTATACTGTATATGTTTTTATATAGCCGGCCGGCTTTTTAGATTCACCCGGGCACTTAGAATTTTAACTGTCGCGCGACCATGAGTTGCAATAGAACTTGTTTTTTAAGTTGTTTAAATAGATAGGCCCATTTAATCTAGGCCTATCTTATGCCCGAGGCCACTGGTTTTAATTTACGAACTTTACTGTCTGATCCTGGCTGTCTGTTGTGCACTCTCTAATGACACACTGCAGACTGTGATTCACAAAAAGCCTGCTTACTGGGCGGTTACGCAATACGTCTGGCAATTGTTTAGGCTGACTGTATGTATGTTGCATTGGGGCTCCCCACAGGTGAAAGTGAATTTATTAATTACTGAATTAAATACTGATTTATTTTAAATAAAATTCCCATTTCTGTACCGTTACAACGTTTGATAGTTCACTGCGCTTTTACATTTTGCCGTCACTCCACTTATTCCCTTCTTTGCTGCTGGTTCACTTAGAGATGCAAAATTATTACTTTCAAATAAACTTTACAAGATTCTTGGGGCCCACGAGTCTTGGCGCGCATCTGGCCGACGCCGCGGCTATATGTAGACTAGCTTATTCCATGCGGACGGATATTAATGCCTGCCGCCAACGAATTTCTTCGCCGCTCACAGCCTGAAGTGTTGCAGTTGAGTGACTATGTGCCTGATACATAGTAGTTTTTTCTGTAGTGTGCGCCGACGATATTTAGGCGCCAATGGCTCGGCGTCACAAAATAGGTGGGCCTTAATTTTCATATCCGTCGCCTAGACAGACTAAGGCGACCCAAAATTGCTTCTTTGCCATCATGAGATTTACAAGTAGCGTCCCCCCGCGCCCCTGGATGTATATTGCGTATGGGCGCGCTGTCATACTCTTACAAAGTTCTTGGAAAACTAGGGTGGTGCGGATTCCTTTACCGATTTCACAACGTGATATTGCATTGCCGCTTCGTTACAACACTGTTCTATTCACCACGTGTTCTGGTCACCGTTGAAATAAAATTTACACAATACATTTATAAAACCCAAAAATGCAAATAAATAAAAATACCCATAAATTTGGCACGTTACACTCTACTCTTATTTTCTAACTCTATCTCATTAATTATCTTGTCTAATTTCTCCTCTAATTGATTCAATTTATTATTCAATTGACCATTTTGTATTTGCATTAATTGGAAGAGATCTTCCAATGAAACTTTATTCATAGTAGGCGTTGGGTTCAACACCAATGATTCTGTGTTTGTATTTTCTACGTTACTGTTTTCGTTATTATCTGCCGTTATAAAATGTTAATGATTTGTTGCTTTATATTAGCGTTACCACCTAACCTACAATCGCATTCTTAGTTTCAATGCCCACTCTGCCATCATTCAGGCCTATTATATAAAATACACAGGATATATTTTTATATAGTCACCAGTTCGGGCGGCAATTGCTCTTGTTCAAAATAATCATGTCCCTAGTTCGGGTCGACAATTGTACTGATGCAAATTTAAATAAATAGTCCCTGTTCGGGCACCATTTGTACTTTTACACATTTCTTTATCTTCATATAAATATATTTAGAAGAAGAAATAACAAGCAACATACATTTGGTTTTGTTTACCTTATTTACTTCAGACACGTGTGCCCCATACACCATAATTATGGTACTTACCATAATTATAAAAGCCTGTTGTTTCAATCTTATTATTATTATTATCTAGGGTCCAGGGTTTCGACTCAGCGTGATTGCTGACAGAGATAGGCATTGAAATAAAAAATACGTTCATTTGAAAACATTAAACATCAATATTGGTTTATTCTCTTTCATGTGTACACCGGACTGCGTCTTTACTGACAATGGCCAATTGTCCCAAACAAGAATTCAAAATGGCGGCCTTTACTTACATTAACTCTCTTTTATTACAAAATTCTTTTATAGCTTCTTAAACGTCATGTTACCAAAATTTATCTATTAACTATGCAGCTGCTTTATTATCAAATGATTTTAATTAATTTTACTTAATTGAAACGCAAACCAACACCCCGTTTGGATGTCGACATTTACCATACACTCCCAACTTCCTCACTCTCACTCATACTTACAATATTAATTTACTTTTGGGTATACATATATCTGTTAATTTGGGAAAAGAGCTCTTTAAATTGAATTGTGTTTTGCACTTTCCTGATTTTGTAGACTAGAAGTTCTGGAAGCGGATTCCCATGTTGCTTTCTCCAAAGTGGCGTGGTTACATTTTTTACTATATTCACCGACTCTAATGTATAATTTTGAAAACAATTACTGCACACTGTCTTAGTTTCTCTTCTAGCTAGTATATAATTACATATTGATTACATTTTTGAACTGTTTAAAACAACTAGGCCGGTATAAACTGCCGGCTGCCTTTAGCAAGGTGTTGCCGCTGCTGCGGAGTTGTGTAGACTGGGGCGGACAATACGCAAGTTTTACGTATGTATGTGTGTGCATACGTCATTGTTCTTTGTCTTTCGTTACATAAACGCCCTGCTTGTTACGTATTTTATGCACGTCATTGTTTTTTTAATGACGTTTGGCGTTGTCGGCCAATGAAACAGATGTATCTAGAGCCGGTATTTGTTGGTGTAACCATTTTAAGTGTTCTTATTCGCACGTACACTGCTGGCCTTGAAATTATTTTGTTGTCTCGGAACTGCGTCGTTGCCGGCAAAACCAGGGAAATTGTATTACCCATAGAAATGAATGTAAAAAACATTGAAATACAATAATTTGCTACCTTGTATACCATAAATTTTATATCAGGCTTTTTCATACTGTCACACTATATTTTCATAGGAACATAAAAACCACTTTTATATAGTGCAGTACAGTTGTATGTGAACACGTGTTTGCAAGTGTATGTTTGAAAACAGCACAATGTGAAGAGTCATGCCCCTAGAATAACTGTCAGAACCGTGAAGTACTTACAGTCACACTGCATTTAAAAATAAATTATAGAACATAAAGTCTTTACAGATGTGTATGTGCTGACTGCAATATTAGGTCATTAATCAATACTAGTAACATTGTTAATGAAAACTATTTTTTTTTTTTACAATTTTGTTAAGTGTAATTATAAATTTGTACTTTATTGAAAATTTTTATTGTAGGTTGTATAAACTGCTCCAAGAGATATCACAAGAACCAGAAAATAAAACTATAATATTTGTAGAAACAAAAAGAGGAGTTGATGAGATCACACGGGTAATCAATAGATATGGGTAATTATTTCTTTAAATCACTTTGAAAATATTCTTTATTTTTATATAATTCATTCTGTGTTGTTAACATTTGGTAATTTATTGTGTGAGTGTGTGAGGGAAGTTATTTTTATTCCAGGAACTATTTAGGATCTGATAATGACTTGGAAACTTGATTGTATAGCAATTCTTCATGAAACTTCGCAGTTAAAAAGCAATGGTTATTTTGTTGGGGAAGGGCTCAAGTATCTGACTTGATTTTGTCTCAGAAACTAGATGGACACAAATGATATGATTTGATATGGTGAGACGTCCAGCATTAATGATTTTTCTTTAATTAGTAATTGCAAGGCAGACAGCATTCATGTTGTATAACACATGCTCACCACCATTAAAGTTTGTGTATGATGATGGAATGCATAGAACAGCAGTGCACACATACGTTTCGTTGGAAGCTTTGTGATACCAAGACTAAAACAATTGTTTAGACAGCAAAACCATACCAAAACAGGACATTTTCAACAATAGAAAAATGACTGGATGTAAGCATGTGTAGTCACAAGGTGCATCCTTTGAAGGAAATGGGAGTTGGAAGGCAAAAATTTAACTATTTTTATCCTGACATTTAGTAACAATACTATGTAGGCTACACGAGTGAAAGGATGAAGTGACTGGTTTAAAAATGACCGGTCAGTTGACTGAGGCAATATACCATCAACAATCAAAAGTCTGGAATCATTAACCGAGAGAGCAGTTTGATCATGGCAACCATTAGCTGATCATTTGAGAAATTGCTAATGATATTGTATTAGCAATGGTTTTGCACTCACAATTTTAACAGATGAATTGGGCCGTCCACTCAGTGGTAGTGGAATTGTGTTTGCAACGTGACAATACCCCTCTGCCACTGGATCTTCACATCAGGCCCAGCACCATCTCCAGACATGAGCCTTGTTGTTGTTGATTAGATTTCCCACTAAAAGTGTCGTGAGTTTGTGGGCCAGTAGAACATGACAGCAAAACAGGACATTTCCAGCAATGGAAAAATCACTGGATGTAAGCGTGTGTAGTCACAAGGTGCGTGCTTTGAAGGAAATGGGAGTTGGAAGGCAAAAATAAACTATTTTGATCCTGAGCTGTGATTTAATACTTTCTGAACATATCCCATAATACATGTGTATTATATAATATTCTACATATTAAGTAAATATGCGGATTTTTTGTGTTTGTAAAAAAAAAACATTATACCTTTATGAAAAATCGTTTGAAAAGGTCGTTAACAAACATGCTCATTAATATCATTGTTACAGTTGCATTTGACTTTAATGATTCTGTTTCTTCAGAAACTTGTTTTAGAATGGGATTTCTACTAAGTATATAGTAGAATATTACGTTCAATTATCCATGAATATAATAGTGCTAAATTAAGCTGTCTATGTTTATTGTTGTATATTTCATTAAATTCAACTGTGATTGTCTTTCATTTACCTTGATGAGAAATACTTTATTTTATTTTTATTGAGACAGAACTAGTATAAGGGGATACATAACAAAGGAGGGCATCCTTATATAAGTTGTGAAATAAAAATAGCATGACCACAGCAGAATTACTTAGTTAATTAAAATAAAAAATGTAAATTATAAAAATCAGAATAATAAAATTCTTCATTAAACGTAAATTATAAAAGTCAGAACACAGCATATAATTCAGTAAACATATGGTGGAAAATATCTACTCTACATATACAAAACAAAGACTGTAGATTAGAGAATATGTCACCCATTCATGTGCCAAACATAAAGCACAAACAGTATCTAAGTATTGGCAATGTTCTAAATATCTATATATTAGTATAAATATCAAAATATAAACAAGGGCATTGAATGCCTAATTGCTATAGTGAATTAAATATATTAACTGTTTGATTTTTTTTTATATTTTAATTTCTCTTTATCCACCCTCCCCAAAAAACATAAAACGTGAGTTGTTAAAATTCTAAAGTTTAGTGAGAGTCGAGGATGTGTAACGTCAAGCATAAAAGAGTAGCATGTTAGTGCTACTGAATCAAAACAGTGGGTATCCATACACTAGTTATTAATGTTACAATGAACTACTACAATATGAGTGTTAAAGATACTTTGAAATGTTAAAGAAGAAGAGCTTTGCAACTATGCATTGTGCTGTTGTAATGTGTTGTGAGTTTTTAAAAGTTCTTTCCATGAGTTTTTGAATGATTAAATTTTTTTCTTTTTTTTTTTTTAATTGAAAAATTAATAATTACATAAAATTCTGCAAAAAGTATTTCTCGTTTGTGAACATTTAGTATTTACTCGGTGAGTTATGCTGGACGCCATATGCAATTGTTTCCTTGCTGAAGTCCTGAAATGGCCCATTTTTCACACTGGTCCTTCCATTAAGTTTTGAGTCCTGTTGAACTTCTACTTGTAGGTTTGTAAATTTATATTTACAAATGTAAGGATAATAACAAAGGAAAACAAGGTAACGGAAAGGTGAAAAACATTTTGAGGACCTTAACATAGACGGTTAAGTTCAAGGAAATAGCCAATAAACTATACAAGTGAAGAAGGGAACAACAGTATAAAATAAAAAGAAATTAAAGATGCAATTAAGATAGAAAAAAGGAAATTTTAAATTAAAATAAGAAAATGCAGCAAAACACTTGTACAATAGAAAATGCGCGCGCGCGCGCACACAGACACACACACACACACACACACACACAATACTCTTCATATGAGATATACGAAGTAAATTCTTATAACTTTGTATAAAGTGTAAAAGTATTGTAAGTGATTTTGTTTAATTTTTCAGATATCATGCAAGATGTATTCATGGTGATAAATCTCAGCAAGACAGAGATCATGTTCTAAATGGTAAGTGACTGTGACTTCACAGATTTTAAAGATGGGCATGTTAATTGTCAACAGATGTTGAAACACATGAATAAGAACACGCTTTCTTGTATTATCTGATGAATAAATCCATATTGCCCCCCCCCCCCATTTAGGTGTACAAATCACTGTGCCTCTGTAAACACTAGAAATCTTGAGCTTATTCTGACATGCAATAGACTCTCATAATCCAAAAAAAGTTTCAATTCTCTTTCTTGCAACAGATTGCATTCCATTGTTTGTCTAGATGCTAGACAGATAATTGGTCAGCATCTTTGAATATGCAACGGTAACCAGAAACTGCCAGAATCTTCCAAATTATGTAATTCAGATGACCTCACAACATGTGACAAGCATCACACAGCTCCTAGCATGTTGCCTAACCACAGTAATGTACCAATATATATTGCTACAGTGTTTCTTGAATCTAGGAGTCCATCACTGCCTTTCATCTTGAAGAATGTCAAAAGCAAAATTTCTTTATTGTTGGTTAAGACTACTGCCAATCAAAAAACACATTGTATTTGTACAAGTGCATGTAAGTTATCTGCTAAAGCTTAACTAGTTGTGTTCATCATTGGTTATGGCAAGGACAAAATGCTTCCTAAAGAACCGCTGTCGAATAAAGCTGAAACAGTGCTCCATTTTGTTTTGTCACAAACTCATTGGCCAGCTATTTCATTCGTGGCAGAAGTTACAAGGGGGAGCAAAACGGAAATGTTTTGTTCACTGGTAAAACCAGATGTTTTGCTTGCTATGTCAGATATTTTATGCAGGGTATTTTGCATTTGTATTAATTTAATTGATTTTTAAAAATAGTATATTAATAATTTACTGTCATTAATTATATGATATATTAATTATCAAGTACAAGCAATATTAATGCTAAATACAATGCATATACTTAAAGACATATTATTTTGTTGTGCTTGTGCATGGACACATGCAAGTATGAAGTATGTTTTAGTGCCATAAGCTTTTGCTTTTGACTGGTAGTCATGATTTTTGCTATTAATGGTTTTGATTCTATTGTATTAGAACGTCCTTCACAGGCCTGTTGGTTTTAGTCAAATGTACTGAAGATGTTTTGAGTAAGTCTTAGTCCTTTTGGTGACACCCGTACAAACAAACTGCACACTTATAAATATTGTGATTTTTATCCCGTTGTACAAGAAGGGTAATTAGTTTGAAAATCTTGAATGTTATTTCCTGCATTTGTAACTCTGAAAATCATTAGAAATGTTACATGGAGCTGCTTAATTCTCCAATTATTACTAATATTTCATTTTGGAATAACAAATTGGCAGAGTAAAAGCAATTTAATCCACTTCAAAAAATTTTAGTTGGAGTAACTTGTGAAGTAAGGCAGTTTAAAAAAGGGAATTCGAAGTGCGAGTGTTTATAAGGCCCTGTGTATTAGAACTTTAAAACCATCAAGTATTGAGTCAGAATCAGTAATATTACAGAAAGAAAATATTTTTTAACATACAGTACAACCTCAGTTATTCGGACTAACTGGGACCAAAGGCAATCCGGACAATCGAAAATCCGGGTAATATGGGTAATAAGCAAAACAAAATCCTTAAATAAGCAGACTTACCGTTTATTACGATAAAAAAACTGTGTTTTGTAACAAGATTACATAGTATTGTTTACAAGACATTAAAAAATTTAAAAATAACTTTTCACATCATTTCTTAACAAAGAATTGGTCCACTGTCTTCTGTTTGAAACACGTGTGGCGTTTGAATGAAGCACGGTCACGCAAACGCTTTATCATTAATAGTTCAGCTGGAGTGGTGTCGGGCTGACGCTCCAAGTACGCCCATGATGTTTGTCAGCTGGTGCGCAGCATCTGCATGTGTCGTCCGCTGTTGCGGTGTGATCGCTCCCTCCTCGTCCACGTCATCTTCTTCCTCACTGTCTGCTGTAGATGTGCATGCCACTACAATTTTTTCTTCCGTCATAGAGCCGTAGCCACCGTCATTGTTGTCTTTCAGCCACTCACTGACGTCTTCCATATCAACATTTGCAGAATGTCATCTGCAGCCACTTGCACCAAATCATCGCTTGCCATTTCGTTTGTAGCACAAATAGCTGGCCACAGTTTTTTCCATGACTTTTTCAAAGAGCTTTTTGTGATGCAATCCCAAGCGTCAGCAACCATGTAAATAACGTCTTTGATATTGATTGATTTCAACAAATCAATCATACTTTTTTCCCCTTCCTCTTCAATTATTTTACCAAGCAGTTCTTTTCGGTAAACTCTTTTGATGTTTTCAAGGACTCCCTGGTCCATAGGCTGCAGCAGTGGGGTTACGTTTGGTGGAAGAAATTTCACTTTAATTCCTCCACTCACGAGTTCTTGTTCTCCCGGATGAGACGGAGCATTGTCGATCATTAAAATTGCTTTTTCTGGTAAACTATTTCCTTTCAGGAATTTTCGAACTTCAGGAACAAAGTTATCAAAAAACCAGTTCTTAAACAAAAAACTGTCCATCCACGCACGTTTTTGTGGTCGGTAAACCACTGGCAACGAATTGTGGTTCACATTTTTTAGTGCTCGGGGATTCTTGGATTTCCCTACAATGACAAGAGGAAACTTATGTTTCCCTGATGCATTGCTACAAGCCATAGCAGTTAGCCTATCTTTGCTTTACTTGTAGCCCTTAGCCGAATCTTCAAGCTTTGGTGCTAACGTTTTGCTCGGAAGCATCCGGTAAAAAAGCCCAGTTTCATCAGCATTATAAATTTGATCGGGTGTCAATTCCTCAGATAAAACAAATTTTTTGAAGTCCTTTTTAAAATTTTCAGCACCAGCAACATCACTAGACAAGCTCTCTCCAGTCAGAGTAAGTTGGCGAATACCGTGTCGGTTTTTCCAACGCTCTAGCCACCCCTGGCTAGCAGTGAATTTTAGATCAGGATTCGGTAACTTTTTGTTTAAGCTCAAAGCTTTTTGGGCCAAGATCGGTCCAGATATAGGCAAACCACGTTCTCGCTGAGCACTGTACCACATGAATAGTGCATCGTCTAATGTTTCATTTTTTGCTTTTTTTGCCGTTCCTCTGCCTTCCAAACTGTCTTTACATATCATTTTACAACAAAAATCTTCAATTTCTTTTCTTTGCTTCTTCCAGTCGGACACTGTTGAAGTTCCAAATCCCAATTCAGCAGCTATTTTCTTCAATGCTTCTCCTTTATCAATTCGATTAATAGCGTCTAACTTTTTATCCATTGAAACCACGACCTTCTTTTGCTTCGGTGCCATTTTAAACTTGTACACTGCAATACACTCCCAAACACTTTGATAAAAAACAAAAACAATATGTGTACATAAAATTAAATATGTAACCAGTAATTAAAGTTAAAATTAAAATTATAAATTGTAGCAATAAAGTTAAACAAAAACAATCCGGTTGAACCACACACGATAAACAAAATGACAAGTGCCGTTTGAAAACAGTAGGAAAACTGAGGAGATTGAGGGAGGGGAAGTGATGGGTAGGGATCAAGGTCAACGCTCTCTCTCCAAGCGCTGTTTATAGCTGGTGAGTCAATCCACGTGAACGCCCTGTGACACTCTAGTAAAGCTTTCTTAAACTCAACAAAAAGCATTTTACTGTATTACCATAATTTATTGTACAATCTATGCAGGAACTGTACATTGAATCAAACTGAAAAGCGAATATTTGGCGTACTTATAGTTATGTTCTTGCTATCATAGTTAAAAATTATTATCTAATGTGAACATTAAATAAAAAAAATGTCTACAAATCTGATCCGGAGATCCGGATCAACGAGGGCCGGAGAAACGAGGTTTTACTGTACTGTAGTGTAAAGCTAACATTCTGAAACGGTACAAAAGGCCATGATTCTGTATCTTTACATTGATATAAGAGATACTTATATTTCCAATTTTATTATTTTTCTAATTGACATATAATAATTTAATCCTTTAATTTGTGTGTGTGTGTGTGTGTGCGTCAGATAAAATTGATTCTGCTAAATATTGTGTAGATAATAGTGTATAAAATAAATGGTCTCATTATGAATTAAAAGATTCGTTACTTTATGTATGTTCCAGAATTCAGAGCAGGAAAAGCAAATATATTAGTGGCTACTGATGTGGCTGCAAGAGGTTTGGGTAAGTATTATATATATATATGAAAGGATAGTCTTATTAAGTTGATAAGAATCGTGTTGCACCATATACCAGTGTCAGAATTTGGCAGAGTACAGTACCTAGACTGGTTGACAAATTTGGAAGCGCTGATGCCCTCACGGCGCTCACATGGCCATTCCTTCTGTCAGGGTGTCTACTTGTTCCAACCAGCCAGTGGCATTTATTATATAGCTGCTCTAAGTTGTAGTGTTAGTTACTGTAACTGTTGTGTTGAACAGTATATGGCTCATTTATAAGAAGGTATGTTGTGTGTACTGTTAATGTATATGTATTTCTAGTACATCATTTCTTATTTTTCAAACTTAATGTTACATATTTTATACGTGACATTATTATAAAGAAAGCTAGAAAACCCAAGTTCTCATAATGTACACACACACACAAACCGTGTTGTGTAGTATTTAGGCACCATTGCCATGTATTTTCCTTTGTATGTTATATACATCACCATGAAGATGTTCATTGACAGGGAATCATTCAAACTAGAATTGTTTTTCTTATGTGTTTGTTTGTGAAGACTGAAAACAGTGAATTTGGTAAGTTTGTTGGCTTTCCCTGCAATAATTTGATCACTAACCCCCTAATATAGCAACATGTTTTATACATTGTGTCATTAAATTATTTGAAATGCCCTCAGTTTATTTTTCATACTTTTGTTAAACAAAACTGAGTTTTTGTCAAATATAGAAAAAAAATTATATGTTCAGTTGGGAGGAACATCATGTTATGCTTACAGTCTAGTTGATCAGTTTGTGGGTTTCTACACACATTAGATATTCATGTTATAAGTTAGTTTACATGTTTTTTTTTAGTTTCATTATGTTTCAGTGCAGGATCCATTTGCCATGTATTGGTGTATTACTACAAGTTAATTGCACGCACGTGCACAATTAATTAGCTTGTAATTGAAAGTTAATTTTTTTAAGTATGTATTATTTTTTTGTATTAGAGGTGAAAATAGTAGTTACATATTTGATATGTTCAAAAAAGTAGTCTATTTCTACTAGTTTTTTTTTTTCAAAACTACTAGGTGTAAAGTAATTGCCGTTCCCTAATGAATAACATATAAAAGAGGGTCATCGAGAAAATAAGAAGCGTTTTAATTTTTCAAAAATGAAAAGACATTTCAAACATTATACAAGTGTAAATGTGCACTGTAAATGCATTAAATATTTTCTGTATGGTTCTGAAGCAATTTGAAGCGTGTGTGTCATAGCATGACACAAGCTTTGTCTACCCTTGTTAATGAAATTTTCCACCGTCTTTTAAACCATTCAAGGTCAATTTTGTGACTGCTTTGTTACTCTCCAAGTAAGTACTGTCCAAAACTTCTTCATTTTTGGGAAAAGGTAAAACTCACTAGGTGCAAGATCCAGGCCATTATTATGCATGATCAGATACATCCTATCTATAACCATAAACATATCATGGACGCTTATCATAGTTACACTGATGTTTACTCTAGTGAATTAATCATATGCCACTTTTCTGAAGGCCACATCAACAGATATGAATACATGCTCCAGTTTTCTTGAATTTTTAAGAATCTGTGTCAGTTGTTTCACCATGAGACACAGTCGTACAGTAAGATTCCAAATCTGGCCATCAGTTTGCATGATGAATGCGTCCGTTTGAATTTTGGCTGGGAAAGTGACCAAGCATAATGCTGTTCAAGAGTGGCGTTTAGTCTCATGAAGTAAGGACATTGATGTAGCAGCGATCCATTTTCTTGTGATCTGACAGCATTTGCAGGGTCCATCAAACACACATTTTTAGATAATTCAGATGGAGAATAAAATTCAGTGCTACGTATGCACCAAGTGTTAAGTGACACTTCTATTTGGTTAACCTATTACTTTGATCTTCAGCTCTTCACTAGAAAGGGACATACTGAGTATTAATAATAAGAACAGTTGTTCTTCATATATTAACACAGAACACCATTTTCAGTTGTTGCTGTTACAGTCAGTAAGAATTGTTGGGTTATTATAAGTTGCTGAAAAAACACTCCCAGTCATAATAAAATCAGTACCACAGTGCTGACAGAATAACTATTGAGTTCATTTGACCATGCACCGAAGCAAGCCATTAACTTGCATAAGCGTGGTGCACAAATAGTTCTTACTTTCTTGACAACCCTCATGCAGAATACTTTTGTTCAACTGTTTAAAAGTATGTTTCAGAGTAAGCTAAGAGAGATCAAGTGTTATTGACACCAGCAACAATTGATGCACAATAAATTATCATTGTAATATGTGGTGTAGTATGTTATTTAAATGTCTAATAGCCCACTTAATTGCTTGGGATAGTGGAATGTTGACCATTCTACTCAGTTCTTCACCTCTTTGTACACAATCGTGGGTTGATGAGAAATATTTAGTTCCTCAACTAAAACATAACTACGTGGGACAGGTTTTATGTGAACACGATCACAGAACAATAAATTGTTTCAAATTGTATAAAACACTTGACACTATGAATTTTGGGCTAATTTGTTGTGTGAATAGTAAATACTCTTTTGCCACTTTGAGATGTTTGTATAAAGTATTTTTGAATTTTGTTGTCTGTGACGTGCCCAAGTATTAAAAATAATATGATACTTTTCTGATGTAGAACACCAGTGTTTTAGATTTTTTTAGACAAATTAAAGACAGTTTTTTAATGTTTTCAAAATTTTAGTGATCTGTATTAGGAAGGAACAGTGTATAACCTCTTCATTAACAAATCTTAATCTCATCTCATCTCTATCTCATTGGTGAAAGAGAAACATTTACCGTAATAGGACTATCAGTGACATCGACTTCTTGAAAAACACCAAAACTGTACTCTTTAAGGAATAATCTTATCTGCTTGTTAGCAAAGAAGTAGCGTACAAATTTCAAGCACCTTGTGCTTCTACTATTGGGCCCATTAATTTTTTATTCTTATATATTTTTATCCGTCACCTGTAGAATTATATTGTATTTACAGTTAATCATCATATACGAGGGCAAATCGAAAAGTAAGTTACACCCCCCCATCTATAAAAAAAATACATACATTAAACAAAATTTTTTTTATTGAACAAATAAGTAGGAACATTTATCTATTTTTCGACATAGCTGCCAAGTTTTTCCAAACACTTTTCATATCGTGTGACCAGTTTCTCGATTCCACATTCGTAAAAATTTCGTCCAATGTGTTTTAACCACTTTGAAACTGCTTCTTGCACTTCATCGTCTGTAGCGAAACGCTGGCCCCCAGGTCTTGTTTAAGAGGACCAAAAAGGTGATAGTCGCAGGGTGCCAGGTCGGGGCTGTAAGGGGGATGGCGCCACACTTCCCACTTGAATTTTTGCAGCAACTCTTGCGTCACACCAGCTGTATGGGGGGTAGCGTTGTCTTGAAGAAAAACAACTCTATCACTCAATCTTCTAGGCGTTCGATCTTTAATCGCTTTTCGTAACTTTTTTAACGTATCACAGTACGATGCGGCATTGATTGTTGTTCCTTGGGGCGTAAACTCACTGTACACAACGCCTTCGGAATCGAAAAAGACGTTAGCATAACCTTTCGAACCGCTGGAATTGTTTTGGCTTTTTTTGGTTGTGGCGAATTCTTGTGTCTCCATTCGTTTGATGTCCGTTTTGTCTCGGGAGTGTAATGGTGCACCCAGCTCTCATCTCCTGTGATGATTCTGCTCAAAAACTGTGGACCATCCATCGAATAACGCTGGAGAAACGACAGCGCAGCCTCAAAATGTTGATTTTTGTGCGTGTCGCTTAACACGCGTGGCACCCAGCGCGCGCACACCTTACGATAACCCAGCTGATGTGAATAAGCACAGATGCACTACCGTAGGCAGTGTTCAGTTCACTTGCAATCTCTTTAATTTTAACGCGGCGGTTGGCAAGAACGATTTCATTCACGTGCCCCACGTTGTCGCTAGTGTTCACAGTTGAAGGCCGCCCGACGTGCGGGACCGTCGGTCACGTTCGTTCTTCCATCTTCGAACATCTGGCACCATTTCGCGATCATGGGCCGAGACATCGCATTCTCACCATAAACCTCGACAATTTGCCGATGAATTTCACTCCGATTATAATGTTTTTCCCAAAAAAATCTGACGACGGAGCGCACTTCAATGTTGGACGACACCTCTATACGACGTGTCATATTCACACGGTGACTACTCGCATACTAAACCAGCTACAGTGCTGCCACTTGGGGAGTGGGGAGACAACAAGATGGACAGTGTTACCACCAAGGGAAATTTTTTTATCTCCTTTAGTACAGGAACGCGGCTAGGGTGTAACTTACTTTTCGATTTACCCTCGTACATGTGAAAAGTGTCATTATTTGATAAAACAGTCTTGAAAAATGATATTGCATCTCTGACACTTGTGCTCAGGCTTTATCTTCTCCAGCATGACTCAGCATGACAGATTTGCATTGACATTTTGTGTATCTAATAATCTAATATTTCTTCTGAACAACACTGGTTCGTAAACAAATCGTTGATGGCTTCAAGTATCAAGAGTCAAGTGCTGATAGATGTGGTTCAGTAGTCTGTAAAAAGGAAACAACATTATGCATCATAAGAAAGAATACCGTATGTCTTCAGAGAGAGTAGTAATTTATCAGATTTCTGTGAAATTTTTTGAAGTGTATAAAGCTGGACTTATGGTGTCTATATGTTTTTCAAGTGACTGACTTTTCAACTCTGTTTTGTTAAAGGATTTAACGTTTAATTTTTATTATTAAAACTTATTTATGTTTGGTATGCACACACTGATGATGGTGAAAGTAAGGGTAGAAAACACATAATACAATTGTCACTAATATGTGTGCTGTTACACATATCGCATAATACAATATTGACATAAGCATTAACGAATGAAAAGTTTAGCGGACATGATAAAATAATTGAAGATAACAGTTGGGGGTAATTATATATTCAGTATTATAATCGAGATGATTGGAGCTGTATGGAGATAAGTGTATACTGGTAGTGCAGTAGGAATAATAAATATAATTGTATATACACACTGTGGCATGAGTATTAAGTCAAAGAAAGATTTCTAGCTGTAACAAAGTACATAATTAAACAGTGTTTATATCTGCCGACAACGATTATAACAGTCAGATGTTACATATGATGCAGTTAATAATAATAACAGTCTGTAATAATATACTGAAATATAAACAACGTTCAAGAAGCATGTTGAAAATGATGACTTGTAAAAACACGACATGCATCAAGTCGAAATTTTAACTTTACAGTAGGAAATACTATTTACAAAAATACTGTTATTTCAGTTACGTGGAGTGAAACAGTTTATTTACCAAAAACTTTGTTATAATTAGTGACTTGGTTATAAAGTGTTTCTTCTCCTCTGCAAGCTTGACTGTTTTAATTTTTCCTCAGTAATAAGGTTCTTTTTTTTCACATCATCAATGAAAGTAAATACTGATCATCATATTCTTCATTGTCATCCCATTGTTATTATTTAATAATAAGAAAAAAATGTTATTTTTCATGAGAACAAGGCGTTGTTTGGAAATGGCCAAAATTTCTTTTAGGGAGTGGAATTTTTTGTAAACCAAGATTTGTTAAAAGCAGAAACTTGAAATGGGTTATTACATATCAGTACAACCCCATCATTATAATTGTATAATAATTGGTGTTATAATGAAAATTGCCCAATTACCAGTAGTTTATCAATTAATACATGCATTTTTTCAATTCATACTGTCATTATAACTTTTAAATCGTCCAAGTTGTGATGGTTCTAATTTTTAAGATAGGGATATATATATATATATATATATATATATATATATATATATATGGGCAAAAATACACACTGTACTTATGGAATGAGTCTGCTTCCATAAGTGTTACAAATATGAGGGTGTAATATGGAAGTTGAATTTTTGTTACGTAATTAGTGGTAAATGTGAAGAGTTGGGTGCAGTCATTTAAACATTATGTTGGAAAACTGCAACACACAAAAAAATTGTGTAAAACAGTACACGCAAAATTATAAAGGCACTAGTTACATAGAACACATGAAAACTCATTAGAATTTTGGGGCAACTAATTAAACTTCCATCCTACTGTTTGAAAATTAAAATTCTGGCGATCTTTCATTTTCACACATGGATATCAGGGAAGGTCAAAATTAATTCATATTAAATTGTTAGGTTTTGTGTTCATTTTTTATTTGTGCCCACTATATATATGGTACTAGTTTCCATGGTGGCCAGATGGCAAATATCCAATAATTTACGGATATATGTATATATATATATATATATATATATATATATATATATATCTGTAAAGGAAATGTTATCTGTTAGATTTGTGATAATTAGCCAGACTCATAAAAAATTTTTATTTTGTCAGATATGATATACAACAGTTGCTAACACTTAGAGCCATATAATGTTAAACAGATAAAATTTGTTATAGTAGCTCATGACAGTGTAGAGACAATGACATTGTGTAGACACCCTGTTACAAGCAGCTGCATATTTCCATTCAACATGTGCGCCACTTTGTGCCAGTGTTTCAGATCATCCAATAATTTGTCCAATTTAAAAAAATTAGATTAGTAATAAATATAACATTTAAAGAGTGAAATTATATTTTAACCAGAGTACTCATATATTTAAGTTGTGGACTCTCAATACTTGCTTGCGTAAAAATATGGTCATAACATATAAATGTGCATGATGTTAATTTGATAAATTTTTTAATAATGTAAGGGAAGAAAAAAATCAGCAACAATAATTCTTGGTTGTCACATATAAATGACTGTTACGTTTAGATTTCATGTATCTGAAATTCTAATTATCTGATTTATATATATATGTGTAAACATTTTAATTAAGCAGATGCAGATTAGAAAAAAAGGAGTAATAACCACATTTTCTAGCTCTGCATATTAAATTTAAGAAAAAGAACATCAGTTGTTTTCTAAAATTCATAGTTGGTTTTACGTACATGAATACCTTATAGAACTGACTATCTTAAATTACTTAGTGTGTGATTGCTCACAATAATTTAAGATATAATTTTTCTTAATGTTGAACATTTAAAAAAAGTGAAGTGTAACTGTTACTGTCCGGCCACGATTCGATGATCGAGCATTGTGTAAGGTGGGAGAAGCATGGCTGGGTACTACGGTAGGCTAAGTGGAGGTAAACCAAACGGCTAGTACACATATTTCACCCTACCTCGCTTACAAGCGGCCATGTGGTGGGAGAGAGCAGCTTCGATCATCCAGTCGCGGCCAGACAGTAAGAGTGATTTCACTTTTTGAGAGAATTCTTTTGATGTGACTACATGTAAGGTATGCAAAAAAGTTTGTTGGGACCATATAGTAGTTTTTTGTTTCATCAAGTCAGGTGTTTCCTTCCTATCTAATGTTCTCAAGGCAATAAAAATTTAGATTTCACATTTAGTAAAACCTAATGATGTAACTTTTTTTCCTCGAGAAATTATTGTCAATATCATGGTTCTTTTTTAATTTGATGACTTGTAAATTGATCATTGACCATACAGTGACTCAGTGGTAGGGGACCTGTAAAGTTGTAAAGGTCTGGAGAAGGTAAACATTATTATGTGTAAATTTAGGTATGGTCAGCAATAGTAAGATATCAGGGAAATGATCAAATGCCTGTCTTATGTATGTATGACTGTTACTGTCTTGTGTATGTTGACACAACAATCTTGACATTTAGTGTCACAGTAGAATTGTCTCAAACTAGTATTCAATCTTAGCTTGAAATCTCCTAAAATAACATCATACTCAGAATTAAGGAATTGCTAATATTCCCGGTTTCTTTTAATACTTTTAATGTTTTGTAGTATAACATCTTTAGCAAAATTGCAAAACTTCACTGTCTTTGCTACTTTAATTCATACAGCTAATGGTTCACATTTGATCTAGCAAACTTTATGTGCTTATATATTATAAGCTTTACGGAGTTTGGTGCAAGTACTTCATTTTTATTTTATTCTCATTTTCTAAAAAAAGGTAAATTGATAAGAGGTAACATCTTTCTTTGAAATTCAGTATTTAAGTATAAGAATTATAAATTCAAGAAATCTCTTGAATACAATCTATTTAGCTATAATAGTTCCAGAACTTTACAATCAAACTTTCTTCAGTATCAAGATAATTTGTTATTTTAAGGGATTTAAGATTGTCTTTTAGTTTTGATTCCCATAGCACCATTATAGTTTGTTGAATAAGACAGGTGTACAGCCGTATAGGTTTTTATTTGTTGCTCTTGCGTTAAATCTTCTGCCAATCCATGTAATGGTAACTCATAATAACAGACTGATGTGTGGTAAGACCTGTAAATGTTCTTCAGTCCTATGGAAAATACCTGTACTCAGTTAACATCTGTTGAGAGAATTTGTACATGAGCCAGTATATACTGAATTTGTGACCTGCAATTTCAACATAAGTTTATTCGTAACAGATATTCAGCTCAAACATAAAATATTAATTCTGTCATCAGTGCTATCTATAATATGTAGTGCTAAAGCCAAACACTGTTTTCATGTGGTCGAGTAGAATGCTAGACAGACAATAAATAGATTTTGCAGAAGTAGGAAAACAAGCGTAATTTTGAATTTCTAACATTACACTCAATATCCTTTACAGTAACAAGAAAGTGGTCATTTTCAGTGTTTAATTTATTCAGAGGAGTTTTAATTCTAAAATTTTCTGAACTGACTTGAGGACTAAAGGTTTTTTGCTGGTTTCCTGTACCTCATTTTAGTGGTTATTCATAATGAAAATGTAGTATCAAGGTCTGATTGAATTTTGCAGTTTTATGAGCTATCCTGAAGACTGCTCAGGTAGTTTACACATGTGTTTTATTATTCTGTGAATAGCATGTCTTTAATTATTGTTATTAACAATTTGTAATAAAATCAGTTCTTTTATTAAAAGTAGTACTATTTCTTATCAATTGGAATATTTGTTAAGAATCTTAAAAATTGATAGAGGAAAAAAGACTTAACCTCTGCTAAATTGCATCTGCAAAAGATATGGCATGGAGGAAACGTAAGACATTGTAAAACTATTCCTAAAAATAATGATTACATGATTTTCTTTTTTAAGTATTGATCACGTTGACTCTGAATCACTTTAAGTTGAAATACAGTGGCAGTAAGAGTTGTCTTGATTATGGTTTTACATATGTAGTAAAAATATCAAAACTAGTAGCACGTAACAATTATTTTTAAATTTTGATAAGTGGGCACTTAAAATAAATAAAATATTTTTTATTTGTTAAATAAATTATTTTTATTTGTTGAGTGGGCACTTACCACACAGGTGCCACTGTACCTTGCTTGATAGTCCCTGCCTCCTTGTACCTCTTCCAATAAGAGGTGTAAAGTAGTTTCCTATACTTTAATATAATTAGTAGATTAATAATCAGTTATAGCTATAATATGGTGTAAGATAATAACCGTTCAAATTACTTTAATAGTTTGTAAATTACTGTGATGGATAATTGCTACTATTAAGAGTGCTATCATTTTCAGACATATAATTCCAATGTATCATAGAGGAATCTGTCATTATATAGAATCTTATAAAGGATAATTTGATCTTTCTCTGGTTAAAAAGTTATGCTATATGAATTTTGTTCATTGACTTTCTTACTTATTTTTTGAATACATTTACTTGTATATTTATTTGTATACGTTTACATTGGTATAATTCACTTTCTTCCCTAAAACTGACAAGTACAATGGTCAACATTTCATAGTATGAAGCATATAGTTTAACAAAGCAGAAAAATTATAATTTCAGATTGTAAACTTTATAAAGTTTATGACTTATATAAAGCGCAGTAATTAAAATATGTTCTGTTTTACATATCAGTGTGAATTTTAAATTTTCATATTGTAAACAACAAAAGTTCTTTTTTCTGTAGCTTATTTTTAACTGTGTGTGTGTGTGTGTGTATGGGGGGGGGGTAAACCGTATTGTGTAGGTATTTACTTAATAATATAGTGTTGAAGGAAGACCAAGTTTGTATTGTTTATTTACAATTTACATAATAGTAAGCCCAGGACCACTTATGGGTGGTTGTTAATATACCATATAAAAATTGTGCAGGTTATTGTGTTGGACAAATTATATTAAATATAATGTTGTGTAAAAAATAATAATTAAAAAGGGCATCAATAATTTTCACTTTGTCAGCTAACCCAGTCTGGTTCTGTTTGCTTTCAGAGGCACATGCCTGGTGACCAGCAGTGCCTCTGTATCTGACATTCTAGTGCAACCATTTGCTCTAACACATTTAGTTCCTACATTTTCCTACATACTTTACGTATATAGTGTCAACAGCAGCATCGTGCCACAAGACTTGATGAACTGCCTTCGAGCTTGCATAAGGTAAATATCATGATTCAGTTAATGTTCACCCACGTACTATTAGATTTAATGCTATTAATTGTGTGAAACGTGTATTTGAGTAGATAGTAATTCAGATTTCGTGTGATCTCACTTCATAAATACTTATCATCAGGGCCGATAATTTGACATCTATTACAAACTTTTTATCTCTTTCTCATGTATTTATTTTACTAAATTTTTAAAAGTGATTATTCTTATTTTTGCACCATTGTGTGATCATTTTAATTACATTGAATAATATTAACATACTAAATGATATTGTAGGTTAGTGTAAATAACCAAACTTCTAAAGTTTCAATATTCAATTGTTGATGTGAGAAAACAAAATTTTTATGGCCTCTGCACACACCCTTTCCATTTAATAATGCATTAAAGCGGCATGATAGTGAAATCCTTATTTTTGTTTTCCGATATTTTTTTGTTAATTTAGGCATTACATAATGTTCTGATAATAATGACATGTAAATTTCTAAATTTTATAAGAATGATTTTTCTTATAAGAAGGATTGAAATATCCATATTGTTAGTGCGTGCGCGTGTGTGCGTGCGTGTGTGTGTGTGTGTGTGTGTGCGAGCGTGCGTGCGTGCGTGCGTGCATGCATGTATGTGTGTGTGGGGGGGATCAGTTTCTAAATGTTCAAATTTTGTTCAATTTTTTTTCTAATCTTAAGGGTTTTTTTATTTGTGGTCTTGTCACTTTTTAAGTCTTTTTTGAAACCTTTTTTTTATATTATCAATATCTGGGACCAGCTTCTCAGAAAGTACAGAGAGAGATTTTTAAAAAGTACAACCTTTAGCAAAATATTCCTTTACAAATTCATCTAAACATACATCTGGTATTACTGCAACTTATATTAGAATTTGGAGAAATGACTTTCATATCTTCCTAATGTTTTTGGTATTATGGACGCAGTTTAGAATAATTTTGTTTTCAAACATACAACCTTCACGGATTGTCTAAAGTAAAAGTATCTAAAATACAAAACTTATTCTTAAATTGTTTTATGTTATGTACAAATAATAATAATTTTCAGGAAATCAATAATACTTCTTTGGTATTATAAAATGACTCCAAAATATCTTAGTGGGGTAAAAGTTATTGAACATATTACAAAATTGTTTTAATAATGCTGCCTTTATTTTCATTTAGATGTTGAGGATGTGAAGTTTGTGATAAACTACGATTATCCGGCTTCGTCAGAAGATTATGTTCATCGTATAGGAAGAACAGGACGGTCTCATAGAACAGGAACGGCTTATGCCTTTTTCACTCCGACAAACGCAAAACAGGCGAATGACCTGATAGCAGTTTTGCAAGAAGCAAACCAGGTAGTAAATCCAAAACTCTACCAGTTGGCAGAAATGACACGTACTGGAGCTTTTGGTAAAGGTAAGTACATTGTGTATGCTTTGTATTTATATTACACTATTGTAATGTAACTGTAAGTACTAGCTGTATGTATTGAAATTGGTAGCCATTTAATTTTTTGTTAATACTGAGTATGGTTGTCATATATTGCATCAGCAGTGGGCTTGGTATTTGTACAGTTATCACAGTATTATGACAGCTGGTTTTTGTCATGTTTAAATGTAGTCTGCAGTAAGATTACTACAGTCTAATACACTGTTGTCATTTGTTGATAATTTAAAACAAATTTTGTTGCTAGATGTCGGCATAATATAGATTACATGTGATTATGGATTGAGAAGTAACGGAGTCTTTGCATACAAATTGTGTGTTTTTATACAAATAAATTTATACCATTAAATTTGTCTAAATATTCTGTTTTGTTTTTATTAAATTTTGTATTGTTTAGGTTGATATTCAAGGATAGAACATGTGTTTAATTATTTATTTTTTTCTTGATTTTTATTCTTTTGTTTAATTTGCTAAGTTTAATTTGTTTAATTAGTTTTGCCTTTTTTTTATGCGTAGACGACCACTTGCTGCGCGAATTATGTTCTAAGTAAGAAAAAAAATCTTAAAAGTACAATAACATTATATACACAGTATTAAGTAGTTTATTTGCAAGAAAAGAATTGTAACAACAAGTATTTGAACACACGCAGACACAAATACAAAAGGAAGAAGTGTGTAATTTGTTGGAGGATAACTTAAAAATTTGTATAAGATTGAGAAATAATAAATTGTACAAAAAAAGTAGTTTATCGCCATGTGTGGAATTGTTCATTAAGTGACTGCACTTAAAGTGTTAATTAACTTGAATATTAAACTTAGTTTCCTTAGGTTAGTTTAACTTGTGTAATTTAAAATTTGTAATTTCATTTTGATGTTTTTAGGCCGATCTAAATTTGGCAACAGGGGTTATGACAAGGGCGGTGGTAATAGTGGTCGTTTCAAAGGAGGTTACGGAAGAGGAGGCAGAGGTGGAGGAGCAGGAGCAGGACGTTTTGGAAGAAGTGACGAAAAAGGTGGCTATGGTAGTGGTTTTAATCAGAGGGGCGGAGGAAGTGGTTTTGGTGCTAATAGAGGTGGCAACATGTATGAAATGCAAGGAAATAATTTTGGTGACAACAGAGGTAATGACAGAAATTTTGAGGATAATAGAGGAGGAGAAAGAAATTTTGGCAGAGGAGAAACAAGTTTCAGAGGTGGGAGAGGAGGAGGTGGAGGGGTAGGTAGTGGTGGTGGTGGCATTGGCCATGGTGCTGGTGGAAACGAAAGGAGAAAACGCAGCATAGATAGAGATAACAGTGAAAGATCAGGAGCAGGTAGAAAGCAAAGTCGTTGGAGTGATAGAGCTGACAACAATGAAGAAAGGAAAAACACGAGGCAGCAGCGACCTCAAACAAACAATAATAATGCACCTAGCTTAAATGGTGCGTCTGCTGGACCAGCTCCTTTAATGGCTAATTTTCAACCAGGTGTAATGCCAAATTTTAATACACCACCTCCTGGTTATCAACCACAGAATTTCAATAATCAGTCATCAAATTCTTTATTGAATTATCCACCATTCCAGTCTAATATGATGAACGGATACAACTTCCAGCAGCAACCAATGCATTTGTCAATGCAGCCACCACTGCCAAGAAACTAATTATAGACAAATCATATTATTTTGTATTATTTTATATATTAAATATAATGGTGTTTTAATAAGTAACATATGTAAGTGTATACATTTTATGAGTAGTGTAAGACTATCTGAGCTACAGTTATAAAAAGATTGGTTGTCATACAATTCTTTATTAATATTGAAAAGCCTGTAGCAATTTTTTGATTGCTAAGGGTAATTAGACTCAGTTCAGAAAATAAAATGTTTTTCATAACACAAAAATTTATATGTTTTAAAGTTTAATTTGAAATGTCTATTCAGAGGAATATATTGATAAGGAAAAAATTGAATCACAAGAATATATTTTAAATAAGTTGTGTCACAAACCCTGTTGTACCCTGTCTTTTCAAACACATACTCATTGCACATTTGTGTAAGATTTCTTGTTTCAGGATTTCATTATTTTATTTTTACTATAGTTGTCATTAAAGTTACTTGTTAAGCTAATAATTATTGATCGAGTAGTATTGTTTATTAATGTGTCACCTGTAAAACTGTTAATGTAGAAACTATTTATAATTAATAGATGGTATTATTCAAAATAGTACAAATACATTCGGGATTATTTATTTTATATGTAAGAACTGATTGGGAAATATAAAATGTACATACCTAATTCATTTACACATTATCAGGATGTACTTTCATTTTTAATTAGTGTTTATACATGAGAACACTTTGGGGTCTTAACATAATGAACTTTTTTTACTCTACCACGCTGACTGTTATGTTATCTTTTACTGTATTTTTGTAAAAGCAACTAAAAAATCGCAGTATCTAGCTGTGAACTTTGTATTTTTATCTTTCTGTTCATATTACTTTGTTTTTGGATAAATGTAGGGGAAAACTTATTATTACCATTAGCATTAAAAATAATGCCAATGAACCTACCCATTGAATTTCGGTGGTTAGTATAATGTATTTAAAAGCCTTAATCGAGGTAACGCATTGTCATGTAGGTTGAATTCATAATAGAATTAATAAGGAAGCTGTTAAAAATATAGTCAGATAACAGCCTCAGTACAACAGTAAATAACAACAGACAGGCAAGCAGTTTGGTGGAGTTATAGGAGTACTTTCTATATTGTAGATTTTTGATGTGTACTTTGTTTACTAGGTCATTATCCAATAGTCCGAACACAAGCGTTAACCACATCCCCTCCACTTTATTTTATTTATGCTGATGTTTGGTTAGTTTTGTTTGTTAAATCACTTTCTGAAGTAATAATGTTTAACATATAACATGATAACGACAACATAGCAGATTTAAAAATGAGTAAAATATTTATAACTAATCATAGTTGTTTTCATTTCCATGACAGTTGTACTTTTTATTTTTTTATTTGACTTCTTTTCACACTGATTTCTCGTGACTTAACGTATATTATGTGTACAGCTTACAGTAGATAGCAGGGTGGCAAATGACAAACAATTGACTTATTGGCAATATAAAAATTAACATTATTTGTACAAAGTTAGTGTAGAAAATTTTCAGACAGTCTGGAACCACAGTCTGATATCGCTCTCACAATTTTCTTAGAACTTGTAAATGCTCAAGAAGATGACATTTCTGTGGTTGTTGTATAAAACAGAAAGAGATATGTGTCTTAAATGCACATGCTTAACATTTACTAATGTAGACCCTAAAGTGTTTTGTAGAGCAAGGGAGCAATCTTATATTCAGTATAAGATTTGTTTGTTAAAAAGAATTGCTATGACTAGTTCTAATGTGTTTAAGTAATATATATTTGGAAGCATTCCAGTATGTATTGATGAATTAAGTAATATATATGTTAAAGTAACAACACTTCCTGTGCTGTGCTGTGCTTAAAAAAACACACACATGCTGTTTTTAATAAGTTTCACTTAGTTAAAGATCTCTCTCCAAAAAAATTAATGCTTGTAGCTCATTGAATGTAGTGATCATGAAATTTTAGAATTAAGTATGTATTTGAATGTATTTGATAAAGAGAAATTATAACTGTTAAGCCTTGAATTGCAGTTGGTGCAATTTGTGAAATGTCTGTGACAAGTTGTCAAATTTCACAAAATTTGTGTCTGTAAAAGAGTCACATAAAATAAGCTGCAGAATTGCAAAAAGATAATTATAAAAAGGTTGTTTCACAACAGAAAATATAATTTTATGTACCGAACATATTTTGTTTGTATCAGTTTAACTTCATTATTAATAATAAAGTTTATGTAATATTAATAAAGTTAGGCAAACAGTTGAGATTTGATTTTGTAATTGGAGTGAAGCTACACCTGAATTTGTGAATGTAATATTATTTTTAAAAGAGAATACTGATTTAAAGTGTGGTAACTTAGCCTTTACTGTATACAGAATATGCAGGTAGAATAGTTGTTCAAATTATTGTGTTGTCATTAAAAGGTATTGGAAGTAATATCCAAGAGTGTTATGTTGAGAGAAAGGGTAAAGAAAACTTTGGGCAAATTTTAGGCAATGCCATTTTTAACTTCTGTTGTACTCATTAGTAGTATGAACTATGAAACAGGTGCACATTTCACTAGAACTGTAATTTACCAATATTTGGCTTTATGGGAAACTGAAAATTGCTTGTAGCATTTGAGCACCCCAGAATACTAGTTGTAAGTTATGGCACCCTTGTCAGATAATGATAAATTATAATACATAATTGTGGTGTAGAGGAATTAAATTCAATTTGAATTTAAATGCAGAAACAATCTTTAACATTGGGAGTGTTATGTACAATTACTTCAGTTTAATAAATTTACCACTGAAATTTTGCAGCACCTTTGCGAGCAGTACTAAAACAAAGATTAGTAGTGTGGAAATCCTACCACCAGTGTATTTAGAAAAAAACTTCTGTGGGGATCATTTCTTTCCTTGATAGATAAGTTCAGTTGAAACACTAACTGCAAACATTTTGCACATTTTTTCTGTGGGTTAGACTTGGGACATGAATTTAATATTGTTGCATTGATTTAGAGGTACAGGTTTTAATCGTGTGCATCCTGGATTAGAGTGTATACGATATATAATTTGAATATTGTAGGCACATTTTGTGGTACCAGTGAAGCAAAAATTGAAATAATTTTGTTTATTTTTGCATGTAATTTAAGAGATGTAGTAAATTTATTTATTATTTAAAAGCAGATTTTAGGTTTTTATTTATGCTGATTTGCTAATAATCTGCAAAACTAAATAGGGCTAGCCCATTTTATTATAATGTTTATTATAATATTGACAATATTTTGCATATTTATTTAAACAAGTAGTTATTTATATTACAGTGATTAATATCAGACTAGTAACAATAACATTACAGTTTTTTTTTAATCTGCATTATTAGAAGATAATTTATTTCTGTAAAGTTGTATGTATGTTTTGAGTAAATACAGCAAGATGTTACTGTAAAAAATCTGGTTTAGTTCTTTTCCAAGTTTTATTGATTATAATACTCCAGAAAAGTATAATCGCATAAAATTTTGTAAAAATTGTGTGGATTTCAATTGCATTACACATCAGATATCGTATTCTGAGGTTTTCTATAGTTGTTCACATTTTACTATACAATAAACAAAATTTTGTTTTTTATTATTAAAAAAATATATGAGGAAAGGAAATGTTACAAGTAATACAATTAACTACAGTTCAGCTGTTTCAACATTATATCCCAGTGTCAGTCTAGTAAGAATTAGGCATGACCCAGCTCTGTTAGCATTTTTGTTAAGAAACACCCAAATTATAAATAAATAAAAACTGCAAGAACCTTACCTGCGAACTTTTCTCACTGACTTACCTTTTTATAAATTCCAATCAGAAGTTCAGAGTCGCCACCAATATCTTTGCAGGACAGATATGGAAACCTTTATACTCTACCTTAATTAAAACGGGATAATTTTGCAATCTGACTTCCCCCCAATCCAGAAGATTCCCGGAAACGTTAGACGAATTTTTCAGCACAGAATAGGAAATGGTTCACAGCGAAATAACTACAACTAACACATGGTTATATTGAAAACAAACCTTATTTATTATACCATTAATTATTTTTCTTTATATTTGTATTTTTTAATAATTCTATTCCAATAATTTTTGATGGACTACTACTAAATCTTTCTATATGAACCAGTACCCTTTATAACACACACACACACACACACACACACACACACACACACACACACACGTTCGATTTTTACATTTATTTCTGATAACCCCCATTTAATTAATGAGCTCTTTAATTTAAATATCCCACCCTTTTGGCCAATATATATATTGTTATGAACCTTTGTTGCTCCCGTGTTATAATGCCACACTGTAACAGTACAATTCTGGCCCTATTATATTTTGGGGAATAATCGATATAAAGTGTATTTTATTTTAAAGTCCCATATAAAAAAAAAATTGGTAAAGTTGTATTGAGAGTTTGCAACTGCGCAATACGGAGTGAACAAGGATTGCGTCAAGGTCGAGCGTATACGTCCAGAACAGCAAAACAGTCGTCATACAAGTGTGTCACAAGCTGCGCACATGATTGCATCAGCCAAGGTATGCTGCTACGCAATTTCTGCGCTAAGACGTGGATCTCTACACAAAGAAATTGGTGACGCAGTTCCTCCCCACCTCATTATTACCGCATTGTAATTCGGCCTCAGTCAAATTATATCAGCATCCCGGCCGGCCGTGTATAAAAATTTTCTAAAACCAAGTCTCGGACATCCGTTAGTACAATGTAAAACTGTGAAGTATTTATATAAAATAAATAACAGTGAAACGTAAAATGTAAACAAAGTTTCGTAAAAGTTTTAACACCTAGAGTGCGAGTTTAGCGACGAGACGTCCGGAGGACTAAATTACAGCTAAGTGACAAAATGTGGTCGATACAAAACTTTTAATATTTTGATATTTCAATATTTCATTCACTAATAATAAAATGAGCTCAATTTGGGGAAAATTAAAAAAGAAATTGTACTAAGAATGCGAGCGTGAGTGAATGAGAGAATGTATAACAAAATAACAAGTGCTGGGTTGTGAAATTACTTTTATAATTATGATATCATAAAAAATATAATTGAATATGTTATTTTGGAGGGCTTATGAAATGCTTAAGGGAAATTTTTAAACTTATACAGTAGAACTGCGTCTCATGACGCAACGCCAAAAGGCATATAATAGCGTGCTTGTTTTCGCACAATAGAATAGCTTGCAACTATGTGGGTGTAACTGTGAGTAACGATAATTTAGAAAAAATTAAACAAGAGTTTTCTTTTCAACTATATATGTCGTTAGAATATTTATTTCGTACCCCCACACTGTTTCTGACCTCGCTTATGAACGAACTCTGGGACCCGAGTGAGAAAGTAATAGTGGTAAGTAAACAACAACAAAGCTTAATTATTCATAACAAGAAAAGGTAATAAATGTGTTATTATACAACACGTTGGATGCGTCAATTTGTAATTAACCGATGTCCGTCTAATTGTAAACGTGTATAAGTGTAATTGGTGTAACGTGTACTCTCGTGTCTTACCAATCCGTCGTCGCTCTGGAACGTAACTTACGCTGATTGTGTCCGTCGTGAACGCACGAATAACCAGGTATCGGAGTCTTTACCTGTTGTTCACTTGGGGTGTGTAAATCCCGGGTGGCGCCAAATTGTTTAATTAAAACAATTAAAAAATTTTATGATGATAGGGCGAGCTCATCTCAGGCGGTGTGGAGAATTCAAATTTATTCCCGCCTCGGTTCGACCTTCTTAATCAGACCAGTAGTTTGTTGAGTTGGCTACATGAGCGCTTGCCGTCAATACTAGCTGTTCGTTAAAATGTACACAAATTATAATACACCTTCCTAATGAAATTAAAACAGTGGTTACACTCAGTACTTGTTTATTATTTGGTGATTACTAATTATTCAGTTTAACACAGATTATATTTTGTTTTGTAATACGTTTGCACCGGCAATTAATATAAGACAATTTCTCTATGGTTTGACAAATCGATTTTGAACGTCTCAGACAGTCAGTGATGGCGACTGTGGAAGTTGTTTACAAATATTTTCGTTCAAACGTCTTGGATTCTTGTGATTACGATAAAAGGATTATTAATGATTACAACGATAAAAATATACTACCTTACATTATTTATACTTAAATAATATAATGTGTAGCTATAATTTGTTTCTGGAGTGTAGAAAAAGTGTTTCAAAAGTTCGTAAACTAACAACAGGTTATTTTTACTAGTTGACAAATTTTCAGTGACTTAGTTTTTTATTTAATCTTTGAAAGAAATTATATGCAGCTTATAGTGAGAGTTCAGACTACTGTGAGAAATATTTAAAGTGAGTTTAATTCTGAAATTTGGGTAATTTAATGATACTTAACACATCAGTAGACTGGATGTACTCAGTTGTTCAGGTAAAAAGGAATTGGGCTGCAATCATATTCAATTTTCAATTGTCTAGGGCGTCTGGCATCTTTTTCAAATTAATCGTAGCAATTTATTCATTTCTTTTTTATTTAATTGGTCCTCGACATCAGTTAAATGGTTTCAGTCATCGTCTGCTTCTTTCTTGTTCATTTGTGGTAATTTTGTTTACTATTTTGACTTTTTAAATTAGAATTTTGATCGTTCACGGTTTGGCTTCTATTCTGCAAGAGCGTCACATTACGAGTAATAAGATCTAACGGAAAATTCGTAACCAACGTCTGTTGTCATGGTTACAATTTAATTCTGATTGGTTAATCTTGCCTTATAACCATTGTTATCAATTTTGAATTTTTATTCAAAATAGCTGTATATCTTCTGATTGCTTTTATTCTTCTATCTTCCTCCCTACATATTAAATATTATCACTACTGTTATTATTTCCTTTCAAAGGTTATTTTGATATCCCATAAGGTTGGGTTCTATAAAATATTAATGTTTGTACAATTATGTTAATATTTGTTAACTATATTTCTCTTTTAATTTAAGTCCTTATTCTAACATTTTTCTTTTAATATGATTTACAAATTATCCTTGGCTGGTTACTCGCCTTGGATTTGTTAATTTCTTTGTTGATTTTATACAATTTGTATTTATTTGTTTTTTTACAGTTAGGCATTTCATAGGCCTAAGTAGCCATTGATTATATTTACTTATTTTATACCAATTATATCTCGTTTTACTCTAAAGTGTTTTGTTATTATAATTGATTTGTTTATTGGTTAATGTGTTTTGAATCTGTTTTTGTGCTGATTATGTGTCAACATTATTTTCTACATCATGGCTTGTCAATTATTTCCTAACTGATTTTCCAGTGTTTATTATTTCTGTATTGATTTACCTTCTTATTTATTTAACTTGCCATTGTCAACAATATGGCTATTATTTACTATTCTTTATTACATAAAATATAATAACTAGGCCTATGGACCTGTATACTTCCTTCAGCCATATCCTATTCATATATTTAATTGAACAATCTTTACCAGTTATTAGGTAATGTTGGTTTACAATTCATTTCATTCTTTACTATTTTTTGGGTGAGAAACATCATCACTCCTTTTAAACTTATTTAATCGATTATCCCTTATAACATGGGGTGTTTATTGATTGCGTTTTTGATTTCTTATTTCTTTAATAATCTCTCCCTCCAATCCATGGTAACACTCACTGTTTACCTTACATGGGCCTTCTCCCCTGAATAACATCGTATCCTTCATTTATATCTAATCTAAATACTATTTTTAATTACTATTAACAATACAATTCTTATATGTTCACTATTAAATCATTTAGTGTTTATCACTGATTTACTAAGTGTTTTCTTATCTATAACTATTTTTTATCATACTATCATTTACAATATTCTTATTTATTCATAACCTTCACTTTTAAACTATCTGGTGTTTATCAGCGTTTTACTCATTATTTTGGGGTTTTTACACTTTCACTTTTGGCACTTCTTAAACTTTTTATTTTAAGTGTTTATTAGTGGGTAATCCCTACCATTACTTTTTCTTTGTCACTTAGTTATTTTTATTTCTCACTATCTCTCTCTTTCTTTACAAATATTATTTATACTTAATAAGTTCATGTCATTCTAGAGTTCCTACTTTACATGTACTTCTAATTCTTGGGTTAGTGTACTTTTATTTATCGGGTTTTATCAATTATTAATTATATTTGTCACTTAGTCAATACTAATACTTATATTTTTTTTTTTATATTGGTTATTTACTGGTTTCGTTTCCTGTATGATATTTGAGTGTATCATTTCTCCCTTCCTTATTCTATACTATTTGTCTGTGTTTTATCATCTTGTTTCACTTTATTTCCTTTATATTTGGTTTGTTCCATTTTTATTTTTATTTTTCTTCTCCTTCATTTCCATTTTGTTTCATTTTATTTTGGTTTTTATCTGGCCAATCTCTGGGGTTGGGTCAAAGTCATTTGTCTGTCAGTCTAGTCTATAATTTTATTTAATAATCACGTTTGGTTTACCATTCTTCCTCCTTTCTTAATTACATTTTATATTTTTATTCTCTTCATTATTTATTTATCAAAATATATTACTTTTTTGCGTTTCTTATATACTTATAGATATCAAATATGATCTGAATTTGGTGATGTTATAATATTCACGGTACTTAACTGTCCATGCTATCCAAAATGATCCGCCGCCTTTCAGTTCACTTTCACTCTAGCTTTCACTGACACTGTTCTAATGCTTCACATTTACATATTATTTAAATTCCACTGACACTATTTCTTCCTTCTGTTCTTCGCCATCACTTTTATATATTTCGGTAGACCTTGGCTACTCAATTCATGTCGGTCTACCGAAATTCCGAGGCTACGTTACATTTACGGCTGTACTGTTTTATTAGTTGTGGCGAACTGCTCTGCTATGCGATGACTGACTCTGTGTGTGTGTGTGTGTGTGTGTGTGTGTGTGTTTTGGTTGCCTAACCGCCCCGGTGTTAGGCGTCGCCGTCAACGTGTATTCTGTATTGCTTTGTTCCCATCACAGGTTCGGCGCTGGAATGTATGTACGTGCCGTTTTTTGTGAGTACGTTGGCCGAGGTGTGCGCCCTTACACATTACCAGACGCTTTAATTGCTTTGCGCCTTACACGGCTTGGTACGCATTAACTACAAGGTGTTCCAAAAGTTGAAATTTCGTGATTAGAACGTTGTTCAGCTTGGGTTAGTTACAAATTTTTTACAATTATTATGAAATTAAACTAAACCTCTTGGTTTGTACTGTTACAATACCCCCCCCCCCCCCAATAAGAGGTTTTCTGCCGAAACAGAAAAACTCTTATTGCTAAACCCTAAGAGGATCAGTGAGGATATGGCACCAACAACCCTCCTTTAATTCTTAACACGTCATGGGTAAACTACTACCCCCTAGCTCGGCGACTATGGCTGCACCGGAACGATATTACTGGACTTCTCTTTTCGAGATCTCAACACCATAAAATCGGACAGGCACCCACCATAGTACCACCTAACTCTGTAACATTCAATAAAAATAGCAATTACTGGCTTTTCAACATACCACATCCTTAACTGACTCGTTTCCCCGTAGTCGTACTGGTTCGCCTTTTAGCAAAGTACTGGTTGTATCTCGGTGTTTTCTATTTATAATATACACTACATATACTTATATTCAGTTAAACATTTAAAGTTTCACATATATGGTAAACACAATTAACCTAATATAAACATCTCGATTTGCATGAAATTACCAACATTACACAATTTTTAATTCCAATTTCCAATTATTTTATCATCATGTCATCTCTGCATTTACATTCAATATTTTTTATCATTACCATTGGTTATTCAATTCAAACTTCAGAAAAAAAATTTTAATTCATTATCAAAATTCAACGTTTGCAACATTACTTGCAAAATACTACATTAATGACCTGGCCTGTAACGTGGCCAGCACCCTTCCACACACTCTATTGCCCCCCCCTGGACTGTAGCGCCCAGTTGCCTCCACAAGAACTGAAGTTTATTGGGTGTAGACGCTGCCTACCCCGTTCTTGCTTCGGCCTTACAAAACATTCGGTATTACTGATGTCCGGGGACACCAGTAATCCTACTGAACTTACGTATATGCCCTTAAACGGTTTACCATCCCATTCGATGGATAGCCGCTATTCCATAGTTCTGGTGATTCCCTTGATTTACCCCCCCGGTTAATTTCTAAATTCACCTCTTGCAACGATAACGGCTATGGCCAGTTTAGGCAGAACGTGATGCAATGAGCCCCGACCATAGCTGTCAAAGCTGAGCCAATTCCACGGTCAGGGTTCGGTGAGGCCGTGACCGCCCGAAAATGGGGAATCACTTTAAAAAACAACATATAATTCATTAACACATTAACATAATACATAACAATATACAACATAATTGACACTCAAATTGACCATTAACATCATTACATTAATATTGTAACGTCTCTCTTTGTTACGAGTTTTTATAGCTGGAGGTTTATAGTTAATTCGGCCCCACATTATGAGCGTCATTTTGTAACGTCTCGCGGGTAAACTTTTCGAGGAGTCTTTACAAAACTTTTAGCGATCGTCACTAGAATTATTTCTTGATTTTATAAGCCTCACATTGTTAGCGTCATCTTGTAACGTCTCGTGGGTAAAGTCTCTAAGAGTCTAAACAATACTTTTCTTAATGAAATCTAAGTTTTAATGGCTCTTCGAAAATCTCGCTTTCATGAGAGTCACTGTTAATCCTTTATTGATTGTATTTGCAAATGTTCAGTGTCGGTTATAATTTATGTTTACAGAAATAAAAACTGAAATCGAGTGTGTGTGATTTGGGAGAATTCAATGAAGTTGTTTGACCGTAGTTAGGAGAGAGAGGACCAAGGATATTATCCCCGGAGTATACAATTACTTAATTTAAATTTTCGCCGCTCATGAGTCCAGCTAATTTTTGACGTCTGCAACCCAATTTGAGGTTAAAATAACACCAAGTGTCGGTAATAGTTTTCCGGCTGTTCGTCCTCTTCTTTTCTCCTGAAACTCTAACAACTACTCTCTATGAGAAATAATACACATTTTATTATTTATAACAAAGTATTCAGGGTATTTATTTATTAAATACACTGATTTTTATCTGCTCCCAATACAAAAAGTTATAATCGATTCTCCCTGTCAACACAACATTGGTTCGTTCTTATTTGGTAAACACACAAATTATAACAAAATATTTTTTTATCCTTGATAGAATATTAAAGCAATAAAGAATTAATTTATTAATTTCCCAGGGTTAATGGTAAGTTCTTTGTGTTATGAGACGGTCAGAAATGAATAATAAAATACTAAGCTTTACAAAGAAAAATAGATTATATTTGTTTTTTCTTTAGAATGTAGTTCCGGGTTTATCCGCTAGAGTACAGGTTATGTTCTTTACTACAAACACGAAATTATGGTGGAAGCTGAAAATGCACAAAGATCCATCATGAAGGTTTTTTTGTTAACAAAAATTAATAAAGTTTGTTCACCTCTTTTCTTGAAGTGTTTACTTGTATGGTGCTTTTTCTAGTGTTAAAGTTAGTTGATTTGTAATTTAGTTAATTTTTCTAAGATACGGTCTCACAAAAAATATCGAAGCGCAGTCAAACTAGGCCTGAACTGGTAGTTGGATTATTTCAAAGTTTCATCGAATAAAGGACGTGAATGTTGATACTTGAAGGAGTTCTAACATAAAGTGGACATCACTCGTTAATTTCTATTAAATTTCGCACTATTTCCAAAAGTATTCATTAGGTTTTTTCAAGTTTAAATAGGCATTACATTTTTTTTCAAACGTTCTTTTTCCCAATCGTTTTAACAATTAAATTATATCTTGTTAGTTGATTACTGTTAGTAACCAAGAATTTTTTTATGATTTTTTATTGGTGAATCTATATACTTTTGAGTATATAGGCTGTTTTTAATTATTATAAATTTATTTCTTATTTATATAAAAATAATCCTTTCTAACTTTTGTTTATAATCCAATTTAATTTATATAGGGTTTTTCTTTCTATTTTCTTTTAAACTTATACATAGGTCTTTAATATTTTGATTTCCTTCAATTGTATTTATTTATTATTTGCTCATAGTATCCTTACACTAAACTATTTTCCTCAGCCATTTTACTCATACAGTATTATTTTATATTATTATTATTTTATATCTAACCCTGGGTTATCTTATATTCAAACACAATTATTATATTAAATATAAAATTAAACCTAGGTACAAAATCTTTGTGGCCTACACAATACAAATTACACAAAAATACAAACAAAATACAGAATTTGTCAGTAGCAATATAGCCTACTGCTACAATTAATTTCTCCATCTACAGCATAAGTCTGTGAGATGCTCCTTTTAAACCACTTACTTTCTCACTGTGTACACTGCATCTCACTTTGTACCCTATATGTCACTTAGTTATAGTTTATAGTGTTTTGTAATACAAAGTAATCTATAGCTATGTATATTATACCCATTTCTGACCTTTATAGTGGGGTGATTACGTTATCATTTTTGGGCCTGGGTTATGTAACGTTACATAAAGCCCCCCCACTAGAACAGATTTATTTTTGTTTTACTGGTTTAAAAATAAATTGTTGACCTCTTCAATCTTCCTTCATATTCTTGTTTTATTCTTCATGATATCTTTTCATTTCAGACTGGTTATATACCTGTTATTCGGTTAATGGTAATAAGCTGGATTTTATATTCAACTCTCTCTCTCTTGGAGGTATATTCATCAATGATTTATTTCTCTGGGTAGTGGTCTTCCACATATTACTTGATAAGGGCTGGTCACACTAATCATAAAAACTTGTTTTAACACTTATATTTCTATTTACTTCTATAAATTCGCTTTCTCAATTAAGCTTCTGTCAGCTATCTTCCTTCTATTTTCTACATTCATACTTCTGGAATCTAATATCACTCTTTTCAGCTATTTTATATCATTATCCCTTAAATATTCAATTTCCCTAACATTTTTCCCTATCCTGTGCGGTGGTTCAGTTCGGGTGGCCACTTTGGGTCCATTACTCCGCTGTCCATCCTTACACCTTCTGAGACCAGGGGAACATCATCCCTGCTCAGGAAAATTATTGCTGGAACATTTCTACGGTCAATTCATTAAAATAAGAAACTTATAAGTAGTCGATTAGCGACTATTACTAAACACTTTTGGGATTCTTCATACTGTTGCTGTTTGCATTTAATTATATATTTCTTTTTCTTCTTGATTCCTTCTTTTTCATTAACTAATAGCATATAACATTACTGATAGGCATTATTTTAAAATCCTTTTAACTTTCCTTCTTGTGACATTTTCTCCGTATCATTTCTTCTTATATTATTTTCCACTTCCAGAAATTCTAAATTATAGTTGTATTAATTATTATCCTCCTTCAGCTTCATTGTAGTCATTAAATTATTCGTTATTCTTCTTATTTGAGCACATTACCATCAATTGTTTTTATTTATTTATTTATTCATTCTTTTGTTTGTTACCATCAAAAATATTATTTTTTTCTATCATTCCATTTTAAATCAGTTCTTTATAAATATTATTTAATCATCTGTTCTCTTTTTCTTGGTGGTTTGTTGTTTATTAAATCAAATTGTTGCGAAATATCTTAAGTAAGTTGTACTTACATACATTTTGTTAAATCAAATGGTTGCAAAATATCTTAAGTAAGTTGTACTTGCATACTTTTTGAATTTTGGGGTTTTTATTAAATCACATTGTTCCTGAATAAATTAGGTAAGTTGTCCTTACGTGCTTTTTGAATTTTGGGGTTTATTAAATCATATTGTTTCTGAATAAATTAAGTAAGTTGTCCTTACAGGCTTTTTGAATTTTTGGGTTTATTTCCAGTGGGTTGCTTGGTCAGTTTTCAAAAAATCAGTCCCCTTTTTCTGGTTGGTTATCGTTTAGTTTAATCATGGTCCATTAACCCAGGTAGTCCCTTTTCTCAGATTACTGGGGTGTTCGGAATTAATTCTCTCCTTGATAATCTTCTTACCATCCGGCTTTCCCACTTTGCTGCTATCAACCCTTCATTTAAGTACCGGTCGTCCGTCATTGTTCGTTCTTTTTTAACTAACAGGTATTGCACCTCCTCTGACATAACATATTCACTCATTTTTAATATCATTCCATTCCCTTTTTCCTCTGGATGATTTACCAAAATGTTTAATGATATATTCCGTCTTGATGATCTGACTAATATCTTCTGATGCACTTCAATCGTTGACACTTAACAGAGATCTAAACTTAATTAACTCCCTTGGTTCATTAATTGGAAGGTTAAATACATTAATTAATCAATCTGTAATCATCTCCCATTCTTCCTTGGTATTTATTATTTTCTTTCTACCTGTTTTTATTATTTTCTTGGTCTTCTTTTCCAGGTATTAATTTTCCTCTTTGTTGTGGCTATTTTTATTTTTATATGGCGTTCCACCTTGGTATTCTGTAATTTCTATTTCCTTCCTACTCTCTTCTGTATTTGGACTTACTTTAATACCTTCTGAAGTGCTGTCTAATGTTTCATCCAAATTCTTGAAACCACTGTCCATTTGCTTATTTGTCTCCTTGTATGTATCTGCTTTTTGTCTAAGTGTATTAACATTTTCCAACTTCTCTCCGAAAGTTTCCCATATCTCCTTATTGAAATTCTCCATTTTACGCTCAATTTGTTTTAAATTTTCTTCGTTTATTTTCTCAATTTGTTTTAAACTGTCCCTCAAGGTTTCATTTTGCTTCCTTGAGTTCTCCTCGTGTTTCCTAAAGTTTTCCTCTATTTTGTCAAATTTCTCGCTCAAGGTTTCATTTTGTTTCCTTGAGTTTTCATCTATTTTATCAAATTTTTCCTCCTGTTTCCTAAAATTTTCATCTATTTTATCATTGGTTTGCTTGTTTTGTTCCTTCAAAGTTTCGTTTTGTTTCTTTGAAGTTTCCTCTTGTTTCCTAAATTGTTCAGCCATAAATTTCATCATGTCTTGCCAATTTGGTTCTTCTCTGGCTACTGCTTTATCTGGTTGGTCCCCTTGGGCATCCTCTTCAACTCTTTCCTTTTCCGTGTTTGTGACTACTTCGGTTTCTTCTTTATCACCTGTTGGTTGTTCCATTTCACTGTCTGTGATTACTTCTATTTCTTGTTCCTGTCCCACCTTCTTCCTTCGTGTCTTCTGTCCTCTTCTTCGATCTGCCTCTGGTATTATGCATTTCTTGTTTTCTCATAGCTGCCGACTATAATTAGAATTTTTGTTATATTATTTTGTTGAATATCTGAAAATTTCTTTCCCAATTAAAGCCCTTTTACGTTGAGCGCCATTTTGTAGTAACGTCTCTTTGTTACGAGTTTTTATAGCTGCAGGTTTATAGTTAATTCAGCCCCACGTTATGAGCGTCATTTTGTAACGTCTCGCGGGTAAACTTTTCGAGGAGTCTTTACAAAACTTTTAGCGATCGTCACTAGAATTATTTCTTGATTTTGTAAGCCTCACGTTGTTAGCGTCATCTTGTAATGTCTCGCGGGTAAAGTCTCTAAGAGTCTAAACAATACTTTTCTTAATGAAATCTAAGTTTTAATGGCTCTTTGAAAATCTCGCTTTCATGAGAGTCACTGTTAATCCTTTATTGATTGTATTTGCAAATGTTCAGTGTCGGTTATAATTTATGTTTACAGAAATAAAAACTGAAATCGAGTGTGTGTGATTCAATGAAGTTGTGTGACCGTAGTTAGGAGAGAGAGGACCAAGGATATTATCCCCGGAGTATACAATTACTTAATTTAAATTTTCGCCGCTCATGAGACCAGCTAATTTTTGACGTCTGCAACCCAATTTGAGGTTAAAATAACACCAAGTGTCGGTAATAGTTTTCCGGCTGTTCGACCTCTTCTTTTCTCCTGAAACTCTGTAACAACTACTCTCTACGAGAAATAATACACATTTTATTATTTATAACAAAGTATTCAGGGTATTTATTTATTAAATACACTGATTTTTATCTGCTCCCAATACAAAAAGTTATAATTGATTCTCCCTGTCAACACAACATTGGTTCGATCTTATTTGGTAAACACTGTAACTAAACGTGATTATTCTCCTTTCAGCCCCACTGTTGGGCTAGCCAATTTGTAAGAAAACTAAATTCGGTGTGTTTAAAAAAGTGTTATAAGATTACAATTGAAAGTTAAAGTTACAAGTTATGATGAATTGAAAAAATTATTATTGTCTTAAAAGAACTCCTTTGAATAAAAATAAAAATAGTTGTCGTAATGTTGTTTGAACTATAACGTTGCTTAATTCCATAAATAAAGCGTACTAGCTGGTCGCTTGTTGAAGGTAGCCGTCGCGTCAATTGTGGCAGCGAAACTCCTCCTCCAGGTTGACCTCGGTTTGCTTGACCTCGTCTTCAGGTTGCAATTCTTCCCTGGTTTAATCATTGGGTATTTCTTCAATTTCTGAGTTGTTGTCGTTTCGTAATTCTCCTCTTATGGTCTGACCCAATTCTCCCGTATATTTCTTATTCATTTCATCCATTTTCTTGCTAATCTCATTTAATGTGGTATTCAACTCTTCCTTCAACGCTCTATTGCTGTCGTCTATTTTACGGTTCAGCGTGTCCATGGATCTGTTGGTATCGTCTAATTTTTTATGGAGATCTTCTCTTAATGATTCGATATTTTTCTGGCTGTCGTCCAGTTTTTTATGGGATTTCTTACCGTCTTCCTTTAATTCCATCATTACTCTCATCATCCATTCTTGGAAATCCGCCATCCCCGTTTGCGTGGTTTCCTCAGGTTGTTTGGGTTGGTTGTTGACTCTCACTTCCACTTCCGGTTCTGCATGGGGTGTTTCTTCTGGTCGAGTTTCTATGTTATTAATTGTAATGACTTCCATTTCGGGTGTTGGTTGTGTCTCATGTGTCTCTGTGTTTAGTTGTACCTCTTCTACTCGGCTATCCTTGTATCTTGTGTCGTATTGATGTGTGTGTGGCATGTTTGTTCTTTTGTGTTTGCCAGGCTGATTATAAATATAAAAAATATTTTCCTCAGGTTGTTTGGGTTGGTTGTTGACTCTCACTTCCACTTCCGGTTCTGCATGGGGTGTTTCTTCTGGTCGAGTTTCTATGTTATTAATTGTAATGACTTCCATTTCGGGTGTTGGTTGTGTCTCATGTGTCTCTGTGTTTAGTTGTACCTCTTCTACTCGGCTATCCTTGTATCTTGTGTCGTATTGATGTGTGTGTGGCATGTTTGTTCTTTTGTGTTTGCCAGGCTGATTATAAATATAAAAAATATTTTCATCTAATATTTTTCAGCCTCACGTTGCTGGTCGCCAATTTGTAACTAAACGTGATTATTCTCCTTTCAGCCCCACTGTTGGGCTAGCCAATTTGTAAGAAAACTAGATTCGGTGTGTTTAAAAAAGTGTTATAAGTTTACAATTGAAAGTTAAAGTTACAAGTTATGATGAATTGAAAAAAATATTATTGTCTTAAAAGAACTCCTTTGAATAAAAATAAAAATAGTTGCAGTAATGTTGTTTGAACTATAACGTTGCTTAATTCCATAAATAAAGCGTACTAGCTGGTCGCTTGTTGAAGGTAGCTGTCGCGTCGATTCCGGCAGCGAAACTCCTCCTCCAGGTTGACCGTCGTCTAAGTACGTAAAGTCAAGTCACGTCTGAACAATAAAATTAATAAAATACACTTCCACGTACCTGGTTGTGATTCTGGAAGTTCGGAAGTTCACTTTTTTTTAGCAAATTAATAAGCTGCCAAGACGGTTTACAAAACCAGCTTGCTTTATTTACAAGGTTAGGTTACCTTGTTTAATAATGGGCGCCACACAGGTTTATTTCGGGAAAATCCCGTGTAAAACCCATTAATAGAATCAAATAATTATTTAAAAAAACTGAAATTGTGTTTATTGCCCTTATGGCAATTCAAATTCAACGTGTGATTTCTACTAAAAGTTACTTTGATTATTCTGAATTAATTATTTATTTACCTTTCGAAATAAATTAAGTCAAAGTTATGCAGCTAATAACTGGGTTTTATTTGTACCCTTGATAATGAATTCAAACAAACATAATTAAGAAAATACATTGGTATACAATTGAAATTACTTCGTTCACTTACCCTACTACACTAGCTCAGAGGATAAACAACTTTTCTGGTTATGTCCAGATAAACTTTACTTTAAACATTAATTTTATTTATATCTCGGGCGTAAATTCTTTGAAACACAAGAAAGAATGCTCATGCCTACACAAAAGTTAATTATTTCATAAAACAATATTGACTAGTAAGGCCTTGTTTACTAACAAAAAATCAAACCTATTTATAGGTTAGGCGTTCGTCACGCTTGCTTAATTATTTACAAAAGTTATATTGACCACTTACAACTAACATCATTCTTAAACAGGATTGACAAATCCACTAAATAAATTCAGTCATTGTGTAACACAGAAAATGTTTTGGTGTTATGCGTCAGTACAAATTTTGTTTATAAAATATATCAGTGCACTCAGATTAATGGAATAAATTGTCACGATGTTACCTCTTTATTTTAATCTTTTAGATTAAAATTTAATTAAACACTCCAGTGGTCGGATTATAATGACCCTGGTTATACACTACACACGCACTTTGAACAGGTAATAGTTGTCCGCTTCTGACTAAATTGGACCTTTTATAATACTATTTAATTATTTTCTCCTGTTCGATATGTCCCGCACTAAATAAAATAAATACTTCACATCGATGCACTGATTCTAGGTAGACTGTATTGTAGTTATTTGTTGTTGCCGAAATGGTTCAATGGACGCACTAATACATGATGCTATAAGTTAATAAAAATTTTGATGGGACGAGCGACACCTTTCGCTCTCGATGATGTCAAAAAGTCATCACGGCGAAACTCGCGCTCCCGTTATATACCCTGTGCTTTGATGAGGCTTAGGCGATTGTTTTATTTAGTAAGCTATTTTTTGATTGGCTCAACCAGACGTTACGAAAATTACGCATTGTCTTTCCAACGGTCATTAACCGACTTTCGGCTAAGATGATTGACAGTTGACGTTGTTGTTATTATTGACAAACAAAATTCTTGCCTTCTATTTACAAATGATGCTAACGCATGTCACGCACTTATTATAGTTGCGATCGTGGTTGTATCGCTATCAAATTAAAGGATATTTTTTTCTCTTTAATTTGATATAGTTTGACACTGGTTTTATTTACACTTTCACTGACATTTCTTAATAAACAATGTTCAGATATATGGCTTCGCGCTGTCGTCTGCTAGCGACGCCGGCTAGGATTCTCTCTTATCAATAAATTATTTGTGTTGCACATCGCCTTTTCACTTAAACGTCTGTGTCGGAACACTAATATATCCGTCTTTATACTTATTTAGTGAATATAATTATTAAATCTTAACTTACTGATGTAATACACTGCTATGAACTATCCTTACTTCCTAATTACATTTTGTTTATACTATTTTGCTCTATGCTATTCATTAATAATTTAGTTATTACTTGTATAATACATTAACAATGCTTATTGCTACACTTGGTATAATAATTGTTCAGTGTATGTTATTTACACTAGTAGTCCTTTCTACTTATCACCTTACTGACAATTGTTCGTTTTAGGCGTTGCCTAGGCATACCTTTTACATCGGGTTTATGCCTTAATAATGTTCATTAGTTACATTTGGTACATTGGTGAGGTAACTTACTTATATAAGGTTCCCTCTTACAATTATTTTTACTTCTTATGATTGCATTTGAGATTGTAATACAGTTTCAATTTTATATTATGGCCATAGCTAATCTTAGTTATAGGCATTGATAGTTATTAGTCATTGTTGATTTATTCTCAGCCAAATACTGTTGCTGATATTATATTATTCGGGTCATTACTTAATTATTTTTTTATTAACATGTGAAATTACATTCAAGTTATTCACGGTCTCGCTTGACAGCTTAAAGTGAATTTAATTTGTCCATTAGTTTGTGTCAGTTATAGTATTGGTTGTAGTGTCAAGCAGTGTTTTGTTTACTGCTTCTTGTGGCACTTCTTCTTCTTTCTTCTTCGTTGGTTCTTCTCTTCTTCGCTACTTTCATCATCATATTATCTACTTATATTACCTTCATGTATTTATTAATTCTATGGGTATATGACTAGGTTATGTAACACTTGGTCATGTTACATGTACTCCCCTCTCAAAATTGATAATTTGAGAGAAATTTTACATTTGATAAAATTATCATTTCAGTTCAGTTTTAGTACATTATTACTGCTTTTTGTCTTGTACTCTCTGCATTGACTTTTAACATTCTATTAGTGTGTTGCACTAGATTGAGTTCTTGGCTAGTGATATAATTTTTAGCTTACTAGTATTTTTCAAGTGTCTCATATTCTAAGTCATTTAGTTACAATAGGTTTCACTTCTTAAACTAACAATTTCCTGTCTTACAATAATACATTTTTCTTTCTTACTACATATCTTTATTTTCGTGATAAGCTCTATAGTTCTTTCATTTTTTACCTCATAGATTTTTTTATTAATAATCCTTGATATATTACCATATAATTCCCTAACATTTGTAGTGGGTTCGGAGTCAGAGGGGCTCTATTTGGCATCCATTCTCCGCCGTTCCTCAACTACACGTCCTCAGAATCAGAGGCATCCTCATCTCTGTCTGGGACAAAATAAAAATTGCACGTAGCAACAGTTGCACTATCACAACACATAAAATATAACATATCATTCATTTTTCAATAATATAACATTCAAGGTATTAGAGGTTTCATTTGTATCACATTTCATTCTTTTACACTTTGTAACATACTTCCTTTTCACAGGTAATTATCCCTTTTCAGACTTGACATACTGGCTATGTTCTTTATTAGCCTTGTTGTTTACTTTTCTATACTAGTTGGTAATTTGTTTTGGTTCACCTGAGTATTCTTAAATTTACACACTTATATTGATCATCATACAATCATGCAGTTATTTCTTAAATATAGAGTTTACAATATTTCACTCTTACAATAGTTTACAAGTTTTACCCTCATCAATAGTTTATAATTATCCTGAATTATCAGGGTTTACAGTATTCATCTACTAAACATTTTTGTTAGATATTCTCTGACATATCTTGTTGGTAAATACAATTAGGTACTCTTTCATCGTCTAATTAATATTTTTTATATTCCTTGATAACAGTAGTATTTTGACACTTATTTTTGTTATTTATTCATAGGCATTTTTCTCTATTATATCAGATAATAATCATTCAATAACATTTGAACAGTATTTGATAATTAAATAACACCTTTCTTTCTCTTCACTCCATAATAATAATAGCCTTCTTTCTAATTAACTCTCTTTGGTATTCTTCCTCTCTGCTCCTTCAAGTGTTGGAATCTTTAACACTTATTCTGGATGATTTTATATATAATTCTTAGTTTTGATTTAACATAGGAGTATTAGAGTAATTTTATATCACTATTTTATGTACATTTTTGTTATATGATACTCTTTTGTTCTACACAATATAATAGATATCTTCCTTATCATTAGATTATTTGGTTTAAAATACACATTTTTCTATCATCTAATATGATGAATCTGGTTCTCATTTAATATATAACAGATAGTTTTGGTACACATACTTATACTACACACTCTTTTTAGACACTTTCAATACATTGGGTATAATAAATGATCCTCCTGATCATTAGTTTATTCCTTTTATGGTAGATACCTTTAACATTTCTTATACACTAAACACTCTTGTGGTAATCGTCGTACAATGATATAATTAGTCCTTTTATAATAATAATTACATTTATAGTTTATACGTTGGGGTTCTATTGGGCTTCTCCATTCTATTGGGTTCATTGGTTGGGACAATTACGTTTCACAGGTACCCTTTTTTATAGCTGTCTCTAGTACAACATGTTTATGATATTTGGCACCCTATAATAACATCTCATAACAAACTTTCTTACATATATGATTTTTATGGTCCTTTGTTACGGTATAAGGGCCTATGTCCCGTACTAGTAGCTTTGGAGGTACCTCCCTATCCTGCGGTTCTTCCATTTTGCGGCTACCAGATAGTCATCGGCTTCCCGTTTTCTCGCCTTCTTCTTCTCATCATCTTCGGTATCCATGTGTCCAGTGTCCTCCTGGTCCTTGTTATTATTGACTTCTAGTACCTCGTCTAACTCTGGTTGATCGTCATTAGTTTTCTGGTTGGATTTTTCCATTGATTGGTCCCTCTTCTTCCGCAATTCTTTTATTTCTTGGGCGTACCCTTCAATGATCCGGTCCAGTTGTTCTTGATAACCTTTCCTTTTCTTGGAATGCCTTATTCTTCCTTTGGAAATATCTGCTTTAAGTATTTTATTGGTTATAGTCTTCTTGGTTGTAGCATATCTCTTCTCTTCATCCATCTTCATGAAGCTCCTTCGATACTCCTTCCTATAGATTCCTTCTTTACGATTGATGACTGGGAAATAAATCATATTAATTAGACCACTTCGAGTCATTTCGATTAATTCCTTTGTTACCCTAGTCTTCTTTGGGCGTATTATTCTTCTTTTTAAACATTTTTCTTGCCTCCAGAAACGATTAAGACTATAAAATAGGTTATTTACCTTCTGTCGACGTTTCTTAAAATCCTTTTAGGATGACTCGAGTTTCAACACCATTTGGTGTCATCATCAGATCGGTGAATTAGGTTAAAACATTTCGATGCATATGCATCTCGTTAGATATTTAAAAGATTAAAAACAACACATAACATTATATAAAACAATAAATAAACTATATCACAATAAAATAACATTAATAAAAGAATATAAAAACAACGCGGCCGCAAACGATCCTGCACAGGAACGCACCCCACGGTAAGATTAATCAATGCCGGTTTGACCTCGGTTCAATTTCATCGATCTGATATAGCCAGTCTCTCGTTCCATAAGATCGATTCTATTAAATAAAACATTATTGTTATGTATCGCTTTTTCATTTAGGACACGATTGTGATCCTTCTTTATGGCTTTGTATATCTCGAATCTTTCAAGGGTGTCCAGCTTTAGTGACTTTTTACATTTATGTAGGATATCTAAATTATCGTTGATACTTTTTATATTATGGTTATATGAGCTCAAATGTTCTGCAAATGTAGATCTTGTTACATTAGACTTGGAGCTTGGGATATGTTCTTTATAGCGTAATTTGAAAGAACGACCTGTTTGTCCTATATAGAAACGTGTGCAATCAGAACAATTAAGTCTATATACACCAGTACCATCAAATATATCTGAGGGTGTATTTTTGTTGGTAAAAGTGAGTTTTTTCTCAAGTTTATTACTTGCCTTTGAGGCCAATGTAATATTATGCTTTTTTAATAGGTTTTTTAAAAGTATAATATTTTTTAACCTATTAAAAAAGTTTATTTTTTTTAACCTATTAAAAAAGCATAATATTACATTGGCCTCAAAGGCAAGTAATAAACTTGAGAAAAAACTCACTTTTACCAACAAAAATACACCCTCCGATATATTTGATGGTACTGGTGTATATAGACTTAATTGTTCTGATTGCACACGGTTCTATATAGGACAAACAGGTCGTTCTTTCAAATTACGCTATAAAGAACATATCCCAAGCTCCAAGTCTAATGTAACAAGATCTACATTTGCAGAACATTTGAGCTCATATAACCATAATATAAAAAGTATCAACGATAATTTAGATATCCTACATAAATGTAAAAAGTCACTAAAGCTGGACACCCTTGAAAGATTCGAGATATACAAAGCCATAAAGAAGGATCACAATCGTGTCCTAAATGAAAAAGCGATACATAACAATAATGTTTTATTTAATAGAATCGATCTTATGGAACGAGAGATTGGCTATATCAGATCGATGAAATTGAACCGAGGTCAAACCGGCATTGATTAATCTTACCGTGGGGTGCGTTCCTGTGCAGGATCGTTTGCGGCCGCGTTGTTTTTATATTCTTTTATTAATGTTATTTTATTGTGATATAGTTTATTTATTGTTTTATATAATGTTATGTGTTGTTTTTAATCTTTTAAATATCTAACGAGATGCATATGCATCGAAATGTTTTAACCTAATTCACCGATCTGATGATGACACCAAATGGTGTTGAAACTCGAGTCATCCTAAAAGGATTTTAAGAAACGTCGACAGAAGGTAAATAACCTATTTTATAGTTATTCTTCTTATCTTCGCCTCCGTTTCTTCCGTTTGTTAATTATTTTGTTCCTTTCTTCATGATTTTTAAATTTTAAATTCACTTGTTCGGTGTTTTTATTTCTGGGTAATTCTTTTGTCTCCACTTGATCATCACACATGGGCAGATTATTTTGTTCTAAGTCTTCATTCTCGGCTACTAACTCTTCCGCTTCTTTAATTACCTGAGTTTTCTCTATACTTCCGGTATCGCTCTCCTTGTCGTGAATATCTTCCTGGTGTCTGTCAAGCTCATTTTCAGATGATGATGTATTTGAGTCCCCTTCATTCTCGGTTTGCTTGACCTCGTCTTCAGGTTGCAATTCTTCCCTGGTTTAATCATTGGGTATTTCTTCAATTTCTGAGTTGTTGTCGTTTAGTAATTCTCCTCTTATGGTCTGACCCAATTCTCCCGTATATTTCTTATTCATTTCATCCATTTTCTTGCTAATCTCATTTAATGTGGTATTCAACTCTTCCTTCAACGCTCTGTTGCTGTCGTCTATTTTACGGTTCAGCGTGTCCATGGATCTGTTGGTATCGTCTAATTTTTTATGGAGATTTTCTCTTAATGATTCGATATTTTTCTGGCTGTCGTCCAGTTTTTTATGGGATTTCTTACCGTCTTCCTTTAATTCCATCATTACTCTCATCATCCATTCTTGGAAATCCGCCTTCCCCGTTTGTGTGGTTTCCTCAGGTTGTTTGGGTTGGTTGTCGACTCTCACTTCCACTTCCGGTTCTGCATGGGGTGTTTCTTCTGGTCGAGTTTCTATGTTATTAATTGTAATGACTTCCATTTCGGGTGTTGGTTGTGTCTCATGTGTCTCTGTGTTTAGTTGTACCTCTTCTCCTCGGCTATCCTTGTATCTTGTGTCGTATTGATGTGTGTGTGGCATGTTTGTTCTTTTGTGTTTGCCAGGCTGATTATAAATATAAAAAATATTTTCATCTAATATTTTTCAGCCTCACGTTGCTGGTCGCCAATTTGTAACTAAACGTGATTATTCTCCTTTCAGCCCCACTGTTGGGCTAGCCAATTTGTAAGAAAACTAGATTCGGTGTGTTTAAAAAAGTGTTATAAGTTTACAATTGAAAGTTAAAGTTACAAGTTATGATGAATTGAAAAAAATATTATTGTCTTAAAAGAACTCCTTTGAATAAAAATAAAAATAGTTGCAGTAATGTTGTTTGAACTATAACGTTGCTTAATTCCATAAATAAAGCGTACTAGCTGGTCGCTTGATGAAGGTAGCCGTCGCGTCAATTCTGGCAGCGAAACTCCTCCTCCAGGTTGACCATCGTCTAAGTACATAAAGTCAAGTCACGTCTGAACAATAAAATTAATAAAATACACTTCCACGTACCTGGTTGTGATTCTGGAAGTTCGGAAGTTCACTTTTTTTTAGCAAATTAATAAGCTGCCAAGACGGTTTACAAAACCAGCTTGCTTTATTTACAAGGTTAGGTTACCTTGCTTAATAATGGGCGCCACACAGGTTTATTTCGGGAAAATCCCGTGTAAAACCCATTAATAGAATCAAATAATTATTTTAAAAAACTGAAATTGTGTTTATTGCCCTTATGGCAATTCAAATTCAACGTGTGATCTCTACTAAAAGTTACTTTGATTATTCTGAATTAATTATTTATTTACCTTTCGAAATAAATTAAGTCAAAGTTATGCAGCTAATAACTGGGTTTTATTTGTACCCTTGATAATGAATTCAAACAAACATAATTAAGAAAATACATTGGTATACAATTGAAATTACTTCGTTCACTTACCCTACTACACTAGCTCAGAGGATAAACAACTTTTCTGGTTATGTCCAGATAAACTTTACTTTAAACATTAATTTTATTTATATCTCGGGCGTAAATTCTTTGAAACACAAGAAAGAATGCTCATGCCTACACAAAAGTTAATTATTTCATAAAACAATATTGACTAGTAAGGCCTTGTTTACTAACAAAAAATCAAACCTATTTATAGGTTAGGCGTTCGTCACGCTTGCTTAATTATTTACAAAAGTTATATTGACCACTTACAACTAACATCATTCTTAAACAGGATTGACAAATCCACTAAATAAATTCAGTCATTGTGTAACACAGAAAATGTTTTGGTGTTATGCGTCAGTACAAATTTTGTTTATAAAATATATCAGTGCACTCAGATTAATGGAATAAATTGTCACGATGTTACCTCTTTATTTTAATCTTTTAGATTAAAATTTAATTAAACACTCCAGTGGTCGGATTATAATGACCCTGGTTATACACTACACACGCACTTTGAACAGGTAATAGTTGTCCGCTTCTGACTAAATTGGACCTTTTATAATACTATTTAATTATTTTCTCCTGTTCGATATGTCCCGCACTAAATAAAATAAATACTTCACATCGATGCACTGATTCTAGGTAGACTGTATTGTAGTTATTTGTTGTTGCCGAAATGGTTCAATGGACGCACTAATACATGATGCTATAAGTTAATAAAAATTTTGATGGGACGAGCGACACCTTTCGCTCTCGATGATGTCAAAAAGTCATCACGGCGAAACTCGCGCTCCCGTTATATACCCTGTGCTTTGATGAGGCTTAGGCGATTGTTTTATTTAGTAAGCTATTTTTTGATTGGCTCAACCAGACGTTACGAAAATTACGCATTGTCTTTCCAACGGTCATTAACCGACTTTCGGCTAAGATGATTGACAGTTGACGTTGTTGTTATTATTGACAAACAAAATTCTTGCCTTCTATTTACAAATGATGCTAACGCATGTCACGCACTTATTATAGTTGCGATCGTGGTTGTATCGCTATCAAATTAAAGGATATTTTTTTCTCTTTAATTTGATATAGTTTGACACTGGTTTTATTTACACTTTCACTGACATTTCTTAATAAACAATGTTCAGATATATGGCTTCGCGCTGTCGTCTGCTAGCGACGCCGGCTAGGATTCTCTCTTATCAATAAATTATTTGTGTTGCACATCGCCTTTTCACTTAAACGTCTGTGTCGGAACACTAATATATCCGTCTTTATACTTATTTAGTGAATATAATTATTAAATCTTAACTTACTGATGTAATACACTGCTATGAACTATCCTTACTTCCTAATTACATTTTGTTTATACTATTTTGCTCTATGCTATTCATTAATAATTTAGTTATTACTTGTATAATACATTAACAATGCTTATTGCTACACTTGGTATAATAATTGTTCAGTGTATGTTATTTACACTAGTAGTCCTTTCTACTTATCACCTTACTGACAATTGTTCGTTTTAGGCATTGCCTAGGCATACCTTTTACATCGGGTTTATGCCTTAATAATGTTCATTAGTTACATTTGGTACATTGGTGAGGTAACTTACTTATATAAGGTTCCCTCTTACAATTATTTTTACTTCTTATGATTGCATTTGAGATTGTAATACAGTTTCAATTTTATATTATGGCCATAGCTAATCTTAGTTATAGGCATTGATAGTTATTAGTCATTGTTGATTTATTCTCAGCCAAATACTGTTGCTGATATTATATTATTCGGGTCATTACTTAATTATTTTTTTATTAACATGTGAAATTACATTCAAGTTATTCACGGTCTCGCTTGACAGCTTAAAGTGAATTTAATTTGTCCATTAGTTTGTGTCAGTTATAGTATTGGTTGTAGTGTCAAGCAGTGTTTTGTTTACTGCTTCTTGTGGCACTTCTTCTTCTTTCTTCTTCGTTGGTTCTTCTCTTCTTCGCTACTTTCATCATCATATTATCTACTTATATTACCTTCATGTATTTATTAATTCTATGGGTATATGACTAGGTTATGTAACACTTGGTCATGTTACATGTACTCCCCTCTCAAAATTGATAATTTGAGAGAAATTTTACATTTGATAAAATTATCATTTCAGTTCAGTTTTAGTACATTATTACTGCTTTTTGTCTTGTACTCTCTGCATTGACTTTTAACATTCTATTAGTGTGTTGCACTAGATTGAGTTCTTGGCTAGTGATATAATTTTTAGCTTACTAGTATTTTTCAAGTGTCTCATATTCTAAGTCATTTAGTTACAATAGGTTTCACTTCTTAAACTAACAATTTCCTGTCTTACAATAATACATTTTTCTTTCTTACTACATATCTTTATTTTCGTGATAAGCTCTATGGTTCTTTCATTTTTTACCTCATAGATTTTTTTATTAATAATCCTTGATATATTACCATATAATTCCCTAACATTTGTAGTGGGTTCGGAGTCAGAGGGGCTCTATTTGGCATCCATTCTCCGCCGTTCCTCAACTACACGTCCTCAGAATCAGAGGCATCCTCATCTCTGTCTGGGACAAAATAAAAATTGCACGTAGCAACAGTTGCACTATCACAACACATAAAATATAACATATCATTCATTTTTCAATAATATAACATATTCAATATAACATTCAAGGTATTAGAGGTTTCATTTGTATCACATTTCATTCTTTTACACTTTGTAACATACTTCCTTTTCACAGGTAATTATCCCTTTTCAGACTTGACATACTGGCTATGTTCTTTATTAGCCTTGTTGTTTACTTTTCTATACTAGTTGGTAATTTGTTTTGGTTCACCTGAGTATTCTTAAATTTACACACTTATATTGATCATCATACAATCATGCAGTTATTTCTTAAATATAGAGTTTACAATATTTCACTCTTACAATAGTTTACAAGTTTTACCCTCATCAATAGTTTATAATTATCCTGAATTATCAGGGTTTACAGTATTCATCTACTAAACATTTTTGTTAGATATTCTCTGACATATCTTGTTGGTAAATACAATTAGGTACTCTTTCATCGTCTAATTAATATTTTTTATATTCCTTGATAACAGTAGTATTTTGACACTTATTTTTGTTATTTATTCATAGGCATTTTTCTCTATTATATCAGATAATAATCATTCAATAACATTTGAACAGTATTTGATAATTAAATAACACCTTTCTTTCTCTTCACTCCATAATAATAATAGCCTTCTTTCTAATTAACTCTCTTTGGTATTCTTCCTCTCTGCTCCTTCAAGTGTTGGAATCTTTAACACTTATTCTGGATGATTTTATATATAATTCTTAGTTTTGATTTAACATAGGAGTATTAGAGTAATTTTATATCACTATTTTATGTACATTTTTGTTATATGATACTCTTTTGTTCTACACAATATAATAGATATCTTCCTTATCATTAGATTATTTGGTTTAAAATACACATTTTTCTATCATCTAATATGATGAATCTGGTTCTCATTTAATATATAACAGATAGTTTTGGTACACATACTTATACTACACACTCTTTTTAGACACTTTCAATACATTGGGTATAATAAATGATCCTCCTGATCATTAGTTTATTCCTTTTATGGTAGATACCTTTAACATTTCTTATACACTAAACACTCTTGTGGTAATCGTCGTACAATGATGTAATTAGTCCTTTTATAATAATAATTACATTTATAGTTTATACGTTGGGGTTCTATTGGGCTTCTCCATTCTATTGGGTTCATTGGTTGGGACAATTACGTTTCACAGGTACCCTTTTTTATAGCTGTCTCTAGTACAACATGTTTATGATATTTGGCACCCTATAATAACATCTCATAACAAACTTTCTTACATATATGATTTTTATGGTCCTTTGTTACGGTATAAGGGCCTATGTCCCGTACTAGTAGCTTTGGAGGTACCTCCCTATCCTGCGGTTCTTCCATTTTGCGGCTACCAGATAGTCATCGGCTTCCCGTTTTCTCGCCTTCTTCTTCTCATCATCTTCGGTATCCATGTGTCCAGTGTCCTCCTGGTCCTTGTTATTATTGACTTCTAGTACCTCGTCTAACTCTGGTTGATCGTCATTAGTTTTCTGGTTGGATTTTTCCATTGATTGGTCCCTCTTCTTCCGCAATTCTTTTATTTCTTGGGCGTACCCTTCAATGATCCGGTCCAGTTGTTCTTGATAACCTTTCCTTTTCTTGGAATGCCTTATTCTTCCTTTGGAAATATCTGCTTTAAGTATTTTATTGGTTATAGTCTTCTTGGTTGTAGCATATCTCTTCTCTTCATCCATCTTCATGAAGCTCCTTCGATACTCCTTCCTATAGATTCCTTCTTTACGATTGATGACTGGGAAATAAATCATATTAATTAGACCACTTCGAGTCATTTCGATTAATTCCTTTGTTACCCTAGTCTTCTTTGGGCGTATTATTCTTCTTTTTAAACATTTTTCTTGCCTCCAGAAACGATTAAGACTATAAAATAGGTTATTTACCTTCTGTCGACGTTTCTTAAAATCCTTTTAGGATGACTCGAGTTTCAACACCATTTGGTGTCATCATCAGATGATGATGATATATTTTTTAAAAGTATAATATTTTTTAACCTATTAAAAAAGTTTATTTTTTTTAACCTATTAAAAAAGCATAATATTACATTGGCCTCAAAGGCAAGTAATAAACTTGAGAAAAAACTCACTTTTACCAACAAAAATACACCCTCCGATATATTTGATGGTACTGGTGTATATAGACTTAATTGTTCTGATTGCACACGGTTCTATATAGGACAAACAGGTCGTTCTTTCAAATTACGCTATAAAGAACATATCCCAAGCTCCAAGTCTAATGTAACAAGATCTACATTTGCAGAACATTTGAGCTCATAAAACCATAATATAAAAAGTATCAACGATAATTTAGATATCCTACATAAATGTAAAAAGTCACTAAAGCTGGACACCCTTGAAAGATTCGAGATATACAAAGCCATAAAGAAGGATCACAATCGTGTCCTAAATGAAAAAGCGATACATAACAATAATGTTTTATTTAATAGAATCGATCTTATGGAACGAGAGATTGGCTATATCAGATCGATGAAATTGAACCGAGGTCAAACCGGCATTGATTAATCTTACCGTGGGGTGCGTTCCTGTGCAGGATCGTTTGCGGCCGCGTTGTTTTTATATTCTTTTATTAATGTTATTTTATTGTGATATAGTTTATTTATTGTTTTATATAATGTTATGTGTTGTTTAATCTTTTAAATATCTAACGAGATGCATATGCATCGAAATGTTTTAACCTAATTCACCGATCTGATGATGACACCAAATGGTGTTGAAACTCGAGTCATCCTAAAAGGATTTTAAGAAACGTCGACAGAAGGTAAATAACCTATTTTATAGTTATTCTTCTTATCTTCGCCTCCGTTTCTTCCGTTTGTTAATTATTTTGTTCCTTTCTTCATGATTTTTAAATTTTAAATTCACTTGTTCGGTGTTTTTATTTCTGGGTAATTCTTTTGTCTCCACTTGATCATCACACATGGGCAGATTATTTTGTTCTAAGTCTTCATTCTCGGCTACTAACTCTTCCGCTTCTTTAATTACCTGAGTTTTCTCTATACTTCCGGTATCGCTCTCCTTGTCGTGAATATCTTCCTGGTGTCTGTCAAGCTCATTTTCAGATGATGATGTATTTGAGTCCCCTTCATTCTCGGTTTGCTTGACCTCGTCTTCAGGTTGCAATTCTTCCCTGGTTTAATCATTGGGTATTTCTTCAATTTCTGAGTTGTTGTCGTTTAGTAATTCTCCTCTTATGGTCTGACCCAATTCTCCCGTATATTTCTTATTCATTTCATCCATTTTCTTGCTAATCTCATTTAATGTGGTATTCAACTCTTCCTTCAACGCTCTGTTGCTGTCGTCTATTTTACGGTTCAGCGTGTCCATGGATCTGTTGGTATCGTCTAATTTTTTATGGAGATTTTCTCTTAATGATTCGATATTTTTCTGGCTGTCGTCCAGTTTTTTATGGGATTTCTTACCGTCTTCCTTTAATTCCATCATTACTCTCATCATCCATTCTTGGAAATCCGCCATCCCCGTTTGTGTGGTTTCCTCAGGTTGTTTGGGTTGGTTGTCGACTCTCACTTCCACTTCCGGTTCTGCATGGGGTGTTTCTTCTGGTCGAGTTTCTATGTTATTAATTGTAATGACTTCCATTTCGGGTGTTGGTTGTGTCTCATGTGTCTCTGTGTTTAGTTGTACCTCTTCTCCTCGGCTATCCTTGTATCTTGTGTCGTATTGATGTGTGTGTGGCATGTTTGTTCTTTTGTGTTTGCCAGGCTGATTATAAATATAAAAAATATTTTCATCTAATATTTTTCAGCCTCACGTTGCTGGTCGCCAATTTGTAACTAAACGTGATTATTCTCCTTTCAGCCCCACTGTTGGGCTAGCCAATTTGTAAGAAAACTAGATTCGGTGTGTTTAAAAAAGTGTTATAAGTTTACAATTGAAAGTTAAAGTTACAAGTTATGATGAATTGAAAAAAATATTATTGTCTTAAAAGAACTCCTTTGAATAAAAATAAAAATAGTTGCAGTAATGTTGTTTGAACTATAACGTTGCTTAATTCCATAAATAAAGCGTACTAGCTGGTCGCTTGATGAAGGTAGCCGTCGCGTCAATTCTGGCAGCGAAACTCCTCCTCCAGGTTGACCGTCGTCTAAGTACATAAAGTCAAGTCACGTCTGAACAATAAAATTAATAAAATACACTTCCACGTACCTGGTTGTGATTCTGGAAGTTCGGAAGTTCACTTTTTTTTAGCAAATTAATAAGCTGCCAAGACGGTTTACAAAACCAGCTTGCTTTATTTACAAGGTTAGGTTACCTTGTTTAATAATGGGCGCCACACAGGTTTATTTCGGGAAAATCCCGTGTAAAACCCATTAATAGAATCAAATAATTATTTAAAAAAACTGAAATTGTGTTTATTGCCCTTATGGCAATTCAAATTCAACGTGTGATCTCTACTAAAAGTTACTTTGATTATTCTGAATTAATTATTTATTTACCTTTCGAAATAAATTAAGTCAAAGTTATGCAGCTAATAACTGGGTTTTATTTGTACCCTTGATAATGAATTCAAACAAACATAATTAAGAAAATACATTGGTATACAATTGAAATTACTTCGTTCACTTACCCTACTACACAAGCTCAGAGGATAAACAACTTTTCTGGTTATGTCCAGATAAACTTTACTTTAAACATTAATTTTATTTATATCTCGGGCGTAAATTCTTTGAAACACAAGAAAGAATGCTCATGCCTACACAAAAGTTAATTATTTCATAAAACAATATTGACTAGTAAGGCCTTGTTTACTAACAAAAAATCAAACCTATTTATAGGTTAGGCGTTCGTCACGCTTGCTTAATTATTTACAAAAGTTATATTGACCACTTACAACTAACATCATTCTTAAACAGGATTGACAAATCCACTAAATAAATTCAGTCATTGTGTAACACAGAAAATGTTTTGGTGTTATGCGTCAGTACAAATTTTGTTTATAAAATATATCAGTGCACTCAGATTAATGGAATAAATTGTCACGATGTTACCTCTTTATTTTAATCTTTTAGATTAAAATTTAATTAAACACTCCAGTGGTCGGATTATAATGACCCTGGTTATACACTACACACGCACTTTGAACAGGTAATAGTTGTCCGCTTCTGACTAAATTGGACCTTTTATAATACTATTTAATTATTTTCTCCTGTTCGATATGTCCCGCACTAAATAAAATAAATACTTCACATCGATGCACTGATTCTAGGTAGACTGTATTGTAGTTATTTGTTGTTGCCGAAATGGTTCAATGGACGCACTAATACATGATGCTATAAGTTAATAAAAATTTTGATGGGACGAGCGACACCTTTCGCTCTCGATGATGTCAAAAAGTCATCACGGCGAAACTCGCGCTCCCGTTATATACCCTGTGCTTTGATGAGGCTTAGGCGATTGTTTTATTTAGTAAGCTATTTTTTGATTGGCTCAACCAGACGTTACGAAAATTACGCATTGTCTTTCCAACGGTCATTAACCGACTTTCGGCTAAGATGATTGACAGTTGACGTTGTTGTTATTATTGACAAACAAAATTCTTGCCTTCTATTTACAAATGATGCTAACGCATGTCACGCACTTATTATAGTTGCGATCGTGGTTGTATCGCTATCAAATTAAAGGATATTTTTTTCTCTTTAATTTGATATAGTTTGACACTGGTTTTATTTACACTTTCACTGACATTTCTTAATAAACAATGTTCAGATATATGGCTTCGCGCTGTCGTCTGCTAGCGACGCCGGCTAGGATTCTCTCTTATCAATAAATTATTTGTGTTGCACATCGCCTTTTCACTTAAACGTCTGTGTCGGAACACTAATATATCCGTCTTTATACTTATTTAGTGAATATAATTATTAAATCTTAATTTACTGATGTAATACACTGCTATGAACTATCCTTACTTCCTAATTACATTTTGTTTATACTATTTTGCTCTATGCTATTCATTAATAATTTAGTTATTACTTGTATAATACATTAACAATGCTTATTGCTACACTTGGTATAATAATTGTTCAGTGTATGTTATTTACACTAGTAGTCCTTTCTACTTATCACCTTACTGACAATTGTTCGTTTTAGGCGTTGCCTAGGCATACCTTTTACATCGGGTTTATGCCTTAATAATGTTCATTAGTTACATTTGGTACACTGGTGAGGTAACTTACTTATATAAGGTTCCCTCTTACAATTATTTTTACTTCTTATGATTGCATTTGAGATTGTAATACAGTTTCAATTTTATATTATGGCCATAGCTAATCTTAGTTATAGGCATTGATAGTTATTAGTCATTGTTGATTTATTCTCAGCCAAATACTGTTGCTGATATTATATTATTCGGGTCATTACTTAATTATTTTTTTATTAACATGTGAAATTACATTCAAGTTATTCACGGTCTCGCTTGACAGCTTAAAGTGAATTTAATTTGTCCATTAGTTTGTGTCAGTTATAGTATTGGTTGTAGTGTCAAGCAGTGTTTTGTTTACTGCTTCTTGTGGCACTTCTTCTTCTTTCTTCTTCGTTGGTTCTTCTCTTCTTCGCTACTTTCATCATCATATTATCTACTTATATTACCTTCATGTATTTATTAATTCTATGGGTATATGACTAGGTTATGTAACACTTGGTCATGTTACATGTACTCCCCTCTCAAAATTGATAATTTGAGAGAAATTTTACATTTGATAAAATTATCATTTCAGTTCAGTTTTAGTACATTATTACTGCTTTTTGTCTTGTACTCTCTGCATTGACTTTTAACATTCTATTAGTGTGTTGCACTAGATTGAGTTCTTGGCTAGTGATATAATTTTTAGCTTACTAGTATTTTTCAAGTGTCTCATATTCTAAGTCATTTAGTTACAATAGGTTTCACTTCTTAAACTAACAATTTCCTGTCTTACAATAATACATTTTTCTTTCTTACTACATATCTTTATTTTCGTGATAAGCTCTATGGTTCTTTCATTTTTTACCTCATAGATTTTTTTATTAATAATCCTTGATATATTACCATATAATTCCCTAACATTTGTAGTGGGTTCGGAGTCAGAGGGGCTCTATTTGGCATCCATTCTCCGCCGTTCCTCAACTACACGTCCTCAGAATCAGAGGCATCCTCATCTCTGTCTGGGACAAAATAAAAATTGCACGTAGCAACAGTTGCACTATCACAACACATAAAATATAACATATCATTCATTTTTCAATAATATAACATATTCAATATAACATTCAAGGTATTAGAGGTTTCATTTGTATCACATTTCATTCTTTTACACTTTGTAACATACTTCCTTTTCACAGGTAATTATCCCTTTTCAGACTTGACATACTGGCTATGTTCTTTATTAGCCTTGTTGTTTACTTTTCTATACTAGTTGGTAATTTGTTTTGGTTCACCTGAGTATTCTTAAATTTACACACTTATATTGATCATCATACAATCATGCAGTTATTTCTTAAATATAGAGTTTACAATATTTCACTCTTACAATAGTTTACAAGTTTTACCCTCATCAATAGTTTATAATTATCCTGAATTATCAGGGTTTACAGTATTCATCTACTAAACATTTTTGTTAGATATTCTCTGACATATCTTGTTGGTAAATACAATTAGGTACTCTTTCATCGTCTAATTAATATTTTTTATATTCCTTGATAACAGTAGTATTTTGACACTTATTTTTGTTATTTATTCATAGGCATTTTTCTCTATTATATCAGATAATAATCATTCAATAACATTTGAACAGTATTTGATAATTAAATAACACCTTTCTTTCTCTTCACTCCAAAATAATAATAACCTTCTTTCTAATTAACTCTCTTTGGTATTCTTCCTCTCTGCTCCTTCAAGTGTTGGAATCTTTAACACTTATTCTGGATGATTTTATATATAATTCTTAGTTTTGATTTAACATAGGAGTATTAGAGTAATTTTATATCACTATTTTATGTACATTTTTGTTATATGATACTATTTTGTTCTACACAATATAATAGATATCTTCCTTATCATTAGATTATTTGGTTTAAAGTACACATTTTTCTATCATCTAATATGATAAATCTGGTTCTCATTTAATATATAACAGATAGTTTTGGTACACATACTTATACTACACACACTTTTTATAACACAATATGGTAAACAGGCTTGCTGTAGGCAATTAGACACTTTCAATACATTGGGTATAATAAATGATCCTCCTGATCATTAGTTTATTCCTTTTATGGTAGATACCTTTAACATTTCTTATACACTAAACACTCTTGTGGTAATCGTCGTACAATGATATAATTAGTCCTTTTATAATAATAATTACATTTATAGTTTATACGTTGGGGTTCTATTGGGCTTCTCCATTCTATTGGGTTCATTGGTTGGGACAATTACGTTTCACAGGTACCCTTTTTTATAGCTGTCTCTAGTACAACATGTTTATGATATTTGGCACCCTATAATAACATCTCATAACAAACTTTCTTACATATATGATTTTTATGGTCCTTTGTTACGGTATAAGGGCCTATGTCCCGTACTAGTAGCTTTGGAGGTACCTCCCTATCCTGCGGTTCTTCCATTTTGCGGCTACCAGATAGTCATCGGCTTCCCGTTTTCTCGCCTTCTTCTTCTCATCATCTTCGGTATCCATGTGTCCAGTGTCCTCCTGGTCCTTGTTATTATTGACTTCTAGTACCTCGCCTAACTCTGGTTGATCGTCATTAGTTTTCTGGTTGGATTTTTCCATTGATTGGTCCCTCTTCTTCCGCAATTCTTTTATTTCTTGGGCGTACCCTTCAATGATCCGGTCCAGTTGTTCTTGATAACCTTTCCTTTTCTTGGAATGCCTTATTCTTCCTTTGGAAATATCTGCTTTAAGTATTTTATTGGTTATAGTCTTCTTGGTTGTAGCATATCTCTTCTCTTCATCCATCTTCATGAAGCTCCTTCGATACTCCTTCCTATAGATTCCTTCTTTACGGTTGATGACTGGGAAATAAATCATATTAATTAGACCACTTCGAGTCATTACGATTAATTCCTTTGTTACCCTAGTCTTCTTTGGGCGTATTATTCTTCTTATCTTCGCCTCCGTTTCTTCCGTTTGTTAATTATTTTGTTCCTTTCTTCATGATTTTTAAATTTTAAATTCACTTGTTCGGTGTTTTTATTTCTGGGTAATTCTTTTGTCTCCACTTGATCATCACACATGGGCAGATTATTTTGTTCTAAGTCTTCATTCTCGGCTACTAACTCTTCCGCTTCTTTAATTACCTGAGTTTTCTCTATACTTCCGGTATCGCTCTCCTTGTCGTGAATATCTTCCTGGTGTCTGTCAAGCTCATTTTCAGATGATGATGTATTTGAGTCCCCTTCATTCTCGGTTTGCTTGACCTCGTCTTCAGGTTGCAATTCTTCCCTGGTTTAATCATTGGGTATTTCTTCAATTTCTGAGTTGTTGTCGTTTAGTAATTCTCCTCTTATGGTCTGACCCAATTCTCCCGTATATTTCTTATTCATTTCATCCATTTTCTTGCTAATCTCATTTAATGTGGTATTCAACTCTTCCTTCAACGCTCTGTTGCTGTCGTCTATTTTACGGTTCAGCGTGTCCATGGATCTGTTGGTATCGTCTAATTTTTTATGGAGATTTTCTCTTAATGATTCGATATTTTTCTGGCTGTCGTCCAGTTTTTTATGGGATTTCTTACCGTCTTCCTTTAATTCCATCATTACTCTCATCATCCATTCTTGGAAATCCGCCATCCCCGTTTGTGTGGTTTCCTCAGGTTGTTTGGGTTGGTTGTCGACTCTCACTTCCACTTCCGGTTCTGCATGGGGTGTTTCTTCTGGTCGAGTTTCTATGTTATTAATTGTAATGACTTCCATTTCGGGTGTTGGTTGTGTCTCATATGTCTCTGTGTTTAGTTGTACCTCTTCTACTCGGCTATCCTTGTATCTTGTGTCGTATTGATGTGTGTGTGGCATGTTTGTTCTTTTGTGTTTGCCAGGCTGATTATAAATATAAAAAATATTTTCATCTAATATTTTTCAGCCTCACGTTGCTGGTCGCCAATTTGTAACTAAACGTGATTATTCTCCTTTCAGCCCCACTGTTGGGCTAGCCAATTTGTAAGAAAACTAGATTCGGTGTGTTTAAAAAAGTGTTATAAGTTTACAATTGAAAGTTAAAGTTACAAGTTATGATGAATTGAAAAAAATATTATTGTCTTAAAAGAACTCCTTTGAATAAAAATAAAAATAGTTGCAGTAATGTTGTTTGAACTATAACGTTGCTTAATTCCATAAATAAAGCGTACTAGCTGGTCGCTTGATGAAGGTAGCCGTCGCGTCAATTCTGGCAGCGAAACTCCTCCTCCAGGTTGACCGTCATCTAAGTACGTAAAGTCAAGTCACGTCTGGACAATAAAATTAATAAAATACACTTCCACGTACCTGGTCGTGATTCTGGAAGTTCGGAAGTTCACTTTTTTTTTAGCAAATTAATAAGCTGCCAAGACGGTTTACAAAACCAGCTTGCTTTATTTACAAGGTTAGGTTACCGTGTTTAATAATGGGCGCCACACAGGTTTATTTCGGGAAAATCCCGTGTAAAACCCATTAATAGAATCAAATAATTATTTTAAAAAACTGAAATTGTGTTTATTGCCCTTATGGCAATTCAAATTCAACGTGTGATCTCTACTAAAAGTTACTTTGATTATTCTGAATTAATTATTTATTTACCTTTCGAAATAAATTAAGTCAAAGTTATGCAGCTAATAACTGGGTTTTATTTGTACCCTTGATAATGAATTCAAACAAACATAATTAAGAAAATACATTGGTATACAATTGAAATTACTTCGTTCACTTACCCTACTACACAAGCTCAGAGCATAAACAACTTTTCTGGTTATGTCCAGATAAACTTTACTTTAAACATTAATTTTATTTATATCTCGGGCATAAATTCTTTGAAACACAAGAAAGAATGCTCATGCCTACACAAAAGTTAATTATTTCATAAAACAATATTGACTAGTAAGGCCTTGTTGTTTACTAACAAAAAATCAAACCTATTTATAGGTTAGGCGTTCGTCACGCTTGCTTAATTATTTACAAAAGTTATATTGACCACTTACGACTAACATCATTCTTAAACAGGATTGACAAATCCACTAAATAAATTCAGTCATTGTGTAACACAGAAAATGTTTTGGTGTTATGCATCAGTACAAATTTTGTTTATAAAATATATCAGTGCACTCAGATTAATGGAATAAATTGTCACGATGTTACCTCTTTATTTTAATCTTTTAGATTAAAATTTAATTAAACACTCCAGTGGTCGGATTATAATGACCCTGGTTATACACTACATACGCACTTTGAACAGGTAATAGTTGTCCGCTTCTGACTAAATTGGACCTTTTATAATACTATTTAATTATTTTCTCCTGTTCGATATATCCCGCACTAAATAAAATAAATACTTCACATCGATGCACTGATTCTAGGTAGACTGTATTGTAGTTATTTGTTGTTGCCGAAATGGTTCAATGGACGCACTAATACATGATGCTGTAAGTTAATAAAAATTTTGATGGGACGAGCGACACCTTTCGCTCTCGATGATTGTCAAAAAGTGGTCACGGCGAAACTCGCGCTCCCGTTATATACCCTCTGCTTTGATGAGGCTTAGGCGATTGTTTTATTTAGTAAGCTATTTTTTGATTGGCTCAACCAGACGTAACGAAAATGACGCATTGTCTTTCCAACGGTCATTAACTGACTTTCGGCTAAGATGATTGACAGTTGATGTTGCTGTTATTATTGACAAACAAAATTCTTGCCTTCTATTTACAAATGATTCTAACGCATGTCACACACTTATTATAGTTGCGATCGTGGTTGTATCGCTATCAAATTAAAGGATATTTTTTTCTCTTTAATTTGATATAGTTTGACACTGGTTTTATTTACACTTTCACTGACATTTCTTAATAAACAATGTTCAGATATATGGCTTCGCGCTGTCGTCTGCTAGCGACGCCGGCTACGATTCTCTCTTATCAATAAATTATTTGTGTGGCACATCGCGTTTTCACTTAAACGTCTGTGTCGGAACACTAATATATCCGTCTTTATACTTATTTAGTGAATATAATTATTAAATCTTAACTTACTGATGTAATACACTGCTATGAACTATCCTTACTTCCTAATTACATTTTGTTTATACTATTTTGCTCTATGCTATTCATTAATAATTTAGTTATTACTTGTATAATACATTAACAATGCTTATTGCTACACTTGGTATAATAATTGTTCAGTGTATGTTATTTACACTAGTAGTCCTTTCTACTTATCACCTTACTGACAATTGTTCGTTTTAGGCGTTGCCTACGCATACCTTTTACATCGGGTTTATGCCTTAAAAATGTTCATTAGTTACATTTGGTACACTGGTGAGGTAACTTACTTATATAAGGTTCCCTCTTACAATTATTTTTACTTCATATGATTGCATTTGAGATTTTAATACAGTTTCAATTTTATATTATGGCCATAGCTAATCTTAGTTATAGGCATTGATAGTTATTAGTCATTGTTGATTTATTCTCAGCCAAATACTGTTGCTGATATTATATTATTCGGGTCATTACTTAATTATTTTTTTATTAACATGTGAAATTACATTCAAGTTATTCACTGACTCGCTTGACAGCTTAAAGTGAATTTAATTTGTCCATTAGTTTGTGTCAGTTATAGTATTGGTTGTAGTGTCAAGCAGTGTTTTGTTTACTGCTTCTTGTGGCACTTCTTCTTCTTTCTTCTTCGTTGGTTCTTCTCTTCTTCGCTACTTTCATCATCATATTATCTACTTATATTACCTTCATGTATTTATTAATTCTATGGGTATATGTCTAGGTTATGTAACACTTGGTCATGTTACAACACACAAATTATAACAAAATATTTTTTTATCCTTGATAGAATATTAAAGCAATAAAGAATTAATTTATTAATTTCCCAGGGTTAATGATAAGTTCTTTGTGTTATGAGACAGTCAGAAATGAATAATAAAATACTAAGCTTTACAAAGAAAAATAGATTATATTTGTTTTTTCTTTAGTATGTAGTTCCGGGTTTATCCGCTAGAGTACAGGTTATGTTCTTTACTACAAACACGAAATTATGGTGGAAGCTGAAAATGCAACAAAGATCCATCATGAAGGTTTTTTTGTTAACAAAAATTAATAAAGTTTGTTCACCTCTTTTCTTGAAGTGTTTACTTGTATGGTGCTGTTTCTAGTGTTGAAGTTATAGTTGATTTGTAATTTAGTTAATTTTTCTAAGATACGGTCTCACCAAAAATCTCGAAGTGCAGTCAAACTAGGCCTGAACTGGTAGTTGGATTATTTCAAAGTTTCATCGAATAAAGGACGTGAATGTTGATACTTGAAGGAGTTCTAACATTAAGTGGACATCACTCGTTAATTTCTATTAAATTTCGCACTATTTCCAAAAGTATTCATTAGGGTTTTTCAAATTTAAATAGGCATTACACTTTTTTTCAAACGTTCTTTTTCCCAATCGTTTTAACAATTAAATTATATCTTGTTAGTTGGTTACTGTTAGTAACCAAGAATTTTTTTATGATTTTTTTATTGGTGAATCTATATACTTTTGAGTATATAGGCTGTTTTTAATTATTATAAATTTATTTCTTATTTATATATAAATAATCCTTTCTAACTTTTGTTTATAATCCAATTTAATTTATATAGGGTTTTTCTTTCTATTTTCTTTTAAACTTATACATAGGTCTTTAATATTTTGATTTCCTTCAATTGTATTTATTTATTATTTATTATTTGCTTATAGTATCCTTACACTAAACTATTTTCCTCAGCCATTTTACTCATACAGTATTATTTTATATTATTATTATTTTATATCTAACCCTGGGTTATCTTATATTCAAACACAATTATTATATTAAATATAAAATTAAACCTAGGTACAAAATCTTTGTGGCCTACACAATACAAATTACACAAAAATACAAACAAAATACAGAATTTGTCAGTAGCAATATAGCCTACTGCTACAATTAATTGTTTCTCCATCTACAGCATAAGTCTGTGAGATGCTCCTTTTAAACCACTTACTTTCTCACTGTGTACACTATATCTCACTTTGTACCCTATATGTCACTTAGTTATAGTTTATAGTGTTTTGTAATACAAAGTAATCTATAGCTATGTATATTATCCCCATTTCTGACCTTTATAGTGGGGTGATTACGTTATCATTTTTGGGCCTGGGTTATGTAACGTTACAATATAAACAATTGACCTTTCAATTTGCATATAAAATTATAAACATTACCACTTGAACTTTCTATTTTATATCTTTAATTATTTATCATTTATTTTACCATTAAATTCTCCAAAATTCAAGTTTATTATCAACATTCATTTTACATCACATTTCATTTATTATTACATTTCAACTATGATTTTCTGTTTAACATTTTCATCATTAATTGGTTTGGGTGATTCCCAGTCATTCATAATGATTCGATTTATAAAATGGGTATTTAAATATAACCTCACTCCCCTTCTTCCTTCTAACAATCACTAACAGACTTACATAGGGTGACACCAATCTCTCAATAAAATTTACCTGAATTAACTCAATACTCTAACTCACCTTAAATCATTCTACTCTTATAACAAAATACCTGCTACTCTCTTTGTACCTAGGATGTGTGTTCCCTTCCCTGATACTCATTCCCTTATTAGTTCCTGGCCTCTCCCAGCTAACTCCGCCAACGCTCATACGGTTCACCTCCCGCCACAACGCCTTTCGTTGAGGACTCCTTACCACACCCCACCCTCTTTACAAAATTTCATCATCATCTATTTATTCCCCATTATATTACTCACTTTCTCTACATATATCCATTCCCACTACTGTGCCCCTATTAATACTCCGTTTCTGTATTATATTTTTATTCCAAAATTCTTATTCTGTCTAACACCCATTTAAAATTAACCTTGATGGACTTAAACTGCCTTATTGAAATAATTGTTATCACCCAAACTCCAACTTTTACAACATTTTACATTACTTTAACCATTGAAAATATATTCATAACTACCTCAAATTAATTTCATCATTTAATTTAAAACCTCTAAAACTCATTTAAAATTTATTATTCAAACATTAAACCTTTTATCAAAATTCATACTTACATTACATCACTCAATTGAATAAACACATGATTACTGTCATTAATTCCAAATGTAAACAATTCATCACCACAACTATCACGTACAACCATATGTACCTTCTGAAACTTTTTAACAATCATATGACTATGACTCCACAACTAAACACATTTTACATTTATTCATTTACTATTTATTCTTAAGTTCAAACCTCAAAATCATTTAAATTCATTATCAAAATTTATTTATACAACATTAATTAATTAATTACTCTCAAACTCTTTAATTCAATCAATTCTTTAAACACCAGTTATTTTAATTACCTTACTCCAAAACAATTACAGTTCATTTATTACAAACTCTATTTATTTAGTCTGCCAAAATATTATTATTATTAATAAATCAATTTCTACTACATACATACCTTGTTTACATAAAATACATTTTACAACACAAACACAATTAATTTCACTATAAATTTATTTACAATTCTTCGTCATTATTTTTCTGTTTACCACACCTTATTTCATAAGTTAGCAAGGTCATCACCATAAACTAAAGTAATAAAATGTTCATTCACTGTTTCTAATCCCCATCATCAAACAATAATCTTTTCTGATTTATACACAATTCATTTTTAATTATTTTCATTTTGTTATTGTTATTATTATAATAACTATCTGTTTTTTCAAATGGTTCCATTACCCAGTAACAATGTTTTACAGGCTTACCCCACATTATTATTAAATCATATAACCTGTCTACATCCGGAATTCTGGTCTTGTCACCATCAGTATTATTATCTGTCTCAATGAAGCATTTTATTATCTCCTTACTATCCTAATCAGCTGCTATTAATATCCCCATCCTACGTACAGGTAAGTATACAATATAATTATCACCGTTTTCATCATCTGTTGCTGCACTATTCTCACAACAAGGTAAGTCTACAATATTACTTACTCTCTCAATATTCATTCTCTCTATCAACTCTCCATAACCTCTATTTGACTTAAATACCTTTATCTCCCCATCAACATACAACTCTCTCTAACCCCATTTCACTCTTTCTCTATCACTACATGCAGAGGGTTTTGCTATATTAAAACACTTCCTGGTTCTTCCAGGAACAACACAAAAATTCAAAGGACAATTATTGGTAGAACACTTATCTACCCAATACATTCGTGAAGACCTTTCTTCACCCCCCACAACACCACGGGAAAATTTTACCCTCTGCAACCCTTCTACCGGTAACTTCTCTTTCCATTCTTTCTCTAATTCATCAACACTAATTACTACTTCTTTACAACCCCCTACTCCCATTACTCTCTCACTCTCACTATCTCTCTAACTATCTCTACATCATCACTATCTATTTTCATTATATCACCTTTAAATAGCTCGTTTTCCACTATCTTATCAATATTACTTATTAATTCATTTTTACAATTGTAACTTACCTTGTTAATTATTTCTTCATTATTATCCGGTATATTCGAATCATCACTTACCTACCTTATTATTTGTATCATTTTCTACCACCCCTACACTCTCATCATTATCATCACTGTTCACTATTTTATTCTCTAACACTATCTCTTCAACCCATGTTACCATTATTATTGTTCGTATTCTCGTTTACTTTATTTCTATCTCTTTTCCACTCCTCGTTTTGTTTTTTCATATCATTGATCATTTGTTCTTGTGAATTTATTATCTCCTTGCACATCATAATCATCATCTTCATCATATGCATCTTATCAGATTCATTCAAATCATCGTTAATTACCTTATTATCTGCCACCTGATCGACTTTCTTCTCGTTTAATAGGTCTGTCTCTTCACCACTTTCTACCCCCCATTATCTCATAATTATCATTAGGCCTATTCACTGTCTTATTCTCTACTCCTATCACTTCAACTACCTTACCTTTATCCTCACTATGTTTTTTTAATTTCTGCGAATATTCCCTCTTCTTGTTCTTCCATCCGTGTCAAATTATCATTCAAATTACCCCACTCCTCGTCCGTCATTCTATCCACAATCCCTCTGAATTCGCCTTCCCATTCATCCCACGCGAAATCTATATCGTTTACTTGTGTCATGTTAAACAAAATTTATTTATTTTTATTTATATTATAAACAAAATGATTATATATGTATAAAACCCCACTATTATCCTTAACACAATCGTTATCAAAAGTAAAAGTAAACACACCACTCTACCAAAATATAACCTTCAACGTAAATATACGGTAATTTCACAACTTACGCCGTTACCCAAATCCTATTTTCTGTGCTTAAAATAGGTCTACCTCGTATAAAGTTATACTCGGATCCTGGTAGCGAGTCACCAATTGTTAAAAAACATACAAATTATAAATAAATAAATAAAATAAAAACTGCCAGAACCTTACCTGCGAACTTTTCTCGCTGACTTACCTTTTTATAAATTCCAGTCAGAAGTTCAGAGTCGCCACCAATACTTTGCAGGACAGATATGGAAACCTTTATACTCTACCTTAATGAAAACGGGATAATTTTGCAATCTGACTTCCCCCCAATTCAGTAGATTCCCTGAAACGTTAGACAAATTTTTCAGCACAGAATAGGAAATGGTTCACGGCGAAATAACTACAACTAACACATGGTTATATTGAAAACAAACCTTATTTATTATACCATTAATTATTTTTCTTTATATTTGTATTTTTTAATAATTCTATTCCAATAATTTTTGATGGACTACTACTAAATCTTTCTATATGAACCAGTACCCTTTATAACACACACACACACACACACACTCTCTCTCTCTCTCTCTCTCTCTCTCTCTCTCTCTCTCTCTCTCTCTCTCTCTCTCTCTCTCTCGATTTACATTTATTTCTGATAACCCCCCATTTAATTAACGAGCTCTTTGATTTAAATATCCCACCCTTTTGGCCAATATATATATTGTAACGTTATAATGTGGTCGTCTCTGAAAAATGTGTGTAGACGTGTATATGGTATTGTCTGGGTTAGTGCGTTCGTCTCGCACTGGGGTCGTTACATCTATTTCGCGCTAACGACGTCCGTAGCGTTGCTGTAATTATCAGTACAACACAGCAGTAACCTTACCTGTTCTGTATATAGGGGTGTGTTAATCCTGGGTGGCGCCAAATTGTTTATTAAAACAATTAAACTTATTAATCTATCTCTTAATAGGGTGTTCTCAGCTATGACGGTCAGGGCGTTGAAATAATTCCCGCTCGTTCAGCCTTCTGAATCGAGTAGGTAGTTGTTCGGATTGCAACTGGAGCGCTGATCGTGCTGATCGTCAAATCTAGCTTTCGTAAACAAACACAAGTAATACAATGTACTCCCTATGAAATAATAACAACGGTTACTCTCTGTACTAGTTATTTTAATGTTTGATAAGTAAAATTTTCAATTGGACAATTAAATTATATTGGTTGATTAACAAATTTGCACCGACTTTTTACATGAAACTAATTCTCAGGATGACGAATCGATTATGGTAACGATATGTTCACATCAGCATGGCAGCTGAACGTTTAGTTATTATAATTAATTTCGTACCAAAATCGGGGATTCTTTTGATTACAAGACTAAGAATTCCTATGATTACAATAAAAATACTTTACCTTACTCTAAGTGTACATAAATAATAACGTGTGTGGTTACAATCTGTTCTGTAGTGTCGTTAAATGTTTCGAAAGTTCGTATTCAAATAATAGGTTATGTTTTATGTTAACAAATTTTCAGTGTGTTTATTTTTCTTAATTAATCTTTGAAAGAGAATATTCGGATTATAGTGAGAGATCAAAATACTTTGTGTAAAATTTAGAGTTATTTTATTTTTTGGAAATAAGGTAATTCAAGGGTACTTAACACATCAGATGACTTGGTGTTATCATTCATTGATTCGGAAGATGATTGTGCTGCAATAGTTTCTATTTTCATTAATCTTTGGACTTAATTAGGTCTGGCGTCCTTTTCATATAGGATGTGGTCATATTTTTCTTTTATTTTCTTGGTAATATGGTCCTTGGTCTTTAGTTAACTGCTCCAATGGTTCGTCTGCTTCTTATTCAATCATGGTTTTGACTTTTGTTCACTGTTTTTACATATTTTAGTTAAAAATTGGTCTTCCAAAATTCGGCTTCTGTTCTGTCAGAGTGACGCTTTACGAGTAACGATAATTTCTGCCACCAACGTTCGTTTCTATGGTTACCGATTAATTCTGATTGGCTAATTTGGCTATAAACCCATTGTTATCAAAATTTGAATTCTTTTCAAAATCCTAGTATATCTTCTGATTGCTGTTATTCCTCTATCTTCCTTCCTAAGTATTAAATATTGTCACTATAGTATGTATTTCCTTTCATAGATTAATTTGATACCCCACAAGTTTGTGTTATTTTAGGTTTTATGTTTTTACAATTATTTTAATACTTGTTAATTACATTTCTTTTGAATTCAAATACTTATTATAATATTTTGTCTTAAAAATGATTTACAATTTATCCTTGGTTTTTTGTTCACCTTGGATTAGCTAGTTTCTTTGTTAATTTGTTATAATTTGTAGTTGTTTGTTTTTGACAGTTAGGCATTTTCATAGGCCTAAGTAGCCATTATGGTATTTGACTTATTTCATTCAAATTACATTTCATTTTAGCCTAATGGGCTTTATTTTGTTATTATAATTGGTTGTGTTATTTATTGTTGTGTTTTGGGTCTGATGATGTGTTATTATTATGTCACTATTATATTATACATCATGAATTGCTAATTGTTTACTATCTGGTTTCCTCGTTTTCTAAGTCATATATTTCTTAACTTTCTTACTTGTTTAATTTGCCAATAATAACAATATGGCTATTATTTACTAATTTTTTATCACGTTAAATACAACATCTAGGACTATGGTCTGTATAATTCTTCCAGCCATATCCTATTCATAAACTTGCTTAAATAATTATTTAACTAATATTTGTTTACAATTCATCTCATTTTATATCATTTTTTGGGTGATAATCAACATCACTTTTTATGAACTTACTTTAATAATGATCCCTTATAACTTGGGTGTTTATTGATTTTGTTTTAACTTCTTAATTTTTAAACAATCTTTACTTCCCTCCATGTTAACACTATCTGTTTTCTCTTTCAGGATATTCTCCCTTTTAATTATAACTGCATTCAATTAAATTTAACAATAATATTCTTTCTTAACTAAATACTGTCTTCATCACTTTTCAGCGTTCATTATACCTTAATTAATTGTTTATACTACTATTATTCTTAATTACTACTATTCTTCACTTTTAATCATTTAGTGTTTCCTTTGGATTTATTAAGTGTTTATGCTTTTATCCTTCACTATTTTTCACTATATTAACATTCTTTATTTTACACTATTCTCATTTAATCATCACCTTCACTTTTAAATTATTTATAGTTTATTATAATTTATTTAGTGTTTTTTTTCTTTATCACTATACTTTGGGGTTTTTACACTTTCATTTTGCACTTCACAAATGTTTTTGTTTTTTAAGTGTTTCTAAATGGGTAATCCCTCTAATTACTATCTCACTACCGTACTATCTCTTCCATTACAAATATCACTAATAATATTAACAATTTTATGTCTTTATATTTTATCATTACATCTAACTCTAATTTGTGGGTTAGTTTGCTTTTTTATATTTAACATTGTTTAATTGGGTTTCTTTCCAGTGTCATTTACTTTTTTATCCATTAATTGATAATAATATTTACTTTTTTTTTTACATAGGTTAATTATTGGTCTTTTTTCCAATATTACATTTGAGTGTATCATTTCTCCTGCTCATATTCTTTATTACTTGTTTGTGTCTTCTCATTTGTTTTCATTTTTGTTTACTTCCCTTTATCTTGGGTTTGTTTCTTTTTCATTTCCCTCCTTCGTCATTTTCATTGTATTTGGTTAATACCTTGGGTTTTCCACCTTCTCCTTTGGGTTCATTTTAATATGTTGCATTGAGTCATTCAATTCCTTTAATTTGTTTCATTTTTGTTTGGTTTTGGTTTTTTCCCTTCTTCATTTGGTTTGGTTAATCACTTTCTTCTTCATTTGGTTTTATTCTTGTGTGTTTTTAGGATTCCCTTCTTCTTTTTGTTTCCTTTTGTTGTGTCAATCACTTGGGTTAGGTCATGTCGTCGTTTGTCGTGTCGTTGCCTTTTTATTTTCTTTATATTAAACGTTTTATTTTATATGAAGTATTATTTTATAATCAGAATCATCTTTTTCATCCCTGGTATTGGGGTGGCTTATTTGTGTTGTAACATAATGCCTCTCCTTCAAAATTGATCATTTTGATAAAACCCTTAGCATAGTTTTTTATGAAATTATCAGTTATATATAATCTTTTCCTTTTCTTTCTTGTTTGTTTCTTCATTCTTATTTCTCTTCTTACTTGATTCATTCCATTTTATTTGGATCTGTTTTTATTTATTTCCATTAGTGTGTTCTCCCTTTTATATAATTTTTTCCCTAACTTTTTAGTAGCTGGTTTCTTCCATTACTACTAATTTTTTCCTGAGACCAGAGGAACATCATCTCTGCTCAGTTTATTTTGATTGCTGGACTTTTTCAACAGTCAATCTTAAATACCTTTTTTGTCAACTTGTGACTTAAATTAATAATAATAATATATTTTGGGATTGTCCACTTTGTTTTTAGATCACTTTGGCCTTTTACTCATTCTTCCTTCCGCTGTACCTTTGCTATATACTGTTATCTACTCATACAGTTGATTGTTTTTTATTTATTTAGTTGTTAATTTCATCATTTCTAACTTTTCATTAGTTTGTTTTTCTATTCTTCTTGTGAACATTTTATTTATCTTAGACATCTTTTTTCTTTCTCTTGGTTTGTTTAGCAATATTCTGCTTTAGCCATTTTCTGTATATCTGTTTTATACATAACTTCTCTTTTTTCCTTGTAACAGTTCAGTTTTTTTCTTTTTTTTTCTTTTCAGGTATTTACTTAGCAGTTTTTGCTTGATTTTATTTTTGTTCATTTTATTTTGTTTTAAATATTATACTTAATAATTTTTGTAAGTTAGTTTTTCTTACTTTATATACTTTTTGTTTAAATATTATCGTAAGTTTGTGGTTCTTACTTTTTTATAGGAATTTTTGTAACTTATTCCTTATTATAATTTTTTATATTATACTTCATATGTCAACTTTATTTTATTGTAAGTTGATCTTACTGTGTAGGAATTTTTGTAACTTATTCGCTTATTATAATTTTATAAAAAATTTTTTTTTTCTTTGATATTTTATATTAGGCCTCATAAATCATCGAAATATGGTTGTAAGTTGTGGTCACATAATTTTTGAATTTTGGTATTTCTTCCTCTTTTCTTCTCCATTGGTTTGCGTGGTCGGTAAGTTGAACAGCAGTCCCATTTCTCGGTGTGTGGTATCTAGTTTACCCATGGTCCATCATTTCCTCTGTACTTGTGGTTCGGGTGACCTTGGTGTGTAGGACTATTTCCGTTCTTATGAAATAGGTATCTTCTATCTCGCACCATAATTCTTCTAATATCATGTGTTCATTTGTCTCCATGCCTACGTCATTCACTATATTTTGATTAATCAAAGAAGTTGTTAATTGTACCTCCTTCGTTAATGTCATTATTGATTTTTTATTTTGCATTTCCACTTCTGGTGTGCTCCGGTGTTTTAGAGACCTCCTTAATTTGTGACACACTGTTTTGTTGAGAGTCCTTTCAAGTATGGATAATTTCCATTTTCTTATTGATTTGCTGAAGTTTTCCTCCGCTGGTTTGTTGTGAATTCCTTCTATTTTGGGTATCTTCCATTCAGGTATTGCTTTTCTCCAGTTTCTTCTCGCTGGTTGGTAGTTCACCCCTTCTATAATTTCTTTTAGAGTTCTTCTGCATTCCATAAAATTCATCGTTTCGGTATGGTTGGTCATTGGTACACTAAACACATCAATTAGTCCATGCTTCATCATTTCCAATTCTTCTCTGGTATTGGTTAGTTTTCTTTGATGCATTTTCTTAGTCTTCATTTCCACGTATTCATCATTTGTTTCGTTGTTATTATTTTCAGGTAACAATACACTTTGTTCTTCTTTAATTTCTGTCTCCTTACTACCTTCAGAAGTGGTGTCTGGTGTTTCATTTAATTTCTTGAAACGTTCTATCCACTGTCCAATTTGTTGTCGCTCCTTATCACTCATTTTCCTATCATATTCTTCGATTACCTTACCGAATTTTTTAAAAAACTTGTCCCTCCATTCCTCGAAGCTTTCCTCCTTCTTTTGTTCTGGTATTTTCTTCTGTTGCTTCACTTCAACGTCTTTGAGTATTTCTTTTTTTATTTGAGTTTTTGGTTGTTTCATTTTTTTATTATTTGGTAATTCCTTGAACTCTTCTATTTGATTATGTACCTTCCTCCAATTACAAATATCTTCTCTGGGTAGTTCAAACATAACCCTTATCCATTCCCTTAATTCTGCGTTTTCTGTTTGTATTGGTTGTTCTGGTTGTCTTATTGATTGTCTCCATTGGTCATACTCCTCCTGTGTATATTCCTCTGTCACCGGTGCGTATACTCCCGTTCTTTCGTTTTTCATTTGTGCTTCATTTTTGTACCATTTTTCCCAATCTTCTTCAGTCATTCTTTCCAACTTGTTATCACGTTTTTCGTGGGCTGTCCCGATAGTCTCTTCTTCATTATACTTGGTGTCCAGCTTCCACATTTCATCATAAATATCTCTCAGTGACATTTTGTCGTTTGGCGTTCCCACTGCATTCGCACGACTCATCTCTGCTCGTTCGTGATCCGTGGTATTTTTCTTGATGTACTCCATCTCCTTGCTGAATTTATTAAATAACCCTGTCGTCCATTCTGCATAGCTCAATTGGTTCTGCTGTTTGGGCATTTTCGTTTGTTGTTGTAGCATATCTTTTTGTTTCATCTTTTTTCGTCTTTGTATTGTAACCATTGAATGTCTCATAATCGCTGCTGGTCTCCTTTTAAAGCCCCACGTTGGGCGCCAATCTGTAACGTTATAATGTGGTCATCTCTGAAAAATGTGTGTAGACGTGTATATGGTATTGTCTGGGTTAGTGCGTTTGTCTCGCACTGGGGTCGTTACATCTATTTCGTGCTAACGATGTCCGTAGCGTTGCTGTAATTACCAGTACAACACAGCAGTAACCTTACCTGTTCTGTATATAGGGGTGTGTTAATCCTGGGTGGCGCCAAATTGTTTATTAAAACAATTAAACTTATTAATCTATCTCTTGATAGGGTGTTCTCAGCTATGACGGTCGGGGCGTTCAAATAATTCCCGCTCGTTCAGCCTTCTGAATCGAGTAGGTAGTTGTTCGGATTGCAACTGGAGCGCTGATCATCAAATCTAGCTTTCGTAAACAAACACAAGTAATACAATGTACTCGCTATGAAATAATAACAACGGTTACTCCCTGTACTAGTTATTTTAATGTTTGATAAGTAAAATTTTCAATTGGACAATTAAATTATATTGGTTGATTAACAAATTTGCACCGACTTTTTACATGAAACTAATTCTTAGGATGACAAATCGATTATGGTAACGATATGTTCACATCAGCATGGCAGCTGAACGTTTAGTTATTATAATTAATTTCGTTCCAAAATCGGGGATTCTTTTGATTACAAGACTAAGAATTCCTATGATTACAATAAAAATACTTTACCTTACTCTAAGTGTACATAAATAATAACGTGTGTGGTTACAATCTGTTCTGTAGTGTCGTTAAATGTTTCGAAAGTTCGTATTCAAATAATAGGTTATGTTTTATGTTAACAAATTTTCAGTGTGTTTATTTTTCTTAATTAATCTTTGAAAGAGAATATTCGGATTATAGTGAGAGATCAAAATACTTTGTGTAAAATTTAGAGTTATTTTATTTTTTGGAAATAAGGTAATTCAAGGGTACTTAACACATCAGATGACTTGGTGTTATCATTCATTGATTCGGAAGATGATTGTGCTGCAATAGTTTCTATTTTCATTAATCTTTGGACTTAATTAGGTCTGGCGTCCTTTTCATATAGGATGTGGTCATATTTTTCTTTTATTTTCTTGGTAATATGGTCCTTGGTCTTTAGTTAACTGCTCCAATGGTTCGTCTGCTTCTTATTCAATCATGGTTTTGACTTTTGTTCACTGTTTTTACATATTTTAGTTAAAAATTGGTCTTCCAAAATTCGGCTTCTGTTCTGTCAGAGTGACGCTTTACGAGTAACGATAATTTCTGCCACCAACGTTCGTTTCTATGGTTACCGATTAATTCTGATTGGCTAATTTGGCTATAAACCCATTGTTATCAAAATTTGAATTCTTTTCAAAATCCTAGTATATCTTCTGATTGCTGTTATTCCTCTATCTTCCTTCCTAAGTATTAAATATTGTCACTATAGTATGTATTTCCTTTCATAGATTAATTTGATACCCCACAAGTTTGTGTTATTTTAGGTTTTATGTTTTTACAATTATTTTATACTTGTTAATTACATTTCTTTTGAATTCAAATACTTATTATAATATTTTGTCTTAAAAATGATTTACAATTCATCCTTGGTTTTTTGTTCACCTTGGATTAGCTAGTTTCTTTGTTAATTTGTTATAATTTGTAGTTGTTTGTTTTTGACAGTTAGGCATTTTCATAGGCCTAAGTAGCCATTATGGTATTTGACTTATTTCATTCAAATTACATTTCATTTTAGCCTAATGGGCTTTATTTTGTTATTATAATTGGTTGTGTTATTTATTGTTGTGTTTTGGGTCTGATGATGTGTTATTATTATGTCACTATTATATTATACATCATGAATTGCTAATTGTTTACTATCTGGTTTCCTCGTTTTCTAAGTCATATATTTCTTAACTTTCTTACTTGTTTAATTTGCCAAGAATAACAATGTGGCTATTATTTACTAATTTTTTATCACGTTAAATACAACATCTAGGACTATGGTCTGTATAATTCTTCCAGCCATATCCTATTCATAAACTTGCTTAAACTATAATATATTCATAATTTAACTATTATTTGCTAATATTTGTTTACAATTCATCTCATTTTATATCATTTTTTGGGTGATAATCAACATCACTTTTTATGAACTTACTTTAATAATGATCCCTTATAACTTGGGTGTTTATTGATTTTGTTTTAACTTCTTAATTTTTAAACAATCTTTACTTCCCTCCATGTTAACACTATCTGTTTTCTCTTTCAGGATATTCTCCCTTTTAATTATAACTGCATTCAATTAAATTTAACAATAATATTCTTTCTTAACTAAATACTGTCTTCATCACTTTTCAGCGTTCATTATACCTTAATTAATTGTTTATACTACTATTATTCTTAATTACTACTATTCTTCACTTTTAATCATTTAGTGTTTCCTTTGGATTTATTAAGTGTTTATGCTTTTATCCTTCACTATTTTTCACTATATTAACATTCTTTATTTTACACTATTCTCATTTAATCATCACCTTCACTTTTAAATTATTTATAGTTTATTATAATTTATTTAGTGTTTTTTTTCTTTATCACTATACTTTGGGGTTTTTACACTTTCATTTTGCACTTCACAAAGGTTTTTGTTTTTTAAGTGTTTCTAAATGGGTAATCCCTCTAATTACTATCTCACTACCGTACTATCTCTTTCATTACAAATATCACTAATAATATTAACAATTTTATGTCTTTATATTTTATCGTTACATCTAACTCTAATTTGTGGGTTAGTTTGCTTTTTTATATTTAACATTGTTTAATTGGGTTTCTTTCCAGTGTCATTTACTTTTTTATCCATTAATTGATAATAATATTTACTTACTTTTTTTTACATAGGTTAATTATTGGTCTTTTTTCCAATATTACATTTGAGTGTATCATTTCTCCTGCTCATATTCTTTATTACTTGTTTGTGTCTTCTCATTTGTTTTCATTTTTGTTTACTTCCCTTTATCGTGGGTTTGTTTCTTTTTCATTTCCCTCCTTCGTCATTTTCATTGTATTTGGTTAATACCTTGGTTTTTCCACCTTCTCCTTTGGGTTCATTTTAATATGTTGCATTGAGTCATTCAATTCCTTTAATTTGTTTCATTTTTGTTTGGTTTTGGTTTTTTCCCTTCTTCATTTGGTTTGGTTAATCACTTTCTTCTTCATTTGGTTTTATTCTCGTTTGTTTTTAGGATTCCCTTCTTCTTTTTGTTTCCTTTTGTTGGGTCAATCACTTGGGTTAGGTCATGTCGTCGTTTGTCGTGTCGTTGCCTTTTTATTTTCTTTATATTAAACGTTTTATTTTATATGAAGTACTAGCAAAATACCCGTGCTTCGCTACGGAGTTTCACGTTGTACGTAATTGTACAATTATTGCTCGCTTAATAGTATAGGATTAGATAGATTGTACAAATTCTCAACTCTTAGTTTGTCTATTTACATTCATAGCAACAGCTATTTATTATTTATTTCGAGAAAATCGTTAGAGCCGTTTCCGAGAAAAAAAGGACATACATTTATTAATTAATTGAACTTCAAAATTTTCTCGACTATAAGAACCTGCAAACAACGAAGTTTTTTCAATTTAAAACAATGATTAAAAACTCAGGACTAAATGTATTTGGGGTTTCCAGTAAACTGAGATGTCAACCACTTCATTTACCAAGTATGCAATTCCCGCGATAAATTTCAGTATTTGGTTTTTTGCCCCTTAGGAGTGAAAGTTTTTAAAACCGTTTCTTAGTGAGCACCTAAGGCCTATGATGAAGCTATGTTCAATGTTTCATTGATATCCATTCAGTGGTTTCAGAGATATCGTGATCAGTGAGTCAGTCAGTGGTATTTGGCTTATATATTTATCTATATCTAGCAGATTTACCCAGCGTTGCTCGGGTTCATAATTTATTCATAGGCTCATAGGCACCTATTATTGTTCTAACGTTATATTACTTGTATGCTGTATAATCTTCCTAATATTGTTACGTTCGCATTCTCACTGGAGGAATACTCTGTAGCGCACCTGTTTAAGAACATGTCATAAACTGTATTCTTATATCTGGAGAAGAATTCTGTTGCGCGTGATGCTCCTGCTCGATTTCTAACTCTGGGAGAGGGCGAACAGCTAAATTAGTTTTCAATAAAATGTCTACAGTACTTGCACGCGCTGCATATTTAACTGTCGTTTTATAATTCATTGTGTTAATATTGAAATAAGGCATTTGTTAAATTAGTGTCTCCTAAACTTATTCTAACAATACAATACCTCTATAGAGTTCAGCTTATCAATTTTTAAATTCAAACTGAAGCAAGTGCATTTATATTGTCTGAACACTATGATCTGAATACATTCGCTATCAAAACTTTGTTTTTTATACTCGCTTATAACTTACTTCGATCTTAACTTATCCACTTTTAAATTCAAACTGAAACAACTCTGAATTCACACACTATTAAGAAGTTTCTTGAGATGCATACACCACCTTTGATATCATAACCTATACCTTTATTTATAAGAACCGTGGACTCTGGCCCCGCCGTCTTTCGCGGGATCCAACCTAAGTCTCCCCGGGTTCCGTGGATGAACTCCGGGGAAGGCCCGTCGGATGACTCCCGTGCTATTTCCTACGCGGGAGACTTCCACCGATGCTATGGTAACCAGAATCTATTCTATTGGGTTGCCATAGTAACCAGATCTAATAGATTTTTAAGACCCAAAGGACCCCCCAGAGGATCGTATTGAAAAAACACCTGTCCTATGTTGGTTCTCCCGTTGCGTAAAATATTTGTGCCAAGTTTGGTTGAAATCGGTCCAGTGGTTTAGAAGGAGATGTGGAAGACCCCAAAGGATCGTATCGAAAAAACACCTATCCTATGTTGGTTCTCCCATTGTATAAAATATTTGTGCCAAGTTTGGTTGAAGTCGGTGCAGTGGTTTAGGAAGAGATGTGGAAGACCCCAAAGAACCCCCCAAAGGACCCCATCGAAAAAAACACCAATCCTATGTTGGTTCTCCCGTTACGTAAAATTGTTGTGCCATGTTTGGTTGAAATCGGTCCAGTGGTTTAGGAGGAGATGTGGAAGACCCCAAAGGACCCCATCGAAAAAAACACCTATCCTATGTTGGTTCTCCCGTCGCGAAAAATATTTGTGCCAAGTTTGGTTGACATCGGTCCAGTGGTTTAGGAGGAGATGTGGAACATACATACATAGATACAATGGGGGGGGGTTGCCCCTTAGGAGTGAAAGTTTTTAAAACCGTTTCTTAGTGAGCACCTAAGACCTATGGTGAAGCTATGTTCAAAGTTTCATTGATATCCATTCAGTGGTTTCAGAGATATCGTGATCAGTGTGTCAGTCAGTGGTATTTGGCTTATCTATATCTATATAACCCGATCGCAGCACCACCTACCGGGTCCAATTGTGAATCTAAACCATCCAGGGACCCACTCAAACACACATACAAAATTTCATCAAAATCGGTCCAGCCGTTTAGGAGGAGTTCAGTGACATACGTACAGAAGAATTATATATATAAAGATTATTTTATATTCAGAATCATCTTTTTCATCCCTGGTATTGGGGTGGCTTATTTGTGTTGTAACATAATGCCTCTCCTTCAAAATTGATCATTTTGATAAAACACTTAGCATAGTTTTTTATGAAATTATCAGTTATATATAATCTTTTTCCTTTTCTTTCTTGTTTGTTTCTTCATTCTTATTTCTCTTCTTACTTGATTCATTCCATTTTATTTGGATCTGTTTTTATTTATTTCCATTAGTGTGTTCTCCCTTTTATATAATTTTTTCCCTAACTTTTTAGTAGCTGGTTTCTTCCATTACTACTAATTTTTTTCTGAGACCAGAGGAACATCATCTCTGCTCAGTTTATTTTGATTGCTGGACTTTTTCAGCAGTCAATCTTAAATACCTTTTTTGTCAACTTGTGACTTAAATTAATAATAATAATATATTTTGGGATTGTCCACTTTGTGGTTTGTTTTTAGATCACTTTGACCTTTTACTCATTCTTCCTTCCGCTGTACCTTTGCTATATACTGTTATCTACTCATACAGTTGATTGTTTTTTATTTATTTAGTTGTTAATTTCATCATTTCTAACTTTTCATTAGTTTGTTTTTCTATTCTTCTTGTGAACATTTTATTTATCTTAGACATCTTTTTTCTTTCTCTTGGTTTGTTTAGCAATATTCTGCTTTAGCCATTTTCTGTATATCTGTTTTATACATAACTTCTCTTTTTTCCTTGTACCAGTCAGTTTTTTTTCTTTTTTTTTTCTTTTCAGGTAATTTATCTTAGCAGATTTGCTTGATTTTATTTTTGTTTTTTTATTTTGTTTTAAATATTATACTTAATAATTTTTGTTAGTTAGTTTTTCTTACTTTATATACTTTTTGTTTAAATATTATCGTAAGTTGTGGTTCTTACTTTTTTATAGGAATTTTTGTAACTTATTCCTTGTTATAATTTTTTATATTATACTTCGTATGTCAACTTTATATTATTGTAAGTTGATCTTACTTTGTAGGAATATTTGTAACTTATTCCCTTATTATAATTTTATAAAAATTTTTTTTTCTTTGATATTTTATATTAGGCCTCATAAATCATCGAAATATGGTTGTAAGTTGTGGTCACATAATTTTTGAATTTTGGTATTTCTTCCTCTTTTCTTCTCCATTGGTTTGCATGGTCGGTAAGTTGAACATCAGGTTTGGTGTATTTGTTGAGTTCCTTTAGTGTTCTAGTGCTATTAGTTTATTTGTTGTTGTAGTGTTCGATATATGACAGAGAAAAAGCACTGTGGATTACAAAAATATGATACACACTCGGGGCCAGACTGGCCCTCAGGAAAAGGCCCAGACCTTAGGTTTTTGAGGGTGCACCTCTCAAGTAGAGTTTAATGTAATCCCGACCTGGAAACTCATACAACACCGTTTTGCCAAGAATACCATTTTGTTGATTTTGTGTTTAATATTGATTGCCATTAACATTTTACTATTGATAATGAGTGTTAAACTAGCAATAAATACCAGCTCCTATAAAGCTGAGATCGAAATAATAAAGAACAGACACATAAGAGTTGCATATCTACAAAAAATGAGTAAAGTAATGTAAAATAATTTACAATTTGAAAATTTGCCATTAACATTTTACTATTGATAATGAGTGTTAATATTTACATACTATCAATAAATACCAGCTACTATAAAGCTGAGAACGAAATAATAAAGAACAGACACATAAGAGTTGCATATCTACAAAAAATGAGTAAAGTAATGTAAAATAATTTACAATTTGAAATTACACCTTTTTTTATGTTACAAATGTTTGTACCACAAATAAAAATAAAGGAAAATAGAACATTAGCTTTCAATGGAAACAAAATGTTGATTTAATACCTTTAAAAATCAAACATGTTAAATTTTTTGTTCAAAAAATATCAATGTCACTTTTAAGAATTTACGGTACCAATGTCTTAAATAAAACACTGAAGTTAATACATAATAATCAGTGAAGCAAAATAATTCTACTCTGTACAACTTTTTGTTAATTGTAGAAACAATTAAATAATTTAAAATTAAATTTTTGTATGTTACAAGTGTTTGTGCTACAACAAAAATAAAGAAAAATAGATCATTACTTTTGAATGGAGACAAAGTTTTGATTGATATTTTTGTACATAAACAAAATACAGTAGACTCTCGACTATGCCGCCTATTTTTGAACCTACGTGCCATGTGTAAAATACAAGTTGCGACATGATAAGCACGGATTTCCCCCACCCTGCTACCTGCTCTTTGTTTCGTCAGTTGTGTATCGGATGTCAACAAGTGCGGAATATGTTGCCACTGTTCCTGGTTACATTCATAAATTGTTTTTTGGTGTGCTTGGTTGTTTTTTTATTGAAGATTATGAAATGGGTGATAAACGAAATAATGTTGTAGTGACAATGGAGGAGAAACTACGGGCTATAAAACGACTGGACTGGTAACGGCAAAAATTATTTCTTTTGAATTATGAGTTGGGAAAAGTACAATTGGTGACTGGAAGAAAAATTGAGCAGAAATTGAAAAGTGGTGTGCTGCCCAAGCTAGTGGAAGTGGATTGAAAGTAAGAAAAACTATCCTGAAAGGTAAGCATAAAGAAGTTGAGGAAGCTTTATTTTTGTGGCATGAACACCTAAGAGGAAAAGGCTTGCCTGTTACTGGGCCGATATTGCAGGGAAAACATTGCAATTTAAGCGACAAATAGAAGGAGAAGATTCAGAACTTACTGCCAGTGATGGGTGGTTAGATCAGTGGAAAGAACGATTCGGTATTCGCTAGATTACCATAAGTGGGGAGGCTTTATCTGCTGATAAAGAGGCTGTACCTTTGTTCAAAGACTATCTTTTTAAGCTTATTGAAAAGGATGCTTATTAATTTCTGGGCAGCAGTTGTACAACTGCGATGAGACCAGTTTAAATTATAAGATGCTCCCTAGAAAAACGCTTGCATCAAAAAAAGAGCCGCTGCACCAGGATACAAGAAAAACAAGGAATGAGTCACCATCTTGGCTTGCAGTAATGCAACCGGCAACCACAAGCTTAGGTTGACTTTAATAGCAAACTCAAAGAAACCTAGAGCTTTTAAAAAACTGGAAATCAGGAATCAGTACCCCTATATTACACACATCAAAAGAAAGCATGAATGAATTGGAGAAATCTTTAAAACCTGGTTCCAAAATGAATTCGTACCGACTGTAGAAAAACTTTTGAAAGACAACAATTTGCCGAGAAAAGCTGTGCTAATTCTTGACAACATGCCTTTGCATCCGGCCACTGAGGAACTCGCAGATGGAGACATTTTAGCTTTATTTTTACCATGCAATGTGACGGCTGTTTGTCAGCCGATGGACCAGGGCGTCCTTGAAATGCTAAAGAAAAAGTATCGCGGGCGTGTTCTCAGTTCGTTGATATTAGCGATTGATAATAATGAAGACTACTTAACCACTCTGAAAAAGATTGACATGCTAGATGTCATAAGGTGGTTGGCCAAAGCCGAAGCCGAAGAGATTCCAAACATATCACTTGTAAAGGTCTTGGAAAATTCTTTTGGACCATGAAGGTGGACATTTCAACCTTGAACCCGTGTGTGAAACCGAAGTGGAAGATGAAAACGATAAACTTGTTTCGTTTCTGGAAAAAGTACAGGGCTGTGACAATGTCAATGCAGAGGACATTAGAGAATGGATGGCAAACAAAGTTGATGAATTAACTGACAATGATATTGTGGAAATGGTGACATAGGGAGAAGAAATAGAAGAGGAGGAGGAGGAGGAATCTTTAGATGACAGGAAAAATCCCACATTCGGAAGGGTTCAAGACGATTGAGGCAGTGATGCAGTACATTAGTCAGCAGAACGAAGCGACGCCCGCTGATATCATCTGGTTTCATAAGTGGAGGGACATTGCGTCGCGGAAGAGGGCTAAAAGGGAGAAGCAGTCCATCTATCAAGGACTTTTTCAGAAACTAAAAACTGTAAATTTTGACTCTTTCATCTTAGGCCTACCTTTTCACATTTGTGTAATAATTTATAAATTTACAGTAAAATAAGTTCCAATCATTTTTGTAAGAATTAGGCCTTAAAATTGTATGTTTATTTTATTTTAAAATTGTATGTATTCATACTGTATAGTGTGCATCATTTTATGTTTTCAGCTATTAAGATAGACATTATAAAATTTATCTTAAAATGTGTATACAATATTTTTATTCTTGGACTTCCCTTTTCTCTAATAAATTTTAAAATGTACAGTACAGTATATAACAAACATTTATAAAGTACTGGCCTGTACTAAGAGGTCGGAAAATATGAGTAAGAGTGGGTTTTGGTATAAAAAGTGTGTTTTAATGGTGTGGGTGGAGCAGGAAGTGAGTAATTATAGAACTCTGGCCTATCCGGCTTTTTTGTTATCCGCCCTGCCCTTCCGCTATATTAGGCCGGATAGTCGGGAGTCTACTGTACCTTTAAAATCAAACGTAATACTACATTTTTGTGTACAATAAAGATCAATGTTACTGTCAAGATCTTACCAGCATTTTAAATAAAATACTGAAATTAATACATAAAAAAATAGTAAAGGATCTACTCTGTACACATTTTTGTTATCAATAAATAATAAAATATAAAAAACAAAGTTTTAACATGAATCTGTAAGAGGCTGTAAATTTAAGAAAATGTTATGATTTAAGTCTAGGTAAATTTCAAAAACAAGCTACAAAACTTTTACTAATTTGCTGCCGACTTTATATTTTGCTAACCTGGAAATAAAGTCAATGGAGATTGCAAATATGAGACAAAAACGAAAATAAATAACTAAGGATAGTACACTTTTTACAATGTCTAACTCTAATAATTTAGTATTCAGTAGGAGAGTAGGCATTGCATTTCTTCACTCTGACAAAAGAGTTCGTTTATGATGACATTGTTGTCAATTGCTGTAAGTGATTCTCTCTCAGACTGCATCATGCGAAGAGCCTCTAGGGTTTCATTAGCCATTGAAGAGCGAAGCCGTGTTTTCACTAGTTTTAGCTTTGAAAAAGCTCTCTCACAACTTACTTGAGTAAGAGGAATTGTCAAGAGGTATTTATAAGCTTTGTTGAGCTCTGTGTACATTCCACAATGCATATTGTACTCGTGAATCAACTTGTAGGCAGATTTGATGCATGACATTTTTACGTCACAGATGAATGTTTGTGCACTTTCGTCTTCTGAACCACTTTGAAGATCTTTTTCCTCTTGCTCCAGGTAACTTTCCTTTAACGTTGAAGAAATACTTGGCCATTGATCAACGAATGACTCTTAATTCCTCTTTCAGCTTCTATTTGTCAATAGTTGGAATTAGAGTGCATATTTTTTCCAAGGCGTTCTCAGGTATGCCATTTTTCAATTCAGGGAATCTTAGTGGATCACAGCACGAGAGGTCTTGATATAATCGTTTTTTGGTCAGAAAACCTTGTAGCCTACTTTGGTTTATTTGATCAATGACAACATTGAAAACTTGTACTCTAAAATTATCTTCAGGACTGAATATGGCTTTATCATCAGCTTTATCATCTGGCATTCTTTTGCGCTTTCTTTGTCTTTTTGTTGGTAGCTCACTCTCTATGGAAAGATTGTATGTCTCTAGAGATGGATTTCCTTCAATTTTCTCAAGAACTTCTGTCATGGCCTTAGCAAAGTTTTGTGCTGCACTCAGAGTTTGATGGAACTGGTTTCGGGCGTTTCTCAAATTCTCTTGTGCCGTGGAGACCAAATTTCCATGCCTGTGCATAATCCAGATTTCTAGTTTGTAAATAGTCTGAAAGTGGTGTTGTGATCTGCAGTCAGTATAGTTTCGAATGAAAGAAACTTCTGAAGCAGGCTATTTGCCTTGTTCCTTGTCTTGGGGTTGAAATCTGTGGAGTTAGCGATAATGGAGAGTGACACAACCAACTCCATGTATACAGATTTTAGATTATTTGAACCTTGATTAGCTTGAACGTCTTCACATTCGGCCCAGGTATTGTAGTAACCAAATATTTGATAGGTGGCATCACTTTTAGATCTCCATCTGGTTGCCCCAATTTGACTCAATCGTATATTTGGATGTTTTTCCAAATAAATATTCAGTCTTTTGTGGGAGTCTTTGATAAATACTTGGGTCTGCTGTAGTAGACCAAAAAAAGACATTGTAGCAGTTACAATTGGGCCTTATCTGTCATTACAAGGTTCAGAGAGTGGGCATAGTACCATGTGTGAATGTGGTTTGGCAGTTCATCTTGAAATCGAGTTGAAACACCTCTGTACTAACCGCTCATGTTTGCAGCCCCATCAAATGAGTTGGCGATGCAGTTTTTGACATCAAGTCCTGTGGTATTCAAAATTTTAAGGAAAGAGTTAAACAAGTTTTCCCCTGTTGAAGACTGTACACACTTCAGACCAATAATCCTTTCTTTTACTTCAGTTTCAAACACATACCTCAACACAATAACACACTGGTCGAACCCAGACACATCCGTTGTTGTTTCCATTAGCAGTGAGAATAACTTGGCCTCCTTTACTTCATTAGCTATTTCTTTCTGGATCAACATTTTCATGATGTTAATTATTTTGTTAACAGTTGTTTTGCTGAGAAATGTTACTTGACCACCCCTTCCTCTCCATCCTTTCTTTGAAAAACTCGTCTTTGAAGAAGTTTTGTAACGCGAAAAAAAAAGGAAGATGAAGCAGGTGACAGCTGTTGGAATGACATTGACGTATGTGGGAAGCTATAAAAGGAGTTAATACGTTAATAAAAGGAGTGTAACAGCCTTCAACGTCGATGTGAACATGTCTGTAGGTATCATAAATCTAACAAGAGCAGAGGTTCGGCAGAGAGAAAATTTACCAGGAAATACAGCAGAGGCGTGTGAACAAGGTTAACAAGTGCAGCTGAAAGCGTGGAAAAATTAAGGGATTGTTCTGGCTGATAGGCAGAACAATCACCAGAACAAAGTACAATGAGAAAATACTAAGAAAGAATACGACGGAGGCAAACGCACTAATCAACGGGGCAGCTGGACGTTTAGCAAAACCAAAGATTGTTATAGCTGAATGTCATAGGGAGACACCCTAGCGAGGAGTACAATTAGAAATACAAAGAGAGCCACACAGGAGGTTATTAAACTAACGTAACGAGTACATCAGGACGCTTAAAGAAAAGGGTGGTCCTGAGTAAGGGGTAGCAAAAACACCAGATAGAAATTTACTAAGAAAGGTCACACCAAGTGTGTGAACCCTAATAGAGGATGCAGCTGGACATTGGAAGACAATGAAGGAATTGGTCTCGCTTGGGTATAGGAAAAGTCAGCGAGGGGCCAGACAAGGAGATACTGAGAAAGCTAGAGCAAAGTGGAGTACACTCATTAACCAGATGCAGCTGTGTGTTAGAAGGCAATTAAGAGAATTTGTCTGAAAGGGACATAAGAAAAAATGACCGGATGATTGACGCGCAGAGTTCAACGTAGGCAGGTTTCCAGGAGTGAAGTTCTTAGAAAAACTAGAACGAGAAACCAATGGAAACGTAGCGGTGTAACGTGTAAAAGAAATAGGAGGGAATTTTCCTAGAAAAGAAGAACAATAACCAATGGTAATGGAGGTGGTGGACTAAGAGTCTTAAGGGGGAATTAGGTGAAATCAGTATATAAAATAACCCGAGAGTGCGATCGGGGAGTCTAATAATAATCTTTCGGGGAAGTCTGTCGTAAGTGTTGACGATAGTATATTATAAGTTTCGTGGAGTCTTAACTTAACAGTTCAGAGTCTTTACGGAAATTCTGAATTAGTCGGTAGTGAAAGTCCCACGAATTGACTTAAAACGTATGAAGGTATAACATGTACAAATAATTGTGAAGATTTGTAACTTATATTTCGTAGAACCAAAGTTAACAAACAATGTGTGTAATACAATTAATATTGAGAAGTGCGAACTAAGATTGTAGTAATATATAACTTGTAAAACAATTAGGATCGCAACATGTGTTCTAAAACAGTCGTGTGAAAACTATAACTCGTGTAACAAGAATAAACGTTATAACTAGTAACCGGTAATTTATTTTATTGGAACGTCGGAAGATGCCCGAGTGTATTAGTCAAAGTGGAGTGATCAAAAAAGTGTTCAACTATCTTGCAACACGAAAATAAACGACGATATGATTAGCGCATCTACACTTCCATGGCAGATCTAAGGAGTGGGAGATGATAATCAGCACAGTTCTACACGCCGCACATTGGATAACGTACCAATAGTAACTTTTATGCATTAGTTAATATTTTGTTTAAACACCTGTCTGTCCTACTCAAAGAACATATGTATAAAATATGACATACTTAAAAAACTCACGTATGTCTTATTAAAGATAAACTTCATATATTAAACATGAATCCATTTCTAAATAAAATATGTGTAATATGATATTTAATAGAGATAAGTGTTAAAATTTAAATCGAACCTTGAGATAGAGATCTTAGAATGAATGTCTATTGAGATAGATCATATTTTAAATTAACAAATGATCATAAAATGTTAAAATCATATGGAATTAATATGAATGACAAGTAACGTAATAATAATAAATGCAACAATTATACTGATAAATGTGTATGCGTTTCATTATTTAATAACTACCTGAAGGATGATACAACAATTAGTATGCTTGAACATAAAAGATTATTTGTACTCATCACGCATAAGTAAACTTAATACAATTACAATTAACATCAGTAGACTTCATTGTAACTTTAATTACTGTTGCTAGATTGAAAGAATATAATCTATTAATTAACACAATATAATTAATGATAACGAGTAATTGAAACGTTATATTTGATGCTCCAATCGTTGGGTATAAGAAGGTAATATCTAGCTAACATAAATTATAGTTATAATTGGCGCTGCAACTAGCGGGGCATAACAAAAAAAAAGTTATAGTTTCCAATGCTGATTTACTTGCGTTAATAACATTTTTCACATGGTTTCCAGATTTATGTCATAGTTACATATCAAAAGAATTATTATTAAAAAATTCCCATGGTTTTCAGAAGGGTCATCAAGAGTATATGCACTTTCTTCACTTGTCCTGTAAGTGAGACCTTGTTTTCCTATCAATTTAATGACGTTGATGACAGCAGATACAACTTGTCTACGTTCAAGTACCTCTTTTTGTCATTTTTTAAGTTGTTTATCAAGTAACGGGTTATCAATTGTTGTCCCTTCTTTGTGAGAAATGTACGTCTTCACAGAGTCTAGATGAACTTTTGACTTTTCGTGTTCTCCTACACTTTTTGTCAAATGCCTATAGCGGTCAAACCCTTGACAAAAAACTGAGGATCTGTCAGTAAAAGCCAAACAAACACTACAAAATAGCTTTTTGCTACTTATATGGTAAGTTAGCCAATTGCACTTGAATGTTTGGCCGTCCCCAGAATGAAAATGAAACACCTTGTCATCAAAAGGCAGAGGTTCAATAGCTTTTCCATGTTGAATGGGATGAAATTGAAAGAAGGAGTTAATGTCTTTTGATCCGGGTTTTTGAAATACTTGTCGGGATTCAGCAATGGATTTTCTTCGAACCGAATATCAGAGTCAACAACACTCATGTCTTGAGTAATATCTTGAGTTGGGAGACATAATTGGATGCACTGATCACAATCATCATTGTTAATCAGAGTATCATCAATTTTTGATGTCTGTAATTTTGTACATGATGACGCAACAGGAACTTCGCTGTCATCCGATATACTGTTTACGATATCTGAAGTAGATGGTGTAGCTATGATAAGTGCTTCGTCCTCATCCAATACAGTTTTATCTAAACTACAAGTTGTTTTTGGCATACAAAAACTTGTGATTTTTGGGCAAGACTGGGCAGCTTTTTCTCTCTCTCTCTAGCCTCTTTCTCTCTTTTGAACTTATCTCCTGATTTTCGTTTTTCTTTGGTCTCTCTTCCATTGTGACCTGAAATAATAAGTTGCTCGATTATTTTACAAAATATAAAATCTTATTCATCATTTACAGAAATGAAAAATTACAGTGAAAAATTTTGCAGTTACGGATATTTAATAAAAACAGGGTAGGGTATGGCACGTTGTTATTAAATATCATGTAAATGAAAAAAACAGCACGCGGATAAAATGCTGTAAACATTTTGGAATGAGCCTACATGGGCAGATGGCCTGTAGCGCTCGAGGATAGTGAGTTTAGGTGTGAGTCATGTCATCAGTTATTGTGTAACATTTGTACAGCTCATGATTAAATAATCTGCGTGCCAAAATAAGAATAAACACAGTTTTGATGTTTCATAAATATATGGTAGTAAATAGGTACTATTTTCTTACCTTAATGGAAATAATCAACCGAAAATATAAATAACGTTTAAAATAACTTCTGCAATCTGTCAACTCACAACCATTCCTGACATTTGCGTGACACAGAGACTAAACGTGATACCACTAAACTTATTGGAAAAACCCTACTGTACTTCCACTTGCAAAGCGTCTGAGCGGAGGAGGTAGGAATGGAGTGGGGGTAAGGGCGCAGTGGCGCTGCCATGTCCAGCATCAAGGTCATTGACGAAACCAAGTCGCACAGCGTTTTCTGCCAGACTCGCACTCGCACAGGTCATTTTGCATTGCATACGCTTTCTCTACTGCTACTAATACAGTTAAGCAATTCGTTTTTTAAATATATTTAAAACAAGTTTTTTTTTAATATCTCGGGAAATTTGATCCGATTACCAAAAACATATTCTCGTGTAAAAGCGTGACAGCATTTTTAGAGCTGGCTGAGGGCCCAGGTTGGGTTTTATTTGAAAAGGCGCACCGGCCGGCGGGCCAGTCCGGGTCTGTACACACTTAATTTCATAAGTTTCAATACTACAAATGTATGTGTATGTACCACCATGTACTAAATGTCAAGAGAGAACAACTGAAACACGTGACATAGAGTTGAGAACTGTACAGTAGATGTCATTGAAGCGTATGTGTCTATTAAAGCCTGTATGTCAAGAAAGAAATTAGTGATTTTTTAAGAACATTTTGAGGTGTATAGTTTTCGATATGTACGAGATAGTTGGGTAAGAATCCATACAACTATTTTGTTGGGGTTGGCTATCACAATCAACGGAATTCCATTTCCCGCCAGTCTGCCACTTCACCTAGTTGACAGATTATAAACAGCCTCACTCCATCTGCTCACTGGTCTTTTGTAGGTAAAAATTGTTACATCATTTAACTGTAATGTTTTAGGGTAATATAATAGTTGAGTACATCTAAAACACTAACTTCAGGAGTTTTTCATTATCACTGTAAAGAGCAATTAATTAGCTATTAAGTAACATAAGGTTTATGTAGATGTTTAAAATGGAGTGGTATTTTTTTTTTTTGTATTTATTTTGCATAAGTAGGTTAAGACTGTGTTATATCCCAAGTGCACAGTCTTAGCCAACAACCTATTAAAATGAAATGGAAGAGAAGCTTACCACATTATGTAAAGAATTAGATGCAAGATTTTATGGAATAACCAGAAAGCGGATCAAGCAAATGGCATATGACTGGTTGTAGAACCATTCTGTTGAGTGAAAAAAATAAATGGCTGGAAAAATTGGGTGAAGGGTTTTTGTAAAAGACACGCATTATCTTTTCAGATACCTGAACAGTGCAGCCTAGGAAGAGCAACAGGTTTTAATAACATCCAGGTCAATAGATAGTTTGACAATTTAAAGGCTGTGTATGAACAAAAATTCATTCTTAACATGGAGGAAATGGGTGTTTCAACAGTTCCAAACAAGACTCGTAAAGTAATATCTCCAGTTGGGGAGAAAGTTGTCTCTAAGGTAACATCTGGTGAAAGAGGCCAGCTTGTATCTGTTGCAGTGTGTTTCAGTGCTTCTGGTATTTATATAGATCCTGTGTCATATTTGCACGAAAACGAATGAAACCTGTATTTTAACCAGCTCCTGTAGATCCCTTTAATATCAGACCACCGGATACATGAATCAAGACATTTTTCTTCATTGCCTGAACCATTTTGCAAGTCATACAAAGTTTACTGAAAGTGACCCTATTGTATTAGTTCTTGACAATCATTCCACTCACATTTGACTTTCTGTCATAAATTTTTGTAGGGAGAATTTCATAACTATGTTTTCACTGCCTCCCCATGCTAGTCACAAAATCCAACCCCTCGACAAGGGCCTCTTTGAGCCTCTAAAAAGACAGCATTTTCTGTAGAAGTAGAAAAGTGAATGTTTCTAATCCTGGACAAGCTGTGACTATCTGAAATTAGTCATCTGGAGTTGCATACAACGGAACAGCTACTGTAGAGAAGGCATATGGGGCAACTGGAATATATCCATTTAATCCCAATGTTTTTTTTTCAGAAAAGCGCTTGTTCCATCAACAGTAACTGAAAAAAATAGGCCTACTGAAAAGTTAATTAATGAAGATGATGACATTGAGAGTAATGAAGATATTGAAAGCCAAATAAATTCAGAATCAGAAATACTGTTTGCTTATTTTCTAATAGAATGCTCTTATTTCGTAAACACTAATGGAATTGCTTCTTGTTACTGCCCATAAATCCACATATTCTTACAAAATAGAGGAAATAGTGCAACCATACAGTTAGACTGACGCCATATTGCTGTTGCTAGAACCCAGTTGAACTGGCATAACCTCACGTGAAAATGTGCACTGCAGAAAAGAGTAGTATATAGAGAATTGCAAATGTTTAGAGACTCATGGATGAGGCAGTTGACAGTATTTATTAACTACCGTAAAATGAGGTGAATAGGATCACTTTTGAACTTTGAACAGTTCAGGAACACATAATGATTTTTCCCTTCTGATTGTCTTCAAAGATGAGTCCCCACTTGAACTCTATGTTCCACTGGTCATATCTTCTTTCTCCCTAAAAGTGAGGAGGAAACTGTTTTTTTAATGTGTGATCCTATTGACCCTTAAGGTGGGGTGAATAGGATCACACATGTAATTTTAGTTGCCAATCCTTTTTAAAAATACTTCCATTCCTTAAGGAATATGGAAGTAATACTGTAGGTGAATAGGATCACTCTAAAGTTTTTTTTTTTTTTTAAAAGACATTTGAATTTAAAACAAATTTATGTTAAATTCTGTCAGTTTTACAAAAAATAAAACTTTATTTAGTTATAGAAACTAGTTAAAAAAAACATTGTCTGAATTTAGGAAAAAAATTTAAGTACTTATATAGTTGAGTATATAAAATTAAAAACAATCAAATTGAGGTACTACTGAACTTAAATCTGAACTGTCCTCGTCGAATATTCTCTGGGGGTGACAGCTTACTGACAATTTGTTCTTTATAAAAATTGCTCACATCCTCTACTTGTCGATAAACGAAGACATGTCCAGGAGAATCCCTTGTGTGTTTGCTTCTTACAAATCTTCGAACATATTCACCTTCACCACATTGTTGCTCAAATTTACAGATGAAATATCGATAAAGATATGAAGCTTTGCTTGTTCCTGGTTTTTGTGAGTAAGTTGTTCCAGTTTCAAGAGAAAAGCTGGCAAGCACCCAGTCATCAGTGTTCATGCCCCATCCTTGATTGGTAAAATATTGTTAATGTTCTTCTATGTTTTGTGACAGAAGGTATCACTAACTCTCCATCCTGTAACCTAACTGAGGTGTACAAGTTATCACACGCCTCTTCCCATCACCACTTACATCTGATTCAACAAGCTCTACCGGTACTAGTTCGTCTACTTGTTCATCTTCCGAAGATGAAATTATGGCTAACTTTCCATGTTTACTCCCAAGTGACTTCTTATACAATGGACAAGCATCTCCTTCTTCTTTATTTTCTGAAGATGATACGACACCACTTTTTCCTGGTTGTACTTGACATTTCTTCTTTTTTGCCACCACTGAATGTTTTTCCGTCCATATCTCATATTGGATAATAAGCTTATGAATGACTCATCTAAGGAATCTTTAACACTGTTATGACCATTGCTATCCAACACTGATGGTTTGGGCAACATGCTAAGAACCTTTTGACAACCAAGAGGAATGACACTGCATTTTGCAAAACCACTTCTAACATTTTCTGGCTCATTTACTTTTACTGTATCAAGCAACTTCCCAAACAATCGAGGGAAACATCTTTTGACAAGGATGATTCAGACATGCCAGGTCCTTGCCTCCACTTAAGCAATATCTGTTTCCAGGCCATCTTGAGTGGTCTGAAGAAGGCAACATTAAGGGGCTGTGTAAGATGCGTAGAGTTTGAAAGCAGAAACACAAAATGAATGTTATGTTGCTGACAGTCTTATTGACTCTGGTGACAGATGAGAAGAGAGGTTATCGCCCACAGCCACCTTTTTACCATCCTTGTGCATAAAACATGGTATAAGAGTAGTTTCCACCCAATCCTCAAATGTTTTAACATTGAACCAGCCACTCTGGGTGTGGTTGCATCTGTAACTATACGTTTATTGCTGATAATAAACATACGATAAACGATATAGACACTGTTTTCAAAAGTCGGGCGCCATCTTGATATAAGAATACATATATGTTAATAACTTTGTAATTTTACTTACCATTGCTAGTCACTATAGGGCAGGAATTCGTTACGCGAACTTTTGAGTAGCGGAAATTATTTGAAATAATAATGCCTGGTTAAAATTGTTACCAATGATATACCCTATTTTTTATACCAGAAGTACATCTTACATAATGCTGCATTCAGGGAACTTTAAACCCTCCAAAATCATGAAATATGTAATTATTGAATATTATATAATAGGTTATTAAATATAGATATACATATCTCTCGCACAACCCAGCACTTAGATAATATACGACACTCTCTCCCTCTCACTCTCTCTCTTTGTTTTAAATGTATTTATATATCAATATATTTATGTATTTTTGATGTTGTATTACAGGTATATTTTGTGTACACAGTTATTATGTATTTTAATAATTAACATGTTTTGTTTAATTAAACAAGTTTAAACAAATGAATAATATTTAAAGGTCAATTACTGAATTAAAATAGTACAATAGAAAGTTGTACTAACTGAAGTTGTAAATTATTAATTATAATAGAAAGTCAATGAAGTTAAATTATTAATTAATATGTAATGAAGGTAATTACTAATGAATAATTAAATAAATGATTAAGTAAGAATATATATTTGAAGATTGAGAGGTTATGTTATGAGTAGGTGAGAGATGAATTTTATAAGACAATGGTCAACGATTACAGTAAGTGTTTAAACAGGGATAGAGCCTGGGTATTAAAATAAAGGCAGGTGAGTTATTTAATTAATGTAAATGGAGTTAGATAGTTAAGAATTTTGAAGTAAATAATACAAAGAGAGTATTAGATATTTTAGGGACACAGTAGTTAGTGATTATTTGTAGAGGTGAGTAAAGTCAAGGTTAAACATATAATTGTTGTTGATGATATTTTGTAGTGGGGGTGAGGTGATAAGGAGTGGCCAACGTATAGCATTGTGGCAGGTAATAGCGTAGTTTTAGGGAGTGTTTGCCGAATTTTTGGAAGGGCAAAATATTATGGATGTATATAGCCAGTTAGGGAACACCCATCTCTGTGCAAAGATGCGCGGTGCCATAGGATTTAAATGAAATTAGTAAAGGTGTTTATAATTGAGAAATTGGTGTCATGATAGGTAAATTTGGTTGTTAGTTAGAAGAAGGTGAGTAAGATTACAACAAATAAAAGCGTAATGAATATAGGAGTCACCCAGACTAAACAATGAATAGAATGTGAAAGGTTAGGTAGTTAGGTAGGTAGAAAGTTCAGAATAGAAAGGTAATGAAAAATGAATAATGAAATAATAATAATATAATAGAATATTAATAATAAATGTGAAATAAATATTAATAATTATAATAAATAATTGATGTCTAATTAATGAAAGTTTAGAATTGTAACTTAAATGATTTAAATGCAACTTTAAATAGAATATGCAAGTTTTAGTGCAAATCTTAAGCAAGATTAAATACAATTTAACCATTTCAATGTATTAATATAATGATAATGTGTATTATTATGTATCATGTATTATGTTATGAAATTTTAACATGATGTATGGAAATAGTGTGTGTGGAGGAGAAAGAGGGGTGAATATAATTGGCGCTGTCAATAACAATTATTACCTGTTAATAACGATAGTAATGATTTTAATAATAAGTTTAATTTCAATAAGATGTTATTAATTATTTTTGTTTCTCTATAATTTGTTTTTCTCCATGTTTGAATATTTGGGAGATTTATATGGGAATTTCCATATTTTCAGTTATAATTAAATTCTTTTTATATCAATATGTGTTTCTTTTATAATTATAATAATTATAAAACAGAAAGAGTTAATTATTATCGATGGGAATCGAAACGATTTTATAATTCAGGGTAGTCCATAATGAGAATGGAAATTCTAGATAATTCTTGTGAGTTACATTTTTGGTAATTATATTTTAGTAGCATTTCAAGCAAACCCAGTGCTTATTAGCACAAACCAGCACCTAGCTAAGGGGAACCAGATCAGTTAAGGATAGAGTAATATACCAAGCCACTATTTTGATATTTTTCATTTATTGTTTCAGTGTTTGGTGATGTTATGACAGCGGTCCTGAGCTGGCCAGCGCGTCAGAGCAGGGGCGTTACGCGCCTAAGTGGCCTTATGGTGTTGGGATCTCGAAGGAGGAGTCCAGTAAGGTCATGCAGGTACTGTCATCATCATCAGACCACGGGTGAGTTATTGTTTTCTTTTATATAAATTGTAAGGGGGTTGTGGCGACCTATCCTGGCTGATCCCTTTAGGAAGCATGAATGGGTCAATGAAAGTTTTTATGCTTCGGCACAAAATCTTTCATTGAGGGGGTTTATGATGGTACAATTCTGGTGCAATCTTTAATTAACAAAAACATGGTATAAAAGACCATAAGTATTGTATTCCTTCATTTTTTAACAATTTGGTCACAATTAATTAAACATTTAATAATCCTTGTAAAGCTACAGTGAGTGAACTATATAAATATTTTGTAAACGCAAAAGTGAATTGCCAGGATTCTAACTGTTTCATCGCAAAAACCCAAGAAACAGCAAAAAACGTATGTCGCATACTGAGATAAGGTGCCTATCCCTGATGACGCCAGCGATGAAGAATGTGTTGTTGAAGCTGTAAACAGACGAACAATAACTTGATGACGTAGTTTCGCCCCACCTACGCGAAATGGGACAAAGAATCTTGGTCATTTCATCAGAAAGCGTGAGCGCAGCCGGCCGGCAAAACAGTTCATGGAGTGTGAATTTTAACTTTTACACCACTAAAAGTGGTTAATTAACTGAATAAAATACCGGAAATGTTAGGGCGATAACGTAATTGGACAGGTGTCATCGGCCGTTGGATCGTCCGAAAAGGGTTGTGCGTGTAGGATCTGCCCAAAGCGTTTTCGTGGGCATACACGACGGTGTGGGCCAAAATCACGATGTAAAGAAGGCACAGATTGCACGACCGGACGACCCTAGTAGTACGGTGAGGTCTATCCAAAATATCGGGTGAGAACGTTCCAACATCATATTTTTTTAAGTTTCAAGTAAAACATAATTTCAACATAATGACCAACTAAAATTTCAATCACTGTTAAAATGAATTCAATTCAATTCAGTTCACTCAATGTTAAAATTTTAAAAATGAGCTCAGTAAAGAAAATAAGAAATATACACTCCAAACACATTATTTTGTTATTTATCAAACTCAGTCCATAGCAGTCCAATTCAATACCACTTTTCACATATATTTAATGTTCATTTCACAATACAACAGTCTATCCTCCATCGTTGAATAACAACCTAATCTTACGTCTATTTATCTTATTATCTAATGAATAAATTTTATGATTAGAAACATTATATTCATATTCATATATCAAACAATTATCAAACAAATATATCAAGTCACGATCGAGTAGGGTTCTGTCTATCTCAGTAATATCATATGTTATAATTTGGTTATTCATCTTGTAATTATCATCATAATTTTCTACCACAGGTAAGTACTTGATACCCTTATTATCATCATTTATTGTTATTTCAATATCATTGTTACTACAAGGTAAGTATTCATTATTTTCATCCATCGTCTCTATGCCTAACCTCTCTACCAATTCTCGGTACTTTCTATTTACTTTAAAAAATTTTATTACTTTCTTTTTCTCACCATATCTTTCTACACTTTCTCTCTTAATATATTTCTCTCCATAACACCAAGTTACACTTTCTCTCTTCAAATATGCAGGGGTCCCTAACTTAAAATTACTGCACCACTTATGAGGTACACAAAAACACAAAGGAACTTTATTTGTAGACCTTTCGTCTCCCAAATATAAATTGAAGGAACTCTTGTCCTTATAAAAAATACATGAAGACTTTTCTTCACCCCCTAACACAACATCAAAAGAAAATTCTAACCCCTGCACCCCTTGTACAAAAATACTTTCTCCAAGCTCTCTCTCTGACTCAATACACTCAAACACTTCATTTTCACTCATAATACTTTCATTATCATTTTCTAATATCATATTCTTACTACCTGTAAATTCATTATGCAACTTATCACTGTTATCTACGTTATTAGTCAGTACTTCGTTTTTCGTACTGTTTTCACTACTATTCGCCTTCTGTTTTTCTAGTTGAATTAAATTCTCGTCCAATTTTTTAATGACCGTGTCACACTGCTTAATGAGATTATCATTACTGATTTTAATTTCATTCTTTAATTCCTTAAATTGTTTATCAAATTTGTCAAACTTGTCATTCAAATTTGTATATTTGATATTAGAATCGCTTTTTTGCTCATATAATTTGTTGTCTAATTTTAATAGTAATTGCACCATTGTACTAGTTTCATCTGGTTTACCTTCTGACATAGTTGAAATGGATGTTGAAGGAACTGTGTTTAACTCAGTGACTCTCGTTTCACTGATCTGACTAATTGGGGTTAATTCAACGTCCATCTCACTCGTAACTGTTTCGTCAGTTATGCTGACTTTTGCATTATTATCTTCATCAGTATTCATTTTGCTTATTTATAATACAGGCATGCATACAATCTTATAACATAACCTCGTAAACTTAGGTTATGTTTACGTATTAAAATTTTGGCGTTTATTACCTCAAATAACTTTTCCGCTCTCTTTGTAGGCGTACTCACATAAAATTTTATGTCAGGTCCCTGTTATTACGGGCGACATCTGTACCTATACGTTTATTGCTGATAATAAACATATGATATACGATAAACGATATAGACACTGTTTTCAAAAGTCGGGCGCCATCTTGATATAAGAATACATATATGTTAATAACTTTGTAATTTTACTTACCATTGCTAGTCACTATAGGGCAGGAATTCGTTACGTGAACTTTTGAGTAGCGGAAATTATTTGAAATAATAATGCCTGGTTAAAATTGTTACCAACGATATACCCTATTTATTATACCAGAAGTACATCTTACATAATGCTGCATTCAACGAACTTTAAACCCTCCAAAATCATGAAATATGTAATATAAAAATATGTAATTATTGAATATTATATAATAGGTTATTAAATACAGATATACATATCTCTCGCACAACCCAGCACTTAGATAATATACGACACTCTCTCCCTCTCACTCTCTCTCTTTCACGCTCTGGTACAATTTCTTATTTTCTTTACTGAGCTCATTTTTAAAATTTTAACATTGAGTGAATTGAATTGAATTGAATTCATTTTAACAGTGATTGAAATTTTAGTTGGTCATTATGTTGAAATTATGTTTTACTTGAAACTTAAAAAAATATGATGTTGGAACGTTCTCACCCGATATTTTGGATAGACCTCACCGCACTACTAGGGTCATCCGGTCGTGCAATCTGTGCCTTCTTTACATCGTGATTTTGGCCCACACCGTCGTGTATGCCCACGAAAACGCTTTGGGCAGATCCTACATGCACAACCCTTTTCGGACGATCCAACGGCCGATGACACCTGTCCAATTACGTTATCGCCCCAACATTTCCGGTATTTTATTCAGTTAATTAACCACTTTTAGTGGTGTAAAAGTTAAAATTCACACTCTGTGAACTGTTTTGCCGGCCGGCTGCGCTCACGCTTTCTGATGAAATGACCAAGATTCTTTGTCCCATTTCGCGTAGGTGGGGCGAAACTACGTCATCAAGTTATTGTTCGTCTGTTTACAGCTTCAACAACACATTCTTCATCGCTGGCGTCATCAGGGATAGGCACCTTATCTCAGTATGCGACATACGTTTTTTGCTGTGTTTCTTGGTTTTTTTGCGATGAAACAGTTAGAATCCTGGCAATTCACTTTTGCGTTTACAAAATATTTATATAGTTCACTCACTGTAGCTTTACAAGGATTATTAAATGTTTAATTGATTGTGACCAAATTGTTAAAAAATGAAGGAATACAATACTTATGGTCTTTTATACCATGTTTTTGTTAATTAAAGATTGCACCAGAATTGTACCATCACACATCTTGTACCCTTAGGCGCTCCTAAAGTCAAGGTATTATAAACAGATTTTGCCTTGTATACAGTACATTGTAACAAGGAAGAAATTCTTCAGCTCCTGACGTGGCAAACATTACAGATACAGAGGACTTGGTTTCATTTATAATTCTTTCTGGATACCTGCATCATCTTTTTACTATCACCTTGCTTCATCCAGGATTGTTAGTCAGGTTGGTCTCAATCATAGTTGACTACGTGAGTCGCAGGGATGCCCCTAATACTATCTTCTAAATTATCAAAGTAAATATTGATTGTATTTGGAGAAACAGCTGTTCTGGAACATTTTATGTTCTCACAAAACCTCATCACATCGTTGTGTCGTTTCAAAAATCCTATGACAAAGTCTCTTCCTGGTAGATTGTCCTTAAATTTTCTTACTAACCTACCCCTCCTGTCTAAATAACCTTTTACAATCAATCTCAGCTCATATAAGTCTAATGGATAACCCCATTCTGCACACACTAAAAATTTTGAAACCAGTTCTTTTTCTTCTTCAGCACTCAAAACTGCCCACCAATAGGTTTAACATCTGCTTTAGAAAAATGTGTATGCAAAACTGTATAAGGGATATTGTACAACTTTGCTCAACACTGCCCACCAATAGGTTTAACATCTGCTTTAGAAAAATGTCTTTGCAAAACTGTATAAGGGATATTGTACAACTTTGCTGCTTTCGTGATACTTATATTATGAGTCTGTATGCGAAGTTTTGCTTTTGCAATCACATTTAAATCAGGTTTTTTATATTTCTTCATAATAATGTCTGATTTATAATCTCGTGGTATAGTGATCCTATTCACACTTATGTCACAAGTGTTACTTCGAATTAAAAAGTTGCCACAGTTCAATTATCATGAACAGTATAATTAAATTAACATTAAAATCAAATAACCAAACGCACTTGAAATGATGTGATATGACCAAAAGATTTCAACTTATCCACACTGCTAACCACAAAATAACCTTTAGAGACTTCGTTTTTCACTAAACATACAGTTGAGATTATAACAGCTGATGAAAGCACAGTGCTGCCAACAATCTAACCTAAAATCTAAATCAGATCTTCAAAAACAAACCAACCAATCATATTATGATAGTTGTCTGTTTCAGTAATGAACTTTCATGTTTCTCTAAAAAAATTCACCCCATTTTACGGTATTAACTGACTGCATCTGTACTGGAGAGAAAGGTAAGTGAGGTGATTGCGGCTTCCCATATCTTGGTGGGGGAAATTCTGCTACAAAGAGTCTAACAGTCAAGTGGCAAGAACTTCTGGCCTTAGTATACATCACATTTTGGAAGGTGCCTTGTATATAAATTTATTAATCTGTTCTATTTTATCTCTATTAATAAGGTATAATTTGTGATACATGATTGTTCATCATCCATTTTTTTTTACATTACATGTTTAAGAAATTCATGATCCGTACTGCAAACCACTCTCCATCTTCAGCAACAAAACTTCATCATCCACAGAAATACTGTGTGTCATATGTAGGATAATACATAACATTTTTATGCCTTCAAGTATCTATTCTGCAATGTTTTAGTGACATTAATGGCATATACAAGTATTATTGAAACAACTATGTGTTTAAGGGAGCCAGCGGCTGTCATCTCTCACGACCTGACCTGTTAGTTTCTACTTTGGTTTTTCTTTTCTTGGAGCTTTCATCTTATCTTAAGGAAGCGATTTGTATTTAATACAAAAACTGCAAACAGGATTTTATATAGGTAAAAAAAAAGGTTACTTTCAATACTTTATCTCGTAAAAAACAAACAGAATTTAGCAGCATGCACACACAATAAGTATAGGAAAATAAGAATAATAAATAAGGATAGATGTTAATACAGTAAAACCTGTATTAACCGGTCACCTTTGGATCTCCTTAAAGTGTCGCCGTTTAATAAAGGTTGGCGGGGACAGTAACAATACAGTATATTAAATACCGGTATGAATGATCAGTTATATTATTTTATTAGGTACTTGCAGTTTGAATCCCTACTTAGAGTATGTTTATTTTGAAAGAAAATACATTACAACAAATGGTAAAGAAATTATACTTTTGAAAAATAGTATTTTAATGTCGTTTGTTTGGCGATAGCAATTTTCTTTTGAATTGCATAATTTTCGACCAAACCATAAAGTTTACTACACTGTCCCATAGCATTCTCTCCACATTCCTTATTGAAAGTAACACGAATATCTTTGATACGCCTAAAAGATTGAACACTTTTTTCAAACTGTCGGCGGTTCTTTAATTGCATCTTCTTCTTCTTCACTCTGTACATCATCATCACCCATTTCTGCAAAAAGCAGAAAAATTACTATATTGTAAAAGTGCATATCTAGGAATAGTATAGATTTTAATTGACATTTCAATAAGTTTCCACTGTAAATACAGAATTTTTTCTGACATGCCTTTACAATCTTCCTGAACTTGACCCTCCCAATTGTCCTCGAAATCGTCACAGCATTGTAGACTCTCTTATTTTCATCATATGGCAGTCCAGCAACTGTAGAAAATGTCTTGCAGAATTTCATGTAATGTTTGTGCCTGGTGATCAGGGTCACTAATTTGAATGCCACATTTTGTAAACCACTTCATATCGGTGGTAGCAGCAACCTCATTTCAGACTGTCTTGATCAAGGATACTGAATCATCACCAGCCCAAATGCTGAATTCCTGTCACCCATATGGGACACAATGGACCGATAAAAAAGCTTAAATGTCTGAATTATTCCTTGGTTGAGAGGCCAAAGATGATGTGTTTGATGGAATAAATAAGAGTCCGACATTGGACAATGACAAAACTGGATGACACGTGGCATTATCCAATAATAAAATTGTGCGGTAAATATTGTTTTAATTTGTTAATTAATTTCGTGCTATCAGTCTTCAAAAATGCTGGACATCATCCACGCTTTTTGTTAGCATGGCAACTAATATCCAGTAATGTTGCCTCCAAATTTCTGAAACACATCGGTTTTAATGATTTTCCGATAACTAACAGTTGCTCTTTTTTGTCATAATCTTTAGTATTTCTTTAACCATTTTTCCATCTTTACACGCTTCATTTTGTAATGTTAATGATTTATTTAATATACATCTTAATACATCTATATCCAGTCTCATCAACATTGTAAATGTCAATTCATATTATGCCAGGATATGTGGTAGGTAACCTGTCTTGCCAGTCATTGACTTCATTAACATTATAACATCGCCAAATTTAGATCATATTTGATATCTATAAGTATGAAAGAAATGCTAAAAGGTAATATAATTTGATAAATAAATAATGAAGAAAAAATATAAAATGTAGTTAAGAAAGAAGAAGTAAGAATGGTAAACAAAAGTAATTATTAAAAGAATAGACTAGAATGACAAACAAACGACTATGACCCAACCCCAGAGATTGGCCAGATAAAACCCAAAATAAAATGAAACAAAATGGAAATGAAGGAGAAGAAGAAGGAAAATAGAAATGAAAGAAACCAAATATAAAGGAAATAAAGTGAAACCAAATTATAAAACACAGACAAATAATATCGAATATGGAAGGGAGAAATGATACACTTAAATATCATAAAGGAAACGAACCCCGTAACTAACCAATGTAAAAAACAAGTATTAGTATTGACTAAATGATAAATGTAAATAATAATTGACAAAACCCGATAAATAAAAGTACACTAAGCCAAGAATTAGAGTTATATGTAAGAAAGAACTCTATAAGGGCATAAACTTATTAATAGTATAAATAATATTTGTAAAGAGAGAGATAGTGAGATAGTGAGAAAATAAAAATAACTAAGTGACAAAGAAAAAGTAATGGTAGGGATTACCCACTAATAAACACTTAAAATAAAAATTTAAGAAGTGCCAAAAGTGAAAGTGTAAAAACCCCAAAATAATGAGAAAATCTAGTGATAGATAAAAAACACTTAGTAAATCAGTGATAAACGCTAAATTGTTTAAAAGTGAATGTTATTAATAAATAAGAAAATTGTTATTGATAGAATTAGGAAATAGAGTGATAGTTAAAGAACACTTAATAAATCAGTGATAAACACTAAACGATTTAATGGTGAACATGAATAGTAAGTAAGAATTTTGTTAATAATAGTAGTTAAAGATAGTATTAAGATTAAATATAAATGAAGGATACGATGTTATTCAGGGGGAGAAAGCCCATAGAATGTCAACAGTGAGTGTTAACATGGATAGAAGGTAGAGATAATATAAGAAAAAATATATAGTATTAAATAATTAAAACAAAATCAATAAACACCCCATGTTATAAGGGATAATCAATTAAATAAGTTTAAATGGTGTGATGATGTGTTATCACCTAAAAATAAATAAGAATGAAACCAATGATTAACAAACGTTGCTCAATAGCTGTTAAAAAATTGTTCAATTAAATTTATGAATAGGATATGGCTGAAGGAATGATACAGACCATAGGCCTAGATGTTATGTTTTATGTAATAAAGAATAGTGAGTAATAGCCAAATTATTAACAATGGCAATTTAAATAAATAAGAAGGTGAATGAATACAGATCAAATAACACTGGAAAATCAGTTAGGAAATAGTTAACAGACCATAATGTAAAAACTAATGGGAACATACAATTAGTATAAAAACAGATCCAAAACACAACCACAAATAAACAAATCAATTATAATAACAAAATAAAACACATTAGGGTAAAATAAGATGTAATTTGTGTAAAATAAGTAAATAGAATCAGTTACTACTTAGGCCTATGAAATGCCTAACGGTCAAAAAACAAGTAACTACAAATTGTAAAAAATTAACAAGGAAATTAACAAATCCAAGGCAAAGAACTAGCCAAGGATAATTTGTGAATCATATTAAAAGAAAAATGTTAGAATAAGAACTTAAAATAAAAAAGAAAAGTAATTAACAAATATTAACATAATTGTATAAACAATAATACATTATAGAACCCAACCTTATGGGATGTCAAAATAATCTTTGAAAGGAAATACAAACAGTAGTGATAATATTTAATATATAGGAAGGAAGACGGAAGAATAAAAGCAATCAGAAGATATACAGTAATTTTGAATAATTCAAAATTGATAACAATGGTTATATGTCAAGATTAACCAATCGGGATTAATTTGTAACCATGACAGCGGACCGTTGGTTACGAATTTTCTGTTAAATCTTATTACTCATAAAGTGACGCTCTTCCAGAATAGACACCAGGCCGTGAATGACCAAAATTTTAATTTAAAATGTCAAAAAAGTAAACAAAATTCCAAAAGATGAACAAGTAAGAAGCAGACGATGTACGAAACCTTTAACTGATGCCAAGGACCATTTTACCTGAAATTTAAATGAATAAATTACTACCACTAACATGAAAAGGACGCAAGACATACTTAAGCCCCAAGATCATTGAAAATTGATGACTAATGCCGCCCCATTTCATTTCAACTGAACGACTGTTTACACCAAGTATACTGATTTGATAAGTATTATTAAATTACCCGATTTTCAGAAAGAAATTCACTTTAAATATTTCTCACAGTAATATGAACTCTCACTATAAACTGAATATAATTTTTTTCTAAGATTAAGTAAAAATTAAGACATGAAAATTTGTCAACTAATAAAATAACCTGTTGTTAAATTCTGAACTTTTGAAACGGACTTTACTACACTTCAGGAACAAATTATAGTTACACATTATATTATTTAAGTACAAATAATGTAAGGTAGTGTACTTTTTATTGTAATCATTAAAAATCCTTTTATCATAATCTCAAGAACCTGGATTTTGAACGGAACAAATTGTAAACAAACAAAACAGTCGCCATCTTTGACTGTATATTTCGTTCAAAATCGATTTGCTAGACCCTAGAGAAATTGTTTCATAATAATTGTCGGTGCAAATTTATTAAAAAACAAAATATAATTCATGTCAAACTGAGTAATTAACAATCACCAATGAATAAACTAGTACAGAGTGTAACCACTGTTTTTTTATTTCATAAGGAAGGTGATAAATACATTTGTGCATTTTAGCGAACAACTAGGTTGACGGCAAGCGCTCATGTTGCAAACTCAGCGAACTACCTGCTTGATTAAGAAGGTTGAACTAAGGCGGGAATAAATTTGAATTCTCCACACCGCATGAGCTGAGATCGCACAATCATCCTAAATTTTTTTAATTGTTTTAATTAAACAATTTGGCGCCACCCGGGATTTATACACCCCTAGTGAACAACAGGTAAGGACTCCGATACTGGTTATTGTACGTTCGCGGCGGACACAATCTGCGTGAGTTACGTTCCAGAGCGATGACGGATTGGTAAGACTTGAGAGTATACACATTACCCCAATTACACTCTTACACGTTGTAACGTTACATAACCCCTGCCCAAATATGATAACATAATCACCAGAGTTAAAACCAGTAATCACCCATTTTTAAAAGTTAGAAATGGGGATTAGGTACCAAGCTATGAGAAACTTTGTACTCTAAAAACACTGTAAACAATAATAATAAAAGTGCAGTGTACAAAGTGGAACATAGTGTACTTGGTGAAAGTGTAAAAACCTTTAAAAAGAGCATCTCACAAAGTTGTGCTGGATGAAAACAAAATCAGTATTGTAGCAATAGTCTATGATACTACTGACAAGTTTTGTATTTTTTGTAGTTTTATATTGTATAGGCCACAAAGGTCTTGTAACTAGGAATAATATTTTTGTTTAATATAATTATTTTGTTTAAGTAAGATAATCCAGGGTTATGTATAAAATAATAATAATATATCAAATAATACTATGTTAGCAAAATGGCATGTAAAAAATAGTGTAGAGTAAGGATACATTAAATGAATTATAAATCATAAATAAATCAAAAATAAAAGGGATTAAAATATAAAATACCAGTGGACAAGTTTAAGAAAAAATATAAAGAAAAACCGTAAATAAATTAAATTTGATTATGGATAAAATCTATAAAGGATTATTTTTTCTAAAAAGAAGAAATGAAATAATAACTATTAATAGCCTATATACTAAAAGGTATATATAGATTAGCCAATAAAAAAACCATAAAAATTCTTGGTTACTAAGAGTAACTAACTAACAAGAATTGAATTAATTGTTCAAATATATTGGAAGTGAGCAGTTTAAAAAAAGTGTAATGTCTAGAAAAATTTAAGAAATTTATAAATACCATTCGGAAATAACCAGTGACAAATTAATAAAATTAATGAGTGATATCCACTACATCTTAGACATCTTTTGAACAAGAATAATTCACGCCTGCAAATTGATGAAAACTTGAAAAAATCAGCTTTCCATTTCCAAGCATAGCCTACCGAAATTCGACATTGTTGGTGAGATCGTTACCTATTAAATTTAACTAAATTACACCTCAACTATAAACTTCTAACACTAGAAACAGCACAATCCCTTTAAATACTTCTGGAAAAAAGGTGAATATAAACTTTATTTGGTATTAACCAAAAAACAGCAAAATGTTGTTTGGTTATTAACTTTATCGAAGCCATTAATTAGTGTTTATTTTTTCGTCAGTGAAGAAAGGCGACCTGCACTCTAGCGGTCAACAAATCAACTGCATAATATAGATTATACTAAATTTTATAATAATTCATGTAAAGCTTGGTACTGACCCGTATACATTTCTGACTTTCTCAAAGTACAAAGAACTCTAAAATAACCCTGGGAAATTAATTAATTATTTCTTTCTTGTTATTAGAATTGAAAATAAAAATATTTGTTATATGATATATGTTTGAAAAAATTAAGATCGAACTAACTCTGTGTTTTATGTAAGAATCGATTATCCCTTTATGTTTTGGGAGACCATAAAAAATATTTAATAAATTCAAGGAATGCCTTGTGGTTTAAATAATAAAAATGTGTATTATTTTCAGTAGATGGTAGTTAGTTACAGGTTGTAAGAAGATCGAGAGGAGATCGGACATCCAGAATTTATTACGTACCATTTGGAGTTACTTTAACCTCAAATGGGTTCGTAAAAGTAGCAGTCAGCTGGTACCACGAGCGGGAAAAATTTTAAATAATTAATCGTATACTAAGAGAGTAATTCTCTTTGCACTCTCTCTCCTAACTACTGTCAAACAACGGTATTGGTTTCACATAAATAAAATTTAAGAAAATCTTTGCATAATCACACACACTCGATTTTGAAAGCATATAACATAAAGATAACAAATTCTGTGACTCTTAATCAAGCGAGCATTCTGAAAATTAACAAATAGACGTAAATTACTCGAGACTTAAGCTCAGCGAGAGACATTATCAGATGACGTACAAACGTTGGGCTTAACGACTAAGAGAGATTATTAGGGGAGCTCAGCGAGAGACGTTACAAGATGACGCTAATAACGTGGGGCAAATAAAACATAAGATTTCAGGAAATAATTACAGTGACGATCACAAGAGTGACGATAAGATCAAACGATACTAATAAGCTCAGCGAGAGACATTACAACGTTTACAATTAGGTGGATGACGTTTTATTACAACATGTACATCCGGACCTTCACCCAACATTTTTTTAACGATTTGTTGTGCTGCTGTCTAAAACACCATCCACTTATTGCCTGCTACAGAATTTTTGACTTCAATCTTAGTAGCAATTTCGAGTACCTTCTCCAGTAACATAATTCCATTAACTGGGAGTTTTTATGCATCCACATTTAAACCACTCATAAAGAATTTCATTTACTTGTCCGCACTTTGATTCGCGTTTTTCGTTTTTTATGCCCTGATTTATGTTGGATTCATACTCTCTTAAAATTTTGTCTTTATTTTGGATTATGCTGTTGATCTGTGTTCTGCATTTTAAAACTCCTGCAAGTTTCCTTGTTGAAACAAATTTATCACATTGAAAAATAACATTTCGCTTAGCTTCTAAATTTAAACACTCTTTGTTACACTCTTTTTTACATACTGTTAAACTACACTACAAATTTCAAGAACACTTCGTCACACATGGACCACTTATGGCATGTCAACGTTAGGAAAATTCAATAGTGTATTGTATACAAATAACATTTTGTAAATTTAAAAGTACGCAGGTATACTTGGCCGGGTCGTTTATCTTGTCTTTTAGGTGGGTCAGGTATAGACACTACTTGAGTATTCTTAGAAATCTGTATTGTCCATGTATTTTGTTTACTGTACTATAATCCATATAACTCAACATCTAATAAGTGACCGTTTAAGCAAGTGAATGAATCTGTTATGGGCTGGGCTCACCACTGGCCAAGGTAGCACGTGAAAGTTTAATACAGGGGAAATGGACATTGGTCTTATGGAAAACAAAATCCATTCCTCAGAAAGACGGCCATTAGGTCAGGTTTTACTGTAATAACATTAATAAAACACACACACAATGGTACTATTATAAACATTTGGAACACCTACATGCATATACACATAAAAACAAAACGACCATGTGAAAAAAATTTTAATCAGTTATGATTTTCATTAAAGTATACACAGAAATCACTCATAAGGCAAAAATATCTTATGCTTGAAGCTTTTCCAGCTTCCAAAGGAAACTATAATATAGATTCAGATGCAAACAGGAAAGGTGTTATGAAGAACAAGAGACAATCAATGTTCTTGACTGCAATGTGACAGGTGATGAAACTTGAATATCTCACCGCACATCTGAGAATAAGCAACAATCAATGCAATGGTACCACACATGCTCACCTTCAACATTAGCCTGAAAAATCATGGTAACCTCTTTCTGTTCCAGAAAGGGACCATTCCTTGTTAAATTTTTCCCTGTAGGACACACTATCAATACTGCTGCTTACTGTGGGAACACGAAAAAACTGTGTTGGGCTATTCAGAACATATGGCAAGTATAAGTGGGCCGATATACCTATAACCGGTATTTTGGAATATTTTTGTGGAACGGATGTAACAGTAACTGAAAAGTTGAAATACCTGTTATTCGCGGCCTCGCTGTGCTGAGTCGAGGGACGCCCCTACGCAACTAACGAGTACACAAGTAACAAGTAAACGAGTACTACAAGTATTAGGGGTATTACCGGTACACAAGGAACAACAAGTAAATGAGTATACCAGTATTACAGATACACAAGTTGTAACCACACGTAATTGTTCCTTATCAATATCTTCTAAAAACCCCACTGCTGGGTTCGCCAATTTATTACCCTTCAGGAATTACAGGTTCCTTATGCCTCACCTTGGATGTGTCAAATTACCACAAGACGGGTTTTAAATTAATTTATCCCTCTCTTTGTGTACATCCATTAGTAACCCTTGTTAATTCTATTTCTATATAAATAAAAACACATGGAATAGTATCTGGTAATAATAATAATATTGTATTTTTATTCAAGAAAATTTCTATAGTCTATTCAGTGTAACTATTAATATAATTTATAAATCTCAGGGTCGATTCTCTTCTCTTTGTTTATATTATTTTTAGGTTCTTTTGGCTGATATAAAGGTTCAGTAATTATAAAGAAAAAACAAGTATAGAAAGTACATTACATTACAAACAATAATAATAATGAATAATATAAATTGAGTATTAATTATAATAATATATATACGTTACACAATGTTATTAGTTCAGTTTGGTTTCACACAGCCTCCTGGTCTCAGTGATGAAAAATTCCAATGTTAGTTTGTTTATGTTGTCCAAATGACGGAATCCACCTCTTCTGGTGTTCAATAAATGTTTACTCTTGTCACTTTCGTGGTCCGAAGCCTTCTGTTGGAATATTGTGATTGAAGTCCAGTGTCTTGTTATTAATTCAATCCAAGTGTAGTTGTTCTTCTGTTTGTGTCATCAGTAAGATTTAAAGGCTGGTTTGTTGAGCTGTTTCTTTAATTACTTGAATCTTATTTCTGTTATAGTTTGATATAAGGTTTTTTTTGCTTTCTATTATATTATTTTTTAATAATATTCATATGTTTATTGTATAAATATTTAGCTTATTTTTAAAATTTACACTCAACTCTCCTTCTTGGCTTATTATTTTTTAATAATAATCAACATTCTTTTTCTCTCTTTTGGTTTCCTGGATACACATAAATACTCTGGTCATATCTGTTCAAATTGAGATTTAGTTGTCATAGGATATTATTTTTATATAATACATTATTTTACCTTCTACATACAAGTTGCTTTTTAGTTATTACATCATAATACTTAATACAATTTACATATTATTTTATCTGACAAAACTATGAACAATTTTAATATCAAATATTATAGTTATTTGTAATTTGACAAATATTTTTGAAAATTTATTATTTACTGAACATAATCATCTAGGCCTATGTTGACTGATTATATTTTTATATTGGAAGTGTATGTATGTCAACGACATACTTAACGATCAATTACAATATAAATCACATACACTTTTTGACACAATTATACAAAAAACAAACATTAAATTGAATCCCCGCGCCAATAACCTTCCTCCACGCACCACCCCCACTACACATTCCACACAACAACCGTTACTAAATGATGGCAGTCTGTCTCTAAGCTGAAGAAGGTGAATACGTACGCCGAAACGCGTTCGACGAGAAGAGAATAAACAGTAAGTTCACAAGAAAAAGTTTCATTTTTAGATAAGTGTCAAATATTATAGTTATTTGTAATTTGACAAATATTTTTGAATAATTTATTATTTACTGAACATAATCATCTAGGCCTGTGTTGACTGATTATATTTTTATATTGGAAGACTCATAATCGATCCTGCATACACTTGTTTTATATTAATTAAATTTTTTTTTTTAAATATAAACAAACTATTAATTAACAATTATATTTTAATTACTATAATTCCCTTTAGGGCTTAACTGAATGCACACTTTTAAACCATTGTCTGTGTGATTAATATCTATTAAACTTATATAACTCAACACTAATAAAGAAAAAACTAAATGTTAATGCCAGTATCTTCTGCTACTATGGATTAGTAATTCATTTCATTAAATAATTGTTTATAATTACTATCCACTCACAGTTATTCTTAATTGACTACCACTGTATCTCACATACTCTTACCAATTAATTACACTTGCCTTATATTACATTTGTAGCACATCTTAATTACATTTTACATTTATTTCTAAATTTGTATTGTACTTTATATGACTTTCTAATTGATTCATTCATTATTAAAATTAAACCTCCGCTCAACAGTCCGTTAAGGACCAAGGCGTACCGCACGGCTTTTTGTGTTAGTGTGACGGTGTATGGCTAGTACTACGCGCCACCAGCCGCTAGTTGCGGTATTCACAGCCAGGAGGCGGCGCTGTTATCTCAGCGCCTACTCAGTTTGCCTCACGACGCTGAGTGCACGCCGTACGGAACCTCCACCGGGAATTGAACCCGGGACCACGAGCGCATCAATCACCCGCGTTAGCCACTAGACCACCTGGAGGCTCGATTCATTCATTATTCATTAAATTTATTACCATTATTTATTTGTTTATGGACTACTCCAAATCTAACTGGGTACTGTCTATATAGTATAGTAATCTGTCATAGTAATGTCTGTTGTAGGACTTTTGGTTTGTAAATAGGTTCACACTTTTATTTATTATTGTTTCTTCTTTCAAATTATTTTGATTTCGATTTGTTTAGATAACTTGTTGTTATTGCTTGCTGATGTCTTCAACAGTTGAAGTGTATGATATTATGGTATTAATATTGCTTGGTGATAAGATTGACATTTATTAAACAAATTCTTCATTATTATAGGCAAATTGAAACCTACTTTTCTTATCGATACCAATTATTTTCTTCTTTATCTCTGGAGTTTGTTTATTTGTATTGGTGGCTTTAACGAATTGTAATTCTTGAGTTTTCTCTTGGTTCATTGTGTATTCTATTTATATATTCCATTCTTTTATTCACATTGATTCCATACTAATGTTAAATGATTCCCCCATATTAAAATTGTATTATGAATGAATATCGGCGTTGAGTGGCCCTTTTACGTCCAATTGCTCATCCGAACAGTCACATACCTGGTACAGTGCACTTTGGCTGCTGGCCATAAAATAATTCTAGAGTGGTGCCTTAGCTTTCTACACTCTATAAATAAAAATAATTAAAAATCTTATCATTATACACATCCTTGGAATCTTTAATCTTCTGAATATTTTTTCTTATTCTACCTTGCCTCCCAATAACTCCACTTATTTATTATGTTCAATATTACTGTTGGTATATTTCTTAAGTAGATTTCTTTCTCTTTTATATAACTTCACTTCAGAGTTCAATGATTTATTAGCCTTAATGTCATTCACCTTTGTTATTCAATACCTCTTGTAATATAGTAGTTTTAATTATCCTTATTATTCTATCTGTTTTTATACTGCAACTCTTCTTCAGCAAGTTCATTTTCTAATTAGTTTATTAAATTTCTCTTAGGCTTTTGTCATTAATATTGTGCTCCATTATTATAATTACATATATTACTATATATATTATTTATGCTTGATTTAAATAGATGTGCTTATTTCTTTTAGTATTTTGGTGTCGTTACATAATTGCCCTCCTTCAGAAGTAATTATTTCTGAACATGATCTTTGGTATGGAAGAAATAATTGCTCATGTTATGTTTCATTCTTCATAATATTTTTCCTAAAGTATGCTGTAAATTGTTCTTACATTTTTTAGAATTTGGTGGTATTTTTTCTTATCAAATTCGTTTTTTATATAATAGTCATTTCAAATAATTCATGTAAGTTGATCTTACTTAATTTAGAATTTTGATGGTTTCTTCTTAATAGATTCAAAATAATGTCTTCTTTAACTCATGGTAAGATGTTCTTACTTAATTTAGAATTTTGATGTTTTATATAATATTCATTTCAAATAATTCATGTAAGTTGATCTTACTTAATTTAGGATTTTGATGTTTATTTTTTGTTATCGGTTATCATAAAATCTGTCCCTTTTCTTGATGGTGTATGGTATTTAATTTAGCCGTGGTCCATAATCTCAGTTGCCCTTATTTTCCGGACTATCATTGTCTTCATAATTATTTCTTTCCTTGTGACATTTCTCGCTTCTTTCTCGTATTTCATTTTTTTTCTGTTATCCTTTCGCTTTGTTCAAATCTTATTTGAATCATTTTATTATATGGTTCATTAAACCAGGATGTCACTGGTACATCAATGATTAATGATAATACTGATGTTTTACCATATATTTCTATTTCTGTTGTATTTAATTTATCTATATTCCTTTTAAAGCGGTAACATACTGTTTTATTGTAAATTATTTTTGAAATTTGTTTTGACCTGCTTCTATAATCTATGGAATTCATGATGTCTTTATCATTGGTCATTGGGATATTACTTACATTAATTAAACCACTGTGCATCATCTCCAACTCTTCTCGTGTTTTTATTAATTTCTTTGGATGCATTCTTCTCATTTTCTTTGACTTCATTTCCCTGTGTTTAATATTTTCTTTGTTTATGTTAGGTTTAAATTCCGATAATAATGCTACTTGTTTCCTTGTTTTACCGTTTGGTATTTCTTCTGTTTCTGGTTTGCTATCATTTTTTATTTCTTTAGTCCTCTCATTTCTTAATTCTTCCCTCCACAGTTTATTATCATTTCTTATATCATCCATTTGCTGACAAAATTTTTTACAATTATCATCTATTTGCTGACAATAATTTTTGGTCATATCATTCAATTTCTTACTTAGTGTCTCCTCCATTTTCTTATTATTTTCTTCAATTTTATTACCCAATTCTTCCCTCATTTCCTTATACATGGATTTGTTATCCTCTCTCATTTCCATCATCATTCTCATCATGGTTTCCTGGAAATTGACATCCCCTACTTGAGTAGTGTTCTCGGGATGTTCCTTTTGTTGTGTAGGTTTGTTAGTTTCTGCAGGAGGTAGTAATATCTCTACATCTTCCACTGGTGTCGCCTCTGTGTCTTCCATACTAATCTCCTTTTCTGCTTCTGCTGCTCTCTTCTTTGATGTTGCTCGTTTGTGCATTTCTGTTGTTTTATTGAACCTATATCAGCCGCCAGCTAAAATTAGGAATTGAATTTTGTTATTATTTTATTATTTATTTGCCTATTGATTCCCTAATTACAGCCTCACAGGTTGGACGCCAATTTGTAACCACACGTAATTGTTCCTTATCAATATCTTGTAAAAACCCCACTGCTGGGTTCGCCAATTTATTACGCTTCAGGAATTACAGGTTCTTTATGCCTCACCTTGGATGTGTCAAATTACCACAAGACGGGTTTTAAATTAATTTATCCCTCTCTTTGTGTATGTCCATTAGTGACCCTTGTTAATTCTATTTCTATATAAATAAAAACACATGGAATAATATCTGGTAATAATAATAATATTGTATTTTTATTCAAAAAAATTTCTATAGTCTATTCAGTGTAACTATTAATATAATTTATAAATCTCAGGGTCGATTCTCTTCTCTTTGTTTATATTATTTTTAGGTTCTTTTGGCTGATATAAAGGTTCAGTAATTATAAAGAAAAAACAAGTATAGAAAGTACATTACATTACAAACAATAATAATAATGAATAATATAAATTGAGTATTAATTATAATAATATATATACGTTACACAATGTTATTAGTTCAGTTTGGTTTCACACAGCCTCCTGGTCTCAGTGATGAAAAATTCCAATGTTAGTTTGTTTATGTTGTCCAAATGACGGAATCCACCTCTTCTGGTGTTCAATAAATGTTTACTCTTGTCACTTTCGTGGTCCGAAGCCTTCTGTTGGAATATTGTGATTGAAGTCCAGTGTCTTGTTATTAATTCAATCCAAGTGTAGTTGTTCTTCTGTTTGTGTCATCAGTAAGATTTAAAGGCTGGTTTGTTGAGCTGTTTCTTTAATTACTTGAATCTTATTTCTGTTATAGTTTGATATAAGGTTTTTTTTGCTTTCTATTATATTATTTTTTAATAATATTCATATGTTTATTGTATAAATATTTAGCTTATTTTTAAAATTTACACTCAACTCTCCTTCTTGGCTTATTATTTTTTAATAATAATCAACATTCTTTTTCTCTCTTTTGGTTTCCTGGATACACATAAATACTCTGGTCATATCTGTTCAAATTGAGATTTAGTTGTCATAGGATATTATTTTTATATAATACATTATTTTACCTTCTACATACAAGTTGCTTTTTAGTTATTACATCATAATACTTAATACAATTTACATATTATTTTATCTGACAAAACTATGAACAATTTTAATATCAAATATTATAGTTATTTGTAATTTGACAAATATTTTTGAAAATTTATTATTTACTGAACATAATCATCTAGGCCTATGTTGACTGATTATATTTTTATATTGGAAGACTCATAATCGATCCTGCTTACACTTGTTTTATATTAATTAATTTTTTTTTAATATAAACAAACTATTAATTAACAATTCTATTTTAATTACTATAATTCCCTTTAGGGTTTAACTGAATGCACATTTTTAAACCATTGTCTGTGTGATTAATATCTATTAAACTTATATAACTCAACACTAATAAAGAAAAAACTTAATGTTAATTTCAGTATCTTCTGCTACTATGGATTTCATTTCATAGTCATTCATTCAGTAATTCATTTCATTAAATAATTGTTTATAATTACTATCCACTCACAGTTATTCTTAATTGACTACCACTGTATATCACATACTCTTACCAATTAATTACACTTGTCTTATATTACACTAGCAAAATACCCGTGCTTCGCTACGGAGTTTCACGTTGTACGTAATTGTACAATTATTACTCGCTTAATAGTATAGGATTAGATAGATTGTACAAATTCTCAACTCTTAGTTTGTTTATTTACATTCATAGCAACAGCTATTTATTATTTATTTCGAGAAAATCGGTAGAGCCGTTTCCGAGAAAAAAACGACATACATTTGAAATGAAATAATTGAAATAATAAAAGTGAAATAATTAAGTTCATTAATTGAACTTCGAAATTTTCTCGACTATAAAAACCTGCAAACAACGAAGTTTTTTTCAATTTAAAACAATGATTAAAAACTCAGGACTAAATGTATTCAGGGTTTCCAGTAAACTGAGATGTCAACCACTTCATTTACCAAGTATGCAATTCCCGCGATAAATTTCAGTATTTGTATTTTGAATTTACTCTCATTCAAATTTTAGTAGCTTTACTCTTACGTTTAATATGAATGATAGAGCAGTGTCAGAAACAGAATAACATTTTTTTAAATCTGTTGTTTTCATCATTCATACTCATCATTATTAAAATAAGGTATATAAAAACTATTTATAAAATGATTATAATTTTCCCCGAGCTTTAAAATTTTATTTTCGTAATATTATTTCTAAATGTTCAACTTCGTTCAAAATGTTTAACTTTGTTTTTATTTTCTTCTTATCACATTAATTATGTATTGCACATTTCATAATACTTATTGCGGTTAACTTACATAAAAAATTTTATGCATTTATTTTATAAAATCCTTATGAAAAAAAATAATGTTCAACTTCGTTCAAAATGTTTAACTTTGTTTATATTTTCTTCTTATCACATTAATCCTTATGAAAAAAAATAATGTTCAACTTCGTTCAAAATGTTTAACTTTGTTTTTATTTTCTTCTTATCACATTAATTATGTATTGCACATGTCATAATACTTATTGCGGTTAACTTACATTAAAATTTTTATGCATTCATTTTATAAAATCCTTGTGAAAAAAAAATTGAATTATTTTGCAATATTTCTCACAAATACTACATATATTTAAGTGGCTGAAAAGATAATTAATTTGTACTAAGGACTCCTTGTAAACTATATTTGTTGTTTTTCCTTCAGGTGCTGAAATTACTAAACTGCTAGAAGAACTTACCCTAGAAGCACCAACGTAAAGTTGACCATGAGAAAAACAGTCTTTTCGTAAATCAATTCCTACAAATTTTAAAGTCTGTCCTTGCGACTTATTGATAGTCATAGCAAAACATACCTTAAGAGGAAACTGTAGTCTTTTAAACTCGAATGGATACTACGATGGAATTAGCGGTATTCTAGGTATGAAAACTGATTCACCTCGAGCACAACCAGTGAATATCGTAGCTTCTATAAATTTTTTTTTCAAAGCTGTTACCTGTAGTCTGGTTCCATTGCATAGTTTTGGAGGATTGAGATTTCTTAATAACATCACAGGTGTTCCTACTTTAAGACGAAGTATATGTGCCGGAAATCCAGGAGGGTTAAGCGTATTGAGAAATTCTACTGGGTAATTAACTGCTTCATCTGTTTGTATTACCTTATCAACTGATTTGTATTCTACTACATGTCCTTCAAATGAGCGAAGCAATTGATCATCAGATGCTCTGTCATTTTTAGGAGTTAAAATGGCACGTTCACTGAACCAACCATTCCATAGTTTTTTCTTTTATTCTAAAAATATCAGAATAAACTGTACTTATAAGCTGATCTAAAGTATTAACTACCTTCCCCAAAGTTTCCGGTATTAAAACTTTTCCTGCTCGTTCTGGATATTCTCCATTGCCTATTTTAAGCAGAAGCTCAGAAAATAGTCCTGCTGAAGAATCATTTTTTAAATAAACTCTCATATTAGTTTTAAGAGATAATTTCTTTATTCGAGGCCATAAACGTGACGATTTGATGCATGCTTTTACCTCATCTGCCCGAGTGCCTCTTTGTATGACAGGTAATGTTTGCCTAAAATCTCCAGCAAGTAAAACGGTGACTCCACCCATTAAAGATTTGGTGTTTCTTAAATCTTGAAGTGTACGATCTAAAGCTTCAAAACCACCCTTATGCATCATAGTGCTTTCATCCCAAACAAGAAGTTGACAGTCTTTCAAAACTTTGGCTCTATTACTCTGCTTAGCAATTTCGCACTTAGGAGATTCAGTATAGTTCAAATTAAGAGGTAATTTAAAAGCACTATGAGCAGTTTTTCCTCCTTCTAAAAGGGTAGCAGCAATCCCAGAAGACGCTGTAGCTAAAACAATTTTTTTATTACTTCTCACTTTCGCTAATAGTAAATTAATTAAAAATGTCTTCCCAGTCCCACTCGGTGCATCTAGAAAATATGTCTGCCCTTCGGATGATTCTATGCTATTCATAATTTCAAGATAGATACTAAGCTGTTCTTGTGTTAATAATGTCTCGTTATGTCTAACCACTTGTTCCAATTTTTCCGAGTTGTAGTTAATTTCCCTTAAATAATCAATATTGTCAAAGAATTCTTCATTTCTTGTAGGCTGTGGTAAACTGTACTGTTTTAAACCGCTTGCTTCCAACGCCATCACAGCATCCTCGATCGATATCAAACATCTGTTATATATTTTGTTCGTAAATCCTTGAACCCCATCTTGAACTGCCCTTTCTTCTTCATGCCTAAAATCTTCACTTAAACTATCTTTATGTTTTTCCCAAAGATTTAAAGGGTTGGAAACATGACAAAACACCAACATCACTACAAACACTTGCCGCATTTTATACGGTGATTCACACAAAGCAGCTTCTTGTAAAGTATCATCCCAGTGTCCATCGCTTTCTAACAAACCTAAAGCTTTGCAAGCTGATTGAAATGTTTGATGAACTACACTGTTAACTGTTTTAAGGTATTCAAAAGATGTTGGACCTCGAACTACGTGTAGTAACAACCTTAGGTGATAGCATTCAACGTTGTTTGGATGTACTGTATATACTCTTCCTAGGGCTGTGTCTTTCTTTATCCCTGGCCAATTCTCAACATTTATGCCTCGCTTTCTCCTTTCAAACCGTCTATTATCTTTCCAAACGTAGTAAGATGGAACTTCTGAGTACAGCAGAGTCTTGGCGAATTCATCTCTTTGGCACAACTTGAAGAATGTTAAAAGTGTTGTTTGAGGAGGGTTATTAACTCTCTGAGCTAAATTATCTGAGGTGAAATAAACACGTTGGCCATTTTCTAGATGTACAGCAAGATGAACAACAGTAGGATATCGTTCATGAATTGGAAAACCAAGTATTCTCCAAACTGCTTCAGAACTACTGATATAACGCCCGCTTTCATATAGACTGACTTCATTTATTTCGTCAGTTTTATTGTGTAGGCCAAAAGCTGCCTGATCTGTCCCCTTATTGATATATTTGCAGATGTATTTAATAGATTTCACAGAATTACAAATTTCAACGTTAATGTGGGCATTGAAAGCGCGAGATAAAACGGGGTTGTAAGGCACAACCCAACTATTATCTACGTCTATACCTTTTATTTTTACTGTGAAGCCACGATCATCGGGTGATAACCTTCTATATTTCGGGAATCCATCTTCTCCGGTTTGCGTTTCTTTCAAAAGAGGTCGTGGATATTTTTTGCTGCACCGCCCATCTTTCATGCATGGAGAATTTACGTTCAAAGTACCACATGGCCCGTGAATCATGTTAGACTTAACAATTTCATGCAGAAGAGGATCTTTACTGACATCAGGTATTTCTGCAGAGATGACTTTATCAGTTAAACTCGGGACCAGGCGATCTTTTAGCCAAAGCAAAATGTGCGCGTGCGGCAAACCACGTTTTTGCCACTCAACTGAATACATATAGCACTCAACTTCACCAAAAACGCTGCCTTTCACTAACAGATCTTTCATAGCTTTAAGTTTAAGATGGAATATCCTTGCTATAATGTCATGCCGATCTTGTGATTTTTGACCAGGAAATAATACATCTTTAAATTCTATCCACTTCGGATTACATGTAAAAGTGATAAAAACGTCAGGTCGACCTTTGCAACGAACGTATGTCATTGCATCCTGAGCCCGTTCATGCATATATCGTGGCCCTCCAGTGAAAGATGATGGAAGTACTACCAATTTTCCTAATTGATCACCATTCACATCTCTTCTTCCAATCGCATCTTTCAAATGAATATATTCATCGACTCTAAGTTTGATTTGGTTATTTCTATTGTAATTTAATCATTCAGTTTCAATTTTGGCAAACATATCAACCAAAAATTGACTCAACAGTGATCCAGAACGAAGAAGAAAGTTAAAGTCATTCTTTCTAACCATAATACGATATGCATAGAAATCTGAAGCTGTTATGTTTCCTCGTTGAAGTGGTAACTTTGTAGTAGGATCACAGTAAGGCATATTAATGCTATAGCCATCTTCACCACGACAAAATAAAAGAGGATATTGTAAAGAATCATACGAACGATGAATTTCACTTATGCGGCGTAATTTGTCATCATGGCTTTGAAGAACAATATCTCGATTTTCAAATTGTTATCCGCTAATTACTAATGCTATTTCAGATGCTGTTGACTCATTATATCGCCCTGCATGAGCACCAGCAGGTTTCCTATCAGCGTGAATAACTACTTCAAACTTGTCACAATTATGAGGAACTTTTTCTAAAGTAGTTTTGAAGTCTTTGATGTAAGCGTTGTGCTCATGCAGCATATGCTGTAATTGCTTTACTAATGCAGGTTTTACGTCTGGATAGTGACTACACCTCAGTCTTGTTTCCCGTTCATCTTCTCCCACGAAGTAGATTTGAAGAAACCGAGGTTCTTGATCTGGCAATGGCAGTACACTTCCTACTAAATGATATACTTGTCCGAGAACTTTAAAAGTTGGCATAAATCTATTTTGTACAACCTGATTCGCACCAAATGACGTAATCTGAAAGCAACCATTATATTTACGTATCGAGCTTATGAAATGAACATGCTCGGGGTGACTATCGTTTAACAAACTATAAAGAGACTCCGGTGGAGGTTGGGTAGGTAACAATTGCACTTTTCCACCATTACAGCACATTCCAGGTGTCTCATTTTTCCATTTAAGAGCTCCACAGTATTGGCACTCAGAATTCATTATACATATGCTTGTACATGGATCTGTTTCATAATTGATTTCTACGTTATATTCCATACCTGAACGAAGTTTTTTTGTCCATGGTCGCTTTCGTCTTTCTTCTCGAACTCCAGGCGTATTTATTTCATAACGATTTTGAGCTGCTCTATGAACCTGAGGGTGTTGCTGCTGATATGCGGCTGCTGCACTCCTATAAGCCTCAGGATGATTTTGCTGGTACTTAGTATTAGCAATCTGACGTGCAAGGGGATTGTTTTCCAAAAATGTTTTCTTAGCCGATTTTAGTTGCTGTTTGCGTGTTGCATTGCTATACCTCGCGCGTCGCTTCTTAACTTGTTTCTTGCCCTCGGAAGGTGATGGTGTCAACATTAGATGACTTTGGATTTCATATACGTCAAAATGACCATTAGATAGTGCGCCAGTGAAGCGCAGTCTTTTAGTTGGATTGTCATTATTACCAAATACTTCATAAAGTTCATTATTGAGGTATACTTCAAAACAATAAGGAAACAATTCTCCTGCTGCCGTTAGTTCAATAAATACAGCATAAGTTGAATGCTGAGACATATGAGTGTAATAACTACTGGAGTCGGAATAATTATTACTGTTATTATCTTCAGAAAACGCAGAAAATCTATCCCAGTTTTCTACTACATGTAATACGATAGTTTGACGAATATGACAACATTTTTCTTGAGTATTATTCATAATGTAAGATAGAGATCGAAATAGACACACACCATCCCCAATAATTGGAATTACGGCGTGCATTACATTTTTACCATTAATATTTAAATAATCAACAGCCATATTATGTAGTTTAAATATATAACACTTATTTATGAATCGGATATTAGAGTTAAAAAATCAAATAATTAACCACACTTGTAAACCATACATAACCATACATATTTCTAAACATACAAAGGTTTTTTAATTGTTGTAATATTTTAAACTGAATTACACAGTCTCGGCCACGGTCTCGAGTCTATTGAAAAAACTCAAAACTTTACTAATAATTAATTACTAACTTTTACTAATTATAAATTAGTAATTACTAATAATTGCAGCAATAAGATTTTTGTATATATTTCTAATGAAACAACGTTATAATGCAACAACGTTATAACAACGAAATTCATGTGTTTCGAACGAAATCTCGAACAAAACTAAAATCTGTAGTTTCAAATTGTATAGATTCATTTGAACATTTAGGTAATTATTGGTATTAATAATAGACACGGAGCGGTTGACAGACCGGTTTTTGAACATGCACATGCATGTTTAAGCATGTATATATGACGTACATAACAATGTGGGAATACGTTTTCTTTTAAATGAAAGTTAAAAAAGACCAAAGTAAAATACAGCTTCAGTAAAAACCAAACTTTAAGTATATATACTTAAAAACCAAATAATTTTGATATGTAGTAACCTTGTATTGATAAAACAAAAGATACAATATACATGTATAGGTCCATGTGTAAAAACAATATAACAATTTCAAACGGCCAGGGAGTCGATTACCCGCACCCGTCATTTCTTGCTACTGTTAACACAGATGAAAAGTACAGTATGCAATAGTAACATGTCACCCACAATTATTATTACAAACAATCGCCAATTTTTTATTTGATATTTATTTTTGTGTTTCAAAAACGAAGATGCCAAATTACGTTACTAAACAAAATACCCGTGCTTCGCGATGGAGTTTCACGTTGTACGTAATTGTACAATTATTGCTCGCTTAATAGTATAGGATTAGATAGATTGTACAAATTCTCAACTCTTAGTTTGTTTATTATTATAGCAACATAGCAATATAGCAACAGCTATTTATTATTTATTTCGAGAAAATCGTTATTCCGAAGGATTGTATCGAAAAAACACCTATCCTATGTTGGTTCTCCCATCGCGTAAAATATTTGTGCCAAGTTTGGTTGAAATCGGTCCAGTGGTTTAGGAGGAGATGTGGAAGACCCCAAAGAACCCCCCAAAGGACCCCATTGAAAAAACACCTATCCTATGTTGGTTCTCCCGTTGCATAAAATATTTGTGCCAAGTTTGGTTGAAATCGGTCCAGTGGTTTAGGAGGAGATGTGGAAGACCCCAAAGAACCCCCCAAAGGACCCCATCGAAAAAAACACCTATCCTATGTTGGTTCTCCCATCGCGTAAAATATTTGTGCCAAGTTTGGTTGAAATCTGTCCAGTGGTTTAGGAGGAGATGTGGAAGACCCCAAAGAACCCCCCAAGGGACACCATAAAAAAAAAACACCTATCCTATGTTGGTTCTCCCGTTGCGTAAAATATTTGTGCCAAGTTTGGTTGAAATCGGTCCAGTGGTTTAGGAGGAGATGTGGAAGACCCCAAAGGACCCCATCGAAAAAACACCTATCCTATGTTGGTTCTCCCGTCACATAAAATATTTGTGCCAAGTTTGGTTGAAATCGGTCCAGTGGTTTAGGAGGAGATGTGGAACATACATACAATGGGGGGGGGTTTGCCCCTTAGGAGTGAAAGTTTTTTAAACCGTTTCTTAGTGAGCATCTACGACCCCATAAGAATATACCTTCAAATTTTGAGATCATTATCTTCAGTAGTTTTTGCTCTACGTTGATTCTCTCTCAGTCAGGACAAAGCCGCTTATATATATAGAAATTTGTAGCACATCTTAATTACATTTTACATTTATTTCTAAATTTGTATTGTACTTTATATGGCTTTCTAATTGATTCATTCATTATTCATTAAATTTATTATCATTATTTATTTGTTTATGGACTACTCCAAATCTAACTGGGTACTGTCTATATAGTATAGTAATCTGTCATAGTAATGTCTGTTGTAGGACTTTTGGTTTGTAAATAGGTTCACACTTTTATTTATTATTGTTACTTCTTCAAATTATTTTGATTTCGATTTGTTTAGATAACTTGTTGTTATTGCTTGCTGATGTCTTCAACAGTTGAAGTGTATGATATTATGGTATTAATATTGCTTGGTGATAAGACTGACATTTATTAAACAAATTCTTCATTATTATAGGCAAATTGAAACCTACTTTTCTTATCGATACCAATTATTTTCTTCTTTATCTCTGGAGTTTGTTTATTTGTATTGGTGGCTTTAACGAATTGTAATTCTTGAGTTTTCTCTTGGTTCATTGTGTATTCTATTTATATATTCCATTCTTTTATTCACATTGAGTCCATACTAATGTTAAATGATTCCCCCTATGTTAAAATTGTATTATGAATGAATATCGGCGTTGAGTGGCCCTTTTACGTCCAATTGCTCATCCGAACATTCACATACCTGGTACAGTGCACTTTGGCTGCTGTCCATAAAATAATTCTAGAGTGGTGCCTTAGCTTTCTACACTCTATAAATAAAAATAATTAAAAATCTTATCATTATACACATCCTTGGAATCTTTAATCTTCTGAATATTTTTTCTTATTCTACCTTGCCTCCCAATATTCCATTTATTGATTATATTCAATAATACTGTTGGTATATTTCTTAAGTAGATTTCTTTCTCTTTTATATAACTTCACTTCAGAGTTCAATGATTTATTAGCCTTAATGTCATTCACCTTTGTTATTCAATACCTCTTGTAATATAGTAGTTTTAATTATCCTTATTATTCTATCTGTTTTTATACTGCAACTCTTCTTCAGCAAGTTCATTTTCTAATTAGTTTATTAAATTTCTCTTAGGCTTTTGTCATTAATATTGTGCTCCATTATTATAATTATATTACTATATATATTATTTATGTTTGATTTAAATAGATGTGCTTATTTCTTTTAGAATTTTGGTGTCGTTACAAAGTAAACAAGTACAACAAGTATTTGGAGTATCAGGAGTATTTTGAGTACACAATTACGAAGGCACTTTTTGGTGCTGAATACTTCATTCTGCGCAAAGAGATGAAGCTGTTTTTAATAAATGAAAAAAATTCATACTGATGTTACATTTATTCTTGTGTGTTATGCAGATGTATAATACAGATTATAATAAATTATATATTATATTAGGTACCAACTTGGTAAATATTGAAAAAACACATTATATTATGTTTAATTTGTTACATAATTAACCTACAGAGTGGCTGATAGTTGATAGGCCATATTATACTTTTTGTTAATGTGATTTTAACTTCACTCCACATCTCACGTAAATGATGAGATTGTTGTAATGGACATTTATGCACTTTATCTAGTCCTGTTCATTAAATCTTTACTGATCTGATAAGGCTACCCTAAAACATAAGGTGTTTTCATAAATTTGTTTCTTTTATCTAAACTGCTGATTTTGAATTTTTGTCTCTATCACTTTACTTATCATTTGACTAATAGAAGTTTCCACTTAGTAAAAAATAAAAATAACAAACTCCATAACAGATAACACAATTAGGTGTAACAAACAGTCTAAGATAAAACTGCAGCCTAAGATAAGTACACGATCTGATGAAGATAAGAATTTACTAAACTTATTAGAAGGCCATCAATAAAACAAGGAGGTGATAAGAAAAGAAAGCTACAAGTTTATCTGAATTTCTTGGAGACTGTAAAACATTCATGATTGATTTATGATATGGCTTGAAGTTTCCATTATTTGCCCAACTTGTGCTTTTGCCAGGACCTATCAGTTGCACAGTTGATCTACTACCAGTGGTTCCCAACCTTTCTGGACCTGCGTCGCGTACCACTTTGGTCTTCCGCGTTCTTTTCGAGTTCCACCTGATAAGAAAATAAAATAAGAGCAGATATCTAATGAAATTTTACCGCAAACTGTTTAGGTTGTGTTTTCATAAGGGTAATTGGTTTAAATCATCTCCGATAAAAATTTATTAATGTTTTGAACATAAATTTGTATTTATTTTTTTTTAAGTAAATACTTTTCCTAGCTAGGTCTGCTTGTTTACCACTATTACTTTTTCACATTTTTTGTTGTGCTATTATGTGTACTCTAAATTTCGTTGCCGGAGTTTTGGAACTGATTTGTGTAACCAATGTTAGCTTGTTTACTCCTAGTGAAAACTTAAATTAGTATTCCCAAAGTGAGCCAATAAATTCTCTTGTTTCTTATTTTCTTTTAAACAGTAATAGTTTAATAAAATCGTAGTGTAAAGTAACAGTGTTAATACTTTCAATTTATTTCTTATAACAAATTATATAATATAGGTTATGTAATATCTTTAAATAAATACACTGCAAGTATGTTTATTAATATATTAATAGGTTTATCTAGGTGAAAATAAACCTACTTGCAGTGTATTTGTTTGAAGATATTACATAGGAGACCTGCAGGAAACTCAACTAGTTACTTACAAAGGAATAATATAGGTTATGTATAATAAGTATATAAACACGTATTTGTACCTTTTATTTTTTTAACAATATTTTCGTACCTGTTATTTTAAAATACTAGTTTAGCCCACCTCTAATGGCAAGGAGAATGCTAATGTGGAGAGTGTGCCTACTGCTCATGGCACACAGGAATTGTTGCAGTCCTTCAGGTGGTAAGTTTTTGCGTATCCATCACACAGCCGAGCTCTTGCAAATGACTTTCACTTGTTTCCTATCTTGAAGGATAACAGGGTGGAAAGACTTGCAGACAACGACGAGGTTCAAGAGGCAGTGCAGGTGGGAGACTTCTAGGACATTGGAATAATAAAGGCCCACTAAATATTCTAAAGGCTAATGTTATATTCTAAACCAACTTTAAAAGAAATTGAAAATCGAGTGCTTTACAAATATTTTTGGTGCTTTGTATCTTTACGTTCTGGAACACACACAGGGTGCATCATAAAATCTCTGGACAAAACAGGTTAATAAAACACTTGTTTATTCAGTACAAACATGAACTTACCAAAAACGCTTCCTTGTACATCGCTTAAGGGATTCTTCCTGACTCCTATCATTGAATATACACCTCTTTGTTCCAATCTTTGCCTCAATCCTTTCTCTAGAACGCAAACATGCTCTCTTCAACTGCTCCTTATCCAAATTCATGAATGGTGCCTTAACACTGGCCTGAAGGGTTACCACATTGGGGTGCCTGGACCTTGTTAAGACACCCTTTCAACAATGCAACAAACTTAATAATCTATGTGGTTTAAATCTGGACTATTGGGAGGCCATAATTCCTTGGATAAAACATTTCCATGTTAATGGATAGCCAATTGAGCACAAATGGCCACAGTTTCCATCCATGGCTTCACTACTGTCCTCAGAATCTGGTGGTAAAACTACTTCATGATGGTTTCTTCCTTTTTAAAGAAATGTAGTGGCACGATGTCATCCTCACTGGAGACTGCACTTAGGACTTGAACATTGGCCGGAAACTTTGTCCTGTCTATTACAAGGACATCCTCGGAGATCATGGGTGAACCAATGGTTGTTCCTCTGGTTCATTTTTGGTTCAACAGGAAAAAGTCTCATCATAACAAAACCTGTTCGTGTTTCAACAAGGCAACTCTCTTGGCTTTGGCAGCCTTAGACAGAATTTGTCTTTACCTTGAGCGTGTAAGATTTGTATCTCAGATTCTTTATCCTTTTCAGTGATTTGACGCATGGTGGCCCTCACTCACTGTAAGTGTGGTGAACAATTTACAAAGTGACACTCCTGGGTCTTCTGAAATAAGCTCTTGAGCTCTTTGGATGACAACTGGGGTACTTGCAGTCTTCTCTCTTGAATGACTTCACCTCACCAGATTAGGAGGACCTTCTTTGGACTTCATCATCCAATCTCCATTATAAAAAAATCTCGGACAATTGTTTTTTTGGGTACTTCAAGAAGATTTGCGTATGAATTCATTGAGGAAGATACACAGTTGCCAATGTCGCTTTTGTTATGTTAACTTCTAGTGGCTTGTAAATCACAATTATATATTCATTTTATGTATAGTCTCCAGACCGCTGTTAGAAACAAATTTAAATAATTTACCTTATATTTAATCCGCTAAGCGATCTTCTGTTATTTATATGTACAACATGTTTCGGGGATAAATCCCCATCCTCAGGTAAAATATTTATTCACCCTAATGCATAGGGGTCGTCGAAAATGTTAACGCACATAAACACATCACAATAACAAGTTATGAATAAATTAATGGATGAACGGAAAACACACAACAAATAGATGTTTTTCAAATTTATGAACGGCATTAATCACAACATTAAATTCACCATGGAAATGGAAAACAATAACTGCTTGAATTTTCTTGACGTATCTGTACAAAAACGAAATACTCTTCTCACTTTCAAAATATACAGAAAACCCACCACAACAGATTTGGTTATACATGCTAATTCAAGTCATCCGTATACACAAAAAATGGCAGTGTTTAATGCACTTGCACATAGATTAGTGAATATACCTATGAACACTGAGGATTATAATGAAGTCAACACAATGAAACACATAGCCATAAAAAATGGTTATAAAAGTGAAATGGTTGATAAAATAATATATAAACACCTGAAAAAATTAAATAGTAAAAATGTTGCAAAAAAACTCAATATTTTTCAGTAATATACACGAATATACTCCCTAATATAATAAAAAATGAGTTAAAAAAGTTAAATATCAATGTTTCATTCAGGACCATTAATAAATTAAAAAATATACTTAAACCACGAGTTCCAACATAACAGAAGATTGTTCAGGTGTGTACAAAATTAGATGTAGTGAATGTGATAATTTCTACATCGGACAGACAGGCAGAAGATTCATCGATAGATTTAGAGAGCATCTACCAAAGAAGAACCCTAACACAACCACATCAATTTACGCACTTCACCTTATAAATAAAAACCATAATTACACCGGGTTTAAAGAAAACATGGAACCTATACACATCTGTAATAAAGGTCATCTTTTGAATGCCCTAGAAGAATTTGAAATTTACAGGGCCTCAAAAATACATAAAGAACAATTATTTAATGACCAGCTGATATTTAAGTCTAACACGCTCTATGATACCGCATTGAAGATAAGAAGTGAAACACGCGTAAAAGCTAGTTGACGATCGGAGGCCGACCAGTGCACTGGGTCACATATCACGCGCTTGTGTGTTTTCCGTTCATCCATTAATTTATTCATAACTTGTTATTGTGATGTGCTTATGTGCGTTAACATTTTCGACGACCCCTATGCATTAGGGTGAACAAATATTTTACCTGAGGATGGGGATTTATCCCTGAAACATGTTGTACATATAAATAACAGAAGATCGCTTAGCGGATTAAATATAAGGTGAATTATTAAAACAAATATATATATATATACACACTTAGCGCCGCATAATTTCTTCAACACACCCCAATTTTTACCCAGGGTATCTACAACAAATTTGATGAACTTATATATGTACATATTTAGGTGTTGAAGTTACCTTGACCAAGTTATGGGGTATCAGCGTACGAAAAACTTATACAAAACTTTATACATCGTATTTTTGCTGTACGCTGAAGCATCAGAACTAGATCGAAATATACAAATGTATATAATGAAATATGGGTAGTTAGTCGGCCATATTGGCATTCGTAATAATTATTCTATAAAATTTTTAACATGTGTACAAAAGACAGGCACTACAGAGGGAAGTGTGTTTTTATTCTGTTTAGTTGGTATAACGAAATATTGCGACCGGCCATTAGTTTAGTTGGCGCTGTGCGGTAATTTGTTTTCGTTTGTTAAGGTGTGTGGGACAGAATTTTGTTGTTCGTATTGAAGTGTTTGCGATTGCAAGTCGAAGTAAAAAGATGTTGGAGGTGCTAGGAATAATAATGAAAGGTAAGATGATCATTTATTTAGTGTATGTTGTCCGTTGTTTGTAGCAAATTAGCTGTGTTAGGTTATGTATGAATGTCTAGATTACTTTGGGTCTGTAACACTACCTGTTATAGACCCAACTATACATAATATCACTGTGTTCTGTCCAAAATTTAATAATGGAGCAAATTAGCATTCTAATTTAATTAATACAATATACCTAGGCTAACACCATGCGTTCTTATGGGAGTAAAAATTTAATTTTTTGTCTCCGTAAATAGGTTCGACCGCCATTTAAAATTATTTTTCTCGTGTTTATATAACATAGAAGAATAGAATAAAAATATATCTGCGCAATATCAGCATTGATGAGAATTTTCATAATTACCCAAGGGGTAATTAACTCATTTTTAAAAAAAGTCCCTGTAAGGCACTGACTGCAATTTAATTAAATAATTTTCTTTATTATAGATACTCCTGTAAGTCTGACAATTACTACTCTAGCCTACCTATATTTGTGTAATGTATCCAATTTGTAAGTCATTTTATTCGTAAAATGTCGTCCTACCTAACACAAGATGATAGGCCTTACCATAATATATTTAATTTGAACTCTGCTCGTATTTAACTAGTTACATATTTTATTTAATTCTTCAGTCCAGCTATATTACTCTAAATATACTTTCAAATTCAGCATTTTTCAGAGAAACGTAATTACTTGATAAGCTATGACTTACGGTAGAAAGTTAAGGTTAATTTTAAGACCTAATATAACAAAATTTATAATATAGGCCTATGGGTACTATATCCTCACTGAAGCAAACTGTTGTAATTGTTTGTACACATAGTTACTTCCATACCATTGAGTCCATTAAATTGTAATATATTTGTCATAAAAATTTTGTTTTAACACAGCTCTGCTTTAAAAATTAAGGGCTAACATTTGTCAGGTAAAAGAAAAAGTGAAAATAGAATTTGACCTGTGACTTCTTTAATTTTTGACTTAAACATGCATTTTAATCTCGATTAAATTTTTTAATAAAATTGTGCTGTTTTTAAATTTTATAATATTAACTTGCAGACAGAAAAGGTTTTGCTGGTGACTAAAGAAAGCATCGTTCTTTTATCTTATGTAAAATTTATTATTGCATGCAAGGCTGATTAAAGCTCACTAAACTAAAATTATCACTGCTTACAGCAGCAGGTTCTTAAACCCGATAATTGATGTAGGCCTATAGTGTTATTTTTATTTAATTTCTTATTATCTGTATTTATAATCTGTAACTTAATGTGTAGAATTGTATTTATATTGTTTAACCTCCTAAATGATACTCAACTAATATCACATGAAATTTAAAAAAATTAATATCTTAATATTCTAAAATATTTTATGGGGTGTGTTATACTTAATAGTAGATTTAAATAATACAGAGTATGGATAAATTATCCGTAATGTATTTGCTAGTTATAATACCGTTATAATATTCAATGTTAATCATTTGAACAGTTTTTGTTTTTCGAGTTTGTATGATTATATTAGAAATCTTTTTCAGGAATCTTCAGTGCTGTAACAGAAAATTTGACCTATTTATAATTTTAATAAATAAGATATGCTGAAAATAGAAATAAGGGTGTGTTTGAGAAAACAGAGAGGCATGTAGGCGTGAGAAAGCGAGGTGGCAATAAAGTAAAAACAGAATTACTTGCTAAAAGCTTGATAATGCATGTACGGTATGTTAAGGCACGATTTGGGACACTACTGTCATAAACTGTATTATGTTTCAGATAGTAAGGGTGTTTACCAAACGTTGTAAAACCTAAGTGCATATAACAATAGCTGGCGTGGGAAAGCGATCTTGTTGTGCGAGAGAGATAGAAAGAGACGCTACTTTCTGTAAACACGTGTGCTCGGAGAAACGTTGGGCGAATTAGAAAAAGCGTCATACGTTACGCAGGAAGTTTTAGTTAAGCGGATTGGTTGAATTCGTATTTAGCGGTAGTTTGTACCTATCGGAGCGTTTTGTTGTAGTTCGTAAGTAAGGGAAACTTGAGGCATGTATATATTGTGAACTTAGAGGAAATAAGGGCAGTCTTCTTTATATCGGCAGAATTATATGGAGAGACTCGTGTACGTTGTTTTGCGTCAAATAATATAGATATTTTAACGGAAAGAATCAGTAAACTTCTCAGAAATAACAAAGTACGGGAACACTATAATTATTAATATTGAAGTTATAAAGCAAGTTTCATAAATCATAATAATTCAAAGAGTGTATAATCGAAGTTATAATAAACAATAATAAATAAGAAATATATACAAAGTTCTGTTAATTCTTTACGTGGCAGTAATTCGCGGAAGGAGGCGTTGGAGTTCGAAAGAAAGTTGTGACGGTATAAATTAGTCGGGCCAAACGCGACGTGGAGTGAGTTAAATGCACTTAAGTTAAATTCTGTCATCTTTGTGTCCAGTGTAATTATACAACATAGTTAGAGGTATAATCCATATGTTAGTGTAGTGCACTTGTGATAAAGTGAATTGTGCAAGTTTAACCAGAATCAACACGACGACGGCTGCTGACGAACACCGATCTACGATAGCTTCAGGACCACGCACTTTGGAAGGATTTATGCAAGTAAAGAATAATGGACATTTAAATTCTATGTTTTTGATAAATAAATATATGTTGTATGCAACATAGTGACTCAATCTGTCATAAAGGACTCACTGCTAGTTAATCATATTTAATTTTTTTCAATAAGTAATTCAATCCATATAAGAAGATTTTAATTTTGTAATGTATAAATACAAATTGTCATTAAAGTGATTAACATACTTTAATTTGTGTTTATTATTACTGGCGCCCTGAGGTAAATCAAGAGTCGGTACACTAGAATAAGTACCATAAACTATTATAGAAATTATTATATATCATATTTGATAAAGATAGTTTGTGATCTTATTTTTCACATGCTCATAGGCCAACATAATTTTCAAATCAATAATTTTAACTCTTTTACAAAGGCCTAGCAAGAAGTGTATTACAGTGCAGGGATGTAACCAAGCAATAGTGACTTGAGTTCATTTAAATTAAAATAGATTACTATAAAATAACTACTAGATTATGCTGTAAATTTAATTTTTTTAGAAATTTACACAAAATCCATTAACTTTTTGTAAATTCATAGTGCTAACCTACAAATATTGTGCTAGGTTAAGAAAATAAATTATTCTCTTAATTATTAGCTTAATATTCTTAATTATTAAGTTAGTGAATTATTATGTATGAGTTTTGTAATGATCTTTCAGGTTTCTCCTGAACTTTCCAGAATTGACTGGGAAAAAATGACTATTATTGCACCATCAGTAGTATCGAGATCAGATGATATTGATGTGGAAAACATATGAAGTGGAGAAGGTAATATAATCAAAGCAATTTAGCCTATAGATAATTAAAATTTTTTTTTTCTGTTTGTGAATTTTGTAACATTAGCATATTTGATTTAATGTTTGTTTCATAAGTAGTGTTAGGTTTACCTAAATTATCTTTACTTGACAAACTAGACTTGTATAGGTACTTTAAATCAATTTAGAAAATCAGCTTTGAATGTAGCACAATGAATTCATACCATATTTCATTAATGTTTTGTTTTCAAAGCATTTTTTTGTTTGGGCGTTAGCCTATTTAATTTGTGTTATGGCAAAGTTAATTTTCTGCATCAGGAATGTCCTATTTCATTGAGCAAGCTTTATAGGAGATTTTGAAGTTTGTGATAAAATAGCCATTAATGATTGTTTTGTCTTGTTAATGACAACAATATAAAGTTATTAACAGTCCCATTTACATTTTAAATGAGAAAATTTAGTAACATAGTAGTTGGAATCATTTTTAATTAGTAGTATTATAGGGTGTCAATGCTTTCAAATCAGGGGCTTCCTTTGGAGAGTATAATCATATGATAATTTTAAGATAAGCATTGTTAGAAGCTCTAAATAAGTTTGTTTATATTATTTTTTATATAAAGAGTTTTGGAAGCTGCTGGAAAAACAAAAGTTCTTAATAAAGTACATAATTAGTTTAATAACGTTATTTCCCATAAAATTGCAATTATTTCATTTAGTAATTTGCACTTTTGTTGATACTGGCAATGATAATTATTTTTCTCTGTTAGCTAAAATTCTTTCTTTGTTACAGAGTCCATTGGTGTAGAAGCTCTTATATTGCCAGATGGTTGTGCAAAATTTATAAGTTTGGAGGTAAATTTCTCCTTATAGAACTGCTGTATTCTTATATAGTTAACTCTCTCGACCTCTATTTTGCACTATGAGGTGTACACTTATTTCCATTCTTATTTGGTATTCTTTTATCTCTTTCTACTATTATTTAGTTACAATAGTTTAATCATAGTAGTCTCTTTATAATTGGTTTAGTGTTTATTGTACACAGATCTGTCCCTTAGTGTATATCATTGACTAACATTACTTACACCTGGTGTCACATGACAGGTGTTCTTAATTACGATTATAATACATTATGTCCTTTCTTATAATATTCTTATACTATTACAATAGTGGCATTACACCTTACTTGTGGTATAGACATTAACCTTTTACTTCTATTTGGTATTATAAAGTGGTTGTATTCAAGTTTTACATAGTGAATCCCCTTTTGGTCGGTTTTGGTTCACTTTATTTACTTAAATTCTTATTTAAAATCCATTTTGGGTATCTTATATTGGTACCTGTAGAAAGCTTATCATTTCTTCTTGGTTTAAGGCACAAAACATTTTGGTTTAGGTAGGCTTTTCCTACTGATAGATGTGAATTTAGGTGAAATTTGTACCAACAATGTGTATGTTAGGTTGATACAAATTTACATTCTTTTAACCTTGTTTTCTCAAGTTTGGTTTTATTAATGATAACTAATAACTCTTTAGTTATTGCCTTTTCTTATCTTACATGATTGTTTGACTATTTGACTAATATTTGTTATTATTATGAGACAATTTTAATACTTCTTTATGTTACATGGGTGCTATGCATAACATGTTACTATGCTTTTATTCACAGCTTCTATTCAGTTAACAGTATAGTTACTTTCATTCTTTTATAACATATCTTGTCCTATACATTTATAGTATTATCTGTTGTATATTGATCATCTCAGTTAGTCAGTTCTTGTCCATCTCTTCAATCTGTAAGTTGTTCAGTCATTGCATATACGGGTAAGATGTTCTATATTTGACTGGCTCTTGGAATCTATATTTTATGCCATGGTTGTTAGGTGTCTTTCTCGTAGTATGTTTCTTCCTTGTCTTCATTGGTTCCTTACTGACTGAAAACTATTGGGTTGTTGGTTCCTGTGGTACAATCATTGTTTGGTGCATCTTCTTTTTCTTATAATGTTATTTCACTTGTTAGTTACCATTAGTTTTATTAACTCTTATTGTTGTGAGTTTATCCTTGGTGATGAGTAGCTCATGTAGTTTCATGCTTGGGCTTTTAGAAGAAACACTTGGTTTGTCTCTTTCACTCAATTATTGACATGTGTTAATATTTTGGGTTACTGAAATATTTGGGCTCATATGTCTTGTTACAATATTAACTGGTTGTAGGCATATAAACTTATACACTGTTGTGAGAATTGTACAAACGTACCTTTAAGCTAATTTCAAAACACAACATTTCAGAATTAATCACATTTTTTTCACTTTATAGGCCAAATGTCACACCAAAAGAAAATGTACAGGTCACTTTCAACAACAGTTGACAACAGCTGACTGAATATTATCCGATGACAAAATACTAAACAGATGGGAGATAGTCACACCAACCAACCATTTTGTATAGAGTTTTTAAAATGAGATTTTTTTGCTTGTACACGGAAAACCTGGATCACTGTATTAAGATATATATTTTAGATATGTAGGTCAATTTATTAATTTTGAGCTATTAATTTAGCTAGTGCTAAGCTTTAAAACACAGTTATTTGTATGAAAAGTACAATTTTGTAGGCCAAGTAATAAATCCAACTATGATTCTATAAAATTGTCACGGGTAGCAAAATAAAAATAATAATAATTCACCGATCTGAATGACGTTTTACAGAATCGTGATAAACATAAAATTACTTTTGATAGTGATCCCATGCTCATCCCAAGTTGAAACTTTCAGAATATGTAGAGGAAAACAGTATCTTTCACATATATTTTTTTGAGAATTTTAAAAATACAGTTTTTCAAAATTCAGTAAATTCAATAATGATGTGTTTATAAAAAATATATATATTTTCAACTAATTATGTTTTATATCATATGAAAGCCCTTTAAAAGAGCTTTGACGTGAACTTGATGTCATTGTTCTAGCTTAATTAGAACACAAGTTGTAAACAAATCAATATTGTTGCCCAAGTCAAAAATTTTATTTTTTTTCATTTTTGAGCACCCATTACTCAGTAACCTTTCGTCAGAAAAATGTGAAAAAATTGATTTGTGTTACTATTTATGAATACTACATGCATACTTAATTTCAAATAAATCTAAGAGGGTCAGGTTGTAGCACTTGTTGATTTGACACTGAATATCTCTTAAATGTAACTTGAAGTTTTCATTTTGTTGTAAACATACCAGTCTAGTTTTTCTATTTATAGTTTATGCTATTTTTTTTTTAATAATTTGAACTAATTGAACCCCTAATCAATCCTACACTCCCTCGCAGAAAAACCTATATTTAGTTCATTTATATTGTCATCTGAGTTTAGTTATGTTTGATGTAATAAATAAAATGTTTATTTCATCAAAGGTGTTTTTACTTTTGTAATTATGTTCTTGTAAATAAATATTCTATGTACTTTATTAATGTAATCTTATAGTTACTGATAAAGTAACAAAGCCCAAATGTCTGTGTGGTATTTTTGTTGTAATAATATTTGTCTGATATGTATTATTTTTGCAATGTTTTTATGTATCTTCTCTGAAGAAATAATTTGTTCATTATCCTTAATATTTATGAATTATTGATACCATAGAATTGAAACTGTTTTGTATAAATTTTGTAATAAAAATCAATGTACTTGTAAGTCATTTTTTATCACTAACCTATTGAAAATAACACATTCCTTGTGCAATGCAAGTAGGCCTACCAAATACCTACCAAAAATGTATATCCCCAATTTTTGATAGAATATTTGATTTTTGTTGCCATCAGAATTTTACTTTGATTTTACTTTTATGTTCCATAAGGAAATGGAAGTATGGTGATGGCAAAAAAAATCGTGTTAGAGATTTTTGCAGATTCTGATTGTACTACCCTCAAAACATGAAAAAAAGTAATTTTTCGAAAAGTGTCTGTGTGTCTGTCTAGATTTTTTATGGCAAACGATAAGAGCCGCAAATTCAAACAGAATCAAATAATTGTTTGCATACAGCCCTGAATTGTAGAGTATTCAAGACCTATTGTTTTTTGTGAAGATCGGTTAAGATAAAGGGGTAGTTTACCTGCAATATTTTATGTTGTACCAAGAGAAATTTTTTTATGACGAATGATAACTGCCGTAAATTCAAACAGAATCAGATATTTTTTTACATATGTGCCCGAGTTATAGAGGACTCAAGGCCTAGTGATTTTGGTGAAGATCGGTTATGGGGAAAGGGTAGTTTACCTGAAACATTTTTTTGTTGTAACAATAGTTTACCTGATAATTTTTTTTATATATGTACTACGTTATTGGCAACAAAGAAGCAGTTTGTTTTTAAAATTCCTTCCTGGCCTGTTTGGCCATAGACCAATGTTTTCTGCAAAACCAGACGTTTCGGCAGTGCCATCGACTTCCATCATCAATGAAAATCAAGTGCGATAACGTGAGGTGGTATACGTTAGTGCCCACAGTAAGTGGCTGAAGCAGTAAGTAGAAAGAAGTAGTTTCAATGGAAATATTTCATTTCGAAAATGATTTTAAATATAAATCTTAGAACATGGAAGTCGTGTATGATTCTCCATACCAATATTTTGTTCTTAAGTGTGCTATTAAGTATTATGAACCTTCTCCATGTCAAGGTATAGGATTACAGCCTGTTTTGCCTTCACTGAAGGCATCTCTTTTCCTTGCCCTACCTATATCTCGTCTTCCCTGAGGTCTGTATCATATTACTTGTTTAGGTAGTCCCGTGTTTTCTATTCTCTTGATATCCTGCCTCTATTTTATTTGTCCTTCCCTTATTCTGCCGGCTATAGAATATACATTTAACTTGGTTCTTATATTTTCATTTCATCTTTGATATGTAAGGGTTTGTATTATGAATACTCTACACAATATTTTTCTTGTTAGATTCAAAGTTTTAAGTAATTTTCTCTTAAAAAGTGTGTATGAACATTTTAGCACGACGAGATCATCTGTTTTATTATTATTCTTAACGTTTTGGTTTTTATTATTAATTTTTGGTTTATTGATTTATTCTACCCAATTCAATTGAATCCGATATGAATAAATCGGTTTACTTACTCTTTGACGTCGTTTATTAATTTTGTTTAAATAGTTTAGAATGTTTTTTGTTCCATTTCTTGAGTTCGATTCTGAAGAAGTTGCGTCGACTCTTCTATTATTAGCTGCGGTGAGTTGCTCTGTACTTTCCTGTAGAGACACTAACATAAACACAACATGTACATGATACTTACTATTATACTAACATTAATAGTTAATAACATTTTATTATGGCCTATGCATACTGCATTGGTCATTGTCACTTCTGATAGTGTCCTTTTTCTTCATCTTGTGGTTTTATTACCTTAACTATAGTTTGTTAAGTGAGTTTACTATACTTTAGGAAGTTACCTTTTTATATGGGTTGTAATCCTATCAAATTATTCTCATTATTGCTTGAATATCTCATCATTGTTTTGATAGCACTGTTATTATTGTGCAGTAGTTCATTCTGCATTTATACTGATAATTGCTTTGGTTTAAAGTAACCAAGATTACTTGCATCTAGCTGTCAACATGGTTTATTTATTATTATTGTTATTATTAGTATTTGGGTGGCTATAATCCTTGAATTTACTTATTCGAATAGTATTCTGCCTCATTCAATGTTGTTGGTTTAGTTCCTACTCTTTTATGATAAGTTTACAAGATAATTTTGTTCATCATGCATCCATTCTATGGCAAGCATATAGTTATAATATACAACAATGGATTATTGTCGGTTTTGTGTTTCTGTATTACATTTGATTTATTTGACTTTATGTAGTACTGGTATATCTATTGGTTATTATTAGATTACATTTTGTTTATCTTTTACAGTCTTTACTATTGGTAATTGGTGGTTAATTCTAATATCAATTCCACTTTACAATTGGTCATTGGTGTTTTGGACATAGTCCTCTTTTCATGTCTACACATAATTTAGCTAAGAACTTATCTTATTATTATTCATTCTCTTTGTTACTTTTTATGTTCAATAATTCATTCTTATTGATTATTGTTTGTATTACATTGTCAAGGAAGGTATTCACTTAATAAGTTTTGGTCAGTGTCAATTTTTTTTACAGCTTAGGGGTTTAAATCATGTTGTTTATTCCATTTATTCTTTCTTATTTTATAATAATTCTTTTATTGCCATATGTTAGTTCATTATAATTCATGTTATCTCCCTTTTTTGTGTTTGATCTGGATATTTTCTTCTTCTCTTCACCGATTCCTTCCTCCCTCTTAATAAGTTTCTTCATGGCATTGTTTTCACTGGTTTCCTTCTCACGGTTAATAGGTTTCTTCTTGATTTTGTCTTTAATGGGTTTTCTTCTCGCCGTTTGATCTATTGGGTAATTATGTATGTCGTCTCGTCGTTAGTCTTGCTTTATCTTCTTTAGTTGCACATTTACTGGTAATTCCTTCTTCATTTTAATTCACTTGGTTTTGGCTTATGATACTTCCTTTTTTATCCATGATCGTATGCTTGACCTTGTAGGTATTCTTAATTGTAGTGGCTTTCAACTTATTTGTGGTACGCTGGTGTTGGTAGTGTTATATGTACCATTACAACATACAAAAATTTGTACAGATATTTTTGTCACAAAAAACTTTTATGATATATTGTGTATAAATACACATAAAGGTATTTTTGCCACAAAAAACGTTTATGATATATTGTGTATAAATACATATATAAAGGTATACAATACATTTGATTTGTTTAACAGTCATTATAAGACGGTATTACCATATAGGGGAGAGCAGAGAGACATAAGTTGATACTTTGTACTTCTTCAAGTGTCCCTTAGTCGCAGCACCTCTGCAACTGTATAACGTTTTTGTTATAGCTTGTAGTACGTGCTCCTCCAGTCTGATTATAGCAGTGTACAGTAAAATGAGTCTTTGTTCCCTTTTGTATTTTAGAACGTGTAAAGCAACCTTTTTGTCACTAATTTGCTATGGGTGTTTACAGCTATGTACTTTGTTGGATCCATGGTAAGTGTACAATTGAATCATACTAATACAAAAGCAATGTGGCAGCATGAGGGCAAGTTATGTTTCTCTATAACTTTTAAAAGAAAATTAATTCATAACCTAACAGATCTCAGAATTAATTGTGTCAGTTACTTGTGATCCTATAATGAAGATTACGTGTTTATTAAATCCTAAAAAACTAAAATTTTTTAAATGATAATAGTAATAATGGCTCCTTTTTATGCCGCCTAGGAAATTTAGGAGATAGAATAGGTTGCCTAAAGTGAGTTTTCGACACACGCACTAAAGGTAGAGTGGCCAGCAGCACTACACTTCAGCCACTAATTTTAAAATTAAAGGTGTACCTTCAATTTCACCAGAAGGAAAGTGGTATGTTGGTACAATGTAAGTAAAACATTTTGTTCTGTTTTCTTTTTTTCATATTTGGTTCAAACGTACAAGTGAAAAACTTTCTGGGGCGATGTAGCTCACAAACCCTACAAAGACAGCGTTTTCCACAACTTGTATTTAGGAAAGAACAAAAAGAAAAATCAGATTTCTGTGTTATGATCTGCACTATTCTGTTAGTTATTATGGTTTGTACCCTAAGAATATTCGTATGTTAGCCTCCGAATACGTGTTTGCAAATAATGTCGATTTTCTGGTGAACTGGGCTGGTAAAAGATTGTTTTACTGGCTTCATGCAGCGACATTCAAGGTTGTCTTTTAGAGAGGCTGAAGCAACAAGTTTTGGAATATCATTTAGTTTTAATAAACATAACATCAAACTTTCTTCAATATTGGAATTCTGTGATAAGTCGCCGTCATTTTTATTGTCACAATATTTGGAATGTGAAGGAAACCAGGCAGCATAACAACAGTGCACTGTCCTAACAAAGTTGTCAGTTTGAAGGGAAATAAGTCAGCAGGGTTACCCCTTTGGAAAAGGGTGAAACCAGTGGTATTTTCATAGATGGGAGCTGGAAACCACCACTTATCGTTATATCCCCAGAGTGTTATGTAGATATCACTTTGATTATTTATGGACTAGCAGGTTGTATTGGAGTAGCACATCCATCAAGATAAATTACAGCCTCTCTTTTTTTACTATTTATGAAACAGTTTATACCTCATACCAGTTACAATCTGACTTCAGCCATTAGACAAGTGTTTATATGGCCTGTTTCGGTGCAGCCACTGAGAGCTGGATGACAATAAACCCAGGTAAAACCATGACATTATATGACATACCTGGGCTAGCAAAAGATACTCTTTCAAAGGCAGCTACACCATCTAACTGACAGCAGGTTTTAGTTCAACTGGAATTTGGCCATTAAATGAAAATATATTCAGTATCGAAGAGTTTCTGTGTTCACCTGTAATTGACAGAGAGATAGGAGACAAAAGTAATTATGAAGGAAGATCAACACCAACAAAAGATTGTCAAGAGACCACAGTAGCCGGACCTCCCACGTCGGGAATAAACGAGACATCTGCTAATACCTTATCACAATTGACACCAGAATAAATTCGCCCTTATCCGAAAGTGACTGCAAAAATAAAATAAAAATGCGCCAAGAAGAAAAAGTCAAGTATTCTCACTGACTCCTATTAAAAAAGCAATTCGTATTGAAGAGGAGGCATGACAAGAGAAAGAGCGATCAAAACGGAAACTAATCATGAACGATAAAACGAAGGCGATTTATGGACTGTATAGAAACGGTCAATCAAACTCTCCAAGACTTAAGAAATTGTAGCAAATTAGTGGGTAGCGTAACTTTTATTTCAGAGGATTCTCGCTAGAGATTACCGGTAACTGCAAGAGGAACCCGCGCTGATATTGTCTCAGTGTGTTTAAAGTCCTCGGCGATGTGGAATGCTATTCAGACTAAATTTGCAAAGCAATATGAGAGCCCATTTAGGAGGAGGAGATGGTGATTTTTCTACAAACTTACTGCACCTCGGTGACGGTAGTGTTCCTAATGACGATAGCTTCACAGAAATTGACGAAAAACTGGGACATAGTAAATAGTACAACTGTATTAATTGCTAAAATCTGTGCAAAACGTCAAGTGTTTACTTGATAAAAATTACAGGTGGTTATTCCCAAAGAATCGAATCTGTGAAGGAAAATAATGATACAAGTTTGGAAAAATTTTCTGGGGATAATAAAAAGTCCGAAGAATCTATTAACACATTATTTAATATTGAAAATATAGTGTACTATCTCCAAGAATTTTTGAATTCTTTAAATCAATCCTGCATTCCGCCACAACGGTTCATTCTAAAGGTTGGCACTCCAACAATGTTGTTGAAAAATTTACATCCTCCGAACGTTTGCATAATACAAAATGCAGGTGACACGGGAATTTCTGTGTCAAGTAGGTAATAGCGTTATTATCGACTCAAAAGCCCTCTTCACACACACATTCGAATCAGTAGGCTACTGGTTGTTAGCATTACCTGTTTAAGCCTACCTGGTGTAATTACCAACTTATAAATTGTAACATTCTTTACTTTAGTACACACTTGAAGGAAATTAACAGTTTCGAAATTACATCCGTTCCATTTACATAATTTTCATTAAACCTACTTAATATGTAGTAGTGGACGATAAGCTTTTCCAGGTTTTACTAGTACTTGACCTACAACGGTCTGATCTACACTCAGTGCCTCTGTCTTTAATGATCACTGGTTTTTTTACATAATAATTTTCCCATTCCTGCATAGAATTTACCCGCTCGCACAGAAGGCAACAGAATTTAGTGAATCCAAGCTGCAATCGAAGTAAAACTACGTTACTTTCACATCTCCGTAGGTATGCCACGAATATCCGTCATACTGAATTCTGCTCAATTAAAGTTTCATACTATCACATGACTCCGACATGTAAGCAGTAAGTTATAAACTGAAGGGATTGGTGACCATTTATTTTCAGTGTGAAGTAGAACTGCTTGCAAATTAACCTGTGAGAGTCAGGGCCGCATTTACGCGCAGCCTATGGGCCCGCACCACAAAAAAAAAACTGTTTAAAAATTTTAATTTTGAATAGACTAAAACAAAAAATGTCTTTGTTTTAATACCGTGGTGGGCCCCTTATAATCATAGAAGACGTCGACGCAGTTATTTCATGTGGACTAATTCGGCTGAACTCTTCAGTGGTCAACTGATATGAGTGAGTCAGCATTCAGGAAACTCGATCGCTTGGCGTCACGTGGGAACTAGAGGGGGTTTCTCTTGGACCTGCTTTAAGTGAAAATGTTTGCTTGGAAAATGACATTGGATTGTGACCGGAGTTTATGACACAAGGTAATATAGATTACTGCATAAAAATGGGCGCCACAGCACTTCAAAATTGTGACGGTGATCTATTTGACTGTAAATCTGTACACAGTATTTTGGGATGATATCTTGGGACAAGTAAACAAAACTAGTGAAACTCTGCAGAACCCTAGATTGGACGTGAACACAGCCGCCTCAGCACAGACATCGCTAACAAGCTTCATAGGAACAAAACGGGATAGCTTTGAAGAATATGAGGTGAAAGCTGCTGAGTTAACTGATTGCACTGAGTATGAGAGTGAAACACGGCACAATCGCAAAATAAACGTGCGTTTGGCACCTCTTGACTGTCCCAGTCCAAGCACCAGAAGGTTAAGCTGACGCCATCAGAAAAATTTCGAACCCAGAGTTTCCTTCCTGTCATAGATCAATTTGAATCTTCATTGCGGCAGAGCTTGAGGCATACAAACTAGTTGATACCCGTTTTGGGTTTCTCAACAAGTTGGATACACTTACTAATGAAGAGATAATTGCAGCAGCTCAAAACTTAATAGAAACATATAACAATGACTTAGACGATCAATTGGGAAATGAACTGATTCAGTTCAAGGCTTTTTACTATGAGTTTCAAAAAGATGATGAGGAAAATGAAAAAGTCATTAGTCAGTTGAGGTGGATGTATACGGTAAACTCCTAGAAAGAAACGTCAGAGATTGTTTTCCTAATATCGAGGTCGCTCTAAGAATGCACCTGTCACTTATGGTCACTAACTGTAGTGGAGAAAGGTCATTTTCAAAATTAAAGTTGATCAAAAACAGGCTTCGAACCTCCATGTTAGAAGACAGGCTCAACGTTTTGGCTTTGCTCAGCATTGAAAGTGAGATTTTAAGACAACTAATTTATGAAGATATAAGTAGATTCATTAGTATGAAGTGTAGGCGCAAACCAATTAGCCACTAAGCCATTTCCAAGTTAAGTTATATGTAGTAACTACAATTTAGTAGTAAATTGTACACACAGTATTTTCATACATATTAGTGTCATAGTATTGTATAGTACTGTAATATTACTCTACTCACTACTGTAGTAATGTAATTTACTGTAGTATAGTATCGTCTTTTAACACACTGCTAATAAATTCATTTCACACCCAAACTTTGTGTCCTTTTTTAATATAGTTGTTCATAGCAATGTTAATAAATCGTGTTGAATATCTTAATGATTTTCAATTCTTTTCATTTTTATGTCATCAATTCATTAACTTCTAAATACTGTACAGTAACATTTTCTACAATTTAGTAATAATCTTTAAATGTTTCTGTTTAGGTTTTTAGTTAGAAAATTGCTCTAAATTCGATTTTTGAAGGTTAATTTTCAAAAAATTTCCGGACCCTCCGTTTTACTGGGGGGGGGGGTATGGAATACTCCCCAGACCCCCGGTAGGGCCTGCACCACAGGTTCAGCCTAGGGGTCTACAGATCCTAAATACGGCCCTGGTGAGAGTCTATAAGAAAACTAAGTTACCAAAAACTGCTTGGTAATTTTCAATTACCAAATCTAGCTTGTGTACAGTGAAATCAAGTTAATATTTAGATTATATAATGAAAAACAAAAAGGGTGGGAAGGGTTGACTTTTTTGTAAAAAGAAATGAATTATTTAATTATAAAAATTATGTTTACAGATAATTATGGAATTATTAAAAATGGAGTAAAATCAATAGGTTAAAAAAAGTTCGTAGAAGTCTTGAGAGGAGGGAACGTTAGAAAACTGTTTATGTTATGAATGCTTAAGCCTACAAATCGTGATAGTTGTTATTATTATTATATTATTACTATAAAACAACATTTGTATTATTTTAATACAGACAGGAGTGAATACAGCCTTCGAATGAATTAGTAGTACGAACGCGTCAGCCTGCCAACAGACATTAGATCTGTATATTTATGTGTCGCCAAAACAGTAGTACTTTTTGTAAACATAGACTGTTGTGTCATTACGACATTAAGAATGTTGTTGGCGTGAATTTGATTAATGCGACAGATTTTTTTATCTCTGCCCTTGTTTCTCTCTGTCAGTCCTCTCACTCTCTCTCTCTCTCTCTCTTTCTCTCGCGCGCGCGAAACACACGCATGCACGCGCGCCAACTCGTACAGTTTCTTCTTTTTCTTGTCAACAATTTCAGTGTTACACACAATCCCTCACTGTCCTTTTCCTGCCCCCTCGCACTTTGTTAATTTCTCCCATATATCTAATACTACTATATAATACGTAATAATAATAATAATAATCAAGGTGTATTTATATCATGTTTCGTCTTCGACGCGTGGGGTCATGCTCTTCTAGTACCATATGTTTAATTTCTCCATTTATCGATTTACGTATAGTAGTATTAAGAGCTAAGGGCACGTCTACTTTGAAATTCTGAGCGGTGGGAGGGAAATGAAAAATCAGCTGTTAACATGTAAACACTGCAGGTGTTGCGTCAACTTAAGGTGTTGGCAACATAAATGTCGCGTTTTAGTTTCGTTGGTAATTAAAGTGTTAATATTATTATCTCAGTCCAGCTTGTGCTATTATCAGCGTTTTCTTGGTCCTACTAAAAATAGAAAGTAATTGTAAGTACAAGTAAAAAAAGTACAGTCTAAAAATTAAATGTTGAATATATAAACATCGTATTGTTACGACGGTCTTCCGATCGTCGTATGGTACAGTGGAAAACAAAATACAAGACACCAATTAAGTCGCTAATCACCAGCTTAAATTATCACAATTATACAGTTTGTAATCAACAAGATAGTCTCTTGCAACAAATCAATTAAAAATTGTTCACTCGCAATAAAAATGTCAACTAATATAAAAGACAATTATTGTATTACAATTGTCCCGCACAATTATAAAACACTTCGCTACAATACTTTGAACAGCACTCGATTGAATCGCAACTCAAACTGAACTGAGCGTCGCTGAGTACTTGTATTTATACCCCGATAGGCCTAAAGTTCAAGAATATTCGCTAATAGGCGTCTACTACAAAACACTAGAAAGTAATTGATTGCGGCCTTGAACACAGCACGCGCGGATCGGTATGGTCTCGTTGCGGATTTATGACACGTGCCACTAATTGTCCATCTCAAAGTAGCAGCAATGTGTACGCACATACGCATTACAGCCGGATTCCACTGGAATAGCCGAGAAACACGTAGATTGTTCTGCAATGTCGTAACAGTATGTTAGGCCTATAACCATGGGCGGATTTGCTGTACTGCCGCCCCCAGGCATGGGAGATAATGCCGCCCTCTCCACCCTCTCATATCTCTCTCCCTCATTCCCCCTCCCTTCCCCTCTTCGATTTCACATTCTCTTTCCCCCCAGTTTGATTGCCTCATTTCCTTTGACTGTCAAGTGAATTATATTTCATGTAAAAATAAATAAACATTGATAATATAAATATTTACTTGTCAGAAGAAAATAATTAATTTTAGTTAGAAATTAAGGGAAACGTAAATAAAATCACATAAAATATGGGTACAAACATTATTTATTAAATGACAAACGTAAAATACTGGAATACTGGTACAGTTATATATGCAACTCAACTAATTTTATCGTATTCAAAGATTAGAGCACAGAAATAATAATAATGCAACAAATACTGAATAATGTTAGTTTGATATGAAACAAATGAAATTGAAATCATATTACTTGGAAAAATCTAGTTATAACCAAACTATATATGCAACTCAACTAATTTTATCGTATACAAAGATTACAGCACAGAAATAATAATAATGCAACTAATACTGAACAATGTTTGATATGAAAATAATGAAACTGAAAACATATTACTTGGAAAAATCTAGTTATAACAAAAGTATTTACAGTTTTCTTCGAGATTTTGTTTGGGCAAAGACATCAATAACTTCAGAAAAATCCATTGACGTTAACACGTCACCATTGATTGACAGTACCGCCAGCGAGTTTAAGCGATCCTCTCCCATGTTTGTGCGGAGATATGTTTTTACTCTTCTAAGCCATGAAAAGGCTCTTTCCGCTGAACAATTGAAGACAGCCGTACTAACAAACATTCTCAGAGCAATATCTAAGTTCGGGTAGACCAGATATCCAAGTAACTCCGAGTAATATCATTTCTTAACTCAAATTTTGCCGCTCCCCAAAATTTGCCGCCCCAGGAAAGTGCCTAGTCTGCCTGTGCGTAAATCCGCCCCTGCCTATAACGTTTTCGTTCTGTTTACAACGAAAGGAAAAAAGGTCAGTTATTTCGCCGACTAGATCCCATGTATGGTTGATCTGTTTCTTCATTTCCCTGTTCCACCAATTTTGGGATTAATAGACATTAAGTTTGGAAAAAATTAAAACGATTTTGTTTTTTCCTTGCCATAATTAAATACATTCATTTTGTTTAGTATTAAAATCTGTTCGCAAGTAAACTAATACAAACCACACCTCCCCAGACAGTTGGTCCTAATTACTGACGATAAAAATATAGATGGGAAAATTATTGCGTACAGTAATTGCGTAGCGTAAGCGGGTATTTACACAGTCCACATTGCGATAAGAGCTGGCAGCGCAAGGGTTCCAGTTTTGACGCCCCAATAGTAGAGGAAAGCAACAGGAAAATACCGAGAGACTCGAGTGCGCACTCATGTAATGGGGACATGTGTAGGACTGTTTTAATATTTGCAATTTTGATGTTTAACGACCTCACTTTGAGTGATTTTTTATTCTGAAGACAAAACATGTTTCGAAACGCGTAAAGATATTCAATCGAACGCAACACGAAGTCACACGACGGAAGAAATAAGGTAAATATTATACAGAATTTTTATAATATTAATACAGAAATATCAAGACAACTAGAAATATTATATATATATATATTAATTGTAAATAATGCAAATGTTAGTGTTTAACACATTATTCAGGTTTGTAAGGAGCTAGGACGGGTTAATGTCGTGTAATTCCCCGTTTCAGAGGCAGTACTGTGCACAACCAGAAACCAGAAACGGTGCGGCATCCTCTTCGCTCGCAACGTGTATAACTCTGTCCTCTTCTTCGGCACGCCCGCGAGCGTATATAAGAAAAAGAGCACAGTAATAAACCAAAATTGAATAGCCTTTGTTACGACGATGCAAATTTACGATTGATTTATGGATCGTTGGGCTGAAAATAATAACTGCAAACTTGACAAAACCCATAAACATTGCAGATGCAGACCAAGCGTAGGCACATACTACGTCCTGCTCGACGAATGGTTGACCATAAATAAACAAAGCATTTTGTACATCTTGTCAGTAAATATAATAATTTACTGTAAATCTGAAAAATGTAGCTTACTGGAAAACTCTAATAACAAAACTTTAATGCAGTTAGAATGTAAACAATGTCATCTCGTGGTCAGAGGCGTATTTACGGGAGGGATGAACTAGACCGGACCCCCCAGAGGGTTGAAAAAATTGACGAATGGTGTTAATATCTTAATGTTTAGGTTCTTCTATTATTTTTTCAGCTAGCAACTTTTTTACTTCCATGTTTCGTAAGGAATGGAAGTATGGTTATCGCGAAAAACATCGTGTTCGAGATAAGAGCAGATTCTGATTGTACTACCCTCAAAACATGAAGAAAAATCATTTTCTTTGTTCAAATTCCTTACCACGGCTATTGTTCTCAACATTGGGTGCAAGGTATAATTACTTTCTGTCTGTAGAACATCTATTCAGTCTTGTTTGTGATTCTCTTTAGCAAACAGTAGGTGTGAATATTGTGTTTACAATGGCACAGAATCCGAGAAGGAAGTTATTGACGAAGAAGAGTAGTATTGATGAAGAATAGTGACGAGGAAGACAACATTTTCTCAGACAAAGATATGGATGCTCCCGGGCCTTCTCATAATCGTTCAACACCACGTGCAGCTTCATCAGAAAATGAAACATCAGCAGGAGAAGATGATGATGAAGAAGAAGAAGAAGAGGTAAGAAATCTTCAGAAGCGAAAAAGAATTTACGATTGGTCGGCCAACAGTCCTGCGACAAAACGTCACTCTTTTGATAAAGCAGTTAGCGGATTACGAATTAGTTTCGAAGACACGGCAACTCACTTAGATTTTAAAAAATATTTTTCCCCTTAGAATTTATTTCTGTCATTTGCACAGAATTAAATAATTATTACAAATTTGTTACCGCAAAATTGACATTAATATCCCGATTGTCCCGATGGAAAGATATAGAGCCTGCAGAATGTAATTTCTTCTTGGCGTGTTCACTGCTGATGCCAAGAGTAAACAAATTAGAAATAGACGAATATTGGGCAAAGGATTTGCTATTACTGACGCCGATATTTCCCCAAATTATGTCTAGGGACCGATTCAAACTAATTCTGCGACTTTTACATTTTTGTGACAATTCTACCCCTACTCAAGATAGCCTTGTAAAAATACGGCTTATTGTCGAACACACAAGAAAAAAATTTAGAGAGGCCTTAAATCTATTTGAAAATTTAGTAATTGACGAAAGTTTGTTGCTATTCAAGCGGGCGCACCTCAGATACGGCCTGTCCGCAAACCTCCGGTATAGAAATACTTTTGGAATTTTGTCATCCCTCTCTCAGGTAGCAAAAGGCCTAGTGTCCGCAAATCTCCGGAAATAGCTTGTGTTCGCAAATCTCCGTGTCCGTATCTCTCCGGTATTCGTTTAGATAACCTCGGTATGATACTGTCGGGTTCGTTCGCCTCACTGCAGCTACATACACTTCTTCGTCTATATATTCTTAAACTGTAGGGTATTGTGCGTCCTGTTAAAATAGAAACAGTGCTCCGTTTGAAAGGACAGGCAATAAGATCAAATTCTTTGGAAGTATTTTTGGTCGTTAGAAATCTAATACCAAAGATTGTTTGTCGTAGACTAACAAAAATAGAGTGGGCATAAAGTGAATGGAAGAAGCAAAACGGTACAGAAGAGATACAGCGATACTCTCTAGAGTGTCTTTCCAGAACTCGTGTCACCCCTGTCTATAGTAACCACCGACTGTTCGAGAGGGATCAGGTAGTTTATAAATGGAAACTTCACCCACTTTCTTGCACATAAAAATGTATAATAATAGTAGGGCAGAAAATCATAGGAGTCCAAACACAAAACTTTGAATGCCTGGGATCATAGTCAAAGAGAGACATCCGGAAAAGAATACCGTACATATAAAGATCGGAGAATACTTCAAAGGATCGGTGTCACAACATTCAAGACCTACGTAAATAAAGATGAATTGTAAATATTTCACGAATCCAGCAAGGAATTACTTTTTGATATAATGAAGCCAATTAAAAAGAGTTATTTCTCCTATTTATCCTTAACGATTACATAATAATTAAACATATAAAAGTATTAAAAAGTTAAAATAAAAATTAAATAAGAAACGTGAGATGACAGTCATATGTACATGTGTCTGTCCAAGGTAGTGTGGTGTGCGTGTTTGTTTAATCATTCCTTGTGTTCGTATAGACTACACATTCATACTTGAGTAATCTGTTTGTAGCAACGTAACAGTTCAACAAACACTTAAAGAGGCGCGCTTTGGGTGCAGTCGCAGAAGGACCTGCCGTGCTAACTTAATGAAAATAAAAGGAAATTAATAGTGAGGTAGTCATGTTTAATTAAAGGTAGTAGTGAGGTTTGTCCCCCCTATTAGTGAGGTAGATGGGGAAAATTGACAGAGAAAGAGTGAGTGAGAGAAAAGGAGAAAGAGTGAGGGGGAGAAGAGAGAGGGGGGAGAGAGAATTACGAATTTTTAATTATTCTCATTCATACCGAATATCATTTGTAAGAATGTAGTTATTCAGTTATTGGTATACAGTAGTACCGAAGCAACATGTTTCAAGTTGACTCCCATCCGTTGGAAATTTATGCACCATTCTGATTAAAATCATAAAAATTTCTACAAGTACCAATAATATAAATAACAACCTGCAGAAGCAGAAGAGTTTATATCTACGGAAAAAGTGAGTTGGAATAGATGAATACATATTATAACAAATAAAAAAGAATAATATATTGAAAACCTAGTCGACGAAAAATTACTTACCAGATTCTAGATGAAAACAACAATGAAGATGAGATCAAACAACTGTTGAAGAGAAGAGAGCTAATTTTGTATCAATAAATTCCGTTCAACAGTACTTAAACAAAACATTATGGGCAAATATTTAATTAAGTTATAAATAATTTACAAAGGAAATATCATGTAGGCAGCATATATATTTACGTCTTGTTGAAATGTGACGGCTCTTGCAAAGTACCAAAAGGTATTTTAAGCCACAGAACAATAAACGAATAAACTTAAGGTTACACGATATATTCCATATTGCTAGGTTAACATGCAAACTGAAAATACACATGGGAATCAACATGACCTTAAAACAATACTCGCTTTTTCTGAAAACCACGTAAGAAAGCCAACTAGAATTAACGCGGGCTGCTATACATATATCCCTTTTTTACGTTTTCCGTCCAGTGAAGTTTTTGAGATTTTACTGTATAATATAAACTAATATTGGCTGCCTAACGAATAACAAATCTTGTTTTCATTTGTTAACACTTTTTTCCTTTGTTTTAATTTAGAATTCAGAAATAACCGTATTTTACACTTTACATTGTCTGTTGCTGTTTTGTTAATAAACGTTTATAGTCTTTATATTAAATGTTATTTTGTTACAGGCTACGCATTGTATAGACTATAGGCCTACACATGAAACGCTATATATTTCCTAACTATGGCTTTTATTTCTTTAAATGGTAAACGAAAAAACGAATTAATATTATTATCTAACTTATGAATGAAAATTGACGTAATTGCACTGTAAATTAAGAAATATAATAATTTGTAGTTAGTGCATTTCTTCTTTACGTCGTGGTATATAGATACTATCCCATATTCAAAACAGCGAAAATGAAGTGTTGGTACGAATATTGGGAAAGTACCCAAAAATGTGTTATATTCCAAGCTGTTCGGCCGTGGTCGATTGCTTAAATTCTCGTGTCTAAACGTTTAGGCGCAAGAACATAAACAATCAACCACGGCCTAGCAGCCCAGAATACAATAGTTTTAACAATGTCGATCCCGGACGTAACAGTCTTTGTAACAAATTTAAGTAACAGCTGCAGTGTGTTGTAATGTTACATTAATTATATTTTTGCTTTTCGTATATCACAGTGAGCAGTAATCTAATTTTTTTGAAATAATACGTGAAGGCTTATATATTAAGAATTAATTTTTTTTAATAGTTTCCGTAACTTGCTTGTAAAATAATTAGGTATCCAAAAGGTAAGTTACATATTTTAATAGCAACTTATAAGCTCCTCATCCTCGGTTTTTTCCTTTCTTCAAAATGTACCACTTCTTAATTGCGGATAAATTATTTAACGTAATAATCGTTTCACCAAAGACTGTTTGGATCCTGTTAATAAAACTCTTGAGTCTGCTGCACATAATCCTCTCTTTTGGTTCATGTTTCGTTAACTTTCTACATTACAATAAGTTTAATTATTTTCAAGTTCCTTATAAGTAGCCAACTGTAGTAAACATCATGTACTTTGACCTCTCTCACACACACTCTCTCTCTCTCTCTCTCTCTGTGTTACTCTTGTTCTTCTCAATAACTGTATCTCAGGAAGTCTGAACGTAACAGGTTCTTAAGTAAACTTCATATGACTTAACGTGCAAAATCTTAAACATCATTTGGGCTTCAGTTATGTTATAATTTTGTAAGAAAGCTTTACAAAATACTTTTTACACTGCTTCTGTATACGAAACTAGGTGCAGGTATGTAATCAAATTTTTAAGTAGGCCTATTTATTCTAACACTGTTACAGTTTCTTGAAAACGCCGTATGTAAACAAACATTAAAACTTAGTAATAAGGTTTATCAAACTACTATTTTTCTTGGATGCATTAACGCAAATCAGTAATCTAGAGACCAATTTTATATTGAAAAATCGATGTCTAATAAACGGAATTTGATATGCAAAAATCTATCGGTTAAGAAAATAAAGTAAACTTGGTTAGTAACAAATAATTTTGGCAACAATTTTTAATTTGATATAGGCTATAATTGATTCCAATTTTATTACAATCTGAGAAATGAAGCCAAATAGATTTTCATAAACGTTGGTCTAGTAACAAAAAAAGTTTCATTCTTAAGCGCACAATATTATAATTTCCCTTTCATCCTGGAAAAAAGACTGTATTAAGCTACTATCATACTTGTCTAGTCTACACTATTTAATGGGTATATTATATGTTTCACAAAAATTGATTATCTTACACATGGTTTTAATATATCACTAAACTTTGTGAAAAGTCTGAGTGAAAAGAATTATATACACAACGGTTGATGTTAATGTAGGTCTTAATTCGTTTCAAAATTTATAGATAAATAAAAAATTAAAATTATCACATATATTGTGTGGTGTATAAAATAAATTGTAATAATCCTTTCTAATATGATTACTTAAGCCATAATATCCGAAGTTGGACCGTTCCTTTATTCTTCTGTAGCCTCCTACATTCTTGCATATCTGCTGTCATATTCGCGTCTCACAGTCATAGTAGACAGTAGGCTATAATATTATACCTTTTTTTGCGTTGTCTGAGACTTGTCTCAGAGGATAAGACTCAGGCTGATCTGGGGCAAGCACCCTTCCGCCGATTGGAGATTTAGAGGAGTCGCACGCCAGCGCAGCGCGGACCGGTGGCGAAGTAGGTGGAGGCATTCAGGATAGAGTGTAGTGTATGGATGTGTATTTGTGTGTTTACGTAGTGTGCAGAGCCAAATGGGTGATGGAAGAGCCATAATAAAAGTATAAGTCAAACGACAGCCAAGACGAGGTCGAGTAACGCAGGACGCCAAAGCTGGAGGGAGGTGTCAGAGAGGCGTCAAGGTAAGGCGGAGAGGCACAAAGGAGAGGGATAAAGACCGGATAGGTAGATAGGAAAATTTAAGGTGTTAAGTGATCAAGAAGGAAGCCAGGTGTAGTAAGTATGACGAAGAGACTTAATTATTTCTATTTCTCCGTTGGCGGGGGTTTCTAGGAGGAGGTCCATCGGGAATGGTGAGGAGACGGTTTATGACAAAGGAAGGTCTGCGGGAGTTACAGGTAGTATTAATATTATACAATACCTCCTTCACATTTAAGTTGAGGAATTCCAATCAGCCTTCCGTTGCGTTACTTCTCTCTTGAGCCCTTGATCTAATTCGTTGCCTGCTCTTTATTGCAGCTGTAATATCTCCTTCGATTTATAATTCGTAACGTTAAATATTCTTCCTCACCCTGGAATTTTCCATTCTCTTTTACTAATTTCTTTTCACTTCATAAGACTTTTCTATACAAAAGCAAGTATATAAAAAAGTTATAAGGTCGGGGATTAGCAACCAAACGGCATTGTTTAAAAACATTAATCTACAAGTTTCTTTTCTATAGTTCATCGTACACACCCTTGCGAGATAAAAATAACTACACGGTAGTTTCTTTCGCAATTTTTCGCATTATTTTGAGACAATCGACTGGTGATTTAGAGATAAATACTTAATATTAATGGGGTCTCATACATTTTATATTATATCTGTTTTCTATCCTACTGATAGAATTAGAAAAACGGTAGCTATCTCTCTTTTCCTTTTAAAAGCACAATACATATTAATTTACCAAGTAGCAGTTTCCTTCTTCATTTAAAATTTCTATCAAATCTACTGTATATTGGACAAAACATAAGGGGAAACATACGTGCTTACAAGGTAGTGTAAACATCCTGTAATGCTGTCAAATCAAAATACAAAGGAAGGGGAAGTGAATACTGTAATGAGTAGCCCCTACATTCATATTTATGCAGGTGTAGGTGATGATAAAGAAACACCTAAAAAAAATATATGTATATATATATATGATTAGAAGTACGTACAAGAAGGAGTACTATCACATTTACAACACAGATTCGAAATATGAATTTGGCGTGTTCGCACCTCTAGCTGTTGCCTGTAAAGAGCATAATCCCTAAACACAAGTTTTTGTTTTATTTAGGAGAAAGAAACTGTTTTACACTAAAAACATTAAAATTCTTCATTGTCTCTAAAATTGCACATAATTCACCTAATTCGAGGCCTAGCTTAGGAGCTAATTAGTAGATAGCAAGAGAGGGTAACGAAAAGAAAGTGTCAGGGGAGGTTGAAATGAGATTGACAGGCTGACATGCAGACAAAGGGAGACAGTGAGTATCTGTATGTGTGTGTGTGTGTGTGTGTGTGAGTGTTTAGGCTATATAGTTTTACAAACACTGCATATGTTTATGATACGAATTGCTGTTTTAATTCACATGCGTCAGATATTAGGCAACATTTATTTACGCTACGTAGCGTGCCAGAGTTTACGTTTTTGCGTATAAGAGTAAACTATTTGTAGAATTTGATTAATGAGACAGATTTCTTTATCTCTGCCCTTGTTTCTCTCTGTCAGTCTCTCTCTCTCTCTCTCTCTCTCTCTCTCTCTCGCGCACACACACACACACACACACACACGCGCGCGCGCGCGCGCGCGCGCGCATGCACGCGATCGCCACTCATACAGTTTCTTCTTTTTCTTGTCACAATTTCAGTGTTACACACAATCCCCCACTGTCCTTTTCCTGCCCCCCCTCGCACTTTGTTTACTTCTCCATCAAATCCTAACCTATACGTCAAATTAGATCGAAACTAGACACATTTTGTAATAGTTTAATCGATGTGCCTAAACCAGAAAAATTATTGGGTCACTTGTGTGAGAGAAGAAACTTTAATTTATTTACCTTATAACAATTCCCCCTAAATAAAAGGGAAATCCCCAAATTCATATTTCGAAGCCACCTGTTGTGGATAAAACGGTATTTATCTTGGATACATACGTTTAATCTCATACAAACGTTTTTATGTGTGTTCCCATCAGCACCGACACACCTGTACAGGCTTCTCCATATTTTTCTACACTTGTCCAAATATGACTATACTGATTACAATAGTAATTTATTCTGCGGTTTGTTTATGACCATAAGATATATCTTTATAGTTCCTTTTAAATACCATTATTTTCTGCTCATTCGTACAAAACTTTTAATTGTTGAATGTGCCAATTCTGATAATCTTTGCCAAACCCAAATATTAATGTTATACGGCGTCACCTTATTATGTAGCAAACAAAATTAGAACAAATCACTGTTATTTTAGCAATAGCTTTTTTAAGGAGCCCAGAGTAGGCCTACTAGTAGGCCTATACCTACCCGACACACACACATTTGAAGGATCAGTATTTTGTCTTGGAGTTCACTCTCCCAGCTGAGATACCCATGTTTTTAGGGACCAGGAACTCGCATTTGAACTTCTATCATCAGCTACATAATGTAAATCCACATACGTGTAAATCCTAGATAAATGTACAAGCCTATGCTCTAAAAGCCTAAGCTATGGTACCCACAATCATCTACGTTTTACTAAAATAATGGTTGCAAGTTAAATTTTTTGATTCATGTTGATGCTTTTGTCTCGAAGAAACCAGGTAAATTAATCTGCTTTTCGTATCCGGCCGACGATGGTGTGCTCCCACTTACGAACACTTACGAACAGTGGCACTTGCAACTCGTTTCACTTGCGAACACTCAAGTAGATAAGACACGTAATTAATTTTTGATACGTGAGAGTACGTCCCACTTGCGAACACACAAACAACGATGTATGTACATCCACCCTGTATTGTGTTTATGTTTTTATAATTCGTTAAATGCATTTTTTGTTACCAACTACGTTTACCAAGTTACAATTTTTATAAAACGCGCGCGCGCGCGCGCACACACACACACACACACTTGCATAGCCGCCTCTCACTCTCTCTCTCTCTCTCTCTCTCTCTCTCTCTCTAAATAAAAATATCGGTATGGAGAACCATACATGACTTCCATATTCTAAGATTTATATTTAAAATCATTTTCAGCCAAACAACCAGGCTGTGTCTTACCTGCCTTTTTATTGCTGTATTAAATGAAAAATATTATATTACATTAAAATGAAAAAATTATAATTTTATTGCCTGGCAACAAAATTATTTTATTTTTAACAATTACCATTGTTTCAAAAAGTTTAAATAAATTTTCAAGTACTTTACTCTTGTTAAAACGTAAAAGGTTGCAGGTAAACTACCCCTTCCCCTTAACCGATCTTCACCAAAATCGAAAGTCATTGAGACCTCTACAATTCAGGGACGTATGCAAAAAATTATTTCATTCTGTTTGAATTTGCGGCTGTTATCGTTTGCCATAGAAAATACGCTTGATAAAAAAACGTTGCAGGTAAACTACCCCTTCCCCTTAACCGATATTCACCAAAAACAATAGGTCTTGAGTACTCTACAAATCAGGGCTGTATGCAAAACATTATTTGATTCTGTTTGAATTTGCGGCTGTTATCGTTTGCCATAGAAAATACCCTTGTTAAAAAAACGTTGCAGGTAAACTACCCCTTTCCCTCAACCGATCTTCACCAAAAACAATAGGTCTTGAGAAATCTACAATTCAGGGCTGTATGCGAAACATTATTTGATTCTGTTTGAATTTGCGGCTGTTATCGTTTGCCAAAAAAAAAAATTTCCCTTGATAAAAAAAACCGTTGCAGGTAAACTACCCCTTCCCCTCAACCGATCTTCACCAAAAACAATAGGTCGCGAGTACTCTACAAATCAGGGCTGTATGCAAAAAATTATTTGATTCTGTTTGAATTTGCGGCAGTTGTCGTTTGCCATAGAAAATACGCATGATAAAAAACGTTGCTGGTAAACTACCCCTTCCCCTCAACCGATCTTCACCAAAAACAATAGGTCTTGAGTACTCTACAAATCAGGGCTGTATGCAGAAAATTATTTGATTCTGTTTGAATTTGCGGCTGTTATCGTTTGCCATAGAAAATACCCTTGTTAAAAAAACGTTGTCGGTAAACTACCCCTTTCCCTTAACCGATATTCACCAAAAACAAAAGGTCTTGAGAACTCTACAATTTAGGGCTGTATGCAAATAATCTTTTCATTCTGTTTGAATTTGCGGCTGTTATCGTTTGCCATAGGAAATACCCTTGTTAAAACATAAAACGTTACAGGTAAACTACCCCTTTCCCTTAACCGATCTTCACCAAAAACAATAGGTCTTGAGAACTCTACAATTCAGGGCTGTATGCGAAACATTATTTGATTCTGTTTGAATTTGCGGCTGTTATCGTTTGCCAAACAAACAAAATTACCCTTGCTAAAAAAAAACCGTTGCAGGTAAACTACCCCTTTCCCTCAACCGATCTTCACCAAAAACAATAGGTCGCGAGAACTCTGCAAAACCGGGCTGTATGCAAAAAATTATTTGATTCTGTTTGAATTTGCGGCAGTTATCGTTTGCCATAGAAAAAAAATCTACAGACAGACAGACACACAGACACACAGACACACAGACAGACAGACAGACAGACAGACAGACAGACAGACACACAGACACTTTTCGGAAAACGACTTTTTTTCATGTTTTGAGTGTAGTAGAATCAGAATCTGCAATAATCTCGAACACGATTTTTTTTGCCATCACCATACTTCCATTCCTTAAGGAATATGGAAGTAAAAGGAAGGTTATTTTTTATTTATTACTTCCATATTCCTTAAGGAATGGAAGTATGGTGATGGCAAAAAAAATCATGTTCGAGATTATTGCAGATTCTGATTCTACTACGCTCAAAACATGAAAAAAAGTCGTTTTCCGAAAAGTGTCTGTGTGTGTGTCTGTCTGTGTGTGTGTGTGTGTGTGTCTGTAGATTTTTTTTCTATGGCAAACGATAACTGCCGCAAATTCAAACAGAATCAAATAATTTTCTGCATACAGCCCTAATTTATAGAGTACTCGCGACCTATTGTTTTTGGTGAAGATCGGTTGAGGGAAAGGGGTAGTTTACCTGCAACGGTTTTTTTTTATCAAGGGAATTTTTTTTTTTTGGCAAACGATAACAGCCGAAAATTCAAACAGAATTAAATAATGTTTCGTATACAGCCCTGAATTGTAGAGTTCTCAAGACCTATTGTTTTTGGTGAAGATCGGTTAAGGGAAAGGGGTAGTTTACCTGTAACGTTTTATGTTTTAACAAGGGTATTTCCTATGGCAAACGATAACAGCCGCAAATTCAAACAGAATGAAAAGATTATTTGCATACAGCCCTAGATTGTAGAGTTCTCAAGACCTATTGTTTTTGGTGAAGATCGGTTGAGGGAAAGGGGTAGTTTACCTGCAACGTTTTTTTAACAAGGGTATTTTCTATGGCGAACGATAACAGCCGCAAATTCAAACAGAATCAAATAATGTTTTGCATAGAGTCCTGATTTGTAGAGTACTCAAGACCTATTGTTTTTGGTGAAGATCGGTTAAGGGGAAGGGGTAGTTTACCTGCAACGTTTTTTTATCAAGCGTATTTTCTATGGCAAACGATAACAGCCGCAAATTCAAACAGAATCAAATAATTTTTTGCATACGTCCCTGAATTGTAGAGGTCTCAATGACTTTCGATTTTGGTGAAGATCGGTTAAGGGGAAGGGGTAGTTTACCTGCAACCTTTTACGTTTTAACAAGAGTAAAGTACTTGAAAATTTATTTAAACTTTTTCAAACAATGGTAATTGTTAAAAATAAAATAATTTTGTTGCCAGGCAATAAAATTAAAATTTTTTCATTTTAATGTAAATCATGTATAAGAGAAAATATATCGCGCTTGGCAGGCGATATTAAGATTTAAATATAAATCTTAGAATATGGAAGTCATGTATGGTTCTCCATACCGATATTTTTTATTAGTCAACTTGTAGAACGGACGACGTGATCTTGAGAAACATCCCAACATCAGAATCTTTTTCATATCTTTTAGTTTATCCAATTCAGTATACTTTTTCGTCCTTTTCATAGCTTAAAAATGTCACTCCATCGTTACATCGTGTTCTGAATAGATTTCTCTGCCTCAGATTCTAAACATTTGATAATGTTTTTTATTCTTGGATGTGGTCTTCCAACGTGGCTGTTTAGTTTCTGATGCGTGCTTGTACGGTATTATTCATTGTATGACGTCGGAAGTAGCAGTTCCGTAACTCCTGTGGCACTAATCATTGTCTAGCTATTGTTCTACGAAATAATTAAAGAATTAATCGAGTTTCTCTTCCTCTGGAACTTGACCATGGATATACTGCCAGCCACATTCTACATCTTTTCGAAGGAAAGCAAGTATAGCACACATTAGGATTTTTGTGCTCCCTAAGTCATTTGAATGTGTATACTCGTGCAAAGTGACTACTGCAGCTTTTGAATTTTCCATTCATGAAAAATTACTTTTAATCTTTCAAACTCTCTTTTCTATTGATTTAACCAAAAATCGGGAGCTTAGCTTGCACAACGTCTTCGCCCGGACGGAAACTACTCTCGTCAATTTTCAAACCGAGACAATTGACAAACTGGCCGGGACCCCGGGATCAGGTCGTCAAACCGGGATAATCCCGGTCAAACCGGGACGTATGGTAAGCCTATTTATACATGTATTTATCGGTTTTCAATATTGATGTGAGCATTGTACTGTAGAATTAGGAAGCGATTGTAGAGAACGAATCACGATTATCAAATGATATACGGTATTCCTTTTAGTTCAACAATTCCGTCATCTCGTCTCCGGTACTTTGGAAAACCATTGTTATTTTCAATAGTTTAACGTAAAATGTTGCTCGGTTATTATGTGTACATATTCCATCAATCATGCAAGGAACATTAGGATTACGAGCTCTACAAGATCCATGTATCATTCGAGATAACAATTTTATGAATTCTTGGAAAACTGACTGGGTCAGGTATTTCTCCGCACAAAACTTAGGATAAGCATGAGGTAGTGTATTAACTTTTTAAATTGTATATTATTATTATTTTTATTATGTTTTTTACTATAAAATATTCATATTATTTTAATATGATTTTCTGGAACACGTTTGGTGGAAACGTAAAAACAGACAGCTGATAAATAAGAGGTTGCGAGTTCAGACGTAGATGTGTATATATGTGTCAGCCAAAACAGTATGTTTTGTAAACGTACACGTCTGTGTCATTAAAACATTAAGAATGTTATTTGACCTTGAGTAGGTACTCGTGTTGACGGGAATGAGAAATCTTGTCTCTGTGGTGGAGACCTGTGGTGTTAACGCTGAATAGACACAACACATAGCACTGTACATAGCAGTGGCTGACGTATATTAACCATTTCTGAGTTCGCGATACCACAACTCAGATTAAACTGTGCACAATGTTTGTAGAAAAGACGGACGTGTGTGACGTAGACGCCAGTTTGCAAAATGCATCATCGTTCCCGTCAGAAATGTAATCACGTTTCTCGTTTATCTTGTCTCAGCCAAATAAACATTACTATGCGTTTACCATGTTCCAGTGTCCTTGTTATTTCATAAACACTTGAGAAATTTTATTGTTTCTTACAGAGGCAACCTTAGAGGTGTCCGGCAGGTGTAAATGTACATAACCTCCTTGGCTCATTCTTTAATAAAAATAAGGGAAAAAATAGAACGAATAAGGGGAGAGAGAGAGAGAGAGAGAGAGAGAGAGAGAGAGAGAGAGAGAGAGAGAGAGAGGGAGTTAGTGAGAAGGGGTGTGAGAGAGAGCAAGAAAGTGAGACAGAGGTACACAGACAGAGAGGAGCTGTTTCGTTAATCAGGGTAAAATTATATGCAAATTTTGAGAAGGACCGGGGTCCTAGGCCAATGAAAACTTAGCTAAAAACATTCAAAATACGAAATATATACAGTGTACACAAAATTTGTGGTGTACAAAATATATAAAAGACATGTCATAAGATTTATTTAACAAAAGAAATAATCGGAGTGGGCGAATGGTAGGAATAAATATGTAATTTAAACAATCCCTTTTAATAATAAATGGTTTTATAATAATTATATTCAATACATATAGGGCTAAGTGTGTAAAACGAATTCCCTACACGAGTTTTAAAGAGTTAATGAAGATTTGTCTTAAATTTTTTCAGATGTTACATAATTATTATTTGTTAAAATACACATATATTTTATTCAGAAAATATTAGATATTTGTATTTAATCTTTTATTTTATTTTATTTTTATTTTACCGAGAATAGTTACTATTTATAGAAAACCGTAGCAAAAAATATTTGTAATAAAAGTCTATCTGTATTCATACCTTTACCAGTACAGGTACAACCTGTCATATCCGGACTAATATGGCGACCGGCCGATCCGGATATGGAAAAATCCGGATATCACAAGGTCATTTATAAATACCGTATTTTCTCGCATAATTAACGCACTTTTTTGACGAAAAATACCGGCGAAAATTTCGGGTACGTAAATTATTCAAGGATTTCAGATATACCCAAATTTCATTTGAAATTTATTGACATTTAAAAGATACATTAAATATACTGTATTATACACAAAATCAGTTCAACTCATTGAAGTTATCGTCATTTGGCGTAAAATTACGGTTGAGTTTTCTTCTGAACAATCAAATAGAGTACATTAGGCAAGTTGGAGTTAATGATGTTAATAATAAGATAGAGCAAACTAATAAATAATCAATTTTTTTATACCGAGGAGGGGTATATATAACGATTCATAATATGTCGTCATATCTGAGCGTTATATGAAAGGGACAGACTGTGCGCCGTACGCTAGACAGAGAGGGTATAATAAGCAACTATCTCACTCTAACTTCGTCACAGTGAAGCTCGCGGTCGGATCAGACATGAATTTTATTCAATTCATTTTTGCAGTTCAACCTGCGATAACTTCAAAACCAATAAATATACAGCGATTCTGAAAACTGCATTATGTTCAGTAATTAAAGCTCTATAAGTAGCCAAAATCTCAATTAATATAATTAACAATTACAGAAGATACACAGAAGAAGAACGTGTTTTTTTAGACGTTTCCATTGGTTTAACATTTGTATTTGTACACTGTAATCTTTAAAATACAAAAAGTAAAATTGGTTAAAAAGTTTTACTTACAGTACGCCTACATCAGTTTTTGAAAAAGTTTGTGATTCGGCTGCTTCACACAATGCACACGTTTTTTGGAAGCCATGAAGCCAAAGTGAGTCGACCTAACGCCGCTGCCCCAGATTCAGTTGCCCCAAATAAAGTATTTCAATTGTAAAAACTTAAATATTCAAAAATAGTGAACCATATCGCAGAATGACGTAAGTGTAGTGAAGAAAAAGTGGTGAACACCCAAAACATCAAGAGTAGTATCTTTACATCCCTAACCATTTCGCTAACCAAAATTGCAAAAATTAGTTTGGAGATATGTCCGGATATGGGAGGTTCCGGATATCACAGGTCCGGATGTGACAGGTTGTACTGTACTTTTTAACTACATATTATACTAATGTACAATGAAGATATACTTATTATATCTTTATTTAGTATATAGTTATTTACGCGTCAAGAAAAGAACGTGTGAATAAAGTGATCACAACATTTTATACCTTATATGTTTTCTGTCATTGAATGATTAACCCACTTTTTAATAACAGCGTTGAAAAATAGTTGATTACGTCTTTCAAAGATTATTTTTACTACGGTACTGAAATTAAAAATAGCTAAGATCGTATACAGGAATTAAACGTAGGCGACTGGAAGCAGTAATTGTATAAACAGCCGAGACACACCAGCTGCTAATATTGCAGCAATTGCTTACGTTCAGTAGACTTGGCAACGTTGTGACCTTCGTGACTTTATATACATTTTGTGGCAACACTGTGCATATTTTTTATCACTAAAAGCTAAACCGATTACCGTGATAAAATAGTAATGCATTTTTTTAAACGTGTGAGTCGTTTGTAACGACTAAGTTAACAGGGTAATTATTATTCAATTTTTTCAACAAACTATCTTGAAACGGATATATATTTTTACGGTTTTTTATGCTGATTACGAATATGTAAGAATAAAATGTCTAAGCTTACTCATAACTTTTATATATGAGGTCTCAAAAAGACTTCTCTGGTCAAAACTTGCGTGTTTAGGTCATGATGGATAAACGTGATTATATATATTACAACGCTCCCTTTCATCTAACACAATTATCTAATATTTGTGATGTTAGATAAAAAGTTACTTACCCGTGATTTTACTTTACCTGGGCGCCAGAACAAATCCGAGATACAAATAACACGGTTTCAGCTTAGCTCAGCGCATGGATACACTCTTTCTCAGGATTCGTTCAGTGATTGTGGTTTTCAAGGGGAATCGTTACAAATAACTCTTTAAGATTTGCTTGATTATTATTTTTAATGTTTTAATAAATGATTTTGAAACTTTAAATTGTTAATGGTAGTGCTTAATTCTACCCTAACCTTATAATTATTGAGTGAGTGTGGAAAGTAATGATTAAGACGCTCAAACGACTTATAGCTCTTATCTGGTCTGATTAAGAAATTTCTATCTCCCAAACCAGTGCTAAAGAACAGGTCTACAATAATTTGCACGTCCAATACTACACACTATTTCCCATTCAACACTCTTATACTAAATTAAAGCTAATCTTACAGTTAAAATACAATGTGTGCGTTTCTTAGTGTCCTTTTAAAATTGTTTATTGTTTTATTATTTGTTTAGCGCTTATATCATTGATCAATGAATTTATTTCTTACTGTTTTGATGCGTCGACCGAAGGTAGGAATCTGTATAGGTTCTTCTTTCGATGGTGTTGCACAGAAGAATGGGTTGATCAATGTTGTGGAAGATGCCCTGGCAATTACAGATGCTGTAGCCTTCTGTAGCACAGGTCCTTCACGGCTGATGGATTAATTAATTAATTAATTAACATTGATATTACGCAGCTAGTGTTATTGAATGTTGTAAATTCATCTACACTGCGGACTACTTCTCGATTTATAACTGAATTTGCACTGTTGTGTAATTTAAAAATTATCTGTAGGCGAATTATACACGTCTAGTGTGTTTCAGTACCGAACGAAGAGTGCAATGTAACTAGAATAATAAGGTAGGCCACTCCGGCCAATTACGCTCCCATTGGTTGCTTCGCTCTGACGTCGACTGGTGGAAGAAATACGCGCTAGTCTTGATTTACCATGCAATCTTACCTGAGACAATGTCCTACTTAGCATCTCTCTGCTGTTTACACGAAATATTAACAATAATTGTAATGAGCTATTCATATAGAAAAAGGATTAAACAACAAGATTAAATGGTTTGCGGCAAAAAATAATTGTGAAATCTATTTCTACATTTAATAGAAAAGTAAGCAAGTCTGTCCACATATAACATTGACAAAATGGCACAAGATGTAAAATTAAGTCGGAAAGGAGGCGATATTATATATATATATATATATATATATATATATATAATTTTTTATTATTCGTTAATAATTTAAGGAGCCAAGAAAATACTTTAAAAAGGTTTTTGGAAGTAATAACTAACATGCAAGTAGCAAGTAAAAAAAGTTTACTACCTTTTCAGAAAGGTTTCGTTATATCTTTAAATTCATTGTTCGGCCTTTATGAACAAATGACAATGATTCATGGGGTGACGTACATTTTGACCGCTAGATTCAATCAAGATTGCCTTGAAAACTTTTTTTCACGAATTCGGGGATTAGGCGTCTTTTATAATAATCCCACTCCCTTTGAAGTGCGCAACAGAATTCGGCTCTTGCTTTTAACGGGTAGCACGGACGATATACCGTTATCTGGAAGTGCGTCTGTGGCTGAGGATGGTAGCAGTCATTCCACCGAAGTTATGGAATCAAATGACTCTGACGAGGATTTCATCCAGTTTGTTACCAATGAACTATGCATAGACATAGTTGAACATACGTTAATACCAAGTTCTCCGAATAATGACACCGACGAAGCAGAATTGTTAAAAACAGAGGACTTGGCCCCGTCTGCAAGTGACAACGATGTTCCTCAAGATGCCTTAAAATATCTGGCCGGGTACATCGCATTCAAGTGCCGCTTCATTGATGAAAGTCTAGATGTGAGAGGCGAAACATTGTGTCTTTCCGGGGAACATAGTCATGACTGGATATCGATTACCGGTATATCAAAGGGGGGGGGCTTACCCATCCGTCAGACGAGTGGTTACAAAAACTGATTCAGTTTGAGATAGTTTTTACTTCTTTCCACGGACGTACAGTATCAAAACAAGTGAAAGTTATCTCTTATTTGGTCACCTTACTCAAATCTAAATTTCCAGAGGTGGACGAGAAAGTCATTTGTCTGTACGTCAGGACAAGAACATTCATCAGAATCCGCCATCTGAACAAACAGCACAAACTCAAGTCACTTGAAAAGTATGCAGCAACAAAGAGTCGGCTCTGGGTAGCTTCGTCTTCAAAAATTTAAGTCACCTATGAAGGTATGTATCAACTAAATAACCATTTTCATTTCGTTGATAAAAGTATTTATGTTTACAACTAAACGTACTAGCTTCAGTTTTTAACGTTATAACAATGAAAATGTAGATAAAAAAATGATTATGAAATTGATTATAATTATAATAATTGGAAGCTTGTTTCGAATATATTATACTACATAGAAATGTTTATACACGCACTCATGCGCGCACGCGTGTGCAGGTACGCGCACCCACCCACGCAGGCATATTATATATATATATATATATATATATATATATATATATATATAATTTGTGATGTTTTCAATTTGTTTCTTCTGCAAGTAGTATAATTTCGTATATTCTTTTTAACACCTGACGCACGTTTCACTGAAAAATATCAGTATCATCAGAGGTTTCTAATTAAATTAATAACAATCGAAATAATTCTATTAATATAAAATTAACGAATAATAAAAAATCATATATATATATATAATATCGCCTCCTTTCCGACTTAATTTTACATCTCGTGCCATTTTGTCAATGTTATATGTGGACAGACTTGCTTACTTTTCTATTAAATGTAGAAATAGATTTTACCATTATTTTTTGCCGCAAACCATTTAATCTTGTTGTTTAATCCTTTTTCTATATGAATAGCTCATTACAATTATTGTTAATATTTCGTGTAAACAGCAGAGAGATGCTAAGTAGGACATTGTCTCAGGTAAGATTGCATGGTAAATAAAGACTCGCGCGTATTTCTTCCACCAGTCGACGTCACGCGCCAACAACAGCTGATCGCTAGGTTAGCGCGGGAAGCCGGAATGGCCCCCCCCTAAGAGTGATGCGACTCCTCGCTTTTAGCTGGCGTCTGTTTTAAATACGGGCTGCTGATTGGTTGTACAAATAAATCATGCGTTTTTCCAGTTGTGACAATCTCGAACAGGTCGGTCTTACACGCGGTGACAGGTTCCAAACGGCAGAGAAATTCTTGTCAAAATCGTACTTCCTGTATTTGCAAATCGATTGATTACAGGTATTTGCAAATGTGTTTCCGAAGATCTGACCACAGAATATTGTTGCTTAGGTCTTTACCTCTGTGTGTGTGAAAACACCTTGTTCCTACGTAGCATAATTCTCTCGTTATTCCTGTTGGCGTGCGTCATCCGTATAACTTCTTTATTTGTTAATTATATTAACTGAGCTTGCGGCTACTTATAAAGCTTTTCTTGCTGAATACAATGCTGTTTTCAGAATTTCGGTATATTTACAACTTTTGAAGTTATTGCAGGTTGAACTGATAATTCGCTTTGAGTAAAATTACCTGTTTGAACTTGATTTTACTGTAGCGGTGACTTGGTTAGAGTGAGATAGCTGCTATTATGCGCTCTCTCTCTTCCTTACTGCGTTGCGCTCGTACCGTTTATAGCTTTCATATAACGCTCTGATAAGACGCTATTATGAATTGTCATATATACCCCCACTAGGTATAAAAAAAATTTATTATGTAAATTATTAATTTTTTTCGAATGTACAGTTTTACACTGAATAAAATTTTGCACATTTACTTTAGCACTTTTTCCCCGCACAAAACTTACACTTATACAATGTTACAACTACAACTACTATGATGTACAATATATATATATATATATATATATATATATATATTGTATAGATATACAATGTTACATCTATCTTACAACTAAAGATTACAATGTTCCTTAACCTAACATGGTATATTGGAAATTTATATGATCATTTTTAATCATCATTTTGGATTAATTAATGTCAAATTTTAAATAACAACACTAACATTTATTTATATAAAATTTATTATTATTATTATTGATTCAAAACAATTATAAATTTATGGGTCAATATTTTGTTTATATTTTCTTAAACTATCCCCATGGTACTTTCCTATAATTTTATTTTTCTCTACATCTTTTAACAGATATGTGTACCTTGCAATCTGTTTTTCTATCCTATAAGGTCCCATGAATATCGAAAAGAACTTGGCCGTGGTATTATCTATGGCAGAGGATACAGGATTCGCTTTCACTAGCACTTCCTCTCCTTCCACAAACCTTACCAACTTGCGAGTTCCATTATATCGTTCTACTCTCTTTTGACCTTCTCTTTGTATTCTCTCTTCTGCTATCCTGGTTTTTACCTCATATGGGATAGGTAGATTGTAGTTGGGTGGACTTTTTATGGTTTTTGTCCATACATGTACAGGTTCTTTATTAATAAACAATTCTGAAGGTGTGTACCTCGTTGTTTCATTGCATGTATTATTTATACAATCTGAAATAAAATTTAAGTAGTCTACCCATTCAGAATGGTTCTGATTACACAATATTCTAAAATACCTCCCTAATTCTCTATTTACTCTCTCAGCTAAATTGACCTGAGGGTGACGTATGGATGTAAGAATAGGTTTAATATCACTATGCAACATTTTAAAACTTTTGGTACGATGTTTTAAGACTGTAAGGTGATTTTAAAAGTATTTTTCATGCTGATTTCAAATCTGGTTTTAGTTTTTCTGTATCACGTAAGGTTTTTATACAATTCAATTTCAAAGTTTTAAAAAATCGAATGTTGTGAACAGGGAAAATTATTATTATTTGATTGTGATTTCAAAATTGTTTATGTTTTAATCCTGCATAAAATCACAACACATGGCGGTACAGTAGACAATGGTATACACTCACTTAAAAATGTTATAATTATTACGAAAACACAACACATATATGACAATTTAATTCCTCTTCTTCGCTGAATTCACTGCTTCAAGATCTTTCTGACATGGGTTGAAACTTCTCTTCCATGATTGTCTCCCTTCACCAGTGCCGTCTCTTTTTAGCATAAAACAGTAGTCGGCCATCATGTTGGCATTCCACCTTCCCTGGTATCTCTTTTCCATGTCCTTGATATCCTGATGGAAACGTTCGCCTTGTTCTTCACTGACATCGCCGAGGTTCGCAGGGAAAAATTCAACATGTGAGTGTAGGAAGTGAAGCTTTACACTCATGTTACATCCTAATTTCATGAAACTCTGCAACATTCTTTTAACCATGGTTTTGTACTCTGGAAGTTTGTGGTTGCCCAAAAAGTTGACAACAACTTCTTTAAACGAAACCCAGGCCCTTTTTTCAACTGAATTCATTGTACTTTCAAACAAATTGTCTTTCATTAACTTTCTTATCTGCGGTCCCACGAAGATCCCTTCTTTAAGTTTCTCATAAGATACTTTCGGAAATCTTGTTACCAAGTACTGGAAACAGTCACCATCTTTTGGAAGAGCTTTAGTAAACTGTTTCATTAATCCGAGTTTGATGTGCAGAGGAGGTAATAGTATCTTGCTTCGTTGAACAAGTGGGACATTTATTATGTTCTGTGAACCGGGTTGGAGGGTTTTTCTTTTGGGCCAGTCTGTCTTCTTCCAATGTTTGTCTCTGGCTCGACTATCCCATTCACAAATGAAACAAGGCATTTTTGTGTAGCCGGAATGTTGACCAAGTAACATACCTAAATCCCCACAAATTGTCCAAGAATGTTTTTCATAATTCACGTATTTTAGCAGAGCTTTGAGATTTACATACGTCTCCTTGAGATAAACTGAATTTGCAATGGGTACTGAACCAAACAAATTTCCATTGTGTAAAAGTACACCTTTGAGGCTAGCTTTGGACGAGTCTATAAATAACCTCCACTCACTTGGATTGTAAGTGACGTTAAAGAAATTCAATAAACCCTCAATATCACAACAATAAACCAGAGAGTCTTCTTCTTTAAAGAATTTCATTAATTCCTTCTCTCTGGACCTATACCAAGAGAACGTAACTCCGGGTAATAGAAGATTTTTTGCATTCAATCTTGACCCAAGCAATTGGGCGGCATCTTTTGTCAGGTTCAAGTCACGAGTAATATCATTAAGTTCATATATGTAGACGTATTTACCAGATATCCGTCGTGCGACTTCGTTTTTCTTGTCCTTTATGACGCGTTTCGGCAACGAATTGAGTAGAGTGATAATGAGAGTTCTAACGCACAAAGGAATGCCGCCTTTCCCACGGTCTAGATCAAAGAGATGCCGCCGTTCCCACGGTCCAAGATTTTTTCCCACGCTCTCCCCACCACCGCTGGACCACAGCATCCCAAAGGACCGCGAATTTCCGCGAATAAATTTTTTTATTTTTTTTTAATTTGATATTTTTATTTTTTTAATTAAATTGATTTGCATATCCGCGAATATATGCAGCCTTTCGCGAGCCTAAATCACTTTCACTTTCTAATTTCCGCGAATATAATTTTTTATATGCCGTCTTTCGCGAGCCTAAATCACTTTCACTTTCTACTGGACCGCGAATTTCCGCGAATACATTTTTTTAATTTGATATTTTTATTTTTTTAATTAAATTGATTTGTATATCCGCGAATATATGCCGCCTTTCGCGAGCCTAGATCACTTTCACTTTCAATCAGCTGGACCCGCAGCATTCCCAAATGGACCACCTGCATCCGCAAATATATTTTTTTTATTTTTTAAATAACGCTGATTTGCATATCAGAGGTGGGTGGTGGGTGGGTGGTTCCGACTTGATGAATTATAGTGTATATATTAAATATATGATCAGGGTTACCAACTTTGCATGAGTTCAAATTTGTTGTATGTTATAATGTATATTAAATCTATATGATCAGGTTTACCAACCTATGCAGGGTTCAAACTTGATATGTGTTATATAGTGTATATTAAAATATATGATCAGGTTTACCAATCCTGTATTATTGTGTGTATAGAACAGATCTGCCAACATTTTTCTTCGGTGGGAAATTCAAACTATATGAGCAACGCATTCGCCAGAATCTGAGACTCGAGAGAGTATGTTTGTCGTGCATGCTTTATTTTTTATTCGCTCGCGTCATCCGTATTTAAAGTTCGCTACTTCCAGTACACATGACCTCCGTAACAGATTTGGTCTCCAACAGGTGTGATTCGAACGGTAAGAGTTAAATATAGTTTACAGACGATTGTAATTTTAAAAATTCATTTTTGCATTAAATATATATATCGTAAACAATGAAATAATAATATTTCGTCATTGTAAGATTTTAATAAAACAATTATCAGTTTAAATTCTCTCTCTCTCTCTCTCTCTCTCTCTCACACACTTGTTGTGTATGTTTCTCTCTCTCTCCGTGGTCAGTACCGCGCGCATGTATATAAAATTAGAAAGTTTATATTTATTCGACAAATATTAACGCCCTCTCTCTCTCTCTCTCTCTCGCTCGCAGACGTCGGAAGCAATTCGAGGTCATTGACACGACTTTACACTGACACATTGCAGTCTCTCACTCTCTCTCTCTCTGGGTTAAGCTGGTGTTGTACGTTACTAAAATCATAGCAAATATTTTCATTCTAAGCATGTATTACTGTTTAGTAATAATTACAGCCCCAACAAAGGATATATAAGTTTGTGTACATGGATTGTATATTGCAAGTACGGAATTATTATTTAAATCCGATATCTGTTTTTATTAAAATCATACAATGTCAAAAGAGGATAGTTGTCTGTTACGAACCAGTACTAACTCTCCTATATGGCCGTCGCTCGCATCATCCGTATTTAAAGTTCGCTACTTCCAGTACACATGGCCTCTGTAACAGATTTGGTCTCCAACAGGTGTGATTCGAACGGTAAGAGCAAGAACAATATGAACAAGGCCAAGGACATTATATGTCTAGTATCCCTCCTCAGACGCTGGTGTTACTTTGTGTCATAAAATCTCGTGGCACTCAAGCTAAGAGACAATACGTTTGCAAAAAACGACAAATTGAACTTCTGGAAACAAAATTGTACGCTTTGTAAGTAATATCGACAACACAGGTCAGCATTTTTCGGTCATTGACAGATAAAGGGATCGTCACATTAGGACTACTGACTGCTAAATCCAGTAGTACAAGAACTTAGATATTTGTTGAATCAGTAGCAAAAAAATGTTAGATCTACTGTTTTCAGCGTACATAGACATTTGATAATATTCCATTTTGGTTGTATTCGTGGAGCCATAGTGTAATGGCTGTCCTTGGAAGTCATGTAACCCTTAGTGTTTGTGCGGGAATCGTAGTCGGATTAGTTTCTGTCATGTCTTTCGTCCGTTTGTGTGCAGGTTGTCTTTACAGTCATGAAAATCATTTCAAGAGGTAAGCCGCATTGTATTGTTCGCGTACCGCGAGCATATGCGGTGGTGATTGCTGTACAAGAATTCTACGGACTGATGTGTTACGAAATTAGCGTGGTAACCAAGTTCTATGACATAGAGCGCGGGTTTCTCCGTACAATTGTGTAACGTCGCGTAGCATTTTTTTGTGCGATGTTAAGCGACCTATAAAACGTAATGAACCTGTTGTGCCATGATGACGGAGTTGCACAGATGCGTGTGATAATAATAATAATAACAATAATAATATAAAGAGGTCGCGTGCTCAAACATTATTATTATTTCACCTTTGACATTCTCCTTGTCAGTCTGTAATTTAGAGGTAGCGAATCTTTTTGCCATTCTTCTGCCGATGATAAAATGTTCTCTGTAGAGTTATTCGTCAAGTTGTTGGTGTAACAATAACATGGTGTAAGCTACCTCTCGTTTATCCATGAGAATGAGTGTTCGGTGTCATCTGCCGTGAGGGTAAATAGCGCCTTATTTTCGCTATTATTTACAACGGTACGGCTAAAATACTAGTAAGCGTAATCAAAAATTACTTCCTACCCTGCTAACAACATCAATGGATGCATTTTGAGTACGTGGCTATGAAAATGATCCGGACACAGGTTATGTCAGGTTGTAATAAGTTAGGCCTCTCCAGTTCTATAATTTTCTACAAAAAATTAGTTTTGTTTCCGATTAAGTATCTCCATTTTAATTACTTTTAACACTACACTGAAAAGTTTGTAGTTGTGGGTAGGGGAAAAATATCAGGAAAGGTATCCGTAGTATGCCATACGATAGTGAAGGAAAGATTTCATCGATATTTTGACATGTTCTCTCGCATATGTTATAGGTTACAGTGGATATGAGATTCGGTTAGAACATGTGCACACTAAATAGGTAATTGTAAGGAAAATAAGAAATTACTGTAATAGGTAAGTTGTTCAGTACTACAGGAGTAGAAAAATATTTTCATATTCATCATTGTCATAAGGAACTCACACCCTGATGGAAGGACACACAAGGTGCAGTACAAAAATCCTCCCAGAAGGTCCTTCCAGAGGGCGACTGACTGTACGCTATCATTAAAATTATACAAAACCACTGCTGTCCCGATTCAGATGTACGACAGTGAGGAATGTAAGCGAGACATGTCTACAATTTGAAGCAGCTGAAGTGCTTTCTCTGAGAAGAGTCAAGGGTTCCACACAGTTGGACAGAACGACTACATTCGGAACGAGCTAAACGTCTATAATCCGAACCAGCGAATAGACGATTACAGATTAAAATGGTGGGAACACGTCGACGGAATGGACGAAAACAGGCAAGCAGTCCAGCGGGCTAAGCTATGTTAACTTCACACACACGCACGCACGCACGCACGCACACACACACACACACACACACACACACACACACACACACACACACACACACACACACACACATTGATACATTTGGAAACTGAGTACAGAATAAATCTACAATCACCTAGTCGGTTTGTTGGCAGAAAACAATTAATATATTCGTTGAGAAAATCTGTTGTGGCTGAACGAAACATGTGTCTGAATAAATTTTCTCTCTACATAGCAGTTGTAAAAGTAGTCATATACATTATGTGCTATATATACAAAAGGCTTTCAACGTGTTTGTCATTTCAACCAATTTGTACCGTGCTCTAATTATGTAAAAAAAAAATAACTGTACCGCTCCATACAACTGAGAATAAATCCGTACACACACACACATGGACAATTTTACGTTTAAATAAAATCTATACATACAATAAAATTATGTTTCAGTATTAATGATATAAATATTACTGTTTTATTAATTTAAAATACCGTATAATTGCTTACGACGCGCACACTTAGCAACGTTTTTACTTATTTGAACAAGCCATGTATTAACTTCAATAAATAATGCACTTGATAATGTTTAAATATTTCCAACAACTATGTTGATTAGAAGTGCTGTAAGTTCAATAACAATGTTCGCTACGTAACGTATTCAAATCTGTTTACTCACCTCTTAAATGTTGATGCACGCAATTATCGATTTCACAATGAGGTATGAAGGCTAATTGCATTCTTCACGTATATATATTGATGTATCTTACAACGGTAGGGTAGGAGTAGCTTAGCGTTTTTGTTTTGAAAGTCATTGTCCGCCGTTGGAAACTTTCAGAAGTTAGCGATACTGAAAGTATTTTCGTGCATTAGTCAAAATTAGGAAAACAATGCAGAGAGAGAGCGAGTGGACACACATGTAAGTAGCTCGATACTCAGTGACAACACACACACACACACACACACACACACACACACACACACACACACACACACACACACACACACACACACACACACACACACACACACACACACACACACACAGTTAATATTTGTCAAATATATAACAACGAGTGAGAGAGAGAGAGAGGAGGGGTCATCGACCGTGATGGAAAAGCTTTACCTCACTGCTTTAAGAAGGTAGCGATACTGAAAGTATTTTCGGTCAAGTTAACACGGCTCTTTTTAAGAAATATTCTATCATTTATTTGATGTCGATACCGGTATTAATTATAGATTACACTTAGTTCCATTCACTTCCATGTGCTTACAAATACTTGTAATTAGTTTCGTTAATAACTAGGCCAAAACATTGTCATTACATGTCAACTCTTCCGTCTGTCTCGTAAATTTTGCGCAGCACTGTTTGAGTCTTATCTTTGTAAATAAAGAGCAACAGCAACAGTGTCGTAATACTCATACGAAACGATTTGTATCACCACAATTAATCATTGCTATTGAAATGAACAAAAATTATTCACATTAAAACATTATCAAGTGCATTCTCTAACTACAACTGCAATCATTCAATTATCGTATGCATATGTGTACAGAACAAACATAAATATATAGTTTACAGGCCAATGTAATGCAATATTTTTAAAAATTCATTTTACATTGATTAAATATATATATTGCAAACAATATTATAAAATAAATACAAATCACAAACAATGTTATAAAATAAATAAAATATAAATAATAATTTTTGACATTGTAAGATTTTAATAAAAACAGATAACGATTCATTAACAACAAAATGGACTGCACTCATACATTATTCTTGTTCCAGGAGCGACTTGACTGCAGTGATCAGACCTACAGAAAAAGTACACTTTATCGTAATTACTTTGTAGTATAAACATTATACTTACATTGTCTCTATATGGCTCCGTTTTCCTCTTTTACACTCTGTAAATATATAATATACCGCCTTCCTTATTTGTTCGGGCTTAGGACCGACTCAAGATCACGTGAAAATGTTTTTTGTTGTGTAAACAAATAACAAATTCAAGTAATATGAGGCTAAGTTACGGTGGCTCTGAAAAGAACCGATTAATAATTAGACCTAACGTTTGTGTGTTTTTTTTTTTTTTTTTTTTTTTATCATTTTAGTTGTGTCACCACAAACTGACACTGCGGCATTACTCGAGCATGTAAAGCGTTAGGACAATCGTCCATCGTCCAGTCCTCAAATCTAACTTGACATGAACTACACCGTACAGTATCGCCATCCCCCTCGTACACAAACCCAGCGCGTGCCAGTGTTTGTGGACTCTGGTTGATATTTGGATACTTTAAATGGTAATCTTTACGTGCACCCACTCTCTGTATTTTAAAATACATGCGTAGACGACGTAAATATTCTTCATGATTGTACTTCATTGTACAGTCGTAAATGAAGAGTAATTTGCATGGCTTCCCTTACACACATTTATATGTAACTAGAAGTGGTGTAAGATCCCCACCACCTGCCCTTTTCTTCTTCTTCAAGTGGAAGGTGAAGAACAAACGATACATGATTACAACACCAGCTTAACTCAAGGTCATTGTACACACACAGTGGAATGCTTTCAGAAATTTGCGACACACACACACACACACACACACACACACATACATACACAACGATGTTTCTACTTATTTGAACAAGTCCTGTATTAAATGCACTTGTTAATGTTTTAATGTGAACAATTTTACGTTTAAATAAAATCTGTACATACAATAAAATTATGTTTCAGTATTAATGATATAAATATTACTTTTTTATTAATTTAAAATACTGTATATATATATATAACCTAGGAACTTCGCAGGTGAAGAAATTAATTTCTATTTTTCATCTGTAACGACATGCGTGTATAATTTTAATTTATTTCACTATACACCTTCGCCACCGCTGCTACCACAGTCGTCAGTAATAAAAAAAGAAGAAAGATCAGTTAGGAAACGCATCAGTACTCGTTCGAAACTGAAACGATTAACGTACCTTACGTCTTACGTCTTACGTTTACGTTTTACGTCTTACGTCTTACGTTTTAGTTTCACATCTTACGTCTTACGTTTACGTCTTACGTCTTACGTCTTACGTTTACGTTTTGCGTCTTACGTCTTACGTTTTAGTTTCACATCTTACGTCTTACGTTTTACGTCTTACGTCTTACGTTTACGTTTTACGTCTTACGTTTTAGTTTCACATCTTACGTCTTACGTCTTACGTTTTACGTCTTACGTCTTACGTTTACGTTTTACGTCTTACGTCTTACGTTTTAGTTTCACATCTTACGTCTTACGTTTTACGTTTTACGTCTTACGTCTTACGTTTTACGTTTTACGTTTTTTTATTCGCGGAAATTCATGGATGCTGTGGTCCATTGGGACTGATGTTAATCGTTTCAGTTTCGAACGAGAACTGATTAGCAATTGTGTTTGCGTTCGAGAAGTTTAAACCCTTCCTAGAACATAAAGAATTCCTTTTGGAAACCGTCAATCAGGCGTTATCTTGGTTATTGAATCACCCTAAACAGTTAGGATGAATTGGAAGGTGGATATTGAAGTTAAACTGCTACAAATTCAGAGTGCAGCATATAAAAGGTACTCAAAACGTAGTCGCTGATACCCTGTCCCGTATGTTCCAGTCACCCACTAAAACTCCTGAAAACAAAGAGAATCCGGAAATAGCACATGCTAACGTCGTAATTACTGAATTCCCCCTTGCCTTCACAAACATTGCTCTGTATCAACAACAAGACCTCTCACTGAAGCCTATTATAGAACAACTTACGCAAGGTATTAAATCCGAGAAGTACGTATTGAGTAGAAATGTACTATGTCACAAGATAAGAATAATAGCCCCGGATGTAATTAAGCCTATGCTGATGGAATACTTCCATTCATCTACCATAGGAGCCTATATGGGAATCAATAAGACTCCAAAAGACAATTTAAATTATCACATTAAAGACTTTAAAACTTATGTTTAAATATAATAACATTAAAGACTTTAGAAATCAGACATTTTAGGTAACATGTAGTATAAAATCTATATGGGAATCATTGTGTTCGAAAGGAATATCGTTGGAACAATATGAACAGCGAAATAGCCAACTTCGTAAAGAAATGTACATTATGTGCCCTCAGTAAACCGGCCCGAAATAATCAAGTGAGCCAAATGATTTCAGAAATCCCTAAGACCCCTTTTTCTAAACTTTATCTAGATTTCTCAGGTCCATATCCACGATCCAAATCAGGCAATACAATGTTACTCATCTGTGTAGATTCGTTCACTAAATTTGTTTGGATGTATCCCATGCAACGAGGATTAGCGTCGACGACTGTAAAAATATTACAGGAAAGACTATTTAAAGACTACGGTACTCCAGTACGTATAGTATCTGATAACAGTCCACAGTTTAAAGCGAAAGAATTTAGGAATATGTGTTTCAAGTTGTGACGATTTCATTAATAAAAATATGTTAATTAATTAAGTTGATAATATATAAGCGAAGAAATTTTAAATTCTTAATAAAATCTCACATTGTAAACTAAATCTTATGGCAATCATTTAATAATAATAATATGTAATATAAGTCTAATAATAAAATTAAAAGGGAATGGAATTGTACAGAAAGGGTAAAGCTTATTAATTTATCCTGCATAAACAAGAACTGACCAGAATTAACTTGTTTTCTGACCCCTAAATAAACTAAGTATTATTGTAAATTTGTTATTATTTAAATAATTAATTAAGACCATTGTTACGTACTTTGTTAACTTCTGCAACTAAGAATATCACGATTTAATTATTTAATCAACCGTAGTCCTTTAATTAAAATTAGAAACACGGAACTACTTTTATGTTGCCTAGTAATTGTCTTGAGATTACTACGCTCCCCTTGACTATTTTCATTCACTTGTAATGGAGCGCTCACGCCGTAAGCAGCGTAAAGCGTTGTTTCGCTACGTATATAAATAAAAATGTGGAAGGGTTGATACTATGAGTATTTAAATGAGTAAATTTGTGTGGTGATGACATCTCTATAGATTATAAAATAACGGACTATGTAAATAATACAGTATTACCACCAAGAAGGTGATAGTAAACTAATCTATCATCATGTGAAGTGTGTAACAGTGAAACAAACTTTCTATCTATGTATTCTAACTACAAGAATTATTAAGAGTAACTACAGTCGCCGGAGATGAATGTACTACACCAGGAATGATTTCACATACTTCTAGAACTTCACCATCACAGTATGATAAGGTAACGACTGAACTTCAAGAAACATCAGGAGGACCGAAGAACTAATTCTGCAGCAACTTCAGGAAAAACACAGGTGACATGGAGGCTTGTCTTCCATGGTTAAGTGTTACAAAATTATAAACCCCAAAAGACAATTTAAATTATCACATTAAAGACTTTAAAACTTATGTTTAAATCTAATAACATTAAAGACTTTAGAAACCAGACATTTTAGGTAACATGTAGTATAAAATCTAATAACGCTAGTTATAGCAAAAAAGGTAAAGTTTAAATTAAAAGTTTTGTTGTTTTAGAAGATTAATAAAAAACCATTCTTCAAATGGTTAGAGTTTCAATATTGTACATGGCAAGGTGACCATAATTCAATTAATATATTTAATCCCGGATCCGTGGAATTAATCAATAAGATGTACATCATGTTTTGAGGCCCCTTTGTAAAGTAGTAATTTATATATTTAATCATATAGTAAACTATATTGTTTGAGAACTTTCAGTAGAGAACTTAATCACCAAATGCAATAAAGAGATGTCATCTAAATACCGAGTAAAATGAGTGCATAAATCAACAGTCTCCCCTTCCTAATATCCTGCTATATAAATTGTTTATTTGTTGTGATTATTTTCAGTGCTTCACAACGAAGGCAGCCGGTATAATTGGCACATCCAATTATTACTGGTTCCCTACGTTATAACTCAAGAGGTGAGGTTATAATTTGCGCCACTCTGCTCTGCTGCTATTTTTGCTAATCTGCTGCTATTTTGCTAATTTGCTAATTTTGCGTAAGAGAAAAGAAAGAAGTAATTGCGTCCCGATATCCCACGCACAAAAGCTGTTGATCTATACACTCATGTATTTCAATATGTGTCAGAGTTTGAAATAAGATAAAAATAATAATTAATATTATAGTAATATAGTATAAATAACTTTATTAGTAAATATAATATGTGTAACGTAATATTAGCATATAATCCCATGTAAACAAACCATGTCGGTACTTGTTAAAAGTCCCATTCATAAACGTGCCACATTCTCGCCAACCTCGGACGGGTAGTTTCCTGCTGCCGTTTGTTTAAGATTGTCATTGTTTAGTTGAGTTGAAAATAAGTCACCCTCCTTGTGTGGTCTATTGTTATAAGAAGCGTGTCTGTTCATGTGTTAGTAACCGAAGGGGGAATCTTTTGTCGTACGCATATTCATGCATGTGTGAAATTTCTCTCTCTCTCTCAAAGTAAAACGATAAAGGTTGTCATAACATTTTATGTGTTTATTTGTAAAAAAAAAGAAAAAGGAGTAAGAATACGATTGTTTTATATTTTTATATTTGTGTGTAAAAAAAAAAGATAGCGTTGTATCGTAACTAATGCAAATATTTAATAATAACTGTTAATAAATGTTTACCATGTACTAAAGTGTGTAGGCGACAATTGTGTATAGGATAGTAGAGCAAGTAATATTAGGACTTAAAGTTCAAATGAATAAATGACTTAGTTAACCCTCCCTTGTTAGATAAAGTATTAAACCCCAGGTCCAAAAACAGTAAACTTGTAAACTGAGCCAAATAAATTAATAATAATAAATAAAGTGTGCTAAATAATTATTGTAAGTCGATAGGAAATAATTCTAGGTAAGTTTTTAAAACCCCCAAAGTAATAGTAAGTGAATAATAAAGGCTGAATAAATCTTAAGTTAAACTAAATTTGTGTAACGTGTAGCAGTAAATAAAAGAAAGGTAAATAATAATAAAAGTATAGTTGAATAGTCAACAACCAGTTGTGGCCAGTAAGAGAACAATAAAGCGTGTTAAGAAATTGTAGTAAGCAGCCACACACTCTCCCTATTGTGATAAACCGTTGCCTCCCTAAACAATGAATACCACCGCGCGTGAAATACAATGAATTGTGTAAAGTCTCTCCCCTTCCGCAAAGTTGTCTAGTTATGGTTAAAGAGATAATAAGAATTACCATCGTGAGATTCCGCTTCTCTCAAGTAACTATAATCTAGAGTGGAGTATGGGATCTTCTTTAGATTATTTTAGAAGTAAGTCTATGGTATATAATCAAGATAGAATTATATACATGTAAAGTAACTAGTCACAACGGCGCCGGCTGAAAAGGATAATGATGAGGCAAAAAGGTGCCAAGAGTTCATTTATGAATGCTGAAAGCTAACGTGTAGAGTTAGAGTAAGCTGATGTCAGTCGGGCCACGATATTGTGAGTTACTGTAATTAAGGAAATTAGTATTATAAGTTAGTACTGTAAGAAGTGAGATAAAGGGAATTTCACGAAGGCGAACACTTAAATGAGAACTAGATCATTTAAAAAAGAATTAGAAAAAACAAACCGTGTACTACTAATAATAAATAATAATAATAGAGAAATTACACACGGAAATCCATAAACATACTCTCGGTATATTAAAAAAAAAATTTATACCGGCGTCTATGGCTTAAGCGGCGGAGTATGTGACGATTTCATTAATAAAAATATGTTAATTAATTAAGTTGATAATATATATGTGAAGAAATTTTAAATTCTTAATAAAATCTCACATTGTAAACTAAATCTTATGGCAATTATTTAATAATAATAATATTTAATATAAGTCTAATAATAAAATTAAAAGGGAATGGAATTGTACAGAAAGGGTAAAGCTTATTAATTTATCCTGCATAAACAAGAACTGACCAGAATTAACTTGTTTTCTGACCCCTAAATAAACTAAGTATTATTGTAAATTTGTTATTATTTAAATAATTAATTAAGACCATTGTTACGTACTTTGATAACTTCTGCAACTAAGAATATCACGATTTAATTATTTAATCAACCGTAGTCCTTTAATTAAAATTAGAAACACGGAACTACTTTTATGTTGCCTAGTAATTGTCTTGAGATTACTACGCTCCCCTTGACTATTTTCATTCACTTGTAATGGAGCGCTCACGCCGTAAGCAGCGTAAAGCGTTGTTTCGCTACGTATATAAATAAAAATGTGAAAGGGTTGATACTATGAGTATTTAAATGAGTAAATTTGTGTGGTGATGACATCTCTATAGATTATAAAATAACGGACTATGTAAATAATACAGTATTACCACCAAGAAGGTGATAGTAAACTAATCTATCATCATGTGAAGTGTGTAACAGTGAAACAAACTTTCTATCTATGTATTCTAACTACAAGAATTATTAAGAGTAACTACAGTCGCCGGAGATGAATGTACTACACCAGGAATGATTTCACATACTTCTAGAACTTCACCATTACAGTATGATAAGGTAACGACTGAACTTCAAGAAACATCAGGAGGACCGAAGAACTAATTCTGCAGCAACTTCAGGAAAAACACAGGTGACATGGAGGCTTGTTTTCCATGGTTAAGTGTTACAAAATTATAAACCCCAAAAGACAATTTAAATTATCACATTAAAGACTTTAAAACTTATGTTTAAATCTAATAAAATTAAAGACTTTAGAAACCAGACATTTTAGGTAACATGTAGTATAAAATCTAATAACGCTAGTTATAGCAAAAAAGGTAAAGTTTAAATTAAAAGTTTTGTTGTTTTAGAAGATTAATAAAAAACCATTCTTCAAATGGTTAGAGTTTCAATATTGTACATAGCAAGGTGACCATAATTCAATTAATATATTTAATCCCGGATCCGTGGAATTAATCAATAAGATGTACATCATGTTTTGAGGCCCCTTTGTAAAGTAGTAATTTATATATTTAATCATATAGTAAACTATATTGTTTGAGAACTTTCAGTAGAGAACTTAATCACCAAATGCAATAAAGAGATGTCATCTAAATACCGAGTAAAATGAGTGCATAAATCAACAGTCTCCCCTTCCTAATATCCTGCTATATAAATTGTTTATTTGTTGTGATTATTTTCAGTGCTTCACAACGAAGGCAGCCGGTATAATTGGCACATCCAATTATTACTGGTTCCCTACGTTATAACTCAAGAGGTGAGGTTATAAAGTTAGGGATAGACCATATAACCACTACAGAGTATCGACCGCAAGGCAATATTGCTGAAAGGTATCTACGAAACCTCAAATCTGCGCTAATCGCCTATCATGCAAACGATCATACGTCGTGGGACCAAAACCTATCATGAATTCAATATGCTTTTAATTCAGCTTATCACGAAGATCACAAGTCGACCCCGTTTGAGTTACTGTACAAATACCGACCAAACCACCCTTTGTCCACAAGATGGAATATACACGATCTGCTGCCTCCGCAAATAACGGATAAGCAGATAAAGCGAATATGGAATAAAGCCCGCTCTAATTTAAGAGCAAACTTAGAGAAATCCAGAAAATACCACTGCATTTAATACAGGACTTGTTCAAATAAGTAGAAACATCGTTGTGTATGTATGTGTGTGTCGCAAATTTCTGAAAGCATTCCACTGTGTGTGTACAATGACCCTAATTGAAGATATATTTTAGGTATAGCTGAATTTAAAGCGTACAAGCCTTCAGTAAGAAACTATTGTAATACAAGAGGTCATTGACACGACTTTACACTGACACATTGCAGTCTCTCCCTAACGTCTGTGTGTATTAGTAAAAGTAATAAAGATTGTACGTTTTTTAGTTTAAAAGATTAGGCACTAGAAAAAAAAATATTACCATCCTTGTTAAAGTACAGTGAAAACTTTGTTATTAAAATTTTACTTTTAATCGTGTTGACCGCATCTAGGCAAGAAACACGATTCCCAAGTTCTTTTGTGTTTCACAGAGAAAAACAGAGGAAACATTTCCATCTAATGTATATTTATCTTTTTTAAAATATATTTATTTGAGACTGTAGTTGTTGTTCTGCTTTGTGAAGAATTATTTTTTCTTCCGAGCCGTTTATCTAAATAGACGTGGTTGCGGTAAAGTCAGTGTATATCTTTTACGTTTCTTATTTTTATGAAATTATCTGCCAGCGAATATTTATATTTTGTTCAGTGAGCATATGAAGACCTTCCCTACGTACACGCATAGCCCCAGATTTAAAATATATATTTATTTGAGACTGTAGTTGTTGTTCTGCTTTGTGAAGAATTATTTTTTCTTCCGAGCTGTTTATCTAAATAGACGTGGTTGCGGTAAAGTCAGCGTATATCTTTTACGTTTCTTATTTTTTTTATGAAATTATCTGATCACTAAATAATAATAATATAATCGTTCTAGTGTTAACGTTTGCTGCGACAGTTCCTCCATAGATAACGCAGTTTACAAAATAATTACACATAGGTTCAGAGGTGTATAGTGAAATAAATTAAAATTATACACGCATGTCGTTACAGATGAAAAATAGAAATTAATTTCTTCACCTGCGAAGTTCCTAGGTTATATATATATATATATATATATATATATATATATATACAGTATTTTAAATTAATAAAACAGTAATATTTATATCATTAATACTGAAACATAATTTTATTGTATGTACAGATTTTATTTAAACGTAAAATTGTTCATGTGTGTGTGTGTACGGATTTATTCTCAGTTGTATGGAGCGGTACAGTTATTTTTTTTTACATAATTAGAGCACGGTACAAATTGGTTGAAATGACAAACACGTTGAAAGCCTTTTGTATATATAGCACATAATGTATATGACTACTTTTACAACTGCTATGTAGAGAGAAAATTTATTCAGACACATGTTTCGTTCAGCCACAACAGATTTTCTCAACGAATATATTAATTGTTTTCTGCCAACAAACCGACTAGGTGATTGTAGATTTATTCTGTACTCAGTTTCCAAATGTATCAATGTGTGTGTGTGTGTGTGTGTGCGTGCGTGCGTGTGTGTGAAGTTAACATAGCTTACCCCGCTGGACTGCTTGCCTGTTTTCGTCCATTCCGTCGACGTGTTCCCACCATTTTAATCTGTAATCGTCTATTCGCTGGTTCGGATTATAGACGTTTAGCTCGTTCCGAATGTAGTCGTTCTGTCCAACTGTGTGGAACCCTTGACTCTTCTCAGAGAAAGCACTTCAGCTGCTTCAAATTGTAGACATGTCTCGCTTACATTCCTCACTGTCGTACATCTGAATCGGGACAGCAGTGGTTTTGTATAATTTTAATGATAGCGTACAGTCAGTCGCCCTCTGGAAGGACCTTCTGGGAGGATTTTTGTACTGCACCTTGTGTGTCCTTCCATCAGGGTGTGAGTTCCTTATGACAATGATGAATATGAAAATATTTTTCTACTCCTGTAGTACTGAACAACTTACCTATTACAGTAATTTCTTATTTTCCTTACAATTACCTATTTAGTGTGCACATGTTCTAACCGAATCTCATATCCACTGTAACCTATAACATATGCGAGAGAACATGTCAAAATATCGATGAAATCTTTCCTTCACTATCGTATGGCATACTACGGATACCTTTCCTGATATTTTTTCCTCTACCCACAACTACAAACTTTTCAGTGTAGTGTTAAAAGTAATTAAAATGGAGATACTTAATCGGAAACAAAACTAATTTTTTGTAGAAAATTATAGAACTGGAGAGGCCTAACTTATTACAACCTGACGTAACCTGTGTCCGGATCATTTTCATAGCCACGTACTCAAAATGCATCCATTGATGTTGTTAGCAGGGTAGGAAGTAATTTTTGATTACGCTTACTAGTATTTTAGCCGTACCGTTGTAAATAATAGCGAAAATAAGGCGCTATTTACCCTCACGGCAGATGACACCGAACACTCATTCTCATGGATAAACGAGAGGTAGCTTACACCATGTTATTGTTACACCAACAACTTGACGAATAACTCTACAGAGAACATTTTATCATCGGCAGAAGAATGGCAAAAAGATTCGCTACCTCTAAATTACAGACTGACAAGGAGAATGTCAAAGGTGAAATAATAATAATGTTTGAGCACGCGACCTCTTTATATTATTATTGTTATTATTATTATTATTATCACACGCATCTGTGCAACTCCGTCATCATGGCACAACAGGTTCATTACGTTTTATAGGTCGCTTAACATCGCACAAAAAAATGCTACGCGACGTTACACAATTGTACGGAGAAACCCGCGCTCTATGTCATAGAACTTGGTTACCACGCTAATTTCGTAACACATCAGTCCGTAGAATTCTTGTACAGCAATCACCACCGCATATGCTCGCGGTACGCGAACAATACAATGCGGCTTACCTCTTGAAATGATTTTCATGACTGTAAAGACAACCTGCACACAAACGGACGAAAGACATGACAGAAACTAAAATCCGACTACGATTCCCGCACAAACACTAAGGGTTACATGACTTCCAAGGACAGCCATTACACTATGGCTCCACGAATACAACCAAAATGGAATATTATCAAATGTCTATGTACGCTGAAAACAGTAGATCTAACATTTTTTTGCTACTGATTCAACAAATATCTAAGTTCTTGTACTACTGGATTTAGCAGTCAGTAGTCCTAATGTGACGATCCCTTTATCTGTCAATGACCGAAAAATGCTGACCTGTGTTGTCGATATTACTTACAAAGCGTACAATTTTGTTTCCAGAAGTTCAATTTGTCGTTTTTTGCAAACGTATTGTCTCTTAGCTTGAGTGCCACGAGATTTTATGACACAAAGTAACACCAGCGTCTGAGGAGGGATACTAGACATATAATGTCCTTGGCCTTGTTCATATTGTTCTTGCTCTTACCGTTCGAATCACACCTGTTGGAGACCAAATCTGTTACAGAGGCCATGTGTACTGGAAGTAGCGAACTTTAAATACGGATGATGCGAGCGACGGCCATATAGGAGAGTTAGTACTGGTTCGTAACAGACAACTATCCTCTTTTGACATTGTATGATTTTAATAAAAACAGATATCGGATTTAAATAATAATTCCGTACTTGCAATATACAATCCATGTACACAAACTTATATATCCTTTGTTGGGGCTGTAATTATTACTAAACAGTAATACATGCTTAGAATGAAAATATTTGCTATGATTTTAGTAACGTACAACACCAGCTTAACCCAGAGAGAGAGAGAGCGAGAGAGAGAGAGAGAGTGAGAGACTGCAATGTGTCAGTGTAAAGTCGTGTCAATGACCTCGAATTGCTTCCGACGTCTGCGAGCGAGAGAGAGAGAGAGAGGGCGTTAATATTTGTCGAATAAATATAAACTTTCTAATTTTATATACATGCGCGCGGTACTGACCACGGAGAGAGAGAGAAACATACACAACAAGTGTGTGTGAGAGAGAGAGAGAGAGAATTTAAACTGATAATTGTTTTATTAAAATCTTACAATGACGAAATATTATTATTTCATTGTTTACGATATATATATTTAATGCAAAAATGAATTTTTAAAATTACAATCGTCTGTAAACTATATTTAACTCTTACCGTTCGAATCACACCTGTTGGAGACCAAATCTGTTACGGAGGCCATGTGTACTGGAAGTAGCGAACTTTAAATACGGATGACGCGAGCGAATAAAAAATAAAGCATGCACGACAAACATACTCTCTCGAGTCTCAGATTCTGGCGAATGCGTTGGTCATATAGTTTGAATTTCCCACCGAAGAAAAATGTTGGCAGATCTGTTCTATACACACAATAATACAGGATTGGTAAACCTGATCATATATTTTAATATACACTATATAACACATATCAAGTTTGAACCCTGCATAGGTTGGTAAACCTGATCATATAGATTTAATATACATTATAACATACAACAAATTTGAACTCATGCAAAGTTGGTAACCCTGATCATATATTTAATATATACACTATAATTCATCAAGTCGGAACCACCCACCCACCACCCACCTCTGATATGCAAATCAGCGTTATTTAAAAAATAAAAAAAATATATTTGCGGATGCAGGTGGTCCATTTGGGAATGCTGCGGGTCCAGCTGATTGAAAGTGAAAGTGATCTAGGCTCGCGAAAGGCGGCATATATTCGCGGATATACAAATCAATTTAATTAAAAAAATAAAAATATCAAATTAAAAAAATGTATTCGCGGAAATTCGCGGTCCAGTAGAAAGTGAAAGTGATTTAGGCTCGCGAAAGGCTGCATATATTCGCGGATATGCAAATCAATTTAATTAAAAAAATAAAAATATCAAATTAAAAAAAAATAAAAAAATTTATTCGCGGAAATTCGCGGTCCTTTGGGATGTTGTGGTCCAGCGGTGGTGGGGAGAGCGTGGGAAAAAATCTTGGACCGTGGGAACGGCGGCATCTCTTTGATCTAGACCGTGGGAAAGGCGGCATTCCTTTGTGCGTTAGAACTCTCATTATCACTCTACTGAATTGCCATCTTCAGAAAACTAGATCACTCATTAGAGATCGTTAAAAAATTAAAATACTAAAATCATTACAGTAAAAGTGCATTTTTACGACAGCGGAAATTCACCCTTCGTTGCCGAAACGCGTCATAAAGGACAGGAAAAACGAAGTCGCACGACGGATATCTGGTAAATACGTCTACATATATTAATATAAGCGACTTGGAGACAACTAACCTAAAATGTATCATTAAGTTCATTTTGACTGAATAATTTTGGTGCAGAATCTTCTTCCAGGTTGTAATCATCAGCATTATCGCTTTCATTTTCTGAGCTGCTCGCCAGTGGCACATCTTCAAGAACGGGAGGTGGAACTGGGATAGGGAGAGAATAACAATGCGTAACTGGTCGTAAGGCCGAAGAAATGTTCGGATATTGTATATCCTTCTTACTTTTTGCATTATGACCTTGAATTTTAACCATACAAAAATAGCAATCGTTAACATGATTTTGTGGCCCCCTCCAAACCATTGGGATTGCAAAAGGCATGATTTTTTTGCAACATTTTTCCACAGTCTCAGTCCCTCAACACATGTACGACATACCTTGTGTGGTGCCCAGCTTTTGTCTTCATCACCAAGCCTTATGCCGAAGTACGCGTAATACACGTTTCTCACAAAACTATTAATGTCCTGTCTTTGCTTACCAATTACGTAGCTACCACAAATATAACAGAACACGTTTGGGTTATTCAAACACTTCCGGGAACTCATTTCTACAGAAAGTTCACAAACTAAATATGACAGCACAAATATAACCTCACAGCACTATAGCATGTAAACAATGAACTACTGTTTCCCGCCTAACAGCCAGCTGGGTGTAACAAGTGTGGCCAACTAATCCCTCCCCCACAATAAAATTTCCCCTTGTGAACTTACGTGTAAATAAAAGATGAGTTCATTTGATTTGCAAAAAAACTGTACGTGATAGAAAGAAACGGATTGTAGATCTGGAATCAGCGCAAAAAAATGCTTTAGGAACACCTAAGACTACAGAAACATAGAAAATCATGTTGCATAGTGAATGCTTCCAATGTTTCTCTCCATAGGTTATGGGTGAACTGTTTCCCTTGGTCGGACAATATTTTCTTTGGCTTACCATACTGTGGGATGTAGAACTTCGTTAATGCTCTAAGTGTTGCTTTTGTCGTGGCTCTTTGGACTGGGTATAATTTTACAAATTTGGAAAAGAAATCTATCGTAACTAGAATGTGCTTTACCCCTCCTTTTGCTTTTGGTAGAGACCCATAATAATCCACAGCTAGTAACTGTCCTTTCACTTTAGCTTGGACTGTTTGCATTTCTACCCTTGTAGCTAAGTTTGGGTGTTTACATTTCTGGCACAGGTCACAAGTAGATAATAACCTTTTCATACGTTTTGCTAACCCTTTTCCTATGAAACTTTCGGTTAAGGCTAGATAGCATTTTTTAAATCCAGCGTGGCCCAATGACAAGTGGCATTCCCAAATAAGTTCATCTATCAAACAACTAGGTAATAGTAACTTCCACTTATGGGAACATAGCTTAAATAGTTTACCTTCGTATATGGGAAATCCTGGTTTTGAGTTGGTAACTGCACTCCTCCAAGCTACACTAATCCTAGGGTCTTGTTGCTGATGAGTCCCTATTTCTTTAAGTCGTCTAAATACTTCTGGTTTAGTTATATGTTTTACTGCGTAAATACCAACATCATTGCTACTACTTTTAATATTACCTGTTTCCCTGTTGTTTTCTAATGGTGGATTGATTTCACTGCAGGTAATGGTAGGTTTAGTTTTGTTTCTTTTCTACCTGCAGTGGCTTCCCGTTTCCCGTATTCATTTTACTAGTCGACGGTTGCTGCTCGGTAAAGGTTATAGTTGTTTTACACACTTTATACCCTTTATTAGGTTTATTTTCTACACTTCTACTCCTACCTTTATCCTCCACTTCCTGTCTATTTTGTGGTTTGTTACCCGGGTATGGGTTAAACCTTTTTTCTTTCATACGTTCATTATCTCTCCTGTTATTTGAGTAGAACGTTGGTTCTTGCTGATCGCCTTTAGAGTAGTTACTCAGCTGATTACTTACCCGCTATAGGTCCCTCTCTAAATCTAGACACTCATCTACGACCATAATGAACATTTCTAAAGTATCCACTCCTCTAGTTGTGGTTGCTACTCTAGTGCGTTCTGAGAAATGACGCGCTAGCTTATATACTACAGTGCTATTAAAACAATCTGCGTCTTCTGACAGTTCTTCTTGCGTGTTTACAAGAAGTAGTTGCTATGGTAACTCGTACGAGACTCTTAGGTGAGCCAATCACTGGCAGGCGTGCTTTCCCTCCCCCTTTCTCCTCAGTCAACAGTCCCACACTGACAATCAGCGCTCCCGCAGCTGTGCCGAGCACCACGTGCTTCTTAGCTGTCAGAAGACGCAGATTGTTTTAATAGCACTGTAGGTATCTCTCTTCTATTGGACGTGTTAGATGTTTAACCTGCGCCATTACATTTAGCACATAATTGGTAGTTGTCATATTCATTGACGGATGACACTTACCAAATTCTAAATGATCACGTACCCTTCTTTGTATTTGAACATTCCAGTACTGTGCTAGAAATTTTTCTCTGAAGTCTGAGTAGGTTTGGACTCTGTCCGAGATGACTTTCCACCACGTACCTGCCCAATTCTTGAGAAATCGGCCTAACATGTCCTTCTTGTCCTCGTCGTCCATCAGTGGATTTACACGAGTTACATACGCTTCGAACAGCTTCAGGAATTCCACAGGATTCTCATGTGGGTTACCTGAAAATGCAAGGTTTTCCGGTTCTTCCTTACAGCCGCCACACCTCACTACTTTGGTTTGCTGTGACTTCAATGCTTTAGTCAGATCCTCCCGCATTACCTTCAACTGCTGTTCCATCTTATGATGTATTTCGTCACTGTTAGCCTTACTCTCTACCTGTTTCTTAACTTCACTAATATTTACACCGTTGGGTACATTCTTCCCTAGTATTTTGGATTTCTTCTTTATTTAGTAGTGTTTGTGTTTTTAGTTCAGCTGTTACTTCGCTGAATTGTTGATTAATGAGGGTTACTTTGAGTTCTAACCTTTCATGTAATTCATTTCTAAATTTATTTAGCTTTTCGTCTTGACGGCGAAAATTAGTGTTTACTTGTTTTCTAAACTCATCTAGCGTAGTTTGAAATGCTAGCGTTACCTCTTCGGTATGCTTATCAAACCTACTATTACTCTCGTCTATTTTATTATTAGTACTATCTAATTTACTAGCTAGATTAGATATTTCTTCATTTGTTTTAAATGTAGCCTCTTTACTACTTTGTTCTATTTGGCTAGATAAATTTTCATTTATTTGTTTTATTTCACTGGACAAATATTTATTAGTTTGTTCTATTTTATTATTAACATCAGTTATTAATTTTTGATTACTTTCCTCTAAACTTTTATTATTTTCATCAATTTTATTATTGGTACTTTCAATTTTACTTTCTATTTTTTTAATTTCATTAGACAATTGACTTTTATTTTCATCCATTTTAGTGGTTAACTGTTTAAACATTTGCTCAATTGCTGCCATATCTACAGATGATGATTTAGCCATTTTTAATTATTTAATTTTTATTTTTAACAAATAAATTTAACAATTATTTAATAGTTATTTGTAACCTTGAATTCCACTTTCTTTTCAAATTTATTAATACTACAATTTAACTAATCACTTGGGTAATAGCAACGGCAAATTATATAACTTTATTTATATAATTTTGTGTTTAATCGGGCCCATTAGTTGCGGCGACAAATACATACAACGCTCCCTTTCATCTAACACAATTATCTAATATTTGTGATGTTAGATAAAAAGTTACATACCCGTGATTTTACTTTACCTGGGCGCCAGAACAAATCCCAGATACAAATGACACGGTTTCAGCTTAGCTCAGCGCATGGAGACACTCTTTCTCAGGATTCGTTCAGTGATTGTGGTTTTCAAGTGGAATCGTTACAAATAACTCTTTAAGATTTGCTTGATTATTATTTTTAATGTTTTAATAAATGATTTTGAAACTTTAAATTGTTAATGGTAGTGCTTAATTCTACCCTAACCTTATAATTATTGAGTGAGTGTGGAAAGTAATGATTAAGACGCTCAAACGACCTATAGCTCTTATCTGGTCTGATTAAGAAATTTCTATCTCCCAAACCAGTGCTAAAGAACAGGTCTACAATAATTTGCACGTCCAGTACTACACACTATTTCCCATTCAACACTCTTATACTAAATTAAAGTTAATCTTACAGTTAAAATACAATGTGTGCGTTTCTTAGTGTCCTTTTAAAATTGTTTATTGTTTTATTATTTGTTTAGCGCTTATATCATTGATCAATGAATTTATTTCTTACTGTTTTGATGCGTCGACCGAAGGTAGGAATCTGTATAGGTTCTTCTTTCGATGGTGTTGCACAGAAGAATGGGTTGATCAATGTTGTGGAAGATGCCCTGGCAATTACAGATGCTGTAGCCTTCTGTAGCACAGGTCCTTCACGGCTGATGGATTAATTAATTAAGTAATTAATTAATTACATTGATATTACGCAGCTAGTGTTATTGAATGTTGTAAATTCATCTACACTGCGGACTACTTCTCGATTTATAACTGAATTTGCACTGTTGTGTAATTTAAAAATTATCTGTAGGCGAATTATACACGTCTAGTGTGTTTCAGTACCGAATGAAGAGTGATGCGACTCCTCGCATTTAGCTGGCGTCTGTTTTAAATACGGGCTGCTGATTGGTTGTACAAATAAATCATGCGTTTTTCCAGTTGTGACAATCTCGAACAGGTCGGTCTTACACGCGGTGACAGGTTCCAAACGGCAGAGAAATTCTTGTCAAAATCGTACTTCCTGTATTTGCAAATCGATTGATTACAGGTATTTGCAAATGTGTTTCCGAAGATCTGACCACAGAATATTGTTGCTTAGGTCTTTACCTCTCTGTGTGTGAAAACACCTTGTTCCTACGTAGCATAATTCTCTCGTTATTCCTGTTGGCGTGCGTCATCCGTATAACTTCTTTATTTGTTAATTATATTAACTGAGCTTGCGGCTACTTATAAAGCTTTTCTTGCTGAATACAATGCTGTTTTCAGAATTTCGGTATATTTACAACTTTTGAAGTTATTGCAGGTTGAACTGATAATTCGCTTTGAGTAAAATTACCTGTTTGAACTTGATTTTACTGTAGCGGTGACTTGGTTAGAGTGAGATAGCTGCTATTATGCGCTCTCTCTCTTCCTTACTGCGTTGCGCTCGTACCGTTTATAGCTTTCATATAACGCTCTGATAGGACGCTATTATGAATTGTCATATATACCCCCACTAGGTATAAAAAAAATTTATTATGTAAATCATTAATTTTTTTCGAATGTACAGTTTTACACTGAATACAATTTTGCACATTTACTTTAGCACTTTTTCCCGGCACAACTTACACTTATACAATGTTACAACTACAACTACTATGATGTACAATATATATATATATGTATATATATATATATATATATATTGTATAGATGTACAATGTTACATCTATCTTACAACTAAAGATTACAATGTTCCTTAACCTAACATGGTATATTGGAAATTTATATGATCATTTTTAATCATCATTTTGGATTAATTAATGTCAAATTTTAAATAACAACACTAACATTTATTTATATAAAATTTATTATTATTATTATTGATTCAAAACAATTATAAATTTATGGGTCAATATTTTGTTTATATTTTCTTAAACTATCCCCATGGTACTTTCCTATAATTTTATTTTTCTCTACATCTTTTAACAGATATGTGTACCTTGCAATCTGTTTTTCTATCCTATAAGGTCCCATGAATATCGAAAAGAACTTGGCCGTGGTATTATCTATGGCAGAGGATACAGGATTCGCTTTCACTAGCACTTCCTCTCCTTCCACAAACCTTACCAACTTGCGAGTTCCATTATATCGTTCTACTCTCTTTTGACCTTCTCTTTGTATTCTCTCTTCTGCTATCCTGGTTTTTACCTCATATGGGATAGGTAGATTGTAGTTGGGTGGACTTTTTATGGTTTTTGTCCATACATGTACAGGTTCTTTATTAATAAACAATTCTGAAGGTGTGTACCTCGTTGTTTCATTGCATGTATTATTTATACAATCTGAAATAAAATTTAAGTAGTCTACCCATTCAGAATGGTTCTGATTACACAATATTCTAAAATACCTCCCTAATTCTCTATTTACTCTCTCAGCTAAATTGACCTGAGGGTGACGTATGGATGTAAGAATAGGTTTAATATCACTATGCAACATTTTAAAACTTTTGGTACGATGTTTTAAGACTGTAAGGTGATTTTAAAAGTATTTTTCATGCTGATTTCAAATCTGGTTTTAGTTTTTCTGTATCACGTAAGGTTTTTATACAATTCAATTTCAAAGTTTTAAAAAATCGAATGTTGTGAACAGGGAAAATTATTATTATTTGATTGTGATTTCAAAATTGTTTATGTTTTAATCCTGCATAAAATCACAACACATGGCGGTACAGTAGACAATGGTATACACTCACTTAAAAATGTTATAATTATTACGAAAACACAACACATATATGACAATTTAATTCCTCTTCTTCGCTGAATTCACTGCTTCAAGATCTTTCTGACATGGGTTGAAACTTCTCTTCCATGATTGTCTCCCTTCACCAGTGCCGTCTCTTTTTAGCATAAAACAGTAGTCGGCCATCATGTTGGCATTCCACCTTCCCTGGTATCTCTTTTCCATGTCCTTGATATCCTGATGGAAACGTTCGCCTTGTTCTTCACTGACATCGCCGAGGTTCGCAGGGAAAAATTCAACATGTGAGTGTAGGAAGTGAAGCTTTACACTCATGTTACATCCTAATTTCATGAAACTCTGCAACATTCTTTTAACCATGGTTTTGTACTCTGGATGTTTGTGGTTGCCCAAAAAGTTGACAACAACTTCTTTAAACGAAACCCAGGCCCTTTTTTCAACTGAATTCATTGTACTTTCAAACAAATTGTCTTTCATTAACTTTCTTATCTGCGGTCCCACGAAGATCCCTTCTTTAAGTTTCTCATAAGATACTTTCGGAAATCTTGTTACCAAGTACTGGAAACAGTCACCATCTTTTGGAAGAGCTTTAGTAAACTGTTTCATTAATCCGAGTTTGATGTGCAGAGGAGGTAATAGTATCTTGCTTCGTTGAACAAGTGGGACATTTATTATGTTCTGTGAACCGGGTTGGAGGGTTTTTCTTTTGGGCCAGTCTGTCTTCTTCCAATGTTTGTCTCTGGCTCGACTATCCCATTCACAAATGAAACAAGGCATTTTTGTGTAGCCGGAATGTTGACCAAGTAACATACCTAAATCCCCACAAATTGTCCAAGAATGTTTTTCATAATTCACGTATTTTAGCAGAGCTTTGAGATTTACATACGTCTCCTTGAGATAAACTGAATTTGCAATGGGTACTGAACCAAACAAATTTCCATTGTGTAAAAGTACACCTTTGAGGCTAGTTTTGGACGAGTCTATAAATAACCTCCACTCACTTGGATTGTAAGTGACGTTAAAGAAATTCAATAAACCCTCAATATCACAACAATAAACCAGAGAGTCTTCTTCTTTAAAGAATTTCATTAATTCCTTCTCTCTGGACCTATACCAAGAGAACGTAACTCCGGGTAATAGAAGATTTTTTGCATTCAATCTTGACCCAAGCAATTGGGCGGCATCTTTTGTCAGGTTCAAGTCACGAGTAATATCATTAAGTTCATATATGTAGACGTATTTACCAGATATCCGTCGTGCGACTTCGTTTTTCTTGTCCTTTATGACGCGTTTCGGCAACGAATTGCCATCTTCAGAAAACTAGATCACTCATTAGAGATCGTTAAAAAATTAAAATACTAAAATCATTACAGTAAAAGTGCACTTTTACGACAGCGGAAATTCACCCTTCGTTGCCGAAACGCGTCATAAAGGACAGGAAAAACGAAGTCGCACGACGGATATCTGGTAAATACGTCTACATATATTAATATAAGCGACTTGGAGACAACTAACCTAAAATGTATCATTAAGTTCATTTTGACTGAATAATTTTGGTGCAGAATCTTCTTCCAGGTTGTAATCATCAGCATTATCGCTTTCATTTTCTGAGCTGCTCGCCAGTGGCACATCTTCAAGAACGGGAGGTGGAACTGGGATAGGGAGAGAATAACAATGCGTAACTGGTCGTAAGGCCGAAGAAATGTTCGGATATTGTATATCCTTCTTTCTTTTTGCATTATGACCTTGAATTTTAACCATACAAAAATAGCAATCGTTAACATGATTTTGTGGCTCCCTCCAAACCATTGGGATTGCAAAAGGCATGATTTTTTTGCACCATTTTTCCACAGTCTCAGTCCCTCAACACATGTACGACATACCTTGTGTGGTGCCCAGCTTTTGTCTTCATCACCAAGCCTTATGCCGAAGTACGCGTAATACACGTTTCTCACAAAACTATTAATGTCCTGTCTTTGCTTACCAATTACGTAGCTACCACAAATATAACAGAACACGTTTGGGTTATTCAAACACTTCCGGGAACTCATTTCTACAGAAAGTTCACAAACTATATATGACAGCACAAATATAACTTCACAGCACTATAGCAGGTAAACAATGAACTACTGTTTCCCGCCTAACAGCCAGCTGGGTGTAACAAGTGTGGCCAACTAATCCCTCCCCCACAATAAAATTTCCCCTTGTGAACTTACGTGTAAATAAAAGATGAGTTCATTTGATTTGCAAAAAAACTGTACGTGATAGAAAGAAACGGATTGTAGATCTGGAATCAGCGCAAAAAAATGCTTTAGGAACACCTAAGACTACAGAAACATAGAAAATCATGTTGCATAGTGAATGCTTCCAATGTTTCTCTCCATAGGTTATGGGTGAACTGTTTCCCTTGGTCGGACAATATTTTCTTTGGCTTACCATACTGTGGGATGTAGAACTTCGTTAATGCTCTAAGTGTTGCTTTTGTCGTGGCTCTTTGGACTGGGTATAATTTTACAAATTTGGAAAAGAAATCTATCGTAACTAGAATGTGCTTTACCCCTCCTTTTGCTTTTGGTAGAGACCCATAATAATCCACAGCTAGTAACTGTCCTTTCACTTTAGCTTGGACTGTTTGCATTTCTACCCTTGTAGCTAAGCTTGGGTGTTTACATTTCTGGCACAGGTCACAAGTAGATAATAACCTTTTCATACGTTTTGCTAACCCTTTTCCTATGAAACTTTCGGTTAAGGCTAGATAGCATTTTTTAAATCCAGCGTGGCCCAATGACAAGTGGCATTCCCAAATAAGTTCATCTATCAAACAACTAGGTAATAGTAACTTCCACTTATGGGAACATAGCTTAAATAGTTTACCTTCGTATATGGGAAATCCTGGTTTTGAGTTGGTAACTGCACTCCTCCAAGCTACACTAATCCTAGGGTCTTGTTGCTGATGAGTCCCTATTTCTTTAAGTCGTCTAACTACTTCTGGTTTAGTTATATGTTTTACTGCGTAAATACCAACATCATTGCTACTACTTTTAATATTACCTGTTTCCCTGTTGTTTTCTAATGGTGGATTGATTTCACTGCAGGTAATGGTAGGTTTAGTTTTGTTTCTTTTCTACCTGCAGTGGCTTCCCGTTTCCCGTATTCATTTTACTAGTCGACGGTTGCTGCTCGGTAGAGGTTATAGTTGTTTTACACACTTTATACCCTTTATTAGGTTTATTTTCTACACTTCTACTCCTACCTTTATCCTCCACTTCCTGTCTATTTTGTGGTTTGTTACCCGGGTATGGGTTAAACCTTTTTTCTTTCATACGTTCATTATCTCTCCTGTTATTTGAGTAGAACGTTGGTTCTTGCTGATCGCCTTTAGAGTAGTTACTCAGCTGATTACTTACCCGCTGTAGGTCCCTCTCTAAATCTAGACACTCATCTACGACCATAATGAACATTTCTAAAGTATCCACTCCTCTAGTTGTGGTTGCTACTCTAGTGCGTTCTGAGAAATGACGCGCTAGCTTATATACTACAGTGCTATTAAAACAATCTGCGTCTTCTGACAGTTCTCCTTGCGTGTTTACAAGAAGTAGTTGCTATGGTAACTCGTACGAGACTCTTAGGTGAGCCAATCACTGGCAGGCGCGCTTTCCCTCCCCCTTTCTCCTCAGTCAACAGTCCCACACTGACCAATCAGCGCTCCCGCAGCTGTGCCGAGCACCACGTGCTTCTTAGCTGTCAGAAGACGCAGATTGTTTTAATAGCACTGTAGGTATCTCTCTTCTATTGGTGGTGTTAGATGTTTAACCTGCGCCATTACATTTAGCACATAATTGGTAGTTGTCATATTCATTGACGGATGATACTTACCAAATTCTAAATGATCACGTACCCTTCTTTGTATTTGAACATTCCAGTACTGTGCTAGAAATTTTTCTCTGAAGTCTGAGTAGGTTTGGACTCTGTCCGAGATGACTTTCCACCACGTACCTGCCCAATTCTTGAGAAATCGGCCTAACATGTCCTTCTTGTCCTCGTCGTCCATCAGTGGATTTACACGAGTTACATACGCTTCGAACAGCTTCAGGAATTCCACAGGATTCTCATGTGGGTTACCTGAAAATGCAAGGTTTTCCGGTTCTTCCTTACAGCCGCCACACCTCACTACTTTGGTTTGCTGTGACTTCATTGCTTTAGTCAGATCCTCCCGCATTACCTTCAACTGCTGTTCCATCTTATTTCGTCACTGTTAGCCTTACTCTCTACCTGTTTCTTAACTTCACTAATATTTACACCGTTGGGTACATTCTTCCCTAGTATTTTGGATTTCTTCTTTATTTAGAAGTGTTTGTGTTTTTAGTTCAGCTGTTACTTCGCTGAATTGTTGATTAATGAGGGTTACTTTGAGTTCTAACCTTTCATGTAATTCATTTCTAAATTTATTTAGCTTTTCGTCTTGACGGCGAAAATTAGTGTTTACTTGTTTTCTAAACTCATCTAGCGTAGTTTGAAATGCTAGCGTTACCTCTTCGGTATGCTTATCAAACCTACTATTACTCTCGTCTATTTTATTATCAGTACTATCTAATTTACTAGCTAGATTAGATATTTCTTCATTTATTTTAAATGTAGCCTCTTTACTACTTTGTTCTATTTGGCTAGATAAATTTTCATTTATTTGTTCTATTTCACTGGACAAATATTTATTAGTTTGTTCTATTTTATTATTAACATCAGTTATTAATTTTTGATTACTTTCCTCTAAACTTTTATTATTTTCATCAATTTTATTATTGGTACTTTCAATTTTACTTTCTATTTTTTTAATTTCATTAGACAATTGACTTTTATTTTCATCCATTTTAGTGGTTAACTGTTTAAACATTTGCTCGATTGCTGCCATATCTACAGATGATGATTTAGCCATTTTTAATTATTTAATTTTTATTTTTAACAAATAAATTTAACAATTATTTAATAGTTATTTGTAACCTTGAATTCCACTTTCTTTTCAAATTTATTAATACTACAATTTAACTAATCACTTGGGTAATAGCAACGCCAAATTATATAACTTTATTTATATAATTTTGTGTTTAATCGGGCCCATTAGTTGCGGCGACAAATACATACAACGCTCCCTTTCATCTAACACAATTATCTAATATTTGTGATGTTAGATAAAAAGTTACTTACCCGTGATTTTACTTTACCTGGGCGCCAGAACAAATCCCAGATACAAATGACACGGTTTCAGCTTAGCTCAGCGCATGGAGACGCTCTTTCTCAGGATTCGTTCAGTGATTGTGGTTTTCAAGGGGAATCGTTACAAATAACTCTTTAAGATTTGCTTGATTATTATTTTTAATGTTTTAATAAATGATTTTGAAACTTTAAATTGTTAATGGTAGTGCTTAATTCTACCCTAACCTTATAATTATTGAGTGAGTGTGGAAAGTAATGATTAAGACGCTCAAACGACCTATAGCTCTTATCTGGTCTGATTAAGAAATTTCTATCTCCCAAACCAGTGCTAAAGAACAGGTCTACAATAATTTGCACGTCCAGTACTACACACTATTTCCCATTCAACACTCTTATACTAAATTAAAGTTAATCTTACAGTTAAAATACAATGTGTGCGTTTCTTAGTGTCCTTTTAAAATTGTTTATTGTTTTATTATTTGTTTAGCGCTTATATCATTGATCAATGAATTTATTTCTTACTGTTTTGATGCGTCGACCGAAGGTAGGAATCTGTATAGGTTCTTCTTTCGATGGTGTTGCACAGAAGAATGGGTTGATCAATGTTGTGGAAGATGCCCTGGCAATTACAGATGCTGTAGCCTTCTGTAGCACAGGTCCTTCACGGCTGATGGATTAATTAATTAAGTAATTAATTAATTAACATTAATATTACGCAGCTAGTGTTATTGAATGTTGTAAATTCATCTACACTGCGGACTACTTCTCGATTTATAACTGAATTTGCACTGTTGTGTAATTTAAAAATTATCTGTAGGCGAATTATACACGTCTAGTGTGTTTCAGTACCGAACGAAGAGTGATGCGACTCCTCGCTTTTAGCTGGCGTCTGTTTTAAATACGGGCTGCTGATTGGTTGTACAAATAAATCATGCGTTTTTCCAGTTGTGACAATCTCGAACAGGTCGGTCTTACACGCGGTGACAGGTTCCAAACGGCAGAGAAATTCTTGTCAAAATCGTACTTCCTGTATTTGCAAATCGATTGATTACAGGTATTTGCAAATGTGTTTCCGAAGATCTGACCACAGAATATTCTTGCTTAGGTCTTTACCTCTGTGTGTGTGAAAACACCTTGTTCCTACGTAGCATAATTCTCTCGTTATTCCTGTTGGCGTGCGTCATCCGTATAACTTCTTTATTTGTTAATTATATTAACTGAGCTTGCGGCTACTTATAAAGCTTTTCTTGCTGAATACAATGCTGTTTTCAGAATTTCGGTATATTTACAACTTTTGAAGTTATTGCAGGTTGAACTGATAATTCGCTTTGAGTAAAATTACCTGTTTGAACTTGATTTTACTGTAGCGGTGACTTGGTTAGAGTGAGATAGCTGCTATTATGCGCTCTCTCTCTTCCTTACTGCGTTGCGCTCGTACCGTTTATAGCTTTCATATAACGCTCTGATAAGACGCTATTATGAATTGTCATATATACCCCCACTAGGTATAAAAAAAATTTATTATGTAAATCATTAATTTTTTTCGAATGTACAGTTTTACACTGAATAAAATTTTGCACATTTACTTTAGCACTTTTTCCCCGCACAAAACTTACACTTATACAATGTTACAACTACAACTACTATGATGTACAATATATATATATATATATATTGTATAGATATACAATGTTACATCTATCTTACAACTAAAGATTACAATGTTCCTTAACCTAACATGGTATATTGGAAATTTATATGATCATTTTTAATCATCATTTTGGATTAATTAATGTCAAATTTTAAATAACAACACTAACATTTATTTATATAAAATTTATTATTATTATTATTGATTCAAAACAATTATAAATTTATGGGTCAATATTTTGTTTATATTTTCTTAAACTATCCCCATGGTACTTTCCTATAATTTTATTTTTCTCTACATCTTTTAACAGATATGTGTACCTTGCAATCTGTTTTTCTATCCTATAAGGTCCCATGAATATCGAAAAGAACTTGGCCGTGGTATTATCTATGGCAGAGGATACAGGATTCGCTTTCACTAGCACTTCCTCTCCTTCCACAAACCTTACCAACTTGCGAGTTCCATTATATCGTTCTACTCTCTTTTGACCTTCTCTTTGTATTCTCTCTTCTGCTATCCTGGTTTTTACCTCATATGGGATAGGTAGATTGTAGTTGGGTGGACTTTTTATGGTTTTTGTCCATACATGTACAGGTTCTTTATTAATAAACAATTCTGAAGGTGTGTACCTCGTTGTTTCATTGCATGTATTATTTATACAATCTGAAATAAAATTTAAGTAGTCTACCCATTCAGAATGGTTCTGATTACACAATATTCTAAAATACCTCCCTAATTCTCTATTTACTCTCTCAGCTAAATTGACCTGAGGGTGACGTATGGATGTAAGAATAGGTTTAATATCACTATGCAACATTTTAAAACTTTTGGTACGATGTTTTAAGACTGTAAGGTGATTTTAAAAGTATTTTTCATGCTGATTTCAAATCTGGTTTTAGTTTTTCTGTATCACGTAAGGTTTTTATACAATTCAATTTCAAAGTTTTAAAAAATCGAATGTTGTGAACAGGGAAAATTATTATTATTTGATTGTGATTTCAAAATTGTTTATGTTTTAATCCTGCATAAAATCACAACACATGGCGGTACAGTAGACAATGGTATACACTCACTTAAAAATGTTATAATTATTACGAAAACACAACACATATATGACAATTTAATTCCTCTTCTTCGCTGAATTCACTGCTTCAAGATCTTTCTGACATGGGTTGAAACTTCTCTTCCATGATTGTCTCCCTTCACCAGTGCCGTCTCTTTTTAGCATAAAACAGTAGTCGGCCATCATGTTGGCATTTCACCTTCCCTGGTATCTCTTTTCCATGTCCTTGATATCCTGATGGAAACGTTCGCCTTGTTCTTCACTGACATCGCCGAGGTTCGCAGGGAAAAATTCAACATGTGAGTGTAGGAAGTGAAGCTTTACACTCATGTTACATCCTAATTTCATGAAACTCTGCAACATTCTTTTAACCATGGTTTTGTACTCTGGAAGTTTGTGGTTGCCCAAAAAGTTGACAACAACTTCTTTAAACGAAACCCAGGCCCTTTTTTCAACTGAATTCATTGTACTTTCAAACAAATTGTCTTTCATTAACTTTCTTATCTGCGGTCCCACGAAGATCCCTTCTTTAAGTTTCTCATAAGATACTTTCGGAAATCTTGTTACCAAGTACTGGAAACAGTCACCATCTTTTGGAAGAGCTTTAGTAAACTGTTTCATTAATCCGAGTTTGATGTGCAGAGGAGGTAATAGTATCTTGCTTCGTTGAACAAGTGGGACATTTATTATGTTCTGTGAACCGGGTTGGAGGGTTTTTCTTTTGGGCCAGTCTGTCTTCTTCCAATGTTTGTCTCTGGCTCGACTATCCCATTCACAAATGAAACAAGGCATTTTTGTGTAGCCGGAATGTTGACCAAGTAACATACCTAAATCCCCACAAATTGTCCAAGAATGTTTTTCATAATTCACGTATTTTAGCAGAGCTTTGAGATTTACATACGTCTCCTTGAGATAAACTGAATTTGCAATGGGTACTGAACCAAACAAATTTCCATTGTGTAAAAGTACACCTTTGAGGCTAGTTTTGGACGAGTCTATAAATAACCTCCACTCACTTGGATTGTAAGTGACGTTAAAGAAATTCAATAAACCCTCAATATCACAACAATAAACCAGAGAGTCTTCTTCTTTAAAGAATTTCATTAATTCCTTCTCTCTGGACCTATACCAAGAGAACGTAACTCCGGGTAATAGAAGATTTTTTGCATTCAATCTTGACCCAAGCAATTGGGCGGCATCTTTTGTCAGGTTCAAGTCACGAGTAATATCATTAAGTTCATATATGTAGACGTATTTACCAGATATCCGTCGTGCGACTTCGTTTTTCTTGTCCTTTATGACGCGTTTCGGCAACGAATTGAGTAGAGTGATAATGAGAGTTCTAACGCACAAAGGAATGCCGCCTTTCCCACGGTCTAGATCAAAGAGATGCCGCCGTTCCCACGGTCCAAGATTTTTTCCCACGCTCTCCCCACCACCGCTGGACCACAGCATCCCAAAGGACCGCGAATTTCCGCGAATAAATTTTTTTATTTTTTTTTAATTTGATATTTTTATTTTTTTAATTAAATTGATTTGCATATCCGCGAATATATGCAGCCTTTCGCGAGCCTAAATCACTTTCACTTTCTAATTTCCGCGAATATAATTTTTTATATGCCGTCTTTCGCGAGCCTAAATCACTTTCACTTTCTACTGGACCGCGAATTTCCGCGAATACATTTTTTTAATTTGATATTTTTATTTTTTTAATTAAATTGATTTGTATATCCGCGAATATATGCCGCCTTTCGCGAGCCTAGATCACTTTCACTTTCAATCAGCTGGACCCGCAGCATTCCCAAATGGACCACCTGCATCCGCAAATATATTTTTTTTATTTTTTAAATAACGCTGATTTGCATATCAGAGGTGGGTGGTGGGTGGGTGGTTCCGACTTGATGAATTATAGTGTATATATTAAATATATGATCAGGGTTACCAACCTTGCATGAGTTCAAATTTGTTGTATGTTATAATGTATATTAAATCTATATGATCAGGTTTACCAACCTATGCAGGGTTCAAACTTGATATGTGTATTATAGTGTATATTAAAATATATGATCAGGTTTACCAATCCTGTATTATTGTGTGTATAGAACAGATCTGCCAACATTTTTCTTCGGTGGGAAATTCAAACTATATGACCAACGCATTCGCCAGAATCTGAGACTCGAGAGAGTATGTTTGTCGTGCATGCTTTATTTTTTATTCGCTCGCGTCATCCGTATTTAAAGTTCGCTACTTCCAGTACACATGGCCTCCGTAACAGATTTGGTCTCCAACAGGTGTGATTCGAACGGTAAGAGTTAAATATAGTTTACAGACGATTGTAATTTTAAAAATTCATTTTTGCATTAAATATATATATCGTAAACAATGAAATAATAATATTTCGTCATTGTAAGATTTTAATAAAACAATTATCAGTTTAAATTCTCTCTCTCTCTCTCTCTCTCACACACTTGTTGTGTATGTTTCTCTCTCTCTCCGTGGTCAGTACCGCGCGCATGTATATAAAATTAGAAAGTTTATATTTATTCGACAAATATTAACGCCCTCTCTCTCTCTCTCTCTCGCTCGCAGACGTCGGAAGCAATTCGAGGTCATTGACACGACTTTACACTGACACATTGCAGTCTCTCACTCTCTCTCTCTCTGGGTTAAGCTGGTGTTGTACGTTACTAAAATCATAGCAAATATTTTCATTCTAAGCATGTATTACTGTTTAGTAATAATTACAGCCCCAACAAAGGATATATAAGTTTGTGTACATGGATTGTATATTGCAAGTACGGAATTATTATTTAAATCCGATATCTGTTTTTATTAAAATCATACAATGTCAAAAGAGGATAGTTGTCTGTTACGAACCAGTACTAACTCTCCTATATGGCCGTCGCTCGCATCATCCGTATTTAAAGTTCGCTACTTCCAGTACACATGGCCTCTGTAACAGATTTGGTCTCCAACAGGTGTGATTCGAACGGTAAGAGCAAGAACAATATGAACAAGGCCAAGGACATTATATGTCTAGTATCCCTCCTCAGACGCTGGTGTTACTTTGTGTCATAAAATCTCGTGGCACTCAAGCTAAGAGACAATACGTTTGCAAAAAACGACAAATTGAACTTCTGGAAACAAAATTGTACGCTTTGTAAGTAATATCGACAACACAGGTCAGCATTTTTCGGTCATTGACAGATAAAGGGATCGTCACATTAGGACTACTGACTGCTAAATCCAGTAGTACAAGAACTTAGATATTTGTTGAATCAGTAGCAAAAAAATGTTAGATCTACTGTTTTCAGCGTACATAGACATTTGATAATATTCCATTTTGGTTGTATTCGTGAAGCCATAGTGTAATGGCTGTCCTTGGAAGTCATGTAACCCTTAGTGTTTGTGCGGGAATCGTAGTCGGATTTTAGTTTCTGTCATGTCTTTCGTCCGTTTGTGTGCAGGTTGTCTTTACAGTCATGAAAATCATTTCAAGAGGTAAGCCGCATTGTATTGTTCGCGTACCGCGAGCATATGCGGTGGTGATTGCTGTACAAGAATTCTACGGACTGATGTGTTACGAAATTAGCGTGGTAACCAAGTTCTATGACATAGAGCGCGGGTTTCTCCGTACAATTGTGTAACGTCGCGTAGCATTTTTTTGTGCGATGTTAAGCGACCTATAAAACGTAATGAACCTGTTGTGCCATGATGACGGAGTTGCAGAGATGCGTGTGATAATAATAATAATAACAATAATAATATAAAGAGGTCGCGTGCTCAAACATTATTATTATTTCACCTTTGACATTCTCCTTGTCAGTCTGTAATTTAGAGGTAGCGAATCTTTTTGCCATTCTTCTGCCTATGATAAAATGTTCTCTGTAGAGTTATTCGTCAAGTTGTTGGTGTAACAATAACATGGTGTAAGCTACCTCTCGTTTATCCATGAGAATGAGTGTTCGGTGTCATCTGCCGTGAGGGTAAATAGCGCCTTATTTTCGCTATTATTTACAACGGTACGGCTAAAATACTAGTAAGCGTAATCAAAAATTACTTCCTACCCTGCTAACAACATCAATGGATGCATTTTGAGTACGTGGCTATGAAAATGATCCGGACACAGGTTATGTCAGGTTGTAATAAGTTAGGCCTCTCCAGTTCTATAATTTTCTACAAAAAATTAGTTTTGTTTCCGATTAAGTATCTCCATTTTAATTACTTTTAACACTACACTGAAAAGTTTGTAGTTGTGGGTAGGGGAAAAAATATCAGGAAAGGTATCCGTAGTATGCCATACGATAGTGAAGGAAAGATTTCATCGATATTTTGACATGTTCTCTCGCATATGTTATAGGTTACAGTGGATATGAGATTCGGTTAGAACATGTGCACACTAAATAGGTAATTGTAAGGAAAATAAGAAATTACTGTAATAGGTAAGTTGTTCAGTACTACAGGAGTAGAAAAATATTTTCATATTCATCATTGTCATAAGGAACTCACACCCTGATGGAAGGACACACAAGGTGCAGTACAAAAATCCTCCCAGAAGGTCCTTCCAGAGGGCGACTGACTGTACGCTATCATTAAAATTATACAAAACCACTGCTGTCCCGATTCAGATGTACGACAGTGAGGAATGTAAGCGAGACATGTCTACAATTTGAAGCAGCTGAAGTGCTTTCTCTGAGAAGAGTCAAGGGTTCCACACAGTTGGACAGAACGACTACATTCGGAACGAGCTAAACGTCTATAATCCGAACCAGCGAATAGACGATTACAGATTAAAATGGTGGGAACACGTCGACGGAATGGACGAAAACAGGCAAGCAGTCCAGCGGGCTAAGCTATGTTAACTTCACACACACGCACGCACGCACGCACGCACGCACACACACACACACACACACACACACACACACACACACACACACACACACACATTGATACATTTGGAAACTGAGTACAGAATAAATCTACAATCACCTAGTCGGTTTGTTGGCAGAAAACAATTAATATATTCGTTGAGAAAATCTGTTGTGGCTGAACGAAACATGTGTCTGAATAAATTTTCTCTCTACATAGCAGTTGTAAAAGTAGTCATATACATTATGTGCTATATATACAAAAGGCTTTCAACGTGTTTGTCATTTCAACCAATTTGTACCGTGCTCTAATTATGTAAAAAAAAAATAACTGTACCGCTCCATACAACTGAGAATAAATCCGTACACACACACACATGGACAATTTTACGTTTAAATAAAATCTATACATACAATAAAATTATGTTTCAGTATTAATGATATAAATATTACTGTTTTATTAATTTAAAATACCGTATAATTGCTTACGACGCGCACACTTAGCAACGTTTTTACTTATTTGAACAAGCCATGTATTAACTTCAATAAATAATGCACTTGATAATGTTTAAATATTTCCAACAACTATGTTGATTAGAAGTGCTGTAAGTTCAATAACAATGTTCGCTACGTAACGTATTCAAATCTGTTTACTCACCTCTTAAATGTTGATGCACGCAATTATCGATTTCACAATGAGGTATGAAGGCTAATTGCATTCTTCACGTATATATATTGATGTATCTTACAACGGTAGGGTAGGAGTAGCTTAGCGTTTTTGTTTTGAAAGTCATTGTCCGCCGTTGGAAACTTTCAGAAGTTAGCGATACTGAAAGTATTTTCGTGCATTAGTCAAAATTAGGAAAACAATGCAGAGAGAGAGCGAGTGGACACACATGTAAGTAGCTCGATACTCAGTGACAACACACACACACACACACACACACACACACACACACACACACACACACACACACACACACACACACACACAGTTAATATTTGTCAAATATATAACAACGAGTGAGAGAGAGAGAGAGAGGAGGGGTCATCGACCGTGATGGAAAAGCTTTACCTCACTGCTTTAAGAAGGTAGCGATACTGAAAGTATTTTCGGTCAAGTTAACACGGCTCTTTTTAAGAAATATTCTATCATTTATTTGATGTCGATACCGGTATTAATTATAGATTACACTTAGTTCCATTCACTTCCATGTGCTTACAAATACTTGTAATTAGTTTCGTTAATAACTAGGCCAAAACATTGTCATTACATGTCAACTCTTCCGTCTGTCTCGTAAATTTTGCGCAGCACTGTTTGAGTCTTATCTTTGTAAATAAAGAGCAACAGCAACAGTGTCGTAATACTCATACGAAACGATTTGTATCACCACAATTAATCATTGCTATTGAAATGAACAAAAATTATTCACATTAAAACATTATCAAGTGCATTCTCTAACTACAACTGCAATCATTCAATTATCGTATGCATATGTGTACAGAACAAACATAAATATATAGTTTACAGGCCAATGTAATGCAATATTTTTAAAAATTCATTTTACATTGATTAAATATATATATTGCAAACAATATTATAAAATAAATACAAATCACAAACAATGTTATAAAATAAATAAAATATAAATAATAATTTTTGACATTGTAAGATTTTAATAAAAACAGATAACGATTCATTAACAACAAAATGGACTGCACTCATACATTATTCTTGTTCCAGGAGCGACTTGACTGCAGTGATCAGACCTACAGAAAAAGTACACTTTATCGTAATTACTTTGTAGTATAAACATTATACTTACATTGTCTCTATATGGCTCCGTTTTCCTCTTTTACACTCTGTAAATATATAATATACCGCCTTCCTTATTTGTTCGGGCTTAGGACCGACTCAAGATCACGTGAAAATGTTTTTTGTTGTGTAAACAAATAACAAATTCAAGTAATATGAGGCTAAGTTACGGTGGCTCTGAAAAGAACCGATTAATAATTAGACCTAACGTTTGTGTGTTTTTTTTTTTTTTTTTTTTTTTTTTTTTATCATTTTAGTTGTGTCACCACAAACTGACACTGCGGCATTACTCGAGCATGTAAAGCGTTAGGACAATCGTCCATCGTCCAGTCCTCAAATCTAACTTGACATGAACTACACCGTACAGTATCGCCATCCCCCTCGTACACAAACCCAGCGCGTGCCAGTGTTTGTGGACTCTGGTTGATATTTGGATACTTTAAATGGTAATCTTTACGTGCACCCACTCTCTGTATTTTAAAATACGTGCGTAGACGACGTAAATATTCTTCATGATTGTACTTCATTGTACAGTCGTAAATGAAGAGTAATTTGCATGGCTTCCCTTACACACATTTATATGTAACTAGAAGTGGTGTAAGATCCCCACCACCTGCCCTTTTCTTCTTCTTCAAGTGGAAGGTGAAGAACAAACGATACATGATTACAACACCAGCTTAACTCAAGGTCATTGTACACACACAGTGGAATGCTTTCAGAAATTTGCGACACACACACACACACACACACACACACACACACACACACACACACACACACACACACACACACATACATACACAACGATGTTTCTACTTATTTGAACAAGTCCTGTATTAAATGCACTTGTTAATGTTTTAATGTGAACAATTTTACGTTTAAATAAAATCTGTACATACAATAAATTATGTTTCAGTATTAATGATATAAATATTACTTTTTTATTAATTTAAAATACTGTATATATATATATATATATATATATAACCTAGGAACTTCGCAGGTGAAGAAATTAATTTCTATTTTTCATCTGTAACGACATGCGTGTATAATTTTAATTTATTTCACTATACACCTTCGCCACCGCTGCTACCACAGTCGTCAGTAATAAAAAAAGAAGAAAGATCAGTTAGGAAACGCATCAGTACTCGTTCGAAACTGAAACGATTAACGTACCTTACGTCTTACGTCTTACGTTTACGTTTTACGTCTTACGTCTTACGTTTTAGTTTCACATCTTACGTCTTACGTTTACGTCTTACGTCTTACGTCTTACGTTTACGTTTTGCGTCTTACGTCTTACGTTTTAGTTTCACATCTTACGTCTTACGTTTTACGTCTTACGTCTTACGTTTACGTTTTACGTCTTACGTTTTAGTTTCACATCTTACGTCTTACGTCTTACGTTTTACGTCTTACGTCTTACGTTTACGTTTTACGTCTTACGTCTTACGTTTTAGTTTCACATCTTACGTCTTACGTTTTACGTTTTACGTCTTACGTCTTACGTTTTACGTTTTACGTTTTTTTATTCGCGGAAATTCATGGATGCTGTGGTCCATTGGGACTGATGTTAATCGTTTCAGTTTCGAACGAGAACTGATTAGCAATTGTGTTTGCGTTCGAGAAGTTTAAACCCTTCCTAGAACATAAAGAATTCCTTTTGGAAACCGTCAATCAGGCGTTATCTTGGTTATTGAATCACCCTAAACAGTTAGGATGAATTGGAAGGTGGATATTGAAGTTAAACTGCTACAAATTCAGAGTGCAGCATATAAAAGGTACTCAAAACGTAGTCGCTGATACCCTGTCCCGTATGTTCCAGTCACCCACTAAAACTCCTGAAAACAAAGAGAATCCGGAAATAGCACATGCTAACGTCGTAATTACTGAATTCCCCCTTGCCTTCACAAACATTGCTCTGTATCAACAACAAGACCTCTCACTGAAGCCTATTATAGAACAACTTACGCAAGGTATTAAATCCGAGAAGTACGTATTGAGTAGAAATGTACTATGTCACAAGATAAGAATAATAGCCCCGGATGTAATTAAGCCCATGCTGATGGAATACTTCCATTCATCTACCATAGGAGCCTATATGGGAATCAATAAGACAATACATTGTGTTCGAAAGGAATATCGTTGGAACAATATGAACAGCGAAATAGCCAACTTCGTAAAGAAATGTACATTATGTGCCCTCAGTAAACCGGCCCGAAATAATCAAGTGAGCCAAATGATTTCAGAAATCCCTAAGACCCCTTTTTCTAAACTTTATCTAGATTTCTCAGGTCCATATCCACGATCCAAATCAGGCAATACAATGTTACTCATCTGTGTAGATTCGTTCACTAAATTTGTTTGGATGTATCCCATGCAACGAGGATTAGCGTCGACGACTGTAAAAATATTACAGGAAAGACTATTTAAAGACTACGGTACTCCAGTACGTATAGTATCTGATAACAGTCCACAGTTTAAAGCGAAAGAATTTAGGAATATGTGTTTCAAGTTGTGACGATTTCATTAATAAAAATATGTTAATTAATTAAGTTGATAATATATAAGCGAAGAAATTTTAAATTCTTAATAAAATCTCACATTGTAAACTAAATCTTATGGCAATCATTTAATAATAATAATATGTAATATAAGTCTAATAATAAAATTAAAAGGGAATGGAATTGTACAGAAAGGGTAAAGCTTATTAATTTATCCTGCATAAACAAGAACTGACCAGAATTAACTTGTTTTCTGACCCCTAAATAAACTAAGTATTATTGTAAATTTGTTATTATTTAAATAATTAATTAAGACCATTGTTACGTACTTTGTTAACTTCTGCAACTAAGAATATCACGATTTAATTATTTAATCAACCGTAGTCCTTTAATTAAAATTAGAAACACGGAACTACTTTTATGTTGCCTAGTAATTGTCTTGAGATTACTACGCTCCCCTTGACTATTTTCATTCACTTGTAATGGAGCGCTCACGCCGTAAGCAGCGTAAAGCGTTGTTTCGCTACGTATATAAATAAAAATGTGGAAGGGTTGATACTATGAGTATTTAAATGAGTAAATTTGTGTGGTGATGACATCTCTATAGATTATAAAATAACGGACTATGTAAATAATACAGTATTACCACCAAGAAGGTGATAGTAAACTAATCTATCATCATGTGAAGTGTGTAACAGTGAAACAAACTTTCTATCTATGTATTCTAACTACAAGAATTATTAAGAGTAACTACAGTCGCCGGAGATGAATGTACTACACCAGGAATGATTTCACATACTTCTAGAACTTCACCATCACAGTATGATAAGGTAACGACTGAACTTCAAGAAACATCAGGAGGACCGAAGAACTAATTCTGCAGCAACTTCAGGAAAAACACAGGTGACATGGAGGCTTGTCTTCCATGGTTAAGTGTTACAAAATTATAAACCCCAAAAGACAATTTAAATTATCACATTAAAGACTTTAAAACTTATGTTTAAATCTAATAACATTAAAGACTTTAGAAACCAGACATTTTAGGTAACATGTAGTATAAAATCTAATAACGCTAGTTATAGCAAAAAAGGTAAAGTTTAAATTAAAAGTTTTGTTGTTTTAGAAGATTAATAAAAAACCATTCTTCAAATGGTTAGAGTTTCAATATTGTACATGGCAAGGTGACCATAATTCAATTAATATATTTAATCCCGGATCCGTGGAATTAATCAATAAGATGTACATCATGTTTTGAGGCCCCTTTGTAAAGTAGTAATTTATATATTTAATCATATAGTAAACTATATTGTTTGAGAACTTTCAGTAAAGAACTTAATCACCAAATGCAATAAAGAGATGTCATCTAAATACCGAGTAAAATGAGTGCATAAATCAACAGTCTCCCCTTCCTAATATCCTGCTATATAAATTGTTTATTTGTTGTGATTATTTTCAGTGCTTCACAACGAAGGCAGCCGGTATAATTGGCACATCCAATTATTACTGGTTCCCTACGTTATAACTCAAGAGGTGAGGTTATAATTTGCGCCACTCTGCTCTGCTGCTATTTTTGCTAATCTGCTGCTATTTTGCTAATTTGCTAATTTTGCGTAAGAGAAAAGAAAGAAGTAATTGCGTCCCGATATCCCACGCACAAAAGCTGTTGATCTATACACTCATGTATTTCAATATGTGTCAGAGTTTGAAATAAGATAAAAATAATAATTAATATTATAGTAATATAGTATAAATAACTTTATTAGTAAATATAATATGTGTAACGTAATATTAGCATATAATCCCATGTAAACAAACCATGTCGGTACTTGTTAAAAGTCCCATTCATAAACGTGCCACATTCTCGCCAACCTCGGACGGGTAGTTTCCTGCTGCCGTTTGTTTAAGATTGTCATTGTTTAGTTGAGTTGAAAATAAGTCACCCTCCTTGTGTGGTCTATTGTTATAAGAAGCGTGTCTGTTCATGTGTTAGTAACCGAAGGGGGAATCTTTTGTCGTACGCATATTCATGCATGTGTGAAATTTCTCTCTCTCTCTCAAAGTAAAACGATAAAGGTTGTCATAACATTTTATGTGTTTATTTGTAAAAAAAAAGAAAAAGGAGTAAGAATACGATTGTTTTATATTTTTATATTTGTGTGTAAAAAAAAAAAGATAGCGTTGTATCGTAACTAATGCAAATGTTTAATAATAACTGTTAATAAATGTTTACCATGTACTAAAGTGTGTAGGCGACAATTGTGTATAGGATAGTAGAGCAAGTAATATTAGGACTTAAAGTTCAAATGAATAAATGACTTAGTTAACCCTCCCTTGTTAGATAAAGTATTAAACCCCAGGTCCAAAAACAGTAAACTTGTAAACTGAGCCAAATAAATTAATAATAATAAATAAAGTGTGCTAAATAATTATTGTAAGTCGATAGGAAATAATTCTAGGTAAGTTTTTAAAACCTCCAAAGTAATAGTAAGTGAATAATAAAGGCTGAATAAATCTTAAGTTAAACTAAATTTGTGTAACGTGTAGCAGTAAATAAAAGAAAGGTAAATAATAATAAAAGTATAGTTGAATAGTCAACAACCAGTTGTGGCCAGTAAGAGAACAATAAAGCGTGTTAAGAAATTGTAGTAAGCAGCCACACACTCTCCCTATTGTGATAAACCGTTGCCTCCCTAAACAATGAATACCACCGCGCGTGAAATACAATGAATTGTGTAAAGTCTCTCCCCTTCCGCAAAGTTGTCTAGTTATGGTTAAAGAGATAATAAGAATTACCATCGTGAGATTCCGCTTCTCTCAAGTAACTATAATCTAGAGTGGAGTATGGGATCTTCTTTAGATTATTTTAGAAGTAAGTCTATGGTATATAATCAAGATAGAATTATATACATGTAAAGTAACTAGTCACAACGGCGCCGGCTGAAAAGGATAATGATGAGGCAAAAAGGTGCCAAGAGTTCATTTATGAATGCTGAAAGCTAACGTGTAGAGTTAGAGTAAGCTGATGTCAGTCGGGCCACGATATTGTGAGTTACTGTAATTAAGGAAATTAGTATTATAAGTTAGTACTGTAAGAAGTGAGATAAAGGGAATTTCACGAAGGCGAACACTTAAATGAGAACTAGATCATTTAAAAAAGAATTAGAAAAAACAAACCGTGTACTACTAATAATAAATAATAATAATAGAGAAATTACACACGGAAATCCATAAACATACTCTCGGTATATTAAAAAAAAAATTTATACCGGCGTCTATGGCTTAAGCGGCGGAGTATGTGACGATTTCATTAATAAAAATATGTTAATTAATTAAGTTGATAATATATATGTGAAGAAATTTTAAATTCTTAATAAAATCTCACATTGTAAACTAAATCTTATGGCAATTATTTAATAATAATAATATTTAATATAAGTCTAATAATAAAATTAAAAGGGAATGGAATTGTACAGAAAGGGTAAAGCTTATTAATTTATCCTGCATAAACAAGAACTGACCAGAATTAACTTGTTTTCTGACCCCTAAATAAACTAAGTATTATTGTAAATTTGTTATTATTTAAATAATTAATTAAGACCATTGTTACGTACTTTGATAACTTCTGCAACTAAGAATATCACGATTTAATTATTTAATCAACCGTAGTCCTTTAATTAAAATTAGAAACACGGAACTACTTTTATGTTGCCTAGTAATTGTCTTGAGATTACTACGCTCCCCTTGACTATTTTCATTCACTTGTAATGGAGCGCTCACGCCGTAAGCAGCGTAAAGCGTTGTTTCGCTACGTATATAAATAAAAATGTGAAAGGGTTGATACTATGAGTATTTAAATGAGTAAATTTGTGTGGTGATGACATCTCTATAGATTATAAAATAACGGACTATGTAAATAATACAGTATTACCACCAAGAAGGTGATAGTAAACTAATCTATCATCATGTGAAGTGTGTAACAGTGAAACAAACTTTCTATCTATGTATTCTAACTACAAGAATTATTAAGAGTAACTACAGTCGCCGGAGATGAATGTACTACACCAGGAATGATTTCACATACTTCTAGAACTTCACCATCACAGTATGATAAGGTAACGACTGAACTTCAAGAAACATCAGGAGGACCGAAGAACTAATTCTGCAGCAACTTCAGGAAAAACACAGGTGACATGGAGGCTTGTCTTCCATGGTTAAGTGTTACAAAATTATAAACCCCAAAAGACAATTTAAATTATCACATTAAAGACTTTAAAACTTATGTTTAAATCTAATAAAATTAAAGACTTTAGAAACCAGACATTTTAGGTAACATGTAGTATAAAATCTAATAACGCTAGTTATAGCAAAAAAGGTAAAGTTTAAATTAAAAGTTTTGTTGTTTTAGAAGATTAATAAAAAACCATTCTTCAAATGGTTAGAGTTTCAATATTGTACATAGCAAGGTGACCATAATTCAATTAATATATTTAATCCCGGATCCGTGGAATTAATCAATAAGATGTACATCATGTTTTGAGGCCCCTTTGTAAAGTAGTAATTTATATATTTAATCATATAGTAAACTATATTGTTTGAGAACTTTCAGTAGAGAACTTAATCACCAAATGCAATAAAGAGATGTCATCTAAATACCGAGTAAAATGAGTGCATAAATCAACAGTCTCCCCTTCCTAATATCCTGCTATATAAATTGTTTATTTGTTGTGATTATTTTCAGTGCTTCACAACGAAGGCAGCCGGTATAATTGGCACATCCAATTATTACTGGTTCCCTACGTTATAACTCAAGAGGTGAGGTTATAAAGTTAGGGATAGACCATATAACCACTACAGAGTATCGACCGCAAGGCAATATTGCTGAAAGGTATCTACGAAACCTCAAATCTGCGCTAATCGCCTATCATGCAAACGATCATACGTCGTGGGACCAAAACCTATCATGAATTCAATATGCTTTTAATTCAGCTTATCACGAAGATCACAAGTCGACCCCGTTTGAGTTACTGTACAAATACCGACCAAACCACCCTTTGTCCACAAGATGGAATATACACGATCTGCTGCCTCCGCAAATAACGGATAAGCAGATAAAGCGAATATGGAATAAAGCCCGCTCTAATTTAAGAGCAAACTTAGAGAAATCCAGAAAATACCACTGCATTTAATACAGGACTTGTTCAAATAAGTAGAAACATCGTTGTGTATGTATGTGTGTGTCGCAAATTTCTGAAAGCATTCCACTGTGTGTGTACAATGACCCTAATTGAAGATATATTTTAGGTATAGCTGAATTTAAAGCGTACAAGCCTTCAGTAAGAAACTATTGTAATACAAGAGGTCATTGACACGACTTTACACTGACACATTGCAGTCTCTCCCTAACGTCTGTGTGTATTAGTAAAAGTAATAAAGATTGTACGTTTTTTAGTTTAAAAGATTAGGCACTAGAAAAAAAAAATATTACCATCCTTGTTAAAGTACAGTGAAAACTTTGTTATTAAAATTTTACTTTTAATCGTGTTGACCGCATCTAGGCAAGAAACACGATTCCCAAGTTCTTTTGTGTTTCACAGAGAAAAACAGAGGAAACATTTCCATCTAATGTATATTTATCTTTTTTAAAATATATTTATTTGAGACTGTAGTTGTTGTTCTGCTTTGTGAAGAATTATTTTTTCTTCCGAGCCGTTTATCTAAATAGACGTGGTTGCGGTAAAGTCAGTGTATATCTTTTACGTTTCTTATTTTTATGAAATTATCTGCCAGCGAATATTTATATTTTGTTCAGTGAGCATATGAAGACCTTCCCTACGTACACGCATAGCCCCAGATTTAAAATATATATTTATTTGAGACTGTAGTTGTTGTTGTTCTGCTTTGTGAAGAATTATTTTTTCTTCCGAGCTGTTTATCTAAATAGACGTGGTTGCGGTAAAGTCAGCGTATATCTTTTACGTTTCTTATTTTTTTTATGAAATTATCTGATCACTAAATAATAATAATATAATCGTTCTAGTGTTAACGTTTGCTGCGACAGTTCCTCCATAGATAACGCAGTTTACAAAATAATTACACATAGGTTCAGAGGTGTATAGTGAAATAAATTAAAATTATACACGCATGTCGTTACAGATGAAAAATAGAAATTAATTTCTTCACCTGCGAAGTTCCTAGGTTATATATATATATATATATATATATATATATATACAGTATTTTAAATTAATAAAACAGTAATATTTATATCATTAATACTGAAACATAATTTTATTGTATGTACAGATTTTATTTAAACGTAAAATTGTTCATGTGTGTGTGTGTACGGATTTATTCTCAGTTGTATGGAGCGGTACAGTTATTTTTTTTTACATAATTAGAGCACGGTACAAATTGGTTGAAATGACAAACACGTTGAAAGCCTTTTGTATATATAGCACATAATGTATATGACTACTTTTACAACTGCTATGTAGAGAGAAAATTTATTCAGACACATGTTTCGTTCAGCCACAACAGATTTTCTCAACGAATATATTAATTGTTTTCTGCCAACAAACCGACTAGGTGATTGTAGATTTATTCTGTACTCAGTTTCCAAATGTATCAATGTGTGTGTGTGTGTGTGTGCGTGCGTGCGTGTGTGTGAAGTTAACATAGCTTAGCCCGCTGGACTGCTTGCCTGTTTTCGTCCATTCCGTCGACGTGTTCCCACCATTTTAATCTGTAATCGTCTATTCGCTGGTTCGGATTATAGACGTTTAGCTCGTTCCGAATGTAGTCGTTCTGTCCAACTGTGTGGAACCCTTGACTCTTCTCAGAGAAAGCACTTCAGCTGCTTCAAATTGTAGACATGTCTCGCTTACATTCCTCACTGTCGTACATCTGAATCGGGACAGCAGTGGTTTTGTATAATTTTAATGATAGCGTACAGTCAGTCGCCCTCTGGAAGGACCTTCTGGGAGGATTTTTGTACTGCACCTTGTGTGTCCTTCCATCAGGGTGTGAGTTCCTTATGACAATGATGAATATGAAAATATTTTTCTACTCCTGTAGTACTGAACAACTTACCTATTACAGTAATTTCTTATTTTCCTTACAATTACCTATTTAGTGTGCACATGTTCTAACCGAATCTCATATCCACTGTAACCTATAACATATGCGAGAGAACATGTCAAAATATCGATGAAATCTTTCCTTCACTATCGTATGGCATACTACGGATACCTTTCCTGATATTTTTTCCCCTACCCACAACTACAAACTTTTCAGTGTAGTGTTAAAAGTAATTAAAATGGAGATACTTAATCGGAAACAAAACTAATTTTTTGTAGAAAATTATAGAACTGGAGAGGCCTAACTTATTACAACCTGACGTAACCTGTGTCCGGATCATTTTCATAGCCACGTACTCAAAATGCATCCATTGATGTTGTTAGCAGGGTAGGAAGTAATTTTTGATTACGCTTACTAGTATTTTAGCCGTACCGTTGTAAATAATAGCGAAAATAAGGCGCTATTTACCCTCACGGCAGATGACACCGAACACTCATTCTCATGGATAAACGAGAGGTAGCTTACACCATGTTATTGTTACACCAACAACTTGACGAATAACTCTACAGAGAACATTTTATCATCGGCAGAAGAATGGCAAAAAGATTCGCTACCTCTAAATTACAGACTGACAAGGAGAATGTCAAAGGTGAAATAATAATAATGTTTGAGCACGCGACCTCTTTATATTATTATTGTTATTATTATTATTATCACACGCATCTCTGCAACTCCGTCATCATGGCACAACAGGTTCATTACGTTTTATAGGTCGCTTAACATCGCACAAAAAAATGCTACGCGACGTTACACAATTGTACGGAGAAACCCGCGCTCTATGTCATAGAACTTGGTTACCACGCTAATTTCGTAACACATCAGTCCGTAGAATTCTTGTACAGCAATCACCACCGCATATGCTCGCGGTACGCGAACAATACAATGCGGCTTACCTCTTGAAATGATTTTCATGACTGTAAAGACAACCTGCACACAAACGGACGAAAGACATGACAGAAACTAAAATCCGACTACGATTCCCGCACAAACACTAAGGGTTACATGACTTCCAAGGACAGCCATTACACTATGGCTTCACGAATACAACCAAAATGGAATATTATCAAATGTCTATGTACGCTGAAAACAGTAGATCTAACATTTTTTTGCTACTGATTCAACAAATATCTAAGTTCTTGTACTACTGGATTTAGCAGTCAGTAGTCCTAATGTGACGATCCCTTTATCTGTCAATGACCGAAAAATGCTGACCTGTGTTGTCGATATTACTTACAAAGCGTACAATTTTGTTTCCAGAAGTTCAATTTGTCGTTTTTTGCAAACGTATTGTCTCTTATCTTGAGTGCCACGAGATTTTATGACACAAAGTAACACCAGCGTCTGAGGAGGGATACTAGACATATAATGTCCTTGGCCTTGTTCATATTGTTCTTGCTCTTACCGTTCGAATCACACCTGTTGGAGACCAAATCTGTTACAGAGGCCATGTGTACTGGAAGTAGCGAACTTTAAATACGGATGATGCGAGCGACGGCCATATAGGAGAGTTAGTACTGGTTCGTAACAGACAACTATCCTCTTTTGACATTGTATGATTTTAATAAAAACAGATATCGGATTTAAATAATAATTCCGTACTTGCAATATACAATCCATGTACACAAACTTATATATCCTTTGTTGGGGCTGTAATTATTACTAAACAGTAATACATGCTTAGAATGAAAATATTTGCTATGATTTTAGTAACGTACAACACCAGCTTAACCCAGAGAGAGAGAGAGCGAGAGAGAGAGAGAGAGTGAGAGACTGCAATGTGTCAGTGTAAAGTCGTGTCAATGACCTCGAATTGCTTCCGACGTCTGCGAGCGAGAGAGAGAGAGAGAGGGCGTTAATATTTGTCGAATAAATATAAACTTTCTAATTTTATATACATGCGCGCGGTACTGACCACGGAGAGAGAGAGAAACATACACAACAAGTGTGTGTGAGAGAGAGAGAGAGAGAATTTAAACTGATAATTGTTTTATTAAAATCTTACAATGACGAAATATTATTATTTCATTGTTTACGATATATATATTTAATGCAAAAATGAATTTTTAAAATTACAATCGTCTGTAAACTATATTTAACTCTTACCGTTCGAATCACACCTGTTGGAGACCAAATCTGTTACGGAGGCCATGTGTACTGGAAGTAGCGAACTTTAAATACGGATGACGCGAGCGAATAAAAAATAAAGCATGCACGACAAACATACTCTCTCGAGTCTCAGATTCTGGCGAATGCGTTGCTCATATAGTTTGAATTTCCCACCGAAGACAAATGTTGGCAGATCTGTTCTATACACACAATAATACAGGATTGGTAAACCTGATCATATATTTTAATATACACTATATAACACATATCAAGTTTGAACCCTGCATAGGTTGGTAAACCTGATCATATAGATTTAATATACATTATAACATACAACAAATTTGAACTCATGCAAAGTTGGTAACCCTGATCATATATTTAATATATACACTATAATTCATCAAGTCGGAACCACCCACCCACCACCCACCTCTGATATGCAAATCAGCGTTATTTAAAAAAAAAAAAAATATATATTTGCGGATGCAGGTGGTCCATTTGGGAATGCTGCGGGTCCAGCTGATTGAAAGTGAAAGTGATCTAGGCTCGCGAAAGGCGGCATATATTCGCGGATATACAAATCAATTTAATTAAAAAAATAAAAATATCAAATTAAAAAAATGTATTCGCGGAAATTCGCGGTCCAGTAGAAAGTGAAAGTGATTTAGGCTCGCGAAAGGCTGCATATATTCGCGGATATGCAAATCAATTTAATTAAAAAAATAAAAATATCAAATTAAAAAAAAATAAAAAAATTTATTCGCGGAAATTCGCGGTCCTTTGGGATGTTGTGGTCCAGCGGTGGTGGGGAGAGCGTGGGAAAAAATCTTGGACCGTGGGAACGGCGGCATCTCTTTGATCTAGACCGTGGGAAAGGCGGCATTCCTTTGTGCGTTAGAACTCTCATTATCACTCTACTGAATTGCCATCTTCAGAAAACTAGATCACTCATTAGAGATCGTTAAAAAATTAAAATACTAAAATCATTACAGTAAAAGTGCATTTTTACGACAGCGGAAATTCACCCTTCGTTGCCGAAACGCGTCATAAAGGACAGGAAAAACGAAGTCGCACGACGGATATCTGGTAAATACGTCTACATATATTAATATAAGCGACTTGGAGACAACTAACCTAAAATGTATCATTAAGTTCATTTTGACTGAATAATTTTGGTGCAGAATCTTCTTCCAGGTTGTAATCATCAGCATTATCGCTTTCATTTTCTGAGCTGCTCGCCAGTGGCACATCTTCAAGAACGGGAGGTGGAACTGGGATAGGGAGAGAATAACAATGCGTAACTGGTCGTAAGGCCGAAGAAATGTTCGGATATTGTATATCCTTCTTACTTTTTGCATTATGACCTTGAATTTTAACCATACAAAAATAGCAATCGTTAACATGATTTTGTGGCTCCCTCCAAACCATTGGGATTGCAAAAGGCATGATTTTTTTGCACCATTTTTCCACAGTCTCAGTCCCTCAACACATGTACGACATACCTTGTGTGGTGCCCAGCTTTTGTCTTCATCACCAAGCCTTATGCCGAAGTACGCGTAATACACGTTTCTCACAAAACTATTAATGTCCTGTCTTTGCTTACCAATTACGTAGCTACCACAAATATAACAGAACACGTTTGGGTTATTCAAACACTTCCGGGAACTCATTTCTACAGAAAGTTCACAAACTAAATATGACAGCACAAATATAACCTCACAGCACTATAGCATGTAAACAATGAACTACTGTTTCCCGCCTAACAGCCAGCTGGGTGTAACAAGTGTGGCCAACTAATCCCTCCCCCACAATAAAATTTCCCCTTGTGAACTTACGTGTAAATAAAAGATGAGTTCATTTGATTTGCAAAAAAACTGTACGTGATAGAAAGAAACGGATTGTAGATCTGGAATCAGCGCAAAAAAATGCTTTAGGAACACCTAAGACTACAGAAACATAGAAAATCATGTTGCATAGTGAATGCTTCCAATGTTTCTCTCCATAGGTTATGGGTGAACTGTTTCCCTTGGTCGGACAATATTTTCTTTGGCTTACCATACTGTGGGATGTAGAACTTCGTTAATGCTCTAAGTGTTGCTTTTGTCGTGGCTCTTTGGACTGGGTATAATTTTACAAATTTGGAAAAGAAATCTATCGTAACTAGAATGTGCTTTACCCCTCCTTTTGCTTTTGGTAGAGACCCATAATAATCCACAGCTAGTAACTGTCCTTTCACTTTAGCTTGGACTGTTTGCATTTCTACCCTTGTAGCTAAGTTTGGGTGTTTACATTTCTGGCACAGGTCACAAGTAGATAATAACCTTTTCATACGTTTTGCTAACCCTTTTCCTATGAAACTTTCGGTTAAGGCTAGATAGCATTTTTTAAATCCAGCGTGGCCCAATGACAAGTGGCATTCCCAAATAAGTTCATCTATCAAACAACTAGGTAATAGTAACTTCCACTTATGGGAACATAGCTTAAATAGTTTACCTTCGTATATGGGAAATCCTGGTTTTGAGTTGGTAACTGCACTCCTCCAAGCTACACTAATCCTAGGGTCTTGTTGCTGATGAGTCCCTATTTCTTTAAGTCGTCTAAACACTTCTGGTTTAGTTATATGTTTTACTGCGTAAATACCAACATCATTGCTACTACTTTTAATATTACCTGTTTCCCTGTTGTTTTCTAATGGTGGATTGATTTCACTGCAGGTAATGGTAGGTTTAGTTTTGTTTCTTTTCTACCTGCAGTGGCTTCCCGTTTCCCGTATTCATTTTACTAGTCGACGGTTGCTGCTCGGTAGAGGTTATAGTTGTTTTACACACTTTATACCCTTTATTAGGTTTATTTTCTACACTTCTATTCCTACCTTTATCCTCCACTTCCTGTCTATTTTGTGGTTTGTTACCCGGGTATGGGTTAAACCTTTTTTCTTTCATACGTTCATTATCTCTCCTCTTATTTGAGTAGAACGTTGGTTCTTGCTGATCGCCTTTAGAGTAGTTACTCAGCTGATTACTTACCCGCTATAGGTCCCTCTCTAAATCTAGACACTCATCTACGACCATAATGAACATTTCTAAAGTATCCACTCCTCTAGTTGTGGTTGCTACTCTAGTGCGTTCTGAGAAATGACGCGCTAGCTTATATACTACAGTGCTATTAAAACAATCTGCGTCTTCTGACAGTTCTTCTTGCGTGTTTACAAGAAGTAGTTGCTATGGTAACTCGTACGAGACTCTTAGGTGAGCCAATCACTGGCAGGGGTGCTTTCCCTCCCCCTTTCTCCTCAGTCAACAGTCCCACACTGACAATCAGCGCTCCCGCAGCTGTGCCGAGCACCACGTGCTTCTTAGCTGTCAGAAGACGCAGATTGTTTTAATAGCACTGTAGGTATCTCTCTTCTATTGGACGTGTTAGATGTTTAACCTGCGCCATTACATTTAGCACATAATTGGTAGTTGTCATATTCATTGACGGATGACACTTACCAAATTCTAAATGATCACGTACCCTTCTTTGTATTTGAACATTCCAGTACTGTGCTAGAAATTTTTCTCTGAAGTCTGAGTAGGTTTGGACTCTGTCCGAGATGACTTTCCACCACGTACCTGCCCAATTCTTGAGAAATCGGCCTAACATGTCCTTCTTGTCCTCGTCGTCCATCAGTGGATTTACACGAGTTACATACGCTTCGAACAGCTTCAGGAATTCCACAGGATTCTCATGTGGGTTACCTGAAAATGCAAGGTTTTCCGGTTCTTCCTTACAGCCGCCACACCTCACTACTTTGGTTTGCTGTGACTTCAATGCTTTAGTCAGATCCTCCCGCATTACCTTCAACTGCTGTTCCATCTTATGATGTATTTCGTCACTGTTAGCCTTACTCTCTACCTGTTTCTTAACTTCACTAATATTTACACCGTTGGGTACATTCTTCCCTAGTATTTTGGATTTCTTCTTTATTTAGTAGTGTTTGTGTTTTTAGTTCAGCTGTTACTTCGCTGAATTGTTGATTAATGAGGGTTACTTTGAGTTCTAACCTTTCATGTAATTCATTTCTAAATTTATTTAGCTTTTCGTCTTGACGGCGAAAATTAGTGTTTACTTGTTTTCTAAACTCATCTAGCGTAGTTTGAAATGCTAGCGTTACCTCTTCGGTATGCTTATCAAACCTACTATTACTCTCGTCTATTTTATTATTAGTACTATCTAATTTACTAGCTAGATTAGATATTTCTTCATTTGTTTTAAATGTAGCCTCTTTACTACTTTGTTCTATTTGGCTAGATAAATTTTCATGTATTTGTTTTATTTCACTGGACAAATATTTATTAGTTTGTTCTATTTTATTATTAACATCAGTTATTAATTTTTGATTACTTTCCTCTAAACTTTTATTATTTTCATCAATTTTATTATTGGTACTTTCAATTTTACTTTCTATTTTTTTAATTTCATTAGACAATTGACTTTTATTTTCATCCATTTTAGTGGTTAACTGTTTAAACATTTGCTCAATTGCTGCCATATCTACAGATGATGATTTAGCCATTTTTAATTATTTAATTTTTATTTTTAACAAATAAATTTAACAATTATTTAATAGTTATTTGTAACCTTGAATTCCACTTTCTTTTCAAATTTATTAATACTACAATTTAACTAATCACTTGGGTAATAGCAACGGCAAATTATATAACTTTATTTATATAATTTTGTGTATAATCGGGCCCATTAGTTGCGGCGACAAATACATACAACGCTCCCTTTCATCTAACACAATTATCTAATATTTGTGATGTTAGATAAAAAGTTACTTACCCGTGATTTTACTTTACCTGGGCGCCAGAACAAATCCCAGATACAAATGACACGGTTTCAGCTTAGCTCAGCGCATGGAGACACTCTTTCTCAGGATTCGTTCAGTGATTGTGGTTTTCAAGGGGAATCGTTACAAATAACTCTTTAAGATTTGCTTGATTATTATTTTTAATGTTTTAATAAATGATTTTGAAACTTTAAATTGTTAATGGTAGTGCTTAATTCTACCCTAACCTTATAATTATTGAGTGAGTGTGGAAAGTAATGATTAAGACGCTCAAACGACCTATAGCTCTTATCTGGTCTGATTAAGAAATTTCTATCTCCCAAACCAGTGCTAAAGAACAGGTCTACAATAATTTGCACGTCCAGTACTACACACTATTTCCCATTCAACACTCTTATACTAAATTAAAGTTAATCTTACAGTTAAAATACAATGTGTGCGTTTCTTAGTGTCCTTTTAAAATTGTTTATTGTTTTATTATTTGTTTAGCGCTTATATCATTGATCAATGAATTTATTTCTTACTGTTTTGATGCGTCGACCGAAGGTAGGAATCTGTATAGGTTCTTCTTTCGATGGTGTTGCACAGAAGAATGGGTTGATCAATGTTGTGGAAGATGCCCTGGCAATTACAGATGCTGTAGCCTTCTGTAGCACAGGTCCTTCACGGCTGATGGATTAATTAATTAAGTAATTAATTAATTAACGGTGATATTATGCAGCTAGTGTTATTGAATGTTGTAAATTCATCTACACTGCGGACTACTTCTCGATTTATAACTGAATTTGCACTGTTGTGTAATTTAAAAATTATCTGTAGGCGAATTATACACGTCTAGTGTGTTTCAGTACCGAATGAAGAGTGATGCGACTCCTCGCATTTAGCTGGCGTCTGTTTTAAATACGGGCTGCTGATTGGTTGTACAAATAAATCATGCGTTTTTCCAGTTGTGACAATCTCGAACAGGTCGGTCTTACACGCGGTGACAGGTTCCAAACGGCAGAGAAATTCTTGTCAAAATCGTACTTCCTGTATTTGCAAATCGATTGATTACAGGTATTTGCAAATGTGTTTCCGAAGATCTGACCACAGAATATTGTTGCTTAGGTCTTTACCTCTGTGTGTGTGAAAACACCTTGTTCCTACGTAGCATAATTCTCTCGTTATTCCTGTTGGCGTGCGTCATCCGTATAACTTCTTTATTTGTTAATTATATTAACTGAGCTTGCGGCTACTTATAAAGCTTTTCTTGCTGAATACAATGCTGTTTTCAGAATTTCGGTATATTTACAACTTTTGAAGTTATTGCAGGTTGAACTGATAATTCGCTTTGAGTAAAATTACCTGTTTGAACTTGATTTTACTGTAGCGGTAACTTGGTTAGAGTGAGATAGCTGCTATTATGCGCTCTCTCTCTCGTCCTTACTGCGTTGCGCTCGTACCGTTTATAGCTTTCATATAACGCTCTGATAGGACGCTATTATGAATTGTCATATATACCCCCACTAGGTATAAAAAAAATTTATTATGTAAATCATTAATTTTTTTCGAATGTACAGTTTTACACTGAATAAAATTTTGCACATTTACTTTAGCACTTTTTCCCGGCACAACTTACACTTATACAATGTTACAACTACAACTACTATGATGTACAATATATATATATATGTATATATATATATATATTGCAACACATCTTTTTATGATTTCTTTCTTTATGGATTATGAGTTTTACATGGACCTGGTTAGGGTATATCATGCCAACACTTACCTGCAGTATATGGTACTTTTCTGCTTTGCCGGCTATTAGGTGTGGGATTTGGGCTTATTAGGTATCAGGTAACGAGTTGGGACGATGTGTTTTCAAAAGAATTATTTCAGGAAGCTGAGTTGTATAAATTGTGAATAAATGAAAACTACCTTTTTAGTCTATCATTCCAATGATTATAATTGTCACCCTCAAGGTGCTTATCTTTAAACAAATCATAATAATAAAAAAGAATTTCAAATATTTAACACTATTTACGACGGGTTCCACTAATTTATATTCTTTCTTGAATATTACTTTACACATATTTTCTCTAGTGATATATTGTTATAATGCTTACGTCTAACAATCACATATTAAAATCATATATCTTCGTACATAATTTATAAGTTCCTGAAAATAAGACATACAATACACAGTATATACACAAAACATATAACATGGAAATATACACACATATATGGGCAGTTTCACACTGTCTGCCTGTAATTATAATTCATTTATAAAAATCATTTTGTTATATTGAATTTAATTATTTAATAAAATGGAAATACTGAATTGATTTCATTCTATGAAATCCGTAACCCTGTTCTTTATACATGAGAAAATAAAATACGAACTTTTTAAATTAATATAACAAGGGTTATATTTATCGTTATCTCTATGGTAATTATTATTAATATAAACACTTTTATTAAGGGTAACTCCCTTTTAATTATTCTACTCTTCAGCCTGCTTGGCTATCAACAATAATTAATATGAAACAATAAAATTTGTGACATCTAATATCTTGATAACACTCTTAGAGCTTCTCTGCACTCTCCCTTAATTTATCACATTTAATTTATCAAATATAATTTTTTATACAGTGCACAATCTCATGAAAACATTTGCTTAGAGTCTTTCTGCACTCTTATTAACCTATTATTATTATAATCACACATTATCTAAATGTTCTGTCTTTTTGAATAAATGTCTCTATATGATATACAGTACAACATTTAAAAGTGTCTTTAGGCTTTAGTCATACCGCCTATATAAAAATGTTTATCAATTTTTTAAAACTGTTCAATTTCGCTTATAGCGGCTTTTCATTTACTTGTTGTGTTTTACAACATTATTATGAACCCTGAACCATATCAGGTCACCTGTTTTGATGATTTCATGTTACACAGATGTACACGGGTCTCAGGCGTCGGCGTTGAGTACAGCTATTCCTCTCGAAACCTCCGTCAGCGTCGCTTAGCGGTGTATGAACAGCTAGGCTAGGCGTCGTTCCTTTATCGTCATGGACACAGCGTCTCTGGCCTCGGGTATTGTCTGATGTCCGTAGTACGTAGTTGTAGTAACTCAGGTGTCTGCCGGTCTCATTGAAGCGTCTTCTGCAGCGTATCGTTCCGTGTGTACGACTCAACGAATACTTTATGAATGAATCAGATGCTCGTTTTGGCTCACTGTTTATAGGGCAAAACCACGTGTGCAAATGAGTTTCTATCGGCGAATACCTCAACAATCCTTTATTTATTTAGGTAACAAAGTTGTTTGTTAGACGTGTCTTGAACACAGTTATTAGCTATGTATACACGCGATCTTTAATTAGCACCGCGAAAGGTGTGAAATAGTAAAACGCTTATAGTTCACGACACTCTCACTATATCGTTATGTGTTTGGTGTCTAAATAAAGCTACATTTCCGCACTATTCACTGGTCAACCTAGTTCTTCTTAATCTTTTGTCATTTTTTTATTATTTAAGTTTTAAAACACTTCTGACATGTGCCGACAAAATTATACATATTTATGCAGGTGGACTGTTATCTGTTTTGTTTGCTATATAAAATCTTATCTATACCCTTCTAAATGTACAATTGTAGCAGATAACGCTTATTATGCGTACTCCAGTTAGAACGATAAACATTGATAACAATGTTTCGTTATAACACTCCCCCACTTGCTTTAAAAAAAATTGTTTTGTGCTTTTCAGAACATATTTTTTTTTTTTTTTTATCTATGTTTAGTACATACACAGTCAGTTATATTACATGTTTATTAGAAAGAATATAAAATCTTATCTTAAAGTAACAATCACATATGGGTATTATTGGATATAATGACGCAGAGATGACGCATGGTACTTTCCGACGTCCTTTTTCTTCACTGGGTCATATACCATGTAGGTGTGTGGTCCTAGACGACTCCTTAGTTCATATGGGCCACAGAATAATCTGAAGAATTTCTTGGAAGTGTTTAATATACTACTTCCCACAGGATTTGTCTTTATCAATACCTTATCACCAATCTGGAATCTTGTCAATCGGTGAGTTCTATTATACCGGTCTCTCCTTTTACCTGCTTGATGATATAACTGTCGTTCAGCTCTGTTTATTTTTATTTGAATTGGCAAATCTACATTATAATTTTCCGGTTTATTAATCATGTTGTGCCAGAATCTTTTAGGTATTGTATTCTCACTTAATTCTAACGGTGTGTATCCTGTAGCTTCACTATAATTGTGATTCATTGCATCTTCGAAAAATTGTAGATAGTCAGGCCATTTACTCTGTTGATTGTAGCAATATAACCTCATGTACTTGCCTAACTCTCTATTTATTCTTTCAGCAAGATTAGTTTGTGGATGCCTTATGGATGTAAGTATAGGTTTTATACCTTGTCTTGTCAATGCGTCCTTCCATAATTTATTACCAAACTGCTTACCTTGATCTGTCAACACTTTATCCATTTTTCCATACTTTGGTATATACTTCTGGGTGATGACGTTCAGAACAGATTTCATGGTGGGTCTTCGTACAGCATATAACTTTACTAGCTTGGTAAACACATCTACCGTCACAATTATATGGCGGTACCCATGACTTGATCGCGGGAGTGGTCCAAGGAAATCAAGTGCAACTATATCCCCCTTCTTCTTAGTTCTGATACTCCCCATTTCAACGCAAGTGTTTAAATTCGGATGTTTGGCTGTTTGACAATCATGGCATTTCCTAACAATTATTTTAATTTTTCTGAACATATTATTACAGGTGAAGGCTTCTTTCATAGTTAAATAGCACTTCAATGGAGATGCATGAGCTAGACTACGATGACATGGTATAATTAATTGCTGTAACATGTCATGAGATAGCACAACTTTCCAATCATAATTAATAAGCTTAAATAAAATTCCATCTTTCACACAATAATTTATAGGTAACGGATTATTTTTTATATTCTGTAATCGCTGATCTTTATCTTGCTCTCTAGCGAGATTACGTAGTAATTCTTGTACTTCTCTCTCGGGTTTGTATGTTATGTTGCTAAGTACCCTGACATCTTGTGGTTTAGCTTCATGTGTTTCTATACAGACTCCAGAATGTAGTCATTGATTTTCAGTCTTCGATGTGGACGGTTTATTACGTTCATCAGTGTTTCTCGGTGGCTCTTTCTGTTTTTTCTCAACGGTAATCGCCTGCGTATTTGCATTCCTATCGGATGTCCATGGTTTCGAAAATCGTTTCGACGAATTCGGCCATCGGTAACCTCCTTTGTAATTACCTCTTTCATTATTTTGCTCCTGCTTCTCATATGTTCGTCCATCTTCATGGCGTCTATCATATGATACATTTTTGTTTTTCGGATATTTTTCATCGTCTGTACGTCTATCTTCTCTGCCTTTATCTTCTTGGCGATATCTTTGCGAATACCACGTACCTCTATCTTGATTTTGGTTCCGGTTATCTCGCTGAACTCCTCTTGGTGGGTCTCGTTCACGGATTACACCCTCCATCTGTGTTAAAAGTATTAATAGATCTTCAATGGTAGCTATACCCTGAACATGTATAGCTAGTTGGATGTTCCTGCTGAAATGATTAGCAAGCTTAATGACTAATTCTTTTTGTGTTAACGCGGGACGTAAATGTTTACTCCTCTCTACTAACATAATGACGTATTCATCTTCAGACAGCTTACCTGGATTATATTTACCAAATTCCAGTGTATTTCGTATTCTCATTTGTATGTATTCATTCCAATACCTCCGTTCGAATGCTAGTTTAAATTCTTCATACGTTTTTAAATCGTCATTCACCATCGTGAACCAACTGGCTGCTGCATCTTTTAAGTAACGACTTACAAAGTCTATTTTATCTTTGTCACTGAGAATAGATCCAATACTATCTATTTCTTTCTCACATTTGATACGAAATTCAATGGGATTTTCCCCTCTGGATCCTCTAAAATAGTTAATGGGTCTCTCTTCTCTAGGTACGGTCGAGTATACTAACGCTTGTGTTGGTAGTCTTCTCACTTCTCGTGTAAGTCGGTCTACTTCACCTTTTAACTTGACTTCCAGCTGATCTACCCTGTTGTCATGGTGTTGGATAGATTTCTTGATGGTGTCGTCTGCTGCGGCTAGACTTTTTGTTTCTTCTTCAATTTTCATGGTCTTCCTGACATTACTCTGCACCAACTCGCTGATGACTTGTATCTTGGTATCTTGTCGATGCGTAATTTTTTCGAGTTTCTGGTCCAGTGCGTCGGCCATAGATTTAAAATTTTGTTGTAGTCTTTTTCGCTGCTCTTCGAAATTTTCATTCATCACCACCGCTTGTTGTTTTAGAGACTCTTTAACTTTACCTTCTAAGGTCTCCATTCGTTCCATAATTTCTACCTTACTTTCAGCATTATACGCGTATAGTTTCTGAATTTCTGACGTGCTTGCTTCCAATCTTCTCATAGTTTCAGCACCACTAGTTTTTATTTCTTCAAACCTTTTTACGTTTTCAGCGTTGCTGGCTTCCAATCTTCTCATAGTTTCAGCACCACTAGTTTTTATTTCTTCAAACCTTTTTACGTTTTCAGCGTTGCTGGCTTCTAACTTCTTCATTATGTCGGCTAAACTGACCTCTTGTTTATGTGCCATGTTTAATTTTAATTTGGTGAACCGATTCTAAAATATTTATTATTAATTTGTATATTATTAATTATTTGGATTATTATTAAATACTGTATTGGTAGTCATTTATTCATCAACATACAACCATTATCTTGGGCGCCTGTAGTATCAGTTTCTGATAACCACAATATTTATCTAAGCTCCCCTTTGTTTACTCTACTGATAACGCTAACTGTACGTTCTTCTCAGCTACATTCAACATATAAATGCACGTTTTATAATAATTACACATCAACTCTAAATATTTGTTCTACGTGAATTTATATTTATTTAAATTCTTACTAATTTTTAATTTTTTTCGTATTATGTTTTTTTTTTTTTTTTTTATTTATTTATTTAATCGTGCCCCACGTTGGAAGCGACATTTTCTTTTGCAACACATCTTTTTATGATTTCTTTCTTTATGGATTATGAGTTTTACATGGACCTGGTTAGGGTATATCATGCCAACACTTACCTGCAGTATATGGTACTTTTCTGCTTTGCCGGCTATTAGGTGTGGGATTTGGGCTTATTAGGTATCAGGTAACGAGTTGGGACGATGTGTTTTCAAAAGAATTATTTCAGGAAGCTGAGTTGTATAAATTGTGAATAAATGAAAACTACCTTTTTAGTCTATCATTCCAATGATTATAATTGTCACCCTCAAGGTGCTTATCTTTAAACAAATCATAATAATAAAAAAGAATTTCAAATATTTAACACTATTTACGACGGGTTCCACTAATTTATATTCTTTCTTGAATATTACTTTACACATATTTTCTCTAGTGATATATTGTTATAATGCTTACGTCTAACAATCACATATTAAAATCATATATCTTCGTACATAATTTATAAGTTCCTGAAAATAAGACATACAATACACAGTATATACACAAAACATATAACATGGAAATATACACACATATATGGGCAGTTTCACACTGTCTGCCTGTAATTATAATTCATTTATAAAAATCATTTTGTTATATTGAATTTAATTATTTAATAAAATGGAAATACTGAATTGATTTCATTCTATGAAATCCGTAACCCTGTTCTTTATACATGAGAAAATAAAATACGAACTTTTTAAATTAATATAACAAGGGTTATATTTATCGTTATCTCTATGGTAATTATTATTAATATAAACACTTTTATTAAGGGTAACTCCCTTTTAATTATTCTACTCTTCAGCCTGCTTGGCTATCAACAATAATTAATATGAAACAATAAAATTTGTGACATCTAATATCTTGATAACACTCTTAGAGCTTCTCTGCACTCTCCCTTAATTTATCACATTTAATTTATCAAATATAATTTTTTATACAGTGCACAATCTCATGAAAACATTTGCTTAGAGTCTTTCTGCACTCTTATTAACCTATTATTATTATAATCACACATTATCTAAATGTTCTGTCTTTTTGAATAAATGTCTCTATATGATATACAGTACAACATTTAAAAGTGTCTTTAGGCTTTAGTCATACCGCCTATATAAAAATGTTTATCAATTTTTTAAAACTGTTCAATTTCGCTTATAGCGGCTTTTCATTTACTTGTTGTGTTTTACAACATTATTATGAACCCTGAACCATATCAGGTCACCTGTTTTGATGATTTCATGTTACACAGATGTACACGGGTCTCAGGCGTCGGCGTTGAGTACAGCTATTCCTCTCGAAACCTCCGTCAGCGTCGCTTAGCGGTGTATGAACAGCTAGGCTAGGCGTCGTTCCTTTATCGTCATGGACACAGCGTCTCTGGCCTCGGGTATTGTCTGATGTCCGTAGTACGTAGTTGTAGTAACTCAGGTGTCTGCCGGTCTCATTGAAGCGTCTTCTGCAGCGTATCGTTCCGTGTGTACGACTCAACGAATACTTTATGAATGAATCAGATGCTCGTTTTGGCTCACTGTTTATAGGGCAAAACCACGTGTGCAAATGAGTTTCTATCGGCGAATACCTCAACAATCCTTTATTTATTTAGGTAACAAAGTTGTTTGTTAGACGTGTCTTGAACACAGTTATTAGCTATGTATACACGCGATCTTTAATTAGCACCGCGAAAGGTGTGAAATAGTAAAACGCTTATAGTTCACGACACTCTCACTATATCGTTATGTGTTTGGTGTCTAAATAAAGCTACATTTCCGCACTATTCACTGGTCAACCTAGTTCTTCTTAATCTTTTGTCATTTTTTTATTATTTAAGTTTTAAAACACTTCTGACATGTGCCGACAAAATTATACATATTTATGCAGGTGGACTGTTATCTGTTTTGTTTGCTATATAAAATCTTATCTATACCCTTCTAAATGTACAATTGTAGCAGATAACGCTTATTATGCGTACTCCAGTTAGAACGATAAACATTGATAACAATGTTTCGTTATAATATATATATATATTGTATAGATGTACAATGTTACATCTATCTTACAACTAAAGATTACAATGTTCCTTAACCTAACATGGTATATTGGAAATTTATATGATCATTTTTAATCATCGTTTTGGATTAATTAATGTCAAATTTTAAATAACAACACTAACATTTATTTATATAAAATTTATTATTATTATTATTGATTCAAAACAATTATAAATTTATGGGTCAATATTTTGTTTATATTTTCTTAAACTATCCCCATGGTACTTTCCTATAATTTTATTTTTCTCTACATCTTTTAACAGATATGTGTACCTTGCAATCTGTTTTTCTATCCTATAAGGTCCCATGAATATCGAAAAGAACTTGGCCGTGGTATTATCTATGGCAGAGGATACAGGATTCGCTTTCACTAGCACTTCCTCTCCTTCCACAAACCTTACCAACTTGCGAGTTCCATTATATCGTTCTACTCTCTTTTGACCTTCTCTTTGTATTCTCTCTTCTGCTATCCTGGTTTTTACCTCATATGGGATAGGTAGATTGTAGTTGGGTGGACTTTTTATGGTTTTTGTCCATACATGTACAGGTTCTTTATTAATAAACAATTCTGAAGGTGTGTACCTCGTTGTTTCATTGCATGTATTATTTATACAATCTGAAATAAAATTTAAGTAGTCTACCCATTCAGAATGGTTCTGATTACACAATATTCTAAAATACCTCCCTAATTCTCTATTTACTCTCTCAGCTAAATTGACCTGAGGGTGACGTATGGATGTAAGAATAGGTTTAATATCACTATGCAACATTTTAAAACTTTTGGTACGATGTTTTAAGACTGTAAGGTGATTTTAAAAGTATTTTTCATGCTGATTTCAAATCTGGTTTTAGTTTTTCTGTATCACGTAAGGTTTTTATACAATTCAATTTCAAAGTTTTAAAAAATCGAATGTTGTGAACAGGGAAAATTATTATTATTTGATTGTGATTTCAAAATTGTTTATGTTTTAATCCTGCATAAAATCACAACACATGGCGGTACAGTAGACAATGGTATACACTCACTTAAAAATGTTATAATTATTACGAAAACACAACACATATATGACAATTTAATTCCTCTTCTTCGCTGAATTCACTGCTTCAAGATCTTTCTGACATGGGTTGAAACTTCTCTTCCATGATTGTCTCCCTTCACCAGTGCCGTCTCTTTTTAGCATAAAACAGTAGTCGGCCATCATGTTGGCATTCCACCTTCCCTGGTATCTCTTTTCCATGTCCTTGATATCCTGATGGAAACGTTCGCCTTGTTCTTCACTGACATCGCCGAGGTTCGCAGGGAAAAATTCAACATGTGAGTGTAGGAAGTGAAGCTTTACACTCATGTTACATCCTAATTTCATGAAACTCTGCAACATTCTTTTAACCATGGTTTTGTACTCTGGATGTTTGTGGTTGCCCAAAAAGTTGACAACAACTTCTTTAAACGAAACCCAGGCCCTTTTTTCAACTGAATTCATTGTACTTTCAAACAAATTGTCTTTCATTAACTTTCTTATCTGCGGTCCCACGAAGATCCCTTCTTTAAGTTTCTCATAAGATACTTTCGGAAATCTTGTTACCAAGTACTGGAAACAGTCACCATCTTTTGGAAGAGCTTTAGTAAACTGTTTCATTAATCCGAGTTTGATGTGCAGAGGAGGTAATAGTATCTTGCTTCGTTGAACAAGTGGGACATTTATTATGTTCTGTGAACCGGGTTGGAGGGTTTTTCTTTTGGGCCAGTCTGTCTTCTTCCAATGTTTGTCTCTGGCTCGACTATCCCATTCACAAATGAAACAAGGCATTTTTGTGTAGCCGGAATGTTGACCAAGTAACATACCTAAATCCCCACAAATTGTCCAAGAATGTTTTTCATAATTCACGTATTTTAGCAGAGCTTTGAGATTTACATACGTCTCCTTGAGATAAACTGAATTTGCAATGGGTACTGAACCAAACAAATTTCCATTGTGTAAAAGTACACCTTTGAGGCTAGTTTTGGACGAGTCTATAAATAACCTCCACTCACTTGGATTGTAAGTGACGTTAAAGAAATTCAATAAACCCTCAATATCACAACAATAAACCAGAGAGTCTTCTTCTTTAAAGAATTTCATTAATTCCTTCTCTCTGGACCTATACCAAGAGAACGTAACTCCGGGTAATAGAAGATTTTTTGCATTCAATCTTGACCCAAGCAATTGGGCGGCATCTTTTGTCAGGTTCAAGTCACGAGTATTATCATTAAGTTCATATATGTAGACGTATTTACCAGATATCCGTCGTGCGACTTCGTTTTTCTTGTCCTTTATGACGCGTTTCGGCAACGAATTGCCATCTTCAGAAAACTAGATCACTCATTAGAGATCGTTAAAAAATTAAAATACTAAAATCATTACAGTAAAAGTGCACTTTTACGACAGCGGAAATTCACCCTTCGTTGCCGAAACGCGTCATGAAGGACAGGAAAAACGAAGTCGCACGACGGATATCTGGTAAATACGTCTACATATATTAATATAAGCGACTTGGAGACAACTAACCTAAAATGTATCATTAAGTTCATTTTGACTGAATAATTTTGGTGCAGAATCTTCTTCCAGGTTGTAATCATCAGCATTATCGCTTTCATTTTCTGAGCTGCTCGCCAGTGGCACATCTTCAAGAACGGGAGGTGGAACTGGGATAGGGAGAGAATAACAATGCGTAACTGGTCGTAAGGCCGAAGAAATGTTCGGATATTGTATATCCTTCTTACTTTTTGCATTATGACCTTGAATTTTAACCATACAAAAATAGCAATCGTTAACATGATTTTGTGGCTCCCTCCAAACCATTGGGATTGCAAAAGGCATGATTTTTTTGCACCATTTTTCCACAGTCTCAGTCCCTCAACACATGTACGACATACCTTGTGTGGTGCCCAGCTTTTGTCTTCATCACCAAGCCTTATGCCGAAGTACGCGTAATACACGTTTCTCACAAAACTATTAATGTCCTGTCTTTGCTTACCAATTACGTAGCTACCACAAATATAACAGAACACGTTTGGGTTATTCAAACACTTCCGGGAACTCATTTCTACAGAAAGTTCACAAACTATATATGACAGCACAAATATAACTTCACAGCACTATAGCAGGTAAACAATGAACTACTGTTTCCCGCCTAACAGCCAGCTGGGTGTAACAAGTGTGGCCAACTAATCCCTCCCCCACAATAAAATTTCCCCTTGTGAACTTACGTGTAAATAAAAGATGAGTTCATTTGATTTGCAAAAAAACTGTACGTGATAGAAAGAAACGGATTGTAGATCTGGAATCAGCGCAAAAAAATGCTTTAGGAACACCTAAGACTACAGAAACATAGAAAATCATGTTGCATAGTGAATGCTTCCAATGTTTCTCTCCATAGGTTATGGGTGAACTGTTTCCCTTGGTCGGACAATATTTTCTTTGGCTTACCATACTGTGGGATGTAGAACTTCGTTAATGCTCTAAGTGTTGCTTTTGTCGTGGCTCTTTGGACTGGGTATAATTTTACAAATTTGGAAAAGAAATCTATCGTAACTAGAATGTGCTTTACCCCTCCTTTTGCTTTTGGTAGAGACCCATAATAATCCACAGCTAGTAACTGTCCTTTCACTTTAGCTTGGACTGTTTGCATTTCTACCCTTGTAGCTATGTTTGGGTGTTTACATTTCTGGCACAGGTCACAAGTAGATAATAACCTTTTCATACGTTTTGCTAACCCTTTTCCTATGAAACTTTCGGTTAAGGCTAGATAGCATTTTTTAAATCCAGCGTGGCCCAATGACAAGTGGCATTCCCAAATAAGTTCATCTATCAAACAACTAGGTAATAGTAACTTCCACTTATGGGAACATAGCTTAAATAGTTTACCTTCGTATATGGGAAATCCTGGTTTTGAGTTGGTAACTGCACTCCTCCAAGCTACACTAATCCTAGGGTCTTGTTGCTGATGAGTCCCTATTTCTTTAAGTCGTCTAACTACTTCTGGTTTAGTTATATGTTTTACTGCGTAAATACCAACATCATTGCTACTACTTTTAATATTACCTGTTTCCCTGTTGTTTTCTAATGGTGGATTGATTTCACTGCAGGTAATGGTAGGTTTAGTTTTGTTTCTTTTCTACCTGCAGTGGCTTCCCGTTTCCCGTATTCATTTTACTAGTCGACGGTTGCTGCTCGGTAGAGGTTATAGTTGTTTTACACACTTTATACCCTTTATTAGGTTTATTTTCTACACTTCTACTCCTACCTTTATCCTCCACTTCCTGTCTATTTTGTGGTTTGTTACCCGGGTATGGGTTAAACCTTTTTTCTTTCATACGTTCATTATCTCTCCTGTTATTTGAGTAGAACGTTGGTTCTTGCTGATCGCCTTTAGAGTAGTTACTCAGCTGATTACTTACCCGCTGTAGGTCCCTCTCTAAATCTAGACACTCATCTACGACCATAATGAACATTTCTAAAGTATCCACTCCTCTAGTTGTGGTTGCTACTCTAGTGCGTTCTGAGAAATGACGCGCTAGCTTATATACTACAGTGCTATTAAAACAATCTGCGTCTTCTGACAGTTCTCCTTGCGTGTTTACAAGAAGTAGTTGCTATGGTAACTCGTACGAGACTCTTAGGTGAGCCAATCACTGGCAGGCGCGCTTTCCCTCCCCCTTTCTCCTCAGTCAACAGTCCCACACTGACCAATCAGCGCTCCCGCAGCTGTGCCGAGCACCACGTGCTTCTTAGCTGTCAGAAGACGCAGATTGTTTTAATAGCACTGTAGGTATCTCTCTTCTATTGGTGGTGTTAGATGTTTAACCTGCGCCATTACATTTAGCACATTATTGGTAGTTGTCATATTCATTGACGGATGATACTTACCAAATTCTAAATGATCACGTACCCTTCTTTGTATTTGAACATTCCAGTACTGTGCTAGAAATTTTTCTCTGAAGTCTGAGTAGGTTTGGACTCTGTCCGAGATGACTTTCCACCACGTACCTGCCCAATTCTTGAGAAATCGGCCTAACATGTCCTTCTTGTCCTCGTCGTCCATCAGTGGATTTACACGAGTTACATACGCTTCGAACAGCTTCAGGAATTCCACAGGATTCTCATGTGGGTTACCTGAAAATGCAAGGTTTTCCGGTTCTTCCTTACAGCCGCCACACCTCACTACTTTGGTTTGCTGTGACTTCATTGCTTTAGTCAGATCCTCCCGCATTACCTTCAACTGCTGTTCCATCTTATTTCGTCACTGTTAGCCTTACTCTCTACCTGTTTCTTAACTTCACTAATATTTACACCGTTGGGTACATTCTTCCCTAGTATTTTGGATTTCTTCTTTATTTAGAAGTGTTTGTGTTTTTAGTTCAGCTGTTACTTCGCTGAATTGTTGATTAATGAGGGTTACTTTGAGTTCTAACCTTTCATGTAATTCATTTCTAAATTTATTTAGCTTTTCGTCTTGACGGCGAAAATTAGTGTTTACTTGTTTTCTAAACTCATCTAGCGTAGTTTGAAATGCTAGCGTTACCTCTTCGGTATGCTTATCAAACCTACTATTACTCTCGTCTATTTTATTATCAGTACTATCTAATTTACTAGCTAGATTAGATATTTCTTCATTTATTTTAAATGTAGCCTCTTTACTACTTTGTTCTATTTGGCTAGATAAATTTTCATTTATTTGTTTTATTTCACTGGACAAATATTTATTAGTTTGTTCTATTTTATTATTAACATCAGTTATTAATTTTTGATTACTTTCCTCTAAACTTTTATTATTTTCATCAATTTTATTATTGGTACTTTCAATTTTACTTTCTATTTTTTTAATTTCATTAGACAATTGACTTTTATTTTCATCCATTTTAGTGGTTAACTGTTTAAACATTTGCTCAATTGCTGCCATATCTACAGATGATGATTTAGCCATTTTTAATTATTTAATTTTTATTTTTAACAAATAAATTTAACAATTATTTAATAGTTATTTGTAACCTTGAATTCCACTTTCTTTTCAAATTTATTAATACTACAATTTAACTAATCACTTGGGTAATAGCAACGCCAAATTATATAACTTTATTTATATAATTTTGTGTTTAATCGGGCCCATTAGTTGCGGCGACAAATACATACAACGCTCCCTTTCATCTAACACAATTATCTAATATTTGTGATGTTAGATAAAAAGTTACTTACCCGTGATTTTACTTTACCTGGGCGCCAGAACAAATCCCAGATACAAATGACACGGTTTCAGCTTAGCTCAGCGCATGGAGACACTCTTTCTCAGGATTCGTTCAGTGATTGTGGTTTTCAAGGGGAATCGTTACAAATAACTCTTTAAGATTTGCTTGATTATTATTTTTAATGTTTTAATAAATGATTTTGAAACTTTAAATTGTTAATGGTAGTGCTTAATTCTACCCTAACCTTATAATTATTGAGTGAGTGTGGAAAGTAATGATTAAGACGCTCAAACGACCTATAGCTCTTATCTGGTCTGATTAAGAAATTTCTATCTCCCAAACCAGTGCTAAAGAACAGGTCTACAATAATTTGCACGTCCAGTACTACACACTATTTCCCATTCAACACTCTTATACTAAATTAAAGTTAATCTTACAGTTAAAATACAATGTGTGCGTTTCTTAGTGTCCTTTTAAAATTGTTTATTGTTTTATTATTTGTTTAGCGCTTATATCATTGATCAATGAATTTATTTCTTACTGTTTTGATGCGTCGACCGAAGGTAGGAATCTGTATAGGTTCTTCTTTCGATGGTGTTGCACAGAAGAATGGGTTGATCAATGTTGTGGAAGATGCCCTGGCAATTACAGATGCTGTAGCCTTCTGTAGCACAGGTCCTTCACGGCTGATGGATTAATTAATTAATTAATTAACATTGATATTACGCAGCTAGTGTTATTGAATGTTGTAAATTCATCTACACTGCGGACTACTTCTCGATTTATAACTGAATTTGCACTGTTGTGTAATTTAAAAATTATCTGTAGGCGAATTATACACGTCTAGTGTGTTTCAGTACCGAACGAAGAGTGATGCGACTCCTCGCTTTTAGCTGGCGTCTGTTTTAAATACGGGCTGCTGATTGGTTGTACAAATAAATCATGCGTTTTTCCAGTTGTGACAATCTCGAACAGGTCGGTCTTACACGCGGTGACAGGTTCCAAACGGCAGAGAAATTCTTGTCAAAATCGTACTTCCTGTATTTGCAAATCGATTGATTACAGGTATTTGCAAATGTGTTTCCGAAGATCTGACCACAGAATATTGTTGCTTAGGTCTTTACCTCTGTGTGTGTGAAAACACCTTGTTCCTACGTAGCATAATTCTCTCGTTATTCCCGTTGGCGTGCGTCATCCGTATAACTTCTTTATTTGTTAATTATATTAACTGAGCTTGCGGCTACTTATAAAGCTTTTCTTGCTGAATACAATGCTGTTTTCAGAATTTCGGTATATTTACAACTTTTGAAGTTATTGCAGGTTGAACTGATAATTCGCTTTGAGTAAAATTACCTGTTTGAACTTGATTTTACTGTAGCGGTGACTTGGTTAGAGTGAGATAGCTGCTATTATGCGCTCTCTCTCTTCCTTACTGCGTTGCGCTCGTACCGTTTATAGCTTTCATATAACGCTCTGATAAGACGCTATTATGAATAGTCATATATACCCCCACTAGGTATAAAAAAAATTTATTATGTAAATCATTAATTTTTTTCGAATGTACAGTTTTACACTGAATAAAATTTTGCACATTTACTTTAGCACTTTTTCCCCGCACAAAACTTACACTTATACAATGTTACAACTACAACTACTATGATGTACAATATATATATATATATATATATATATATTGTATAGATGTACAATGTTACATCTATCTTACAACTAAAGATTACAATGTTCCTTAACCTAACATGGTATATTGGAAATTTATATGATCATTTTTAATCATCGTTTTGGATTAATTAATGTCAAATTTTAAATAACAACACTAACATTTATTTATATAAAATTTATTATTATTATTATTGATTCAAAACAATTATAAATTTATGGGTCAATATTTTGTTTATATTTTCTTAAACTATCCCCATGGTACTTTCCTATAATTTTATTTTTCTCTACATCTTTTAACAGATATGTGTACCTTGCAATCTGTTTTTCTATCCTATAAGGTCCCATGAATATCGAAAAGAACTTGGCCGTGGTATTATCTATGGCAGAGGATACAGGATTCGCTTTCACTAGCACTTCCTCTCCTTCCACAAACCTTACCAACTTGCGAGTTCCATTATATCGTTCTACTCTCTTTTGACCTTCTCTTTGTATTCTCTCTTCTGCTATCCTGGTTTTTACCTCATATGGGATAGGTAGATTGTAGTTGGGTGGACTTTTTATGGTTTTTGTCCATACATGTACAGGTTCTTTATTAATAAACAATTCTGAAGGTGTGTACCTCGTTGTTTCATTGCATGTATTATTTATACAATCTGAAATAAAATTTAAGTAGTCTACCCATTCAGAATGGTTCTGATTACACAATATTCTAAAATACCTCCCTAATTCTCTATTTACTCTCTCAGCTAAATTGACCTGAGGGTGACGTATGGATGTAAGAATAGGTTTAATATCACTATGCAACATTTTAAAACTTTTGGTACGATGTTTTAAGACTGTAAGGTGATTTTAAAAGTATTTTTCATGCTGATTTCAAATCTGGTTTTAGTTTTTCTATATCACGTAAGGTTTTTATACAATTCAATTTCAAAGTTTTAAAAAATCGAATGTTGTGAACAGGGAAAATTATTTTTATTTGATTGTGATTTCAAAATTGTTTATGTTTTAATCCTGCATAAAATCACAACACATGGCGGTACAGTAGACAATGGTATACACTCACTTAAAAATGTTATAATTATTACGAAAACACAACACATATATGACAATTTAATTCCTCTTCTTCGCTGAATTCACTGCTTCAAGATCTTTCTGACATGGGTTGAAACTTCTCTTCCATGATTGTCTCCCTTCACCAGTGCCGTCTCTTTTTAGCATAAAACAGTAGTCGGCCATCATGTTGGCATTCCACCTTCCCTGGTATCTCTTTTCCATGTCCTTGATATCCTGATGGAAACGTTCGCCTTGTTCTTCACTGACATCGCCGAGGTTCGCAGGGAAAAATTCAACATGTGAGTGTAGGAAGTGAAGTTTTACACTCATGTTACATCCTAATTTCATGAAACTCTGCAACATTCTTTTAACCATGGTTTTGTACTCTGGATGTTTGTGGTTGCCCAAAAAGTTGACAACAACTTCTTTAAACGAAACCCAGGCCCTTTTTTCAACTGAATTCATTGTACTTTCAAACAAATTGTCTTTCATTAACTTTCTTATCTGCGGTCCCACGAAGATCCCTTCTTTAAGTTTCTCATAAGATACTTTCGGAAATCTTGTTACCAAGTACTGGAAACAGTCACCATCTTTTGGAAGAGCTTTAGTAAACTGTTTCATTAATCCGAGTTTGATGTGCAGAGGAGGTAATAGTATCTTGCTTCGTTGAACAAGTGGGACATTTATTATGTTCTGTGAACCGGGTTGGAGGATTTTTCTTTTGGGCCAGTCTGTCTTCTTCCAATGTTTGTCTCTGGCTCGACTATCCCATTCACAAATGAAACAAGGCATTTTTGTGTAGCCGGAATGTTGACCAAGTAACATACCTAAATCCCCACAAATTGTCCAAGAATGTTTTTCATAATTCACGTATTTTAGCAGAGCTTTGAGATTTACATACGTCTCCTTGAGATAAACTGAATTTGCAATGGGTACTGAACCAAACAAATTTCCATTGTGTAAAAGTACACCTTTGAGGCTAGTTTTGGACGAGTCTATAAATAACCTCCACTCACTTGGATTGTAAGTGACGTTAAAGAAATTCAATAAACCCTCAATATCACAACAATAAACCAGAGAGTCTTCTTCTTTAAAGAATTTCATTAATTCCTTCTCTCTGGACCTATACCAAGAGAACGTAACTCCGGGTAATAGAAGATTTTTTGCATTCAATCTTGACCCAAGCAATTGGGCGGCATCTTTTGTCAGGTTCAAGTCACGAGTAATATCATTAAGTTCATATATGTAGACGTATTTACCAGATATCCGTCGTGCGACTTCGTTTTTCTTGTCCTTTATGACGCGTTTCGGCAACGAATTGCCATCTTCAGAAAACTAGATCACTCATTAGAGATCGTTAAAAAATTAAAATACTAAAATCATTACAGTAAAAGTGCACTTTTACGACAGCGGAAATTCACCTTTCGTTGCCGAAACGCGTCATAAAGGACAGGAAAAACGAAGTCGCACGACGGATATCTGGTAAATACGTCTACATATATTAATATAAGCGACTTGGAGACAACTAACCTAAAATGTATCATTAAGTTCATTTTGACTGAATAATTTTGGTGCAGAATCTTCTTCCAGGTTGTAATCATCAGCATTATCGCTTTCATTTTCTGAGCTGCTCGCCAGTGGCACATCTTCAAGAACGGGAGGTGGAACTGGGATAGGGAGAGAATAACAATGCGTAACTGGTCGTAAGGCCGAAGAAATGTTCGGATATTGTATATCCTTCTTACTTTTTGCATTATGACCTTGAATTTTAACCATACAAAAATAGCAATCGTTAACATGATTTTGTGGCTCCCTCCAAACCATTGGGATTGCAAAAGGCATGATTTTTTTGCACCATTTTTCCACAGTCTCAGTCCCTCAACACATGTACGACATACCTTGTGTGGTGCCCAGCTTTTGTCTTCATCACCAAGCCTTATGCCGAAGTACGCGTAATACACGTTTCTCACAAAACTATTAATGTCCTGTCTTTGCTTACCAATTACGTAGCTACCACAAATATAACAGAACACGTTTGGGTTATTCAAACACTTCCGGGAACTCTTTTCTACAGAAAGTTCACAAACTATATATGACAGCACAAATATAACCTCACAGCACTATAGCAGGTAAACAATGAACTACTGTTTCCCGCCTAACAGCCAGCTGGGTGTAACAAGTGTGGCCAACTAATCCCTCCCCCACAATAAAATTTCCCCTTGTGAACTTACGTGTAAATAAAAGATGAGTTCATTTGATTTGCAAAAAAACTGTACGTGATAGAAAGAAACGGATTGTAGATCTGGAATCAGCGCAAAAAAATGCTTTAGGAACACCTAAGACTACAGAAACATAGAAAATCATGTTGCATAGTGAATGCTTCCAATGTTTCTCTCCATAGGTTATGGGTGAACTGTTTCCCTTGGTCGGACAATATTTTCTTTGGCTTACCATACTGTGGGATGTAGAACTTCGTTAATGCTCTAAGTGTTGCTTTTGTCGTGGCTCTTTGGACTGGGTATAATTTTACAAATTTGGAAAAGAAATCTATCGTAACTAGAATGTGCTTTACCCCTCCTTTTGCTTTTGGTAGAGACCCATAATAATCCACAGCTAGTAACTGTCCTTTCACTTTAGCTTGGACTGTTTGCATTTCTACCCTTGTAGCTAAGCTTGGGTGTTTACATTTCTGGCACAGGTCACAAGTAGATAATAACCTTTTCATACGTTTTGCTAACCCTTTTCCTATGAAACTTTCGGTTAAGGCTAGATAGCATTTTTTAAATCCAGCGTGGCCCAATGACAAGTGGCATTCCCAAATAAGTTCATCTATCAAACAACTAGGTAATAGTAACTTCCACTTATGGGAACATAGCTTAAATAGTTTACCTTCGTATATGGGAAATCCTGGTTTTGAGTTGGTAACTGCACTCCTCCAAGCTACACTAATCCTAGGGTCTTGTTGCTGATGAGTCCCTATTTCTTTAAGTCGTCTAACTACTTCTGGTTTAGTTATATGTTTTACTGCGTAAATACCAACATCATTGCTACTACTTTTAATATTACCTGTTTCCCTGTTGTTTTCTAATGGTGGATTGATTTCACTGCAGGTAATGGTAGGTTTAGTTTTGTTTCTTTTCTACCTGCAGTGGCTTCCCGTTTCCCGTATTCATTTTACTAGTCGACGGTTGCTGCTCGGTAGAGGTTATAGTTGTTTTACACACTTTATACCCTTTATTAGGTTTATTTTCTACACTTCTACTCCTACCTTTATCCTCCACTTCCTGTCTATTTTGTGGTTTGTTACCCGGGTATGGGTTAAACCTTTTTTCTTTCATACGTTCATTATCTCTCCTGTTATTTGAGTAGAACGTTGGTTCTTGCTGATCGCCTTTAGAGTAGTTACTCAGCTGATTACTTACCCGCTGTAGGTCCCTCTCTAAATCTAGACACTCATCTACGACCATAATGAACATTTCTAAAGTATCCACTCCTCTAGTTGTGGTTGCTACTCTAGTGAGTTCTGAGAAATGACGCGCTAGCTTATATACTACAGTGCTATTAAAACAATCTGCGTCTTCTGACAGTTCTCCTTGCGTGTTTACAAGAAGTAGTTGCTATGGTAACTCGTACGAGACTCTTAGGTGAGCCAATCACTGGCAGGCGCGCTTTCCCTCCCCCTTTCTCCTCAGTCAACAGTCCCACACTGACCAATCAGCGCTCCCGCAGCTGTGCCGAGCACCACGTGCTTCTTAGCTGTCAGAAGACGCAGATTGTTTTAATAGCACTGTAGGTATCTCTCTTCTATTGGTGGTGTTAGATGTTTAACCTGCGCCATTACATTTAGCACATTATTGGTAGTTGTCATATTCATTGACGGATGATACTTACCAAATTCTAAATGATCACGTACCCTTCTTTGTATTTGAACATTCCAGTACTGTGCTAGAAATTTTTCTCTGAAGTCTGAGTAGGTTTGGACTCTGTCCGAGATGACTTTCCACCACGTACCTGCCCAATTCTTGAGAAATCGGCCTAACATGTCCTTCTTGTCCTCGTCGTCCATCAGTGGATTTACACGAGTTACATACGCTTCGAACAGCTTCAGGAATTCCACAGGATTCTCATGTGGGTTACCTGAAAATGCAAGGTTTTCCGGTTCTTCCTGTTCTTCCTTACAGCCGCCACACCTCACTACTTTGGTTTGCTGTGACTTCATTGCTTTAGTCAGATCCTCCCGCATTACCTTCAACTGCTGTTCCATCTTATTTCGTCACTGTTAGCCTTACTCTCTACCTGTTTCTTAACTTCACTAATATTTACACCGTTGGGTACATTCTTCCCTAGTATTTTGGATTTCTTCTTTATTTAGAAGTGTTTGTGTTTTAGTTCAGCTGTTACTTCGCTGAATTGTTGATTAATGAGGGTTACTTTGAGTTCTAACCTTTCATGTAATTCATTTCTAAATTTATTTAGCTTTTCGTCTTGACGGCGAAAATTAGTGTTTACTTGTTTTCTAAACTCATCTAGCGTAGTTTGAAATGCTAGCGTTACCTCTTCGGTATGCTTATCAAACCTACTATTACTCTCGTCTATTTTATTATTAGTACTATCTAATTTACTAGCTAGATTAGATATTTCTTCATTTATTTTAAATGTAGCCTCTTTACTACTTTGTTCTATTTGGCTAGATAAATTTTCATTTATTTGTTTTATTTCACTGGACAAATATTTATTAGTTTGTTCTATTTTATTATTAACATCAGTTATTAATTTTTGATTACTTTCCTCTAAACTTTTATTATTTTCATCAATTTTATTATTGGTACTTTCAATTTTACTTTCTATTTTTTTAATTTCATTAGACAATTGACTTTTATTTTCATCCATTTTAGTGGTTAACTGTTTAAACATTTGCTCAATTGCTGCCATATCTACAGATGATGATTTAGCCATTTTTAATTATTTAATTTTTATTTTTAACAAATAAATTTAACAATTATTTAATAGTTATTTGTAACCTTGAATTCCACTTTCTTTTCAAATTTATTAATACTACAATTTAACTAATCACTTGGGTAATAGCAACGGCAAATTATATAACTTTATTTATATAATTTTGTGTTTAATCGGGCCCATTAGTTGCGGCGACAAATACATACAACGCTCCCTTTCATCTAACACAATTATCTAATATTTGTGATGTTAGATAAAAAGTTACTTACCCGTGATTTTACTTTACCTGGGCGCCAGAACAAATCCCAGATACAAATGACACGGTTTCAGCTTAGCTCAGCGCATGGAGACACTCTTTCTCAGGATTCGTTCAGTGATTGTGGTTTTCAAGGGGAATCGTTACAAATAACTCTTTAAGATTTGCTTGATTATTATTTTTAATGTTTTAATAAATGATTTTGAAACTTTAAATTGTTAATGGTAGTGCTTAATTCTACCCTAACCTTATAATTATTGAGTGAGTGTGGAAAGTAATGATTAAGACGCTCAAACGACCTATAGCTCTTATCTGGTCTGATTAAGAAATTTCTATCTCCCAAACCAGTGCTAAAGAACAGGTCTACAATAATTTGCACGTCCAGTACTACACACTATTTCCCATTCAACACTCTTATACTAAATTAAAGTTAATCTTACAGTTAAAATACAATGTGTGCGTTTCTTAGTGTCCTTTTAAAATTGTTTATTGTTTTATTATTTGTTTAGCGCTTATATCATTGATCAATGAATTTATTTCTTACTGTTTTGATGCGTCGACCGAAGGTAGGAATCTGTATAGGTTCTTCTTTCGATGGTGTTGCACAGAAGAATGGGTTGATCAATGTTGTGGAAGATGCCCTGGCAATTACAGATGCTGTAGCCTTCTGTAGCACAGGTCCTTCACGTCTGATGGATTAATTAATTAAGTAATTAATTAATTAACATTGATATTACGCAGCTAGTGTTATTGAATGTTGTAAATTCATCTACACTGCGGACTACTTCTCGATTTATAACTGAATTTGCACTGTTGTGTAATTTAAAAATTATCTGTAGGCGAATTATACACGTCTAGTGTGTTTCAGTACCGAACGAAGAGTGATGCGACTCCTCGCTTTTAGCTGGCGTCTGTTTTAAATACGGGCTGCTGATTGGTTGTACAAATAAATCATGCGTTTTTCCAGTTGTGACAATCTCGAACAGGTCGGTCTTACACGCGGTGACAGGTTCCAAACGGCAGAGAAATTCTTGTCAAAATCGTACTTCCTGTATTTGCAAATCGATTGATTACAGGTATTTGCAAATGTGTTTCCGAAGATCTGACCACAGAATATTGTTGCTTAGGTCTTTACCTCTGTGTGTGTGAAAACACCTTGTTCCTACGTAGCATAATTCTCTCGTTATTCCTGTTGGCGTGCGTCATCCGTATAACTTCTTTATTTGTTAATTATATTAACTGAGATTGCGGCTACTTATAAAGCTTTTCTTGCTGAATACAATGCTGTTTTCAGAATTTCGGTATATTTACAACTTTTGAAGTTATTGCAGGTTGAACTGATAATTCGCTTTGAGTAAAATTACCTGTTTGAACTTGATTTTACTGTAGCGGTGACTTGGTTAGAGTGAGATAGCTGCTATTATGCGCTCTCTCTCTCGTCCTTACTGCGTTGCGCTCGTACCGTTTATAGCTTTCATATAACGCTCTGATAAGACGCTGTTATGAATTGTCGTATATACCCCCACTAGGTATAAAAAAAATTTATTATGTAAATCATTAATTTTTTTCGAATGTACAGTTTTACACTGAATAAAATTTTGCACATTTACTTTAGCACTTTTTCCCCGCACAAAACTTACACTTATACAATGTTACAACTACAACTACTATGATGTACAATATATATATATATATATATATTGTATAGATGTACAATGTTACATCTATCTTACAACTAAAGATTACAATGTTCCTTAACCTAACATGGTATATTGGAAATTTATATGATCATTTTTAATCATCATTTTGGATTAATTAATGTCAAATTTTAAATAACAACACTAACATTTATTTATATAAAATTTATTATTATTATTATTGATTCAAAACAATTATAAATTTATGGGTCAATATTTTGTTTATATTTTCTTAAACTATCCCCATGGTACTTTCCTATAATTTTATTTTTCTCTACATCTTTTAACAGATATGTGTACCTTGCAATCTGTTTTTCTATCCTATAAGGTCCCATGAATATCGAAAAGAACTTGGCCGTGGTATTATCTATGGCAGAGGATACAGGATTCGCTTTCACTAGCACTTCCTCTCCTTCCACAAACCTTACCAACTTGCGAGTTCCATTATATCGTTCTACTCTCTTTTGACCTTCTCTTTGTATTCTCTCTTCTGCTATCCTGGTTTTTACCTCATATGGGATAGGTAGATTGTAGTTGGGTGGACTTTTTATGGTTTTTGTCCATACATGTACAGGTTCTTTATTAATAAACAATTCTGAAGGTGTGTACCTCGTTGTTTCATTGCATGTATTATTTATACAATCTGAAATAAAATTTAAGTAGTCTACCCATTCAGAATGGTTCTGATTACACAATATTCTAAAATACCTCCCTAATTCTCTATTTACTCTCTCAGCTAAATTGACCTGAGGGTGACGTATGGATGTAAGAATAGGTTTAATATCACTATGCAACATTTTAAAACTTTTGGTACGATGTTTTAAGATTGTAAGGTGATTTTAAAAGTATTTTTTATGCTGATTTCAAATCTGGTTTTAGTTTTTCTGTATCACGTAAGGTTTTTATACAATTCAATTTCAAAGTTTTAAAAAAATCGAATGTTTTGAACAGGGAAAATTATTATTATTTGATTGTGATTTCAAAATTGTTTATGTTTTAATCCTGCATAAAATCACAACACATGGCGGTACAGTAGACAATGGTATACACTCACTTAAAAATGTTATAATTATTACGAAAACACAACACATATATGACAATTTAATTCCTCTTCTTCGCTGAATTCACTGCTTCAAGATCTTTCTGACATGGGTTGAAACTTCTCTTCCATGATTGTCTCCCTTCACCAGTGCCGTCTCTTTTTAGCATAAAACAGTAGTCGGCCATCATGTTGGCATTCCACCTTCCCTGGTATCTCTTTTCCATGTCCTTGATATCCTGATGGAAACGTTCGCCTTGTTCTTCACTGACATCGCCGAGGTTCGCAGGGAAAAATTCAACATGTGAGTGTAGGAAGTGAAGCTTTACACTCATGTTACATCCTAATTTCATGAAACTCTGCAACATTCTTTTAACCATGGTTTTGTACTCTGGATGTTTGTGGTTGCCCAAAAAGTTGACAACAACTTCTTTAAACGAAACCCAGGCCCTTTTTTCAACTGAATTCATTGTACTTTCAAACAAATTGTCTTTCATTAACTTTCTTATCTGCGGTCCCACGAAGATCCCTTCTTTAAGTTTCTCATAAGATACTTTCGGAAATCTTGTTACCAAGTACTGGAAACAGTCACCATCTTTTGGAAGAGCTTTAGTAAACTGTTTCATTAATCCGAGTTTGATGTGCAGAGGAGGTAATAGTATCTTGCTTCGTTGAACAAGTGGGACATTTATTATGTTCTGTGAACCGGGTTGGAGGGTTTTTCTTTTGGGCCAGTCTGTCTTCTTCCAATGTTTGTCTCTGGCTCGACTATCCCATTCACAAATGAAACAAGGCATTTTTGTGTAGCCGGAATGTTGACCAAGTAACATACCTAAATCCCCACAAATTGTCCAAGAATGTTTTTCATAATTCACGTATTTTAGCAGAGCTTTGAGATTTACATACGTCTCCTTGAGATAAACTGAATTTGCAATGGGTACTGAACCAAACAAATTTCCATTGTGTAAAAGTACACCTTTGAGGCTAGTTTTGGAACAGTCTATAAATAACCTCCACTCACTTGGATTGTAAGTGACGTTAAAGAAATTCAATAAAC